>OY743115.1:10030000-12530000 GCA_963555685.1 Acrobasis consociella
TGTTATCAAATATATCTTTGGACTATAATGCAGTCAAAGGATCGAATTCATCAATACTATCTGTGGATTTCGTAAATTACCAAAATAAAAATACAAACACATAGTAGGTGACGTGAAGCAAACAGCTACTGTGCAACTCGGTGCTAGGTCTCCGGTGGGTAGGCCAAACACTAATTTACCAATCCTTAACTATTCATAATCATCACAGACATTAGTAAATTAGAAAAATGTGATACTGATCACAATATATGAAATACTATCAGCAAGAATGTAACCGTAAAGCAATGTTTATACACTTGCTTGGGCTAGCGTTACGCTACTCAAGCTGTAGCTGCATGGTGGAGATGTATAATATTATTCGGCAACACTTAGTTCTTGAGTACGCATCTGTAGTCCTTATTGACGTCGGAGGTCGAGTTTGGTGAATGCTCTTTAGGTCTAACTGAACCACGACACGATGCTAACTTTGATTCCAATGCCTACAATGAAGAAAAGTAAACAATATGAATGATGTTAATATTAGTAAGTGACAGGAAAATGTGCGGTTACAGCCACCACCTCCAAGGCGACACAAATACATAAACATATGGTGCGAAGTCTTAAAAGCAGAAAGGTTATATGCTACATATACTATACAATGTACATAAACCGCTTATTTGCGCTAAAAATATTATAGTAATCACTAATCAGGTATTATTTATTACCTTATATTTTTACAACTATTGTTAAATGCAAAGTTAATTCAACTAATTAAAGTGATTTAGGAATAAAAATTTATGTCATTAGTCTATGTACAAAACCTGTAAAAATTAAAAATGTATGGATTCAGCACATACTACACTAAGGACATACGAAAATACTACGTAGCCATACAGAATGAAAAGCTCTCATCTTTTTTGTATAGATATGTCGCAGTTGGATTGTGTGATCCACTGTTTGACAAAACTTCTACCTATTTGGCATTATAGCTCGGTTTTGTAAACAGCTGAACATGTTCAGCTGGATTGTGAATGTACCTTTAACAAAACGGCTAACCACGTTCAGACCACGTGTAGAATAACCATGATTAAATAAAACTGTTTAATTTCAAACAAGTATGTGACGGGGCAATAGTTATTAGGGTTCCGTACCTAAAGGGTAAAAATGGCACCCTATTACTAAGACTCCGTTGTTTGTCTGTCTGTAACTAGGCTATATCTCATAAACCGTGATAGTTAGACAGTTGAAACACAGATGATGTATTTCTGTTGCCGCTATGACAAATAATAAAAACAATAAAATAAACTATTAAGTGGGGGTCCCATACAATAAACGTGACTTTTGTCTTGTGAATCCTTCGTGCGCGAGTCCGACTCGCACTTGGCCCGTTTTTTTATCACGCGTAGCATGGAAATAAACCTCAATTCAACTTTTAACTTTCAAACGGTCTATTTTTACAAAATCGTGCTGTAATACCTACTAAATAGCTAGAAACAGAGCTGTAATGTCAAAGAGCTGCGAGAAATTTAGTCTAACAGCAGATTGTACAATCTAACTGCGACAAATAGAAATATTTCTAATAGTATTCTATTCCGTCACTAAAGGGCTAGGTGCGCGGCGACGCTTGATGAGCGTCCACGTCTCTAGACTTATGTTGGATTGTTACTGCTATCAATTCAATATAACTCACAGAGGCGCTGCTATCTAAAACATTGAGTGTTCCTAGCAATGGCCGTGACAATGCCAGCAATTAATAAGTTTTAATCCAATTATATTATATTAATAAAAACTATTTTACACTGCCTTCACGCTTCGTCCGGTATGCCGCTTTGAACCTTAACAAAGGATCTACATAAAAAGATTTTTATAAAGCATTTATTTTTTAGCAGCAAACTATAAGTTCGCTTACTGTTAGTAATATTTACACATACTATTGCACAATTTCACCTTTGACAGTATATTAACTGTAAATAAACAACATTGTGCACTGTTGAATAATAAGTTATTTTAAAAATAACATTTACACCTAAGTTATTACATGAGCGATGCGGAACAAAAAATTCGTACCTATATGCACTTTAGAACAGTAAATATAAAGCACTTTTAATCACTATTTTGGTGTTTGAATTTAGAACAATTACTTAGGTACTCTTAAATATAGTACCTAATGAGGGCTACCGCGTGTGAATTCGTCGCTAGGGGCGCTAGTGTAGCGTGAGGTCTCCGTAATGTCAATTTTCATAGTTTCTGGGTGGTTATCGCGCGTTTATTACATATTATAATTATTTTGTGAACTTTTTGTAATATATCGGATTTTTTTTGAAAATACGAGTTACGGCTCAATGATTGTCAGTACTTTAAAAGTGAAGTAACGAAAAAGAAGTGCAAAACTAAGCAATTCAAAGGAGCAACTTATTAAAAAGTTATGTTTTGACAAAAATAGCTATTTACCGAGTTTACACATTTTTTTTTTAGACTTTAAGACTATGGATAGATATAATAATTTGTCGGAACTTTGATGAAAGTATATTAAATTTACTTTTCACGATAAATCAAAGTATCTTATCCGAATGAAGTATGGACGTAATGTTATCACTGATGAAAGGTTTTTACTTACGATTTTCTGCATTTGTTTCTTTAGGAATCGCATAATCGTTAGGGCTGAACTGAAATGTTTTTTACAAACACGCGAATGTTTTGAGTTTCTCAGTGGAAACTTATGTCCACCTTTTTTCGAACAAAACGGGACTGCACAACACAATGCTTGATACCTTTATGGTATGATGTTATTGTTAGCATTATATTATTATGATTTGAAATTAAAAACTGTCTCGTTCATAATAACAATGACTTTGACAGTACTTTGGACCTCAAAAAATAGTGGCGCCAACTGATGAGCACAAAAACGGTAGCCCTCATTGTTTTATTAATGTGCATTTTAGAACATATTGAGAGCATTTCGAATGCCATAAAAATGTCCTACATAACTGATCTAATATTTTTGCCTCATCAACAGTCAGGCACCTCGCGCACTAGGCGGCCACGTCTACAACCAGTCGTGGCTGCAACCTTGTTCGCAAAAGCTACAGTTGCGGCCACTATACAATCTACACATAGTTGGTCGCAGCGACCAGTCGTGCCGGCCAATAGCCATTGCAACAAAGTGTGCGACGTCCATATGGTTTCTTTAGTTAATCTGGTCGTGGCAGTCTAGAGCGCGAGGTGACTCAGGGTTGATTGAAGTATTCAGAAAAATGTTAAGAGATCAAGATATACATTTACAGCAGGATTATATAAGGGTCAACTTCAATTAAGATACATAAAATCGATTTGCATTTCAACAAACAGGTGACACTGTGAAAGCAATCAATTCAATTCTATATCTACCTACTTATATATTATGCATGTACAAACGAACTCTATATTTAGTAAAAACTATTTTAATAACAAAACAAAAGTACCTAAGTAAGTATTTAATATTTTTATATTTACAAGTTTTAATTGTCTATTTTATTTAATAATTTGTTTTAATCTCCTTTGTCTTGTTACTTTTGGCAAAACTCAAAAGATTTTCGATTCCTTCACGGGATCGAACTGCAAATGATCTTCTCAACTTTCCATTCTCGGCAGACCTCGAGAAAGGGTTTTCTGAAGACCTATTTGTTAAATGAGACTGTTTCTCTGATAGGCTTTCACTTTTTTCAGGTCCTGAGTATTGGCGGTTTAGCCTTCTGTATTCTACTGAATCACTTTGATCAAGATTCTCATTGAGTCTGTCAGTTTTGCCCGATTCGGCAGGTGTCGTTAGCTCCGGATTGTCAGCGGCGGCAGGCAGGTCGCACGAGCATTTGACCTTACCACATTCACGGCAAAGAAACCTTTCAAGCTGCAAGCAATAAACATCATGCATACTACACACAACAACCATGCAGAGTATAGTGCAATCTACTAATAAGGAGTAGCATAAAAAAAAGTGTGCAAATAACTTCAAAATCAATTCTTGTAGTGTGTGCTTGCCTATTACATATTTATAGTATTTTTATACAATTTGGATACAGTAATAAAATAAAAGTATAAAATAATACGAATTTATTTATAAATAGGTAAATAAATAAATAAATACAACGATATACTCATTGAATATACAATATAATTAAATATATAATTATAAAAGTTTATAGATATAAATATAGAAAATAATATTTGCTAAAAACAGGAAACACATACCTCAATTAACATTACCATACTTAATAAATTACACTGGTTAATTAAAGAAATAATTATTTCCTTCATTAACTAAATGGTAGTACTCTACTAATGTAAATATTGCTACAATCAAAACTACAGTGGCTTTAACTAAAATTGAAAATATTTGAGTGTGACTCACCCCCACTTTCCGGAGAAGATCGCCTACAATGTTTATGGCAGATACCCGAGCTGATGGCGTCATTGCATTACCATTAATTTCTCCTGTGGATAACATTTTTAAATTAATAAATAATTTTAATGAATTTTAGCTTTACTAATTTTTTTTTAACTTATAATTACGGCCCTTACTTTAAAATCATTTAAATATTAATTTTCAAACTTGTTTTAAAAGTAAATCTCTAGCAAAGTGAATCCATAAAAAATATACTATTTGTGATTGTTGAACAGGTATTGAAAAGGAAAATAAAGTCTATTCTCACTACTACTAATAACTCAATTCAAAAAGAAAATATGTACTTTTTTGTGGTGATGAAAGCGTCTGCGTTTCTATCTCAACCCGTGAAGCATTGGAGAGGTGTCCATTGACTGGAGCAGTCTCCACAGGGCCGCCATCTTCCTTCCTGTGAGGCGGCAATTTTTCCACTACTTTCAGTTCTTGTTTCAGATCTGAAAAAAAGTTTAGTTTTCCAAATAATATTTTTAACCCCCGGCAAAAAAAGGGTGTTATAAATTTGACGCCAATGTCTGACCATCTGTATGTATGTCTGTGCTGTGGCATGGTAGCTCTCGAACAGACGATCAGATTTATATTAGGGGTTTCTTTTCAGGAAAGCAAGTTTTCTTGTTGTAGTTTTCTTGATGAAATCAGTTCAGCTGTTCAAGTTATTGGGGGTAAACATTTAAAAGTCAGCGATATTTTATTTGCCTGAGATTAAAAAATCCCTGACTTGCTGTGAAACCATTCAATGATATGCGAAACAGTATTGTTGTATTGCGACACAAGTAAGTATTTGTATATGTATTATTTATCTTGTAAATAAATAGGTTTACTATAACAGATAATAAATAAGTTTTTGACAGTACCTACACATATGCAGAATAAAAATATATGAAATTAGTAGAAAGTATACATATAAGGAAAATATAGCAAATACCTCTAGCTTCATCTGTTGCTCTCTGCAACTTCACTCTCAAGTTTTCAATTTCATCTACTTCACTTTCCAAAACTGCATTCCTTTCATATGCTTGATTGAGTAATGTTTCTATACATGACACTGACTCTGATATAACCCTATGAATGAGATTAAACATGGTAAATGAAATATTAAGGCTTCTTATTGAAATAGTTAAAATATATACATTAACTTCCTGGCCACATGAAATTTATTTAGTGTTTCAAATTTGCCACCCAAAAAATGTATTTTTTTTTCTTTCTTTCTGTATTGTACGATTGTATGGAGGAAATAAACTACTTTACTTTTTTTTACCTTTTGATACAATAGTAAACTGATTATTTAGACTATAACAAAATAGCATTACAGCATAAAACAATGAAAGATAATTGTTTTCTTCTGGATATACCTTTCTCAAGAAGAGCTAGAAACAGGTGGCAGCAGCATATTACACATGTCAATTTTTTACATTATACAATTTAAGAAATACAGATCTGTTTAAAAACTCTATTCTGCAAAAAATAACAAATGCAACATTTCTATTTAAATGAATAAAAAATATTACCTTTGACCTCTTTCTAAATCATCATTCTTCTGTTCCAACTCTCTTATATACACAGCTTGTTTATTTTTTTCTATTTTTAAGGCTTGTAGTTCATTTTCTAATGCATTTGTCTCATGCTGACTTCTCTCTAGTTTGTTCTATAAAAATTGTGTAAAAAACTCTTTATAATTTGGATCATTGATAGTACCAATTAAAAAATAAGGTTTTTTACATTTTGTAACGCACACATACTGGGACATAATTAGATATTACATCACACGACCCTATTTAAAATAATTATTCATATTAATCATATAATTTTAACTAATTTGGCTGCAGCACCAACAATCTAGCTATTTACCTAACAGGATCACACAAAACCCAGATGGCATATCCTATGGCATCTGATTTTCAGAAGTCAAGAGTGCAGGGACCGGAAAACCCCTTTATTTGATTAAGTCTAATGATGGAGTAACTCTATCATAAGCTTACCCTTTGTTACAGTTAGCATATCGATTGACTTACCCTAACGTTATGGTAACTCCTTTAAATCAGTTAACTAATAGTAACTGGACTTACCAGTAACCTTAAAGTTCCGATTATACCTGTTAGCATTAAGTTGGTTACCCTTTCCCCCTCTTTGTTCTACAGTCTTGTCTACTACTTCCAAACTCATAGAAACGACTGTAAACAATGTAATATAAGTCTTATGTGAATGCAATTAGTATAATTATTAAATGGCTGTTTGTACATCCACATAGCCTGCCTTATTTTTCTTGCCCGATGCGTCGTCTCGCTAACCCTATAAACTGTTCGCACAAGCAGTTTTGTGTTGTATGCCAATCAAATGAAGATTAAATTGCTTGAGGCCGTATAAATAATATTGATAGGGTAAGCCTATCATAGGGTTTTGCGATATTAGTTAGTGCTTAGTTGAATTAACTGTATCGTATTAGTAAGCCTTTTGTCAGGGTAAGCAAATGATATGGTTAACAAATCATTAGGGTTTACGAAAACCAGTCGATCAAAAACCCAAATGAAAACCCTTCAAAAGGTAAGCGGTTCCGGTCCCTGCAAGAGTGTCTCTTGTGGATTTATTGCTTTTCGTCAGAAATGCCAGAAAACGCATTTCATCAGATTTGAAACTAGTCAAAAACGCAACTCGTCAGAAACACACCTTAAGGGACAAGCATCTTGACTTGACAGTAAATTAATAAATAGAATTTAAAAGCTTGTAGTCATTATGCATATATGGAACTAGTAAAATGAAGTAATTCGCTATTTTTTATTTAATATGTATATGTCGAGTTGCATATCTGTCGAGTAACGTTTCTGACAAGTTGTGAGTCTATCATGAGGGATGACGAGATGCTTATCTGACCAGTTGCGTTTCTGATGAATAGCGACGAATCCTCTCTTGTGGTATCTAAGTGACATAATCAATTTTATTAAACAACAATATCTTGGTGTACAAAACAAACATCAATTCATAGTGAACTATAGAGCTGACACATTGTACCAAAATCTGTTCCTACATGAGCTATTATTGTCTTTTTCTGCATCCAATGACCAATTAACCGTTCCTTTACCACCAATACCAGACAAAATAGTAAAACAATGAAGGTAGCATTTATTAATGCTATGTGGGTCTTGATGGGTTAAATATGCATGTAGCCTTAAAATATTTCTTTGTCTGACTGACTCACTAACAAATAATGTTGAAGATATATTGCACATGAGGTCACTCATATAAAATTGATCAGAACTGGACAGTGATGTCACATGTCCACACTCTAGAACTTCAATGATTTTTGTTTGTAAATTTTTACTGGAATTTGATTAATGAAATATGAGTCCACAATTTTCTAAAAATCTTACTGACGGACTAAATATAATAATACTTTCTTGACCTTGACAATGATGCTTTCTATATGACAATGGTTCAACAACAAGGTTTGGCTGTTACATACATACTTTCTAAACAATTAAGTGGCATGATGGTAAAATTACTTGTAAGATTTTTGCTTTCAGCTTCGTTAGGAGGTAAGTATACTCAAACTGTATGTTGAGTGTGTATGAAATTATAAGTACTCACTCTTAATAATTCGATTTCACTCTTAAGACGCTGGTTTTGATGTTCTAAATCTCTGTTCTGTTTCTCCACTTGTACCAATGAAGCTTCCAATTCTTTTTCAAGTTGGGCTGAGTTTTCAGTGTATTCGTCTAATTCCTGCTGTATGTCGTTTGCTCTAAAAACAAGATAATTTGAGTTAGTTTACTATGCCAGAGACAAACATTGGCAAAAAAAGTTGCAACAACGACGGATGTTTCATTGAACATCGATACAAGGACTTACTTTTGTTCATAATGTTTAGCTTGTTTCCTCCAGTATTCCAATGAGTCAGACACTGATTGTCGTGGAGATTCCATGTTCTTTTACGACTACTTTCAACAAACGATTTCCCAAGGTAATGCTATTTCAGCGAACCATAACTAGCTTAAAAAGGTAGAAGGTCGTAAATGTTTGGATTTACAATTGATTTTTACCGACTTCTAGTAAAAAAATTCGTTAAATTTACTTGTTTGTACTTCGGCCGTTATTAACTACGCAAACTGTGACACAATTTTGTTCTCTCAAAACAAGACAAATGCCAAAACTAAAATAAAATGGCTGCGATTGTTTTAAATGACGGATGACATGACGGTGAACAAATGTTGCCAACCGATGAAAGATTTTGATAATATGGATTTTGCCTTGTCTACTATTTTTCCGATGATTTCAAATATAAAATACACGGTGACTTTTCATTGGTTTTGAAGCTGAACGAAAAGGCTTAATATAATACTGGATTTACGCCTTTAGCACACTGCTGCGAAAACGAAACGGAAGCGATACGGAACGAAACGTTAGCGAAACGACGAAACGCTGTCTAGCACTATTTTGATTGGTGCGTCTACACCGCAAGCGGACCGAATCCGAAACGAAATCATTTCGCCTTGGATTCGCCACAGGTTCGTACGTGTCGACAGATTTTCGGCGTTCCGGCGCATGTTGTAAACACGTTAGATTATTGTAGTTGAACTAAGTGTAAAATAATGGATAATTTAACTGAAAAATTAATTGAAGCAGTGAGAGAAAGGCCATTTTTATATAAAAAATTATATTTTAATTAATATATATTATATTTTAATTTATACTTTAATTTTTTTTTATTTTTTAGGCCTTTTCAATACTAGGCTCAATAACATAATTTCTTCTTCCGTATCACAGTCACTTTCTGTGTTTGACAATAAAGATATAGTAGAATTACTGTCATTGCTCGTTAGTTCAAAATCACTTTCATGCGCTGTATTAGTCATAATATTAATTTTTAAGTCAAAATAAATAGCTTATGTTATATACAATTAAAATTAATATCTAAATTACAATCTAAATTAAAAATCTAAATCTTGATCATGTGGCATGGTGCCAAGAACACTGGCTGCATTCCCGCGCTGAATAGCTACTGCAATCCTCTGCGCGAGATATGAGCCAGCCCTCTTGTCACCAGCGGCGTCGACAAGCCGAGGGGTTATTTTTAAGTTCTATTTCTTGTCACAACACCGGATAACACGACAACTCGGACGTAATATTCGATACCAAACTGAAGAATGACTTGAATTCGGTCCGTATCCGGAGTAGAGTCTGTGCGGAAAGAGAACCGTCGTAGGATTTGAGGGCGCAGTTGTGTTTAATATCCGTATTTGTTATGTTGACAACACTGTTGTTGTCTTATAGTGCGACTATAAAGTTCTTAATATTTTAAAACTATGACGGCTATTGGATGCTAATGGATAAATTATATTTTTATATATTATTTACATTACATGTAATGGCTGTAAATGAAAATATATTTTTATATGTTTTCAGATGCTATCTTCATCGTTAGCCTTTAGGTTAGGTAGGCATAAAAAATAAATTTAAAATAAATTTAAAACAATAATATATTTATTAATTTATTGATCAAGAATACAAATCAAAGTCTTATTCTAAATATTCAATGCCGGACATGTTTGAACTGTCATCGGATAGATTATAGACTGTGCTGTAGAGATCCAAAGAATTTTCTTCTTCTGAACTTGATTTGCTCGAATCTGTTACAGTTATTTATAAATTCTTGCACCACACGCCGTTATTTGAGGAACCTTCTCTTTTATTTTAGATACTGTATCTTTACTCAAACCTGAAAAAAATAGGGCAAGTTTATCTAAACGCATAATAAATTAAAAGTATCAACACTCTTTATACCTGCTATCAAAAACTTTGATTGAAACAAAATAAACAAATATTTTTATATATTTATGCGAATTCTTTTTAATTTATACATAATATAAAATATCGGTGTCTGAGGGTTACCTAGGAAATCTAAAACATTTAAAATAACTTTCTACATACCGCACATCGCTGCCACATGTTCCATGACTTTGTTTAAGTCGATAATTGTGTTTGGCCGTTTTTTGTTTTGGCAAAACCTATAATAATAATATTGAATGTTATTTCCCTTGTAGGACTGGGTAAAGAATTTCCCCTTTTTGAAATGATTTAAAATAAAAATCACGATAAAATAACACGGTAAACAAAGATGACGTAAAGTTTGTCATTTGACAGATGGGTGTTGGGTTGTCATATAAAAAAGGTTTTGTTAGTTTGATTTTACGCCACGACGGTTTTCTTTCCGCACAGACTCTACCGTTCAAATACGTGACAAGTGATTTCAAAAATACGTCTCCATTTTTGAAACGCGTTGTTTTGTTACCGAAACGATTTTTCCATACAAAAAACATTCAAAAATTTTCCTCTGCGTTTGAATTTCACATGCATGGCCTTCATATCTTTTGATTTCAGAACGTAGGTAGGTGAAGTCGTGTCTAGACATGATGACACGTGACATTTGACAGATGTCATTCAGCTATCTAAGTAGATATCTGTCATTTTCCGAACTATTTACTTGTTTATTGAAGATTTATTATGAATCTTCAATTAATTAGAATTAAAACCATTATAACTAGCGTCTTACGTTATAATAAAAACAATTTGGCAATGCCATACAATCGGTGATCGAATTTTAGCGCTCTATTATTTTTGAATGACGTGTAATGTTTCCAACGGTGGACACTGAAGATATCGTACAGAGCACGTCATTACAAAGTAAATCTGGTGTTTCTAGCGATGTTCAAGATTCGACTGAAAACACCCAAATATCCAGACAACAAAATAATAAGGAGATAACCCTTAACATGCTTATCAAGGAAATGGTGTTTTGTGTAGCCCTAGCTTTGACTACATATGGTGCTCTTCACAACACGTAAGTGTTTACTTGCCTATGCCCGTTTTTCAACGAATGAAATTGTATTGCAAGTACTTTCGTTTATAAAATTATCTTTATTATAGGCCAACAAAGATTTCCAAGCATCCACAAGCAGTGAGATTCTTTAGCCCTGACTCAGTAGTTACTGACTGGTACAGAGGCCAGCTGAGTAGTGCTCTGGCCGTTGTCAACAGTGCAGATGTATCGTTTGTTATGTACTATGCGCCATGGGATGCAGAGTCCCAACACATCAGAGGAGAGTTTGAAAAGGCTGCCGTAGTTTTAAGTGATAGAGTAAGTAACTATACTAGATTTTAGTCATGTACCATATAACATCTATAATACCTATGGCCTTTTAGTACATAAAGATTTTTATCCATCTGTTCATTGTAAAATTCTCTTTAATTAGGTAAATTTTATTGATCATTATTACTGCTAGGTGCTACCCACAAACACAAAACAGAAATTTAAAGTCTGACTTAGGAGCATATGCTTCCAGAGACAAGTGAAATGTAAATGTTTGATATTGATTTACTGGATGAATGTTAGACACATACCTGTGATGTTGCAGGTCCATTTTTCTGCTATAAACTGTTGGAATCCTGGCAGTGAGTGCAGGCTGACCCACAACAAAATACCATCATGGCCAATTTTAATGGCATACACAGTTAATTCTAGAGGTGTTCTTTACAAAGGTATGTTATAATGTAAAATTGTTATGGGTATTTCTTTTAATATGTTACTTATCTATTCATGCACTGCAGATTATTTATTGTACCACTTGAAAAAAAAATATTTGTACTCATAGCAAAAAACTTCTGTAAGATTTGTTTATACCTAAAATTCTCAATTTTTGTCAGATCCTGTTATTCATCTTTCAAGTTTTTTAAAGATTTCTTAGAGAGGGGAGGGCTGTCTTCAAAATACCACATTGGTCACAAAGAGGGAGAGGGTCTTCATCACATTGTCACTATTTTCTATGTAATTGGATATGATGAATGTGTTACAGAATGCAATATTGTGGTAAATGGCTGTACAGTTGAGCAAGTAGAACAGCTTGTTTAATTGAAATGTAAGTTTACAAGAGATGAAAAGCATGAGAGTGATATAGAAAGAAGAGTGAATGTGGGAAATCAAGTGAATGGGGCACTTTATTCCTTTATGAACAGCACAAAAGTGTCAAACACATCTGGCTGTTTACAATGGATTGCTGATACTGACTGGTGTATGGAAGTGAGAGTTGGGTATGGCGGAAAAATAAGCGCTGAGTATATGTGGTGTTACTTTGAAAGATCCGATTGGAAATGTTGTCATAGGGAAGCAGTGTGGACTGAAAGAGATGGTTCTGGCATGTAGACAGGAGATTTATTAAAAGGGTATACAAAGTGAATGTGAGTGGAAGAGTGGGTCAGGGTCATCCTCAAAGAACATACTGCAACCAGTCTGCAGATATTCTTAAAAAGGAGAGGTCAGAAGTATCCATAACTGGCGATAGATTAAGCAAAAAAGGTCTGTCAGGATCGTAGCAAGTGGAGGCCCATAGTCTCTGACAATGTCTGTGGGAAACAGCTGTGATAATATGTATGTATGTAATTGGATATGATAGATATGCATGCACTCTTGATGTTATGCGGCAAGTAGACTAATATAATATAAAACAAATATTATTTTTTACTTTATGTTTGCAAAAATGGTTTCAAACCATATTTATGAATTATTATGTGCAAACTAGAGGGGGAGGGTCACGAAATGTGGGTAAAAAAATATGTCACAGTCAAATAGTATGGGTACATACCCTTACCACATAATATTATATGTTTGTTATGTACACCAGGTCCTAGAGATGCACACAGTATTGTCAACTTCTTGGAGTTAATTATAAAACCCTTGGAAAGGGTGTCATCCACAGAAGATTTTGATACCCTTACCACATAATATTATATGTTTGTTATGTACACCAGGTCCTAGAGATGCACACAGTATTGTCAACTTCTTGGAGTTAATTATAAAACCCTTGGAAAGGGTGTCATCCACAGAAGATCTTGTTAATCTGTTATCTATATGTGATGTAAGTGATAATACATTTCTTTAATTTCATTATTAAAATACAGACTAAGTGACTTTCAGAAACAATAATGGGTTTTGTGTAAATCAAGTGTTTAGTTCTTTGTTGTGTTTGTATGTTGGCACCTAAATACACAATACGTTTTTCTGTTTCTTTCATTTACAAAATTCCATATGTGTGATGTGTGTCATACATACTTATAATAGTGTTTTCTGTTGAAAAGTTATTACATTTACTTAAGTGGAAAACCCATTGCAATTTATTATTTTATTCATAATTTCTTTAGTTAAATACATTTTTTTTAATGAATTGCAGGCTGTGGCAGTTGGTTTTACCCCTTTGGCAGACACTTCGAGGTTCTATAATATTTGGTACACAGTTGCAATAAAGGCTCGTGAATTTGACACTATTGGAGAAGTATGTTTTGCTGTGGTGACATCTGAGGAGCTTGCCGTGGACCTTGGAGTGGAGACAGTGCCAAATGCACGACTTATGTTGTGGAATGATACTAAGGTATATATTTATTATGAATTTTTAGAAACAAAAGACTACGATTTTATGCTTTTTTCCATGCTGGTCTGGAAGAAAAGGAAAATGTAGAATGTACCAGCTAAGTCTCTTCTTGCACAGTTAGTACAAGATGGATAGAGAGAATTAACAAAAATCTTAAAAAACATGCTATTAGGTGTTACCTCTTGTGTTGCTAAGAGGAGAATAGTGAATTCTTAGAGGTACCCTTGTTTGTGGGCTGAATGGGAGTTGATTACATGTATTGTTTTACTTCTGGTATTTTTAGGCATTCAAGGACCTAAGTTTTTAACCTACAGGTTCACCATCCCATTTAAAGTGGCCTTTGGGACTTATAGCCCTAGGCTCTCCCTGACCTATAAGGGATAGAGACTTGATGTGTATTTGAGGGCTCGAAAAGTATGAAAAATATAGAGAACAGCACAATTAATAAAACAATGCTTTATTAAAAGCTGGTGAAAAAGCTATGTTGATTATACCAGTGTAGTCACAAATCATACTGTCAAACATTAGTATTCCACAACACTAATTGTCTTTATTTAATTTATAATTTTTCAGGAATATGTCACTGATGGTGACCAGCAATCCTGGAATGAATCATCCCTTCTTCCCTGGGTGTTGGAGAATTTTGCACAACCTGTAGCGAGGGTCATACCAATGTGGAAGAAGGCATTTAGTTTCGAGAGATATGTGGATGGAAACCCGATCCTAATTCTTTTTACACCTTTAAATCCACTTTATGACCAGTTGCCATCATATGCCTTGGTAAGGCAACCTCCTTATTTTTTTTGATTAAAACTAACGTAAGACACAGACATTATAAGAATGACTTAACGGGTTACTCACATATAGAGTCAGCTACTGGCCGACATGTTTCCACCTCATTCGGAGGACTTCGTCAGGGCGAATGGGACTAAAGGCCCGTACACCACACCGGTTCTCTACACACTCAATGTAAACCTATACTCTATATGTGAGTAACCCGTTAACTAATTCTAATAATTCCTTATTTTTTGTTACTATAAATAGTCATCAGATTAGGTACCCTTTTCGGAAAATTGTTTTACAAGTAACTAAAACGTCCGTTAAATTAAATATACTTTATAGTTCTGAATAAGGCGTTAGTAGACAAGCAGATGGATATCAATAAAGGCAACAGTATATTATAGATATTTATTATGTAGGTGATAAAGGAAAACCTATTTTCGGCAGACAGCAGAAGAAAGGCTAGTGTAGTGTACATAACAAAATATGAAGAAATGCTTTTAGCCTTTCCTTATTTTAATGTGTTAATAAATAGTCAATAAACATGTCGCTTTCCACCGTTTAGCCCTCAGTATGTACGATTATGTATAATTGTGTGTACCCTTCGATCTTTTAACCCTTTCACTGCCAGAGATTCCTGACACACTAGTAAAACAATCATGGCAAATCAGGGCCAAGTGTATTATTTTTGAAAGGTCTATGCAACTAATTATAACGGTGTTTTTTTAAAACATAAAATTGTAGATTTAAAACATCTAACTGAAATCTAAATATAACTGTGTCATAATACAATACCCATAGATAAAAAAAAATCTGTATGTCTATGATAATATCCATGCAAAGCTGGAGTGGGCTGCTAGTATTTCATAGGAAGGAAAACTAATTGCAACGGAATTCGTTTATTATTACAGTTGCGTGAAGTAGCCATGGAGTATTACAATTGCAACAACAATGAAACATCTTTGTGGACCACCGAGCTTATAAAATTACAGCAAGTGCAAAGACTTCTGTACGAGCAGAAGAATTTTATGAAATTTTGTCAAGATTTTAAATTCAAAAAACCTATAATGACAAAGAGATACTACAGGAAGGAAATAGTATCGCAAAACAATAAATATCCATGGATAAATGTTACTCAAAAGTACCAGAAGAATAAATCGCCAGATTTTTTGGTGAAGAGGGGATTAGCTATTACTAAGACTATGAAAAGTTCGGATGACGAATCTCAGGTATTGTCTGCCCTAGGGCTGCTGCATGAGTGCAGTCGGGAACTGCCGGCCGAAAGGGCTTTCTATGACAATTATGAGAAGTGCCTGACATTTGAGGACAACTTAAATCTTGATCAGAAGGATCAGGATGAGGGTGAGACGTAAGTCACTTGTAATATTTCTAAAATAATACCTAACATAATTAGCTAATTACTCTCTTTTCTCTAGCTTATTATAATACCATTATCATAGCTTGTATTTTGGTCATGAGCAAATATGAATAATACTGACATAATTTGTGGTCTTCTAAGTTTTTCCTTTCTCCAAGACCATCATGGAAGATTAGATGATACTGTTTCAGTTTTCTTTAAATTTATTTTTACAGTATAGAAACTACAATGCTACCATTTGAAGGTGACCCCTTGGCGCCGGAAAATTTAGTACAAGATAACGTCAAGCATTTTTGCAAACTGACAAGATTCGCAAATGAATTTGGCCCTCCTGTCGTGCCAGCTAAAGTGCCAAACACTGAAGAATTCAACTTGACCAACATAAACGGGCTTTCTTGTGAAAAGAATTTTAGTCTACATATATTGGCTGTGGATAGTGTGAAAAATCATCATTTTGCCGAATCTCTTGGTATTGATGTCGTTAACAAGAAAGATAGTACTACTGTTGTTATTTTAGATAGTAAGGTAAGCGTTAATAACATGTATAGAAGAAAATCAGAAATTAGATAGCATAATATGAATTTAATATATCAAAGTTTATGACATGACTAATTTCTTTTAACTTTGCGAAAACAGTTGGCCGAAATGTCGATGTCTCTGTTCATTCATTTTCAAATATAACAGACAGGACATCTAAAAATTTGGAATTTTACGTACAGTTGGTATTCTCAGTTTGTGGTATAGTCCATACAAGGGATGTATTTTTTTAGCATGAGAGTCAATACATTTTATCTGAGGAGTACAGTGCCAAATCGATCCGCGAGTTCATTTACAACTTTACACATAAGAAGCTGAAGCGTTCCCTACGCACACACGTAGAAGACGCGGCGCACACACACTACTACGGTTCGGATGGCAATGAGCAAATGGACACAAGTAACGACACTGTTCTTATCATCGATTTGACGTCTCGCAGCTTTAGGAAAATGGCCAGGACGCCGGGAGTGGTGAGTAGATTAACATTTTATTTAAACAACGTTATTTATTAAAAAGCAACTTTAGTACCTAATATACTTTTTAGTTCAATACACATTTCTTAAAATTTAAATCGATGGAAGTCTATGTTCTTGAAATCAACCAAAAGTAAATCAATATATAATTGATAGTAAATCAATATATAATTGATTTACTTTTGGTTGATTTCAAGAACATAGACTTCCATCGATTTAAATTTTAAGAAATGTGTATCCCATCAAAAACAATACTTGTCAAAAAAACCAAGTCTCGCAACTCAGTTGTTCTGCGGTAAAAAGTTGTGAGATCCATGTAATACCAAGTCGGTTATTAATTTATTCAGTCTCTACTTAAGCGACTTTCTGTCTTAATACGTCCAGTCTCTAAGACCACGATCGTGGTCCATAACAATTGAAAATCAATTGTGTCTGGAATCTCCGTACTCGAAGCATTAAGTTGTTACGTTATAATTAACAGCATCTTATAGTGACGCATATCAATATTAAAATTCTTTAATGTTTTATATAAATATATCGAGACTTGGCCATCGCACTAAATAATTGAATTTACACGTGTTTTCAGGCGATTGAATTTACACGTGTTTTCAGGCGATGGCCAAGTTTCGACATATTTATATTACAATTTATATACAACGAAGTTACAGGGGGTCGAAAATGGTCTGAATTGCTTCGAGAAAAGGATGGTACGGCCGTGACGCTGTTTTGCTCGACTTGGTGGGGGCACTGCCGTGCCCCCAGATTGAACTAAAAAGTATATACAGGCTGACCGTAAATCAACACAATATCATAATAATAACATAACACATAATCAAAATAGTAGTGTATTATACAAGTGTGGCAAACTGTTCATTATAGTCGAGGCGGGTTGACAAACTAGCGGGCGAAACCCGCGCGTTTGTCTATGGAGCCGAGACTTGTAACGGACAATACCACACGTGTGCCATACTAAAGTCTGATTTTTAATTTTAATTTTTTGACATATTAGAGATCATAAACCTTTTTGGTCGGGCACATTTTTTTATTAAAATCCTGATTTCAATAAGAGTGTGAACATCTGAGTCTACACATTTTATTTGTTAGTGAATGTAACTATTTAATTTAGCGCGGTGCTCCAAATCATAAGGGGATTTACAGCGAGTAATATTTTCATCAGGAACAGTTGAATAACCGACATAAAATACGAAAAACTGTAAAAACTATTTGATTTAACAAACATACATACAAATAAATCCAATTAGCTTTCCACCGCGGTCAATTTGTGGGTGAATTGGTTATACGTCCTTTCCAGGTTCTTAAACTATCTCCATATCAAATTTAATCTAAATCAGTTAAGAAAAAAGTTTTTTTCAACAAGAAAAAACTTAACAGAAAGATAACAAATATAACAATCAATGTGACAGTCGTGACGTGACAGCTGATGGCCGCATACTTTATTTTTTAATTTTTGTGCTTCATGGATTACGAAAAAATATATTTATTAAGCTTTTGGTTAAAAAGGTTGATGATACATGAGTTAGTAGGGAGTGATGCCAGGGAAAGAAAAATAACCTGCTGACTTAAAATTACTTAAAAATATAACTTTGATAATTCGGTATTAAAAAATGTTATAACATTTTAAATATACCAGAAAGTTTAAAGTGTATCATTATCTTGGTAAAACAATAAAATTAATCAAGAATTAAATTTTTTATCGCCCTTATTCGCGTTCCCTTTTTAGTTGGAGAACTTTTTTAGTAGCAACACTTATGAAATGTCATAATTCTACGGAATAAAAAATTTGACTTTACGTTTTTCAACACATTAGTGAGTAAAAAGAACTTCAATAATAAAACAATTTTAAATCTCGCTAAAGAAAATTTGAAAAATGGCGCGCTTAGATTTTCTTTGTCTAGGCGCATTTCGCGCATGCACGAATCTGTAGTGATAAGATAGACACAGAAATCAATCCACCAACAGCCAAACGATTATTTTAAAAAAATAATTTCTTTTCAAACAGGGCAGAATTGTAAATTCATTTTACTGTTGTTACAAGAATTTTACTCAACTACTAGGATATAAAATGGAATAATTTGAGTAAAACAAGTATGGACTAAATCCCTCGGACGGGATTAGTCGCTGTTCGTGCGTCCATAGTTTTATGTAAACAACAGCGTTGGTTGCGGTTCGGGCGTTCTACAAAATGACAAAAAAAATGTGATCCTAAGATGGTAGCGGTTCGTGCGCTCAACAAAATTACATTATTGCAGTGGATGCGTTTCGGGATCTCTTCAATAAACTTAGCGAGGATAGTCTATCGAAGAGATCCCGAAACGCAACCACTGCAATAATGTAATTTTGTTGAGCGCACGAACCGCTACCATTTTAGGATCACATTTTTTTTGTCATTTTGTAGAACGCCCGAACCGCAACCAACGCTGTTGTTTACATAAAACTATGGACGCACGAACAGCGACTAATCCCTCGGACGGATCGTTATCAACCGCTTTTATCGTGCATAGAGCGAGTGTCCCCACTTGTTTTATTGGATAATCTGGTCAACTTTTAAGCACCTATTTTTGTATATGTATATTGGAACGATAATCGAGTGCCTTTCAATATGCAAAGTGATTTACCAGTCAACCTGTATACGTTCATTGTTGCTCTTTTTTGTGTTCGCATAACTGGATAAACGTTTTTTTCTCCCGAAGCCGAGAAAGTTGAATTTTCTCGACATTGGGTTTTAGTATTATATGTATTGATACTGCTATAAAACAATAATATGGTGTTGAACGTGAAGCTTTTCAAGTTTTTAACGCACGGTACAGTATTAATTTTTGGTAAACGTCAGCAAGACCCCTGGACCAATAGCGATATTTAACATTTGTACAATACCAAATTATACTACTTTTACGCTACTATTTGATACCTTATTTCAAATTTACTATGTACTTCGATTAACTGCAAAAAAAATAATTAAGAAAATGGGCAGGGATTCTGACGTCAGAATGTCTGGACCACCTTTTTTTTCCTAGTTTAAGACAACATTACTTATTTTTCTTTTTATAAATATTTGCTACCTTTTTAGTACCTTACTATTCATATGTTGTTTTATTTTTTTTACATGCAGGAAAAATATTATGCATTAAAATTTTTTTTAATGCCAATTAATTTTCCTCATAAAGCATTTGTTTCAAGGGTATGTATATAATCGCCTTGTGCATTATAAATTATACACTAATAATATTAGTATGACTTTTTAAGTTTTATTATGTCCCCTAGTTGCACTACTAGTTACCCTAGTTTTGCGAAAGGGACATTCCCTTTCGCAAAACGTCCTTTTCGCGAAATTTCCCTTGAGCTAAATGTCCCTTTCACAATATGTCCCTTGGTAGCAAAATGCCCCCTGGTGGTAAAAATATCCCTTTCGCAAAATGTCATGTTTTTTATACAATGTGGAAGGGACGTACCCTCCGTGGCATAGTGGTCACCATGCTAGTCGGCCACCCAGAGGCCCCTCGATCTCGGCTCGATCCCCGGTCAGGGCAAGTTGGAAAATGTCCTTTTTCAAATTGTCCTTGGTCTTGGATGTTTATCTATACCTATATGAATTTGTTATAAAATATAGTATCGTTGAGCTAGTATCCCATAACACAAATCTCGAACTTACTTGGGGCTAGCTCAATCAGTGTAATTTGTCCCTATATATATATTTATTATTATTTACATACCCGTAATAAATATAAATCAGTCTTGAATCCACACAGGATGCAACCGAGAAATATGCCCAGATGGTGATGAAGATGTAATATAGTCATAGTAATATGTGTTACGGCATATTATTTACTTTTATTTACAAGAAAATCGGTAATTGTTTATACTTATTTAACACTAGCTTTCGCCAGCGGCTCCTTCCGCAGATCCCACGGGAACAGTACTTTTTCCCGTGACGAAAATATATGACAATACATTTTCTACCAATTTGTGAGAAAATTAAAACTGGTAACACTAAATATATTTACATCATCGGTTATGAGGGTACTTAAGAAAAAAATAGCCAGCGAATGAATCTTGTACGTTGTGATTATTTGTGGGTTTTACACAACACATAGACTTGTTATCCCGAAAAAGTTACTGTTTAGGGATCAATATTAACTCGTAACAAACAAATAAACAACTCACTTTGTAGTAATTTGATAAAAAAGGGACATTTTGCGAAAGGGACATTTCGCGACTAGGGGACATTTTGCGTAAGGGACTTTTTGCGACGACACTCCGCGAATACTTATTATCATTCTATTTGGTTTGTCTCTCATACTGCAGTATAGTTTTTAACATTATCTTAATATTTTGACTACTAAATTATTTCCAGCAATATTTGAGGGTACCGTAGATTTTTATTACATATTATCTACCGTCATTACATTTAGCTCAAGAATTTTTTTGCGAAAAAAACGTTTTGCGGAAAGGACATTTTGCGTACGGGACATTTTGCGATGATACGGACATAATAAAACTTAAGCCATAGTAATATTATTAGTGTATGATTTCTAACGCACAAGGCGATTATAAAGATACCCTTGGAACAAATGCTTTAATGCCTATAAGGAAAATTAATTGGCAAAAAACTTTAATGCGTAATATTTTTACTGCATGTGAAAAAAATAAAACAATATATGAATAGTAAGGTACTAAAAAGGTAGTAAATATTTATAAAGAGAAAAATAAGTAATTTTGTCTCAAACTAGGAAAAAAAAGGTGGTCCAGACATCCTGACGTCAGAATCTCTGGCCATTTTCTTAATTATTTTTTTTGCAGTTAGTCGAAGTACAAAAATTTTGAAATTAGGTATCAAGTAGTAGCGTAAAGGTAGTGTAATTTGATATTGTACAAACGTCAAATATCGCTATTGGTCCAGGGGTCCTGACGTTTACAATTTTTGACTTCTGCGCAAGCAAGGTCAGCGCTGGAGTTTCGTGCCGCTACCTGTAACATAGATTAAAGGGTTATCTAGGGCTTGATCAAGACACAATTTAAATTGGTATCTCAGTTTCCTTTCAAATGATTTATTTCAAATGGGAGCAGTACTGTACCCTGGAAAAATGAATGTTTCGTAACATATCGAATCAGGTATCGAAAGCATATCAGTAAGAAGTGACGTGCACTAATATTTTTGACGGGGTAGGCACTGATCATACCTAAATAACGAGAACGGCTGCATATCAAGCAATTTTTTTGCTAGTATCTAATATTATATTACGGGGTGGCACAGGGTAGACAAAGTCTATGTGTCTATATGAAATGCACGCTACTGTCAGTAAGAATAAATGTGGTGTGAACTAGATGACGCTGGTGGGCGTGTGCGGCGGCGCGTGCGGTGCGCAGGTGTCGCGCGCGCTGCTGGCGGCGGCGCGGCTGCTGCGCGCCTGCGCCGTGCCGGCCGCCGCCGCGCGGCTGGATGCGCGCGCGCACGACCTGCCGTGGCACTACACCGTGGACCGCTACCCCACGGTCTTCGTTTTCCCCGCTGACAGGTGAGCGTTGAAATAAGGTGATTGGAAGTTTTTGGCGGGAACTCGGGGTTTTGTTTTTAATCGACAAAATAATAAAAGATTCCAGTGAATTGAAAACCTTTTTCTTTTTTGAAGTTGGTTAAACAGTGTCGAAGACTGTTTATAAAAAATACAAACATACAAAACCTATTTCAATTATAATCATTTTGTCCCTATTCAACAAGAGACTAAGCTGACGTTTCCAATTTTTTATAGAATAAAATAACAGTGATAGCAGAGTTATGATACTGTCAATTTAAGAAAAAAACAGTTGAATAGATAACCTTAACCCTTTATGCTTGTATGGGAGGCTAAAAATTACTTTTCATATTCAGATATATGTTCCTTGGGGAAAGTTATTCAGTATCACGGATTGAATTCACCCGTAAAAAAGTTTCAGTATTTTTTGTTAGACCTTATACAAGGTGCAATCGAAATCATTAGCAATAAAAGAAAAACGAATGAAAACTCAAAAACACGCGTTTTCCCAAACATAAGACTAATCTAGATCGATTGTTTACCCCCAAAAACCCCCATATACCAATTTTCAGCGAAATCGTTAGAACCGTTTTCGAGATCACAGAAATTTATAAATATACATATAAATATACAAGAATTTCTCGTTTAGAGGTATAAGATTTTGTACGGTAACAGCACTCAAATTAATGCAGTAATTAATAACCGGCCAAGTGCGAATCGGATTCGCGCACTAAGGGTTCCGTACCATTACCTATAAAAAATCGCGTTTGTTGTATGGGAGCCCCCCTTAAATATTTATATTATTTTGTTTTTAGTATTTATTGTTATAGCGGCAACAGAAATACATAATTTGTGAAAATTTCAACTGTCTAGCTATCGCGGTTCTTGAGATACAGCCTGGTGACAGACAGACGGACAGACGGACAGACGGACAGACAGCGAGGTCTACGTAATAGGGTTCCGTTTTTACCCTTTGGGTACGGAACCCTAAAAATAATCAAAAAGCAAGGAAAATAACCAAAGTATCAAAACACGTCGAGTCGTGCGCGCTCACTGATACCTACGAGCCGCCAGGTCAGCGACCCGCTGCAATACAGCTGAACGGTAGGCGCGGCCGGCATACAAAAGTAGAATTTAAAATACGTGAATAAGGTTGAAAGTCGAGTGGGGACGGGTCGTGTCACACGAACGCTTGAGGAAAGTAGGTACGTTGAAGTAGGAACGAATGTTAGCGTACTACGACGCGACGAAATTGATACAATTACAATTAATTTCTTTTTCATGAATTTAATGACGATTAGTTTTTTTATTTATAATTGCAGTAATGGTATCTATCAAAGAGTCTAACGCATGTTTAGAGATTTTTTGTAATATGAAAATGACGACTTTTGATTGAAGTATTATTAGTCTTAAATTAATTACTTTGTATCATGGGTATAGTAGATATCTAAAAATATTGCCAACGAATTTAATTACACCATGTATAACTATTATATATAATAAATTCGGCTTTACCTGAACAATCGTATTGCAGGGAGCACGCGGCGGGCTCCCGCTCGTACCCGAGCAGCGAGCGCGTGTCGGCGAGCGGGCTGCTGGCGCTGGCGCTGCGCGCGCTCGGCCCGCCGCACACCGTGCGCGTGCGCCTCGCGCTCTGCCAGGCCGCACGGGTAAGCTTGCTTTGCTTGTAGCTCACTTCAGTGATTGTCTAGACTTGTGTTACTTGTGTATTTATTACCTATATCAAATTATCGCTTCTAATTTCTTAATTATACAACGTGGAAGGTACATACCCGTAATAAATCGAACCACGAGCTATACTAGATTTATATAGTAAAATGAAATTGAGATAACAGTTGAAAATAAAATTAAAAAATTTAGTGTTTCCATACTAAAGTGTTTAGCCGCCCAGGCAATTGGTATCCTTTTTGAAGTTAGGGACCATATTTTTGTTTGACCACTGGGATTGTCGATTTTCTTTTTAGTTTTTTGTCTTTTATTTTATACTTATGTCCCGTCCACGTCGTATTTTTGTGCAAAACATCCACGGCATCATGTAGTCTTGCTAACTTTTTTAAAGAAAATATAAACTAAATAATTTATTTACTTTTTCTTGCCCTTTTTAGGGAAATATTGAGAAGAAGAAGTGCTTGAGAGATATCAAGGAACACATCACTACAGTTATCGGCCGAAACCTTAAATATTGGCGCCAAAGCGAGCACAGGGAGCTCAAAGACGCACTCTTCAAAAGACTGCAACACCTGCATCAGGTGTCCCTACACCTCAGCTTGGTGCATATCACGGACCTCGGTGAAACAAACAAAAAACAAGATACTCTACTCAATTCACTTAATTTATTAGCAAAACATTGGGACATCGACGTCTCCACCCTAAATAAAAAAAGTTGATACATTATGTATTTTGTAAATAGTGTACATTGCTCGCTCATTTTATAAAGATACGTTTGTTATTTATTTTTAGAATCAAGCCTAAAGATATAAAAACGTTGAAGAAAGTTTTGTTATTTAGAATTCGACATCCCTTCCGAAGAACGAGAGCGTGTTCTGCTTGGTGCTGCTGCGCCAGCCGCGCACAAGGCCCAAGATAGCAGAAATTGATTTCTTCACGTAAACCTCTGAAATGAACGGAATTTACAGCAAGAACGCAATGTCAATGCCAGAGGGGGTTGCCTGCGATTCACGAATGATAAAATCAGAACCGCGTTCTAACTCGTCATTAGCAGCTTGATATTAAATGCTAACGAAATTCGATCTCTGGTTCTCAACCACAACACATTCATCATCATCACCAGGTCTTTTTGTCTCCATTGCAGGAGCACGACCCTATGTGTACTACCCAAGCCATACTCGGCCAGGGCAGCCATAGGACTTTAGCCTACACTCTTCTCGCTGGCCAGACGGGTCGGAGAGGTCTCTTTGATCTTTATAAGCTTTGTTTAGCTTGTATTTCCTAAGTCACCTTCTACGACATCTACGAGAGGACTTGGAGTGGCATTATTCTATTCTGCCGGAAACCACACGGCACAATATCATTACGTATGATCATTTATCAAATAAAATTGTGTTTTTCTGTCTATCTAAACCACGGCGGGGTGATGGAATTTTCACTATTAGATGGGGAGCTGGCTACTGAAATAGGTATACAATTTATAGAGCAACAAAACCCATATAGTTAGTATGCCATACTATCATTATTTATTAATTCGAGCGCCTGGCAGCTTTTCAGTGGTGGGTGTGAGAGTGGATGGGGGCAACCAAGGGGCTTCAAAACTAGGTTCTTGTCGGTGGAGTATTTTCCATGTCTCAAAATCAATTAAAGGTATACAATTTATAGAGCTCTGAGTTTGGTGTGATATAATAGCTAATTATATATTTGATTCGAATATAACAATGCCAGGCGATTCAATTGGTGGAAAAGTAGTGCCAGGCGACATCCAAGGTGCGAGAAAAGTACCAAAGTCGTCTCATTTATAGAGGACTGGGGTCTAAACGTTTTCATTAGAGTGGATCAGCCTAAAATATAGTATACTAGCAGTCCATCCCGGCTTCCCCCGTGGTACATACATAGCCTATGTCACTCAGGGATAACATACCTATCCAACAGTGAAAGAATTTTTTAAATCGATCCAGTAGTTTCGGAGCCTATTCAATACAATCAAACAAACAAACAAACAAATCTTTCCTCTTTATAATATTAGTGTAGATGGAAAGAAAGGGGGAGGGGAAAACCCCCATCTCAACTCCCCCTCCCCCACGGAGACGCTTAGTCTTCGAGTATCTGTCCGTCCGCGGTCCTACTCAGTTAAAGGTAAAAAGGTAGACAATATTTTTTTCTCGACAGTCACATTGTGTAAGGTATTGTTGAATAGGTCAAAAAAAGTCAATAATAAACACCATTTTCTATTTACAAATCCGTTTCTGAAATATTTGGGTCTAAATTGCTAATTTTTGTTAGAGTCCTGTCCTCCCCCCTCTTCTGCCAAACGATTATATGTGGACGCGTGAAAAAATTCACAGCTGTAGTATATATCACAGCTGTAGTTTAAAGGAAAACTATCAGAGCTAAGTAGAGTTTACAAATTAAAAAGTTATAGGCGATCAACTTATTAAATGTACTCGGAAAAAGACAATTTCATACAAATTCAATAGATAATTCGTTTTTAGACTTTTTAGTAGCACGAACTCGAAGTTGGTATTCGCTACTACAGATCTCTACACTGCGCGTGACTCGACACGTACTTGGCCAATTATTTTTATTTAATATAATGTTCTATTTTTAATAAGGTTCCCTGGTGGTCTAAAAAGAACCTAACACCCTGAAAGCTAAGCCTTAGCCCTTAGCTAACCTAACCATCACAAGTCGGGATGCTCTGAACTACCGAGCTCGCTTCGCTCGCATCGCAATCACCCCTACCCCTAGTTGGTGTGAGCGAAATTGGTTTTCTAAATTTTCCAGTTGGTTTAGAATTTGGCGGAATGGGTAAACAAAAATACCTATTATCATTATTTATGTTTTTTCCGTGATATTGAGGTTATAGAGTTGTTATATTTATAAATATAACCTCTTAACATAGATAATTGTATTATAAGGATTCCGCTATTCCCCCTTTTAGGAGCTCCCTACTAATAATCACCCAAAAATTAAGCGTCTGTGGGGGGGGGGGGGGGGGGAGTCGGAATGGGGCCTGAAAACGTATAGGCCTCAGGTATAGGCCTTGTCCTCTATAAATGAGACGACTTTGGTACTTTTCCGCACCTTGGATGTCGCCTGGCACTACTTTTCCACCAATTAAAACGCCTGGCATTGTTATATTCGAATTAAATATATAATTAGCTATTATATAACACCAAACTCAGAGCTCTATAAATTGTATACTTTCAATTGATTTTGAAGCCCCCTGGGTTGCCCATCCACTCTCACACCCACCACTGAAAAGCTGCCAGGCGCTCGAATTAAGGCCATACCCAAGTTTTCCGGGGTCCAGTGGCGCCGCCATTTGAAATAAATCATTTGAAAGGAAACGGAGATATCATTCAAAATTGTGTCTTGATCAAGCCCTAGATAACCCTTAAAACTATTTTATGAACTACTGTTTATAGTTTAAAGTGAGAACGTGAAGCTTTTCTACGCACATTAGCCAAAAGTGGCCGTTTTTCGCAAATGTGCGTCGAAAAGCTTCACGTTCTCACTTTAAACTACAAAAAGTAGTTTAAAAAATACTTTGAATGGGTATCTAGAACTTGACCAAGACACAATTTTAAATGATATCTCCGTTTCCTTTTAAATGATTTATTTTAAATGGCGGCGCCACTGGACCCCGGAAAATTTGGGTATGGCCTTAATACATAATGGCATACTAATTAGAGGGGTTTCGTTGCTCTATAAATTGTATACATATTCCCGTAGCCAGCTCTTAGTCCATATCATGTATAAGTTCCTTCTGGATGGTTTTCGTTCATGTAATGGCTTTCGTATCCCGGTAGGCTTATCTACTATACTAAGTAAAGCATGTTTCTAACCGAGTACAGTAATATCCGTAATATTCGGGTACATCTCATGGTAGGGTTTGATAAGAAATGCCAGCTCAATGCCGACCACGCCGGTCACGTAGTCGCTTAGCGACCCTGCCACTCTCTCGTCATTGCTGCTTTGGTGGACCTGCACATTATTTTTTCAAATTAAACAAATTATCAATATCGCCATAAAAGTATCAGGTGATATATACAAAAGGTATAAAATGCTTGAAGATTTTTGTTAGCAACAAAGTTAGTACATCTAAAAATTCAACCATTATGCTTGAAGGACAATTTCGGACGCAAAAGAATATATAACTGCGTGCCTTGCGATTATATGGCCCCTTGCATGCACTGGTCTATAGTCTACACTAGCTACAATCTGCTCGAGCGATAGTCCCAGGGTGTGCCATTTTAAGTTGACCAATTTTTTTTTTTAATTGTCCAATCACAATGCTCGATATCTCTGCTCCGCTGTTTGAATTGAGCGGAGCGGAGATTTCGAGTATTGTGATTGGTCAATTTCTCTTCTCTCCGCTCTGCTTCGCTTCAGTGGAAACGCAGCCTAAAGATAACGTAACCAAAGTGAAAACACACCGAGAACCACGTTTAGACACAACTTCCGCACCAGGCAACTAGGTAGGTAGGGTATCTATCAGGATTTTCCAATCGTTGGTAAGTGCGGATCGTCGCGCGCGGATGGCCCGCTCAAAATGCGCCTCGTACACAATATTGCGGCGTGGTTTGATAGGCATGGACATTTAGCCAGTTGCTGGCTGAATGTCTACGTCATCCGTGCGGTTAGTTGTACTATGTAACAATACAACATACACTCCTGTGACTGTAAAACCAGCCTCATGTATAGGTACTAGAAATTCAAATGCAGATTTTGCTACACAGATAAGCGGGCCGGCACTATTGGTTCGTTAGTATTTATCGTGTAACAAAGCCGACCCGAAGCAATCATTGCAATCACTTCAATTGTTCGGTTTAATTCGACTTGTACCAATCGGGTACTTCCTTCGAGTTTGATCGGCACAATTTGGTTTTGAATACATACAAGAAACCGATTAATGCCGGACCGAATAAGTGTGTAGCAACCCTTATTTAGCTTTATTCCTAAAAGTCTATTTCCTTATAGGACTTCTATTTTTTTTAGCATAGGTAGATTCCATTTTTACCTGATACAGACGTCCGTCAGCTAACCGGGACTGTCGCGCCGCATACTCTCCCACGTCTTGCAACGTAGCCACGTTACTAGGCTGTCTGAGAGAGTAACGCCATGGATACAGGATGAATTCCTAAACAAAACAACTTTGGTAAATATAGTTATAATAACAAAAGTATGTTCAAAATCTTTTTTACATTAATTCAGACTTGGACGCATAACTGACACAGCTTGGTACATACTGTAAGTCAACCGGAATTCCTATAACAGGACAACGGCAGCTGTCGCCTTGCTTGTCCTGCTTGTGACTATTCATAAAGTTCTTAAATATTACATGGCTTTTGGGCACCATGAAATGTTGGTCCCTTACTTACGCCCATGACGCGTGCATTTCATACAGACCTAGCCTAGAATCTACCCTGTGCCAGCCTAATATAATATCGGATACTAGCGAAAATGTATTTTGCTTGATATGCATTATATTAGTGCCTACTCTGTCAAAAATATTTGTGCACGTCACTGGCTCAAGCCAGCTTCTCCTGGTCTCCAACACGGCCAACACCCCTCTATTACAAAAGTCCGTTCCCAAGAACCTTCCCGCTCCAGTGGCCTGGCATTGTCGGATGCTGTAGCCGGTATGGCCACGACGAAATGAATTTTTGTGAGCCGTCCATTCAACATCTAAACATATATACTTACTATCAAAAAGTAGAGAAACTTACCTTTTTAGGTACGAAGCTAGAATGCACATGAATAGCCAGATTTATATTGTCCCCAAGGCGATCAATGTACCCGCGAATGGCTTGCGCTTCGTTGGTCGAGAAGGGCTTAGCGCCCGGGTAGAATTGCGAGCACTGGTCCGGTGTTTTGCGCACGTCATCTACACGGTAATTTAGATTATTAGTACTGGTTTTTGCTTCAAATAGCCGATGACGAAAATGCGTGATCAAAATCAATTTTAAAAACCTAGATAGCTACACGTGTTTTTGATAATCTTGCTTGCGACGCTAATACCTACTTATATTATGGAAATAATTTCTGAAACTCAGACGTTGTGTATCTACTTTTGTTTGTACATTTACCTATACATATTTATAATGTACCTACGTACTAGGTACATGATTCTCCTGTGTTGCCTCGGAGGCTGCTTCGACCGTTCTTCTTCAAAAAATTATATCATATAACAAGGATTCCCAAGACCGTGTGAAGTGTTCAGTAAAATGATTTTGCTGTGCGTCTGTGATGTCAGTCAACTCTCCTTGTGACAGTTTAAATTTATCAGTTTTTCTTCAAGGGATAGTACATTATGTTGTACTAACAGAATGTATTATCGCACAAAAGAAAAACTGATAAATTTAATATAGCATAAAGCAAAATACATTCCGCAATATTAAAACGATAAAATTTTATTGGTGAGATATGCATAAAGAATGAATTAAAACGTAGGTAAGTACGTATCGCCGACCTTGCCAGTGATATGCGAAGTTCCGATTGATGTTGGTCCCGGCACATTTCTTGCCAGCTGGGCCCACTTCGTCCAGGTTCTTGAACCAGTAGGAAGGCTTCGTGGTCTTCCTGGCTGTCAGATTTTGGGACCATTCTTTTACGTCCAACGAAGGCCTCATTCCTACTTTTTGAGTGAACTCCACTCCGTCTGGGTTGCCCATCGGTATTAAGTACCTAATAAAGATAAAGAATACTCAGAAATAACATAATAATAAAGATTTGTTTTATAGTCAGTAATTGTTATTGTTTTATCACATGTTTTTTTTTAAATCCATAATCATGATTATGGCAGGTGACGTTTCTATTGCAATATACCAGCATCAGTCCATCCCAATCTTACATCGATAGACCTTTCCCTCTTTCTTGTAATAGATCTTTCTTCTGCTGAAACCTATTCAAGGATAGGTTCATCTTTCATAGGAAAGACGACCTCCGTGGCGTAGTGGTCACCATGCTAGTCCGCCACCCAGAGGTCCCGGGTTTGATTCCCGGTCAGGGCAAGTTGGAAAATGGCCTTTTTCAAATTGTCCTGGGTCTTGCATGTTTATCTATATATGTATTTGTTATAAAATATAGTATCGTTGAGTTAGTATCCAATAACACGAGTCTCGAACTTACTTTGGGGCTAGCTCAATCAGTGTTATTTGTCCCTATATATTTATTTATTTATAGGTATATCCAGGAATGGGTTTTGGCGGGAGCGCCACATGACATCAACTTCTCCAAAGAGCCTCTACGTGTTGGATCTGTATCCCCACGCAAACCTCTCAAAGGACTGGGGTAAAAAGACCCGTCAATCTAAGACAATTGTTTTCTGTTTTACTAGATTACTTAGAAAATTAATTAAAGACATCAATAAATTACTTTTATACTATTATATCAAATAAAAATTGACAACCGTTTGCTAAGCCTATTTTAATTAAGCTCTCCCTTTCCCTCTTTAATAACTGACATAGTGAGAACGAAACAGCATATTTAAACTATAAGAGGTTTTAGCGAATGTTTGGTAATTTTTATAAATAACTTCGAGGATGTAGCAAAAAATATAAATAGCCAAATCTTAACAATAAGTATAAAACGTTGCGTTATTTGAACTTTAATAGGTATGTGAATTTAAAAAACCAAAAAGTAATAAAACATAGCCTATACTTAGATGTAAATGTAACGTCCATATAAAAACGGTTTACATTTTACGCGTTCACTCGCTGAAGTTACTTGTGTCTACGGGATAATAGAGATTATGAACGCATTTTTTTTATTTGCTTAATAAAATCCTTATTAACCACAATAAACAAATATAAAAGAATTTATAAAATATCTTAATCAGTGACGAACTTATGATACTTTAAAGTTTCAATTAAAGAGAGAAGTCCGATATGGACTGGTGACGTCATAAATACATATTATCAATACATTTGCTACAGAAAATAGCGTTTTTGCGAGTAAGATAGACATATTTTCGTAAACTCGCTATATCTCGTTCTTTTTTTCCATCAATTTTTATTCTTTTTTTACTGTTAGTACTTTTTTTCGAATATTTACGGATAAACTGGTTAGATAACACATTTTTTTTTCATGCATATTCCCTATTGTACTGGACGTCGCAGACGTCGTAGCCGTAGCCATTGTAGACCTACTACGTCGTAGATTCGTAGCACAGCGTTCGTAGCGTGACCAGGATAAAACTACGTAGACGCGCGGTTGCGTGGCCGCGTAGCGTAATGTCTAATGAGCTCCATTGTCGTAATCATAGTTCGTAGCCTTCGTAGCAATCATATAATCATAGTAATTTTTTTAATTACGGTAGATAAGTATATAGCCCAAGAGCCGGCGATGGCCAGGCCTTAGTTGAATAATAAAATCTAAAAGTTTCTCTGTGTATGTCCAATAAACAGGGAAGAACGATCCCAGGCTATGAAACTTGGGTCGCGGTGGCTTTGGCAGGAAACAGGTAGCAAAGGTGTGTAAAATTTTGTCTCAAAATTGTTATAGTATAAAGCCTAGTTTTCATATATTTTAATTGTTATAATCTTAGAAATCGCCTTGTCCAAAGCCAGACACTTAGTACGGTTCCAACCCCCTGCCAGACACCCTTAAAGTAGGGTTAATTTGACCTATACTTTAGTCATAGTATAAAAGCTGAATTTTATATATGTTACTTGGAGGACTAAAAAATGATGTTTCCTCGGCAGCCAGGCAGTTTCGATGGTTCCCCTATGTTGCCAGACCTATTAAAGTTTTATTATAGGTACGAGCGCGAGGGATGTATGCGTAAGTGGGTGCGAGTGAGATAGTGCGTTCGGACCATGGCGATCTTCTATCGAGCATCTGCTGTCTGCTAAACAAGAGCATAGATCTTTAATAATTTTTCAAAACTAAAAACCTTCTTCACCCCTGAACTACACAACCGATTTTAATAAAATTTCTATGGCACCACCTCTAAACAAAAAAGAATTTTCCAAATCGATCCAGGCGTTTTCGAATAATCGGTAAACATACATAAAAATAAGATCGCGACGAATTGAAAACTTTCCCTCTATTTTTGAAGTCGGTTTAAACGAAGAAGAAATGTGGTGATATATAAGCGTCCCTTATGGTATCCTGAATCTAGTCTTACAAAGAGCAGGTCAAGGCAAGGAAAAATGAGAACATGAACATTAGGTACAATCTTTTATAAACATTATCTAGGCCAAATCATAATCAACAGGATGTAATAAACTTAAAATCCTCGAGTCGTTTTGGTGATTTAATAACAACAATATTCAAGTAATTATAGGTAGTAATTGTAAGTAATAATTCATTATTAACACTCACAGTCTGCGACAGAGATCAGTGATAAGTCTAACGATATAATCAGTCTACGCCTAATCGCTTGTCTGACTGTTATTTAATTAATGTCAATTCATGCTGCCTATATAATTATAACTAAACTAGGTTTTGACTATGTCTTTGCTCGCGCGTATCTCTTAGGAATCCTATCCCAGGATAAGATTGGGATTGTCCAGCAACACCTTGGTTTTTTTTTTGTTTCTGGTATCTATCATATATATAGTTGTTGCATTTAATCGTAAAGGACGGACAAACAAACACACTAACATAAAAGCCCAACCATTTACACACTGGTTCTTGCCTGTTGCATATAATCCGCCAGTTTCCAACAAGATAAATAAAAATTTAGTAATGTATATATTCACAATACCATGCATAATGCGCACATGTATCTAAACTTTAATAATTTCTTATAACTAAATACCCCCAAACTATACAACTAATTAATAAAATTTCTGTAGGACAAGCTAACAAATATGCCGTTTCAAACTAAACAGAATTAACCCAATAGGTCCAGGCGTTAGGCCATAGTTCGAATAATCGGTTAACATACCTAAATTGCTTGCCGTGTGGTTTCCGGCCTAGAATAGAACCACTCCATTTCCTCCTGTGGATGTCGTAAAAGGCGACTAAAGGATTTTATTTCCGTCACTAAACATGAACAGACTTCCGATGGGCAGCAGCGTCGGAAGTACGATAGTGACTCCCACTGCGCTCGCCAACCCGCCTGCCAAGCGTGGCGAGTATGGCAATATCCCCTCATGTATAGGCAAAAAATGACCAGGCCCCCAGTACCCGGCAGCCCCGCTATTCCTGACTCCGGTAGCGGTCATGGTAACGGCGGGGCAGGGGGTGCTAAGAATCCCCGGATGGGATCCGGCTACCAACCCTGGCGAAAACTGGCCCTGGTAACACACAATGTCTGCACATTGAGGACTGACGAGAAACTGGCTGAGGTGGAGGAAGAAATGAGTAGGTTACGGTGGGACATTGTGGGGTTGTCTGAAGTCCGAAGAGAGGGCGAGGGCACGACAACCCTAGAGTCTGGTAACCTACTCTATCACCGGGAAGGAGACGAAAAGAAGTCCCAGCATGGTGTCGGGTTTCTCGTCCACAAGTCCCTCATTAACAACGTCACAACCATCGAGAGTGTGTCCAGCAGGGTAATATACCTGATACTCAGAGTATCTAAAAGATATTCGCTGAAGGTTATACAGGTATATATGCCAACTGGGGATCACTCCGATGAAGAGGTGGATGAAGTGTATGAGGACATCAGTAGGGCCATACATACTTCTGAAACCTATTTTACGGTTGTTATGGGGGATTTTAACGCAAAACTGGGTAAGCGAGGCGTTGGAGAGTTTAGGCTGGGAAACTTCGGATACGGAGTGCGAAATAACAGGGGACGTAGGCTGGCTGATTATTTGGAGCAAGAGGGACTCTTTGCGATGAACTCTTTCTTTAAGAAGCCGCCGCAAAGAAAGTGGACCTGGTTGGGTCCGGCTAAAAAGAACCAGCCCCCTGTTAAGAACGAAATCGACTTCATCCTAACGACAAAGAAACGAATATTCAACGATGTCTCAGTGATCACTCGAGTCAAAACCGGGAGCGATCACCGAATCTCAAGACTAAGGTCTACAACCAATGTGTGTTACCAGTGATGACTTATGGCTCTGAAACGTGGTCCCTTACTATGGGTCTCATAAGAAAGCTCAAGGTCGCTCAACGCGCTATGGAGAGGGCTATGCTCGGTGTTTCCCTACGTGATCGAATCAGAAATGAGGAAATCCGTAGTAGAACAAAAGTCACTGACATAGCCAAGCGGATTAGCTCGTTGAAGTGGCAGTGGGCGGGACACATAGCGCGACGAACCGATGGCCAATGGGGCAAAAAGGTTCTTGAATGGCGACCGCGTACTGGCAAGCGAAGCGTAGGGCACCCACCTACAAGGTGGTCAGATGACCTGACCAGGGTCGCTGGAAAGCGCTGGATGCAGGCCGCTCTTGATCGGTCATTTTGGAAATCTTTGGGAGAGGCCTATGTCCAGCAGTGGACGTTATGCGGCTGAAATGATGATGATGATGATACCTAAATTAAAAAAAAAACAGATCGCGACGAATTGATAACCTCTTCCTTTTTTCGGAAGTCTATTAAAAACGATATCTAAGAAATCCAAATGTTAAAAGCATGACTTTAAAATTATTTAACAGATAACAAGACTTACCTTTATGGAGTCAAAGGCAAATTAAATAAGTAAACTCCTTAAACTTGATAGCTCTAAAATGAAATAATATGTACTGACCAGTCATAATCGTTGAAAAAAGGAGTTTGATAATTAGCATCGTAAATCAGCTTTCCAGCCAGCTCGAGCACTGCGTTTGCTGCTCCCCACGCCATAGCATTAATAGCTGAAACATGATCATCATCACATAAGTCGCAACTTTAAAACTTCCATTGCTGGGAATAGTCCTCTCTTAACTAATGCCTTTTAGGATGCATTTAGGATCCAATTACTTTAAAGAAGTAGGTAAGTAAAACTCTTTAATCTATTAGGGACGGTGACCCCAATATTTTATCTTTCGCTGAAGGTACCTCATCACTATCAGGTCTTTTTGTCTCCACAGCAGGAGCACGACTCTTTCTGTATTACCCGAGCCATACTTGGCCAGAGCAGCCAGAGGACTTGGCCTACCCTCTCTCTCCTCGCTGGCCAGACGGGTTGGAGAGGTCTCATTGATGTTTCTATGCTTTGTTTAGCTTGTATTTCCTAAGTCGCTTTTTACGACATCCACGAGAGGACTTGGAGTGTGTCTTATTCTAATGTTTTGGAAACCACACGGCACGGCCACGCGGCTGAAGGTACGAATATTTCTTATCATATATCCGGGTCTCATAAATAGAAGCCAAATAACTAGAAAAAAAAATATCTACGCAGGTTATACGGTGTGTTTAGAATCAGATTCAGGCAAAAACAAGTTCTTTTTAAATATTAACCTCCAACAATAAATATGCCCGGTTTCTTGCTTTCTTTGTCACTCCGCAGTTCCAGAGAGATCAAAGTTCGATTTTTAGCAGTGCATGGCGGCAAATACACTAATCGGACTAGATCAGGGTTGTCATCAGCTAGGTGTTTACACGCCGAGACTATAGTTTCATGGTCCAAGTAGCGCTGGTATTGCAGATCATCTTTTGATGCCTTCAAAATTCTAGCCTTGGCCCCAGATCTAAAAAAATGTATAAACTAAAATGTTGCTGACATTTGTGCTTTTAACTGTAGCGCCTGTTTTAATGTAAACATATATAGACTATCACATTTTTATCTCTAATGGGTCTTTAAGAGCAGACAGAGCTCATGGCCTCAAGACTGGCTCGATTACGCTGGCCGTTTACGATCTGCGCGGAAAGAGAAGCACAGCACACTCTAAGTTTATTCTTTACTGTAATCGGAAAAATTATATACAAATTCAGTAGGAAATTTGATTTTAGACGTTTTTAGTGGCGTGAACTCAAAGTCGGTATTCGCAAGTACGGAACACTATACAGCGCGTGGCCCGACACTTACTTGGCCGATAATTTTATTGTATTTTTTGTAGTTATGTGTATTCCTAAGATAGAGCGCATCATATGCAATTCGAATGCCCCAGGAAGCGGAGAACCGCCCACCTTATTGCCCACGGATCACTGTAGGCATATTACTAGAATTTGTACTACTTACTGTACAAAATTCCGGGGTGGGAATAAAATATTAAACAAAGCCGCAAAAAAGTACATGATTGCTATCAAATAAACTTTCATTTGGAGCAACATCTTATGTTATATACGTTATATATACACTTTCAATAAATAATTTGAAAATTCACAATATCAGCAACAATACAAACAACTTATTGATATTTTTCAAAATGACAAAATGGGTGCCTATAAATGATCTTCTGTACAAAAAAGAACGAGATGAAAAGTTGGCTCTACTTTTTCGCACACCATAATGTTTTTTAAAATACTGGCTATCAAGTGTATGTCTGCTAAAAACCTTGCTGTCAGTATTCCTGCAACATGTAATGTCAAAATATGATGAAGATTTTGTTACTATGAAATCTTGTATTTTTATCTTAATATTAGTTTTTATACAATCAGTTATTTGTTTAGAACAAACCAATCTTACTCAGGATGATGCCGATTTCGTGTGCCCAATCTCGTGTGAGTAGCTTTAGGTACTAATACTATAATGACAGTGAAAGAGTGGTTCAGATATATTGTCTCTAATGGAAGCAAAAATAATTATAACTTAAAGTGAATGAACGTTCTTTCTAGTTTTTCGTCGGAAAAGAGCACTGGCAGAGTACACACGATGGCGCGCAAACGAAGAGACTACGTCACAATTCCTTGTTAAAGTTTTGGATGAAGACATAACACCGCCAAGCAATAAGAAAATTGTAGCAGTTAATATTCTGCCAATTACGAAAGGGGATGAAAAGATAATAATAGGCGGTGCGATGGTGCCGGGTCCAACGCCTGCCACGACACTGGATCTTGCCCGGGAATACACGAGATTTGTACCACCAACTACAATGCCTCCCACTCGTTCAGAGGATTTATTTGTTGCTCCAGTGGATATATCTAAGAAACGACCGTTACTCATGCAAAAGGGTAAACATCAGCTGTATCAAATATTGCTTTTGTAAACATACAGAAATGTTTCCAGTAACTCGCTATAAGTAGGCACTATAGATATTGGTTCCTCTTTAGTCCTACAAATATGTTGTTACAGGACGATATTCACAGCGTGATGAAAGTCCTCCAGCAAGTCCACAATTCTTGTCACGCACTCCATCATTTCGTCGTCAGTACGCGCCAATTGCGGCCGTTGCTTTTACTCGACGTGCGTCAGTTTTACCGCTATCACCTTCATCTAGTGTGGACAATGAAGTAAGTTAATTAATTATCTCAACAATTTGTGAAAACTTTTCTATTTAAGTATATCGATTTACGTATTGTTTTTCCTACTTGATAGCCTTTGCGTCGAACAAGTTATTTGATTCCCACACGAACTTCGCCATTACCAGACATCTCGGTGCCTACTAGAACTGAATCGCCTCTTGATGAATATAGTTCTTACTCTGAGAGACCAAACTTAATTTTTATGACTAGAACTACATTTATACCGACATACAGTCCTGTGAGAACAACTACGGATAAAATTTTCACCGACGATGACTCCATAGTTCCCACTCATGATTTTCGTGATGAAGAAAGTAGAAGAAATGGTTTCAAACAGAAACCGGACAAAGAATTGGACGCATCTTACAATATGATGTTTTATGATGACGATACTGATACAACTACACATACAAGCGATGAATCAAGTGAGACTTATGACGAAAGACGTAAAATGGACGATAGCGCGATCTCTAATATTTCTGATGATGAAAAAGATGACATTAATGATTTAAAAGAGGCAGCTGCTATGAGCGGGATGAAAGAGGAAACAGAAATAAATGATGTCCACGAGATAGGAACAGAGTCTGCATCTTTGTTGGATAGTCATGAGGAGACTGGTAACATAACTGACAAAATGGACAGAAGTGGACTTGTTCCGCTGAAAGAATCAGACACGATAGATATTTTGAAAAGCAATAAAACGCAACGAAAGATTTGCAATTTGACCAAGTTGAGAAAATTAACATTTAATTCGCCACGAACACTTAACGAGGTTGGTAATAAACTTATTATAAATAAAATTCGCTTTAATGCAATTCATAAATTAAAATACATCTTGTTTTGCAGATAGTAGCACAATTAAAGCGGTGGGCAGAGGACAGCCCCGTCGCGAAATGGGTTGATATTACGCAAGGAAATTACACCACTTTAGAAAACCCGATTTACATGATGATCATAGACGATCCTACAAGTGGACAATCGGTCTCTGCTAAACAAACTGTTATGGTTGTTGCAGGTAAAGAAATAAAACGTATATCCCTGAAAATTAAAAGCATAGTAATTACAGACTTTATGTGCATAATACGAAATTGTCAATTTTCGTATTTGGTAGTTTCAAACAATAACTCCCAAATATGAAAATTATATACGCAAACCTGTTATTGACAATGTGAAATTTCGGAATACGTTTGAGCAACAAGTCATTTGGGAACTTAGGGCAGAGTTCTGTCCACGTTATCCAAATATTGACTTAATCAAAGTTGATGAAAGGAAGATTCATTTGCGTTGATTTAGGTATGTATATGACCAAGTAAAAACTGATAAGCTAGACTATATTGGAGTATCCACAACTGCTACAGTTATGCAGAAATTTACATCGTAACTACTTCAACTGGACTTTTTAAAGGTAAAGCTAAGTATAGGTACGTAATAAAAGTTTTATTAAAGTACAAGTTACGATTAAAATACATAAAAAATAAAATAAGCCTTTATTGCTGTTCATATATTCATGTGTCATTCGATGACACAAAGTTTTTGAGACAGCTTGTCCTTCGACAAAGGCCTCCTCCAATGACTTCCATGCCTTTCTATCTTTTGCTATTCTCATCCATGTCGGCCCCGCAGTTTTCTTGATGTCGTCTTCCCAGTGCGTTGTTTGTCGCCCCTGGCTCCGTTTGCCGTTTCTTGGATACCATTCTGTTATCATTTTTGTCCATTCCTCTCTTTTGTCTCTAATCATATGTCCGGTCCATCTCCATTTTAGTGTTCTGTATGTCCTTTTTGCGTCTTTAAATTTAGTTTTGCCCTTTATTTTTTCCAATTTAACTTTATCTCTTAGTTTTACCCCAATTACACTTCACTCTATGTTATTCTGGCAAACATTAATTTTATTAGCAAGTTTTTCAGTTAAAGCTCATCCATATGTCAAGCATGATAGAATGCAGGTGTTGTACAATTTTCTTTTTTATTTCATCGGCATATCCTTGTTTTTTACGACTTCACTGAGGGACCAAAATCTCTTCCAAGTATTGGCTGTCTGTCTATCGATTTCTTTATCCATTGTATATTAGCTGTCCTAAATAGACATACTCTTCTACATATTCTACTCTTTCCTTATTCACTGTTATATTGTATGTCTGTGGGACATTAGTCATTATTTTTGTTTTTGTAGTGTTTATAGACAGGCCAGCCTTTGCACTTTCGTCAGAGAGGTGTTGTGACATTTGTTCTCGGTTCTTTGGGCTCTCGGAAAATAGGATTAGGTCATCTGCGAAACGTAGGTGGTTCAATTTTTGTCCGTTTATGTTAAGCCCATCCTCCTTCCAATCAAGGTTTCCGATAATCATTTCCAGTACTGCTAAAAAACAACTTGGGTGAAATGGGGTCCCCCTGTCGGACACCTCTCTCTATCGGAAATTTCTCTCCCGTTTGTCGTTATATAGTCGATCTCATTATTGTGAAGTCCATCTGGTGTGATCCATGTCCATTTCTTCCTTTTGTTTTTCTTGTAGAAACTATTAAGAATTCTCAGTTTATTTTCTAGTGCAAAGGTGACTAACCTAGTTCCGTTTTTGCTTCTTTTACCGAATCCATATTGCCCTACAGTGTATTCTTCGCCTTAATTTTTACGTGTTTTTATTTGTCCGCTAAAATCGCCCATTAATATTATATTTTTATATGAATTTTGAATTGTTGTTCGTAAATCTTCATAGAATTTTTCAATTTTTACAATATCTTCTTTCTTCTGTGATTCTGTTGGCGAGTATGCTTGAATGATAGACCATTTTTAGGGTTCCGTAGTAAACAAGGAACCCTTATAGTTTCGCCATGTCTGTCTGTCTGTCTGTCTGTCTGTCCGCGGTCCTACTCAGAAACTACAAGTACTAGAAAGCTGTAATTTGGCATGGATATGTATATTAATCATGGCGAAAAAGTCGTAAAATAAAATCTGGAAAAATATTTTTTTTAGGTTAGCTGCCATACAAGTAAAGATGTAGTCAATATTTTTTTTCTCGACAAACACATTGTTTGGGGTGTCGTTGTAGTCTTCCAAAAACATTGTGAGCACACCATTTTTGGATTTAGAGATCCGTTTCTGAAATATTTGGGTTTAAAGTGAAAATGTTTGTTTTTGAAAATTGAGGCAAGTGTCTCCCCCCTCTATCTGCTAAACGGTTATATATGGCCACGTGAAAAAATTCACAGCTATAGTATATATAATGTAGTTTAAAGGAAAACTATCAGAGCTAAGTAGGGTATACAAATTAAAAAGTTATAGGCGATCAACTTATAAAATGTACTCGGAAAAAGAAATTTCATACAAATTCAATAGATAATTAGTTTTTAAACGTTTTTAGTGGCATAAACACAAAGTTGGCATTCGGAACTACGGAACCCTACGCTGCGCGTGGCCCGACACGCACTTGGCCAATTATTTTTCTTTTTTGTTCAAAGGAAGTGTTATGTTTAAAATTGCTATTCGTTCCGAAATACCTTTAATTTCCTCAATTTCCTGAGCAAAACTTTTTTTAATTAGGAAACCCACACCATACAGTCCCGGTGTCTCACCTTTGTAATGTAGGATATAATTTCCGTAGTCTTCTATACCTTCACCGTATCTTCTTATTTCGCTTATACCTATTATATCCCATTTTATTTCTGCTACGGCTTGCTATGTTCAAATCATGAAGTTTCTCTGGTGTTCGTAATGTTCTTCCGTTAAAGGTGGCTATGTATAAATTAGAGTTATGTTTATTTTAATTTGGAGGGTGTTGGTCGTTTTCCCTCACGAGGACCAGTCGGCTTGAGGGAGGTTGTTTGTTTTCCGTTATTTCATTTTCATGTTTATCTACTTGTCGTTGTTTCCGTTCCGTACTTTGTTCTGTATTTGCTATTGTTTTTTTAATGGATAGGTGGAAAGGGAGTTAGACCTAGATCTCATTAAATCAAATGCATTATTTCTGGTATCATTTGATGAAGTTAAGGTTATTTGTTTCCTGGGGTGTGAGTCAGTTTTTGGAGACATAGAAACTTCCCTTTTCCTCTTATCATTGCTGCTTCTATTTTCTTTGACAATAAGTTTGTCATATTTTATGTAGGCGAAATTACCTTTTTTCTTTCTTCAAGTAGTTTTGGTTGAAGAGCTTTTTTCTTTTCTAAGGTTTCTTTAGAATAGTCTTCTGTTATGAATAGTTCAGTTAATTTTTTCTTATTTCTCATAACTTCACTTTTTTTAAAAGTTACGATTACCTATACCTATACCATATTAGTTCTTATTACTTCAATAAACATTTTAATTATATTTATTTTAATAAATATTACCTACATATTTTTTTACTAAACATTGATTTTATTTTCTTCTTTTTTCATGTTGGTGGTAGGTACTATTATATTTTGTCACTCCAGTTTTGGACCACATCGATATCTTTGTCATTTGCGGCCATCAAGTCTTTCCAAGTGCAGGTGTTTGGGCACCTGGGACATGTAAGAACGTGCTCCATAGTTTGTGGAGTCAAACCAGACTGGCGGATGTTTTGCGAACTGTCTATCATCTTCCACCTGACCAAATTATCTTTACAACGTTCGTTCGTAGTCTGTTTAACGACTACGAAATGGGCCAGGGCTGATCGGAGCCAGGTGGAAGTTTCTCTCGCAGGGCAATGAAATTGGGTACAGTGTTTTAATAAATGCACTTTTATAAATTTTTATTTACACTAAAGTAAAGAAGATTAAGATTTTCAATGATTTTATTAATCTGATCTCAAACATGTCATTGATATGGTTTATTCAACCAGGTACATCAACAATTGTACTGTGGATAATTTCAGGGATACAGGGCCGGGACCATCACGCTGTGGCAGCGGCCATGTACATATTGTATCAATTAGTAGAACGAACTTCATCACATTCGGAACTGCTCACAAATTATCGTTTCTGGATCATTCCTGTATTCAACCCTGATGGTTATGATTATTCTATGACGTTTCCTCATGTAAGTATTTTTTTCATAACTAAATTAGAACTTGTAATATTTTTTATAATTATTTACCTGAGTATACTTTTTGATATACTTAAGAAAATATTAAAAACCCAGTCAAATACCGTATTTCCGCTATTATTATTTATACTATTAGAAGGTTTGAATATTGCATATTTACGATTACGATACACCTATATTTTTAGGAGAACTAAAGTCACTGACATAGCCCAGCGGATTAGCTCGTTTAAATGACAGTAGGCGGGACACATAGCGCGACAAACCGATGGCCGATGGGGCAAAAATTTTCTCGAATGGCGACCACGTACTGGCAAGCGAAGCGTAGGACACCCACCCACAAGGTGGTCTGACGACCAAGGTCGCTGGAAGGCGCTAGATGTAAGCCGCTCTAGATCGGTCATTTTGGAAATCCTTGGGAGAGGCCTATGCCCAGCAGCGGACGTTATGCGACTAAAATGATGATGATTTTTTTATAAAGGATTTACAAAAATAAATGAAAATTGCCATATATCTTTTTAGTAGCCATTTGTAGTATTAGACTATTGATCGATGCCGCGATTACCTGTCGTTATATCACGCCACTGCTCAGTGCCATCTCTAAGTACAATGCAAGCAGTTTATCGATAACTAGATACCTGGCTCTTGTTATCTTTGAATTGACGGTTTTTTTATCTTAATATACTAATCATGAAATGCTTGAGTAGAACTATTTACGTACGATGCAAGCAGTACTACGATAACTAGATACCTGGCTTTAGTTATCGTTGAATTGACGTATTTTTTATCTTAATAAACTAATCATGAAATGCTGGAGTAGAAGTATTTACAATATTTTAACAAGATTTCATGTTGAATGAACGATTCATTTGTTTTTAAAACTTACAACAAAACTTTTATACATCAATTTAAATCGAAAAATCTTACTTGGTCTTAAGAGGGCCCTTCCCGGTCCGTCTATCGTCAACGCGAGCATGGTTGGAAATGCTTGTTGTTTCATCCAGCGCAATGATAGAAAAAAAATCAAAGTGAAAAGAGAGAGGAGATAGCACCTGAGCGCTTAGTTTGCAATATATTATACGAAATTAGTATTATTATTTACGATTCATTGAACGAATATTAACTTTTCATAGGGTGCGGAAGTTTCATAAAACTTGTTCGAGGTAATACGTGTTTTTCAGTAAGCCTTACGAGTGTGTGAAATAAATGTTTTTCATTTAAAATCTTCATTACATTTGCAAGGTTTGTATGCAAATAGTTTCTTTTTTTACATTACAACGCCATAATCACGTAAGAGTTTTTGTATGAAAAGTAAGTAACGGTATGGGCGCTCTTAAGAGCTAAAGAAAAGAAAATATTTGCATGCAAACCTTGCAAATGTAATGAAGATTCTAAATGAAAAACATTTAATTTACACACTCGTAAGGCTTACTGAAAAACACGTATTACCTGGAACAAGTTTAATGAAATTTCCGCACCCTATGAAAAGTTAATATTCGTTCAATGAATAGTTAATAATAATACTAATTTCGTACAATAGAATGCAAACTGAGCGCTCAGGTGCTATCTCTCTCTTTTCACTTTGCTTTTTTTTTCTATCATTGCGCTGGATGAAACTACAAGCATTTCCAACCATGCTCGCGTTGACGATAGACGGACCGGGAAGAGCCCTCTTAAGCTTGGTAAAAATCATCAGAAATAACAAACTCACTAGTACATAAAATATAAAAAATATTGGTACAAATTTCTTAGCGACGAGAATGGACGAAGAACCTTCGACAACATTGGGATAAGTGTGATGAGCGGGAAGCCTGCAAGGCCTGCGAGAATTTTGGGCTGAGATGCACCGTGCAGTCCTGCTACGGCGTGAACCTAGACCGGAACTTCGAGTACCAGTGGATTCCGAGTTAGTAAACTACTCTGTTTAAAAAATGATTAAACGCTACTAGCACATGATGACTACGACCACGCAACAATACCCAGAGGGTTACTTCAAAAGCGGCGCAAGACGCGCGTTACTGCGTATCCTCGTTTCAGTGTTAAACGATCACGATAAAGGTTGACATAGAAATAGGACGTCACTATTGTACGACTATCGTTTTATTTTATGGAGTAACTCTCTTGACCAGAGGACGACTAATGATCCGACAGCTCGATGATATATAGAAAATGGGCCCAAATTGGATGGCAAAAGACATGCCAATGTTAGAGAAAAATGGAACAGGCTTACACTACATTACTAATGACTTTTTACCCCCCAGCCAAGTTTTTAGAGGAATTTCTGTCCATGATAATGAACTAATTTCGAGAAACGAAAAGAAATATTCGGCTCCCATACAGATCAGCGCTCGGCCTAACGGATTATGTATGGGAGGGCGAATTTTTTTATCGGTTTTTAATAACTTTTTTATTGAAAGTAGTTCAGTATCTTAGACTTGCTCCAAACTTTTGGCTGGTGGGTAAAAAGTCACCTGTATTAGGGTCTCTGAAGATTATATTAATATACCGACAGAAATATGGAAAGCAAAAGTAACATGCAATGGCCTTTGCATACTAAAGTAAGTTAGCCTTTATGTTCTCTATAAGAAATGATTCCAAAAAGGGGGGATTCAATTTTTTATTTTGATAGGTAACGAATATCATCACGCCTTTTGTAGACCTTTTCTTCCGTGAATCCTATTTAATGATAAAATTATTTAAATAAATTATGATAAACTTATTATTATTTGGCGCCATAAACTGGAAATGCAACATTGCAGATAGCCTATCTGTTGTTGAACTTACAATCTGTAGACTTTATAAATCAGAGCATCTACGATTCAGCTGATACTACATATGTCTAAAGACAGATCTTAAGAGAGACATGGCGTAATAAATAAATTACACTGAGCTAGCCCCATAGTAAGTCCGAGACTTGTGTTATGGGATACTAACTGAACGATATTATATTTTATAACAAATACATATATACGTAGATAAACATCCAAGACTCTTACACTTATTGAGCTAGCCCCAAAGTAAGTTCGAGACTTGTGTAATGGGATACTAACTCAACGATAATATATTTTATAACAAATACATATATATGTAGAAAAACATCCAAGACTCTCTCTGGGTGGCGGACTAGCATGGTAACCACTAAGCCACGGAGGTCGTAATAAAACACAAACATCATCACATAACGCAATTCGACACCTAACTAGCAGTAGGTAAACATGTCGGGCCTAACCTTTAAAGACGAATGGCTGTTTTTTAGCAGTTAACATTAAAGAAGTTAAGTACATATTAGAACAGGGCGACAACCACAAGTCCTCCCGTGGATGTCGTAGAAGGCGACTTAGGAAATACAAGCTAAACAAACCTTTTAAACATCAATGAGACCTCTCCAACCCGACTGGCCAGCGAGGAGAGTAGGCCAAGTCCTCTGGCTGCTCTGTCCAAGTATGGTTTTGGTAAACCAGAGGGGGTCATACTCCGGCAGTGGATACAAAAACGCCTGATGATGATGAAGATGAGTAACTATGATGTAGTAATGTAGGAACTAAATAAGTAGGCAAGTAGTAGTAATAAATTCTCAAAAAAAATATATGAGGTATAATGTATGAGGATCTCAAATAGCTGAATACAGAGTAGATCTACATTTTCCGACATTACTACCGTGTTATTATGCGTATTGTGTATGCAGCGGAAGAGCTTCGGTCGGAGCACCCTTGCGGCCCGCTGTACGCGGGCGAGCGACAGCTCAGCGAGCCGGAGACGAGGGCGCTGACGCACTTCCTGCACGAACAGAGGGTGCCGCTGTTTACCTTTATGGCACTGAAGGAGGGAAACGTCCTGGTTAGTCTTGACATCTCTCTCTCTTTCTCTGGAGTAACTGTAGCTTGAACTCCCTTACAAATTGACTGATCAGCTGACCCTATAGTGTTTATATAGGATGTTATTCAAGTTTCGATACACATATCTTTAATGGGGAAAGTTTTCCAGCATGAAGATAAAAGTAAAGCGGCTAAAATGGTTTTTTTTGCTTACTAATTTTATCTATATTGATGCTTAATTTAAATTACAGGGAATTATGTACCCATATTCTCACACTAAGAAAAAGCGAGCATTCGACCATGTATACGTAAGTAGACATTTCCTTAAATTTATAGAAAGGTACTACTTGCATTTAGTTTTTTGTATTCATTGCTTGTACTTATTTGTGGTTATATTTTACCTAAAAGGATGCAAGGTTTTCGTTTGCACGTAATATGAATACAAATTATCGCTTACCGTTTGCATTTCCTTCATGAATTTCTTAAAAGGTCAAAGTGACCTCTGCGTCCAGATGTCTTAATGTACGAGGTCCTATAAAATTAAATAAATGCGTAACTTTGCATGAATGTAGGCTTAGGCGGTAGACGTAGGCCTTTTAAGGCTAAACCGATTGGAGTAAAATTTTACATAATACTTTGCTTGATAGCTTAATACTTTGTTTAAAACATATGCTTTTTACCTTGAAAAATATGAAGTTCCCATGGGATTGCTAAATACACTTTGACTAAGCGAAGACCAAGGCAACAGCTTTTTATAACAGTGCCAGTAGACGAGGAATATGATCCGTAGAATCGATGGCTTAGAGGGCAGAAAGGTTCTGGAAGAACAAGCGCAAGGTAACAGATTCTGCGTTTCATATTGAAGAATCCTCGGATGGCCACAGAAGAAATAAGTAGCAAATATTTAATTAAATATAATGATGTATGTAGTTAAATTAATTTACATTTAAATACCTGCATGAATACATTATGTTATATGGATTTTTTTTTATATATCTACCTTATGGAATTCTTACAAGAACCTTGTCACACCTACGTGAACCACAGACGCAAAAGCACTTTTTAAATTACCTGTATTATAATGTTTGTGTGTGCAGAGACAAAGAGCCACCCGAGCTGCCGCAGCAGCCTATACCATTGGTGGCCGAAACTACGTGGCTGGTCAGACTTCAGAGTATCTGCGTAGGTTTTATTTTGTATCAGATTGGAGGATATTATCGAGAAGAGTTTATATAAATGTTCTTCTAAACGATATACCTATATCACAAGAACATGTACGTGTATGTAGTAGTTCTTGGGCGATTTGAACTAACAGATTTACGGGAATAAAAGAAAACGATAAGTGCCTATTTCGCTTTTATCTTAGTAGGTACCTACATGCTAAGAAAGAAAACTAAAATACATATAACGAGTAGGTTTGGTACCTGCAACGTTCGTTTACTGCAATTTCAGAACAAAACAAAAAATGCCCCCCACAGTCTCTCGTCTTTTTCAATGAGCCCCGTAATTGGATACTTTCCTGGGTCAAAAATATTTTTTTTGTGGTACTGTTCAGAAAATAAAATTTCATAAAATAATGTCACTTGTCATAATTATTTCCATTTTAGTTTTAATATTGCTGAAAAACTAATTTTAAGAGCGATATTTGATTCTTTGACGTCACTAGTCTCTATTTCATACAAATCCCATAGTAAATGTTTGTTTTGACGATTAGAAAAAAGTATCTAATCGAATTGAGATAACTTTTGATTTACATTAATGAAGGAATGTTATTCACAAGACTATATATTTTTTTAGCTTTATACGCAGGCGGTATTGAAGACTGGATTGACGGTCACCTGGGCGTGGACAACACATACACGATTATGATGTTCCGGCCGACAGAATCATATAGCACTAAACTCATCACAGAGGTTTGTATTTAATACATTACTTACTTAGTCACTAAATTATGTTGGCCTGGGTTTCTGATTCTAGTAGCATGTCTACACGACATAAAAATACAATATACGGCGTTTGGTGTTCAAAAGTTTTCCTTTGGCAGGGTGAACATTGACGTTCGATTTATATTCTAACTGCAGGAGTCCAAACTTGGTGTTCTGAAAATGTTTTTGGTTTTTTCAGAAAACAGGTAATTGAAAAGTAGTACTTATATTTCTAGTCTCTTTCAATCCTAAACAAAAGGTAAAAAAATAATTAAAAATACCATTAAAAGAATTGATAACGTCATAATCATAACGTCCTACACCAAAAATCGAGATGACTTCTTAAATTCATATTGGATCAACTCATCCAAAGGAAATCTCTTGATCACCAATTGCCGTATTTTATAGAGAAGACCAGCGACTATAATAAGAAAGTGCGCAGTCATTTTACTCTGCCAATGGACAATTTCCAATCTTTTACTTTGCATTTGGTCATACATAACTCTTTTATCTAGACTTGTAGATCAACAACTAAGTAAGTGAAAATGAAGTGATGGCGCCACCAAATGCTTTTTAATCTAGTTAGTTTAGTTTTATTTAGTTCCAACTTTTTCCGCAATATCATTCATATTGCGAAAAAAGTTGGAACTAAAATATATTATTTGGAACTATAATAATTAAATTAATGAGAGTGTCTCCGCTGCCGGCGCCGGCTCCTAAAAATATAACTATTGGGAACCGGCGGCGGTTATACTATCGGCAGCCGAGATTTAAAACACCGGCGCCAGCACTCAAAATTTGCCGTGAAGTGTAGGTTAGGTTCGTTAAGTTTCCTGTGACCAAAACACGAGCAAGCGACTCAAGCTAAGGGCGAAAGTAACACAGACACAGATCATGTTATACCAGCGCCGGCAGCGGAGGCACTCCCTAAATTAATTATATAACCTTACAAAACAAATCTCTTAATACCACAGAAAATTCACAAATGAATCTATACTTACATGTATAGTAGGTAGATTTATCAATTGTATTTGTTTTTTAGCGTGTGGTGCTCGAAGCATTCGCAGCTATGGATACACTGTTGCTTCAAAGCTTGGAAAGAGATAATCCCCTTGGTGCCCCAATCATCAACTTAAAGTCGGTCAGTGTTGCAATTCGACGCATCCCACAGCCTCATTTTGTACTTACGGGCATTGTATTGCTGTACCTTAGATAAAGGAATTTCGCGTTAAAGAATGGCGAATTAAGATTGGATTTAAGAATTTCAATCTAGTACAGAAACATACCGGAGAATAATATTCGATATGTGTTAGTTTATTACGCGTCTCAGTTATTATTAGTAAATGGTTCATTATTCAGACTCCGTACGTAACGACCTTTTTTGATCAATGACAATCTGTTCAAAAAATGTTGTGTTATTCAGGCTGTGTTTCAAACCTTATTTATTTATGCACACATCAAGGGTTAGAGAATGCACTCTATCCACTAGGATTGATGCACTTGTGCATATAATATTTTTAATATGTTATTTTATTTGTCATATTGTACCTTTTGTAGGATATCTTCAGTGTAGTTATTAAATAAAGGAGTTAATTCTTATCAGTTATAGTTTAATTTGTTTTTCCGGCTACCTATCCTTGAATAATATCTACTACTACTACTACAGAGCTGATATAGGCACACACACCTAAGTTCTTCTTCTTCTTGAACTTAGCGAAAGAAAAAGAGTGATGGAAAGCACTCCACCTATTCCTAAAAGGCTTAATTTCTAATGTACTTCGATCTAGCGGGGCCACTCGAGCTAAACCTTAAATATAAACTATATAAGCATAAATAGAAGCAATGCTTTGTCCTCTCTGTGTCAGAAGAACTACCGAATAGTACCACTGGTAGTACAAATGATACATGTTATTCCAACGCTAATGTACTTGAATATATACTATCACGTATTTATCCCTTACTACGAGATAGAACAAGCATTTTGGATCTGGCGCGCTAGTACAATAATGCTTGCAGTCCTTAGCTGTATTCTACTAAGCCAAGCTTACTACTTAGCAAGAGCCAAGGGCTACTTTTTGCAAGAAGGCGGGCGAGGTGGTGGTACTTTAATAAATCCAGATAGATGCCCGATCATCAAAGTGAGCAATTAGTAGGATCAAAATTAAGGCGATTCTAACATTGCTTACACTACGCAGCGTAGCGCGTGAATTCGTGTTCTAACGTTGCGTGTAATGGTGCTCCCACACTGCTGTTCTAACATTATAAAAATGCATAATAATATAAAAATAAAATACTGTCATTTACAATACTTATTATATTTATGAATAATAAATACTTATAATAACAATATTACAACAATAAGTTACTTTATTTAAATGTTAGAAAATGTTAGTAAACATTTTTTTACAGCAGTGTGGGAGCACCATAAGTATCTCCGTTTGTATAGAAAACACGCACACTCCAACACACTGACCACCGTGTTCCCGCGCGTCGTTTTTGTATGGCGGCCACGCACTACGCAGCGGGGCGCGGTGCAGTGTGTTAATCGCCTAAAGTATTTCAATGATAATGAATACTTTATGGATTAAAACTAACGTGAGACACAAGTCTTAACTCATTAATAATACTTTATCGTATAAAAATACTAGAAAATCAACTAATGTCTATTAATAATATGGATATTGATCCGACCATAAATATGGTTTACATTTTTAATTTACCTGGCAAAGATGGCGCTATTCGGACATTAATTTCACTTATCATTATTCTGAATATATATAGTTCCGCCCATGGTACAATAAAATAAGGTATTCTCTTCCCGAGATGGAACTTGACTACGTCACAAAGTGTTGCCACTGATTGTTCTTTTCGGTAAATTTAAGGACTTTCTCAATTAGTTCATGAATATTTAAAAAAATATTAAGTAACTTAGCTATTTATATTTCGCGATTCTCGCGTGATTTATCAATTCAATATTTTATAAATTGATATAATGGATTATTAATTCGAAATTGGTATATAAAATTCAAAAATGCATTACGCTCAGGTAATTCAATTTTACACAGTGGCAACATATCAAGCTGATGACGTAGTCAAGTTCCACCTACGTCATCAGCTGTCACGGGAAGAGAATACCTTATTTTATTGTACCATGGTTCCGCCAATCATCACTCGTTGATGTCGTCGGGGGCTTTTTAGGGTTCCGTAGCCAAATGGCAAAAACGGAACCCTTATAGATTCGTCATGTCTGTCTGTCTGTCTGTCTGTCCGTCCGTATGTCACAGCCACTTTTTTCCGAAACTATAAGACCTATACTGTTGAAACTTGGTAAGTAGATGTATTATGTGAACCGCATTAAGGTTTTGATACAAAAATAGAAAAAAAAACAATAAATTTTGTGGGTTCCCCATACTTAGAACTGAATCTCAAAAAAATTTTTTTCGTCATACCCTTACGTGTGAGGTATCTATGGATAGGTCGTCAAAAATGATATTGAGGTTCCTAATATCATTTTTTTCTAAACCGAATACTTTGCGCGAGAGACACTTCCAAAGTGGAAAAAAGTGTGTCCCCCCCCCTGTAACTTCTAAAATAAGAGAATGATAAAACTAAAAAAAATATATGATGTTTATTACCATGAAAACTACCAGCGAAAATTGGTTTGAACGAGATCTAGTAAGTAGTTTTTTTTTTGAATACGTCATAAATCATAAACGGCAATTTGCCTTTCATTCAATCAACTCAAATATAAAAACTAAAAAAAAACATGCTGCAAGACTTTTATAATATGTTTTTTGCTACTACGGAACCCTTCATGGGCGAGTCCGACTCGCACTTGGCCGCTTATTTAATTTTCCCGGCAAATAAACTTTGTAGACAGAGCGTTTTACTTTTCGCCATGCAGCGCCCTAATAATGTACGTTGTTAATTGTTATACAATTAATGTAGGTAGGTAAGAAGAGAGAAAGAAAATATGTTTATTTGGTAGAAATATAAATAACAAAACTTATTAGACACTGGGAGATAATCATATTCCACCAAAATGGTCTCCGCTCAGCATATGTCGTAGCATGAGCTACGACGCTGGTCTTCCGCGGACACCATTTATAAAATTACAATAAAAGTAATTCTAAAATAGAATATGTAGTTAAAAAAACAAATTTATTTATGCTTATTCGACTTAAATAAACACCTCAGTATAAAAAATATAATAATTGAATGTTTAAGATGATATTGAAAATAGAAGTACACGAAACTGCAAATTTAGGAATTTTGGATGGTTAGGATATTATAAGATTTAAATTTCATTTTAAAGGTCTTAACTGTAACTAGCACCATTATGTTATGTTTTGTGGAATAAATATAAATAAATATATTTAGGGACAAATTACACTGATTGAGCTAGCCCCAAAGTAAGTTCGAGACTTGTGCTAAATAAATAAAAAAATAAAATAAAATAATTAAAATAATTGAAACCTATGCGAAATACGGTGTGCGAACGAGGGTGTGCTAATAACCGTCCCAAAAAAAGGAGATCTTAGCCAGTGCAGCAACTGGAGGGGCATCACATTGCTTTCTGTGCCATCGAAAGTTTTCTGCAGGGTCCTCCTGTGCAGAATATCGAAGGCTGTTGAGCCTCTACTTCGACGTGAACAAGCTGGATTCCGCCCTAATCGTTCCTGTACAGACCAAATCAACACCCTGAGGATCATAATTGAAGAAGCATCAGAATGGCAACGTGAGGTTTACTTCACGTTTGTGGATTTCGAAAAAGCTTTCGACACTCTACATTGGCCCAGTATTTGGTCTCGACTTGATGAAATGGGAGTCCCACCGAAAATCAAGGATCTGCTAAAAGCCGTCTACAAGAAATATTCTTGCAAGGTAGCTCACGACGGTTTGCTGTCGGCAGACATCGCGGTTCATGCAGGTGTTAGACAGGGCTGTTTATTATCACCTCTGCTTTTCCTCATCGTGTTGGATGGTATTTTGCATAAAGTGAATGAAGGCAAGCGAAGAGGTATAGAGTGGGGGTTAACGGACCAGCTGGACGACCTAGACTATGCTGACGACCTTTGTCTGCTTAGCCACAAACACGGTGATATGCAATCCAAGCTAGATGACCTTCAGCGTGAAGCAGGGAACGTTGGACTTAAAGTTAACGTGCAAAAGACCCAGGAGATGCGTATAAAGGGAAAGAATTTGCTGCCATTAACGCTCGGAGAAAAACAAATACAGCGCGTGCAGCAGTTCACGTACCTTGGTAGTGTCGTGTCGCAATGTGGAGGAACTGAAGAGGATATCACATCGCGAGTTGCTAAAGCTAGGGCCACTTTTGCGCAACTACGTCCCATATGGCGTTCTAGGAAACTCACTCGTAGAGTAAAGCTCAAAATCTTTCGTTCCAACGTAAAAACAGTCCTACTTTATGGGTGCGAAACGTGGAAGGTCACCAAAGACATCACGCAGCAGATCCAAGTCTTCATAAATCGCTGTCTTCGACAAATATTAGTTATCTTTTGGCCTGATAAGATTTCTAACGAACGCCTGTGGCAGCTCTGTGGCGAAACACCGATCGATCACCAAATAGCGCATCGCAAATGGACATGGATTGGCCACACGCTCAGAAGGGATCCCACTCACATTCCAAGGCAGGCCCTAGAATGGACTCCTCAAGGCAAGAGGAAGCGTGGTCGGCCAAAGCAGACCTGGCGACGGTCGGTAACAGCGGAAATGAAGACAATTGGGCTATCCTGGCCTGAAGTGAAGCGCGTTGCTAAAGACAGAACGAGATGGAAAAGTACTGTAGCGGCCCTCTGCCCCACCCAGGGGACATAGGACAATAAGAAGATGCGAAATACATTATTAACATGTCATTCGAAATGTAAGGTATTTGATCAGCTGCCGCATGCCGGGCGGCCATGTCACTAATGATAAACACATTGAAGACAGGTAGCAACATTCTGTCAACAAAGGATAAATAAATGAGAAGATAACTTATCTAAGCCTAATTAATTGGTGAATTGACTTATATCTTGTACGGTTTTTATCGACAGGTATTTAAAAAGTGCGTAGAGCTAACGTCACATTCTAACTCTAACGTAACACACACAGATATTTAGGACAGGGAGTTGTAGCTGCCAAACCCCAGTTGGTGACCATGACCAGCCCTGGAAGCACTGTAGGTAAGTACAGGTACCTAACTTTAGATGGAAGAGTATCATATCATACCACTTCATTAAACTGAACTGGACTACTGAACTAGTGGGAACTAAGGACTTTTAAACCTTTGTCTAGAAATTATACAAGAAATCCTTACACAATCTGATAAGTTATTATTGAAGTGAAAACTTCTTTAGCGGCGTTGTGCACTTTTTTTGGAATGGGTAAAAAATGATAAACTCGCGTCAGGACACGCTCGCGTCAGGACACGTGACCTGATCGAAAATTCGTAAGACGGATGGAGAGTAGACAGCTGGCGCGGCGTAGGAGAGGGAGTATCCCCCTCTCTTTCTACGGCGCGGCGAAAATGTATGCCTGCGCCTGCTGTTTCGTATATCAAAAATGCACAACGTTAATATTCAAGTTTTTACTTCTGCCGGCACTCCCAGAGTGCAACCCGTCGTTTTTTTTGTTGTAAGTCCTGTACGCACAACCAGTGAATGCGCATGCCTACTAAGACAGATTCGACACCTATTGCTCTATCTTGTAGGTACCTGCACTTTCTACACATAAGTCTATGTGGTGTTCTTCTACATTTTCGTGTGTGCCAATACCTACAATTTATGTGTGTCCAAGATATGCGTACGTGATGTAAAACTTGTAGCTGAAAGTCAGTATCTATAAACTCTATACCGGCTCGCCCTATCATGTGTACCGATATCGAAATCACATCAAAATCTGGAGTTATACACGGTGATTTTTCAATGGTTTTGGAGCCGAAGGCCACTCCAAAAGGATCGACAAAAGTAAAATCGTGAGAACAAATAAATGTGGGTTACGTATATGGATAGAGGAATTTATTTACTATACTTACAACATTTTTTTCCAAAACCAATAAAAAGTGTTAAAAAAAAACACCATGGATAAACGATGACTGACCGAATGAAAAGACCACCTTCATATGTGTCGTTCACTAGCAACGTTAGGTATCTCCTAGTGGTCGGTATCAAGTACCCTTATATCTCATAGGACCGTTACAATGTATAAAACTATAAAAATCTCTATTCTTAGTTCTTAGTTCATTAACAGGCCCATGTTATTGCGACTTATTGTGTGCTTCACGTGGCTAAACTAACAAATGCTTTCCTTGTTCGCCTGTATTTTTCTTTCTAATAAGTGAGTATCTAAATATAATCTTATCATGCGATAACCCTCGGTATACTATGGAATTTGTAAACATTTAACAAGATCCGGTAATATCCAGAGCACATTGTATACATCATGTACATTTCTGAAAACAATACATACATACATACATACTATCACGTCTTTATCCCTAATGGGGCAGACAGAGCATTTTGGGTCTTGCGGCTCTATGCAGAGCCTAGGGCCGTAAGACTCAAAAGCCACTTTTAGCGTCATGGTGGGCGAGATGATGGAAAAGCAATCAATACAGTGACGGGTTGCTAGCCGCATCGCCTGTTAAAATGATTAGCATTTTTGCCCATTCCCTCGATCGGCTTTTACGATCTGCGCGGGAAGAGAAGCAGCTGGTACATTCTAAGTTTTTTCCTTTCTCCCAGACCAGCATGGGAGCTCTGAAAACAACTCTCGTAAAAACAAGATTCTCACACATTTTTATAAATATACTATTTATTCAATAATATATAGATACTATTTAATTACATTTATTTATAAGACCAATACGTTATTTCATTTTGGTGGCTTATTGGGTAAATGTAACGATATGTATGTATCTTTAGACTGTACATATAATAAAACAGTAAAAAAATGTGTCTGTATATTGAAAATATTTCCAAAAAATATATATTTGGACAGTAATGGGGTAAGAATTTTAAAAAATGTCTGTTTGTTTGTCTGTTTGTTTGTACACGCTAATCTCCGGAAATACTGGACGGATTCAAATGAAACTTTTTTGTTATATATAGCTGTTAAGTCTGGGCAACATATAGGGTATAATTGCTTTTGGAAAATGGAACACTTGATGCAGAACCATAATTGTCCAGCTCTAAACTATAAGAAATATAAAAATTACGCCTTGGCAGGAGTCGCGGGCTTCGGCTAGTAATATAAAGTAATCAAGTTTGGATGACCGACACACTTGTTAAAATAATATTAATAGTTTGAAGTACCTATGTAGGTGCTTACGTAATCAAATTTTGTTAGAGAAGTAAAGAATTAGAGTGCCGCTTAAACTTGAGATAGACATCGGTTATCCATCGGCTTGGATCAGCTACTGTCAACCGTTTTGAAAAAAGGCCACAGCGCAGCGGCCGCGTGCATTAGTAGGTGCCAGTACGTACCTACTCATGCATTTAGGCCACAAACCAAGAAGAAGTTATGGGCACTTTTACACATTAGTTGGAACGCATTAGTATGGGCAGGCCTGTGTCACTTTCCGTTTAGCTATTGAAAATATACCTATTAATATATTACGAGAGCGCGCCTCAATGAATAATAGGATTTGTGTACGACCAGAGTAAAAGAATAAAATTTGTTTGCAGTGGATTTCTAGGTATTTAAATGAAAAGGTGCTAAGTTCTTTCTGACGCCAGCTAATCACCTTAAGAAGACCTTTCTTTAAATTTATATGCTGAGACCACAGACATAGATTTTTTTACTGAATGAGACTTCTGTACGTGAGTCCTAGTAATTATTCTGTGGAATGGGTAACTTTTCGCTGCATTAACTAATTAGTTCTAAGTTCGATTCTACAAACTTACTTTTCAATATTTCATTTATGATCAAGGGTATTGGCAAAGGTCGGTCATATCACATATGGCCCACCGGCCCGCGGGCCGCCCGTTGAGTAAATCTGGCTTGGTCTAACTGCATGACGCACAGTTTCGCAATCGGACAGAATGTGTCAGTGAAGGTTGAGTGAGGCATTCTCTCGACTATCATTGCCAATTCAAAACAACATAGTTTAATGACTTAGCCACATAAAAAATAAATTACCTGCAAATAGATACCAAGAAGTAGGTAAAAGAACTGACCGGCACTAGCTTTTCGCTCACCGATCTTATTATAGATAACTAGAAATAATAGTAAAGCCGTAGGTAATAGATATATTTTCAATTACATTAAACGTAAAAACGGGATTCTTCATTTGAGTTTTCGGGATGAACTTAAGTTTATATCAAAAGCAGTTTCGGAGGTCGAGTCGACCTCCTATTCTTTATTTATCAAAACTTTTATATTCCCAGAAATAAGGTAAGTATACATATGGTACACTTAACGCCATATTCCGTCTTATTATAAAAACAAGACTAACTTGGCTACTAGGTTTAAACCATCCGTCCCAATCAAGTTGACATTAAGTAAAGTAAAACAAACTCATCTGTCAATGTCAACTTGATTCGGGTGGATAATGGTTTAAACCTAGTAACAATGTTAGTCCAAGACTGATTGAGTTCTACGCCAATCAATCATATAAACGACTTAATACATGCACGGCCGGCCACAGTCTATCTATAAATAACTTATCTGAAACACATAGAAACAGGTACTATAATTACATCGATAGTTCAAAAATTATAAAAAACATTGTACTGTGGAATATAATATATTCACAAAGTGTGCACCTACTTATCATGCTTAATAAACAATGTGAATGCATAAAAGGTGCAACCGAGTCGTTAAAAAATGAAATAAATTTGCTTATTCTGCTGACTTTATTGTATTTTGCACGTGTAATGAGGAGACACGTGAGAGGTACCTAAATATATACTAATATCTGCGATTTATATTTTTAATTGCAAAAGTAAATCGTTTTATTTCTCTACCATAAAATAAAAATGACTATAGATGTGGTTAGTTAGGTTTTAAATAAGTAAATGTCACCGTATGATTTTGAACACCGTTAGTTCATAAACTATCACGCGAGATATAGTAAGATATATATTAAATAAATAAACATGTGCACCATGATGTCTTCATCCTCCTAGCATGATGACGAGTGAGAAGATGGCAAAAAGTAAAACAACAAAAAAAAATTGGCATTGCCATACTAAAGTGTGCTTCCGACCGAGTATAATTTGTATGGGAATGCCGATTTTTTTTTGTTTTTTGACTGTTATTTTAATGTTACTATGCTATACTAGTATAGGCCGTGGTTTGATATGTTACGGGTATGTCCCTTCCACTTTGTATACAAACCTAATAAAATACAAGATAGAATTAAGAATCAGTTAACATTAACAACGTGAAGTAATATCTAATAGTACATTATGGTACTAGTGTGTAACATTGGTGATTACTGCCGCGGCGCCATTGAGACCCGAGCCGTAGGCGAGGGTCTTAAGAGAGCCAAGGACGGTAATCATCAATACACACGTGTATCATACGACGTTTTTCAACACACTTGTGAATAAAATAACAATAAAAACTCATTTTATTTAGTTGATAAAAAGTTTATTAAGAGAAACAATTAGTAAATGTGCATTTAGTAAAATTATAAAACTGTTTTTATAGATGATAGATTATTTATTGAAATACTTCATGTTCTATTGTAATTTGGAATGGCTCATTATTCGTGTAGGTAGGTGAAATCCAATCATTGGATGTACTTGGTGTTTCGTCAGTAGAAATCTTTTATAAATTTTTTAATATCGTCAGACGATTAAACCTTTGATTTTTTGCTTCTAAATCCATCGGATAGTCTCTTTAGATAAGCTTATAAATTAGAGTATGTTTTTAAGTCCACTCCATTCTTTGTTCGGACTGTACTTTTTAACATTGAGTATAAACACCACAAAGAGCTAGGTTTGTACTTAGATGATAATTCTTTAAAGTACGCCATGAACACATTTTCTGAAAAAGAATGCGTATTCTTGCTGTTTTGCCATTTTATGAAATTTTGGTACGCTAATAGATATTTTTCCTTGTAGTTTTTTCCTTGAAGTTTTCAGGTAGTAAACTTTCTACAACGTTAAGGGCTTCACATCTTATATCGGGCGGTGTACAACATAAATCATTTTCTTAGTAACTAGTACTTGTAGACATTTTAATTAATAAATAACTATAATTTCAACAGTGAAAACGAGTTGTAAAAAATGTTTCACTATGGCGGGAAAAATAATCAGTTTTCCTATGCGCGCGCATTGCGATCGGCCACAGACTAAAGAGATGAGGTTTTTTTTTTCGCGCATAAGACTTGCGCCTATTCTGCCACGTACAAAATGGGGAGAGAAAACAAAATTTTTTGTTTTCTCTGTAATAAATTATATTTGAGTGAAAGTTTTATGTATTAAACACGTACGAGTTAAAATTATCTATTTAAATAAGAAGTTGCATGAAATGAGCAAGCAATAGGAACATTAATTTGTTTGTTCTATTGAACACGATCTTTTTTTTGAATAAAAACTTGTTTAATAAGAACAAAGCAATTTAACGGAAGTACATACAATTCCATAAACTCAACCAATAACTTTAAAAAAAATCTATAACTCACTAGTGAGTTATAGCAATGAAAAAGTCACAGTTTGATTATGGGTGTCATTATGTGCCTAATTGCGGTGACCATAGAGCCACTTTATGAGCAAGTGTGTTGAAAAATATTTTATTCACAATTCCCTTATTAAAACAATTGACAGTGAAATTTATTACACTGCCAAAATATTCAGGAATTACCAAGGCACAGCTTGACCTCTCATATTAGGTACACTTTATTATGACGATCTCTGTGGCATAATTGGTAGGTTGTCCGCCACTCGAATAGAAGGTTCTGGGTTTGATCCCCAGCCAGGGCAAGTCTTGGTCTTTGAATAAGTAGGTATCCCATAATGCAGGTGTAATTTCTCAAAAAAGAAAAAGGCATAAAGAAAAATACTTTTTTTTTGATGTTATGGGATTAAGTACTATGTGATGGGTATATAATCAATGTGTTGTGATTGTGCGATAGGCGATATCAGAATGATGTATGAGGGTACTTATATTATAGAGGAAAAATAATAGTCGCTATGAAATGCCTCGTATGTGTTTTAGTTGTGTGGTCTTTTTTCAGTCCGAGTAGGTACCTCGTACTCATAAGTTAAAGATGTATAAAACATCCTATGACAAGTTCAGAACTAATAATAAATCATATTTTTCTAAGTATATATCGGACAAATAAAGAAAGCCACAATCGCTATTACTTACCTATCATACCTACTGATACATGCATAGACGGTTTTTTTTTTTGAAGTTACATGTATATCATGTACTTAAGTTCAAAATTGCGATCCGAAGTATTCATGTTCAGTGTCAAGTTTTTCAAGTTATATGTACAGAGGTTATTTCACGCGCACATAGTGGGCGAATAAGTGATTCCTCTTACAAGGCAACAACGTAAATAATCTCAATACTCTGTGACAGGTTTCTCTTTAATTGTGACTCTTGATTCAAACCTCTAGGTTGATTCCGGGACGGAGTCTGATACTATAACTATCCGTACAGCTTATGGCGGCGAATGACATTACGTAGCATAATGCAATAAAATATAACTTCCTACCGACGCTGGTATTTAAGTTTTTTTTTCTGTTTCCTAAGTAAAACAGTAAAAAAGTGGGTCTGTACATTAAACATATATCCAAAAAAAAATTGGGGATGATGGAGACATAGTATTAGAGTAGGAATTAAAAAAAAGTCTGTCTGTTTGTCTATTTGTCTGTTTGTACACGCTAATTCCCGAAAATACTGGACAGACTCGAATGTTTTTTTTTTGTTATATAGCTTGGGCAACATATAGGGTATAATTGTAAGTCGTGGTCTTCGGCTAGTCATAAATAAATAGGTAATAATAAATGAATAATAAAACAACAGTGGAGGTCCATAGTGTCTGTTACCCCTGCGGGAAACAGGCGTGATGTTATGTATGTATAAATAAACAGAATTCTATATAATAATAATTTCAGCTTCATAACGTCAACCGGCTGGACCTAGGCCTCTCTCAAGAATTTCCAAAATTGCCGATCTAGAACGGCGTGCATCCAGTAATCATTACTTACTAATCTGTTGAAGTATTAGTTATTTTTCCTTGCAAGCGTGTTGAAAATCGTCGTACAATATACGTGCGTATATTGTTTAAACACACTCGGCTCCATTACGCCCTTGCCCTCGGTTCAGGCTGAATTTCCGCCTCATGTGTTATAACCACCATAACACACATATATGTTAATGTACTATTATGTGAAATAATTGCCTAGGAGTATAAAAAAATAAAAAGAATATAATGTTTCTATATTTTATAAACTTTCGAATTATTTGTTGTGTACGTAGTTAAAGATTTTTAGTTAAGTACTAGGTAAATGTTAATCAGAATAATAATACCTTAACTGGAAAAAAAAATTAAATTTAACTTAAATTCAAACTATACAAACTTATTAAAATTAAAACTAAAAATTACAAATTATGTAGTCCCACTAAAATATTACCCCTCGGCAACGTGGCCAAAAGTATGGCAATGCTGATTCTTTGAGCCAGATAGTTACCAGCCCTTTGGTCATGGGATACCTCGAATAATCAGAATATTTTTTTTGTATTTTTTTTATTTATAAATATAACAAGTACCTTATATTCATATATTTATAACTAATTTTTAAATCGTTGTTTGTCGAATACTTTTGTGTATTTAGGTAAATTTATTGACAAGAATTTACTACTTAGCTTAAAAATCATCAACACAGCTGTTCTTAGTCAATGCCGAATGAGTATAATTATGATTCTTTAATAGTGCCTGCTCTGTAGTTAAGTTTACTCGTGTACTGTCAGTGATATTAGCTACTTGACTTGTGCTATAGTGCTAGTGAAAGGTGGAACAAAAATACTTTTCTGTGCTATTATTGATGGATGTACTTTTATCACTATAAACACTGGTACGTAATTGTTTTAAAACAAATAAGTATATATAAAATATATGCAAAATTGATATTCCGATTTAATTTGAATTTTGTTTAAATTTACTGACATACTAGTGTAGTGTAAGTTTCACGGAAATTAGGGATACAAACCTGAAACAACAACAATGAGTATGAGCATTTTTATTTTATTTTAAAGTAGATGTTTAAAAATGATATAAGTATAGGTAGATAGTTGAATACTAAGCTGTACATGTGTGTAATTATATCGACATAATCACAAATCAAATACGTTACAGTATCGCGCCATATTGCAGAAAAAAATCGAAAGTAAATTTAACATGGCACCCGTAACACAGATAAAATAACGGAATGTAGGTACATGTTTTTTCACTTATTTGCATAAGTTATGAAATGAAATGAAAAATGTTTATTCGGCACAAAGTGAGTGTGTATATTTGTTTGTTTGTTACTTTTTCACGCTTAAAATACTGAACTTATTTGGATGAAATTTGGCATGGATCTAGTTTGAGACTCGGGGAAGGACATAGGAAGGACTTTATCCCTAATATTCCGCGGGGATCAAAGCCCGCGGGTACAGCTAGTATCTAAAAAGCTCAGAATATTAAATTCTGTACTTCTCTGCCAGGGAAACGCGGTATACAAAATATTTAAAAAAGCAAATTACTTTATTAAGTAAGTAATTAATAGTACCTAAGTAAAATCAAGACGTTATACAATGTTTATGGATGTACCAACCATGTATTAAAGTATATATACTTATCTATGTATACCTGTTCGTAAATCTATACATATAATAAAACAGTTAAAAAAGTGTGTCTGTACATTAAATATATTTCTAGCAATCTCTTACAGGCAACCAAAAAGAGAAGAAATATGGATTGAGAAATATTACACTAATATTATCTATAAATTTCAAAGTTTGTGAGTGTTTGTGTGTGTATGTTTGTTACTTCTTCACGCGCAAACGGCTGGACCAATTTTGATAAAATTTGGTATGTAGGAAGCTGACACCCTTGATTAACACATATGCTACTTTTTCCGCAGGTAACACCGCGGGGCACAGCTAGTAAATACATAAAAACCATTTTGAAATAGTAGGCACTTTGTAGTTTACTGGCTCTATAAAAACAATGTCTATCATATCTATGTATAGAAAGACACGCATTACATTACGTATGCTCACTTCGCCCGCTTCAGCGCCAAGTAAATTACCATAACAATTTACCTAGAAGTTAATAACAGACACCTCACGTGTAGACCATGAAAGGAAAGGAACCAAAATGAAAGGAAATAACTATTCCCACTACACTATTGTACATTGTAGAGCATGACCTTCTAAGCAATTTAGTTTGTGTTCTATCTATATCTATACCTTAAACGATTTTTGTACAAGATAATTAGGTACGTATATGAGTTCGACAGAAATCAATGTACTGAAATATATACGAATCGTATAAACAGGTAATGCGGCAACCAATCACTATTTTGATTCCTTCTTCTGTCTTCTCTTCTCGCTCACCATTATTTATTTAGAGCCGCAAGATGCAAAAATGCATACTCTGTCTGACCCATTAGGGAAACAATCGTGATAGTGTCTAGTAATATATTTATATCCAAATATATTGCAATAAAGTCGGAAGAACCTTGCACTAAATGGTCAGCCTCAGAAGTACAGAACAGAACGCTCTTGAGCCAATCCGGTTTGCAGCAAATATGCGACAACAGAATAACTAAGCAATTTATTATCCTAATAGCAAATACACATAACGTATATAAACACAAAGTATATTTAGCCAGTAAATTATTTATAATAGTGTGAACGAATTCAATTGCATATTTAATCTCGCTTAGCTTATAAAAAAAAAACATTATATCGAAACGTCTCAGAAAATATGCTAAAACAATTTTAAGGGTCAGTCCATGGTACTGAAAACTTTCCCTAAGGTAAACTGGTATGTAAACTCTAACACCAAAACCACTGGAATTAAAAACCGTATATACGTTTTTATTTATCAACAAAACCTAAATAGAGAATTGAATTTTATTAATTTTATTTTTATTCCAAACCTAAGTGTACTCGTATTTATAGTACCTACTCAAATATCAGTTACTAGTAGGGAAGATTTATTTCATAAACAACAGTTAAGTTTAACACATCACGCACGACTCGCGCGCCGACACGACAAGTCAATAAAATTTAACGTGATCGAACAGCGAACTATGGAAATTATGGTACTATGGAAGCATAACCAAGTTCAAAAAAATGCCCCATCCTAAAGAAAAAGTACATTCAAGCAAACAGGTGGTAATAAAAATTACATCTAGTTTTTACCAATATTGTTATTTCACTCCAATTGCTAACCTAATCAGTCAGTGATTGCTATATGACGCTGAGCCGACAGTTGCTAATGTTTGAAGTAGTTCTTCCATAGTTGTTATAATAACTATAGTTCGCTGGGATTGCAATCTATACATAAATCTATATCATTTTAAATAATCGTGAAAACGTTAACACCTATCACTTACTGATTGTGTTAAATAGAGATATTTAATTTGTGATAACAACATAATCTAGGGCCTAGCTGTGCTCCACTGAGTTGAGAAAAAAATAATCGGCCATTTCATCCATTTCGATCCACGCACACTGTAGAAACCTAAAATAACAAAAAAAATTAGCTAAGTACTTTTATTTTAAAGAGACTATTGGTTTTTCATGTGGATCTTAAAACTTGCATGGTGGAAAAAACGGCGTTGCGATTGTTGCGAGACTGACGTAGTTTTTAACTCATTTTATTTTAGTTTTATGGAAATTCCAATATTAAACCAATTGATCCCGACCAACCAACCTTTTATAAATATTAGTAAATTGACCTATCTTTGTTCTTACACAATTAGTTTAGGAATTATCTAGTAATGGAAGAGTTAAACACAAGGTGCGTGAACAAGATAAGACACTGACTCACCGGGCCTAATTTTTTTCATTCAGTGATTGATCACCTCCAAGGACTAATTATTCATGGAATTCTTCATAGAGAATTCCACGAAAAATATGTAATAAAAATCCATGTTATTTCTGTCATCCTAATTTATAATAGAACGTAGGTACTTAGTGCTACTTTAGAAATCGAAATTAGAAATCTTAAAATTCTTAACACACCTATCGAGCAAAGATATATGAGATCGATTACTGTCTCGTAGTTGCATCACTTATCAAACGATAAGAAAAGGCGGCACAATATGATGTCTAATGACGACAATACCTGACAATTAATTTTAATCTGCTAGAAACAATACAGAACGCCATTACTTCGTGGTAAGCAAGTCATAATAAGAAAATATTTGAGGTCACTGCCGTGTCCCAGATACAGAGGGCAGCATGCGAATCCAATTATTTGCATTAATATTTGCTAGGTGTTCACAATTTAGTGTTTAGGTACCCCTAATTTTCTATAAAGTCCTATAAAGTGGAAAAATCTAATATTTGATATCTTCGGATCGTGGCGACAGGCGCCAGGCTAAATTTGACGTTAAATATAATAACTTAATTATTTTAAGTCAGCAACAAAAATATCTGGTTGATAACTTGAAGTATCTAAGTAATTTATAAATTTAAGGATAGATATTTACTAAGATTGGGTTATAAAATAAAAACCGAAACAACAATAATTAAACACTTAATAAAAGCCCAAGTAACAAAATCTGGTACTATAAAAGACCTGAAAACATTTTAGAACGTGCTAATTAGTGTTCATGATTAGCACTAACCCCAAATAGGCCCTAGTTTTATCACTGATTTATTCTATAAACATTACATTAGGGTTGTCATGGTGATAAATCAGCTCTGCAGTTGAAATGTAACAGTGCTAAGAAACGCTTATTAGTACTAAAATAGCGCTGCAACGTTTTTGACATAAATTTGCTCTATAAAAGTACCCAAAACATGTTTATAGTGTTATTTTGCGCTGTAAACGATTCCAATGATCTTTTTATCACACTTGTTTACCGGATTTTTTTCGTGCGTGTGTGGTCATATCGTGATTGTTCTTCAAGAAAAAAAATATAGATATATTTTATGTCACCATAATAGCCATTGTTTATAAACGTAACATGTAATTAAAAGGACATACTACAATACATTCATGGACCATAATTCTGCGGTAACTTGCACTTGCGAAAATAATTGTGTCGCTAAAGTCATTATACTGATTTCAAATTTGACAATGCGCCCTCATAACTTTCATGTTTTAATTATTTGCTAATTAACAAAATAAGTACTTTTATAAAACATTTGACAGTGTGCCGCCATTTATGAAGTACTTGTAATATAAATGATACTGAAAAGCTAGTATAGATCTAATAAGTCCATTAATTATAGATTTTAGTGCTTTTATATTATGCCTTAGTCTTGTAGCAGTAACACAAACTCATTTATAGAGCTATTTAAAATATAAGTTATTTAGAAAATGAACCAGGAGTCACTTTGGGACTATTTAGTACTAAAGAAGAATTTTCATGGCTTTTACAGAACTAGCACCATAGCCATGTTTAGGGAGCTCTTAAAACGCTAAAACTTTACGTAATGGTTATGCAAGGTACTTTTAAAGTGCAAATTTGTCTTGTAATAGAGTCTTCGAAACTGCTGCAGTACTAGTACTATAAAAGTAATTTTGACGCATTATTATTACAAAATAGATATATAAAAGTGTCAATAAGATTGTCTTCAGAATTAAATAGTATTTTAATCGTATATTCTGTATCCATTATAGAGCAACACTTTAAGTATTCTTTTGTGTGGTCCTGTAAGCGTTTTAAGAGCTAATTTATAGGACTTAAATGCTCTTTTATCTTATAGAACGAAACCGCTCTTTTGAAAACCGTTATAGTACAAGCAGTCACAATGGTTACCATTATAGGCCAACTATATTACTGTTCGGTGATAAAACGCCTTGGTTATAGAAGCTTTTGTTACTTGGGAGGGTTATTCTGTAACATAATGTTTTGGTGCAATGAAGATTTTAATTAACTTTAACATCGGGCCGATGGCAAATACCTAGCGATTTCTTAAAATATAACTTGTATATCAAAATCTTGATTGTCAATGAGAAGCGAGCAACAAAAAATTTATTCTGCTGTGTCTGGTAAACATGGATTGCCATTGTGTTCAATAAGATTAATAACTTTTTCTCTTAGTTATAGTTTTTTCTATAAACAACGCTTATGCACATCTCAATACTTAGGTAAATACAAATATTGCACAAGGTAAATAACGTTTAGAGTGCTAGTAAAAAAACCAGCAACGTAAAGTATTTAAATGTTATTATATGAGCAACTCTGTCACATGTCCCTGATTTCAGACAATTGCCGCTCCGTTCGGAAGTCTATCTTAAAAGATATAAAAATACCTATTTATTTTAGATATCCTTCGAGGACGGGATGGTTGCTGACGATGCCGGCGTTGATAACTAATTTATATAAAGCCTGTAAAGCGTGCGCTAGTTTCACTTTCGGTTCACTGTTGTGTCCTGCATTTACCGTGTAGGTACACTGTTTAAATGCTTAGGTGACAAAGTTTAATGGAACCCTAAATTGAATAAAACAGTGCTCAACAGTGATTTAAAATGGTGAGATACTTGATCTAATGGTGTTGTGTTTTTTTTGGATTACCACTGACTTTATAAAGACGAAATAAATAAAAACAACATAAATACTTTTTTGCATTAGTGTCTAAAACAATAGATATCTATTCTAAGTTAATTAAATTATACAAGGATAAAACATTTATTTATCTAGGTAGATATAGTGCTTCCTTTTTGAATAATAAGGTTTCGGGGAAATGCCTTAAAATGTACTCGTAGCATGCATTCGAGCTATGCATACTTAGGTTAAAGTGCATTAGTAAGTTAAAGTCTTCTTAACAGGCTTAATTTAGTCCACTACTGGACTAAGGGCCTTTGCCAATAAAGGAAAACGTTGCCTATAATCGCCACGCTGCGGGCAGGCGGGTTGGTGATCGTAGAATATAAGTAAATAGTATAAAGTAAAAGCACAGAAAGACGCTACATAAAGATGACTAAAAGACATATATCCCTAGTGCTGCCACACAAGGATGCATAGAATTAAATTAAAATAAACTAAACGTGACTCAAACGGACGATTAGAAGTCTTGTACTCAGACTATTTTCTCGTCTGAAATTTTGAATGCGGTTCCCCAACCGCATTCAAGTCAGTCATCGGTTGAAACACGTCACAAGTATTGGTATTTAAGTAATTCAATCCGCCTGGCTTTGGTAGATATGTTTAAGTATAAGCATCAAGGTTTAGTTTTGTTGGCTAGAAATTACGATGAGTTTGATTAACTAATTAAGTCTATAGTACTTTTTGCGTTAGCGCGAATTAATGATGTAAGAATACATTTAATGTAAGAATAGATATTTATATTAGAACCTGCAGTTTGCCTTTACATTAAGTTTTCTTCTTTTCATTAATAAGCTTTGTACTGTAGTATGTATGTACCTACTGAGATACATATAAGTATTAAGTATCTACACAAAACACGCAAATACTTTATCATAGTATATCTAATCTCACGTTTTATCTTGGGTAATATGCTTAATCCAAAAGCTGTTATTTTGTTATAATTTAAAGAAATTTTCTTATAATCGAAAATTTCTGATAAGATTATGTATTCACGCGATATTAACGTTGTTATTATTAAATATCTGAAGTGACTGTAGGTATTCATGTATAAAAATAGGAAAATACACCAAGTGGATGGATGCCACAGGGGATGTTGAAAAATTCGAATTATATATTTTAACGGTAATATATATATATATATATATATATACATATATACTATATTACAGTAAAAAATTGTAACATATATACGTGTACATTGAGCATAGGTAACTCACCAAACCTACACTTCTGAAAAGATAGTAGGTACACCTCATCGTATCGTTCATTGTTCAACATGAAGTTTTGACTGCTAGGTACACTCATTTATCAATATCACTTAATTAGGCTATGGCGTTTTGTTATCAGGATATCGGAACTGCTATATAGATATCTCAAAACACGTGTGTTTATCCGTTATTTACTGATATAAATTTCCGTGACCAGTTCTTCAATTCGAGCTGACAGAATTTTTATAAGTTTTTTGACACAATCTAAGAATGTATAAGTTTTAATAGGTATTTTTTGTTGAGAAGGAAAAAAATATAGTCTTAGATTAGACACTACAAGTAACTCATATGTAATATGTGGCACTAGTTTATATCTAGAGAAATCTATATCTATCAACAAGGTACAAATTTCAATAATCTTGAAAACAATGATTTTAATTAACAAATTAAAATGTATTGTTTTTAGACAGATTGCTGTTTCTTATTGGTTTGTACCTTACCCATGAACCATAACCACACCATGGCATTTAACACATACAAAGTTAAGAAACATTTTCATTTTCGACGACTCCGTGGCGTAATTATTACCATGCTAGTCCGCCATCCAGAGTTCTTTTCAGGGGGGCCTATGTAGTTCGATCCCCGGTCAGGGCAAGTTGGGAAATGGCCTTTTTCAAATTGTCCTGGGCCTTGGATGTTTATCTATATATTATTATGTATTTGTTATAAAATATCGTATCGTTGAATTAGTATCCCATAACACAAGTCGCGAATTTACTTTAGGGCTTGCTAAATCGGTGTAGTTTGTCCCTATATATTTATTGATTTCCTAAACCTTAATATTTCAGGATGAAAACAATAAAGCAGGCATGTCTCCTCGGCATCCCGGCCCGCCCGGTTCACCAAAACCACAAAAACGGCCTAAATCTGAATCTCCAATGGTAGTCCACGTTCCTGCAGACAGTATAAAGGTAATTAGTTCATAGGAAGTAATTTCACGTGAATTTATTTCATAGGTTATGGGCCCAGTGCCATAACCTCCCGGTGAAAGACACTTAATCAAGATGCAGAACAATGTATACCTGCTTATATTTCAGTGAAAGGCTAAATAAATTTAACTAAACTTTTATGGGTTAGAAAATAAAATAATCGAATAATCTGTTCAACCAATAAGTAAAGTGTCCGTAAATTATTTGATATAAGCATAAAACGTTTGTCACCTGTTGTGTATGCCTTAGTAAATAATAAACAATAAACAATTTCAGGTCCCAGAAGGTGAACAAGAAAGAGCGGAATGGGGAAACCAAATAGAGTTCCTTATGTCCTGTATCGCAACTTCTGTGGGTCTCGGCAACGTATGGCGGTTTCCTTTCGTCGCCTACCAGAACGGCGGTGGAGCTTTTCTTATACCATACATCATTGTTCTATTGTTAATAGGCAAACCCATGTACTATTTGGAATGTATAATTGGACAGTTCAGTACGAAAAACTCAGTTAAAGTATGGTCTCTATCTCCGGCAATGAAAGGTACTTAAATATTGTTTTATTTCGCTCTTTGATTCGCATGCATGTCCTGTAACGTCCTTGGCTCACGATTATCAACAGATTATCATGTTTCTACAAAGTGTATAAGTAATCATTTTGACTGATAAAGGTGCTAATAAATAGGCAAATTGTACGCATATGCGCAGTTATATGACATTAACATTTCTATTAACAGATATTGCAAGTACATTATCAAGTGCAAGGAAAGTTATGCCCAACATTTGACAAAATCTGATTGTGATAATGACATGTATGATGCTTGTACCTAGAAGTACTTGGCAGCGCCAAGTTATTTCTAAATCTTTTATTTAAATTTTTAACAAAAAATAAAATAAGAGAACTACCTAACTAAACTATAACTTAAATAACTTATAAATAAAAAAAGCGCTTTGCTGTGTGGTTTCCAGCAGAGTAGAATACGACCACTTGAAGTCTTCCCGTGGATGTCGTAGAAGGCGACTTAAGAAATACAAGCTAAACAAAGCTTATAAATATCAAAGGACCTCTCTAACACGTCTGGCCAGCGTGGAGAGTGTAGGCCAAGTCTTCTGACTACTCTGGCCAAGTACGGCTCTAGTAATACAGAGAGGGTCGTGCTCCTGGAGTGGAGACTAAAAAGACCAGATGATGATGAAAAAAGCGCTGGCAAATCGCTGTCCCGTGGTAAAGTGTCCATAAGGCTGTATATTGTACATATATACTATATATAAATTTAGTACATAGCTGCAGTTGCAATGGATACCTAAGATGTGAGCAGCCAGTATTTTTTCTGATTTCAATAAAAAACACACAGTTCTTTGACAAGCGTTTTTAAAGCATCCATTAAAGGAAAAACCTAACTGCAACCAGAATAATCTTTTAGTTTTTATAAAAATAAAAATAAATATATGTAGTGTGCTTTATTAGTTATGCACTACTGGTACGGTAACTAAAATGTGTTTGTCTACTTCCAGGTACAGGGTACGCTCAAGCGATGGGTTGCGGCTACATTCTCTCGTACTACGTGTCCATCGTGGGGCTCTGCCTGTACTACCTCGCAATGAGCTTCCAGTCGACCCTGCCTTGGGCCCTGTGCGACCCCAGCTGGACCGACGTGGTGTGCGTGCCCTCCGACCCAGGAGCCGGCGACGGGTCCACCAACTTTGCCAATGCCACCAGCAGCGCTGAGCTGTATTTCATGTTAGTAAACATTTGAGACTAAAACTTCCAAAGATACATATCGACGGAGAAAGATTCCCAAAAATAGTCTTGATTTTGCACAAAATGTCTTCTTATCTCACACGTACGTTCTTTTTTTTTTATTACAAGATTTTATATCTTGTATGTATGAATGTTTGTTTAGGTCAAATCTTGCTACTCAATTTTCAACCAGTTATCCTCGACCGATTAAGCAAAAATTTTGTACACTTGTGTAAGTCGGATGACAATACAATATTACTAGTAGTTCGCCACGAACTTAGACCTCGCGATTATTATTTCAGTATAATGTACCTGACTTAGATGAATTATCGGTACAGGTTTACCGATATGAGGATTCATGGTTGTGACCCAATTCCAAAATAGTTGGCAATCACAGCCCTTTCTTCAAATGAATTTCGATCTAGCTCTTTAATGTCAGAAGCAACTTCCTACCATACATCACATGGATATGAGGTCTACCGTGATGCTGAAATTCAGTTCAGTATCAGTAGTCTTTCACCCATAAATGACCCATCATTTTTCATATGACAAAGTCAGCTCGTTGTTGAAAAAACCAAAAAACTATTATATTAATGGTTTTCGTTTAAATGTTTATTTGTATTGCCATGGCTCTATGCCGCTGCTCATTGGTTTCTTACTCTCTTCGTAAAGCTACTAAAGATGATTTTGTAAGAAGATTTATATTGTATATCCGTCACGGCTTAGTCAGCTAGACTCCGCAAGTCACCCTATACCCGTTTAAGTATAACGTATAAAAAAGTTGTTCAGACAAAAAAGTTGATCAAATAATAAAAAATTGTTTTCATAATGGCAACAAAAAAGTCTAATCACATTTTTGAAAATATTTTAACATGGCGGATATATGACAGTTTTAAAATTTTAAACCCCCATATTTCCGCCATTTTGAAAAATTTCGAAAAACTGGCTCGACAAAACAATTCTATAAAGTTGCTGAACCTGCTTACAAAATTTCATGAGAATCGGTTAAGAAATGCGACCTGTAGGCGAGAACAAACAGACAGACACACAGACAGACATACAGACGGACAAAAGAATTTTTAGCTTATCTCGAAACTGAGACGCTTCGCTCGCTCGTTCAATGAATTCAATGTGCTGTTCTGATGATAGAGCCGCGATATATTCGACGGAACTCGTTTATAACACAAAATAACCTCATTTAGCAGGACTCGTTTGATTTGTCGTAACGAGTACTTCCTGATTGATGATGTATAGGGTCTAATCACGGAGACGGAATATGGTCGATAGAACTCAGTATTAAAACGACGCAACTCAATCGAGTTTGGGCTTATTTCATTTATCTTAGTTAGTACTTTGGCCTCACACTAACAACTTGTACAAAAATGTTTTTTTTTTTTCAAAAAACTTATTATACTTAAATTCTGGCCAATTTAAAACCTGTTGCCATATTGTTATTTAAAAAAAAACATATATTTTTCAATTTCAGACGCACCGTGCTTCAACAGAGCGATGGCATTGAAGGAGGATTAGGTACAGAATATTCATTTTACGTAGGTTTACCTTTTAATGTCATGGAATTAAAAGTTCTCATTTAGACTGACTGACTTACTGGAATAACGACCCGCCTCAACGAATAATGACTGTAGAGTAAGCGTAGCAAGAGCCAATCTCATTTTGATAATGAGAAATATACTGTCTAATGGTACCAAATAAAGTAATTTTCTTTCTTTCTTTCTAACTATCGATGAAATTTTAATAAGTCATATAGTTAGAACCTAGCTCCGGCCACACAAGTAATTTATTTCAATCTATGTAATTGAGTGTAAAACTAAATTTTATTTTTATTTTCAGGTTCTCCTATTTGGTACCTGACTCTCTGCCTGGGAGTATCTTGGCTCGTGATTTTCCTCATTGTCGCTCGAGGTGTCAAGAGTTCCGGGAAGGCGTCGTACTTCCTTGCGCTGTTCCCATATGTCGTCATGATCATTCTATTGATCAGGTAAAATTGAGGAAATCGCCAATCAATAAAAAAAGGTTTAGTCGGATCGAAAATCGAAATGGTTCTCTTGCGTTTTAATTACGAACGTGCCTGCTGATTGAATTTTGATGTTCCCTGTATTTACTAACAATATTCGCCTTGCCCACTATTGGCTGTTTGTTTCTGAAGATGTCTCTAAGATTCTGTTTTTAATTTTCAGTACCTTGCTGTTAGACGGATCAGGAGATGGTGTTTTATTCTTTTTGACTCCTCAATGGGATAAACTTTTGGAATTAGATGTAAGTATCAACTAGACCAGCAAAAATCTAAGTTGAGACCCCTCTCAACTTTGCTTTTGCAGGATTATGGTCTGGTCTGGTCATGATCTTTGGTCACATAGGCGGATGGCCCAAGCGCGTATTGCTCTTTAGATATTATCAGAATATTCAAAAGTTATTTTTAAAAAAAACTTGAGAGGTGTCAAGGGACACCCGGACGGAACGAAGTTCCTTTCGATTAATTAGTGAAGGAATTGTAATAAAATTTTATTTTATTTATGTTATAATAATATTTAAATATTTATTATGTACAAAAAACCTGTATACACTCAACAAATATAATCGTCGCGACACCACACTGTTCAATGCGAAATAGAAAGACGAAACGAAAATAACTGGCTTGCTTTCTATGAGAGAGATAGAGAGAGAGACAGACAGAGAAACACGCGCACACCGCACGGCTTACAACTTTAGTAAAAAGTGTCGTTACAACTTTTGGTCTTAATTTTTTCCGGTCAGCCCCCTTTCGCAACGCGCGATAAGGAACTACGTTCCAAAAAAAAGTAATATAATCAATGCCTTATCTGTAATGCAATTATAATTAAATGTTTCAAGGTTTATTTTGATGTATTTCGTAGGTACTAGCTGTTTATGCAGGTTTGGTGGCAACTAGGCAATTTCTTTCTATGGCTAGTTCTCAACTTTACGGCATTTTAATTTCAACTTGAGTATATCAATAATGTTGATATTACAGATTTAGGTCTGTGTTACAGACGATAGTTCAAAGCAGTGTGCTTTAGTGAACTACACTTGTTTTAGGGCTTGAAACTGAATTTTCTAAAGCGCTATAGGGTGAATTGCCCAAGCAGAAAAAATACACGGCAATCCTGAGAACGGTAGTGCAATGTACTAGTTTATGATTTTGTAATTTTTTTCTTAGTAAAGTAAGTACTTCTCAACCTTGGCAAAAAAAATCATTAAGAAATGGCCTCTATTACATTAAACAAAAAATGACAAAATGTCATTTTATCATCACGGTGGCTTGTCCTGAACCTAACTCCGCTCATAAAATATCTTCCCCTGCAAATACATCCATTATTTGGATTAAAATTGATTTCAGTATTGTTAGCCTATCAATTAAAACAATTATTGTTTGTTTATCTTCTTTCTGATACATTTGACAAGCAGTCAACTTTTGTCCGGAAAAAAGTTATCATTTCAGAGGACAGTAAGTTTTAGTAGAATAATCCTGTCAACATTGCGTTGTTGCGCCCCCCCTGCCTTTCCTCACTTCGGATCCGTCCATCTCAAGCTCGCGAAGTACACGCACCGGTCGCAACGTCATTGTGGGTTCCCACCAAAAAGTAAGTTTATAATTTCGGTGGTATGGGGACAAAAATGGTTTCATTTCGGTGGCCCTTATTACTCGTGCCAGGTTCATTTTAATTTATTTCAAAATTGTGTTTTAAATTCGCCCTAAGTACTGTTTTGTTTGAGTAGTGTTGAAATTTTAATAATGATTTTAATTCGGAGTTAAATGTAAAACTAACCTTTTTTTATCATCTAGATGTTATAATTTCAAATATACAGAAAGGAACCCTAACTTCACAGACGATTGTTCTTAGCTGTATCATTTTGGTTGGTTGTACCTACTAATTTAAAAAATGACTATGTAGTAAAGTGTTATATATGTACAATATGAAAATAAATGAATTAAATTGAATTGAATTGAATTGAATTGAATTGAATTGAATTGAATTTTGGTGGACTAATTTCATTTCGGTGCACAGTCTTATCATTTCAGTGGCGTAATTATCATTTCTGTGGACATTTTTCTCATTTTGGTGGACACTTTTCATTTCAGTGGATTCACAAATTATTATAATATTTCAGTAAGTTTTGATGATATTTGATGTCCACTCCCGCACATGTTACACATAAGGCTAAAGTTTTATTTGTTACTCAATATATATAGATAGCATTGTTATAAAAAAATCCCACCGAAATGACAATTAAAAATCTCTTGTTGAAATTCACCCTATATCTCCCTCCAAGAATGCCCAAAAACGGGAGTGTACCTATGTGGTTAATGAATATATAGATAGATATGTTCTTTTTATTGAGTTCCTCCGTACTTCCTTATTCCGGTTATTGACGATCGAAATTTTCAGGTATGGTACGCGGCTGTGACTCAAGTATTCTTCTCTCTGTCCGTATGCACGGGAGCCATCATCATGTTTTCATCTTACAATAAATTCGAACACAACATTTACAGGTAAATAAATACTACATTTAAGTATTATTGAAAATAAGTTATTATCAGATTGTGAAAATATATCCAGGAATCGTTCTTCCGAAATAACTCCACCTATTTAAAACTAACACTACAATCTTATTACACTTACCAGAGACTCCATGATCGTGACTACCCTGGACACGTTTACCAGCTTGCTGTCTGGTATTACCATCTTCGGTATCCTCGGTAACTTGGCCAAAGAGCTAGGACAAGAAGTCGGTGACGTCATCGGTTCCGGTGGTACCGGTTTGGCCTTCATCTCATACCCTGACGCCATCGCCAAGACTTTCCAGCCACAGGTATATTTTTATAAATCATTAGTTTTTCTTGGCTGTTCTGAAAATCTAGATAGCTACCATTTATTTAGTATTATTACTTGTTAACTGGTCTTTACTTCGACCAGTTCTATGTTCGTTGTTTAGGGCGTCTTTCCTATAAAAATAACCATCTCGAGGTTTATTAAACTACACGTTCTATTGTTTTAATATTTTTTTTTATTGAGCTAACTTCGCGGTTACGACATATATGTAGTACGTGCAATCAAGCCTAATTAGTCTATTTTCGGCAGTTGTTCTCGGTATTGTTCTTCTTGATGATGTCGGTGCTGGGCGTCGGCTCCGCAGTGGCCCTGCTTTCCACAATCAACACGGTGATGATGGACAGCTTCCCCAAGGTCAAGACGATCTACATGTCCGCTATCTGCTGCTCCACTGGCTTTTTAGTTGGCCTTGTTTACGTCACTCCCGTAAGTGTCAATGAATATAATAATAAATATATCAACTAGAAATCCGTTGCACATTAAATAACAAAATGTGGTTTTTTCCCCAGGGTGGCCAATTCATTTTGGAGATAGTTGACTACTACGGTGGTACCTTCCTTGTCCTGTTCACTGCCATTGCTGAAATTGTCGGAATCTTCTGGATATATGGTATGTTTTCCAGGCAGATCTAAATGCCTTACGTACTATGCACCCCTTTCGCATCATTGATTTATACCAATCTCCAATTCACAGGACTTGAGAACCTCTGCCTTGACATAGAGTTTATGTTGGGAATAAAGACGTCTTTCTACTGGAGGATGTGCTGGGGTATCATCACTCCTGCTATGATGATCGTGGTCTTCGTGTACGCTCTCATCAGCTTCGAGGCCCTCATGTTTGGAGGCTACTACGTATACCCTGTGGCTGGATATGGTAAATAAAATATTTATACTTTACACTTACTCACACGTTGTTCATGATAGTAATAGACGTGTTTTGATACAGTTTAATTAAGCAAGGCTATGTCTGCCGTGTACTCACCAGAATAATTGGTGTCGACTAGAAAGCACTTCATTACATTTTCAAGGTCTTAGTCACAGTACAAATAAGTAAAGGAGTTAATATTAGTCACATTATAATTTAGACCTTTTAAAAATTGTCCACATGCCTATTATTCCACTAATAGGGATGTGGTCAATTAAAAAAAAAAAAAATGATATACGTATTTTTTCTTTTCTTTCATTAGCAAATTATGACGAAGGTGCAGCGCATTTAAATTTCGCGTAACGTTACGATTGGCTACGATTTTTAACCAACGTTGACCTAAATCGTATTTTCGTGAATTTTGACTACTTTTCTAAATTGAAAAATATGGGTCCTTTATTTGGATAATCTAGTTGACGGACTTAATAAAATAGTATATTTTTGACACTGGTCACATCCCTATTGTGAAATTCGAGATAAAAGTTATACAAGTCTTTGAAATCATAATAGTTGTTGGACATTCAAAACTGGATCTACCTATAAGCTTTAGAATAATGTGTTAATTTATTTCAGTATCCGGATATCTAATGCTGTTCGTCGGTATTGCGCTGGTGCCTTTGTTTATTATCACTACCATGTGGAGAAACAAAACCGGAAACTTGGCAAAGGTGAGGAGTTTAGTTTTAAAGAAGTTACATGGTTTATAATAAATAAGTTTTTAGGTGACCTTTCATTAAACTAGCAATTTAAAATTTTTGTATTACATTTAATCGATTTAATTAATAAATAGTATGTACGAGACTAAGAGGTCTACGAGTACTCTTTCCTTATTATAAAACTATTAAAGATTTTCTAATATTCTGTCTTTTTTCAACAGACGGCTAGAAAATCCTTCCGTCCCAAAGAAAGTTGGGGCCCGAAGAATCCTGCAATCAAACAGCGATGGGTAGAGTTTAAAGAAAATGCGAAAATGTTACGTCACCAACTGAACCTATCTCGGGGTAAGCACATTTGGTACGCTCTTACCGGCTTGTACCGAAGAGGAGTCTACGCGAATACCAATGTAAATTTTGTAAATAATTAGAATTCTTACTGTAAATAAAGCTACTGTCGATATATTTTTAAGTTGATTAGGTAAGGTTCAGTAATGCATGACAACTGGAAAATAACATGTCAGTAATGTATGTAATATACTTAGTTATCTAAAAATACTATACATATAATAATATGTTACTTGTCGCTTTAAAAGGAAGTGTACCTATTTAGAGTATAATGGATATTTAATTATTCTATTTTCAACTAGGTATGTACATTTAAGTAATTATTGAAAAACTTACCTAAATATCTACAAAACTGAAGAGGATCTACGTACAAGAGATTAGATAGTTTATTTATAAATATTAGTTAGGTTTTTATTTAAATCTTTTTTATACTTATGCCAAAATAAATAAATTTGTAATATCAATTTTGTATTTTTTTTTGCGTACCTATGACAAATATTTATTCTCTATACCTAACTACATATTTTTTTTATGACGTTATCTTGTAAACCTGCTGTTAGAACTAGATATAATAGAATTATTAGAATATTTTTTGCGCAAATGAATATCTTTTAAAAAAAAATTCTTCCACCTTAGAAAATCCCATATATAGCCACAAGCCTCAAGGAGGAGTTGAAATTCGGGAGTAAGATGTCAACAAACGATTACAAGCGTACCGCCTGTTTAGGAGACTTCATTCTAGTCCAGTGTTCTGTGAAAAGGCTGATAAGACTTAGGACAAAATCTATATACCTATTGTTTTCATTTGTAAGATTATGTAGGTGAACGATCATCGGAGTGATCTTCTGTTCAATACTTAAGTATATAAGTGTTTTTAAAATTAAATATGATTTTAATATTCTTTCATTCTCTTCCCCTGGATCTCACACCTTCCCATTTCGGAGTCTTTGAAAATTGAAATAAAGGATTATTCAATCACTTTCCATCCATCTCCTATGTTATTACTTCTGTCAATTGTTATCTTACTTTCCATATCTTCTTGTAAAACTATGTACTGCATTTGAAGGTATGAACTAAATCAGTTTGATTCATAACCACATTCGGAAATTATAAATAAAACTTAAAATTTAAAAAAATCTGCTGTTCCATACAAAATTAAATATCTACATTCCATTTTACAAAAAATAAATACAATGACAAAATGACTACATTTAAAAATAGATTACTTATAATAATTGAACAAATCTATTAAAACTAAATATAACTATTAATAAAACTATAGCTAAACTAAATATTAATACTTAATTAAAAATAGAATTAAATAATATTATGACAAAATGTATCTGCATCTTTTCCCGCGCAGATCCTAGAAGTCGATGAGGAATAGGCGGCAACTTGGGATATTTTCGATCGTAGCACATTTCGTAGTTAGTCTCAGCGTCTCAGCCGTTTAGGTTCAAAATGTCCAATTCCCAAAATGTCCAGAGATTGCAAAACGTCCATTTCCCAGAATGTCCAATTCCCAAAATGTCCAATTCCCAAAATGTCCAAATCCCAAAACGACCAATTCCCAGAATGTCCAAATCCCAAAATGTCCAAATCCCAAAATGTCCAAATCCTACGTCCCAGAATATCCAAATAAACTTAAGAAAAAAATAAGAAGCATTATTTTATAAAAATAGCATCAAAATCGGTTGAGCCAAATGGCAAATTAATCGCGCCCAAACGTACATAAATAACATGCATACAAACGGGTCAAACAGAAAACCTTCTTTGATAAAATCGATTTAAAACATATTTTCATTCGTACATACACACATTATGAGATAAATAAAAGCTAGTAAAATACAATCTATATCCAATCAAATTAATGTAAATAACTAGCTGTTCCCGCAGTTTCAACAAGCATGATATTTATATTACGCAGGTGTAGGTACGTGAAAAGTATAGCCTATGTTTATCCCCGGTACTCAATGTATCATCACAACAAATCTTATGTAATAGATCCAGTAGTATAGGAGCCTATTGGATTTAAGCAAATAAATATACAAATAATCAAATCTTTACTCTTTATAATATTTATGTAGATTTCATTCATTCTGCAATAACTAAACGCATTTGTAAAAGATTATCATGTGGGTACTTATATAAAAAATAATATCTGTTATACTGACACGAACACGAACGGGAAGTAATAGATAGCTCCCATGATTGTTGTGCTTTAATAAATGGCTTTTATTCTAACTCGATATCCTATTGTGATTAACAATTATACCTATTATATTTATGTAAAATCGCAGTGAAAAGGGAAGAAAATGAATAGTGCCTTTCAGTTTGTTACCAATCAAAAAGGAACTGCAACTTTAATTTATGACGGCTACCGATTTAATAAAAATGTGAGTAATTCAAATGGGTCAACACTATGGAGGTGCATAAATAGACGGGTTTGTACTGCGTCGATTACACTAGATAAGAAAAAAGAACGGATTTTACGAATATCACCACATTCTTGTGAGGAAAATATTTCTGATACAGAAATTAAAATACGAATAGCATCATTGAAAAAAAAAGTTTGCAAAGACCTAAGACCGATCCAAAATATATATGAAAATTTTGTCAAAAAACTGAAAAAGGAATTTCCAAGAGATCGAGATTTGATACCATCTTATAAAACTATTAAAAGTAGCCTATACCGTGCTCGGAAGAAATATTTGAACACAGATATATTAAAACATACCAGAACAGGTACTATTAGAATACCTAAAGTACTGGCAAAAAAATTTTTAGTTTGTGAGGATGGTGGAGATATTGGTAACAAAATTTTTGTGTTTGCCAGTAAAGTGGCAAAAAAATTTTTGCAAAAGCCTGGAGATTATTTTGCGGATGGTACTTTCAAATCAGCGCCTAGACCGTTTTATCAGATGTTTGTTATACACTTGGATTTTGGTTCAAATGATAAATGTACCAATGTGATTCCTGTTATATACGCGCTTTTACCCGACAAATCTGAGCAAACATATGTTCGTCTGTTTTCACTTATCAAAGAAAACTTACATCTTAAAATTGTTAATTTTAAATGCGACTATGAAGCTGCCATTATAAACGCCGTTTCGTCAGTATTTCCAGACACTAAAGTGACCGGTTGTTATCATCACTTCAATGAGGCTGTTTGGAAAAAGTCCAATAAACTTGGGTTAGACCAAACGAGGGAAGGACGAAATACGACCAGGAGATGTGCGATGATTCCATTATTTCCAGCAAATTACATACCTGCAGCGTGGAGATTTATTTTGGATGAGGCTCCGAAATCCGAAGTAATGAGGCGTTTTCGTCAATATTTTGAAAATCAGTGGTACCCAAAAAAATCACCTGAGCTATTGAGTACGGCAAAGCAACGTCATAGAACGACAAATGCTTTAGAAGGGTGGCATCATCGTGTCAATTGCCGCATTCCAAAAAAGGCGAATCTGTATTTGTTTTTATATGAGCTGAGGAAAGAAAGCAAACATTGGGATGATCAGATGACAAATGCACTGTTTCAGAATACGAAAAACACTAGAAGGTTGAGGGATATTGAATTCGACAAACGATATTCTAAATTTGTAACGGAACTCGAAAACAATACAATCACTGTAAAACAATTTTTTTCGAAAATTATTTACTTACGTCTTTCCTTGTTTCAGTAAAAAAATATTTTTTTTTAACTTGTGATTGTTATTGTATTATTACAAGTTCAACTTATGACTTTGGTTTTTTTTTATGTTGTCGTTATATTTAGATAATAAGAAACGTATTTTATGTAAAATGAATGATTGTACTAAGTGGCAACAAATAAGTAATATAAACTTACTTCCTGTAAGATATATATCCGTAGTTATGTTGCAAAAGTTATACATGTATATGTCACCGTATGCTATTAAAAAAAAATTTTAATTATTTAATTTTTGAAAGAATCTAGAATTACCTAACACTGACTGATTATTTAACACAAGTGCTTACATAAGTATTGATATCATTGCTTATTATTTTGATTTAAATAAATACAACCAACATGCTGTACCTTGTTTATTTAATTTTATCTTCTACACATACAAAATATTACACAGTAGTGGGACCGAATTTGTACGTATTCAATATTTTTTGCATTTTTTTACTGTGCTTTACCTATTGATAAAGACAACAAATCACCTATTGCCAAGATTCAAGTCGGTCTGTCTGTTTTTCTGTCTGCCTGTCGGTCTGTTTGTAAGAGATTATGTATGAAAACTTTTTGTAAATAAACATTAATAATGCTTCTTATTTTTTTCTTAAGTTTATTTGGATATTCTGGGACGTAGGATTTGGACATTTTGGGATTTGGACATTTTGGGATTTGGACATTCTGGGAATTGGTCGTTTTGGGATTTGGACATTTTGGGAATTGGACATTTTGGGAATTGGACATTCTGGGAAATGGACGTTTTGCAATCTCTGGACATTTTGGGAATTGGACATTTTGAACCTAAACGGTCTCAGCGTCTCAGCTAATGCGAACTAGGCGAAGGATGCGATTGTAGTAAGGTTTCGTAGACTAATTAGTAGCTGTTCAAAGCTAACGATGGCAAGACACTGCTACAAGTAACGTGTCGTAGCCTCGTAGCAGGAATTTGTAGCCAAGCGTAGCTTCTCGTAGCTGCTGTAAGTGAAACTTAGGATCAAAGCAGGTTAACTGCCTATTTTTATCAATATTTACCTATATACGAGTAAAAGTAGTAAAAATAATCCTTTTCTTTGTTTTCAAGTTCGCCATTTAAAACTTAGTGATCTTATCATATCTAAATGATTTAAAAAAGGATCAATAAGGAAGTAAAGACATGATATTGTATTATGTTTTATTGATAACTTTAAATAAGTGTCTGTAGATCATAAAGTCTTATGAAGTTAGACGTTTCTTAACTATGCTTGTCTTGGTGATCGATGACAATGAAAATCGAATGACCAATCAGCGCATTTGAAACTACAGCTGGTACCATGTACCGGATCTAGAATTTTTTGCGGCAAATGTGAATATTACTTTGTTTACCATAGCTCCCCCCCCCCTCTACTTAGTTTTGCCGCCTAATTTTTAACTATTTTCAGTACTCTAGACGTATTTGTATATTATATTTTTGAGTATAATAATTTTTTAACAGCGTTACGTCACGGTGGTTTTGGGATCAGCAAAATTTGTCGGATTTTTATCCGAATTAAAACATGCGATGAAAAATTTCACAACGAGTGGGATTCGAACCCACGATCCGCAGGTTACCTAATTTAAGGCGCAGTTCTTCAAAAGTGCGCGCCACGTGACTACAATACTTTTTCTGTGGCGGCACGTCGTATCTCGGTCTGAAATACGCCTAAAGATATTCGATTTTGCCGCCCCTCTGACTTCGTCGCCCGGGGAATGCCCTGGTAAAAAATCTGGTGCTGCTGTCTATTGACGTAAATTTTAGTGTCTACTAGATAATCTAAATATTACTCTGACACCCAGTCATTGTATGTTTAACTTTCGAAAGAAAAACATGTTATTATAAATACTTAGGTGCTTGCTAGTTTACTGTTTGGTATCTGTTGAAATGTACCTACAACGAAAAAAAATGTTTCTTTTTTACAAATGTGAAATCATCGTAAATAAGTAAATTTGTTTTCTCAGTACAAAATATAAAATCAAAAAATTTGAACTTTCTGTTTATAAAACTTCAAAGGCGCGAAAAAAGTAATAACAGGTAAGATAACAGAATAAGGAAAATATAGCGTTATCTGACATTGCCTGTAATAATAATAATGCGCTGGTTTATTATATTAACTAGACTGTACACCGCGGCTGCACTTATTGACATATGAAAACTATTATACTTTAGCAGATACATACCCAAGTAACAAAGTACTATCTAAAAAGGGGATATACTTAAAATATCTGTGTCTGTGTGCTTTTGCATAAATGATCAGCAAGTAATAAAATAGCGATAAACTTATTTGAATAGTCAAATTTTATAGTCACTAGTTTTACACTAGTACCTAGTAAAATAGTATGTTTTAAACGCCGTCAAGAATTTGATGCAATAAACAGCAAGTAAGAATACAATAGAGTTTATGTAACTTTACAACAACAGGTGTACAATTGTATTGTACATACATACCTATACCTATACTATGCTGAAGTTGCATGAAAAAGTTGAAAGTTTAGCGTAATTACAATGCTATTTCATTTGCTAGCAATACACTATTATTTAGCGAAGCGTAGGGCATCTACCTACAAGGTAGTCGGATGACCTGACCAGGGTCGCTTAAAAGCGCTGGATGCAGGCCGTTCTTGATTGGTTATTTTGGAAATCTTTTGGTGGGCCGATGTCCAGCAGTGGACGTTATGCGGCTGAAATGATGATGACACTATTATTTATTATCCTGAAGCCCCATCACATCTGCCAGAGAGACCCCCGCGTAGAGCAGGCACGGCTGCAGCGGCAGCAGAAGAAGTATGCACTATGCAGTTCTGGGCGAGTCGTACATATTTGTGCCCTTTGCCGTGGAGACTTTAGCGACGGGGTGCTGAAGCTCGTCAATTATACAAGGAGGTTTCCGCACGTCTGATCGACGTCTCTGGAGATATTAGAGCTGGCGCACATTTTGGCCAGAAGCAAAGTCTAGCCAAAATGTGTGTTGCTCTTGGGGACCTGGGCTCAATTTTTATACAAATTAATGTTTTAGTTTCTAATTTACGAGTAAATATTCTATTAAGTTTAGTTGTAATAATTGTTATTATAAGTTTTGTTTTATTAGTGCTCCGTACAAAATTTAAAAACGGTACCCTTATAGGATCACCCGTGCGTCTGTCTGTCCGTCCGTCTGTCACAGCCAATTTGCTTCGAATCTACTGGACTAAATCAGGTAAAATTTTGTAGGGTGGTGAAATCCTATGACCCAATTTTTTTTAAATAACGGTCGTTTTTGGGGGCCAAATTATTAAATTTAAAAAAATCATTTTGCAAACCTTCCTGTGTCATATATCAAATGAAAGGTCTCTTTATGAGGATCGCAAATATATTTTTGTTATCATTTTAAAATAAACAGTTTTGATTTTATTAATGAAAGACGACGAAAATTTACCCCACCTGATCTCCTAAACAAAGCAATTGGCCGGTTATTTATTTAAATAAAATCAGACCTTATTTTGTTTGGGTATGTTTCAGCTGACTCAGTGAAACTATTTATTTAATGTCGAGGTGAAAGTACATCGCGTTTTAAAGGAAAAAAAATTATCCGCGAAACTTCAGTCGCGCAAGTTCGGCACAGTATGTTTAGTTAAACACTAGGTGTAGGTAGTAGTCGAAATTTCTTTCGGCCGGCGATGATCATGTTAATCTATAATTTGTTCGTAGATACGAGATAAACGCTATCGATCCTATTTATCTTGAGATATAATTATTTTTATGCCGAACAATAAATAGAGTTAATAGAGTTATATGAGCCCTCACTCATTCTTTTTTGTGTAAAGTATATAGCCGTGCCACACGAGGTACTGAAGGCTCATAAACAGTGCCCAATAAAAATATTCATGGTAATAATTATTTACAACTTTTACTGCTTTAGTGCAATATTCAAAATAAGACGGAAAAACAAATGTGTAGTCATTGATAACGGTTTATTGTTTTATTTAGGAACAAAATACAGTGAATGTTGAGAATGGAGGGAATAGTAATCCCGGCTTTGATTCGTCTCCTGAAAAGGGTTTACACCGTCCACCTCCACCTGGGCCACCTATGAAACCGCCAGTTAAAGAAAAGGTGAGATAAATTTACTTAGAACGATCAAAGTTGCATTTACTTATAAAATTAAAACTAAGAGTAAGTAAGCATTTTATCGATTTCTGTCGACATGCTAACTGTCAATCCTGATACCACCGAAAACAATACTTGTTTTTGATGCGATAGTGTTCATTTAATGAACATATAAAATTTGGTATTTTACTTGAATACAGTACGTTCTTTCGGCTACAAAAAATATTCGCTTCTAGCTTCTGCCATTAGTTAGTAAGAACTAAACTCTTAAAAAATAAGTGTCATGTGCCTCAAATGGCTTCCATAAAATGCATAAGGCACTTTGTTACAGACTTGTTCAACTATTTACTGCTTTTAAAATATTTTTCAACACACTTGCTCATAAAGTGGCTCTATGGTCACCGCAATTAGGCACATAATGACACCCATAATCAAACTGTGACTTTTTCATTGCTATAACTCACTAGTGAGTTATAGTTTTTTTTTTAATTTTATTAGTTGAGTTCATGGAATTGTATGTCCTTGCGTTGAGTTGCTTCGTTCTTATTAAAAAAGTTTTATTAAAAAAAAAGATCGTGTTCAATAGAACAAACAAATTAATGTTCCTATTGCTTGCTCATTTCATGCAATTTCTTATTTAAATAGATAATTTTAATTCGTACGTGTTTACTAACTTTAAATTCCCCATTTTGTACGTGGCAGAATAGGCGCAAATCTTATGCGCAAAAAAAAACTCATCTCTTTAGTCTGTGGCCGATCGCAATGCGCGCGCATAGGAAAACTGATTATTTTTCCCGCCATAGCGAAACATTTCTTACAACTCGTTTTCACTGTTTAAATTATAGTTATTTATTAATTAAAATGTCTACAAGTACTAGTTACGAAGAAAATGATTTATGTTATACACCGCCCGTTATAAGATGTGAAGCCCTTAACGTTGTAGAAAGTTTACTACCTGAAAACTCCAAGGAAAAATAACTATTAGCGTACCAAAATTTCATAAAATGGCAAAACAGCAAGAATACGCATTCTTTTTCAGAAAATGTGTTAATGGCGTACTTTAAAGAATTATCATCTAAGTACAAATCTATATAGCTCTATGTGGTGTTTATACTCAATGTTTAAAAGTACAGTCCGAACAAAGAATGGAGTGGACTTAAAAACATACTCTAATTTGTAAGCTTATCTAAAGAGACTATCCGATTTAGAAGCAAGAAATCAAAGGTTTAATCGTCTAACGATATTGAAAAATTTATAAAAGATTCCTACTGACGAAACACCAAGTACATCCAATGATTAGATTTCACTTACCTACACGAATAATGAGCCATTTCAAATTACAATAGAACATGAAGTATTTCAATAAATAATCTATCTGTTGAGACTGCTATGTCATCAAAAACAGTTAATTATAATTTTACTAACTGCACATTTACTAGTTGTTTCTCTAAATAAACTTTTTATCCACTAAATAAAATGAGTTTTTATTGTTATTTTATTCACAAGTGTGTTGAAAAACGTCGTATGATATACGTGTGTATTGATGATTACCGTCCTTGGCTCTCTTAAGACCCTCGCCTACGGCTCGGGTCTCAATGGCGCCGCGGCGGTAATCACCAATGTTACACACTAGTACCATAATGTACTATTGTTAGGCTTAATCTTATTATGATATAAGCATTTATTCAGACACAAAATTTTTTAATTGCGTTGTTTTTCACTTATACACCAACCACCAGCCAGGCTTAATCTTTTACTTAGGGTAATTTCGGGATATATGCCTAAGCAGGATATGGGCCTAAGTCCAATAACGTAAATTATAGGACGTATGAACAAAGGAATGAAAAAAAAAGAAAAATACTAAACTTTTTTTGAATGCTTTATAATACTAACGCGGTGGTCCTTTGGTTCAAATTATGAGATAAACAGTTTAACTTTACCTACTTTGCGGATTATTTTTCGAACCGTATAAGTTTTGAATTAACATGTAAAGTGGTTTAATTTTTACTACCGGATAAAGTAAAAAGTGTGTATTTTAATATTAATTACATATTTAGAATAAAATAAATATAAGTACATATTCATTGTTTTTTTTTCGAAATCACTATCCATGTGGAAGGGATATCTGCACTGACACCAATGTTTTGGGATATTCGCCCTTTACTGAAATGGATTCAATTTGGAAATATATTCAATAAAAATAACGTTGATGATACACTTAAATAATTAAAATATTTTTGATTCTTGCAAAGAGCATCTATACCGTTCGTTAAATTAGGTGAGGGGCATATATCCCCCATATAAGGCATATATCCTGTTACACAGTTTTATATTTATCAACTAGTCTTCAAATTGCAGCTTGAGGTGATCAAATAAAATACCAAAGATAGTGCAGATATGGAAATTATGCGCATTTTATTTTTATGTTAGTAAAAGAATAATAAAAATTGTTGGGCATGTACCCCGGATTTACCCAAACGGTTTAGGCGACACAGAATCAATCAAAACCAAAAAGATAAAAATTTATTGATCACTATCAATAATTTTTTAACTTTTGGAAATCTTAATCAAATTATTATTGCATAATTTATGACGCACACGAATCGACACACAATGCACCTTCCGACGCGATATTCTAAATCTTTGGACGCGTAGATAGGTACGACCAAAAACGCAAAAGGCCAATTCAAACATTTTAGCGAATCACGTAGATAAGAATATGTACTGAAAGTTTGTTTGTTTGTTTGTTAAAACTTTATTGTACATAAACAGAAGACACAAAAATACAAGTTAGAAGTAGAAACCAGTACAAAGGCGGACTTATCCCAGATAGGGATCTCTTCCAGTCAACCTTGAATTAAGTTATGCATAAAAATACATGTACTTCGTATTCTTCAGTGGTGTTTTATAAAAAAAAGTGGCCAAGTGCGAGTTGGACTCGCCCATGAAGGAACCCTTCATGGGCGAGTCCGACTCGCACTTGGTAGCAGCAAGGAAGAAGAGACACACAAATTGATAATATTTTTGGGAATAAGTATTTCTTATTCGTACTAAAGGAAAACTACTCTCGTTCAAACCAATTTTCGTTGGAAGTTTGTATGGTAAGGTAAATCATATTTTTTTTTAGTTTTATCATTCTCTTATTTTAGAAGTTACAGGGGGTACACATTTTACCACTTTTTAAGTGTCTCTCGCGCAAACTGTATGTGTATGGGTTTGATGAAAAAAAAATGTGTTTTAATTCTATGGGGAAACCATAAAAAAATTTTTTCTATTTTTGTGTGAAAATCTTTATGCGGTTCACAGAATACATCTACTTACCAAGTTTCATTATAGTTTCGGAAAAAAGTGGCTGTGACACACGGACGGATAAACAGACAGACATGACGAATCTATAAGGGTTCCGTTTTTTTCTATTTGGCTACGAAACCCTAATAAAATTGTCTTACCTATATGTTTCTCATTTAATAAAAATAAGTTTGGACTTTAAAATGTTAAAATAAATAAATAAAGTTCAATTCTGGATAGCATCCATTTTAGGGTTCCGTACCCAAAGGGTAAAAACGGGACCCTATTATTAAGACTCCACTGTCCGTCTGTCACCATGCTGTATCTCATGAACCGTGATAGCTAGTTAGTTGAAATTTCCACATATGGTGTATTTCTGTTGCCGTTATAATAAACAAATACTAAAACTGAATAAAACATACATTTAAGTACATACAACAAACGTGATTTTTATAGATAATGGTACAGAACCCTACGTACGAGAGTCTGATTCGCACTTAGTCGGTTTTATTTTAGCTTAGCCAGTGCCAGTACCAAATTTTAAAAATAAGTTGTCATATTCCAGTGGTGCTCATATTCATTACCTGTTCAGTACTTGTAAATGCGCACCTATTTTATTAGGGGCTAATTTTTATTTTTATTTAGGTAGGTTATATAGTTTTTTGTTTCAGATAATATATAATTAGGTATTAAGTCTTTGTTATTTTTTTGTATTTTAGAGTGGCAATGACAAACGGCCACAACGTCAGAAATGGGACAATCAAACAGAGTTTCTCATGTCCTGTATCGCTACCTCTGTGGGCCTCGGCAACGTCTGGCGGTTCCCTTTCGTGGCCTATCAGAACGGCGGAGGGGCCTTCCTCATACCCTATATTATTGTCCTGCTCGTCATCGGCAAGCCCATGTATTACCTTGAAACCGTATTGGGACAATTCAGCAGCAGTAACTGCGTGAGAGTCTGGAATTTATCACCAGCCATGAGAGGTAGAAAAGTTGTATTATTTTAATCTATCAAACCCCGACGGTTCACATGTGAACCCGTTAACAATAGAAATCTATTGTGTCTGCGATTCCGGTCGTTGACGGGTTAAATATATGTTTTTTTTTCTACTTATTAAGTCTCAAAGATCCTCTTGGCGAGCTTGGACTTTTCATATATTATGACTTTTTTGGCATTTACTATTTTACATACAACATATGACATGAGTATATCAGACGCGTTTAGGGAGCTTGAGAACACTGGTAGCAGTGCTGGCCTCTTACATACATGGAAAACCAGCACAACTTTATAACTGTGACTATATTTACTCGACTTCGGCAAAGCCACTCAGCTTGGGAAGAGGAAGGGTAATGATTTTAGCAGTCTATGTATCTAAGTATATATGAAGGTAATGTATGTAAGCATGTACGTATGTATATAAGTATGTATGTGGATGTCTATGTGTGTTCAGCCTTAGCATCCAAACCGCTTATCCAATTTTGACAAATGAGTGTCAATCGATTCTTCTTTATTGTCTGGTTCACATAGGCTACAATTTGTATACAAAAATGTATATAACGAATATTACATACAAAGAAGTGAGTCAATAATACGAGTGTGAGTCTTGATTAGCATTTTCAAAAACATCACCGTTTATGGCTTCCGTAGTCGGGTATTAGTTTTTAAAACGCAAATCTTGTTTCAGGTACTGGATACGCACAGGCTCTAGGTGCTATTTACATACTAACGTACTACGTATCCATCATTGCGCTGTGCCTGTACTACCTGGCGATGAGCTTCACAGCCACGCTGCCGTGGTCCGTCTGTCTGGAAGAGTGGATCACAGAGTTCAACTGCGTGGCCTCGGGCCAGTTTGTTGAATCAGAGAGCAACATCACTGCCAGGAGCAGCGCTGAACTTTACTTTACGTTCGTATTTCTTTACTTTATTTATAAGTACTTTACTAACTAAGATAGGTATCTTCTAATTAGACCTTTAGTTTAGTAGACCACTGCTTAAATATTAGGTCTATCCCAATAAAGGGGCGGCCTGTCCGTCCCGTCAGTCAGCATGGAACAGCACTTTAGCATGCTACTATCCTTTTCTGTCGCTCAGAACTGTCATTTGCCAATGCGAGAGAAAGGTGATCGCCTAAAACATAGTACAAGCAATCATCATATCTGTTATAAAAACCTAACCTAGCTGGCCGCTGGCAATTTGGCCAAGGCCCAATTTATTGTCCCGGGCGGCGCGGCGGTTAGGGCCAAGAGAGCCAGGGTGAGAAACCTCGTGAAGATGCGTGCCATATCTGTATTATTATTTATTTGTAATCTAAATAGGGAAACCAAAAGTGCACGTGAGTGCTAAACCAAGATAAAGCAATTAATTAATATTAAGTATATCTATTAATTAATATTAAGAAGTAAGTGAAGTTGTATTTAATTTACGATTGGTGTGTGTAAAGTAATGCATCTAATAATTTTTTCATACAGGTTATGCCTAATCTAGTTGATTTGGTACTAGGTTTTTTATATACATTATTTTACCTAAAATAGAGATCAAAATATATTTTTTACAGACAAACAGTACTTCGTCAGTCGGATGGCATAGATGACGGCATTGGTAAGTTAGCTACAAGTAGATATCTTTTAATTATGGAAACTAAAATAAGACATACGACTACTCTTATATTATATATTATGTCGTGCTGTCGTTATATATTGCTGTATTATTACAGCAATACGACATGACCATATAAATTTTCATGAGTTGTAGCATACATGACTAGCAAATAGTCATGGTACATACAAATCTACTATGTTTTGAAGGAACATTTAAATCCTTAACCTAAGGTTAACTCACACCAGAATAGCATCGGCGGGCAGCCTACTTCACTGTCAAACCAGTCACCTTTATTTCTATCTATGAAATGCAAGAATACCTTGAAAAAAACTCGATCAAATCAGACACTTTTTTTTAAAAGTCAAAACAAAATTTTCCTATGGAATTTGTATGAAATACGAAAGGGTAGCGTCATGCTTTTTTGAAGTCAAATAGCGCTCTAAATATCAGTTTTTCTGTATTAATAAATCTAAATTCATAATCATCAATGTTCCTCGGCGGTCGCGAGCAGTCACGAAGCTTTTGTTTTATTCAAGCTATACTGTGCATTGCGCAAATAGAAATGAAGCGGTGAATATGGTTTGACAATGAAAGTGTGCTGCCCGCCGCTTAGTTCTGGTTAAGTATATGTACCTACAGAAAGATACTATACCACATAGCTAAACCAATTTACTTGAAAATACTAGCGATTCTCTTATTATTATAAGCTTAACATACTTGCCTGCTTCCATAAAATTAGTTATATTTTCAAGGTACGCCGTTGTGGGACTTGTCGCTTTGCTTGTTGGCATCTTGGATCATTATTTTCGTCATTGTCGCCCGCGGAGTCAAGAGTTCTGGCAAAGCTGCCTATTTCCTGGCTCTGTTCCCTTATGTAGTGCTGATTATATTGTTTATCAGGTAAGTGAAATTTTTTGAATGTATGTTATCAATGTTAACGTGCAGTATGTTAATAATTCTCATGGCTATTTTTCTAAATCCAACATAGATTTTTTGTAACCTAAACTTTTAAATATCACGGTCTGAACACGTTTATTTCGATATCGGTACGTTGCTATTGCAAATTTGCGAAATAACCTACTTTTCATCAGCGAAGTTGCGAAATAAGTTGTTAAAGATTTTAATTTTAGACAGATTTTAGTTAAGTATAATTACCCACAACTTGAGAGCTTGAGAGATTATTGTATTATTTAGTTCGCTGGTTTTTTATAACTATCGAGCGCTTTCCGCCGTATATTGAATGGTTGACAAGAACATAAAATTCTCTTATATGCAATTAAGAACTTTAAACTTTCCTAATGCAAATCAAATAATTTTTGTCGATTCATATTCTAATCATGCCTTATCATTATTCCTAACAGAGCTGTGACGTTGGAAGGCGCCAGCAATGGAATACTGTTCTTCTTAACACCTGAGTGGGACAAAATATTAGAAGTCAAGGTAAGTCTCAAATTTTTTTCCACAAATTATTATTTTTATGATATACTTATTTATCTGTGTAGAGTATGTCTACCACCTACCATCATCATCATATGTTATCATATATTATCCTTTCAAGGGTCACGTTTTATGTATGAATCTCCATTTTATGAAATACCACGATAATTTTAATTTTATCGTTGATCGGCTATTTTGTTAATCGCATTTATCGGACTAACAAGATATAACATGACACCATGAAAATAATTGTGTTTTACGCAAATTAATTTGATGTTGATTGATAAAGATGTTCCTCCATATACAGGGTCTAACAAAATATACTAAAAGCATTTAAAGGGTTAATTCAGTATCACTGAACAACTTTACCCAGGAACATACATATACCGAAATCGAAATACGAAAAATAATTTTTAACCTCCTATAAAATTGACCGATCAGCTGATTCGAGTTTGTATGGAACCAAAAACCGTTTCATATTTCGTTTTTAATTGATCTGAGATTTCGATATAGGTATGCTCCTTGTTCAGTATCATGGACTGAATTCACCCTTAGAATAGTTTCAGTATATCACCTTATATTTATGACGACCTCCGTGACGTAGTGGTCACCATGCTAGTCCGCCACCCAGAGGTCCCGGGTTCGATTCCCGGTCAGGACATGTTATAAAATGGCCTTTTTCAAATTGTCCTGAGTCTTGGATGTTTATCTATATATGTATTTGTTATAACATATAGTATCGTTGAGTTACTATCCCATAACACAAGTCTCGAACTTACTTTGGGGCTAGCTCAATCTGTGTAATTCGTCCCTATATATTTATTTTTATTTATTTATTATTTATTTATCATCAACGCATACGACGTCACTGACAAAATTTCTACAAATGGGTATTTGCAGATGGTATAAAAAAAGAATAATGAGATTTCATAAGTAAACCTGTGGGCAATTTCCGTACATGGAAAATGTTTACTAAAAATACATAACATAAGTTGTACGAATGCAGTACTTATCTTAAAAGAGATGATTTCAAGTAGACCTGTGAGAAATGTTTAAGTAAGAAAGGCATGTAATCATTAATTATTTATATTCGTATAATTAAAATATTAGCATTATACATAAACGTTATACCGGTTTATTTACGTAGTGTAGACGGAAAAGGCAAATTTACGATTTATTTCAGAAAATTTTTCGATCATCATCATTTCGAGAGTTAGGAGCGGCGAGCCGACGTTTTCGCTACCTCAGATAGGTCTAGTCAACCTTTTCTGAGTACCTACATGAGTAAACCATGTGAAACTAAGACCACGAAATTCACCATGATCGAGCGTCGCAGACTCGTAGCCCTACGGTCTACGACTGCTACAAACGATTTTCGTAGCAGAGCCCCGAGTACCATCTACGCCGTGGCTCCGTGCTACGGCTTGCTACTAGCAGAATGAAGATCGTAGCATAATGCGATTAAAAACATTATAAATAAATAAAATTGATCTCGAAAAACAGTTCCTACTAAAAACGAAGGAGGAGGAATCCTCCTTGCATATTCGTTTTTGGTAGGAAGGAATATAAATTCCTATTTTCAACAAGGACATTTTTTTTCTTAACGTTGTGAAAACGAAGATTATTTACGTTTTAATTTTAGGTGTGGTATGCGGCCGTGACTCAAGTTTTCTTCTCTTTGTCTGTGTGCTCCGGTGCTCTCATCATGTTTTCCTCCTACAATGGATTCAGACTAAACGTTTACAGGTAATGTCTATAAACATGTGCAAATGAGACAGCAATACTTTTATCTTATAATAACCAGGCCCACTCATAACCCAAAATTAGAATAAGAGTTCCCTCCTTAGTTTGTCATCCCAATACTATAAGATACAAGATACTTTTATACAATATGTAAAAATAACCGGCTAAGTGCGTGTCAGGCGATGCGAAAATTAGTTTTAAGACGTTTTTAGTGGCATGAACTCAAAGTCGGCATTTGCAACTACGGAACACCACATTGTTCGTGGCACGACACGCACTTAGTCAATTATTCAAAAAAATGCTGGATTACCTAAAATGCTTATAAAGATAACAGCATAAAAGTCGCGTGCTAATCTTACATGCTATCATAAATTATTAATTTAGATTTCGATTATAATATTAAACGATTACGTTCGTACTACGTAGTAATAAGTACGTCTAGCTCAAAATCTTATCGACATTTAAAAATTTTACATGACCTTTCATGATACGTATCATTATAACAGTTTCCGGATAATCATCACAATTTTTTTACCAAAAGATATTGTACCTACATGTATAACTTCCCTATTCACTAAGGGTAGGTATACTATAGTTCCTTCGCTGTACGAACCGCGTCTTTGAAAAACCAGAGCCCGGAGCCGGCTTTGTCAGAGCGCCAGTCAGTATACCAATCTTTTGAAAGAACGGATTGGAGCCATTATCAATGTAGGTAGACCACTAATGTCTATATTATATAGAGATCATATATTATACCAAGGTCACTGGAAGGCGCTGGATGCAAGCCGCTCTAGATCGGTCATTTTGGAAATTCTTATGACGTTATGCGGCTGAAATGATGATAATGATGATGATACCACAAATCTACAGATAGATAATAAGTAGATAAAAATTGCATCTCTTTTATTTAAGCTGTACCATGATTACAATACTTTGTGACTGAACTTTATAAAAATGGAAATACCTAATGACGTGACATTCGAATCATGAAACCCTAATAATCCTTTCTGACCATTTCAGGGACTCCATGATTGTGACAACACTGGACACATTAACAAGTCTCTTGTCGGGGATCACAATCTTCGGCATCATGGGCAACCTGGCGTACCAGCTCAACGTGGACGACATCAAACAGGTCATCGGCTCGGGAGGCTCCAGTCTTGCCTTCATCTCTTATCCAGACGCCATCGCCCAATCACCATTTGTGCCACAGGTATACTGATCCGATAAATTGATCAAAAACTCAAATATAGATTCGAAATCTACTGAGGTAGCTAGTGCTTAGGTACGTGTAGGTATACTAGCAGATAGGTAAGCATACATTTGAAACCGAGGCTGGCTACTAATACTTCAACAATTGTAATACCCAAGTGAATTGTAAAATCACTTACATATTAGGTAGGTACTGACTTAGTTGTACTTAACACGATTGGTATTGATTAGTTGTTGGTGTTAGAACAGAATAAATCAACATAACATTCATAACAACTTCAAAGTAGTAGATGATAGGTACTTTTATGTAAAAAGTAAATACCTTTTCTAAATTAAGTATTTAACATATGTATATAAGTAGATGGAATTTAAAAGTTTAGATTTAATCACTCTGTATACTGCTGTGTAATAAAATTGCCTTTATGTTTCAGCTGTTCTCAGTTCTGTTCTTTCTGATGATGGCAGTGCTGGGCGTGGGCTCAGGAGTGGCCCTCCTCTCCACCGTCAACACCATTCTGCTGGACGCCTTCCCCAGAATCCCCATCATTTACATGTCGTGCATGTCCTGCATAGTTGGCTTCTCAGTTGGACTCATCTACGTAACTCCGGTATGTGACATGTAAAACGTACGATTGTATTAAAAGTACCTTTAGATGGATACCTATATATATATAAATACTTACCAATCTAATAAATATTTTATAACATTGATAAACGAGTTGATGTACAAAATTTAATTAAATAGGTACCAATTTGATTATTAGGTTCAGAGATGCACCTCATGCAGCTATCATAGATATTCTAATGGTTTTCAGGGAGGCCAATATATTTTGGAATTGGTTGATTTCTACGGAGGAACTTTCATGAGATTGTTTGCCGCTATTGCGGAAACTATTGGGGTCTTCTGGATTTACGGTATTATTTTTATTTTATATAAGGTTTTATATAACAAACAGTGTAACTAGGCATACAAGTTTCGTAACAAAATCTTACTAAAAGCTACACAACCGACCGACATTAACCTCATTTACAATAATTTTAAGTTTAACAAAATTGAATGAGGTGAAAAAGATATACTTACCTAATGTAGAAAGTTAGAACATTTATGTAGTTTTAGTTTAGGTGACCCTGAGCTAAACCAATTTAAAATTACCAATCGCATAAACAAGAAATAAATACTGGCTAATGATTAACCTAGATATTAGTATCTTTTAGTTTTTATTTACAACAAGCCGAAGCCCGCGACTTCGTTCGCGTGAACTTTATGTCTCTGGAAAATGCTCATCAGGCTGAACAACTTTTACTAAGGCGGCATTTTTATATCTCTTACAGTTTAGCTGGACCATTATGGTTCTGCATCAGGCGTTCCATTTTCCAAAATCATTTATACCCTATATGTTGCCCAGGCTTAATAGCTATATAACAAAAAAAGTTTCGTTCGAATCCGTCCAGTATTTCCGGAGATTAGCGTGTACAAACAGACAAACAGACATACAGACAAACAGACAGACAGACAAACAGACAGACATTTTTTTTTAATTCTTTCTCTATTACTACGTCTCCATCGCCCCCAATATTTTTTTTGGAAATATATTTAATGTACAGACACACTTTTTTTACTGTTTTATTATATGTATAGATATAACACATTGCTGGACACTCAGCAAGATCTGACAGACACAATATAAATAACAATTGATGTACGTCTATAGACGTAGTGTGTGTCCAACAATGTGTTAAGTAGGTACTTCTAGAACAGCTTTTCTGCAATGTGACAAACTTACCAAAAAAGATCCAAAAGATGACATTATTTTTTCATCAGAGCCACTTTTCATATCGTTAAATTTTCATAGGTATTTATTTAGATCACGTTAAACTCAAGTATAAAATATGTTTTCAGGATTGGAGAACTTATGTTTGGACATAGAGTTTATGTTGGGCCTGAAGACATCGTTCTACTGGCGTATATGTTGGTCCGTCGTGACGCCAACCTTCATGATTGGAGTGTTCATGTACGCCATGATCACGACACAAGCCCTCCTTTTCGGTGGCACTTATACATACCCCCAGGAAGCTTATAGTATGTTGGTTTTCTATATGTATTGATTTGTACTTTCATTGTCCGACAATAAGATAAATTTAAGTCAAAGCCTAAGTTTTAGTTTCGGAAACTATTGTGAGTATTGTGACCACAGATAGCTACGTACCTATTATATACTTATTACTAACGTAAATTGTGACCAGATTCCTTATAAATAAAAATATATATAGGGACACGTTAGGTACACTGATTGAGCTAGCCCTCAAAGTCGCGACTTGTGTTAAGGGATACTAAACTCAACGATAGGTACTAATATTTACAATAAATACATATATAGATAAACATCAAAGACCCAGGACGAGTCGGACAGGCCATTTTCCAACTTGCTCTAACCGGGAATCGAACCCGGAACCTCGGGTGGCGGACTAGCATGGTGACCACTGCGCCACGGAGGTCAACTTCATGTAATACACTGCTCAATCTACTTTTGGCTGAGGCATCGAAACTTCGATCAGGCATACCTACATACCATACTTGTTTACTTATTTTCGGTTTACCTTTACTTATACCTCTTTGTATTTATAGTAAAGTATTTAGATAAGTTCTCACATTACTATTCTCTCGTTGCAGTTGCTGGTGATGTGCTTCAATATGCAGGAATGGCGTTGATTCCTGCATTTATCATTGTAGCACTATGGAAATACAGATCTAACAGTTGCATCGAGGTAGGTTACGTGTTTATATGAATTACCTTTTATAGTTTAGTAGGTACATGTTTTTATTTCATTCAATTGCGTGAAAAACCTGCCTTTATTATGCTTTTCTAACTTAGAAATTAATAATACCTACTCACAGGGTCTTAACTAGGTTCTGGGCCAGAAGGGAGGCAAATTAGATTTTTTATAAGCACCTAGTAAATAAATAAACAGAAATTAAAATAGGTAGGTAATATGTATGTATATACATTCTTTAATAATAGGTACAATAGTTATTTTAAAAGTAACTTCCGAAGGTTTTCAGCTAAACGGTTTATTTACGTTATATTACTTTGCCTAGTCTAGCTGTCTGTTAGTATGTTAGTCTGTGTATCTGTCTGATTCATCCTAGCTCCGGAACGGATGAACCCATTTCGATGCGGTTTTTTTTACGTGAAAGCAAGTCTTCTTGCGGTGGTTTTTAGAAATGTTTCATAAAAATCAGTTCAGCCATTTAAAAGTTATTGGGGGTGAACGCTTGACAATCGTTTTTTATTAATTGCCTGGCTTGCCTATAAACTTGTAAAAGTGATAATGAATTGCAAATGGCAAAAAGTTTCTATTTTTAATCTTTAACCTAATCGGAAATAGTTAGTAGGGACGTAACCAAACGGCCGTGCCTACACATTACATGCAAAAAATAATATAATTGATGATACTATTATACAAATGATGCATGACACAGATATTCTAACTATCACTATATTATAATGATAATAAAATAAGTCAGAACACAAAAAAATTCGACATTCCCATACAAAATACCTATGCGGCTGCACTTTTGTATGGAAATTCCGATTTTTTTTTTAGTTTTGACTGTTATTTTAATTTCATTATACTATAGTTGTCTAGTATAGCCCGTGGTTTGATTTATTACGGTTATGTCCCTTCCACGTTGTATACTTCCTTGCTTTACAATACAATACCCTTAATTGCACAAAATCAATAAATACAGACAATAAATATTAACGATTATCATTTTCAGACCGTGAAGACTTCATTCCGAAAGACAGATACTTACGGTCCCAGCGAAGAGGATTTGATGGAAGAATGGAGGATCTTTAAACGCAACGCCAAATACGACCGGGAAATGAAACGCAAAAACTGGTTTCATCACATCGGGCTTTCCCTGATAGGAGGCTACCGTTGGAAATCATAATGTTTTCTAAGTTATCATAGGCTAATATATCTCATTGTAATGTCTATTTATTTTTAAAATGTACTTACTTACCGAGTAAATTATTTAAAAAAATCTATTTGTTCTTAATTTATCTCTCCATACATACGTATCTACTAATAAGTACCTGGGTGACCGAACTTTGCTCGATCGGTTACATCTCAAACATTAACTACATTTTTTAAACTTGTCTAAAAACAGTACAAAATAAAAAATTATATATAAACTTGAACATAAAAAAAAACAAAAGTAAGTCACCGAGTGGGATTTGAACCCGTAACACTCTTTCTAGCGGTAAGCATCCTTAACCGCTGAGATAAGTAGATGGCGACCGGCGCGACGAAATTAGCGACCGTGGAAAGAAAAACGAATGAAAACTCGAAAACACGCGTTTTCCCAAACATAAGACTAATCTAGATCGATTGTTTACCCCCAAAAACCTCCATATACCCATTTTCAGCGAAATCGTTAGAGCAGTTTTCGAGATCACAGAAATTTATAAATATATAAATAAATAAATATACAAGAATTGCTCGTTTAAAGGTATAAGATATGGCACTCTGCACTACTAACCTAAACTATCAATTAAAAGGGACGAAAGAATAAGTACCTCATACCAATTAACATATCATAACAACCACAGCAACACAACAGCTGTTTCTAAAAGTCACTTGAAGGGCCATTTTCTTACCCAGTTAAATATTGGAGGTAGCATATTTAGTAAAAACAAATTGCATTTGACGTTATATTTTTTTCAAATACGAATCTGCCTTAAATCACAATTACCTATAGGAAGGTATCCTAGATGTAACATTAATGATTCAACATGAGTATATAAAAAAATTTCAAAACTTCACTCTGTTCTTCAAATTTGTATGACACCACCAGACAAGTATTTCAATCAAAAAATAATCTTCCAAATCGGTCTAGGTGTCTTTGAATAATTGATGAACCGTCTAACTTCATGAGGTGAAGGAACACACAAAGATTCCGAGGAATTAATAAACTCCTCCTTCTTAAAAGTCGGTTTAAAATATAAATCTTCAAATACACAACCACGTTAAATTAAAATTTAACAATTATAATTGAAAATCGGTTTCTCCATAAGTTTTCAAATGAAATTTCGGTGAAATGAAAATATGGAAAAAAAAAATAAGCGGCCAAGTGCGAGTCGGACTCGCCCATGAAGGGTTCCGTAGTAGCAAATAACATAACATAAAAGTATTGTAGTATTTTTTTTTTAATTATATAATTTTGAGTTGATTGAATGAAAGGTAAATTGCAGTTTATGACATATTAAAAAAAACTACTTACTAGATCTTGTTCAAACCAATTTTCGCTGGTAGTTTTCATGGTAGTGAACATCATATATATTTTTTAGTTTTATCATTCTCTTATTTTAGAAGTTACGAGGAGGGGACACACTTTTTTCCACTTTGGAAGTGTCTCTCGCGCAAAGTATTCGGTTTAGAATAAAATAATATTAGAAACCTCAATATCATTTCTGAAGACCTATCCATAGATACCCCACACGTATGGGTTTTATTAAAAAGTATTTTTTTGAGTTTCAGTTCTAAGTATGGGGAACCCCCAAAATTTATTGTTTTTTTATATTTTTGTGTCAATACTTACTCTTAATCTTACCAAGTTTCAACAGTGTCTTATAGTTTCGGAAAAAAGTGGCTGTGACATACGGACGGACAGACAGACAGACATGACGAATCTATAAGGGTTCTTTTTTTGCCATTTGGCTACGGAACCCTAAAAACGTTTTCGAACAAATAAGATTCGTGTGGCCACATTTAGCGCGATGTTGTGTGAGAAGATGGAATAACCGGCGAAGTGCGAGTCGGACTTCCACGCAAAGGGTTCCGTACCATTATCTATAAAAAATCACGATCAATCACGAATCAATCAAATCGTATGGGTGGCTCCCCTACCTAAACGTTTAGTTTATTCTGTTTTGAGTAATTGTTGTTACAATAGCAAAACAAAAACAGCATCTGTGAAAATTTCAACTGACTAGCTATCACGGTACATGAAATGCAGCCTGGTCGCAGGGTCTCGTTTTTACCCCTTAGCCACGGAACCCTGAAAAGGAATCAACTAGTAATGGGTTATATGGTCTAAGAATTAAACAATAAGTAGAGGGCTCAAGTTTATTTCAAATATTTTACACATAATCTATGCATACCTCTAATATACCAGAACATTAAACGGTGAAGAACTAACCAAAAGTTTTGAATTCATTTGAATACACCAGGAAAACTATAGTCTATTATGCAAAATTTAATGCTAATAATAATAAAGAAATAGTTAACGTTGAACTTACTTCAACCGATATACATACTCGTATATTACTTATGTTTAGACTTCTTCTTTTTCTTACTAGATTTCTTCTTATGTTTACGCTTCTTCTTCTTTTTCTTGTGATCGTCGGAACTAGAATCTGATTCGCTTTCGCTGTCACTTGCAGCACGTTTCTTCTTCTTTTTCTTGCTGCGTTTCTTTTTCTTCTTGTTCTTGCGGCCGTCAGATGAAGAAGAAGACGATGAATATTCCGAGCCGCTGGAGGACTCGCTGTCTGATTCCCGCTTCTTTTTCACGTTCGTTAGATCTAGTTTGATTGTTTCATTTTCCAACTTCGCTTTTTTAGCTTCTATTGGCCCCGCAGGTGAAGCTGAACGTTTTTTGACAATCTCATCTTTATGTTCATTATCTGATTCTAGAGTCTCATCATAATCAGGCTCAAAGTGTGCTTCATCCAAGACAGATTTTTTCCTCTCACGATCTGTATCTTTTTTCGCCTCAATATTGCCACTTTTAGCTTGGTTCTCTGATAGAACACCGGAATTGAATTTCTTTTCTTCCTTTAAACTTTTGTGGTCTTTCTTCTTGCTTGTTTCGTTATGAGGACTACGTCCTCGATGTCTTTCTGATGTTTTCATATGTTCATGAACTGTGCGCTTATCACCTTTTTGGTTATCAAATCTAACCAAGCCGTCAGTTTTCCTATTCCTATCCCTGTCAACTGTCACCCTTCTATAGGGTTGTTCCTTTTTAGGTGTTTTGGATCTCGATTTGACTCGTTCCACAGTACTCTGTACCAAACGAGCTTCTCTTGGTCTACGAATATCTTCAACCTTCCCCCCCAGACGATCTTTAACTGACAATCTGGGTGGCGGGGTCTTTGATGACCGGCGCTTCTTTTCATTGATTTCAATTTGTCTTTGTTCCGAATCTGTCACAGGCACCGTTATTTGAATAGAACTTTTATGTGGTTCATCACCATAAAGTTTAAGTCTGTCACTACTTATTTTCTTAATTTCGATGGGTCTTAAGGAATTTATAGCTTTGGCAAAAATAGCATTTTCAGCTCTCTTTATGACATCAGAGGTTACTTTACCTCCTTCCTCTGCTTCTGGAGAAGATATTTCTCCAGGTTCTCGTAATTTTTCTACGTGATCTTCATCCACTTCCCACTTGGAAAGTTCAGGCAGAGGAGCCAACATTTCTTTATTTTGACCGGAAATTTCTATTTCTGCTTTCAAGTCTAATTCCTCAGCAGTCGCTTGTAGTTCGATTCCATCAAACGGTTCATCTTGATTATTATCTTCAATTTTACTTTCAATTGGTAGCTCATTTTCCTCCGTTTTTCCGTAATTTTGTATGATTTCTTTATCGATGGCTTCAGAAGCTTCATCACCATACAAATCATCGTTTATTTTAGTTTCCGTTTCTAATTTTGGTGTACTTTCCTTTTTAGTAATAAACTCATTATTTTCATTTTCCGCTTTTAATTCTTCAATTTTATCGGGAACTGGCTCGTCTTCATTCCTAGTACCATTGGCGTCTACTTGTTCATCCTTCTCAGCATGTTCATCTTCTTTTTTGATTGTACTTTCCTTCTCTTTTTTCTCTTTCTTTTCCCGCTTTTTCTTCTTTTCTGTATCTTTTTCTTTTTCTCGCTTTTTCTTTTTTTTACTCTCTTTTATCTTTTTCTCTTTTTCCTTGTGTTCTTTACTCCTGTCCGCTGAAGTTTTTTCCCGTACTCCCCTTTCATCTTTCTTTTCACGCCTACTTTCTCTATCACGGGATCGTCCTCTTGATTCACTCCGTTTTTTATCTCGCGCTTCTCTCCCTCTCTTAGGAGACATCCGTGATTTTTTATCTGGTGTAGATCTTTCATGTTCACGCTCTTTTTCCTTTTCGTACTCTCGATTCTTTTCATATTCCCTTGGACGTTCTTCGCGCCCATCACGGGTTTCACGAGCTTTAACTCTATCTGGTCGTTCGGATGGATCACGATTTTCATGATATCGTTCTCGCTCTCGACCTTCTCGATCCCTATGTCTGTCTTGTGGATCAATATTAGCATTACGTCGTGACCCAATCCTATTTCTAGTGCCAGAGCGATATCCAGGCCGCATAGAATCGCGGCTAACGTTATTTTCATCTCTAAAACCATCACGGAAATTGGGATCATGAAAATTGGCGTTAGGAGGTGGTTCTCGAGGGTCTGCACTGGGTGGTCTAAACGGTGCCCCTCCTTCGCGAAAACCATGTGGAGGATTTTCTCGAAACGAGCCGTCTCTATACGGAGCATTCCTGAATGAGTTATCACGGAATGGTGGTGGTCCCCCTCTATAGTTATTATCTCGATATGGTCCTTGTGGTCCTACATCACGATGAGGCTGTCCATCTCTATAAGATATTGGTCCCTGATCGCGGAAGGAATGACCCGGTCTGAAATTATCTCGATAACGAGACTGATCTCCTACATGAACGGGGATTTCGCTTTGAACGTTAGGTATTGGCATGTCTCTAAAACCGGGTGGTCCTTCTACGTATGGAGGCCTGTAAGGTTCTCTGTAGTTAGGAGGAATTCTATCACGATCTAATGGACCAGATGGACCGAACGGAGACTTTTCAAATGGCGATGGCTCGAAGCCAGGAACTGGTGGTTCCACTCCAGGTGGAACGTCTTCAAACGGAGGACCGTCATACCGGCCTCTGTAACCAGGCGGCTGTTCATTTTGTATTGGGATACCCATTATTGAAACTGGTTTGGCCCCCATAGGCACGTATACTGGTGGCGGCACATTGTTCCTGGATCCATATCTGAAAACAAACAGTTTAAAATTAGTTGTTCTCACCTGTGTCATTTCAGGATTAATAATGTAAGTACTTTTAAAGTTTATAAATACTGCTCAGTCGTTTCCTGCAAGTTTTGATCTGCCCTTGCTAACGCTTACGGGAAACACATAATTACAATATTTTTTGGAGGAACGATACAGCCATATAAATAGGTACATTGAGAGAATGGCATTCAATCTCGGGACTGGAGACATCTAGATAGCGGCACCGCTCGCATTTTCTTTATTACTATATTAGTTTAAGTTAGTAAAATACACTATCACGTCTTTATCCCCAAGGTGCGGGACATTAACGACCTAAGGTGCGGTAGCGGTAATGGCGCGGAGCGGACACTGCCTTGCCGAGACCCGCTGCCTTGCCCGTACCGCGACGCTTCTTTCTATACAATTTATATAAAACTCGTAGGCGCAGGACCCACATAAGCGGCACAGGGTCTGCGAGGTATTTATGGGCCTGCGCTGCACCCGCACCTCGTCGGCAACTCGCCCACTACCGATGCCGCTTAGGGATTTACAAATACCCGGCACGTAAGTTGAACCAAAATTGCCGCCGTCGGCGCATGTTTAATTGGAGATAAAAGTGTTGAAAGAGATTTCTTGGTCTTTCTTCAAAGCCAAAATTATTTTTATCTGAAGTTGACATAGAAACACGATTCTAAACGTACAACGTACAAAAAAGACGGCCATTTTATTTTATTTTATTTTATTTTATTTATTGTTAACACACAAAACAGATTACAATCGAATAGAGGACTTTCATAGGAGGAATAGAGGAGGTTTTGGTTCTACTTATGTGCCTATTGTATGTCCCGCGGTTCTTGAGATAGACAGAACCCAGGGCTGCAAGACCTTTTAGCGTGATGGTTGGCATGATGGTTAGAAAAGGAATCAAAATAGTGATGATTCGCTAGCCATGTCGATTTTTAACACAATTCAGATTTTCACCCATTACCTCGATCCGCTTACGATCTGCGCTGGAGGAGAAGCAGCATTCAAGATTTTTTTCTTTTCTCCCAGACCAGCATTAAAGATTAAGTTAATAAAAGACGGGACAAATAAAGCTTGCAGGAAGCGCTGGCACAGCGGCCTATTTTTCATTTGCATAGGTGACCTGAGCCCAGCGAGCTCAAATCTAGTATTTCGTTCAAAATTGAATATTTATCAATTGCGTTTTAATTGCCTTGCGTACAGAACCAACCTTACAAAGCGAAACAATATTGTTCTTTGTGATTTTTCGAAATATATTTTTTCTCATTTAATGTTTTTGACCTAAGAAATAACTGAAGTTTTTATTCCTTCAAACAAACGCGGGAAAAGATAAGTGTATATTTCTGACAAGCTCGAGCTTTCGCTATTATTATTTTCCTCCTTCAAATTAAAAACAGAGGTTTTAAGTATAAATCGTAAGTCTAAGCCTGGCTTTGCATCGTAGCTCCCGAAGGGATGAACCTAGGTATTTAGATTAAGCTTTTTTTACTTAAAGGTAACTTGATAGACTTCCTAAAGTTTAAGAATTTTTTATATTCGAAAGAGAGAGAGAGAGAGAGAGAGAGAGAGAGAGAGATGTTTATTATCATTTTTAGGGTTCCATACACAAAGGGAAATAACGGGACCCTATTACTAAGACTTCGCTGTCCGTTCGTCTGTCTGTCCGTCGTCACCAGGCTGTATCTCATGAACCGTGATATAGATAATGTATTTGTGTTACTGCTATAAAAACAAATACTAAAAACAGAATAAAATAATTTTTAAAGGGAGGGCTCCCATACAACAAACGCTATTATTTTTTTGCCGTTTTTTTTAAATATTTATTACGAGAACAGGTAGGCGCCTAAATTTTCACAGAATATTTTGTTGTATATTCACTTTAAAAATAAATAAATAAAATAAAATAAATGTTTAAGGGACCTACCATACAATGTTATTTTTTATAGAAAATGGTACGGAACCATTTATGCGCGAGACCGACTCGCACTTGGCCGGTTATTTTTATTAAATTTAATAAGTTTTAGTATTGAATTTTATAAGTATATAAACTTATTTAAAAAAACAAATTAACATAGCAAGAGTTCTAAATAATTCAATATTTAAATACAGATTGTTCCAAAATCTTGTTAAATAGTCTAATTGTTATAAATATATGTAGATTCATACATATAAATATATGCATATTTTCGCGGGTTAAAAAGTCTGTACCTATTACCGAAACTAAAACTTTTTTTTGCCTAAACTGTGACCCTTTTGCAAAATATCAAACTTTAGCATGAAGGTTAGCTTGAAAAATCTCTAAGAAAAACGTGATAATAATCTATCTTATTGAACTTTAAAGGAAACTATCAGGGCTAAGTCAGCTTATTATTATTTTTGTTAGTTAAAGCCCCATTAATAAAATAAAGCTATTTAAATCTGGCTTCAATCAGTTCTCAACCTTAGAAGCATTTGCGTGAAATGGTCGTGCGTAATTCTATTGTGGAATCCTTCGTTTCGCTGTGGATTCAAAGTAGCAAATATTACCTTGACCCATTGTACAGTCAACTAAAGAGATACCTGACTAGAATCTCTACCTACATTTTGAATTTTCTCTTAAACTGAAAATAATATAAACATATAATGTTAATATTCTTTTTTAGAGTTTTATTCAGAGAGATTTTAATAAGTTATTCTCAATATACATTTTCATGCAAAGTAAAATGCAAGATTTAAAAGAAACATATCTGTTCAGTTCAGTTGTTGGCAGATGAGTATAATGAATCTATGTACATATATGTAATCCACTGCCGAACATTGAGTGCGCTTATTTTGATATCAATATAAGTCTAAAATATAATATAGTCAACATTATTAAAATGAGTTGACGTGTTAGAGTCAGCTAGAGTCAGCTACTGACCGACATGTTTCGACCTCATCCGGAGGTCTTCATCAGAGCGAATGTGACTAAAGGCCCTTACACCACACCGGCTCGCGACACAATGACGTCGCGACAGCTGACTCCTCTATACGTGAGTAACCCGTTAACTCGTTTTAATAATATCTCACGTTAGTCAACATTGCTTAGAATTTTTTTATTGCATTAGCAAAAAATGATTCTATTAATTAACTGTCAGCCTGTTTAATTTAATGTAGGAGGTTTAATGTTAGGTATATCTTTGTAAAATAACTTTCCTGAGAAATATAAGCAGTATCTTAAAAACATTATAAAAATTCTAAATCTTTACGCACAAATGTATTCCCAAGGCTGACGTCAGGCAGGCGGCCCGACATTAGCTGTTTTAACAGTTTCGAATTTTTCTTCTCCACTTAGAAGAATGTGCTAGAAAGCGAACCACGGCGTCCGAAACATAGCATTATCATGAATGTTATTAGACGTAAAGATAATCAGTATCACAGACTGACCTTACTTTAATAAATACTTGAAATACATTCTGTATAAACGTCTCAATAAGCGGCAGCCACAATGAACTGTCAAGTCAGGTCAGATTTAATAAGTAAAGTTCTGAGATTTATGTGTTTTGTAAAATTCTATACGAAATAAAAGTACATACCTAGATTATTCGATTACAATAACTAGCGTTTTTGCTTATAAATACACAAAGAGCTGGAAACAACATATTTTTGTTAGGCTTCATTTCGACCAGGAAAAAAAAATAAGCAGAATTTCAATTATGCATCTCCTATAATTTATTTTTGCTTAGACTTTTGAAATCATCATTCACTAAATAAATAATTAAAACAAATTTTTGAAGTATTTATAATTTATTGAAGGATTTTACACAAAATTATCACATTCAAGTGTAATATTACATCACAGCCAAAAAACAAACCATTCAATGCTATACAATAATAATAATAAAAGACCCAAATAATACCACGCTAATATTATATTACTATAAAAAATATTTAGCTATATACTTACATAGTAGGTATATACTATAAAAATATTTAGGTATATACTCAATTGAAATGGCTTTTTAGAAACTATACTCTTTGGCAAAATAAAATACATAAAACCAAACATTAAACATAGAGAAAAAATACTTTGCTCCATTATGTAAAAAGTATCACATATTTTCGATGTTTAGTCTGTTCTGCAACGAACTGAGTCAATATAAGTTCTTATTACTAACTTAACTCTATCGCTACGGCCACAAAATGAGCTCCGAATTGAATTCCGAATTACCCAACTCCGAATGTAAGGTTCACTCTTCTACGCTTGGTATTTGGTTGGTACTACGAATAAATTCCTACTCGCCGATGAACGGTTTTCCGAAAAAATCGTTCACCCTGTAACAGTTATACATTAATCGGTTCACTGCGAATTTGTTTGCCAAAAAAACGCTTCATCGGCGGTCCCTTGTACAAAACTGTCGTTTGATTTCTGAATGATACTACTATATATTTTTTTTTAACAACGGCTAGTTTAATAATGAAGTATTCAAATATTGCTAAGAATCAACTTAGGTACATTCATAGCCTATGACACTTACAAATAACGTGGCTTTCTATTGGTTAAAGAATTTTCAAAATCAAATCCCGAGATTATATATTTTTTATTATATGCGGGGGTTCAAAAATATTTTATAGATGTAGATGTATTTTTCTTGAGCTACTTTCAACATAGATGAATAAATGGCTCTCTATTTTTTTTTCTACACGACCGATGTATGGATTTTCGCCAGAATTTTTTATCTCTTAATAATAATAGAATGCCACGTTATTTGTAAGTGTCATAGGCTATAAATGTACCTAAGTTGATTCTTAGCCATAACTAAATACTTCATTTTTAAACCAGCCATTGTTGAAAAATTAAACAGTAGTATCATTCCGAAATCAAACGACAGTTTCGTACAAGGGACCGCCGATGAAGCGTTTTATTGGCAAACAAATTCGCAGTGAACCGATTAATGTAGAACTGTGACAGGGTGAATTATTTTTTCGGCAAACCGTTCATCGGCGACGAATTTATTCGTAGTACCAACCAAATACCAAGCGTGGAAGGGTGAACCTTACATTCGGCGTTGGGTAATTCGGAATTCAATTCGGAGCTCCCACAAAATGCGTTTTCCATTAGTGGCAGGTAGTACAAAATGTCAAATGCCTTTAGCCAAACTCAAAGATGAAGAATACCGACACTTATATCGGCACACACAAAACAAATAGAACTTACAAGTCATTTAGCAGATGACGAACATGTGAGAATATTTGAAGATTACTGTGTGTCCCCGCGTCATTGGTGTCGGAACCTTTGTGGTACAAAACGGCATTTTTTACAGGTAAATTACCTTTGTAATTACATTTTTGCCTTTCATGGTAAAATGACAGCCATTTTGTTATAATTTGTACTAAATTTGGGCGCTTGTACCAATCAAGTAAGTATCGATAATAAAGACAAAAAAACTGTCATTGGATAGCTAAGAATTATCTGGTAGACTATCACTGACTATAATGATTTGTAAATCAGTCCTCATCTGCAAACAATTCAAAAAATGGAAATCTCGTGAGTGTATTTTTGCGACATTTTATTGGTAATTCTTATCAATTTGAACACAAGAATTCTTGGAGCACGCACAGAGCACCCAAAGGATTTAAAAACATACATATTTCTCGAAACGAGGTTTTCTTTTTGGAATTTTTTCTAAACTATTGTTAAAAAAAATTACGTGCAATAAAATCCGTTTTTTCTAAGTTTTAAATTTAAAGTGGAATTTATAATCTTAAATTTAGTCCTTGATGAGCTTTAAGTTAATAATGCAAATGTTTGAAAATAATTAAATGGTTATCAAAAAATATCACAAATTGCGTACCTCACACGACTATCGAGCACATTGAAAATGAATAACTGTTACAAAAAATTATTGTCGCTGAGAGACGGGAAAGTCGGGATAAGAATAAGGTTTTATAAAATAAAACTACAACGTTAAATAAGAAATGTCGTTCTTTGTTTTAGGTTAAAATTGTCCAGAGGAGGTTTTCTCAAAATTTTTGATATCATTTTTCGTTTCCAATATTAAGCCGCAAAATCAAAAATTTGGAAAAAAAAAGATTTTTTTCACTATTTCAGTCATAACTTTTTCATTTTGGACTTTCTCGATGAATCATTTTTGCACCTTATAGCTTGTTAGATTATAGCTTTTGTTTAAATATCACATCTTCACAACTCTCCGAAATATAAGGGGATCGCACTTTTTTGTGAAATCCGAGCCTACACTGGAGCGAACGAAAAGATCTCTACAGTGTCAAATTGTACAATTCTCTTTTTTTGAGATGACAGATTTTTTAAATCCTTCAACTGCTCATTTACAAAATTATTGTTTACTAATGTTTGACAAAAAACTAATGACAATGATAATTATGTAAATAACATTATAAAAAGTAATAATTTCACAAACATCCCATTTTGCAGTTTTACTTTGCAAATATGTATTTCGAATGTTAAACTATCATTCCGAAACCACTACGACTACTCTGCGATATCACTGTTGGCGGATAGACCTTTACCTGGTAACATATACATGACCTAGTTGGTCTACATGACTCAGCATGAACACAGTTGGCGGCTAGGCACCATAACCTGTGTGTACTACAACACCTGGGAGTCTGGGAGATCTATGTACATGACTCTGTATGAACACTGTTGGCTAGCCGTTAATGCAGCGTCATTTTCGTAAATCGCAAAATTGACAAACAAAAAACTTATCCAATGAAACAACAAACAATTAACATAACATTTGAAATATTTGCAAAGTAATACATTTGCGATCTATATTTGTTCAAATGATTACTTATAAGTTTTTTTATTCATTTTTTGTACAAGCTTTTATTGTGAGGCAAAAATACTTATTAAGACAAATGAAATAAGCCCAAATTCGATACAGTTACATCGTTTTATTACTGAGTTTCATCGACCACCTTCCGTCTCCGTGATCAGACCCTAAGCATCGTCTACCATTAAGTACTCAAGTCAGTCAAGATAAATAAAATAAGTCCTACTCAATGAGGTTATGTTGATTTATAACTGAGTTCCGTCGAATATCTCCCGGCTCCATCATCAGAACAGTTCATTGGCTTCATAATATTGTATTGTCATCCGACTTACGTACAAGTATGCAAAATTTCAGCTAAATCGGTTAAGGGTAACTGCTTGAAAATTGAGTTGCAAGATTTGACCTAAACAAACATTCATACACACATACATACAAGATACACTGCAAGTAAAAGCTTGTAATAAAGTAACATGTTTGCAAAATAAGATGTTTGTCAAATGAATATGTACGAGTACTTTTTATAATGTTCTTTTTAAAATGATTATTTGTCATTAGTTTTTGTCTAATGACAAGACACCCTCGACAGTACTGTTTTTCGTTGAAACGCATTGTACAAGTAGCGGCACGTAAGTTTGTCGCTGAATGAAGTATATAGGGTATACTGCGCACGGGTACAGTATTAATTTTTGACTTCTGTGCAATAACGGTCAGCGCTAGAGTTTCGTGCCGCTATCTGTATCAAATTCCGACTTTTTCATTAAACTAGTCAATATAAACATTTTGTAAATTTTGGATATGTCATTAATGTATAGTGTAGAACATTATAGATTTACAAACCTCTATACAATTAGTATAAAAGCCAAACTTGTAGACTTGAAATGTTGGCGCCACTAAAAATATTTTTCTTTACGGTCGAAGACATAGTGAATTAAACCAGTTTTCCACCAGAATATTTTAGAGCCTAAAAAATTAGAAGTTACTTTAACATATTTATTAATAATACAACTTGTTAAACTTAGTAAGTAAGTGACCAATTTAAAAAAAAGTAAATACTTTGCTCAATACAATATTTTTGTATTTATCACAGTAGATTACTTACTATTCCTTCTTATTTTTTTATAAACAGGAGGTTAAGGTATCTCAATCTTTCTTAATAAGAGTATTCACAAATATATTAGGCGACAGGCAGGATTTTGTTCAAAAGTAAAAAGTATTAAAAAAACGTAAATAGTTGTACAATGTGCATGGCTTTCAAAACTGCTTTATCAAAATAAAAAATGTGATACATTATTAATTATTATAATCTAAAATCACAGAATTTGACAAAATCTAGTAATTCGAGTCTAAAATATTTTACAATACAGAGTTGTATTGGGTCCGATACAAAAAGATCGATGATCAGATCAGATCAAGTTTTTAAAAAAAAGCTTCCTTCTTAATTCAGTTTAATGAGCCTGATACTGCCCTAACAATAGCTTCAGAATACTAAAACTCAAGTTTATAGAAATACAAACAAATAATAAATTACAAATAAAAATATAAAAACATCACAGCACATTATCACAGTATTTTTTTTAGGACAGTAGGTTTTTTGATATATATATATATATTATTTTATTATATTAGACGGCTAAAACTAATTAAAAACTAATAAAATACTCGTGTTAAACGACACGGAGGGGCGACATATTTTCAAAACCTTAAAACATAATACCATAATATTTGGCAGGAAGTCTACGATGCCCAAAGCTATATTGCTACCTAAAGGGTTTTTGAAAATATATGATGCCACTCAGATTCTTTGAATAGGTACCGCCGCATTATGGTATTGTGACGATACAAAGCTGGTCATAACCACGGTCTGGTCTTGGATGTTTATTTATATGACCCAGGGCAATCTGAAAAAAGTCAATTTTCCATCTTGACCTGACCAGGGATCGACCCTGTGTAATTACCTGGCATGATCACCACTAGACCACAGAGGTCATAGGTTTTACGATTTTATACGTACATAATAAGTATTTGTTATAAAATATAATGTCCTTTTTTATTAAGTACAAATATTTTAAGGGGTGAATCAGGCCATCATTTTGAACAACTTTTCCCCATAAATGTATATCGAAATAGGAAAAAAAATTTTTAGGTTTTCATAGAAATCGAAGTAGTCACGTGATATCATTACTATGGAAAATGAAAATTATTTTTTCGTATTTCGATAAAAATTTATTGGAAAAAGTTGTTCAAAATTATGGACTGAATCACCCCTTAAAATATTTGTACTTAATAAAAAAGGACATTGTATAGTAGAATATACTAGAACTTTATGTATAGAAGTACACGGAATGTTTATTGTTCATGAAACTGTTGCATAATGAGGGGTATTAAATACAGAGTTATGCGCAGTTTCATCCACTATTTTATCTCATAAATCGGGATTGAACCTTTTAAATCGAAGGATATTAATAGGCAAAAGAAGATATCACGACGTTATTGTTTAAAAAAAACGAGAAATCAGTACCAAAAAGGTTATTCCGTCAATAATGAGGTAATCTCCATTGTAATATTAACTATTTAGATTTCCCTGTTCAAAAAAAATCGCATCTAAACTCTATTCGCCGAGAGTTGGTAAATATTATAATTTGTCTCATAACAAGCGACTGTCGCTTAGCGGAGTGACCATATATTGCCATTCCGTTCTGTTATACGCTTAGAATGAGTCGTTTAGTTATTTGCGTGTTGTTTTCCTTTTTATACCGTTAATAATTATTTAGAATAGTAAAAATAAAATTGTATAATTTTTAAATAATTAGCGGGCCGCAATTTGTAATGCCATACGTCATCACGGGTCTGTAATACGCTTAGAATAAGTCATTCCGTGATGACGTATGGCGCAGAGACATGGACCCCTACCAAACAGATGGTCCACGACTTCCGGATGGCCCAACGCAAAATGGAGAGATTTATGCTTGGAATTACACTGCTGGACAGAGTGAGAAACACGGAGACTCGCAGGCGTACTGAACTTCCAGACATAGTCCATATCGTCGCCCAGAGAAAGTGGAAGTGGGCGGGCCACTTAAGCCGGAGAGAGGATGGAAGATGAAGTCGGAGAGTAGTGGAATGGAGACCGAGACAGGGCCACAGAAGCGTAGGAAGACCAGCGTTAAGATAGGCCCACGACATAACCCAAGTAATGAGAAAGACATGGATGAGAAAAGCTCAAAACCGTAGAAAATGGCATGCTATGAGTAGACCTACACTCAACAGTGGGTGGAGGAAGGTTGAAGAGAGAGAGAGAGAGAATTTGTAATAAAATAAAAAAAAAAAAAAAAATATTTTTATTTCGACCAACTATAGATCATAATTACATTACATTTGTGTTAGTACCAGATAGAAATTGAACTTAAGAACTAGTGTTAGTATACTAAATAATATAATATAGTTTAGAGGTCTTTGTTTTTCAGTATATGAATCATTGAGCAGTGATTCACATACTGAAAATCAAGCCTATTTGCTAGCGCTTTAAGGATGTTGTTGGCGCTGGCTCGGAGCCTGCCCGCCAGAGATGTGCACCGCTTACGCATGGTTGCATAAAAGCAGTCCACACGCGCCTCAGCAAACATCCCTGACGCGCTGCATCGTCGAGACAGCCCCATCAACACCCTAAATGCATTGTTGTACTGTACGCGCAGGGCACTAAACTGTTTCTGCGTGTAATGTATCCATAAGCTGCTTGTATAGAAAGATGTACAGTAGGCACGGAATAAGGTTATTTTAACTTCTCTTGTACAGTGAGCAAACCTACGAGCTATCATATTAGCACGCACAGACAGAGCCCTGCGTTCTCTTTCGATGTCTACATTGTCCTTCAGGTCAGTCGTTACCCAATGCCCCAGATATTTAAATTTCTCTACTCTCCGCAATGGTATACCATTCAATCTTATGGGTGGTACAGTATCAGGACATTTTGTTCCTGCCTGAAAAACCATGCATTCACTTTTTTGCACATTATATTTAAGGCCACGTTTGGCAGCATATTTCTCGCATATATCCAACAATCTTTCGAGCCCACAGACCGAGGCGCTGAGCAGAACCATATCGTCTGCGAAGCTTATGTTATTAAGACACACATCATCAATGTGACATCCAACACGAGCACTATTAAGCTCCCCTATTAGTGCATTCACATACAGGTTGAACAGTCTTGGTGAAGACACCCCCCCTTGTCTTACACCACACTCCAGCCTGTATGGCTCTGAACAGGCACTTGACCACTTAACAACATTGACCTGATTAAGGTACCAGTATTTAAAGATGTTAACTAACTCCGGAGGAGCCTTAATTTTCTCCAATTCCTCCCACAAGATGTCATAACCCACCAGGTCAAATGCACTAGATAAATCCAGAAAGCAGCCATATATTGGAGTATTGCGGTCTGTATAGTACTTAACAGTCTGCTTAAGACACAAGATTGCTGTCTCCGTGGATAACCCCGGCCTAAACCCAAATTGATTATCATGTAACTTTACATAGCTATCCAGTTGTATGTTAAGCAAACTGTCAAGCACTTTTGACACTACTGTGGCAAGAGAGATGGGTCTGTAATTCTTTTTATCACTTATATCCCCTGTTTTGTTTTTCACAATTGGCACCACCACAGTTTTCATCATTTCAGGGGGCAGGTAAGAATGTCCCATACACAAGGTGAAAAGCAATGCAAGGACCCTCGGAAGATGTGGCCCAGCATGTTGAAGATGTTCAATACTAAGGCCGTCATGGCCAGGAGATTTTCCCCTTGTCATGGATTTAATAAGTTTACCTATATCATCAACAGTAAATCTGGTATACATCTCCCGACCAAGCGGACCCGCACTGCATCCTGACTGGGGTGGCCCCAACGGTGACACAACAGAAAAATGTTCTTTAAACAAATTTGCTATATCAACATGCTCACTGATACCGTCGACACTCACAGGGAGACTAGGTTTAGATCCCAACTTGTTTGTCGCCTTCCAGAAACTCTTAAAATCATTATTTTTATGATGGGAGGCAATAATGTCCATCTTTATCTGGTGTTCATTATTTTGACACCACCTTAAACGTGACTTAAAGATTTTACGACTGTCCCTCATTTCTTGAAATACCTGTCCTGAGGAAGGTCTACCACTACTTACCCACATCTGGAATTTACACCTAGCCTCCGTGTGAGCCCCGCTCACATACTTGTTCCATCCCACAACTGGTTTCCTTTTAGAATGGGCACAACGTTGTGCACCACTGATAGATGCTGATTCGCTTAAGGCACATATAATATCATTATACAAGCTATTAATTAAATCCCTATGGGCAACATTATCACACATGATCTCACAACACTCACACAGAGTAGCTGGGCAATCAATAAGACTTAATCTTTCATTACATGATATTGTATACAGCTCAGTTTGCTCACAATTCCTATCACCCCACACTATATTATTTTTAGCAACTTGTTGTACACTGTTTAACTTAGGACAAATTATGTCTAGATTACATTCGACTACCAGAGGCTGATGATCAGACCAATGAACATCATACATAACATATATATTAACAATAGTTTGCATGGCCGCACCACTAAGGATTGCATGGTCCAACCACCGGAGAGATCCATATGCCTCACTTACAAATGTATACGTACCAGATGTTGGACCTAATGTTTCAACATCTGCACAAGTCCACTGTGTTTCCCTACAATATGCCATGAGTTCATTAAAAAATGGTTCATCTATGTGGGCATTAAAGTCTCCTAAAATGTACACTGAGTCCACATTGTCATTAGAAATAATTGCACTCACCAAGCTGAGAATATCCGTGAACTCTGCCAGGTTTTCCGGCTTATCTACAGGCATGTATACACTAAACACTAATACCGACCTCGTATTCATTGCGACTTTTATTGCACACACTCTAGGATTCCCGCACTGCACCACTGACACTTTATGAAAGATTTGTTTGTTCCATAGCAAGGCGACACCTCCATAGGGTCGTCCACACAGCATGCCGGCCTCCGCATCCACTGCTGACGTTCCAGTACTACCAAAATTGCAGTCAATTGTGTCAAGAAATGGGATGTCATGTTGCATTAACCATGTCTCTTGCAATGCAATTATTTCTGATGTCTGGCATAGTTGTCTGATGGAATCCACTGAGCGCTTAACGCTTTTACAATTAAATGAAACTAACTTTGTTGCTTTAGTCATCCGACATTTGCACGACCGTTATCGTTTCTGTGCCTGTGATAGTGCACAAAACGTCGAAAAATAATGCCCTGCGGCCATATCTCATCGTTTAAAAACATGGGCAACTTAGTCTCCGACACAAAGAACTTGTATGCATTATAGTTTGTATCCTTCTTGAAAGTAATTCTTTCCATCTTGACAATTTCTTTCGTCTTGTTTTGAATATACTCCATAATATCCTGTTCTGTGGTCTCTTTATGCACTCTAGTAATAAATAAGGGCACCTTTGCTTCTGCGGCCCTGAATTTTCCTTCACTATCCTTGCAAATCCCTGTTTTGCCTGAATAACGGTACTTAATTTTGGATCTTTTACGTTTTACATCACGCCATTCTCCTCCACTCTTTGCCACTTCAGCAAAGTTCTGTTTTTGGACATCATTCTCAGTGACAGCGACAGTTTTGACACTGACAGCATCATTCTGAGTGACATTGACAGTTGACGGTCCGCTCCTGGTTTGTCTATGGACGTGCTCCTGCAGAGCTGGGAGACACGGCTCCGTTGGCGGCGCCGCCCTCCTCTCCTCAGTCCCCTCGAACACCTGCACCTCCACTGCATCGCCTTTCTCGCAACGGTCGCTTGATTCGCGGGAGTCGCGGGTAGCAAAACGAACTTTTGTTATGCTACCACCGCCGCTGGCCTCCTGTGGTGATGATGAATGTAGCGTACTTGTGTTGTCTGCGATAGTCAAATCAAAATGCGATAAACCCATAGGGCCACTGTCCATGTATGCTCCTCTTTTTTGGTTCACATTTATATCGCGATACTTATTTGGGGTCGATTGGCTTGAAGCATTCTTTAACATAGTCACATCTTTTTTCACTTCTTCCAGCTGGTCTGCAGTTACGTAGTTCATTTCCATGTCACTTATTTTTGTTTTCATCACCATTAGATCTTTGAGAAGTTTTGTGACATCTAGGTGATCAAAGGTACAAGGGGGTAGATTTTCCAGGGAGTATGCAACAAACACAGGTATTTGTTCCCGGTTTACGCTTTTGTACAGCGCTATAATGTCTTCAATATCACGACTCTCCTTTCCCTTTTTCTTTCTTGTGATTTTGCGTTTTTCAGTTGGTATAGAGTCAAAAAGTAACGATTTGGATCGTTTTATAACCTCGCCGTCGAACGCCGATACACATATTTTGACCAACGTATCCTCGTCTATCACGGATATTTTATTCTGCACAAAGCACAGAAGTTCGTCTATCACAATATTGCACGTATTGCACTTCACGATCTCGGCCATTTTGTTCGAAAACAAAACTAACGAGCGAATACGACGCATCCGCCCGCTCACTTCGGATGCGCGCGCGCGACTGCGTAATGCGTTGAGTAACCCTGAATTTATCAACTCTCCGCGAATAGACTTTAGTCAGTCGAGAAAACGCTCTGATCTGATTGTAATTGCATTTTTATAACATTATTTTGGTAGCGAAAACCGTTTGTTCCCGTTGAGCCACACCAAGATTAGTACTTTACTTATTGCAACTTTTTTTCCCAATGAGTAGCAGTGTTACTAATCTTGGTGTGACTCAACGGGAACAAACGGCGAAAACTATTTATTGATTCTATTTAATTTTCGGTATTGTGTTCATAAAACATGTCAATACATCAGGGTGATTTTGAACTTCTTAACTTAATTCAAGGAAAGTATAATAAAAACCAAAAATATCATCCGACAAATGCATACAAATCTCCCACTTAAACCACGTCACTCCCGCGGGATCGACGCGGGCTGCGAGCGATGAAGTCAACGGCCGCAAGATACATAACGGCGGATAGTAAATTCAGTAGGTTAGCTATTTATAGAATGAAAATACAAAAAAGTCTTTTTTTCTTACAATTTTGTGTTCTATTAGTGATTCCGATTTCAAGATTTTAATATAACTACAATTCTTAGGAATTCAATAAAGAATAAATAAAAAAGCCACAGTAATGTAAAATGGAAAATCAGGGAGAAAGTCACACAACTCAAATATTATAGAATACATAATATATAGTATTAAAGTCATTATAATAAAAACAAAACTACATAACAAAAGGTATCTTAAATAAAATAAAAATAAATATAATTGTTTATAAATATAAATGTTTGGCAAATAAATTATCTTTATCTTTATATAAAATATTTGCCAAACATGTAACAAATGTTTTAACAACTTATTTTGTATATACAATCAATTGAAAATACTAAAAATAAATAGACAAATGGAGTGTTTCAGAAGCAGCTATTTAGAATATAAGATATTACATAATATTGGAAACATTGCACATATACAGTGGGTCAACGAAATACCTGGGCCGGCCCTTTAATTATAATACTAAGAAAATGAAAATGTGTATAAATGTATATGTATATTTAGAAAGACTTCATTATTCTTTCTGAATGTACTCTTTCCAGGCAGGGCCGGCCCACGTATCTCGTCGACCCACTGTACCTGCACAACACAGTCTTTTATACTTGACTTGAGACATCGATTTGTTGCGAAGATCCCTTTTTGGAATTTTTTAAGGAATTAGGTTATTTCAGCAATCAAAACGCCATTATGCCTGGACAGCTACAGCATTCAATTTTTTCTGGTTTTAGGAAACCGGTATAAAACAGCGAATAAGAAATAGTTACAGAACAAAGTCGACCCTCGCCCTCCCGCTCCCCGGCCCGAAGATCATTGTGAGTAAACTCACTCGCCTCTATTCAATAATAAATTCTATACATTTAAAGTATGTAATACTTTTATTAATTTTGTGGTAAGTTAATGCATCATCCAAAAAAAATACATACTATTTGCAGCTACTTTTTGTTGTAAACTAACCACCCGTATTTCTTAGTTCCTCCTTCAGTGGTCTGCCCACCGCTGAGGGTTGTGATGTTCGCGACCTAACTTTTTTTAAATCTCCCTTCACTTGTTACGATCTTTTATTTACCATCAATCTTGGTGTTCAGTTTTCTTTTATTTGGTCAAACCATCGTATCAGACTACGAAGAGAAAATTAGAGTCAGTAATATGTTATTACTTAATTTGTTCTGCGTATTAATGGATGGCTGGAAAGGCTAACTTGAAAACTAGCAGAATCCTGCGACTTCATTCGCGTGGACTTTTGTCTCCGGAAAATGCTCATCAGGCTGAACAATTTTTTCTAAGGCATCATTTTTATATTTTTTCTTATAATTTATTTTATTTATTTATTTAAAAACTTTATTGTACTTAAAATAACACACATTAAACACATATAATTATAACAGCGGTACAAACGGTGGACTTATCCCATAATTTGGAAATAATAATAGATAATAAAGGATAATTTATCTGGACCATTATGGTGCTGCATCAGGTGTTCCATTTTCCAAAATCAATTATACCCTATAGGGCAACGTATACTTGCCCAGACTTAATAGCTATATAACAAAAAAGTTTCATTCAATTCCGTCCAGTATTTCCGGAGATTAGCATATACTAACAGAAAAAAAAGACAAACAGACAGACTTTTTTTTCAATTCTTACTCTATTACTTTATCTGCATCTCCCCTTATTATCTTTTTTGGAAATTTATTTAATGTACAGACACAATTTTATTACTATTTCATTATACGTATAGATAAGATAAAATAAAATGAGTATAAATAACATTTTTTTCTGAAAGGCATAATTCAGTCATACGTATAATAAGTTCAGGTAATATATAAACGGTCAACACATACTCAAAGCGGCTGACTGAGCTCGTCAAAATGAACTTGTTTGTTTATAAAGCTTTATTGTATATAAGAAAGAACACAGATACAAATCAGAAAAGTAGACATATAACGGCGAACGTCCCGTAAAGGGATCTCTTCCAGTAAACCGGCAAGTAAATGAGAGGAACTACATACTTAAGTCCAGTTTTATATTCTCTGGTTCTCGTTGGCAGTTCCAGGACGCCCACTTTTTACACAACTGACATTATTTCGCAACAAAAAGTTTTCGCTTCAGTTCACTTACTTGTCATGAACTAAGTATATTATTGTAATTTATAACATACTTTGTTAATGAAACAATATACTGTTTCATTAACAAAGTATGTATAGCGATTGCCTAAGCATCACAATCACAATTACCATAATGTCCAGGCAATGTCATAAAGAAAGTTCAAATTATAATTAATAACTTTGCCCAAAGTAGCTTATCATTATACATAAATGCCCGGGCATTATGAATAAAAGTACCCCATTTATCACGATATGACATATCGTTTCAAGTAAGAACCCATTTATAAATTACGTCACACATTAGGGGAGGGAGGGGATGACGTGTGACATTGTGTGACAAGGGGTGGGAAAGGTCATAAGGTTCGAGACGTCACAATACAAAAGTTATATCTAAGCTATAAAGCAAAATTTTAACGAATAAGAAATAAACATTTAAATCATTTCCAACTTTATCAGTTAATTAAATATTTAGTAGCATTTCTCGCTTGCTTCTTTAAATTAATAAAAAAATCGGTAGCTGTGACATCACACTAGGAATTGTGGATCTCAAAATTGTGACCAACTGTGACAGGGGGGGAGGGGGGGAAGAGGAGTCAAACAGTAATGAAATTCGTGTGATGTTATTTATGGATGGCCCTAATAGGATATAAACAAATGTATAGATTCCACATCTTTGAGACATCACTACTGCTGAATAAATTCAGGCAAATATATTTTACCATTTGACATTTTGAACTGTCAACGCGAACCACTTATATCAAATTGGACTTTGTGGAAATCGGTTTCATAGGACAAGTTGTAGAATACGAACTGAATCGCCACTTTAAAAATCAACCGTACATATGTCACAGCCATCTGGTTAAATTTGCCAGCCAACTGGACGCCTAGGCCGTTACTTGAAGGCCGACATCCTATGCTCAGGCCCTGTCGGTCTACATTGATTGAGAATCACTCAACGTTCAACAATTTGGCGTATTGAAAGTCAGCCTTTTGGACTAGACGTCTTGTTAGCTGGCTGATTTAACCTAATGCCTGTAACACGTATGTATAATTTTAGTATGAACAGGACTTTTTTTATATACTTAATGATCAAAATTATATTATACAGGCTAACTGGTAAATCACGAGTCATATTCAAAGACATTATAATTATAAATGATGATCACACGTCACGTCAAAAAATAGAAAACCAGCAAAATACTTATTAATTTATCAAATAGTGCGCAAAATCTTGTAATTTTTTAACGCTTGCTACGCGCTCGCCCTCGCTCGGTACCTACCTACCTACCAACCTCGGCTCGATGACATCCGATGTCATCGCGCGTAGCGTGAATGTCCCCTCTTAATGTTTTTATTGGATAAATTGGTCAACTGTTAAACACCCTTTTTATAATACTTGAAACAAGAATCGATTACAGCCTTTCAATATGCAAGATGAATTACCAGTCAGCCTGTATATTTCCATATTTCAAAATAAATTATGTATTCTTAGTCTAGCTCTGTATATTTCCATACTTTAAAATGTATTCTTAGTCTAGTTAACTAAATGTAATATATAAATACGTGAACTAGTCTGTAGACAGCATCGGCCCGACGACGTCCGTAGTTACAGCTGCCCGTCGATATGCTGATATCATGTGGCAAATGCGGCATCATTACAAATGTAGTGAAATAAATGTGGTTAATACCGTTTCGAAAACCGACGATGCAAAATTATTTCATGGGTACAAACTTATAACGCAAAAGACGTGTAGGTATAAAGAATAAATTAGTCCGATCATAAACAAGTCGAAACACTTTGGGTAATGCTGGTTCAATCCGCTCGGCAATTTCATAACGTGAACGATCAATCGCGTGCGCATAGGCGACGGTTCAGGGCGCTCGCGGCCTCTATTTAGACTGTTACAATCGTACCTGGATCCGTATGGCGGCTCTACACTACGACGAGGCGGCGACAACAGTTCATCATATACTCCAGCGTACCTGGGAGCAAGAAAATATTACCATCAACAAACAGTTCGTGTCATTTAGAAACGGAAGTTGCCACCACAGTATTCAACCTATTCAACTATACCCAGCCCAGGGGTAGTCAAGAAAAAAAATTACTCCTACTTTATGTGTGGGAGATAGAAAAAGAAGATGAAGATTCCTTTTTCCGCATGATTAATACGCATACCCATGCCAGAGATTCCGGGTTCGATCCCCAGTCAGGGTAAGATGCAAAATAGCCTTTTTCAAATTGACTGGGTCTTGGATGTATCTATATATGTTTTTGTTATAAAATATAGTATCGTTGAGTTAGTATCCCACAACACAAGTCTCGAACTTACTTTGAGGCTTGCTCAATTGTGTGATTTGTCTGTATATATTTATTTCCTTGATTTCACTTACCGAAGTGGAGAAACGGCCCTCGGCGGCGGCGATCGCAAGGCGGAACGTCGGAGCTCTCTCGGCGGCGTGCGCAGCGGCTCACGCGGCAGCGAGCGCGCGGGCGAGCGCGGCGGCGAGCGCAGCGGCGAACGCAGCGGCGAGCGGTACCGCAGCGGAGAGCGGTGGCGACGCCGCGGCGACGGGGACCTGCCATGGGAGTTACAAACCAACTCAACAAACTTTTCACATTTTTGTATTATAATTAGGAAGTTTCCTGGGTCAAAAATAAATTTTATTACATTCCCCCTCTAAAAAGTTATTATTCACTGAAAACAGTGAATAAAATGAACTTTTAATCACTATTTTTGTGTTTGAATTCAAAACAATTAGGCCTCGTGTCCACATACGTGACAAGACTGATCGCACGGACGCCGGGCCGGCGCAAATCGGATACGTAGACACGAGGCCTCACTTTCAATTTTAGTAATTGTTTCAATTTTCATGAAATACCGTGACGAATTGACAACCTCCTCCTTATTCGAAGTCGGTTAAATGGATTTCCATGTGGATTTTAATTAATTTAACCTTCCTTTTCTTCACTAAATTTCTATTTTCGCTTAAAAGATTTAAGCGTTTATTTTTCACGTAGTCATGGTATAAAGTATAGTATGCAACTCTTGAATAAAACGGATTTATATCGAGGCCCGTCAATCACTCGCGTCGCTCAGGATTCTAACACTTAAATCACTCATGAATCACTCCCTGCGGTCGTGATTCAATAGTTAGAATCCTTCGCTTGTTCGTGATTCATCTATAGCCCTCGATTTAAATCCGTCTTTTATTCACTTATTGCATAATATACTAATTTGGTACAGTTAATAGAATAAAACGTCACATAATAGTGTTACTTGTCAATGATCATACATTTTCAACGTCATTTTTGATTTATTATTGCGGAAAATTTAATCGCTGTTTGGCTCCAAGAAACTATGACGTTAATCTTTATTTCAATCAAATCCCATAAAAAATGTTTTTTCTGAAGTTTAGAAAAAAGTATCTGATTTGAGGTGTTGGTACACAATAGAGAATATGCATGAACAAAATATGTGTTATCTAACCAGTTTATTTGTAAATATTTAAAAGTAAAGTACTAACAGTGAAAACAGAAAATAAATTATTGGAAAAACGAACGAGATATACCGACTTTACGAAAATATGTCTATCTCACTCGCAAAAACGCTATTTTCTATAGCAAATGTATTGATGACATGTAATTATGACGTCACCAGTCCATATCGGACTTCTCTCTCTAATTGAAACTTTAAAGTATCATAGGTTCGTCGCTGATTAAGATATTTGATAAATTCTTTCATATTGGTTTACTGTGGTTAATAAGGATTTTAATAAGCAAATAAAAAAAATGCGTGCATATTCTCTATTATCTTAAAATAATAGTGTAATCTTTTACAGTGTCAAAACTACCAACCGGACATTTTAAAAGCGTACCAAGCTCCAAAGTGTTTCATTATTGTATGGACTACTTTATGGGCTTGTGGATGAGCGAGACTTTATATTAGTTGTCGTGCCCCCAGCGCGAGGCATAGTAAATCTAAAATAAATACCTACAGCCAAAAAGGGATGTGGATACTTAAGTTATGTGCAATAAGAACATTTTTTGTTGGAAATATCTGACGCTCTAGAACGTTGTCGTGCCCTAAAGGCACGACAACGTTCACAGTGAAAGGGTTAGCGAGAGGAACATACCGTGTCAACGAGAGAGTCCTCTCGCGAGTGCGGCGCCTGCGAGGCGACCACGGCGAACGCCGCAAGCGGCCGCGAGACAACGACCGAGACCTGAAACAACATTACACATACATCTTACTGAGAGCGCTTGTTATTGTGCACCTTCATTCCTACTGAGAATGGAACTGGATTTTTCTCTTTTTACTGTCACCGAGTCTTTGGATTGCCCTGCCTGATAACATTACAAGAGCACAAACAAGAGATCACCTCAAGATGCTTGTAATTCGAATCAACACTATCGCGATAGAGCAATGTAGCAAAAATAGTGTGTTTATTATACGTATTTATATTTATGTAGGTTATTAATTTGAAATTATTACTAAATTTTATTTATATTTATATAGATTTTTCCCATGATTAGAATATACCCCATGCATACTTTATAAAGTTAAATACACCTCAATGTATTTCATTCGATATCATTTTACATCTTTTCTGCTACGTCCCAAAGGTGAACTGGTAGACAATGCATAGTATTAAGTTGTACCTTTTATTAATCTTAAGATTTTATATGCAATAAATAACAATTAATAAACGTCTAAATATAATATGTCTTCGTGGCGTGAGAGAAAAATGTTATTTAACAGTCTAATTCTTAGCTGAAACGCAGTGGAGGTTGTAATCGTCGATCTGGTTTTAAACAAAATGGTCTCTTACCAATATTATAAACACTTTACCTACTTATTTTTGCAAAAGCCACAAACCCTTAATCTATTTTTGCAGTCTAATATTTCACTATCATAAGTATTTTTATAAAGTATTCCTAGAAGATATTATTTTCTAGGAATCTCAACTAATATTATAAATGCAAAAGTAAGTTATGTTCTATGAATACTTTATAAAAAGTGGAGATATGTTCTAGAAATACTTTATAAACAGTGAAGTTATGATTAAAGCCTTTATGCAGAACGTAATATCAATTCCTTAATTAAGGTCATGCACGAATAGATACTGTCAAGCTTAAGTGCTACTTTTACAATGTGTTATATGTAGGTAGAAATAGTGTGATGTAAACTGATGTAATAATATTAAAAATATATGTTAATTCATGCATACAAATACATAAATAAAAACAAATTAAATGAGACATAAGATTTATAAATTAAAACCATGAACAGCATCTAAACAGGAAAAAATAATCAAAACCTTTCTCTAGCAATTTATGTTGAGCAATACAAGCAATAAGCGAAGTGAAACGAACCTAGAATACCGAAGTCTGCTGGATGCACGACTACGCGGGCGAGCGCGGGGCGAACGCGGGGGCGGCGAGCGGGGCGAGCGCGGCGGCGGGGAGCGAGCGAGCGGGGAGCGCGGGGAGCGCGGCGAGCGCGGCGAGCGTGGCGAGCGCGGCCCCGAGCGCGAGCGCGAGCGCGGGCTGCGGGACCCCGAAGCCGCTCGCCGCCTTTCCTCGCGCCGCTTTGCGCGCATTTCCTTCTCCCGTATCATCCGGTTGAAAGCCTCGAGGGGGTCCTCATTGCGCCTACGACAATACATTCACTTCTCGTTAATCTCGACAAAAGGATTTTGTAAAAAAATAACGACCTGATTGATACATAATAATAATAATATATACTTAATACAATATAGTCTTATACGTGTATGGAAAAAAAGTGTATGATAGATAGTAAATAACAGTAGTTATGTAAAATTTACTAAACAAAACACGAGTTTGTATGACATGAACTTCATCTTAAAACTTCGCCGTTTTGAAGTCTGGCCGGAAAAGTCTATTATAAAATAAGAATTAGGTATCTCGGAATCATCATTTAAAAGTAATTTTCCACATAATTCATTAATGTTCTATAAAGACGATAGAGAGCTAAAACTTAATATTCAAACATACCCATTAGGCGAATCTTTAATTCCAGGTGGTGGTGGCTGGAACGGTTCTGGAGGTGGATAGCGATCGTACGGCGGCGGGGCTCTTGAAGGACCTCCTGGGGGTCTGTCGTGCCTGTGCCTGCCATATGGCCGGCTGCAAACAAACACTGTTGTTATAACCAAGACAAACATAACTCTATTAATGCGATTCAAAATAATACATACTCATTATACCGACGAGATGATGGTGGCGGAACTCCCGGTATGAAAGGTGGAGGACGATTATATGCCTAAAAATAAATTTAAGTATTAGGTCATTTAATGATACTATTACAATTCATATTATTAATAAGGTTATCAATCAATTTATAAATTACTTACCGGATTGGACATAGGGTCTCGTCGCTCATCAATAGTCGGTGTGCTGGCTCGCTGCTCATCCACTCTATGTGGCATCTGTCAATATATACTTACCGTTTAATACATATCAATCAAAATACTTTATAAAGGATTTTTGACAAAGTAACCTACATGGTTAACTACATAGTACTGAAAGAAAAAAGAAACTGTATCGCATTGCTTGAATTGAATCCTATTGAAGCGGTGGTGTCTGAGGAACGAGTTCGATCCATGAAGTACCACTTGCACCTTTTACTTATGTTAAAATTAATTTCGTGAAGAAAAATGCACAATAGTGAATATTAAAGGAGTTGTCTATTTCTCAACATCTGTTCAAAACATGACACTAACACAATTCTGGCTCTTAATTATACCACCTCTGTAGTGCCATTTTTTCAACATGAGTGTCATTAATTAAACGCTTATTTAAAAAAAATGGCGCCCCAAGTTTTGTTTTAATTTTAGTCGAAGTCGTATTCAAAAATCCAAAAAATACGTACTTTAAATAGAATTTCTTGATAAACATGCAAAGAGAATAGTCAATTGACTTACATTTATAATCGGTGGAGGTTCCAAACCAGGTTTCATTGGTGGCGGCCCACCTACAACAAGAAAAAAATATTTTAAGAAAGATATAAGGAGTAAAATTTGAACATAAATATGCTACAAGTATTACTTTATGGAATTCGATTAGTTTCGAGAGAGTCTTGAATAATCGCAAAAGTGAAAAGAAGTCTACGGTAGCAACTCGTCTAGAATTCTCGTGGATAAATCGTATTTTATCATAATAGGAAAGAGTCTAAATATTATTCTCGTTTAAAATTTAGGTGGTCTTAAGAAATATTTCGACAACATTAGTCTAACTAAATCAAACCTTCTCTAAAAATGAAGTGATCTAAAAACGAGTTTCAATGAGTTTTAAATTATTATTTTTACAACATCTGTTTTACATTATTATTACTAATAATTATTATTACATTTGTTTTTTTAAAGTTAATATTTTTACTACATCTGTTTTCGTCTTCATTATCATACACAGCGATGTGCGAGCCTGCCAAATTTCACGGGATAGGTTGATTATATAGTGACAGTTTAGCCATCAACAAATAAAAACAAGCTTACTTTCACTTACATCCAGTCAAAGAACAAAAGACGAAATTTTTAGAGGTCTAAGGCCCCTCGCCCACCGCGACTTTTTGTCGCGATGCAGTCGCGCGATTACGAAACGCGCGACTGCATCACTACTAACGCGTGTTAGTCGCATTTGCAGCGCGATACAGTAGTGATGCTAACGCGCTACAGTATCGCGACTGCATCGATACAAACGCGCGACTGTCGCGCGACCGTTTCCTTATTAAATGGATGCGTCCAATTGACGTTGCTTCCGTTGCCCACGCTTCGGCTGTCTACTCTTCGTCTGCTTACGTAAAAGCAGAACCAAAGATAACGTGACTGTTGCCTCAACGGAGTCCATCTTGCAAATGTGACGATGACGCATTTTTCTGTCGCGCGTTTGCATCGCGACAGAAGCGCGACAGTATCGCGTTGGTATCGCGACTGCATCATGTTTAGGTGGGCGAGGGTACACAGCTAGCGACTGCATCGCGACTGCATCGATGCAAATACGCGACAGTATCGCGTTTGCATCGCGACAAAAAGTCGCGGTGGGCGAGGGGCCTTAGCATTTGTCCCAGATTGAGGATCATTTCGAGGTCGACAAATCAATTCAAAACCAACAAATAGTGTTCTCCTAAGCTTTCTCATCAATATAATTTTGAAATAATCAAAATCGGTTCATCCGTATTTTAATGTCATTATACTATAGTCATCTAGTATACCCCGTGGTTCGATTTATTACGGGAATGCCCCTTCCACGTTCTATAAAAGAAGAAATTGACTGACTAAAGCTATCTATATGTCGCAGTTGAATTGTATAATCCGTTGTTATTCAAAAACTCTAGCTGTTTGGTAATACAGCTCGGTTTTGTAAAACAGCTGAAAATAGTTCAGCTCGATTGTCAATGAGTTACGTTATTACGTTTAACAAAACAGCTAGCGTTGAGATAGCATATAGGGTTACCATTATTGAATAAAACTGTGTTACCAAACAAAATAATATATGAGGGGACAATAGTTGTTCTTTATTATTTTTATATTACTCGTGGGATGGAAATAAAACCTCAATTCAACTCCTTACTAAATAATTCAGTCTCCAACACCATAAAACACTAATGAAGAGTTATAATCAGCTCGATGCAATTGGATTAAAAATATAGAAATTTTGTAAACCCTACAACTCAATGGCGCAGCGATTTCTTACGGCCAACTGATCCACGTGAATTTTCCATCTTGCCGGAAGGCGGGCGTCGAAATAACAATATGGGATCCAAGCTAAAGGTCTGCTTTATTCTTTTTAATCTTTTGCACTCCGAAATCACAAACGATGCTCCTAATATCTCTCGATAAAAACAGCTTAGTCCCGGAACGCGGCGAAAAATTTACTTTATGGGAGGCCATATTTGTTGTTATGACACTGACACTTCACAAGCCACAAGTGGCAGAATTCGGAACTAATCGTTCTACAATCTTACGTAAGCTAGTTTGTTAAACGTAACACATTGGACGATCTAGCTGATCGATTTTCAGCTATATTGCAAAACCGAGCTGTAATGCCAAATAGCTAGAGTTTGTGAATAACAGCGGATTATACAATCCAACTACGACATATACATAGACTGATCGATCAACGCACAGCTAAAACCGCTGGGTCCAGCATAAAATTTCGGACAGTTCCATGAATAATGTAAGTGTGCATCAAAAAGTGATTTTTGGAAATTCATCCTCTAAGGAGTTGAAATAAGGGTTGAAAGTTTGAATCTTGGTCAATTATGAAGTTAGAAATGTAAATAAAACCAGCCAAGAGCGAGTCGGATTCGCGCACGGAGTAACAAGGTTAAAATAAACCACGAACTACAAAAAAATAAATATTGAGAACAATAAAAAGTACTCTAATAATAAAAATAATAAATCAGCTTCTAGCAGTGCAGATAAATGGACAATCATGCATCTTAATTCATCACATTGAAAAGATTTTTATCCCATCTCATATAGTAAAATTCCAATCATAAACTTGCCATTACGATACAGGTCAAATATTTATACGGGCATAGATACAAGTCCTTTGAGTCCGATACAATTTTTTTATTTTAATGCCATAAAAATGTGAGGTCTGTCCATTAGCAACAAATTAATTCAGTTTGTAATTTTAAAAATCTCTCCTTATTTATGGCATGACAAAGACAAGGAAATGACGTTTCCATTTACATAAGTACTTATCTGTGCATTTTTAAATAAAGTACGCTTTTGAAGATGAAACGCGGTGCAACGCTGGGTTGCGGCGTCATTTATACGCTTTTATTTAGAAATTTCAATTCAAATTTTTGAGATTAGATAAGACAGTGAATGCCACTGCCAAATACTGTTGATTAAAACACTCGTGTGTCTTTACTAAAAATCTGGCCTACAAATCGGTTTTTAACTCAAATATATATGAACATAGAAAGCTACACTGTCGAATACACACATCGTTCATTCGATAGCGAGCAGAACTTTATAAAAGGATGGGAGTGACATAATCGCAAAAACAATATCATGCAAAGCGCAAATTACTAAGCGATGACCCGACGTCACCGGGGAAAGTACCGTAGCGCGGCGGTCGGTGCATGTTGACGTGCGGCGGGGCGCGCGGCGCGTGCGGCGGGCGCTGCGGCGGCGCGCCGGCCGCGGCGGGCGGCGGCACCGTCACCGTGATGTTGTCGTCGCCCGAGCCGTCCGATTCGTAGGCCGCCGGGCCGAGCCCTCCTCCGCCTACGACGCCCGAATCTACTACAAAGCTATCGTTAAATTCGCCCCCCTTTTAGCCCACCGATCCGAAAATGTTCCACTTATCTGTACTATACTTGAATAATGACATGCACCGAGAGCCTCACTGCAGAATTGTTAACATGACAGCTGATGTGAAAGCAAAATAATAAAAACGTACCGATTGGCATTCCCGGCTGTACTGGTCCATTAGGAGGCGGCTGTGCAGGCGCGATTGGTGGAGGCTCTGAAAACATTAAACCAATATAAAACACATTTTTTACTCCGTAACATAATCATCAATAACTTAAATCAACTTACCCATCATAGGAGGTAGTTGTTGCACAGGAGGTGCCGCGGGCCGATGTGGAGTCCTCCGACTATATCCAGTTTGGTTTCGAAATGATGACACAGAGTTTCTCAAAAACCTATATACATAAAACAATGTTAATGCAACACAAACTTAATATGTAAAAAATATTAAATAAATAAATATATAGGGACAAATCACACAGATTGAGCTAGCCCCAAGTAAGTTCGAGACTTGTGTTATGGAATACTAACTCAACGATACTATATTTCATAACAAATACATATATAGATAAACATCCATGTAAAAAGATGATAATATTTATTTATTATTTATGGGACAATAATTTAAACTTTATTATGTACAAAGTTAAAAATAAATGCTGAGCATTGTCTTGCTAGTACAGCTAAGTGACGTATCATGAAAGTCAAGCAATGTGGTGCAAAATTAATTAAAAAATATTAATAATAATAACTTATATTCATAATAAATATCTATTTATTATATTCTCTCTTTCGTCTCAGCGCATGCCCAGTTCCATTTTCAGTTGTAATGCTGCGAACCTGGAGTCCGCTTTATTGTGTGTATTATATTATATTTATGTAATCACCTATTGTATATTTTAAGTAAAGATACTGAAAAATATATATTTGCATGACTTAGCATATATTGAGATTATGTATTCTTACCTGTTTGGAATGAGAGTAGTTGGTGCAATTTCTTTTTCACGACAGTCTGGACATTCGTGATCTTCAGATTCCAACAATGCACCTCTAATGCCTAAAAAAATAACACATCATACAAAAGTAGTCCAGAGTAACATCAATGACCATGGTGAATTGTTATTTTACTATAGTTTTTTTGTTATTGTGTCCATGAAATCGTATAATATCCATAGAAGATTTCAAGTGTGAGTAAGGTTACGAGTTTAATGTCAGAAGAACATAATAAACAGGATCCACAACTTACATTCATCACAAAAAGAATTGCCACAGCATGGTATCATGACTGCATCTGTTAGTAGGTCTCGACACAGACTACAGATCAGTTCATCAGGTATATTAGGTTCCGGAGCAGCCGGTGCATTTGTTGGCGTATCGGCTCCACCAGCATTCTCTGAAGCTAAATAAGCCTCGCTAAAAAAACAAGTACCTAGTAAGATAAATGTCCATTTCAAACTTGGGATGAGAAGCTTTAGGATGAATATGGAACAACCCTAATAATGTAGTCTATTTAATTTAACAAGTATAAAAAGCCACATCAATATAAAAACAGAACATTACAGTTAGTATTTGAACATTTATCGATGAGAAATCGGTTTGAGCCAAGCAAGGGCGATAGTCTACACATCCATAATGTCCACGCTACATTACAACTTACTGATCCACTGCTGGTACAGCAAAAGTTCCACTTGGGGTCATCATGGCGCCAGGAGCTTTTGGTCCTTCTACTGGTACCATAAAACTTCTTGGTATCCCTGTACTTCTTCTTATTTCCACTGGATCAGTCTGAAATTAATATTATTTTTTAAAATACATTTAAAAGATTCAAAATAAATTAATGTTTGAAGCTTAAATATTTGGTTTCATTTTTGATGAAACATAAAGGTACTAAACTAAAATTGGTTAAGGAATCGTTTGTTTAGTTATATTTTATGAAGCCTGCTTAAAAAGTAAGTATAAATTACGAAGCATATTACCGAGTTAGCTATTGGACAATCTTTAATCCAATGTCCTCGTTTTTGACACTTGTAACAAATATAATTGGATGGGACCACACCTCTTTGGTTCTGACCTCTTATTTTTTGATAGCTGTAAACAAATACAATATTTTAATACTTATAATATATAATTTTATACAATAATTTCAAGTCATACTGAAAAAAATAATATTTTTTACATAAAGAATATAAGACAAGATGGATATGATGACAAAAAAGTGACCTTCAAACAATAATAATTTCTCATCCATCTTTATTTAACATGCTGTCTCAAGTCAGAAGTTATCCTAGATTTACAAAGAGGTAATCAAATAATGCCTTACTTGCTAGGATCATAGTCAAAAGTTGACTGAGTTATCATAGCATTTATTTTATCCTGCTCGCTGCCTTCCATGCGAGACAGATCAGCAACTCCCTTTGGAGCAACATCTTTATGCAACCCTGAAGAGCTGCCACTTGAGCCTTCCCACTGTTTCTTTGGTTGCTGAGAGAGAGGAACTCTAGCAACAAGCAAAGAGGTATTCTTTGGGATTAAAGTATTATCATCCACATACACTGAAAGTTTAAATTAATACACAATTATTTCTTTGTTCTTAACCTTTTCTCCATTAATTTAAACCAATCCGGACACTACGTTTTTATGCAATTTTTGATAGTATGTGTGTACCATTCCATTTCAAGATCATAAATACTATATTTTTTCCTTTAAATTATTTAAAGTATGTTTGTTAAAACACACATACTTTAAATAATAACACACCTTAGTATGAATTAAATGCCAAAGACCTATTTAAATGGATACAGAGTATACATATACATTAGGGTGGGCCGATTTCAATTATTTCAGATATTTTTATTACAAGACCTCTCAAAAGTTGCGTAATGCGACGTAGATTATACGAAAAATAATAATAAAAAATCATACTCTCATTTTGAGCCCTCTACTAGCAATTGAATTTTGATAAAATGCATATTATTTTCATATATTGTAGTCGTAAGTTTTATCTGGTTCTTTGACCATTTTATTAATTTATTTATGTTATCTTAAATTTAATTTACTTTTGACTACTTTATAACTAAATCTGATTCGCAAGTGGATAAAAAAAGGCCCGTTTGCTTGTAGCAAAATTAGTATGAATTCGCCGCAATCTTGTTTAAGCTATTTATTTGAACTTAGGTACCAAAAAAATTGTTCTCTTGTAAAGTTTTACAGTTGTTTAGTTGTTTTGCAGTTTTAGTGTTGTTGCAATATAATTATTAATATTTTAAGAAGAAAAAAGAGCGTTTGACCACGGCGAAGTGAATCAGTCGGTCCTTTATTCGGTCCCTATTCTGAACTCGATCACAGGCGACTTCCTACTGTAAGTGTGAAGTTATAAGTTTAAATTATTAAAATGACATGTACTAAAAGAAAAATATTTATTAAAAATGTACTTTATTTGACATTTTTAGCATCCTGCAAGTGTAAGGAAAAAGCACTAAAAAGTCCAAAAGATGTCTAGAGGATAACGAGTTTTGAATAGATTCCATTCCGATAGATAACCCTATCAATCAAGTATCTGTCCCTTACAAAAAAATTACAACCACTTATCGCTTCCAAAAGTCGCGACAGTTTGCGACCTATTCCGACTCTCCTCACGATCTGCAGTCGCAAACACCTAAGCAGTTTTATTACATGTTATAATCGTCACAGAAGCAGATCGACGACGATAAGTCGTTAGCAAAAATACGCAGAAAAATCGGTAAAACTTACGTAGGTTTAGGTAATACTAGTTACTGAAGCTTTTCAACAAGTCATGCGAAAAAACGCTTTGGATGGTTTCAAAATTAAATGTATCTAAATGTGGAGCAAATGAAGAAATTTCAGATTTTTATTTTAATAACTTTCATGTAAATATCTAACATAAATGGTCTTAATTGATTAAAGATATAGATTTATTCACACTTAAACATAAGAAAAACTTTTAAAAAGTGTAAAACATATACAAATAATGAAGTAAAAAATGTATGAAAATTTATCAAAATTTCATTATTTGACCGCTAGTAGAGAACTAAAGATTGAATATTTTTTTAAATGTATTATTATTATTTTAATCTACGTAAACAGTCGCAACTTTTGACACCTCATGAAATGCGTCATGAAATTCGGAAGAAAAAAAAATCACATACATTATCAGCCCACCAGCCTATTGGTAAATTCGCCAACGTGTCAGGTAGAGACATAAAAGTCATAAACAATACATTTCGGCAAGCATACGAACTACACTAGAAAGCACGTGTCAGGCCACATAATGTAGGGATCCATAGTTACGAATGCCAACTTGGAGTTCATGCAAATAAAAATGACTAAAAACTATTTTTTTTTATTGAATTTGTATGAAACTTTCGTTTTCAGAATAAATTTGATAAGTTGATCGCATAACTTTTTAATTTGTAAACCCTACTTAGCTCTTGATAGTTTTCCTTTTAACTTTGTTGTATACACAACTGCCTTGAATTTTTTACGTGTATACAACCATATACACCATATACCATATACAACCGTTTACCAGATATAGAGGGACACTTGCCTTCATCAAAAATGGTGTTCCCAAGCTCACTATTATTTGAAAGACTTAGGGCTGCACTACATTGGATTGCCATGGCATGGCATCGGAAGCGACGCGTCATTTTAAAACAACTTTAAGGGTCCCCCGACCCTAGACCAAAATACAACTTTCCATACAAACGTAGTCTACGTTTTATTTCAAAACGACATGTCCGATTTGGGCAAAATTTTGTAATTTTAAAGATATTGCAATTATCTAGGTTTATAACTCGTTTCCGACTGTAAAAATATGAACTTGAATATGAAAATGAACTTTGGTGGGCGAGAAGATGGAAAAGCAATCAATACAGTGACGGGTTGCTAGCCGCATCGCCTGTTAAAATGATTCGCATTTTTGCCCATTCCCTCGATCGGCTTTTACGATCTGCGCGGGAAGAGAAGCAGCTGGCACATTCTAAGTTTTTTCGTTTCTCCCAGACCAGCATTAGTCTTATGTTTGGGAAAAAGCGTGTTTTCGAGTTTTCATGCGTTTTTCTTTCCACGCAGAATATAATATAACCGAGCAAAGCTCGGTCGTCCATGTACTAGTTTATTTATTTATACAATGTCCTTTTTTATAAGTACAAATATTTTAAGGGGCTGATTTAGTCCATCATTTCGAACAACTTTTCCCAATAAATGTATATCGAAATACGAAAAAATAATTTTCATTTTCCATAGTAATGATATCACGTGACTACTTCGATTTCTATGAAAACCTAAAAAATTTTTTTCGTATTTCGATATACATTTATTGGGAAAAGTTGATCAAAATGATGGTCTGAATAACCCCTTAAAATATTTGTACTTAATAAAAAAGGTCATTGTATATTTATAAATTTCTGTGATCTCAAAAACGGCTCTAATGATTTCGCTGAAAATTGGTATATGGTGTTTTGGGGGTAAATAATCGATCTAGTTTAGTCTTATGTTTGGGAAAACGAAGAGTGAGAGAAAACTAGAAAGAGTGTTACGGGTTCGAATCCCACTCGGTGATTCACTTTGGTTTTTTTCAACCGACTTCAAAAAAAGGAGGAGGAGGAGGAATAACTTTATTGTACTACGAAAAAACACAATTACATACAAAATCAATAGAATTAATTGACAACGGCGGACTTATCCCATAATGGAATCTCTTCCAGTCAACCGGCGAATAAGAAGATAGGACAATTACTCACAAGAAGGGTATAGAAGGATTTGATTTTTTCTTGTTACAAAAGTAATTCAATCGAGAGTGTTCTTTGCTAAAGAGCTCTTTTTTGAGTTGTTGAGGCTTAGGCAATTTTCAATTAATAATTACCTACTAATGTTGTATTATTTGCAGATAAAATGTGTTTTTCACATTATTTCGATTCCCGTGGCGTATTCTAAAGTACTTCAAGAATGATTTCAATGTTAAATAGGTACTTAGATTGGCACCGACTCCAAATAAATAATGAGTATCATAGAGATTTTTTACCCAGAACTTCAGGGTCATCTGATATAAATAATTATTATTTTTTGCTTTTTAGTGCATTTCGATTTGAAGTCGGTTATTATTATTTTTTTAAAGTTTTTATTTATGTTCAAGTTTATATATGATTTTTTATTTTGTACTGTTTTTAGACAAGTTTAAAAAAATGTAGTTAATGTTTGAGATGTATGTAACCGACCGAGCAAAGCTCGGTCACCCAGGTACTGTCAAGTAATATAAGATGCAAAACCGCCCGAGGGCGTCTTTTCCGCGGGAGTGCGCGGCAGGGCGGCCTGCCGGCTCTCCGCGTTCAAGCGGTTATGCATCTTATATCACTTTACATAAAGCTTGTTTTGAAATGACGCGTCGCGTCGCCGATGCCATGCCATGCCAATCCAGTGCAGCGCGACCCTAATTCAACTATACCCCACATGATTGGGGTAAAAGGGTTAGTCGAGAAGAAATTATTGACTCTTAGGGAGTCCCCACACTGATCGACGCGGAATCTGCTTAAGCCGAGTGCGTATCACCACACTACTCGGCTTAACGCCAATCGTCCGTCGCGACGGCTGATCACAGGCAATCGGTCGCCGACTACTCCGAACGGCCGTCGACTTCTCCGAACGGCCGTCGACTTCACCGAACGGCCGTCGACTTCTCCAAACGATCGCCGACTCTTTCGGTTGACCTTAAACTCGTCCGAACGGCCATTGCGACGGCTGTTTATATCCGTTCGGTAGTCTAATCATCCGGATAGTCGCCGCGAGTAATTAGCTGTCAGAATATCTACAAACTAATATTATAAATATTTCGTCTGTCTTTTTGATTATTACACTGTAAACAATAACACAGCAACTGCAGCAAGCTTACTTTCAAACTGAGATCGCATGCACCCCGTGCAATCGGTTGTTTTCGGCGCCGTTCGGCTACTTTCGCAGAGGAAAAAATACGAGTGGAACAGTTCGGGAGAATCGGGAGCCGTTCGGTTGCCGTCAGAGATCAAATCGTGCGAGCGGATAATATCAACGCGGTTACGTCCGACTTCGACGCCGATCGGCTGCCGCCGGAGATGTAATCTTGCAAACGACTGCCGCAGACGCGTCGACGTGGGTGGTCGGCTACTTTCAGCGGCATACGGATGCGATCAGACAATCGGCAATCTGCTCGTTTCGCCGCCGGCCGTAGGCGCGTCGCGTCGTCCATGGTATAATAAAACAAGGTATTCTCTTCCCGAGATTGAACTTGACTAGGTCACGAAAGTGTTGCCACTGATTGTTCTTTTCAGTAAATTTAAGGACTTTCTCAATTAGTTCATGAATATTAAGTAACTTAGCTATATAGTATGTCGCGATTCTGGCGTGATTTATCAATTAAATATTTTATAAATTTATATAACGGACTATTAATTCGAAATTGGTATATAAAGTTTAAAAATGCATTACGCTCGGGTAATTCAATTTCACACAGTAGCAACACATCAAACTGATGACGTAGTCAAGGTCCACCTACGTCATCAGCTGTCACGGGAAGAGAATACCTTGTTTTATTATACCATGGCGTCGTCCGCGCCGAGCCGATGGGAATGGCATTAGCGACGACGCCCTTATTCCATTGACATAAAGGTTTTTCTGACCGGCTAAAGCCGATTTCGCGTCGATCAGTGTGGTGAAACCCTTACTTTACATGTAAAAATATTTTTTTCTTCAAGATTTTAATTTACCACTTTGTGTCATGAATAATGTACAGTACATACAATGCCAAATTACAGCTTTGTAATAATAATAGTCCCTGAGTAAAACCACGGACTGACAGACAGACATGGCGAAACTATAAAGCGCTGGACACATAGAAAAGACTAGCGTCACGGACGGGGCACAGACATATGTCTGTTCCGCGACGGCAAACGACGGTTTCATAAAAAATGTATAGAAACGTCGCGGGCAGAACATACTGAAAGGACGGGGCAAGGACTGGGCGCGCGTGTTTTCTGTGTGTTTTTACGACGTTTTTATACATTTTGTATGAAACCGTCGCTTGCCGTCGCGGAACAGACATATGTCTGTGCCCCATCCGCGAAGCTAGTCTTTTCTATGTGTCCTGTGCCTAAGTTATATGTATGTTCACTACAGCACTACTGAAGAATACTGGCATGAAGCAATCAAAGCCGAGATAAAGGCACATTAAAAATGGGACCTGGAAAATGGAGGAAAAAACAAGAACATGAAAGAAATCAATAAAAATAATGCAAGCCCAGACAATAGTATCACAAAGAACAACAGACTAGTTGCATATGGCTTTACACAAAAATACAGGGCATAGATTTTAGTGAAACATCTGCAACCTAAAAATAAAAGCACCGGTTGCCAAACTAAGTATCTACTACTGATGGTAAAATTCAAATTCAAATATATCTTTATTATCCTAGGATATTTATAATATCTCTTAATAATCATCATTATTTTGTTGGTAAGGTTGGAAAGGTAAAGCAGTAGAAAAAAATTGCCATGTGGTTACCGGCAGAGTAGAAAAGGACCACTCCGAGTCCTCTCGTGGATGTCGTAGAAGGCGACTTAGGAATTACAAGCTGAACAAAGCTTATAAACATCAATGTCACCTCTCCAACCCGTCTGGCCAGCGTGGAGAGTGTAGGCCAAATGATACAGAGAGGGTTATGCTCCTTCAGTGGAGACTAAAAAGACCTGATGATGATGATAATACTATTCCATATAACTGAGCGCCCAGGGCGCTTGCTATGTGTGTTATGGAGTAAGGAGAATATACTATGTACCTTACAGTATAACTACAACCACAATAAAACCAACCTTAGAATTACACACACAAACCACTGAACCAATTTAGGTGAAATTTGGTATGGATTTAGTTAGACCAAGAGAAGGTCAAAGGATAGTTATTATACCAAAACTCATACATTATAGGAATAAAAAGGGGAGTGGAACTGGGGAATCCCATTTTGCCATAGACTTAATTACAGAGTACATAATAAATTTACTCAGACGAAGTCGCGGATAAAAGCTAGCTTAGCTATTATTGATAATTATTCAAAGCCATTCATATTAAAAACTAGTTTAAAAGCCCAATAAATGCGTGGTTACCTATGTAAAGACGCTTCGCCCCGTAAATTTACTGAACTAACCTTCTTTTGTCTGAGCATTCGTTATTTGTAAGTCGAAGTCGGAGGTCTTTCCAATTCGTTTCTGTTGTGATATAGCGGCTTTCAAGTCGCCTACTGATATATGCAGTCCATCGAAAGTAACAGTGTCATAATCCAATGCACTTTTGAACTTGTAATGGACAGACATCTCAACAAATTACTGAGTAAGTATGTACTTTCCAGTAACATGACAAACTAAATCACAAATTAGATAGTTCAAAATGTTATTTTAGTCTCAAATTTCTAGACTCAGTTCAAATATCTTGCACTGAAACTGTTTTACACGATTCACACCATCAAACAAGCAAGGTCTGCTCCATTTAGCAGACAGTAACAGAGTACACGAATGGTTTATTGTTTCTTCGTATTTCACTTATATGAACTAAATAACTTTAAGTAAGCAAGGAAATTCTAAGCATCAAACGACAGCCGCTAATTTTAAACGCACGGTGATTCGATCCCCGTTGCCATCACCAAACGCCATTTTTCTTGTATGTAGTAGGTAGAGTGACAGTAGTGTTGCCGCTCGATAGACTATCTATAGTTGGTCAAAAGCAATAGTACCGATTGGGAAACCGATTCTGTCGATACTATCAATCATACCGATGGCTCCGTAAGCGTAAATACTATCAACATGTCGCAGTTGGATTGTAGAATCCGTTGTTATTTAAAAACTCTAGCTGTTTGGCATTACAGCTCGGTTTTGTAATACAGCTGAAAATTACTTAGCTAGATCGTCCAATGTGTTACGTTTCACAAACTAGCTGACGTAAGATTGTAGAACGATTAGTTCGGAATTCTGCCACTTGGGGCTTGTGAAGTGTCAGTGTCATAACAACAAATATGGCCGTATAAAGTAAATTCTTCGCCACGTTCCGGGACTAAGCCGTTTTTATCGAGAGACATCGGGGGCATCGTTTGTGATTTCGGACTGCAAATGATTGAAAAGAATAAAGTAGACCTTTAGCTTGGTTCCCATATTGTTATTTCGACGCCCGCCTTCCGGCGAGATGCAAAATTCACGTGGATCAATTGGTCGTAAGAAATCGCTCCGCCATTGAGTTGTCGGGTTTATAGAAAATTTCAATATCCAATCGCATCGAGCTGATTATCATTTTTCATTGGTGTTTTATAATTTTGAAGACTGAATTATTTAGTAAGGAGTTGAATTTAGGTTTTATTTTCATCCCACGAGTAATATAAAAATAATAAAGAACAACTATATTGACCCCTCATATATTATTTTGTTTGGTAACACAGTTTTATTTAATAATGGTAACCCTATATGTCATGTCAACGTTAAGCGGCGATTACACTTCACGATCCGTCGGGCCGATGAGCAGGGGCGACAGACAGGGCGTTGTGATTACACTGCACTAGATCGCCTCCCTAACTCAGTTGTCAGCCGAACTTGATGTCGAAAGGATGGCACCTGTGCTTTCCAAATATCAAATAATTGGCCAAGTGCGTGTCAATGCAATGTGTGCAAGTAAATAAAAATGTCTAAAAACTAATTTTCTATTGAATTTGTATGAAATTTCCTTTTCCGAATACATTTTATAAGTATGTCACCTGTAACTTTTTAATTTGTAAACCCTACAAGTTCATATCAGAAGTGCCATTTTTGAAACGCGGAGTCACTACACGAACTGTTTTTTGTATGGAAAGATCATTTGTTTAGGAGACTCCGCGTTTCAAAAATGGCACTTCTGAACGCCCTGTCTCAGGACAGCGATTACATCACCCGATTTACGCCCTAAATAGGGAAACAGGGCGGTCGGGAAGCCCCGATCACCCGATATCGGGACACTGTCTCCCTGTCAGCGATTACACTTCCCGATTTAGGAAGCCTGCGTGAAATCGTCCCCGACGAATCGTGTAGTGTAATCGCGGCTTTAGTTATTTTGTTAAACGTAATTACGTAACTCATTGACAACTGAGCTGAACTATTTTCAGCTGTTTTACAAAACCGAGCTGTAATGCCAAACAGCTAGAGTTTTTGAATAACAACGGATTATACAATTTAACTGCGACCTATACATTCGCGCGAATCGCGAGGTGAATGACGAGGCGAATAACGAACACGCATATGTAAACAGTGACTTCGCTCTTCGCCTCGTCATTCGCCTCGCGATTCGCTTCTTCGTACCGCATTTACACATTCGTGCGAATCGCGAGGCGAATAGCGAATATATGTAAATGCAGTAATACATTGGGCTTTTTGTTTCACATCTTATTTTTACCCGACTGGAATAAAGATGGGTTTCGGCCCTGGCAAAAAGTCGGAATTAAAATAAATGCCTGATAATCGGCCATTTACACCCAATAAACGCCCATTTTGTAACAGAATTGTTACAAAATGAGCATTCCGAACGCAAAGAACCTGAATTTACCTTACGTATGAATTTTCAGCCTAAGTAATATTATCGATAGTTTATTCGTATCAGGATCGATTCTATTGTTAAACTGTCAATTTTTCGGCAACGCGCAACACTACTTTCTTGTATTATTTTGGTGTAGCCAGTAGAAAAAAAAACTGTCTCCATACTCCATTCAGACTTGCATTGCATGCTGATTAATACTATTTCAATCTTGATTAGTTATTAATATAATCGTGTTTATTTTAAACATGATGATTTCAATCCTTATTCATTTTAATCGTACTTATTCTAATCATATATCATAACAATTTGATTTAAATCATGATTAAAGTAATACTAACACGAAAGTGAGTTTGTATAATTGTTTGTCTGTTAGTTTGTTTTTACCACTTCTTGCTTAAACCACAGAACCTGTTAGGTGAAATTTGATATGGATATAGTTTAATACCCAGGGAAGGACACAGGATAGTTTTTATCCGGAAATTCCCACAGGAAGCGAAGCCCACGGCACAATATAGATATCTTACAGTATTGTATCTTCATACAAACGGTCGGAACGCAAGTTATACCTACGCGCCTCGAAGGTCAGTATACACTTGTTCCGGACTCGGTATACAAACAGCCGAGAATGCGTCGCTGTGGCGAACAGTGTTTTGATGCAAGCAGTAGTCGTGCTTTAATAATATAGCGAAACACATACAATATTGTGCTGTTTTTGTTTGGTTAAACTCGTCGGTTAAGCACACAGAGATAACATTTTTTAGGTTACTTCAAAACTCCGAAAGGTAAGTAAGACTAATAAAAATAGTTTTTATATATGTACCTACTAGTATGTTGTTTATTTTTGAAGTGAAAACTTCTTTAGCGGCGCTGTGCATTTTTTTGGAATGGGTAAAAAATGTTAAACTCGCGTCAGGACACGTGACCTGATCGAAAATTTGTAAGGCGGATGGAGAGTAGACAGCTGGCGCGGCGTAGGAGAGGGAGTATCCCCCTCTCTTTCTACGGCGCGGCGAAAATGTATGCTTGCGCCTGCTGTTTCGTTTAGGCGGCGCAGGGCGCTTGCGTGAATGTTCGTGTGTGTTTATGTTACAGCGTGCTACGCGCATCCATGGATGGTGACAGCTGATGGCTCGACCGTCTGTGTAGTGGCCATACTGCTGTGTTTTCACTTCTGCCGGCACTCCCAGAGTGCAACCCGTCGTTTTTTTTTTAAATAGGTACCATTTCCCTTTTTCCACAAATACCTAGATTAAAAATAAATAAGTGATAATGTTGAAAGACTTAATACATAACACGAGTAAGCTATCTTACCTATGCTCGCGATAAAAAAAAAACTAGCTAGGTAGTGGTTTCCTAGGCTACATATCTACTTACTGATGTGGGTACTTAGCTACTTACTTAAATAAATAAATATATAGGGACAAATTACACTGATTGAGCTAGCCCCAAAGTAAGTTCGAGACTTGTGTTATGGGATACTAACTCAACGATACTATATTTTATAACAAATACATATTATATAGATAAACATCCAAGACCCAGGACAATTTGAAAAAGGCCATACTTATATTAATGAAATAAAATATCATTACAAATGATTAAAATGTTATTATAACAATTATTACCTACCTTTTAGTTACCTACTTAGTAAGATTTACGCTAAGTAGACCTACCTATAATTTTTAAGTGAGATTTTGCAGTAGGGTTTTGATTGCTGTAGGAAGCGTACGCGATGATATGGTTAATGTGTTACGTTCGCAGCGTTTCAATATGGGATGGAAAACAAAAAAAAAATTGTTTCGAGTTGCTTCGTGCTGTATGTAGGGATTGTAATCCGACCGGACATACATGATACCATCTTGTTTTGCCTATTAACTAACTATAAACTATTACTTATTTCTACCCACTCCCATTAAAGTTGTGATAACGGTAATTAGGTATGCCATCTCAATAAGTGTGATGACTAAATCGAACAAATCACTGTACCCTCTCATTCATAGCAAACGCCAAACGCCCGTCAAACATATCCCGCTCCAACCTAGCTTTGCATTTCAACTTTTAACTGTCTCGCTCGTTACGCAATATTTCAAACATCTATTGAATATTTGAAACATTACGCAACGAACGAGACTGACCCAGCGTGCGCTCGGCGTCTGTCACAAATAAGAGGGTCAGGTGTATATACCTGTAATAAAACGTAATTTAATAATAATAATAGTAGCTCGCCGCGAACCTAGACCTCGCGATTATTATTTTCAAGACATTTTTATTAATATTTCAAAAACGATTGAACCGATTTTGATGCTCAACGAACTTAAAAACTCCATTGATATTTCCTACACGCTTACCAAATTTCACCAAAATCGGACTATCATTTCGGCAGCTTTCGCGGTACATTACATTCAATTGTTTTCGCCCCCAACCCAAATGGTTTTCAACTTATATTTTATTTTTGCCAGTTTATGTACACGGAAAATGTACACAGAGAATACATAAAATAAAAATGTAAGTATACATACTCGTACAGTAAGTTATTACATAGTTTTCTATTTACGGACACATCGATAAATAGTGTTTACGAAGCATATTTTAAAGATGTTTTTTGGATGCCGCCTTGTTCTTAAGTTCCGCGGGCAATTCGTTACTTAGGGTAGGCGTTAGCCATCTTCTTGTACGCTTACCGTATTTGTTGGTGACTTTTGGCACCAGCAGTTCACCCGACTTTTTAGCAGCGGCGCGGCTTGCGCGGGTATCGACTCGTTTTATCTTGTGCGATTAATTACCATACTGTTCAGTGAGGATTGTACTTTTAACTTACTTTTTATCATACTTTTTATCAATTGGTAAAACTTTACATAATCTGAATAGTTTCTCGTATTGACCGTTTAAACTTTCTTTCTTTTTTTTGCTGATTTTAGTGCCCTCATTTGTAAACTTTTGATTTTATTTAAATGTGTATTTACCGCGAATCCATATCCATGATATTACATGAAATTAACCGTTCCTTTACCGTACCGTCAATACCAGACACAATAGTAAGACAATGAATGTGGACATTTATTAATGTCGTGCGGGTCTTGACTGGTTAAAATACTGTAGACGGGCAGCCCTAGCGCACGCGTGGCGTAGGTATATTTTTCAAGGACAGCGCCGAGTTGCAATACTGTCTGTACTGTGCCCACGGGCACAGCTAGTTGATCATAATTTTTATCGTTATATGCTAACACTGATTGGAGGTTAGTAAGTGACATTTCTACGGTACAAACGATTATTTCCAAGAGCCGTAAACAATAAAAAAATTTTTTTAATCGTGAATTGTTTTATGGATTTAATCATTTCAATCATGATTAAAGTTAATCAAACCAACTTAATTGATTAATTTAATAGATTAATGTCAAGTTGTCAACCAATGACAACACTGATAAGGTACTTAGATAAGTGAAATTTGTATGCTACAAATACATAGCTGCGAAACACAACCTTACTTTTACCTTCGTCGTAGTCGGTTTAAAATAGGGACTTTTATGACACGCACGTACGCAAGTTAATGTTAGCTTTAATCAGTAATGTATAGCGCAGTATGAAAGGAGCTTTTCTATTTTTTCTATCTGGCAATAATAGTAAAATTATATTCACCGGAAGTCACAAAAAATTTGCAATGCCTTTTTTTACAAATTGATGAATTCATTTGTTATTTAAAATATTAATGTGCTTTTACTTCATTTAGATTTATTTTTAATTTATATTTTTTTAAATAGCACAAATCGTCTCTCAATATAATTAATAGTAATTATATTACGAATATTACCCATTTGGCAAATTGCCATGAACTTCCGGTGTAGGATAAAGACACACGCGGATCTATCGAGAAAAGAAAGCGAATAAATATTAAATTATCGCGGAAAGGAGACTCATTTACTAACTTTACATTGTCAGTTTACAAAAATGTCCAATAACGGTGCTCCGGACTCTTGGGAAAGTCAAGCGGACCTTATAGGTGAACAAGGTGCAAAAGATTCCAATGATGTGTCTACCAAATTTTCCACGTTGAATGTAAATGCCGTGGAATTCGTGCCTTCTTTTTGTAAGCCTTCTCAGGCTAGCGACAATACAGATTCTGATTCCCCCACTACACCACAAAAATCTGAAAGCGCATCCACAAATTCTGCTGGAAGTCCTGTCTTGAATGGTAAGTCGAATGCACGTCGAATGCCTGTCAATAAGTGTCTGTATCCTGCAGCTCTGAATTCTATCAATTTCGCTGTCGCAAAAGACTGATAAGTTATGTTAAGGTATACTCTTCGGTAACCTTAACAAAAACTAAATAGATATCGTGTAGAAACGGAACATACTATATAGTGACTTTATTTTTTTTTACGAATCCAGTTCTAACGGGTTAAGTCGAGACACGCGGCGCGCTACAACACAGCTTTTAACTTTATTTCCTAACTTTCTCTTTTTCACTTGAGTAAATCATAGTTGGACAGGATTCATTCTGCAAAATTATGAAAGGTCAGTATTATTTTTAACTACAGCATAATAATGGAATGGGCTGTCAACCCTTTATCTAAGTAACTTTCTCTTGCACAGAAATAGATTTTATTAACCAAATTTAGTTGTAAAAGTCAATGAGAAACTAACAGCTGTAAATAATTAAATAACACTTATTTATTTATATCTCTACATACTTAGGTACATCACTACATCTTGTGCACTATCATTCTTGCCTTGGTGTAATAAAATATTCAAATTAAAAAAATCTCCTTATGTACATACCCTACATATTATGTATGGAGATTTTTTCTGTATACATAGATAGGTACATAATAAAAAAACTAAAAACATATACCCTAGCCTTATAATTACAGTCAAGTTATATGTTATACTACAAATAATATAATTACTAACATAATTAGACAGAATTAGTGGGAAAATGCAGGAGACCAAACATAATTAATTTAGTATGTAGTGCATTAAATAATGCTATACTTGCATAGATATTTTTATACAAATGTGAGGTTAAAAATACAAAGAATACACATATTTAGCAGACATGATTGTTATTGGAGTTGCAGGTACTCAGATCACATGTAGGGATAAAATTGGTTGTTACACTCTTTTGTGTTCAAAATTTTTCATTATGCTACACCTGTATATGAAAATTGTAGTAATTTTGATTATTTTTCCTGAGTAAAATTTATTATTATATATATGTATATACTCAATAAACTTATTCAGAAAGGTAATATTTGAGTACACATGTGTGGCTCTCCCAATTGTAGGTGTAACAATATAATATAAACTACTTTATTTATTTATTATCAGAATAAAATAGCCGATGACTATGTTACTAAACTTAGTTAGGAATTCATGTTAGCTGAGCGAGCCAAGCCATTCCAATTAGAGTGCTGTAAGATCGAAGTATGCAACTTCAGCTAGCTGTGATCAGGTCAGTCAAAGGGGTGGTTTGTTTATTATGGCCAATTGCAATTCCGTTATTATAACCAATTATACAGATTAACCTATTTTATTGTAATGAGATGAAAGGCAAAATGAAGTACCTAGCTGTTTATTTCTAATGAAATCTCTTCCAGCAGATGCGTGAGGGAAAAAAATTATACGAAAGGAAATTAAAAATTATAAATAAAAATAATTATTCATTGTGTCATCTCGATTGTGGATCGCGATGGCAATGGATAGAACAAGATGGCACAGACAGAAGGAGGTTTATGCCCTGCAGTGGGTCCCTGATAGCTGAGAATGATGATGATGTGTCATCTAGATAGAAAATGAATGAACCATAATTATTATCTCTTTTGTGCCAGGCTGTGGTGACGGTGGCGGTGAGAGTGGAGATGGGGGGGCCGCGTCGGCCTCCCCGCGCGTGGAGGAGCCGCCGCCCGTGCCGTCTGTGGCCGCGGCCGCCACGCCGGTCCCGCCCGACGTGTCGCCCACCGCCGACAGCTGGGAGGCGGAGGCAGACGACGCGCTGCTCACCCCCGAAGAGAACAACGAACCCGACGAAGAGGAGGTGGAGCAACAGGTATGAGACTGCGTAAACATCGACCTAAATTGATAGACACTTGGCCAGATTGTCCAAAAATCCTGAAACTAAATTAACTTTGGCACCAAACATTGGTAACACATATTAATAAAAAAAACTAATTGATGGCACCATCTTTTCAGGTCTACTTTAATTATTGTCAACCTGCAATTTTTTCATGCTAATATTGTTTATCCCTTAAAAGCATCCTGTGCCGTTTTTTTCATAGTTTTATGACCATTGACCATCATAATAAATCTGAATGATCCTGAGGAATGTATAACATTTCCACACTGTCAATTTGCATGCTGAAATTAGAGTATTTATGTCAGCAGAATTATTTAAAAAACTGTTCACCACTGTTTTCCATCATTCCTTGTATGGTGTATGTTCAATGTCGATGACGTAAATGATAAATGATTGTGTGATCATAACTTCATAGTTAGCGTAACCGCGCCGGCGTAACATTGAAAACTTGTTGCTAATTCATTATCTCTATGAAGTTTAAGCATTATGTAATTACTGATTTTCCTTTTTAAATTCAATCGTCGTAAGAAGTTTGTTTTAGTAGTAGTGTTGTTACAGGAGGATGGTGAAACAACGAAAAAGATCCCAAAGAAAAAGCCACCCCGAGTGGAAGATACCAGGAGTAAGAAGGAGCATGTTAATGTTGTATTTATTGGACATGTCGGTGAGTTCATAAAATTATTTGTTTATTTTTAAATAAAATTAATAAATGGATAACCGGCCAAGTGCGTGTCGGGCCACGCGCAGTTATGTAGACAGTAAATTTCAATTTTAAATGAATATATAAATTTAAAACAATGGCTTCATAATGAAATTTTATTTTTAATAGATGCTGGAAAGTCCACAATTGGTGGTCAAATAATGTCATTGACTGGAATGGTGGACAAAAGAACACTGGAGAAATATGAGAGAGAAGCACGAGAGAAGTCCAGGGAGTCCTGGTACTTGTCATGGGCCCTCGATACTAATCAAGAAGGTAATTTATTTTAAATCAGTAAATATGAGAATCTGTTGAAACGAAAGTCCGAAGAAATGAGAATCTGAGGATTTGGGTATAATCACATAATTATTTAAGGAGCTTATTTGCTCCCTTTCTGATTTCATAATTTACACTCTTAGTAGATGTTGCTAATATTAAGTTATTTAACGAATTTGATAATTAACTTACCTATAATAATTAGATAATGTTTATTTTTAGATCTAATTTAATTTTGTTTCTTTTAGAACGTGACAAAGGCAAAACCGTGGAAGTGGGGAGAGCATACTTTGAGACTGAGAAGAAGCATTTTACAATACTTGACGCGCCGGGACACAAGAGTTTTGTGCCGAACATGATCGGAGGCGCGGCGCAAGCTGATCTCGCGGTTTTGGTATTTTTTTTTACCTATACTAATATTTTATAAAGAAAAGATTTGATTCTTTGTGTAAATCTTTTAAAACGCAGGCATTACCGCGGAATACAGCTAGTTACTTATCTATGTACTTAGATGATATTTTGAAACTGCACAATAATGTAGTCTGTTAAAAAATTAAAAGCAAGTAAGACTTCAATTTCAAATTAGTTGGTCCTTTCAGTTGTATTGGCTCTAGATCCTAATTCGCTTTAATAATAATAATAATTCATTCACAAATTACTCAGGTACATTATGTTCCCTTAGTAGGTGAAGGGCACAATACAATACAAATTTTAATGAGGACTAAAAAATATTTTTGGCTCATTAGGTAGAATATTATTTTAAACAGTGTAATATACATTTTTTTATTAGAAAATAATGACGAAGATACGGCTCATTTAAATTTCGCGTGACCTCACAATCAAGTACGATTTTCACCATAAGGTCTAGAGCATTTTTCATCAGTCCTCTAGAAACCGAATTTTATTTATACTTCTTCTCTATACCTATTAGTGGTATCGTTGGATTCCTTGTAATGAGATAAGATATCTCGCCTTCTATGGCAAATAGATGGCAAATGTCAAAAAAACTTTCATTATAGGTATTATAAACTTTTAAATTTCGAACACCAAAAAAAAAAGCAAACTGAGCGGTCGCTATCTTTGCTTCTACCACTTCCCTCCACCACCCGTGATCAGGACATCATTAGAAATTTTATGGTATCATGGTATCGGTCGTCGGTATAGAGAGAGTGTACAATTGAAAATTGTCATGTTAGTACTACACTGTTCCTGGCTAACGTAAATCCAAACTCCAATCCATTTTTTTAAACCTCGATGCGCTGTGTGTTTGTGAAATTTTACTACTTTGTTAAACGAAAACATATGGGTGCATTATTTTTGGACAATCTAGTTGTCTTTTCCTCAATCTTCTATTCATTCTAGTTTTGTAACTCTTACTTACATAGAAATCTTTTTAGGTGATATCTGCGCGTAAAGGTGAATTCGAAACGGGGTTTGATAGAGGGGGACAAACTAGAGAACACGCTATGTTGGCCAAGACTGCCGGCGTCAAACATTTGGTCGCCCTCGTCAACAAGATGGACGACCCCACCGTCAACTGGGATGAAAAGAGGTATGCTAAACTGTAAAGCCGGAGAGAGTGATATTAACATGTATCTTCTTTTGGGTCTTTTCACTTTGGTCCTTCAGAAAGCTTGCGTAGGAATACAGATCAAACCTATAGCCTCTATGTGTTTGATCTGTATTTTTGGGAAGTTGGTGTTATGTGGCGCTCCCTCCAAACCCCATTCTTATATCCCCTCGTATGGTGTGATTGCGGGTTCCATCCATTATCATATTCAATGGGACAAAGATCTATAGCACAAAATAGGAAAGGTTAGGGATGGCTGATGCTGGCCTGCAATAGAAATATTAATGTTAATGATAAAACAGTATAATATTGATTATTATTACTTAGCATTATTACAAAGCATCATTTGATTCGTGCTAAATAAACATCTAGCTATCTATTGTTATATAACATTTTCTATATGCATTAAGGCAAGCCTTCGCCACTCAGCCAAGGTGGCGCGTAAAGCATCTACTGCTAAATTGCTCAAACAGTATTCCTCTATGTTTGAACTGACCCCAATGGGGTAGACATGGCGTAGGTCATAAGACCCAAAGGTCACGCTTAAGGTAATGGCAGGCGTAACGATGGAAAAAGGGAATCAAAATAGTGATGGGTTACTAGCCGCATATTCTATTAACATTGTTAATTTCCTCGCCTATTTTTTGCTTAATTTATATGTAAAACTAGAGGCAGCGCGCGGCTTCGCCCGCGTTAACCACGCGAGTAAAATCGCGGGCGTGATGCAATATAGCCTATAGCCTTCCTCGATAAACGACCTATCTAATACCGAAAGAATTTTTCAAATCGGACCAGTGGTTCCTGAGATTAGCGCGTTCAAACAAACAAAAAAACTCTTCAGTTTTATATATAATAATGTAAAATGTATATGAAATCAGTCTGCTTAGTATTTGTTTTTCTATTTTTCAGATACAATGAATGTCGAGACAAAATCATGCCATACCTAAAAAAGTTAGGGTTCAATCCAGCCAAGGACCTATCCTTCTTACCTGTGTCCGGACAAACTGGTCAAGGACTATTGGAGAAAGTAAGATTACCAAGCCTATCATTGTTTACTATTTATTTACTTTCGCTATCGTATTTTTTTAATTAAACAGGTCATTGATTGATATATATATTCTTTACTGTGAGACAGTGTATACAAATTAAAGTAAAATAAAAATAACATATAAAAATGAAAATTATATTTTAGGTAACGGAAGAAATCTGTCCGTGGTATAGAGGTCCATCATTCATTCAATTGATAGATGAACTGCCATCTCTCAACCGCAAGATGGATGGACCATTCATAATGCCTGTAGTGGACAAGTACAAGGACATGGGCACAGTTCTCATGGGGAAGGTCGAGGCAGGCACCACGAGAAAAGGAAGCATCTTATTCCTCATGCCTAACAGGGTAAGTTACAGATGATTATCTGTTGATGTGGGCATTTTTCTGTTCTTTAATTGAACCACTTGTGACGCGGGCACTTGTCCACTAAGTGACGCGGGCACGCACAGGCGACCCGCAGCAGATTCTGCTATCTCTTTTCGAAACTGAAATTTTGACAGAGATAGACTTGCCGCGTGCGCCCGCGTCTCTTAGCGAACGGCCCTTAAAGCCCATTGCACGTGAGGGAGGCAGCGACATTCTTCTGTGTCTCCCTTTTTGTGGACTGGAATAGTTGTTTTCATTGAGCCAGCTAGTCGAGAAAACAGAGCTGTGCAGAGTTGCAGATGTACTGACAATTATAATAGGCATGACGAATGGAAAAATAGTACCTGGGCGACCGAGCTTTGCTTGGTTATTACATCTCAAACATTTACAATTTTTTTTTTAAACTTGTCTAAAAACAATGCAAAATAAAAAATTATATATAAACTTAAACATAAAATAAAAAAAAAGTAAGTCACCGAGTGGGATTCGAACCCGTAACACTTTATCTAGCGGTCGGTATCCTTAACCACTGAGCTAAAATCAAGGCGGTCGGCGCGACGAAATTAGCGACCATATTCTGCGTGAAAAGAAAAACGCATTAAAACTCGAAAACACGCGTTTTCCCAAACATAAAACTAATCTAGATCGATTATTTACCCCCGAAAACCCCCATATACAAATTTTCAGCGAAATCGTTAGAGCCGTTTTCGAGATCACAGAAATTTATAAATATATATATATATATATATATATATATATATATATATATACATACATACAAGAATTGCTCGTTTAAAGGTATAAGATTTTTGGTCCATCGGTTAAATTATTAAAAAACGTTGTACACGTATTTTTTCTTTTCTCTGAGAAACCAAAAATTTCAAAGATGCAACGCATTGAAATTTCGCTTGACGTCACACTTAAGCACGATTTTTACTTCGCAAGCCCCCACTCCAGAACTTTGACGCTCCGTATCTTTGTGAATTTTTACTTTTTTGGTAAACTGAAAAATACGGGTCCATTATTTTTGGATAATCTAAAAGACGGACATACAATCATACTTTTCGAACCCTGTCGTTACCCCTATTGAAATATTGAAATACATAAGGTCTCAAAATTTATCTATTTATCATTTACTTTCAAGCGTTTTTCCCTTCTTGTCATACGATTCCTAGATGCGCAGCTGAAAATCAGTGAGGTACTCTCTGAGCAGCACCAAGCACTGAGCTATGACCTTTTTGGGTTGCTGTAGCACACACACAAAGATATTAAAGATATTGATGTATGTTCCCATTACGATGTTTTAGAATGTTTTGTATTTGTCTTCTGTATGTGTGTGACCATAGCTACACAAATAAACGTAAGATCTATCTATCTATCATTTATCTATTTATTTATGATTATATTCTAATAATATTTATTAGGGCAATTTAATCTTAAATCTGTTGGACAAGGTTTTTATGTCTACTTTTCCTATTGTTTATGTGCTTATGTCATCAATCAACTGGTCAGACTTTACGAGCTTTCTGACCTGGCATACTTTATGAAAAACCAGTCACTTTAACATTCGGGACGGACGAGAGCAACAATATGGATTCTTTCCGAAAAATCTTATCTTATACCTTTAAACGAGCAATTCTTGTATGTATATATATATATATAGTACCTGGGCGACCGAGCTTTGCTCGGTTACATCTCAAACATTAACTAATTTTTTTTAAACTTGTCTAAAAACAATGCAAAAAAATAAATAAAATATAAACTTAAACATAAAAAAAAACAAAAGTAAGTCACCGAGTGGGATTCGAACCCGTAACACTCTTTCTAGCGGTTCGCATCTTAAACCGCTGAGCCAAACGGATAGCGGCCGGCGCGACGAAATTAGCGACCATATTCTGCGTGAAAAGTAAAGCGCATGAAAACTCGAAAACACGCGTTTTCCCGAACATAAGACTAATCTAGATCGATTGTTTACCCCTGAAAACCCCTATATACCAATTTTCAGCGAAATCGTTAGAGCCGTTTTCGAGATCACAGAAATTTATAAATATATAAATAAATAAATATACAAGAATTGCTCGTTTAAAGGTATAAGATGTATATATTTATTTATAAATTTCTGTGATCTCGAAAACGGCTCTAACGATTTCGCAGAAAATGTGTATATGGGGGTTTTCGGGGGTAAACAATCGATCTAGATTAGTTTTATGTTTGGGAAAACGCGTGTTTTCGAGTTTTCATGCGTTTTTCTTTCCACGCAGAATATGGTCGCTAATTTCGTCGCGCCGCGACCGCCTTGATTTAGCTCAGTGGTTAAGGATAGCGACCGCTAGAAAGAGTGTTACGGGTTCGAATCCCACTCGGTGACTTACTTTTGTTTTTTTTTATGTTTAAGTTTATATATTTTTTTTTATTTTGCATTGTTTTTAGACAAGTTTAAAAAAAATTAGTTAATGTTTGAGATGTAACCGAGCAAAGCTCGGTCGCCCAGGTACTGGAGTTTTAAATACAGAGTGTAAATGTATCGCAGACATACATACTTATGTATACTTGATCTATGGTGCTTTCATCTTTTTAGCATGTTCGTCTAAACGGACAATTTGTATGATAAAATTAGTTCTTTCCTTAAATAGAAAAAGCGAGCGAAGCCGCGGGTGGTAACAGCTAATCAATTATAGTAATCAGTAAGTGCATACATACAAGTTATAAGCTCACATTTTAGTCAGTAATGCTGACAAATGTATATTTTTGGCTTCAGGTCCAGGTGAATGTTGACCAGTTATGGTCGGATGACATCGAAGTGACGTCCATTGGTCCGGGCGAAAACGTAAAGGTGAAGCTCAAAGGAATTGAGGAGGAGGATGTGTCCCCAGGATTTGTCCTGTGCGATGTCACTGAACCCATCACTACAGGAAGAGTAAGTTCACTTTTACACTAGATCGTCTCATACTAAATCTATGACAAGGCCATATTCACTCTGTAATATGTACATAAACTTTATGCTACTAATATTATAAATGCGAAAGTGAGTTTGTATATTTGTTTGTTTGTTAACTCTTCGCGCTTAAACTACTGAACCAACTGGGATCAAATTTGGTATAAACATAGTTTGAGACTCGGGGATGGACAAAGAGTTCTCTTTATCCCGAAATTTCCACGGGGAGCGAAGCCCGCGGGTACAGCTAGTTCTTAATAAAGGTGTTTACAAGTACTAAATATTATTGGTTGAATGGTCACAATGTTTAAGAAACATTTAGAATATTGAGTGTTAAAGTTAGATAAAGAAATTGAATTTTGAATAATATAATAATACACGTTCGTAACGTTTATTTTCAGATTTTCGATGCTCAAGTTGTTATTTTGGAGCACAAATCGATCATCTGCGCGGGCTACTCTGCAGTCATGCACATACACTGCGCAGCTGAGGAGGTTACTGTAAAGGTGATTTACATGCTTTATCATTTTGTTGTCCATTGGCAAATATTCAGTGGTTTCCTTAAAATATAAAAATAACCGGGGCACTCCAGTAGTGACGACAGAAGTGAAGACTTCCGTCGATTACGGCAACGGCGATAGTGTCGCGAGTTCAATGGTTAATTTCCCATCTCAAAAAATGCTTTTCGTGCATGTCTAACATGTGTAAAGAAGTTTTCACTTCAAAAATAGATTAACGGACATATCACACAGATTTATCCTTAAAGTAAATTCGAGACTTGTTTTATGATATACTAACTCAATGATAGTTTTATAACAAATACATATACAGATAAACATCCAAGACCCAGATCAATGTGAAAAATATCATTTTCCATCTTAACCTGACTGGAGATCGAGCCTGGGACATCCAGTGTGACAGCCTGGCATGATTACTACTAGAGCACAGAGGTCGTCGTTTGGCACATAGCACGAAGTAATCATTTATAGCCCGTGGTTCGATTTATTACGGGCATGTCCCTTCTACGTTGTATACTTATTGGGGATTTTGGCTAAGCTGTGATTCTTAACGTGTGATTTATTTTTTATCAATAGGCACTAATTTGTTTGGTGGATAAGAAGACTGGCGATAAATCGAAGACGAGGCCGCGCTTCGTGAAACAAGACCAAGTGGCCATAATGAGGATAGAGTGCGCAGGAGTTATCTGCTTAGAACCATTCAAAAAGTTTGCTCAGATGGGCAGATTCACACTTAGAGATGAGAGTAAGTCAACCATCTTTATTAAGACTAGTATAGTATTGCTAATTAGGATTTAATGTAAGTGGTCCTGACCTTATCTTTTATCCTAATTAGCTACAATAACAGCCGAAAATTTTCTAAAAGAATTAGTTTATTCAAATCATTTGCTCATGTTGATCTAAAGTGAGAGCAGATTACAAATAATCTAGTCATCGTTTTATCCGTAGTTTTTCTTCAAACGCTTGATTTTTGGGGTTCCGTAGTAACTAATGAACCTTTAGACCAACGCAGACGATAGACTATTCGTGACGCACTTTTCAATCTGTGATAGTGAAAATAGAACCTATGAAATTATACGCAGTAACGCACACGATGCGCGTCGTGTGCGTTACTGCTTGTGATTGACAGACTAATCTGTGCCGCACTTTTTCGTCTGTCAAAATAGAACCCAAACTGTCGTCTGCGTTGGGCCTTATAGTTTCGCCATGTCAGTCTGTCTGTCAGTCCGCGGATTTACTCAGAGACTAAGTTCTAGAAAGCTGTAATTTGGTATGGGTATTTATATTAATTACGCCGAAAAAGAGGTAAAATAAAATCTTGAAAAAAAAATTTTAGATTATCTCCCATACATGCCGAAGTCATTTTTTTTTCTTGAATAACAAATCGTGTCGGGTTTCGTTAAATAGGTCTTAAAAAACATTGTAAGCTTGTGAACACCATTTATCGATTTAGGGATTCGTTTCGTGCAAATTTTATAATTAAAAAAATAAAAATTTTACTGGCACTTGACTTAATTGGCATTGTAAAACCCCTCTATCTACTAAAAGTTGTATATGGATACCTATGTAAAAAATTCATGGCAGCAGTTTATATAACGAAGTTTAAAGGTAAACTGTCAGAGCTAAGTAAGGTTAACAAATTAAAGACTTATAGGTGACGATGTTATAAAATGTACTCAGAAAAGGAAAATTTCATACAATTAATTAGGTTTTAGAAGTTTTTAGTGGCGTGAACTTAAGTCGGCATTCGCAACTACGGAACCTACTACTGCGTGTGGCTCGATACTTTTAGCTGGTTATTTATTACATTTTTTTTCTGAAGCTTACAAATACAAAAATTGCTATGGATTGCTCACCAATTTTTGGGCTATGCATTTTTGACTTGTACATACTTATTGCATAAAACATTAAAATATTGTTTTCTTTGTTTCAGATAAAACTATTGCTATTGGCAAAGTCCTAAAAGTGATTGAGTAAATTCGGCACTACAATTTGTAATGTAGCTAGGATAGGTCTTTCCAAAACCTATATCAACAGAGAGTGCATGTAATATGTAATTCTTTTCGGGATCTGTATCATGTGAGAGCTCGAGTGTATTGCTTCATCATTTCCAAATGAGAAAAATATATTTTGCAGTTTAATATAAATAGAACAGCTAGTCCTGTTAAAGGAAACAAATATTTTTACAGCTACTGCCATTAATTAGTGTTGGGCCCTACACGACACGCCTGTCATGTTCGCTTAGAAGCACTGTCTTACATTCAGATTTCTTTTTTCTGACAGCTCAAAATCCACAACCAAAGCGTTAATGCTTGCTTTAAATTTACGCAACATTCAGCCCAACTGACAGGTTGACACATTACTATTAACATTTTTAACCATAATTATATTCTAAAACGTATCTTAACTTCTTCCTTCAGTCGCCTGCTCACTTACAGCACGATATATTTCCCGTAAGCGATTGTTAGAGTTTCGTGTAGAGTGCCCAACAACCATGTGAAGAGACATGTTACGCATTGGATAACTAAGCTTATGAACTATGAAGTTATATTCGGGTCCTCGTTACTTGTGTCATTGTGAGCTCTGTTATATTTTATTTGACAGTGACGTGGTGTACGATGGATTAGATAAGCTCTCGTGTACTTGTTGGCACGGTCATCCGCGCACGCGCTGTGTTCAGAAAACAAATGCTACCTACACTTATACAAGTCTTCTTACAGTGGCATGCGTTGGTGATCTATCAACAGGCTTGTGTTTATATTATATTTTCACATATTATAACAGTTGAAGAACTATTACCTATTTTTATTAAAGCAAAATTATGTTTTTAATAGTTTGCTATATAATACATACACATATTTATGAATATGTTTGCAGTTTGGTCTATGACTGAATGAATTAACATTTTATTTGTGTAGATGAAAAGTAGTCACGGACGTATCTGTTTTTAATGCTAATTATATTATCTGCAATACGTTTTCTATCCAATTATGATTAGATTATAATTTATTTCGTAGTCATCGATTTAAAGTACGAACGAAATCGTGTTTCCGCGACAGAAATAAACTGTTTTAATCAAGCCAATGATTGAAGTCTGGAACACCTTATCGTTGATCACTGATATGTACTCATTATTTTAAAGTCTGTCCTTTGAGAGGATGACGTCATATTTCACGTGTCGCGGTGGACGGTTAACGATACGTCGCGTCAAAGCTTCTAACTCGTACGCGAGCATTTAAAGTAGGAACATTGAGAGTACTTATGGAAAGTTGTGCAGAATTTGTAATGGTGGTTCGTATCAGAAAGTTCTTATAACTTCGGCTCAACCTCCGAATTGTTATAGTAAATGTATATTATGGATTTATAAATTTTCAGCTTTTTTAATATAATCAGATTTACGTCTAGGGGCGATTGTATATTATTATCAATATTTTGTGTATATCAGTGGACGGAAGCGAGGCGCGCGCGTCCCAGCCTGGCCTCGCCGCCGCGGCCGCACGCCTTGCCGGCGGGCGCGGGCGCCTCGCCGCGGCCGCTGGCGGGCTGCGGCTATATTATTTTGTTTAAAATAAAATAAAATTTTATTAATAACCATGTATTTGTCATTTGAAAAGATCGTGAAAATAAAAACGCAAACTACTTAATTTAGCTCACGCTCCGGGGCGGGACACCTTTAGCAATAAAATGAGATGTGTATAAGGTCTAACAAAATATACTGAAACTCAGTGCATGATACTGAACTACTTTTCCCAAGGAACATAGGTCGAAATATGAAAAATATTTTTTGGCTTTCGAAAAAAACTCTGATCAACTTGTATGGAAGGCCAAAAATTACTTTTCATATTGCGATATATGTTTCTTGGAGAAAGTTGTTGAGTATCAAGGACTGAATTCACCCTTAAAGTAGTTTCAGCATGTTTTGTTAGACCTTATATTTATAGTTTCATTGTAAAAATTAAAGTAGGCAAAGATCCACTCCATTACTGAAGACTTTTCAAATTCATTTATAAAACCATGAAAATTTATATTATACCTACAGACAATTTGATATTAAGGACCCAATTTACGACCACTTGCACACAGTCAGCGCCAGTGTATACTTAAATATACACCAAGGGGTGAGTTGTCACAGGCCAGTGTATACTTGAGTAGACGCGGCACTAATGCCAATTTCGCAAGCCAGTGCGTAGTTCACACCGACATTACATACATTAGCATGGCGTCTGAAAGCGCTGGCCCTGGATAATGTAATGTACCAGTGTGTTTTTGGGATTTGATTACGAATAAAAATGAAAATGTTATGATTTTTTTTAAACATGACTTTTATTTACTCGGTATAGGAACTTAAATTCTTCTAAAACATAAATATTTCAGCCTAAAATCATCTTATTATTAATGCTGTCTATCAAACAACTTCTTGAAAGTGTGCCTGGTTGAAACTCTGTTTTAGCCAGGCCAGGGGAATGCTGGTATAGTAGTTATCTGTATTTAGTGTAAAAATCCACACATTTTAGCCTTGGCGTTGACTGTTAAAATTTGCTTCCGGAACATTAGAGAAGCGCCTGGTAAAAATGTTATGGCAAAGTTTTTATTTTTTTATACGACTTGAGCCACTGGGTGATAGCGGGTGGGTGAACTGCACCGCGAATACAGCACTCCGTATTTATCTTGAGTACTTTACTATTAAAATAACTAAAAATATATATATAAGAAATTTGAACTTTTTACCTCTCTCTGGAAGATTGAGGTAGGTACGTAACGAATTAAAAAAATATTACTCAAGTTTTATATTAGTGACATCAACGTGGAAGGGACAAACCCGTAACGTAATAAATTGAACCACATGCTAAATTACTATATTATAATAAAATAACAGTCAAAAAACAAAAACTGAAGAAAAAAAAAGGCTGCACATTTTTGTATGGAAATGCCGATTTTTTTCGTTTTTGACTTAACCCTTTCACCGCGAGACTTTATATCAGTTGTCGTGGCCCCAGCTCGAGACAAGGTGAATCTAAAATACCTATCTACAACCAAAAACGGATATGGATACATAAGGTATGTGGGTCCGTCAATGTTTGTCGGATATATCCGACGCTCGCGGTTAAAGGGTTATTTTAATTTCATTATATAGTGGTCTAGTATAGGCCGTGGAATAGTAGTAATATAGTAGTAGATATTCGAATTATTACTGGTATGACTCTTCCACGTTGTAATTATTCAAGAATAAAATTAAATTTTTGTGTTGTACTTCCTAGCACGACCATGATCGCATTCATTCAAACTATAGGTGGTAATAAAATCCTCTTACTTTGTACTATTTTAAACCAGTAATTATAAATTTAATTACCTCTCAAATATCGTAGACATATTGGTCGTGCTGGCAGGACTTCTTCCCAGCACGACTAATCTGAAATTCCAACTTGTAAAAAAGTTGATGAAACGGAAGCATGCCTAAAAATTTGTACTATTTATTATGTACTCCTATTCCATATATTATTAATTGTCATAAAAGGATAACAAGGCAACAGTTTTCTTTATGTTAGATCTATGACTTTATAAACTAGATGGTATGGTATTAAGATGGTATTCATATGTTACTATATTCCAATGACCGAGCGAGGGTGACAAATCAAGTTGCGGCGAAAATGCATTTTTTGTACGTAGTATGTATGTATGTTCCGGAATAACTGTCAAAACGTTGATCTTATCTTTGTGAGATTTGAATGGCTTATAGTTTTTACTCTGATTAAAGTTTGAAATGCGATCATGGTCGTGCTAGGAAGTACAACACGATTATTTATTTACATTTATAAATTCTACATAGAATGTATCTTATTATGTACCTACCTACATAAACGTGATTAAAATTCAATACAAAGGGTTAAAATCGTTGAATATCGGCCTTGTCGAAAGGTCAAGGCTTTTATGATTCCGACCATCGCCGAACTGGATCCAAAACCCCGAGAGCTTTCTCTCCAATCGCTTCAAAGGCCTCCAGGATTGCGATTGAGTGAACGAGTCCCTTTCCCTCAGATCCTAGACCTGAGGATGACAGAGCGACGATTCATGCCACTGCAAGGGTCGGTTCAGACAGAGAGGAGCGCAGCGGCGGAGGTTTTTTTAAGACACTAAGTATAAGCTGCAAACCGCGAGCATTTTGTCATGTTTACACGTTTATACACTTTAGGCTATCGTAATACGGTCTTATTTTCAATTGAGTTGGTAAATCGGGTTTTTCCTCTTTGTCTGAACTGACCCTAAACCTCCCAAAGACGCTGAGACACAACAAGGAGCCGGATGAAGACAGCATCACAGCAGAGCTTTTGAAAGCAGGGGCGGAACATCACGGTAGAAAGTTCTTCAAAATCTCAAAGAATAAAATCCGTTCTTAAAAATATCCGTTCTTCTCGATGGAGTGACGCTTAGAGCGGAGAAACTTAAAGGTGCGATTCAGTTCTTTAATAATTTTTCAAAATTAAAAAGCGACTTCACGCCAAACTACACAGCCGATTTTGATAAAATGTATATGGCACAAAGGGCACAAGTATGCCCTTCAAACAGAAAAAGAACGATGCTATAGCGTTCCGTCGCACCCTCTCGCTCTGGCTAATGACGGCACTGAGCGACAGAAAAGTATAGCAGCATAGAAAAGTGCTGTACCGTGCTGACAAATGAGATCCAATCCAACCCTTATTGACTGTATGTATATCGAGATGTTGAAGAGCTTTTACAATAAAGCTTTCCGAATTATTCTCAAGGAGGGTGACATAGGCAGATATCTCCAAAACCGTTCACCGCTGCTAAAAGTACTGATAACATTGGTTTAAGAATTTTTTAAATCGGATTAATAGTTTCTGAGTTTATCCATTTCAAACAAAGATACAATCAAATCTTTTCAAGATTCCGTATCCAAATGGTAAAAACTAATTAAGACTCCACTGTCAGTGTGTCTGTTTTTTATGAACAGTGATAGCTAGACAGTTTAAATTTTTACAGATGTGCCTGACTTGCTGCAATAACAAAAAATAATAAAAAGCGGCCAAGTGCGAGTCGGAATCGCCCATGAAGGGTTCCGTAGTAGCAAATAACATAATATAAAAGTCTTGTAGTATGTTTTTTTTAATTTTTATATTTGAGTTGATTGAATGAAAGGTAAATTGCCGTTTATGATGATGACGTATTAAAAAAAAACTACTCACTAGATCTCGCTCAAACCAATTTTCGCTGGTAGTTTTCATGGTAATGAACATCATATATTTTTTTTAGTTTTATCATTCTCTTATTTTAGAAGTTACGGGGGGGGGGGACACACTTTTTTCCACTTTGGAAGGGTTTCTCGCGCAAAGTATTCGGTTTAGAAAAAAATGTTATTAGAAACCTCAATATCATTTTTGAAGACCTATCCATAGATACCCCACACGTATGGGTTTGATGAAAAATAAATTTTTGAGTTTTAGTTCTAAGTATGGGGAACCCCCAAAATTTACTATTTTTTTTCTATTTTTCTGTCAAAACCTTAATGCGGTTCACACAATACATCTACTTACCAAGTTTCAACAGTATAGGTCTTATAGTTTCGGAAAAAAGTGGCTGTGACATACGGACGGACAGACAGACAGACAGACATGACGAATCTATAAGGGTTCCGTTTTTGCCATTTGGCTACGGAACCCTAAAAACAGAATAATTAATTTTATACTGTTGAATTGAAGTAAGACACTAACATGATTATTTATAGATAATGGTACGGAACCCATCGTGCGTGAGTCCGACTCGCACTTGGCCGGTTTTTTGTTTATGATATTCAAAAGGGGGTAATTTATGGGTACATACGCGTTTTCCTTTATTATAAACTCTGAGAACATTTAAGAGCCCGCTGTAATCTTTTTGCACGCTGGCAGCGGGCGCACGCATACAACGACATGCCGCTCACACACACAGAGCTACGTAGGCGACGTAAAACGCGGTGTAGTGCGCTCGGCGATCGTTGATGTTTTTTGGTTAAATATACTGGTGGTACATTATGTTTTGGTGCAATAAAGATTTTCTAACTTACTAACTGGTATAAACTAACAGATATTATACAAATTTTGGTAAAAGTTTTATTACATAGTAAATGCCATCCTAATTTAAATGCGAGTAATAATATATGAATATTAAATCCTTGAGTGCTTTGGATTACGGGTAAGTAAAAAATAATATGATAAATCGTGAAGGTGATAATAATGGAGACTTCTATTCTTTAACTTATACCTTTAAACGAGCAACTCTTGTAGTTATATTTATTTATTTATATATTTATAAATTTCGATGATCTCGAAAACGGCTCTAACGATTTTGCTGAAAATTGGTATATGGGGGTTTTCGGCGGTAAATAATCGATCTAGATTAGTCTTATATTTGGGAAAACGCGTGTTTTCGAGTTTTCATGCGTTTTTCTTTTCACGCAGAATATAGTCGCTAATTTCTCCGCACCGGCCGCCATCCGTTTGGCTCAGCGGTTAAGGATGCGGACCGCTAGAAAGAGTGTTACGGGTTCGAATCCCACTCGGTGACTGTTAATGAGTACTTTTGTTTTTTTATGTTCAAGTTTATATATAATTTTTTACTTTGTATTGTTTTTAGACAAGTTTAAAATGTAGTTAATGTTTGATATGTAACCGAGCAAAGCTCGGTCACCCAGGTACTGTAACAATCCTAAACTACCTATTTTAAATATCTAAATGTCCTAAGAAATAAAAGATAAATATAATCTATCTAAGTAAAATATATTATCTTAAACCCGCTGTGTGTCTTGTACATGTGAATTGGCTATGATCATCTTAGTGGCGAACCCAAGTTGTATAGAGCAGTAACTCAGACTCTGGCGCAGCACGTCCCGTTCTACTATCTCTTAGTATATATCTATAACAAATAATAACAAATTTAGTGAATTTCGGAGATGAGATCTTATGGTAAGTCTAATACTGTATGACAGTCGGTATATATACATATATAGATATAAGAACGTTCATTATTTTGTATCGGTTAAAAAGCATGCTCCTCCCCGCATGTTTTTGTAGCTTCGACTCCTGACGGGATAACTCCCACCGATGGGGCAGCAATGCTCTGAAACGTTCTAAATATTTTACGTTAATAGGCCTTTTCAGGCAGGAGACGTGTCTGTCTGGAGGGAAGCAAGAAAAGTCTTGCACAAGCGGATACAGAGGCTTCGGAATCTGAAGTTATTCAGAGACCGGATCTGAGCAGCAAATATTATTTTACAATCAACTGTATCCTAAACGCTTGAAAGCATACTACAAAAATATGTCCTGGCACGTCCTGTCAGTCGTCTGTCTGTACAAATCTATCACAATAGGATAGACAAAGTTAGGTGAAGCGATGATGTCTAGAAATAAGATGAATAAATGATTAATAAATCAATTATAAGGTTTCAAAAACATAAATAAGTAGAATCATTTCAGAGAGCAATAGCAGTTTAAATACTCAAGTTACGTTACTATAGCCTCAACTCATGGTTGAATAAGTTAATGATGTAATCGGGATCCTTTCCCATTTAAACAATATATTGTTGTTTAAGTAATACCTCTTTGCCAGAAGGTAACAGTTCCACATGACTTCTCCATGTTTATAGAACATTGTAGATACACAAGATTTAGCTTGTTTAGCAGGCATGACATCAAAGTCAATGGATCAGCTTTAACCAGAATAGGTTTAGTTATTCCATTCATTGAAGTAAAATAACCCCATGGTGAAGAGGTTAGATTCCAGGCTCAACTTCTCTAAGCCCAAAGGGAATCGTATGACGAATAAAGCGTCTCCAGACGAGCGTGACATAACACTTAACGTAGACGGAGGGCCTTCCTTTGCATTGCAGTAGAGGAATGTACCCTATGAGCGAGAACTCAATAAAGTGCTGCCACAACCCATCCAGATAGCCCAAATGTAGTAAGTATGTAGATAGGTAATAGAATACCAAACCATCTTCATAGTCTCGACTTCTCCAAGACAAGTTATCAATTCCACTGAACAAGCCAGTCAAGTCAACCAGAGTAGGCCAACACACAATTGAAGCTATTGCTTTCCGAAGTTAATTCAGTTTTCAGCACTCCAGCTTTAAAAGCTATATTCGAGGAAGAATAAATATTCATGAGGTAACATGATATAAAATAATCAGTACATCAATAGTACATGAGTAACCGTAGAGTAGAAGAATCTCCAGATCAATGGCACAGCATGAGTAAAAATAATATTTCCAGGATAATTCTTATCCAAGTTCCATCCGAACACACGAAGATATAGAAAGTCAAATAGTCAACATCTAGTCATGATGTGTAAATAATGTTTGTTGATAATTAAGTATTATAACTTACAGATTAGAAGAAGAATACATGACTCATGTATTTACTCGTTGTAACCCGTTGTGAAGTTTTTATTTACAAAGCTATATTAGGGTTTATATTAGAGAAAACACATTAAAATAACATATGCAAATCAGGGCAAAGGCTATCTTTTTATGTCTCTCCCATCTTAGAAGACATTCGCAATCAAACATACATACACCAGTATATGATACACTTCATTTAAAAATAATCTTATGTAGAGCAAAGGCCTGCAGAAATGATCTGCCTCTCTCTTCTTAGAAGATTTGCTTCTGTACAAACATACATACTTTATTTCATACATACGTATCTTATTTTATACAAGAAGTCATATATTCCAGCGCAGTGTTGCTCATAGTAAAATAAAGATCTCACCAAGTTTCCAGTTAGGTATTATAATTATGATTTTCCTGTTATCAAAATGTATTATACCATTTCTCCAGACAATATTCCTGAGATCTCCATCCGCATTCTCCATCCAAAACCAAAATTATTTTCCTCCTCTCAACTGTCACAAAAAATAAACAAACAAGTAGATTAAAGAGTTTCTATTACTATGTCCAGCAGAGGATTGCTACTACGATTTTAACCGACTACGAAAGGATAAAAATACATATATATAAGTTTAAATATATTTGAGAATGTAAACAACGATCGCACACATGCGGATGGTTACAACTCGACCCCAAAATTTTATGCAGCGTTCTTTTAAAATAAGGACCGAAATTAAAATTTTACTTTCTTTACATTCTCAAATATTAACGAAACGCAGTTAGTTAGTTAATTCGACCCCTAAAATTTTATGCAGTGTCCTTTTAAAATAACGATAAAAGATAAAATTTTATATTCATTTAATAATATTATTCTCCCAAATCACAGAATGTGTGTAAAATGTGTGTGCCTAATGTAGGTGCATACGAGTGTAGAGTGTGTTTAAACCAAGAGAGCATCTTCCATCATCAAGACCTCAGGTTTGACTCAAAACTTCGTTCTATGAACAGGAATCAACTTTCACCTGAACGGACTGTGTTCTCGTAGAGCATGGGTTGTGAGGCCACAGATCCTAGTAATCTCTGGTGAAGTACATCCGTCCTGATTCAACATTACAATCAAGATCGCAAAATAATTCAACATCCCCCGGAAAACAAAGTTCTTCATTAAAGGCTAATTATTCATTGCCGCGCATGTCCAGAAGCCATACCAAAACTTCAATCAAAACGAGTTCCAACACTGTCTTGGTGCATGTGAAGTTACCGAAATGCATCATATAGGCATAAGCCTAGCTTCTTGTCCAGTCTAGAGCATTTTACAGGTGTATTACACTTGAGAACATTCCAATGGCATACAATGTTATGTATCCACGGAATAAAATTAAACCTGACATCTGTTCCCCCTATATAATGCTCCTTTGTTGAGTGTATCTTCTATTCTTTGGGCCGATAATATCAAGTAGTAATCTGGTTTCACATAAGATATGAACCGGGGCCCTCCATTAGCTAAACATAACTTCATCACTCACGCTTCTTCTCTCAAAATCACCAGCCTACGCGAAATCAAAAACTCACAGTCCCTTTTCATCTTTCTCTGGGGTTCCACGCCACCCAAATCCACATCAAAGTTCTTCCAGATTACCAGAAAAATTTATAACTTTTTTATTTACAAAGTCATTATAATTACTTTTTTTTTATAAAGTACTTTAGATACGACAAAGGTTTTAAAGGCGAAGGTTCTAAACTGACGAAAGAGAAGGAGCTCCAACTCAAATTCTTAATTTCCGATCAATGGTCTATAAAAGAAAAGGTTTTTCTTTAAAATTTTGTCAATATTCATATCCTACATCTACCTTAAACTACTTAACTACCAATGATTAATTACGTTACCAAATAGCGTAAATAAGCATTCAATAAACATAAACGAATATTTAAAAATACCGGACACGTTTTCCAGTCACGCAATGTTATCCTAAAATAACCTTTTCATAGACGGAAAGTAATCTGTAAATAGATTACGTAATAACTTTTCGAAATCTGTAAAACAAATAAATTCCGCTTCACAAATAATTCAGAAAAATAAGCTCTACTTAGTATTTCATCGATATGAAATCGATTACGATATCGATTGAACATTATTGAAATGATTGAACAACGAATGACTAAATGAAACGTCAACGTCAAGACTGTCAAAGTCATCTCAACTTCGCCTGCCGGTTAATTTTTTGGAAAACACAAACATTACAGTAAACAAATTAAAATAGAAGATTAAACAGTACTGTAATATTTCCCTCATGTACTGATTGATGTACGTAATAAGTTTTACAAATAGACGTACATACACTAAAATATATAAAGAAATGTCCGGTGAGTGTATACTTCTGACTATCATATAACTTTTATCTAATTTATAACCCCGTATAACTTATTTCATCTATAACTTCTTGTTTATTTTCAAATTACTAGTATCAGAATATCTCTACTAAATGCAATAATCAATATAACTTTCTGAGAAAGAAGTGTTTGACCCATAAATGTTTATGAAGGAAAATTAGTAATCTATCTTTTGACTTAGCCATAACTAAAATATTCCGCCTCCTTACTATCCATCTAGGTTTTCCAGTAAACACAAAGAACAACTCTATTTGTACCTCAAAATAAATATATGTTTTCTTTTCCAGGTTGTATGAAACCGTATGATTTTTAAAGGATTTGCTTGAAGAATTAATAGAAAACGTTGCCCTAACATAAACACTCCTCTTCTCAAACCAACCTGAAGACCATTCTGATTGAATGAAAGTATTGAAGATCCTGTATCTCAAAATTAATATGTAGTCAACAGCGGAATGTCAACAATAAAAATAAAATATGTAATTCATTTGTAAAAAGTGTATATCTATTGTTTGATGGTAGCGCAATGTGCGTGTAAAATCATTTTATTCTTTTATTTGCTATAAATGACCTTTTAAACCAATAACTTTTCTTATTAAAAACTCTTCCACCCCACGTAGCGATGACTTCTTTATCATCCCTGAATATTTCATCATTATCATCATATCAGCCATATGAAGTCCACTCTCTGTACACATATAACTTATATGTCAACGTTATTGAAGATTGACTAAGGGTTTTAGTCTAAGCCGAATGTTTCTACACATTCATATGACATTGTTGATAGACGGACAGCTTTCATGAAAATTATTTGTAAAATACCTAGCAGATACATATAGTTGATTACTTACTTAGTACACCATATCCACAATTACTTCCAATTGTACTTATCTATTTATTAACTTATTATCAAAAAAAACACCTTTTATCTCCTTCTTAAACTTATTATTATGACAACCCGTGGTCATAATAACTTCAACCTAGTATCATTGATCATCATACTTAAGGAATAGATATTTATCCCATCCACTGCAAATATTTCTAGTAAAAGGTATTCCATGTTTTAGCATTGTCAACTACCAGTTGTTACTGCTTGTATTGTAAGAGAGACTTGAAAAATTATCCATCTCTGTGTTTCTATAGGTACACAAAACTCATATAAACTGTAAAGTAAATTCTATTCTTTCGAACACCTATCACTTACTCACTTAGTAAATAAACTAAATCTTCTATTTATATGCTGCAACAGACAACATAAGTACTTACTCTCTTTTCTGCGTCGGATAAATTCATATATTTTTTTTCTTAGTACATGTACTCAAGTACTTGTAAATAGTTGTCCCACCAAACCACATACATACTATATTTGTAAGTAGAAAATGACCAAGGTATGTTACTCTTTCACATAAATAAAACTATCGAAACAACCTGCCCTTGTATAAATATTTCTTGTACATGAACATACTTTTGTCAAATATCCATAAACGCAACGCAAATAACCGCAATAATTTGTGTAAGTACACATATTTCTATTTTGTAAACATTTGTATTCAATACTCCTCACTACTGCAGTCAGTTAATACTAAGGCTGTATAACTTGACGTCTTTGTCACGCTATTTCGAGGATATGAAACGTCAAACGGGACATTATCAGCAAAATGTCAAACGTCATAGTAAAATATGTAAACAAACATGAAATGATCTCAATCTTACTATTTTTGCAAACCACCATGTATTTCGCCCATTTTAGAAAACTAAAAGCAAGAAAACGTAAGGAGCCGACGTAAAAAGACCGACCCCAGCACTATACAAATGCCGTCAGCGAGTTTATAAGTGTAAACAAGTGATAAAATAAAACTTCCAAACAACCCATTGGAAAACTAGTTTTTACATATAACTAAACATTTTTCAATAAGTAAATAACAATTCTAAGTGAAATAGCTAAGTGAACGCAACCCTATGTAGTTTAAGTGTTTTGTAATAATAAAAAGATGATTTCTAGTAACCTTTATCATAGTGTTTTTATTTCTACCAAGCAGAAGTATTCTCTGTGAATTTGTGTAATAAAACATAGTAGAACTAGACGTGAATGCGCTATCCTTTTTCAATTCGGCAACAAAATGTGGGCAGTAAACAAGAATCGCGAAATCCCTGTAAACCGACCACTAACTCACATCAAGACAACAGCAAGCCCAAGACAGTAAAACTATGTAAACTCAATCAAGTAAGTAGATCAAATCTAGCCTATCAGAATGTAATAGCCTAGTACCAATAATATGCTAATGATGGTACCAAAAGTTCTGACTGAAGTACCAAAAATCCTGACAGTAGCCCCAAAAAATCCTGACGCAAGCCACAAAAATCCTGTTCGCAGCCCACCAAAGATCCTGGCAAAGGCACCAAAAATCCTGGCAAAGGCACCAAAATGTAAAAGGTGATAAAATGATTAATAAAAGAATTATATGGTTTTAAAAGCATAAATAAGTAGAATCATTTCAGAGAGCAATAGCAGTTTAAATACTCAAGTTACGTTACTATAGCCTCAACTCATGGTTGAATAAGTTAATGATGTAATCGGGATCCTTTCCCATTTAAACAATATATTGTTGTTTAAGTAATACCTCTTTGCCAGAAGGTAACAGTTCCACATGACTTCTCCATGTTTATAGAACATTGTAGATACACAAGACTTAGCTTGTTTAGCAGGCATGACATCAAAGTCAATGGATCAGCTTTAACCAGAATAGGTTTAGTTATTCCATTCATTGAAGTAAAATAACCCCATGGTGAAGAGGTTAGATTCCAGGCTCAACTTCTCTAAGCCCAAAGGGAATCGTATGACGAATAAAGCGTCTCCAGACGAGCGTGACATAACACTTAACGTAGACGGAGGGCCTTCCTTTGCATTGCAGTAGAGGAATGTACCCTATGAGCGAGAACTCAATAAAGTGCTGCCACAACCCATCCAGATAGCCCAAATGTAGTAAGTATGTAGATAGGTAATAGAATACCAAACCATCTTCATAGTCTCGACTTCTCCAAGACAAGTTATCAATTCCACTGAACAAGCCAGTCAAGTCAACCAGAGTAGGCCAACACACAATTGAAGCTATTGCTTTCCGAAGTTAATTCAGTTTTCAGCACTCCAGCTTTAAAAGCTATATTCGAGGAAGAATAAATATTCATGAGGTAACATGATATAAAATAATCAGTACATCAATAGTACATGAGTAACCGTAGAGTAGAAGAATCTCCAGATCAATGGCACAGCATGAGTAAAAATAATATTTCCAGGATAATTCTTATCCAAGTTCCATCCGAACACACGAAGATATAGAAAGTCAAATAGTCAACATCTAGTCATGATGTGTAAATAATGTTTGTTGATAATTAAGTATTATAACTTACAGATTAGAAGAAGAATACATGACTCATGTATTTACTCGTTGTAACCCGTTGTGAAGTTTTTATTTAGAAAGCTATATTAGGGTTTATATTAGAGAAAACACATTAAAATAACATATGCAAATCAGGGCAAAGGCTATCTTTTTATGTCTCTCCCATCTTAGAAGACATTCGCAATCAAACATACATACACCAGTATATGATACACTTCATTTAAAAATAATCTTATGTAGAGCAAAGGCCTGCAGAAATGATCTGCCTCTCTCTTCTTAGAAGATTTGCTTCTGTACAAACATACATACTTTATTTCATACATACGTATCTTATTTTATACAAGAAGTCATATATTCCAGCGCAGTGTTGCTCATAGTAAAATAAAGATCTCACCAAGTTTCCAGTTAGGTATTATAATTATGATTTTCCTGTTATCAAAATGTATTATACCATTTCTCCAGACAATATTCCTGAGATCTCCATCCGCATTCTCCATCCAAAACCAAAATTATTTTCCTCCTCTCAACTGTCACAAAAAATAAACAAACAAGTAGATTAAAGAGTTTCTATTACTATGTCCAGCAGAGGATTGCTACTACGATTTTAACCGACTACGAAAGGATAAAAATACATATATATAAGTTTAAATATATTTGAGAATGTAAACAACGATCGCACACATGCGGATGGTTACAGTACTTTAGCAGAGTTGAGCACGCACATTATTTAATTTGTATAGAAACTTAAATAAGGCAAGTTTTAGCAAATTAGGTAGTGCAAAGTATTATTTATCATTGATTGTAAGCCATATTACTCCGTATTACTCTCTACATGGTGATTTTTCAATGGTTTTAGTGCCGAAAGCCACTTCATAAGGATCGTTATTAATACCTTAATAGCTAGTTAAAATAAAAATTCAGAAACAAAAAAACCGTGAGATCAATTAGTAGAACCACCACCTGGCCGGCCCGACAGAGTTCATCGAGCTCACGCGGCAGTTTTGGTCAGGCGTAACTACTATTAAGTATTACTTTTATTTAAAACTCTTAGATCTGTTGTAGCTAATAAGTATCACGATTTGTAAACAGTATTGGCAGTTGTTATAAGTGTTGCTAAATTAATAAAACCTAAGTGGAAGTCGATTGATACAGTTGGTACGTTCGTACGGTCGGGTATCTGTGGCAAGTTGTAACGAACAGACGGATATTTTAAAAATTGGCAGCACTAATTGACCGGTTGGTGAGAATTCATTCTGAATAAATAATGAAGGTAGAAATTAAATGTCTGGTGAAAATTTTTTTACAAGCTTTCTGGGGCATTGACGGTGGAGATAAACACGTGTCATGAAATCTATGCGAATCTTTTATTTAACACTACGTGGTCTCGATCAGAAGTCATTTTCGCAACATTTTTGTCTCGTCATACACAAATATGGATAGAAGATTTTTTTTACACGATGACATTTTTTTCCAAAACCAATCGAAATAAAATAAATAAAACTGTAGAATTAAGAAAATTGGTATAATTTGTCTAAGTATACATTTAAAAAGTACACATACAAATCTGCTTGACAGGAAACGCTACTTTTGCTTCTGATTTTCGATTAAAATTATTGCAGAAAAGCCTCATGTTAGCACGCAAATCTGACTACCGTTTTAAACCTTGCGTGCTCATAACAAACATTTTCTAACATATAAACGGATTTCGATGAAATTTGGCACAATGATAAGTAATAGTGTTGCAAAGCTACTAGAAGTAGAGAATTCCAGAAGAATTAGCAAGTTCTAAAATAATGTGGAATGTTCTAGAAGTTTATAGAATAATCCAGAATGATGAAGATTAAAAAAGAAGGTTGTGGAATGTTTGAGAATAATCCCGAGTTCACATCGGTCAACCAACACTAACATTTTAAGTCGGGGTGACGGAGGGTCAAGCACATGAATTTTCTAGAAATATCTATTCTCGTACCTTGGCAGGCGTATATAAAAGTGGTGAGATAACTTCAAAGAGATTTAACAAATATTATCGGCGCGTAACCTATACGATTTCAGCGACGAATTTTGGACTATGACTGCATGAAGACTTGGACAATGGACGTTTCGAAGACCATATTAGTGTGTCAATCTTTGGTTGCATAGTGAATAAATTCCCTAAGAAGAGTGTTGGCATTTTTTTCCAAATCTCAAACCCCACTTTCGTAACAATAGCTAGGATACTTATTGAAGGTACAAGCACGTATTAATTATAATATAGGGCTAATAGCTGCAGGAGTTTCATTGAACGACATTTAGGCGGATCGATGATTTCCAGTAGTAATAATTTATGATAAAAATTTATCAACCGGTCTTACATTTTATTATCCCAAATCTCATCGTCTCGCCTGATAATTTTAGTTTTAATTAACAAATCAGGTCCAGTCTAGACACCAAACTGACAAACGTCTTGTCTAGTGACTTACTTAAGCTTACTTTTTGCCTTTTGCAGAATTAGTGGCACCATAGTATTTATTTTTCCGTTTCACATTATCAACGTTCTATTTTTAGCTCGTTTGCCCATTCTATTTTTTTTTTGACGTGATAACGTCTTTAAAATCGTTTTAGTCGGGTGACATGTTCAGAAACTTGTGTCACACCAAAACCTCACGAGCGCGATCGCAGGTATAACGAGAGAGAGACGGACCGATCTCCCGTCTCATCTCGAGCGCTGCCAGTCATTCCGTGAAACGACGTTATCACGTAAACATCTCGATCGTAAACCTACTTTACAAACAACCAATTTTTTTTTTTAGTCTGCATCCTCCAACATAATCGGAGACTGTATTCTCCAAATTAAAGTTTTTACTAACAAATTTTTTGAATAAAAATGAATTTAACTATTTTTTATTGATTTTTCAAAATTTGTTTCATCTTAAATTTGGGGTGTGGAGGACGGCATCCGGTGCCAGCACTCAGCTGCCGTGCTACACTCCACAAATGAGTACGGCAAATTAAATATAAAAAATCTTTCAATAATTATGTTTGGTTACTTAGACGATATTAGTGAAATCGCATTTTCATGTAAACTGAATTTCTTAAAATGGCCGCTACATCGCGTCCCTTTCCACCGCGGAGCAGACAGTGCCTGCGCATATGGCCTAGGGCCACACCAGCGCTGAACACCACCGCCCAGCAATGGAATGGGAGCAACATCTTCATTTCAGAAATACGGGGCAATTAGGAAGAACTTGATAAATTTTCTATTTCTTTTCAAGTTTGAAAAATTTATCCGATAGCCCATTATATTTACGACAGTACGTTCAACGACACAAATAAATTACTATAAGTAATCAAGTTTTCCAATGATCAAATCCTATCAGTCACTCTATGGTTTGCGCACGTCATCGCACAGTGACTACGAGGTCGGCGTTGGCGCAAAGAAATACGTCCTCTCGCTGTAAGCGCTGCGCGCGGACTGCCGTCGGAGAGTAAACCGCATCTTATTTAAATAAATTTTTATGCGATATGATTTTATTTTTTTACATTTAAAAATATATAATTATGATGTGTTTGGCATATTTAAAAAGGGCATTAAATGGCGTTTGTAACGTTATTTTTATTTTTCTAAAATAAGAGCTCAAAACACAAATACAAGCGACTTTATTTACATCGATTTCGGCGAAAATTACGCGACTTGTTGATTTTTTTTCCTTGTGAATTTAAATAAAACAATGAAAAAAGCTTCACTCATGTCAGAAAATACTTATTCAGCTATATTTGTGTATTTTTTTTACCGGGTGTTAATGATTAAATCATTTGAAAATCTCGAAAGCCCCGCCACGCGTCTTGCGAAATTTGGCAAAACGCACGTTGGATTCCAGTGAATTATACTAAAACAAGCAAGTTCATAGGCAAAATGGTTCACTCATGCTAAATAATATGATATTATCTTTCATAATATATAAATAAATTTAATGATAATCCTGTAGTTTTCTCAAAAACACGACGCAAAGTTGAGTGAAATTTGTCAAATTTAATAGACGGCCTCTTAATAACTTTTAGTACCTGGGCGACCGAGCTTTGCTCGGTTACATCAAAAAAAATGTAGTCAATGTTTGAACATTGACTACATTTTTTTTAAACTTGTCTAAATACAATACAAAATAAAAAAATTATATATAAACTTGAACATAAAAAAAAAACAAAAGAAAGTCACCGAGTGGGATTCGAACCCGTAACACTCTTTCTAGCGGTCGGTATCCTTAACCGCTGAGCTAAAAACAAGGCGGTCGGCGCGACGAAATTAGCGACCATATTCTGCGTGGAAAGAAAAACGCATGAAAACTCTAAAACACGCGTTTTCCCAAACATAAAACGAATCTAGATCGATTGTTTACCCCCGAAAACCCCCATATACAAATTTTCAGCAAAATCGTTAGAGCCGTTTTCGAGATCACAGAAATTTATAAATATATATATATATATATATACAAGAATTGCTCGTTTAAAGGTATAAGAGTACCTGGGCGACCGAGCTTTGCTCGGTTACATCTCAAACATTAACTAATTTTTTTTAAACTTGTCTAAAAACAATGCAAAATAAAAAAATATATATAAACTTAAACATAAAAAAAAACAAAAGTAAGTCACCGAGTGGGATTCGAACCCGTAACACTCTTCCTAGCGCTCTTGCTATCCTTAACCACTGAGCTAAATCAAGGCAGTCGCGGCGCAACGAAATTAGCGACCATATTCTGCGTGGCAAGAAAAACGCACGAAAACTCGAAAACACGCGTTTTCCCAAACATAAAACTAATCTAGATCGATTGTTTACCCCCGAAAACCCCCTTATACAAATTTTCAGCGAAATCGTTGGAGCCGTTTTCGAGATCACAGAAATTTATAAATAATTATACATATATATATACATACATACAAGAATTGCTCGTTTAAAGGTATGAGATATAGGAACATCGGAACATAGGTATTTAAACAAACAAGACTAAAGATTAAATTCTATAATTCCATTTTTTTTATATCAGGCAATTTTCGGTTTGTGCAAGTTCTAGGCGATAAAACTGTGTACAGAAGAATCGACGAAGGGATATTATGACAAATTTCATCTTAAGCAATATTTTAACTTTCAGAATTAGTATTATGTACACTTCTCTATATTCATCTCTGAAATGTATTACAATTAGGTCTAAAACTAGACACATAAAATACAGTCACAGTTTCACAAGTTATTAATTTAAAAAATATATAATAACTTTATGTACACTTAAAACCATTTTGAATCTCGTTAGTACCTATTCTACCTCCACATAATTTCTGTTCATCCATTTACTTTACCATAAATTACCTTAATCTTAAGTCCACTCTAAAGATACAGGGCTAACGTCTCATCATCAAACACCCACATTGGGATTATCAGTCTCAATATCTTTATTTAAGTACCTACAATAGCTAAAATTTGGCAAACATAGAATATTAATCCTGAATCTTGATGTCGTTTTTTGTAACATTCTGATTCATTTGATCATTTTCATATTCCACAAAATCGTCAAAGAGACTGGGCCACGCTTCTGTATCATCATAGGTACTGAGATCATTTCCCACAAATTCACAAAAATTCAAGAACATATACCATGTATCCTTAGGTATGCCACGGATGTGATTATTCTTTTCCAAGTAGTTCAGCCACCGGTCTAGTATTGGTGGTTCGCTGTTAGTGAACACAAGACGCCAAAGTACTATGGCAATGTCTGTAGGAAGAATACGTTGGCCAGTACTAACATCTAGGCCGAACTTAAAAGTGAATCTGTACAAATCTTTAAAATGCTCAGAATCTGTCTTCAATTCACTAGTGATTTCATTTAACTTTTGTTGTATGCCCTTAATTGAATCAGTTTTCATTGTTTTCAGTCCTTGGATAAATTCTGTTTTGGTAAATCGACACATTTGACTAGCATTTAACTTCCATGCAAGTACCAATACTTTGAAATCATCAGGATTAAGTTGTAAATCATTACAGAGGTTTTCTATACCTTCTGCTAATATTGCATCCTCTAAAGAATCTTTGTATTGGTCAAATAACTGATTTATTTTGGAATCTGAAACACGTACATCGCTAGATCCTAGTGATGACATGGTTCGTGGAATTGATGGCAGTTTCTGATAAAATAGTTTGGGTGCTTTATCTGGACCTGGCTGTGTTCTCTGCAAGCTTATAATCTCTCCATGACACGGTTCTCCAAAAGAGTTTACCGTATTAGCGTTTTGTAAATTAGCTGAGTTTCTATAGCAAGTCACAATATCATTTTCTCGCAAAAGTGGCTCTTCTTGATGATAGTCTGATACCATAACAGCAGGCACTTGATGTGTAGCAACAATCTCTGTCATCTCTGAAACACATAATGATTATGGCTAAGACTAAATTGAAATATATAAAAAAATTGGTATTAAATAAATCTTATTAAATTCTTAGATTTTTTGAAGTGAAAACTTCTTTAGGGGCGTTGTGCACTTTTTTTGGAATGGGTAAAAAATTTTAAATTCGCGTCAGGACACGTGGCCTGATCGAAAATTCGTAAGACGGCGCAGGGCGCTTGCGCGAATGTTCGTGTGTTTATGTTACAGCGTGCTACGCGCATCCATGAATGTTGACAGCTGATGGCTCGACTGTCTGTGTAGTGGCCATACTGCTGTGTATTTGAAAATGAATTTGGTCATGCTTGTGACATTTGTGACAGACTGTGGTTCAGAAAAGATTGGAAATATTTTATACTGATAATTAAAGCAATTCGTGCAAAATTATTCCCTAACCATTCCAAAATATCAAAACTGCACAACGTTAATATTCAAGTTTTCACTTCTGCCGGCACTCCCAGAGTGCAACCCGTCGTTTTTTTTTAATTCTTTTATTTAACAGTGGTTTCAGTTTACTTGGTGTGACTATGTCAGCCTAATGGGGAACTTTGATTAAACTCTTGTATTATATATGTAGAGTATAAATAATGAGGATCTTGGAAATGGCTTCAATGATTTTAGTGATGTTTAGTAATGTTTAAGAAAACTTGTTAGAACTTGCTACATATAGTTTGTCTTCACTAGGCTTGGTCACTCAGGTTCTACTATTTTAAACAATATGTATTAAGAATAATAATAATTCAGCAGGTATGGTAACAAAAGTAGAAGTTCCTCATATTTTAACTTTTACATATCTCTAATGGTGTAAAAGCCACCATTTAACTTGGTACGGACATGTCAAGAGGCGAGATGCCGACCATCTGGCAAATAAAATGGTTAGCTTAAAGATAGATGGTCACAAAGATAGAGCGCAACCTGTAAAGACGGGAGAATGTGTAAGGAGGGACATGGAGGAGAGGGGGGTTAGTACAAATATGGTAAATGATAGAAAACTGTGGAGGGAGTTGACATACAGAGCCGACCCCAATTAGGGATAAGGCGAGGAAGATGATGATGATCTCTAATGGTGTCATTAGAAGGTAAATACAAAGTTAAATAGTCACTTACCATCTTTTTTTCCTTGGGAAGTAGTAATGTCTGCATTAGCTTGATTTTTGAAACAACTTAGACAATGGCCCATTGGGTAAAATGTGTGTGAAAAAAGACTTAAAACTCTTGTTTTGTACAGATACACCCCAACCTGTTATAGTCAATTTTTCATTGTAAATGCTATAAAACATAATGGTAAGAAAACAGTAGTATGGCAAGTTTTCTTAAATGTTTTCCTGAAAATTCTGTAACAAAATAAATTAGATAATTTTAATAAACGCCCAATAATAAGATAGGTACAACATTTTTTCATAGTTATAGCTGACTTACCTACCTGAAAGCAATTCATGTAAATAGTAATGGTCAAATAAAAAATAAATAATGTTGTTGAAAAGACCTTAATTTATGCATTTCCGCAAAAGAAACAGTAACGATTGAAATACATACAAGATTTGTAAATTTAATACAATCGAGAAATCCGAAGTGAAAAGATGATATCTGACTCTGACTGACTGACAGCGTGATGTGACGTTAGGATATAATCTGTCTAATCTGTGGATGTGACTGACAACTGACAGTGTCAGTCTGCTGAGATTCTGACAGTATCACAGAGGACAATCTTCCATAAACTTGACATTGACATTTCTTTTTTTTCTCATGGGAGCATTGCACAGCCATACCCACACACCACACCAAAGAAGAACATTACGTTACGTTCGTGCAGTGCACTGCACGCTGCATGCACCTATATGTACAATACGATACGATCGTTGCTGTGTACATTGACTTGACACCCATGGAAGGATGATCAGTAAAATACCCTAGATGGGGTCCAAATGTGGGGTATCTTTACCTGACTATTCCAGGCAGGCAGGCAGCCGCAGGACCCATTCTAATATAGAGGGGTGTGCGTTATTCTATATATATGATCCTATAGTGGTAGAAGGACATCTCTTTAAAGTAACATTTTTGAAGGTTTTTTGTGAAAACTCAAAAAACTCTAACTTCATGGGATTTGTGGAGGAGTTCACACGGTCATCTGGCAACACTGCTGTATGTCACCGTGACGAACAAAACAAAACAAATGTGACAGATGACAGGACTCTTAACTCTTTCGAAGTTGTTGTGATGTCGTGAAAGAAAACGTTAATTTAAATTGAATTTACCTACCTACTTACTTAGTTAATTTGTTTGTATCTTTCTAATTCGTGGTTAAAATATATTGACCATGAGTGTATTTCAAGAAGATTGGGATTTTCGTTTTGAGGCACAGGATATCGAAAAAGGGAGTAACGTAGAAAAGGTATTAATTGGTCTCGAGGAACACATCTTGAAAATAATAACAGATGAATTCAAAGTACAAAGTAATATTTACAATGGTTCCTTGGGCCAGAGTCACGACGAGGAAATCAGGATACTTGCGGAAAAAAATAAACAACTGCGTCAAGAGATAGATAATAAAGTGGAAGATATATCGCGTCAGCAGACTCAATATGAAAAATACAAACAAGGTTTGTTAGTGTTTTAACTCAACTATCGAGGGCAATTTTATTATGAACCTGATTATTCTACTATTGATTTGCCCAAAATATCCAAAAACCACGCTAAAATGGTGCCACCCAGTCATGGGTGGAAAACAGGAATGTTGATAGTGAGACAGTATTGGGGTCAGCAGCCTGACCTTCACATGATCAGGAGGTTTAGATAATTAAAATCTATTATCTTGATTGACTTTTTCAATCTACAAGTTGAAGCAGCTGGTATATTCTTTGTACATTTTTAATATGTTACCAGATATTACAACCAAATTAAATTATTAAAAAAAAAAAGCACTGTCCTATAATTCTATGTGGTTGTCGTGTCATAAGGCTGTAAATTTTATTAAAATCTCTTGATTACTCTTTAGAAGTAATCTGAATATTTATAATTCTATTTTGTACAAACTCAGAAATTAAAAGGTAGATATAAAAAGATGAAAGGTATTTTTTGTGAATCTTTAATGTATGAGTTCCAAATTAGCAAATGTAAACCCTTCTACTTAGTGAATCAACTTTTCCTCCTACTGGTTCTAGGTTTCAATCTCCAGTTGTTGTTTTGACATTTATATAGAACATTGCATGGTGCTAAAAAAGTGTTTTGTTGCTCGTAATTTATGTGCATTTGGTGTTATGTAGAGTACAAGGATAAAGGCATTAATAATATTGTTGTTTCAGACCAAAAACTTTTATCACAAGAAATCAAAGAAACTCATGAAGCGTTTTTAATGGCAAAAAAATATTATAAAAAGTTTTTAAAAATGTACCACACTATAGAGACAAGAAACAATGAAAAGCAGACTATTTTTGTACAATTCTTCACAGAGTCTAAAAAAGATTCTGAAAACTATTCTATGCGCCTACTGAGGGACACAAAAACAGGACATTATGAATGTAAGAGAAATTTTTATTATACTGTATTATTACATACATATTTAATTTATATATAAGACAAAGCATCTCAATATCACACTAACCGTGATCTTTGCCTAGTGGTTGCAAGAGCCAAGATGCACTGTCTGAATCTGAAGTATTTAAATACACAATGTGGAAGGGACATACCCTTAATAAATCAAACTATGGACTATATTAGATCACTATAGTATAATGAAATTAAAATAACAACCCAAAAACAAGTGCACACTTTTGTATGGAAATGCTGATTTTCTTAGAGTTTTGGCTGTTATTTTAAATTCATTACTCATCATATAAGTCATTTAGTATAGTCCAAAGATCGATTTATTACAGGTATGTGCCTTTCACATTGCATTTATATATATGTATATATTCAAAGTAGAGAGCCTGCATTTATAGCAATCTGTGATAACTAAATTATTTATAAATGCATGAGATGCATTCATAGATTTTCAGTATGTGTGATAAGAATTAAGTGGAAGATACTTACCTAAATAGAAATATTCATGCATTTGAGTTTAGGAAATTATTTTAATGACAAACAATGCGATGATTTATAGCCAACAGCTTGGTTGGGCACTCACATATTGATTTATGTGCTAGAAAGTCAAAACCCACCAGTAGTGAAATTAAAGAAATACCATGTTACAATATTGATTTAGTAGTTAGTCCCTTATATGTTTATGTGCAGCATAGGATGCTTATTAGGTAAAGGAGGCCTTCTTTACTTAATTAGCACTAACTAGGTAATAACTAATTCTTTCTATTTTCATTTCAGTACTTAGTACTACTCCACAACTCCCTATTTTCAAAGAAGTACAAAAGAAACTAAAAGAGTCAAATGATGTACCCGGAGCCCTGTGCGCCGTAAGACAAGCCTTCTACTTATTGAGAGCAAGTAAAAGACATTAATTTTTAAGTACTTACTTTACAAAACAACCATGGTTGCACCAGAGCAAATATTTTTCATTTTCTTTTCAATGTAATTTGAACTACATAGGACATTACCATTTCTTTTTCTGTTTTAGTATTATTTTATCAAATTGAAATTTTCAATGGATTTGCATTCAGATGAATACAAAATATACACATTGTAGGTATTTATTTTGTATTAAGTATGTATGTATAACAAAAGAATTAGAAAATACAGATGAAAGATTTTTAAATTATAAATAATTATATAAGATTTTGATTGCATGCCTTATAAGTAAGTTTGAAAATAGAAAAATTAAATAATTAAAATGATTGCATTTTTTCAATCTCTGTAAATCTTACATGCGTATATGCATTTTTGTAATAGGTTTAAGATGTAAGAATTTGTTTAAGGGCATAAAATGATTAATTAATACAACATTTACTTAATAAAATATAGAATTTAATTTTTAACCATGTAAAATACATTTTTATAAATTTATTAATTAACAAAATATAATACAATTCCATACTGAGGTATTACAGTGACACGCCACTTGCCACCCTAAAGCCAACAGCAACTGATACTGAAAAGGCCTTACACACGTAAACAAAGTTACCTATTTACTACCACAACCTACAATCAGTTGGGCTAAATTCATTAGCTCATGCTAACTGTGTGACATACATATCACGGATCTGTATACAAGTGATACTTATACATAACCATCACAACTTAGTATTCCATCTAAACTATCCAGAATTTTTTTAATAATATTTAATATGCATACCAGAGATGGGCTGAAGTTAGTTACAATTTTATCTGATTACAAATTAAAAAATTAAGAATCAAGTAGTATTACACTCAATTTATATATACTCATATTATATATATTTTTGAAAAGTATATATGAAAATGCATATAATTTTACATTTTCAAGTTTCGCGCGTACATTGTTGAGAAAATGTTGGACCAGAGGACATCAAATTGTTCTTTATCCATGACGTCAGATATGTTATTTATGAATAGCAAATAAATGCGCTAATGTATGCATTTTGACAGTTGACACTTAAATGTTTACACAGGCACATGATGTGATAACACGTTTAAAAACAGATTAAACATGCAGAAAACTATAAAATTAATTTTGGTATTTTATGACCTAATACTAACATTTTCCGACTGTTTTAGCCTAAGTTATCTTAAGTATATATTTTTAGATCATTTCTCATATGGGCTAAAATATTCCCGCAATACTATTACTGTTATTTAGGTCAACAACTACGTCAGTGGACCTGAATTAATGGCGCCACCAAACATGGTTCCGTAGTGAACAAAGAATCCTTAGTTTCGCCATGTCAAAAAAGAGGCATTGACAAATAATGTCTCCTAAACTGGAGGTCAGTTTTGAGAGGGATCTTGGCCTCGTTGATTTTGCAATGCAGCTGTCTTGCGTATTGTCGAGCCTATTCGTATCGAGCCTATTCGATTGCGATTTGGTACTTTCATGGGTCAAAAGTAAATTATTTGGTAAAAATAAAATGTCACAAAATAATGTCACTTGTCTGATCATATTATTATCCATTTTCAATGTCATTAGCCTGTAATTCATACAAATCCCATAGAGTCTGTTTGTTTCAACGTTTAGATAAAAGTATCTGATTTAAATTGTTGGAAAGCATGCTTTCCCATCGCCATATAAACAATTGTTTCTCTTCCTTGTCACTAGATGGCGCAATAAGGTACCTAATAATCAAAACATTAAAATCTTTTATTACTATTCTTTATATAAAGTAGTTCTTTGACTAATTAAATAAGTATGACTTATGTATATGAAATGCAATTAATATTTTAAAAGTATATTTAATACTTTCTTTGTCACTTTTTTGCTAGTCGTGGGTGTTGCTGCTGCCATCTCTGTGCCTACCGGCAACTTGAGTTTTGCCTACTTACGGGCCTTCCAATAGTTTTTATGGCGCTGGGTATCTGTTACGTTAGTAATTATATTCCCTTTGTTGGAAAGTAGCGAATTGCAGCTAACACAAATAAACATAAACTACCTGGTAGATGTAGACCGTGGATAATCCCGACAATGAATCTTTTAAAGTAACATACAAAAGATATCGCATTTTCCGTAACTCTCTTAATGAAAAGGCAATTGTTTTTTGATTTGATGGTTAAATGAATAAGCAAAACCGACTTCATTAATATCTCGGTGTAATACTCGACAGTAACTTTTGATGAATATATTAACTGTACGGGAGAATTAGAAAGTTATTGTACCTTTTTAGGCAATTTCGAACTTCAGCTGATAGCTGTTATTCTGTATCATACAAAAAGAAAGAGCTCAATTCTCAAGGTCTGTCTCCGTAAGCCCATTCCGTTCTCCACAGACAAACTATATAAAAATGACAGTTTTAACTGTGAGACAACTATTCATTTTATCTGTTATTTTATTGCAACATTCAAGGACAAGTTATAACTCTAAGTCAGACGTAATCATCCGGTTGCTCCGAAGCCAAACTTCCATAAATCATTCGCACATTGTTTCTTTTGTTACCTAGGTCAGTACCTGTATAACGAACTACACAAGATCCTCTCGATATATTCCTTTAACGAATAAAAGAATAAAAAGGTTGTTAAGGAATGGCTCCTTAATCTCAATTGACTCCACGGAAGACCTTCTAAAATGTAGTCGTCTCGTCACATTAATTTGCTTATGCCTTGATTAGCCTCTGACAGCCTCTGACAACTTTTTATTTAGATCCGAAGTCTCTATGAAGTATCCTTTGAAGGGATGTTTCGAGGTATTTAATAATTTTCAATTATTTTAAATTGAAATAAAGAAAGATATATGAAGAGATTGATGAGTTTCGATGAAGCAAAAGAGGTTTGTCAGGATCGTAGCAAGTGGAAGTCCATAGTCTCTGCCTACCCCTGCGGGAAACAGGCGTGATATTATGTATGTATGTGTTAAATTGAAATGAATTTTTTTGTTTTTAATAAAATTTCAAACAATATCAATAAAAATAAGATATTTTTCATCCCGTGAAGTTAAAGTAGGCATTCGCAACAACGGAATCCTACATAGCGCGTGGCCCGATTTATATCTACAAGTTTCAATTTTTTCGCATTATGACGAGGTCCACTAACTTATTTGTTAACCTTTATGCTGTTGCAGCCTGCATACCATAAATTATAAATATACATTGTTATACATAAGCATGTGGTTTACCATGGAAAGAGATTATACTTTCCAAAGAGTACAGTTTACAGTGCAAGTATTAATATTATCGTCATAAAATTAATTTGAATTAATCGAAAATTATGCCCATCTCTCTTTCATATGGCATTTTATTGAACAATACTGTGTAGGAGTCGCTTTCTGTCTTCGGTTATTCGGAAGATTTTTATCTGCGTTCAAACCATTCACGTGTGTTATTTGATACAGAGAATGGATTTATTGAGGGACAAAAACGTACCCTGCGGGGGCAGTCCTACATATGTGCAGGTCTTTAAGGTCGAACCAAGTATTATTACCGCGCTTTTAGGAACTTAATACACAAAAATATGCATGTCGAAATGTCCCAAGCCAATGTCAATGTAAGGCAATCAATACTCTGTACACCATATAAATCTACTAAACAAATAACTCAAAAAGGAATCAAACATTTTAAGTCTTCTTTAATACATACATATATGTAAAATAAATATGTAACTTAATGGCACTGTCAACCAAATTGAATACAATAATAAATATTAGAAATTATAGATTTTGTAAGAGATTTCATAATATCAACAAGATCATTACTTTTATTGTACCATATATTATATGTGTATATAAATATGTATAAAATATTACATCTCTCGGTCCTATGTTTTGACTAAATACATCTGCATGAGATTATTACCGTATATTATTTTAACATCATTAAGGGTAAGCGCTACTTATGCACATTGTTTTTTCAGTCACTGTATTTTAAACAACATATTTTATAAATTTTTGTGCTATTATTCATAAAATGTGCGTTATACCTACATACTATTATATCAATCGTTCTATAATTAATGTGTTTTAGTACTTTACATTATAAATTTAAATACTGAGAATATATCCTCTTATTGTAACCATTTATGTATACCAGTAGCTGCGCCTTTTCTTTTAGCATCGTAATAATTTGCAAACTTGCGTGTGACTTAATCATACATTCTACTACATATATTATAAATCTATGAATCATAAATATTTTAAGGAATTTTGAGTAAAGCGGTTATAAAATAATCCAATTTGTAGGAAACTTAGGAAATCGGAAGATGTAATCGCAGTTGGGACAGTTAGGATCCGATTTATAATACCGTCAACTATTTTCCCAGTGTGGAGCCTAGGAAACCGCCATCTATTTGCAAGGCTATCGAGACCAAAGTTTACGACGGCGACCTGCGGGGAGCTGTAAGGCTGCTTACCTCGGAATGCAGCTTGGCGCCCGCGGATTCCTCCACTTTAGCTAGTCTGCGTGAAAAACATCCGGCCCCACTGCGGCCTATTACCGGCGCCGCAGAGTTAGAGACTTCTGCTCCGGTATTGACAGTTACAACGGAGGATGTGGCGAGTGCTCTCAGTTCGTTCCACACTAGTTCTGCGGCGGGTTTGAACGGCCTACGCCCACAACATTTAAAGGAGTTAACGTCCATTTCAGCCGGAGAAAATGGACCACGCTTGTTAGTCTCTATCAAGATTGTGTCGTTTTCTACTCGAAGGCAAGTTGTGCAGCGACGTATGCCCTTATCTGTGTGGGGCGTCCCTTTGCGCGCTTACCAAGAAGGATGGCGGCATACGACCGATAGCGGTTGGTGGTGTCTTTCGTCGACTCGTCGCGAAATTGGGTTGCCGTGCAGTAAGAACTCAAATGGCGAATCTCTTGCGCCCAAATCAGTTGGGTTTCGGCTCTCCACTGGGATGCGAAGCAGCAATTCACAGCACGCGCACTTTTGCTATGGACCCAGAGCGTGCCGGTGATGTAATCCTAAAAATTGATATTAAGAACGCATTTAATAGTGTTGAGAGGGACGTAATGCTGGCTGAGGCGAGGGATAAGATTCCGCTATTATGCCCTTTTCTTGACCAGTGCTACGCTTCTCCCACTAATCTTTACTATAATGGCGAAAGGATTGCATCACAGGTAGGCGCGCAGCAAGGAGACCCGCTTGGCCCTCTGCTATTCAGTTTAGCCATCCACGGACTGATTGGGTCGTTGGAGGCGCCGCTTAATGTGTGGTATCTAGATGATGGCACAATTGGTGGATCTCCAGAAGTCCTGAAAAAAGACCTTAGGATTTTGATTCCCGGATTACGCGACATGGGTTTATTCATCAATAGTTCAAAGTGCGAGCTTTACCCGTGTGGAGAAGCAGACGTGGATTACGCTGGCATCTTCCGGGACTTATTGCCTGATCTTAAAATCGTGAATAGGCAGTCTTTTGCGATACTGGGGACTCCAGTCTTAAAAGATGCTGTCCCAGTGGCCTTGCAAAGCAAGAGAGAGATGCTTGTACGGGCGCGTCAGCATTTGCGGCTGTTACCGGCACACGTAGCGTTGACACTTTTGCGCGGTTGCCTGTTAGTTCCCAAGTTGGTGTACATAATGAGAACATCTCCAACGTGGCTTTACCCGAGCGAGATTGCTCAGTTGGACGAAGATTTAAAGGTCACGTTGGAGACTATCCTTAACGTACACCTCGAAGAGGGTCAGTGGTTGCAAGCGTCGCTTCCTGTCCGCCACGGTGGGTTGGGTATCAGGCGTGTGCAGGACACAAATTTATCGGCGTTCTTGGCTTCTTCCAATGGGGTTCGTGGATTAGTCGCTAGCATACTCCAAAAACATGGCGACAGTCTTGTTATCCCTTACATGGAGGAAGCCTTGACTGCCTTTTCCAGGACGTACCCGTCTCTTGAGATTCCGGAGAATAGAGGCGCGCAACGCCAATGGGACGAACAATTGTATAGGGCCCGGTATGAGCAGCTGTTGGGAGCAGCCGTAGATGACACAACAGAAAATAACACTTAAAAGTAGTCTTATTTTGAAAATAGCAAGAAATTCGGTTACTTAATGAAGCAGCAATTAACATTTGAAATATTGCTATGATGAAGAGTGGGAGCGTGGTAGGGAAATCTCGCTATCTCTTTCATACGCGCGAGACTTGATATATCGATCAAACTTAATATCTTATAACTATAGATTCAAGGGTGGTTGAGAGAATCACGCTATCTCGTTTATACGCGCGAGACTTATACTTGATTGAAATATCAAACGCTATGTCGATTAAACTCATAACTATAGATTTATCTGTACATGGATGCAATTAATTTAGGAATAGTGTGATCATTGGCTGACCTTTTAGGTCTATAATTAGAGTTCCTACAAATTGGATAGTGTAATAACTAAAAAACCGCTAGTGTAATACTAAAAAAAGATTGGCGCATTATTATTTCTTTACTTCACTCTGCCCAAATGAAATCAATTTTAATACCTTTTTCTGTTTGGGTCATTCATTACCATTACACAAGGACAAAGCAGCTATACTAGACAGCCGAAACAAAGTACCCATCTGATAATTATGTATACATATAACCTAATATGATGCTTGGAAAAGTCAAAGTACACAAATGACAAAAAGACACAATAATTTATCAATAATTATCGCTACCACATTCTAAAATAAAGTTAAAAATTCAATATTCGTACGTAATGTGTTTGATTGAAATTTCAAATAAACAGTAGCAAATCTAATAATTTTATACAGTATGTCTGTTGCATAATTTAATTGCTTGTTCATATATAATTAATTCAGCGTTTAGTAATCACTTTGTGCAATTATACATATAAACAAAAGAACATTTTTTAATTGACAAATAAATCGTTTTAAGTTCATAATGTCCAAATTCAAATGACTTGCGGTTTCAAAATGTCCAGACGCCAAATATTCAGTCTAAAATTGGATAGGCAACTCATAAACTTACAAGATATAGTTTTAAAACCCGACTACACAGAACTCTCCACACGGTATGATTCGGTATCGGTATGAATATGATTTATCTGTTTCCTCGTATCTTCAATGATATTTATGATGATTTGGCAAATAAGGTGTTCCATACTATTATCTATAAAAAATCACGTAGCGGTGGGAGCCTTAAATATTTATTTTATTCTGTTTTTATGAAAATTTCAACTGTCTAGCTATTCATGAGATACAGTCTGGTGACGGACGGATTGGTATTCAATTATTTATGTCGAAAATGTAGTAAAATAAAATTTGAAAGTTTTTTTTTTTTTACTGTAGTTTCCATATAAGTAATGTGGGAGTAAATTCTTTTTTCTAGACTAGTAGTTCGCCACGAACTTAGACCTCGCGAATATTATTCCAAAGGATGTGCCTCCGCTGCCGGCGCTGATCGCCAAATTGGCTGCCGGCGCCGGTATAACACGATCTGTGTCTGTAGTAAGATACGCATTTTTAAGAAAGTTGTTCAGTAACGCGGACTGAATTCACCCTTAAATAGTTACAGTATATCAGGCTCAGTCAGATAGACTTCGCGAGTCATCCTAAACCCGTTCAAGTATAACGTATAAAAAAGTTGCTCAGACAAAAAAGTTGTTCAAATAAAAAAATTGCGTTTTTATAATGGCAACAAAAAAGTCTAATGACATTTTTGAACATATTTGGAAATGGCGGATATATGACACTTTTGAAATTTCAAACCCCCATATTTCCGCCATTTTGAAAAATTTCGAAAAACTGGCTCGACAAAAAAAATCTATTTAGTTGCTGAATCTGCTTACAAAATTTCATGAGATTCGGTTAAGAAATGCGACCTGTAGGCGAGAACAGACAGACAGACAGACAGACAGACGGACAAAAGAATTTTTGGCTAATCTCGAAACTGAGACGCTTCGCTCGCTTCGCTCGCTCGGTCAACTAACCCATTGTGTAGGGTTATAGTTAAATAGGTTTTACAAATGTTGTGAGCTTGTGAACATCTTTTTCGATTTAGAGATCAGATCATACCGTGTGGAAAATACAAAGAAGTCGGGTTTTAGTTCTTAAAGCTATATCTTGTGAGTTTATTTATTTCCCTATCCAATTGTTGACTGAACATTTTTTGGCATTTTGAGACTTGGACATTTTGAGAAATGAATATTATGAACTTAAACGAAATAAAATGTGTCGGTTGTAAATTGTACCTCATAACTAATAACTAAATTAGTGTCCAGTCTATATGTAAAAAAAAAATCCTTAGTCAATTTTAGCGTTCCGTCATAGTAAAAAGAAGAAAAATAGATTAAATGCATATTAGTTTGTGCAGTAAAGTTCTATTATTATCACTATGAATCACTAAAAATTAATGGAAAAGTAATATTGAATGATATAGCGTTGCCTTGACTTTCTGATCCTAAACTTGTCAAGTAATCATTTGTGGTTGAAAATATTAAATGTGTGTGTTAGTGCCACCTTAAGATATCTTCAGTTTCCCATTGGTCTCCCCATTCTTTTCTGTGCTGCGTATGGAAGGTTGTGGAAGACTTTGATTTGATGAAGACTTTAAAGTAGAGCTACTTCTGCCAGCAGGCAAAAGCAGTGCACCCAGTGCAAGAAAATGCATTGAGTAATACAATTTTCTGAAAAAATAAAGTACTTTGTTTAATACCTAATAAATATGCATTTTTATGTCTAAGCAGGTACAGGTAGCGGCACGAAACGCTAGCACTGACCTAGCTTGCGGAAAATTCAAAAAATAATACTGTACACGCAGTATTCCCTCTACACCTCACTCAGCGTTAAACTTACGTGCCGCTACTTATACATATAAGAAAGCTTCCAAGTTTTTGTACTCATTTTCACATAATAAAAGCTACAGGTTTTCAAACTGTATATTACTACATATAACCTGTTGAATCTTATAACTTGTGATTTTGTTCGCAACCAAGTGAACGAATTTTCAAATGCCCCCGACTTGTTGAAAGGTCATTCCGATGAAGCATGGCGAATTACTGCGCAGGCTATAACTTTTATAAAATACTAAGCCTCTGCTCTCCTAGTAAGTAGGATCGCGCCAATTAAACCATTCGAGTGTACACACTGAACTCACCCGTAAAAAGCAAGGCTAGGTCCCAGATGGAGAAAGACGAACGGCACGGTCGCGTACGTCATCGCGACGCGCGTGGCGACGAACGACGCGACGTCGTAGAAGAACTTCTTGTAGCGGTTGTTGAGGAACATGGGGCGGATCACGAGGCGCACCTGTAATTCATACAAGCTAGTACTGCAACGTTGTAGCTCTCGCGATGTTTCGACATTCAAAGTTTTTTCTTATCTTCTAATAATTTAAAAGGATGTACATAATCATATTATCAAAAATAAGGGTTCAATTAATTTTTGATTAGTATATTGTCTCAATACCTGTATAATTAGAGTAAGTATAGGTTAGCTTTGAGGTTATTGAAGCTATTTAATTAACCATTATTTTGATGACCATGGGATGACCCATGCACATACTGGTGTAACGGTTCGTGTTATAAGAAATTTAGAAAAAAGAAGACGATATTGGCTTACTGTGAAGTGGATGAAAAAGTCGGAAACTGGAATATGCGCGGGGCTCCGAAGCACAACAGTCTGGGACAGCGCATAGTAAGGAGGGAGCTAAGCTAGTGTTGTAAAAACGCTCGAGTCGGCGCTCGAGCAGTTTGTAAACGCTTGAGTCGGCGCTCGAGTCTGATCTTAAACGCTCGAGCAGTGGCTTAAGCGTTTTAGAAAAAAAGTTTATTCAGAGCGTCCAAACTCGACGCTTCGATGCTCAATTGAGCTTGAGCGCGAGCGGCAAGCATACGAGTAATTTAAAACGAGATTTATTCCTATTGAAATTATACTAGCTGTTTTTCTGCGACTTCGTATAATCTAAAAGAAAAAACAAGATGATTTAGTATTGTTTTTATTCTACAAGGGTTTTTGTTATTCTACAAGGTGAAAAAGTCCTGCCCGCGTGAAATTTATTCACAATATCAGTTTAGTTTGTTAAATTTCCATTGTAATTGATCGATCAATCAATAATTGGCGAATCATTTTTGTATGACTTTTTTTTCTTGATTTCAGCATTGGTTAAGATGTTCATGTTAACGCGTTGAGTCGCAACTTCAAGAATATATTTAACATTATGTTACTACCTGTGTAATCATTTTATTTTATTTTTTTAACCATGAAGTAAAAAGGAAGTAAGTGAATCATCTGTTTCTTCTTTTAGTTATGATCAGACCAGCTTTGGAAAATGCTACCTCACTTGGCACACTTGTAGTTTTACTTGTACTTGTTTCTCGACATAGCGAATACAATAATAGCAAAAACGAAGTTATAACTAATAGGAAATACGCAATATGGTATTGACTGTTCGAAAATGACTAATCACTTTGCTTACAAAATGTTACCGTCACAATATTCTAACAGTCAACATAAATTTAATGGAGTATAAAATAATAAATTATTTATTAAATATACCCACCCATAATGAAAAATTATTACGGACGCTTCGACGCTTGAGCTGGAAATTCGAGCGTTAAAGTCGCGAGCCTTAACGCTCGAGTCTTCAGCGCTCAAAAGCGCCGACTCAGCGCTCAAAAGCGCCGACTCAGCGCTCAACGCTCGGCTCTCAGCGCTCATTTTTACAACACTAAGCTAAGCCTCTAATCATCTGCCGCCGCCAGTCGCGCTTCCCTTGCGTTGCGGCCCAAGCACGTGCCTAGAGAGAGAGCATTACTCACCCTGCGCGCCGCCACGGTGAAGAGGCCGCCGGCGAAGAAGGTGAGGTAGTAGCCGGGGTAGAAGCCGTGCCACACGGCGGACAGCGCGTACACGCGCGCCGTGCGGTAGGCGGCGCCGCCGCGCTCGTACGCCACCGCGCGCAGCCACGCGTTCGTGTTCTTGTTCCAGCACGCGATCGCGGTGCGGAAGTTCTGCGCGAACTGCACGACAATGCTCACTTTGGAAGGATTGAATACTCACTTTGGGGGGACGACACTTGCCTCCAACAAAAATTTGCACTTTAAACCCAAATATTTCAGAAACGGATCCCTAAATTGAAAAATGGTGGGTTTAAAGTTCAAATTTTTGTTCGAGTCAAGTGTCCCCCCCTCTATCTGCTAAACGGTTATATATGGCCAAGTGCAAAAAATCACAATTATAGCATATATAATGTAGTTTGAAGGAAAACTATCAGAGCCAAGTAGGGTATACAAATTAAAAAGTTATAGGCGATCGAGGCGAACTTATAAAATGTACTTGAAAAAAGACATTTTCATACAAATTCAATAGATATTAGTTTTTAGACGTTTTTAGTGGCAAGAACTCAAAGTTGGCATTCGCAACTACGGAACCCTACACTGCGCGTGGCCCGATACGCACTTGCCCAATTATTATATTGTCTGCTTAAGACAAAAAGTTGCCCAGCTCGTATGCTTCAATCTTGTGAGTTAGCTATGGCCCATGAGCCCATGATCAATTAGCTATATTAAGACTTTTGGGAGAATAGCACTAACCTCGAATTCTAAAACATCAATATTGGAGACTTTGTCCCACTTAGGTTCGCCATGCTTGTCGTAGCCGTTGAATCCTATGCCGCAGTTGTTGCAGATGGCCTCTGAGAGCAGCCAGGCGTGGTAGTACTTGCAGCGGAACAACGTCACCGAGAAGTTGGTGTACCAGAGTAGGTACAGCGCGGACCATGTGCGGGACACTTCCGATGTGGGGTCAGTTAGTTCTGCAATAAATAAATAAATATATAGGGACAAATTGAGCTAGCCCCAAAGTATGTTCGAGACTTGTGTTATGGGATACTAAACTAACTCAACGATATTATATTTTATTTTAACAAGTACATATATAGATAAACATTCAAAACCCAGGACAATTAGAAAAAAGCCATTTTTCAACTTGCCCTGACGGGGGATCGAACCCGGAACCTCTAGGCGGCGGACTAGCATGGTGACCACTTACTACTCTTTATCCTTAACAAGATAGACAGAGCCTGGGGCTGACCCAAAGGCCTAAGCGCGACGGTGAGCGTAAAAGTGGATCGGCATCACCTATGGACATGATTCAGATTATGATTTGTGCAGAAAGAAAAGCAACTGCATTTTTTCTTCCAGACCAGCAAACAAATAATTCGCTCGGTAAACATTACTTATCTTAATCTGCCTCGCTTCTAAATACTTTTACAGTATACAGCCTTGACACCTTAACGCTGTTAAAAATCATGGTTTAGAGAAGACACAACAAAACATAAAAATGCTATTGGAGCATTGATTTTTTTGTTTTCAAATAGGTATGTAGACGCGGCGATTACGCAACCAGATAAAGATCAAAGCATGACATGACATGACTTTACGTTACTTTTTCACTGAATATGCAAAACGTGCCAGACCTATGTCTATTCTTTTAGAAGTTTACATGTTACTCGTTAAAATTACAATAAGAAGCTATGTTTGTAATACTTAGGTATTTGTTATGAACATATTACGTTAGCGCACATATTTACACATTACATAGCGCACATTTTGTTCAGAATAAAATGTGAACGCCGAATGTCTTGTATATATTTTTGCTGGTACTAGTGGGATAATAGGTATCGTTTGTACCATCAATGGTACAAGTGGCCCGGTGGGTACTAATGGGACATCGGTACCATTTGTACAATCAATGTTACTGTTGGATAAATCAGTGTCATTTGTTCCATCAATGGTACAGGTCAACAAATCACACATACAATAACTAGCATGTCCTAAAAAAATTACACGGGACTATAATTTATGTAAGTTAAAAACAAATTTTAGCCTTGTGGTTTCCGGCAGAGTAGAATAGAGCCACACCAAGTCCTCCTGTGGATGTCGTAGAAGGCGACTTAGGAAATACAAGCTAATCAAAGCTTATAAAACATCAACGAGACCTCTCCAACCCATCTCGCCAGCGAAGAGAGTGTAGGCCAAGTCTTCTGGCTGCTCTGGCCAAGCATGGTTCTGGTAGTACAAAGAGGGTCGTGCACCTGCAGTGAAGACCAAAAGAACTGATGATGAAAAACTAAGCTAAGCTAGCAATAGCGTAGCTATTGATACATTTGTTTCTCGTTCCTTCTCTTGATCTGTACGGCAACAGAAGAAGCTGGTACGTTCTGCGCATTTCTCTTCCTCCAGACCAGCATGAAATTTTGAATCTTACTATATTTTATGTAATTATTACAAAAAATCAAAAAGCTTTGGGGCTAAGTTATGCTAAAATATGATATTTGATCTAGGCCTTGTTACAAGAGCATATATATATATAAGTACATTTAACCCTTTCACCATTAGACTTTATATCAGTTGTCGTGCTCCTGGCGCGAGGCTTATTAATCTAAAATAAATACTTACAACCAAAAAGGGATGCGGATACGGTTTTGTGCAATACGAGGATTTATTTGTCGGAAATATCCGACGGTCGCGTAATAGTCATGACAATGTTTGTCGGATAAATCCGACGTTCGCGGTGAAACGGTTAAGACATAGATATATAACATACCTTTGACTACTTCCAATGGGTATTTCTGGGCTAGAGTCAGGTACATGACGGCAGCCGCGACAGAACCGCATATTTTGTAAATCACAGCTCGCCGCGGGGACGGCTCTGACGTGTTGTCCTTAGTCGGCTAAAATGTTTAAATTGGGATCCGTGAAAAAGGAAGTGTTAACAACAGGGATGTGGACTGCGTCCGAAAAATATATTTTGTTAAGTCCGTCAGTTTATCCAAAAATAATGGCCCCCCATATTTTTTGGTTAATTATGGTGGTAAAGTCACAAATATACAGCGCATAGAAATGCTAGATCGAGACGTCATGCGAAATTTAAATGCGCTGTATCTTCGTTATTACTGGGCGGATTAGGGGGATTTAACGCATGTGCCATCTGCTTCAGTAGGTACCGATAATGGTGATACGTGCAATCAATAAATGTTACAATTTGAAGTCCACTGTTGAACAACATTTATAAAAAAATTGTGTTTTCCTACCTTTACCCTGAGCCTTAACCACGCGCGATCGTACGGATAGTATGGTGTCTGTACACCGAGCTTTAATTTTTATTTGCAGTAACGTTAATTTCTTATTTTGTACCAGACTGTGTCGACTGCTTCCGTGGTCCAGTGGTCGGAGGTCGTGGGTTCGAATCATACTGGGAAGCACACATTGTGAAAAGTTGTTTCAAGTTTGGTTGGGATATTGCAGGCTTGAATTACCTGACTATCCGAAAAGAAAGATAATTCCGTGTTTCGGAAGGCAAGTATAAACTGTGGGTCCCGAACGCCATCCTGCGTTTGATCTTAAACCTATCCAAGGATTGGTTTTAGTCTGCCCTTTGGGTTGCGAAGGTCAGACTGCAGTCGCTCTGTGTAAAACCAGTTACCTAGTCTTATCTACTAGGTTAGGTAGCGGACTCCGGGCTCTGAAGCGTTAAAGGGAATACGCTGGGATGATGATGAGACTGTGGTCAATAAAGATTGCGCGGGAACGGAAGCAGCTGATACTTTATATGTTTTCTATTTCCTCACAGACCAACATGAAATCAAGAAGGTCAAATCAAGCTTTAGGCTCAAGTTAATTAAATCAAGATACTACTGAATAGTAGATATTTACCCCATTAATTCCTCCGCCTTTAATGAATTTAATGTAATCATTGTAGAACACGACCGGGCCGCACATCAGCGTTTGAAAGGCTAGTGTATAAGAGAAGTATTCCAGCGGCGAAGGCATTTTTTCCACCTTAAATCCATCGTCAGATTTGCTAGTAGAATTCGAGTTAATCTCTTTTTTCATTAGGCTATTTTCAAGCGAAGTGGCCAACGACGTCACTCTTTGCGTTATAACCATGAGGGGACCTGTAAGAGGATATTACTAATCATAATAACGTTACTTTTATACTTACAGAACAAAGAGAAATGTATTGTTAATGTTTATTTGTTATCAATAGATTTATTTTCAGATATCTACCATTTTGCAAATGCGCATTGTTATTTCTATAGAATCATTCATTGACCTCTCGAGATTCTTCAATTGTTAATAGGTCAAATCTATATACGCATCTCAGATTCAAAGGCTACACACTTGTAGATACTTCTGATGTCTTGTCCTTGTGATGACTGTGTGGTGTGAAAATCGTAACCTTTCAATCATTTTTTTTATATGTAACTTGCGTTCATCAACAATAAACATCAAATACGTTCATGAGACTCGTAAAATGAGACTGATAAAAAAAAAACATGTTAATCGGACAATGTTGCTGGATTCTGATAACAGTATAGGTAGGTAAGACATATTTTGAGAACAGGGTTTTTCCAATGTTTTGTACGTACCTATATATTTATTACCGCAAGATACACAAATTCGGGCACCAGGCCAGAATGCAAAGAGAAACGAAAGATGAATCTTTTTATTTACTTTGCAACAACAACATATTTTTTTGAGTAGTGTACTTATACATCAATTTAAAACAAAATTATCACGTACATACGTATGTTAGGCACTGTACCGAACGATTTTTCACAATTGGGTATTTTCCTAAGCCAAAAATTAATTATTTTGTACTGATATCAGAATAAAACTACGCAAAATCATGTCACTTGTCTTTGAACAAATGCATTTTAACGTGATTTTAAATTTATTATTACAGAAAAACTGATTATAGGAGCGCTATTTGACTCCAAAAACTATGACGTCACCTGCCTGTATTTCATACAAAATCCCATAGAAACTGTTTGTTTTGACGTTTAGAAAAAAGTATCTGATTTGACTTGTTGGAAAATAGAGTATACATTCTTAATAAGTAGGTACCTATTTGAGATTGACAGGCGTGAAAATATGTATAGGTACGTATGTATTTTGCTCCAAGAAAACAATATTATATTGTTTACAAATACACCATAAAAATAAGTACATAACTACTTATTGTACATAGAACGTTATTGTTTTGGATAAGATTTGTCAAAAATCTACAAAGACAAAGGCAACTGCCAGTAGCGTCTTTTTCACCAAGACTTTATTAATACCATCGACTGCGACCACCGACCCACTTGTCTTGCGTGGTGAATAAGGGTAGATCCTCCCTTTATAGGAAGAGGCCTTTAGTCCAGCACTAAACTGATATATGCTGTAAAGTAGAACGATTCCCTTAAGAGTCCCCTTACCTTAGACTTCTCCATACAAACGCAGTCTACGTTTAATTTTGAAACCACATGTCAGATTCCGCTAAAAATTGGTAATTGTAAAGAAATTGCAATTATCTAGGTTTATAACTGGTTTCCTACGGTAAAATTATGAACTGAAAAGAAAATATAACGATTTAGAAGTTTCCCATACTGATGGTCAAAAATGATAAATAATACTATATTCTATTTCAAGTTCATATTTTTACTGTTGGAAACCAGTTATAAACCTAGATAATTGCAATATCTTTGAAAAAACAAAATTTTGTCGAAATCGGACATGTCGTTTTGAAATAAAACGTAGACTACGTTTGTATGGAAAGTTGTATTTTGGTCTAGGGTAAGGGGACTCTTAAGTAAAATTTGCTGTCTAAAACTTTGAGATAAGTAATTAATTACCTTGACCTTCATTATCATATTTTTTCATAAGTATTGAAGAAAAAGAAACTAAGTAAGTACACGAAGCTCGTATACAGAAACTGCTTTTTAAAATCTGATAACAAGGCAATAGTCATAAAAAAATAATATCTTGGCGACGTAACGAGACTATAAAGATAAATGTAACAGACCTGTTATGTCTAATGAGTAGTCCGCAGTATGGTATAATTGCCGATGCAAATGTAAGCATGACAAGTAGATCATTGATGCCGCCAATACTACGCTGAAAATAAAATAACAGACGTTACAAAATGGCGATGAAAATATTTAATCAAAGCTTACTTATTAAGATTTTTATTATGCATAGTCAGCCACACATCAAGCATAGTCTGAGTAGGTACTCTAACTTTTCTTATCAAAAATATAAGTTGTATATACAATCATTAATATAGAAACGAACACTTGATCAGTGGCCCACCTTAATAGATACGCTAACTAAACCAACAAAGCAAAAGCAATCTTCAACAATATAGTTCTATCTAATAGGCAAATGGACCGGAAAATTGTTCTAGAAAACGATGCTAATCAACTTACTTTGCAATTACATGTTCAGGTACAGTCTTGAGCAGTACGTATGTTATCATAGGTAATATTGATAAATGTATTGCTTGTCTGAAAATATTTAAATAGGTATAGTTAATGAAAACAAAAGATTCCTGAAAAAGATCAACATTTCCAAGTGTTGATTTTATGCGATTAATATGCGTGTTGTGTTCAAATAATGTTATAACCCAAGGTAGGGAATGCAATATAAAATTGAGATGAACAGCAAAAACTTGACTGCGTGATACAAAAGCGGTAAGTTTATCTATGTATGCCTAGGATGCAACCAGGGACACGCTCGAATTAGCGTATTTAGAATTTATATTAAATAACATTGAAACATATAAATTGCTTAAATATTGATATCCAAAGATATTGTTTTAAAAAAAAAATATAAGACTGTCGCCAAAAACCGCAATTTTGATTTTAAATTTTTGGTATAAGTAAGTACTAAGACGAATCTTAAGCTTAAATCCATCAAGCCGTTTACGCTGCAGAACAGGTCCAATAAAATATGCTTACATACATACTTAAGTATATATTCTAGAAAAATATACTTAACCCTCCTTCTGGCGAAGTCGGGTAAAAAATAAACGCACAATAAACTAATCTTAAATAAACACTGTAAATAAGGTCCCTGGGGACATAAAAGGATTTGATACGACTACTGGACTACTTTTTGTAGTGTAAAAGTGCTTATAAAGGTAAAATTAAAAAAAAAAAAATTACTAAATACACATTTGAATCTTTGAAATTTTTGACTGGGATTTTTTTCCCAATAGACCTTCGAGTAGGACAACTGGGTCTGAAATTCCCAGTATTCCTAATGGTAGGTCTATTGGGATCAAAATTTCCATCAGTCCTACTAGTAGTACAAACTTGGTAGGACTACTAGGACTAGTTCACATTATTGAGTTTCAGCATAATACACGTTAATATGTTTATTTAGAGGAGCTCGGTGGCGCAGCGGTAGTGCGCATAACTAGCGTTTACGCAAGTAAACGACACCGGGCGTGGTAGTGGAAGATTTGCGTCAGTATTCAGGGAGTGGCGACGTCGAGGCTAGATTTTGTTTTTAGAGAATTTTTTCTATTCTATTCATGGTTATGTCTGTTTTAACTACCAACAAAATAAAAAGCGGCCAAGTGCGAGTCGGATTTGCCCATGAAGGATCCCGTAGCAGCAAGGAGGAGGAGGCAATAATATTTTTGGAAATGGAGGAGAAACCAGTTATATACCTAGGCATATAACTTTTTTCACAATCAAAATCTATACATATAATAAGACAGTAAAAGTGTGTCTGTACATTATATTTCCAAAAAAATATTGGAGGCGATGGAGATATAGTAATAGAGTAAGAATTTAAAAAAAATGTCTGTCTGTTTGTACACGTTAATCTCCGGAAATACTGGACGGATTTGAATAAAACTTTTTTTGTTATATAGCTATTGAGCCAGGGCAACATACATATAGGGTATAAATTATTTTGGAAAATGAAACACCTGATGCAGAACTATAACGGTCCATTAAAACTATAAGAAATATAAAAATGACATCTTAGCAAAAATTGTTCAGCCTGATAAGCATTTTCCAGACATATAAAGTCCACGCGAACGAAGTCGCGGGCTTCGGCTATCTATAAAAGAGAATACAGTGTATCATATAATTTTTGACCATGCATGGAAAACTTATAAACTCTTTTTCTTTCAAGTTTATCAGTTTGAAATTACTTACAAAATTTTGACGAAACATGTCGTTTCAAAATAAAGGTTAGACTAAGTTTGTATGGAAAAATGTAGGGTAACGGGACTCTTTAAGATGATTATTACAACGCGTAAAATATAAGGAGGTTGTAAAGTTTGCAAATTGTACCTTATCTTATGACCACGCAGTAGATGTAGAATAAGGGGATGAGGATAACGCGTAAAATAAGCGGCCAAGTGCGAGTCGGACTCGCCCATGAAGGGTTCCGTAGTAGTATTTTTTTTTAAATTTTTATATTTGAGTTGATTGAATGAAAGGTAAATTGCAGTTTATGACATATTAAAAAAAAACTTCTTACTAGATCTTGTTCAAACCAATTTTCGCTGGTAGTTTTCATGGTAATGAACATCATATATTTTTTTTAGTTTTATCATTCTCTTATTTTAGAAGTTACGGGGGGGGGGGACACTTTTTTCCACTTTGGAAGTGTCTCTCGCGCTAAGTATTCGGTTTAGAATAAAATGATATTAGAAACCTCAATATAATTTCTGAAGACCTATCCATAGATACCCCACACGTATGGGTTTCTCTCTCTCGCTCCACAGTTCTAAGTATGGGGAACCCCCAAAATTTATTGTTTTTTTTTTCTATTTTTGTGTCAAAACCTTAATGCGGTTCACATAATACATCTACTTACCAAGTTTCAACAGTCTATGTCTTATAGTTTTGGAAAAAAGTGGCTGTGACATACGGACGGACAGACAGACAGACAGACATGACGAATCTATAAGGGAGGCGGTTCTACGTTTTGCAAACTGTACCTTATGACTACGCACTAGTTACCTAACAGCTAGTTAGGTGTAAAAATAAGTTACAAACAAGACAGGTATATGTTAAGAGACCAAACAAAATAATTACAAATATCTATAGAAATATACATTTCAGCATAATTATTATAAATACACTACTATCGCAACAGCGGCGGGATCAATTTATTTAGAAAAGAGAAAGTAATGTCGGTTGAAACTTGAAATCAAAAGGCCGATGACCGACATCGGTGCCGTACAAACATTATAGTAATAGGTATACTCGTAGTACTTGTCTTATAGCATGCTATCTATTCGATATTCTTATCAACTGTTCCCACGATTACCTGAAATGCACTCAAGTTTTTGTTGCTACGACTGCCCATTGTCACAGAATAATACTATACCTCTAGTACGCCAGAAGTATTACTCAGCAAATAAATTCAAAAAAATATCTACTTAATGTGGTTAGCGATATGGTTTAATTTAGTTCGTGTTAAAACTCAGCAACTTTTCGTTTAGATAACTAGAAATCCATTGCAAGTTAATTTCATTTTTATCACTGGACAAACGATTTAACTGGTAGGTACTAGGTACCGATAAAAACCGATTTAGTGAGCAGCGCGCTAGGGTTGTCAAGATTCTTTACCAATGTACCTCATCACCTAAACCAAATGGAGTATCATCATCATTTCAGCCGCATAACGTCCACTGCTGGACATAGCCCTCAACCAAAGATTTTCAAAATGACTGATGAAGAGTGGCCTGCATTCAACACTTTCCAGCGACCTTGGTCAGACATGCTTGCCAGTACGCGGTCGCCATTCGAGAACGTTTTTGCCTCATATAGGCCATCGGTTCAGCGCGATGTTCGGCCCACTGCCTCTTTAACGAGCTTATTCTCCTACGAATTTCCTCATTTCTGATTCGATCACGTAGGGAAACACCGAGGGTAGCCCTCTCCATGGTATCACGACAGTTCAACCCCAAGACAACTTAACCCCGACAACTTATCCCTGTCAACTCGAACCCACGAAAACTCAAATCCATGACAATTTAACCCCGACAACTCAACTCAGAGACCTCAACCCCGACAACTCGACCCCCGACAACTCGCCCCCGACAACTCGACCCCAGACAACTCAACCCCGACAACTCAACACCCGACAATTCGACCCTCGACAACTCTCCCCCGACAACTCGACCCCCGACAATTCGACCCTCGACAACTCGCCCCCGACAACTCAACCCTCGACAACTCAACCCCCGACAACTCGACCTCCGACAACTCATCCTCGACAACTCGACCCCGACGAAATCTTTGCTCCCGAATCTTGATCCTATTGCTATTTATTCGTTCTGCATAGTTAAATAGGGGCTCCAAAACGTTTATAGTAAGTACTTATACGTTTTGATATGGATCTCATAATGGACTGGAGAGCTGATTTTTTCGCGTCGCGCGTCGCGCAAAAAATGCGTCAAGATATGCGAAAGGACGAGAGAAGGTAAGTACAGAAGTTAGATTAAGGTTTAGGAGCAGTAGGTAGAAATAAAAACAGATTTTTAGTGAAAAATTTAGTGAGAAATCGTACAAGTATAAAAATGGCGAAAATGAGAAAAATCAGAAGAAATGTATACCAAAACGTATAAGTACTATAAATGTTTTGGAGCCCCTATTTAACTATGCAGAACGAATAAATAGCAATGGGATCAAGATTCGGGAGCAAAGATTACGTCGGGGTCGAGTTGTCGGGGATGAGTTGTCGGAGGTCGAGTTGTCGGGGGTTGAGTTGTCGGGGTCGAGTTGTTGGGGTCGATTTGTCGGGGTCGAGTTGTCGGGATCGAGCTGTCGGAGTCGAGCTGTTGAGGTCGAATTTTATGGGGTCGAGTTGTCTGGGTTGAGTTGTTTTGGAATCGAGTTATCGTAGATTCCTCTCCATAGCGCGTTGTGCGACCTTGAGCGTTCAGAGGCCCTTAGTAAGGGACCACGTTCCAGAGCCATGAGTCATCACAGGTAACACACATTGGTTGTAGACCTAAGTCTTGAGGCACAGAGGTATTTTGGACGACATAATACGGCGTAACTTTTCGAACGTTGCTGCCCAGCCAAGTCGGATTCGTCGAAAGACCTCTTTTTCGAAGCTTGAACTTCCTGCCTGGATCGATAGGGATGTGGATTTTTTTTGTCTTACTAGATAGATTATTAAAAAGTATGGTATACGTATTTTTTCTTTTCTCTCATTACCAAATAATGACGCAAATACAGCGCATTGAAATATCGCGTGACGTCACGATTGGCTACGATTTTTCACCAACGGTGACGTAAATCACCCCCACTCCTAAACTTCAATGCGCTGATTCGTGAATTTTGACTACTAAACGAAAAAATATGGGTCCTTTATTTTTGGATAATCTAGTTGACGGACTAAATAAAATATTTTTAATCCAGTCCACATCCCTATTGACCCAGGTAGATATACTGGTCTACAACTTCGAGGGTGGAGCTACCAACACAAACAGGTAGAGGCACGATATGGGCGTCCGACATTGCTTTCGTTTCGTCTTTATCGCCCCAAAAATTATTTTTGGATATATATTCAATGTACAGACACATATATTTTTACTGTTTTATTATACAGTACCTGGGCGACCGAGCTTTGCTCGGTTACATCTCAAACATTAACAAAAAAAAATTTAAGCAATACAAAATAAAAAAATATTATAAACTTGAACATTAAAAAAAAACAAAGGTATGTCACCGAGTGGGAATCGAACCCATAACACTCTTTCTAGCGGTCTGCATCTTAAACCGCTGAGCCAAATGGATAGCGGCCGGCACGACGAAATTAGCGATAATATTCTGCGTAAAAAGAAAAACGCATGAAAACTCGAAAACACGCGTTTTTCCAAACATAAGACTAATCTAGATCGATTGTTTACCCTTGAAAACCTTTATATACCAATTTTCAGCGAAATCGTTAGAGCCGTTTTCGAGATCACAGAAATTTATATACATATAAATAAATAAATATACAACAATTGCTCGTTTAAAGGTATAAGATATTTATACATATATTATTTAACACATTACAGAACACTTACAGCTGTGGACGTAATTCAATTGTTATTTCTATTGTGTCTGGCTGAGTGAATATACCTATTTGTAACTTGTTTGAAATGAGTTGATCAAATTGGTATACAACTGCCACTCCGTAGTAAACATGTAAACTATTGACCATGTACATTTTTGCGCAGTCCACTAAATCATATTCTGGATAAGATAAGCTCCTTTTCTGACTTTCTCCTTTAGAATGCTATGTGCCATTGTCCTTCACAACACTTCGCTCCATTAGATTAAGGAGAGAAAACAATAGAATATAAGGTTTGGCTAATTTGACAGCATGTATGGACAATACTAAACTATCATGTATTTTGCTTAATAGATTAAGAAATAAACTTTTTTAGAATAATTAAAGTTAGGTTTTCTAATTTTAAGAACAATTAAAATGAAACTTACTTTCCGAAGCAGAAATATCCCATAAACAAACCTATAAAAAGGCACAAAGAATGACGGTACTCTGGCGAAGCAGATCTCAATGGTTTCCGAAACAATCTGGCCAGGCATAGTGCAGCTATTTGTGCGATCAAAAAATTAACCTAATGGAAGGAAAATATGTTATGAAACTAATAAAATTGATGTGCATACATATGTTCATGTGAAACCAAACAATAACACAAAAACAAGCAAAAGCCTCACTCTTCTAAAACCAAAAAGCTATCAAAAACTCTACATTCCTCTATATAAAAAAAAAATTGTTAATTATCTGATTACAATGTTGCTTTTTTGCCCCCCTTAAGGCTTAACATCTTTTAATGCAAGTTATTTTTAAAAACCCCAACTATTAAGTGTTTATGCCCCATTAACTGCTGGATCAATTTTCATCAAAACATAGCTAAGTACCATCACAAGGAAAGATACTTTCACAAAAAAACTGCATCGAAATTGGCCCATCCATTTAAGAGCTATAATGCCACAGACAGCCAGACATTGGAATCAAACTTAACACCCCCCTTTTTGTAGGGGGTTAAAAATAAGAAGCTCTTTAGTGCAATTTAGCTACTTTAATGTGCAAAATGTTATCTAAGGACATAATTATGCTGTGTTAAGCGTGATCATGCAACATATTCTGCTATCTCATATGCACATAGAGTTTGTGATAGAGATAGACTGAATGAACATGTCGCTTGATCCTGTACGCCCTAAAGTATTGTGTTCTACAAGGCTTTGCTCTTAATATAGTGATATAAGTAAAGATGAAATTATAAATACTTTCAACTAGTAAAAACATATTTGTTATCTATTTAATCGCATGAAATCATTCAATCAAATTAATTATAAATTAAATATAATTTTGTGTTTCACTATAAAAGCAATCCTAAAAATTTTATAATGCCCATAATGCACAGGTACTTACAATATCCAATGGAAGACCAATTTGGACAGCAATAAAATTAAATATTTTACTGCCATCATAATAGTCATGATATGCATTCGTCATTCTGGATTGTGGTGGTTGAAACCTGAAATAAAAGATTTGTAGTTATTGTACCTCGATGATTTCAAAGATACTATGAGGTCCTACATACAGTGAATGGAAGTTGTTGTGGCAGGAAAATTATTTATTTAACACTACCAACATGTCATTTACAAAATAAAACATATATAATGAAAATTACCTAAAAGAAATACAGATATTTCGAAGTAGGCACTATATTTGGTCAAAATTTATGACAATGATGTCACCTTTTTAAGATGTACTACCACTCCACTAGGATTGAGAAGTTAGGAATATTACACTTTTCCTTTGCTCTTGCTAGTCTTATTTATTAGTAATTTTTTGTAAAATAATTTTTAGATAAATAATAGGATTCGTTGCCAAAACGACCAACAAACCTCTCACTCAACATCAGAATGTCAATCCAACTGACAGTGACAGCCTGACCTGACATTGATTCAATGTGTCATTGTGACAACGTCACAAAGGCTTAGGTAGTTTTCCCACTTGCCAGCACGGCAGGCGGCCCCGTTTTTCCACTTGCCGGCACGGTGCGGTGGCGGGGCCGTGGCAAGCAACTCTCTCCGCAATTACGTGACCTTTCCAAGTTAAGACCACGCCTGCGTGGTTGCAATTTGGATGGGCCACCACGCTTTCACAGGTTAAGCAACTCTGGACTTGATCACTTATAGGATGGTATAATGTAAGTCAATTTAGCGGGGCCACGCGAGCCAGACCTCAAACACTAGCGGCAATGCTTTGTCTGTTCAATGTACCTCAACCATTAGGACAAAAATAAAAATTATCCATCCAGCGGGGCCCTCGGTTTTACTACAGTAGAAATACCTACTTAAAAATAATTCAAATCGATAAACCCTTAAATCAGAGGCAATATCGGGAGTGCAATAGTGGGGATTAAATCGGGCAGGACTCTTCACACGTCCCTGCCTCTAATATATAAGTACGTAACTGACCATGCAGCAGAACGCTCGTCGATAAAATGCCGCTGACACCTCCAAAACACCAAAAAATAGTCATCGCTTTGGTATTTGCTACGAATTACGATGCAACCCTACGAATAATAATTCTCTAGAAATGTAACTCTCCTACATTCACCGCTTCGATTCTGATTTCATTTACGCAAACAAACTAACAGTAATGACAACGAAGCACTCAACACACGCAGAGACAAAGATGCATGCGATTGGTGGGGGTCAGCGCAACGAGCGGTAAGGTACAGCGCGTGGATAGTATTATGCAGTACGCTAAAAAAAATAGCTTGTTTAAGTGTTAATTTATTTTTAAATTGCATAAATACTACAATGACAATCTTATACCTTTAAACGAGCAATTCTTGTATATTTATATATATACTAGCTGATGCCCGCGACTTCGTTCGCTTGCACTTTATGACTCAGGCGTATAAATATGCTAATCAGGCTGAACGACTTTTGCTAATACGTCATTAATGTATATTTCTAACAGTTTAGCTGGACCATTATGATTCTGCATTATGTGTTCCATATCTTCGAATTGTATAACTCAACAAAAAATGCTTATCAGGCTAAACAACTTTTGCTAAGGTGTAATTTTTATATTTATTGTAGTTTATCTGGACGTGTTCCAGATCTTCGATTTTTATACCTCAACAATAAACGTTCATCAGGCTGAGCTACTTTTGATAAGACGTCATTTTTATATTTCTTATAGTTTAGCTGGACCATTATGGTTCTGCATCAGGTGTTTCATTTTCTAAAATCAATAATAGCCTATATATTGATAAAAAAGTTTCATTCTAATCCGTCCAATATTTCCGGAGATTAACGTATACAAACAGACAAACAGACAGACAGATTTTTTTTTATTTCTTGCTATATTACAGTCTTTATAGCCCCATTTTTTAAAAAATAATTTCAATATACATACACATTTTTTTACTGTTTTATTATATGTACAGACCATTATGTTTCTGAATCAAGTTTTCGAGACTCCAGACTTTTGACTTTTATAGAAAAAAAATTCCTCAACAAAAAATGCTCATCAAGCTGAACAACTTTTGCTAAGGCGTCCCTTTTATATTTCTAATATGTACTGATAATAATTTAGCTAGACTATTATGGTCCTGCATCATGTGTTCCAGATCTTCGATTTTTATATCTCAACAAAAAATGCTCATCAGGCTGAACTACTTTGGCTAAGGCATCATTTTATATTTCTTATAGTTTAGCTGAACCATTACGGTTCTGCAACAGGTGTTCCATTTTCCAAAATCAATTATAGCTTATATGTTGCTCAAGCTTAATAGCTATAAAACAAAAAAAGTTTTATTCTAATCCGTTCAGTATATCTGGAGAATAGCGTCTACAAACAGACAAAACAGTCGCCCGAAGACAATTATCTTGAAACTTTAAATGATGATTACTTTTTTATCTGACATCAGATTTTGATGAAACAAAGCCTATATGTTGCTCAGGGATGAGCTTAATCTTTTAGTGAAAAGTCCGCGTAAAAATCTGTTCAGTAGTTTTAAAGATTAGCGAGTACATACAGATAGACAGACAGACAGACAAAAAAATCTTTTTTATGTTCTGTTACTCTTTTTTTATCGCCCACACCCATTTTTTTGATAATTTTATCAAATGTACACGCGGTTCCTACTGTTTTATTATATGTATATTAATATGTTGAGAAATGTAATAAAACGCGATTGGGGGCGCTGCGTTCGCTCGGCGCCCTCTAACAATATATATTTCTCATAAATATGTCTTACATTTAACTATACTGATTACGTGAATAAGATTTATGCTTTCGAGTTTTGTTTTTTTTTTATGTTTAAGTTTATATATGTCGGAGAGATTATAATTAATTCCCTTTTTTATTATTTTAAACGTGCAAACAGAAAGTTGTTTACTAAAAGATGCGACGGTTGAATTTTTAAATAGCGAGACGTTAGCAACGAGATATAAAACCGGTTGCCCTAGTTGTACCATGGCCCTAGCAACTGAGAGGGCAGTCTTGTTCGAGCGGCCGTACTGTGCACAACTCGTTTGTGTAATTTGCTGTGGCTTGGCCATGACTCATTTAATTGTGATTATTGTAATAGATTTGGATTGGTAAATCGATTTATTACAATGGTGGTCTATTCCAGCTAAACGATAAGCCCTGTTGAACACAGATTCAATACCTGTGTGGGCCAGGGGTATTCAATCAAACACATGTGGTTGGAATCCATAGTCAACGCGAGGCGGGGCGTTGACTTATAGTCACATTTTTATAATGCCCATGTAAGGTCTCTCTTGCGGCGACATCGATAAGGTGATGTGACTGTAAGTAAGTTTCCATCCTGGCATTAGTCTGTTTTCGTATTGTAAGTAACCAAATGGCTAGTTCACGTCACCCAAGATGTCAAATGCCGATCTCGCGATCCCGCTCAGGCCTCCTCAGACCCTCATCTGCGACATATATAATTTTTTATTTTGTATTGTTTTTAGACAAGTTTAAAAAAATGAAGTTAATGTTTGAGATGTAACTGAACAAAGCTCGGTCGCCCAGGTACTAAGTAATTATTTGAAGTATAATATTTATTGATATACCATACATTTCAGTTTTAATTCAGGTTATATTGATAAACAGTTAAACATATTTTAAAGTATGTATAAGTAGTAAGGTACACTGGTATAGTGCGGCAAAAAGTGAATGAAAACGCCCAATTGCCCTGTCGACTATCTTATAGTCCTCACTGCAAAAGTGTGCCTACGTTGTATATTTTACAATTTTTACGAGGCATCCGATCAAATTCATTTCTCTCCAGACGAACCGTGTTTATCCACTTATCACGCAGAATTTCATTTGTTGGGAATCTGTGTCAAAAAAATTGTACTTATGCATCATACCATCCATCATACTAGAAAAAAACATCTTTTTTTCCGAGCATACCACGTGAGAAGTACATACTGCAGGAAAAAATCCTAGGTACATTTTGCATAACACTTTCCACAGATGTCAAGTATGGATTATTTAAATGTTTATTTCCTTGTAAATAAAAGGTGTGCTGTGTTTTTTATGTCTTGTATGGCTTCTACACCACTTCACGGCACATGACGGCTTTTTAATGAATCGATTATCGCTAAAACATAGCAATATTCTCAAAGGAAACTTCCTGCGACGCAGCCGCACGACTTGGCTGGCAAGACGAACTGTCGAGCCGCGCGGTCCATATTTTAAGCCCCGCCAGCCGCGGTACATATCGCGTGGAATTATTTTTCGGGGTTAGTTACGCTTCTAGAGAATTATTATTTGTAGATGCAACCAAAACATTGATACCGCATTTACACATTCGTGTTCGTTATTTGCCTCGTCAAACAGAATATGGTCGCTAATTTCGTCGCGCCGGCCGTTCTCCGTTTGGCTCATTATTGGGCGATTATTTGACCTGTTTTCAATACCGGTATTGAAATTCAATACCGGTTTTAATACCGAAATCAGTAATTTTAGATATTATTATATATCGTATAAAAATGCTCGTGAACAGATAAATTAATAGGGACATTGTAATATTTTTGGAATAACCTGCACCCAAAGGTACTAGGTACGTTTCTGTTTATTGCTTTCTTATTTATTACTTACTAGCATCTTTTTATAAACTAACCCGTGTTCATATAACAATCGCGTGAAATAAATCATTAATTGATTAAGAAGCTCGCTCTCGGATAAAACCTTAGATGCTCTCTCTTTCTTGAGGACCCATTATCAAAAAGAAAAAGCTTTAAAACCGTAGAAACCCTAAAATTAATGAAAGAAATATATGAACTCACGTAAAATTAAAAGGACAGAAAAATTCTAATCAATATTTTGAAATTTATGAAACGTTAAAATTACGAAAACAGTGTTTTTTATGTTTCTTATTTATCCCTAAATAAGAAAAATAAAAAACAGACTAAAGTGATATTTTTGTTATTAGATAATATTGATAAGATCAGTTTTACTTATTTTAAATATTTTTATATACCTTATTGTTTTGTTTGTTACAAAGAGCCAGTAAATTATTTTAGATTTTTTGCTGTAATATCTTGTACCTATTGCATGTTAAGTGCTGCATAAGCAGCGATGATTTAGTTCGTTATATGAATAAAAGTCGATATTTATTGCGACCTATGTCTGAATTTTAGTTTAATAAATAAAAAATTTTTTTAAAAAGAAATACGAATTTCCTCCCAATACCGGAATTCCGGTATTAATACCGATATTGATGTTTTTTTTTCGGTATTGAAAATATCCGGTATTTGAAAGCCCTAGTCGGGGCGGAGTTATATCGGCTCGAAGATGAAGAAAAATTTTTTTTAAATTAATTGAATTATGGACACCATATATGTTCCTGAGCTATTGCTGCTATGCTAGCTATTATATTAGATGATCATTGTAATGACACATGATTAAGTCGCGATTACACTGTTTACAAATATCATTCCTTAACAAATATTGCTTCTTGTATTTAAAAGAAAAGGCACTGTGGCTACAGTATACTTACCTGTTACCTTACCTTGCAAAACCAAGTTACCAAGAAGAATTACCTTACCACCGCAAAACCAAGTTACCAAGAAGGATTACCTTACCAGCTCTGAGAAGAACTTTTTATAAACACATCGTAACATTCGTTATGTCAAGAAACAGAGATACATCGTAGTTCTGACAAGAACTGTTTGTGTCGTTAGAATGAAACACAGATTGGTACGAGGTAGCTCTGACAAGAGCTTTTGGCATAGCACGCATGCACCGCATGCAATCTTCGTTGTGGAGCGAGCTTCGTCACACCAACGCCACGCACAGCACTTCACCATCGCGCACAAGCAGCAAGCACAGTTTCCCAAGCAAGGACTGCATCAACCAACACCATCATGCACGTGTTCCAGCCAACGCACGACGCGCCGCAGAGCTCTTCCGTGATGTGCACACGCCGTCAACCCGCCGCCAAAATGAACGAGCCAAGCGACTGCAGATAGTTTTGTTCGCCGACGCGGGCGGCGGGGTGCCGCGCGAAAGAGAGGAACAGCGTGCAAGCGAGATAGCAATCGTCAGCGTTTACCAATATATCGATCGCGTTCCTATTGGTTAAAAATATCATAATTCTAATATTATTATTGGTTGATGATGATTTCCTTTGTAAATAATTTTGTATATATACTGCGCATTTTTGTCAATAAATTATTCCATTACGATCTTCTGATTTGGAGTTTCACTTAACACTCACTTCTCTCCAAAGCACCATTCCTCCATACAAAATGGTCATTGTCCTTTATATACATATAAATATATAAATATACAATAATTGCTCGTTTAAAGATATAAGATACTAATATTTATTTGTTATTAATTAAAAAATATAACTAGTAGTTCTGTGAGAACAATAGACCTCGCGAGCCTTTATAACTTTACAACCATGGATTAACCGATATTTTAATCTTTTTCCTGGCTTAGCAAAAGCCACTTGAGGGTTTTGAAACCTGTTGGGAAGAAAGTAGACAGGCCTACCGCCTATCCTTTACGCATAAGCCCCATTGAAGTATAACCCTCCTTTCTAAACCCATTACCCACCCCTTACATTTGCTAGTTTATTCAATCTCTTTTCCTCCTCTATTCTTAAAAGAAGAAGTTTCATTTAGCTATTCTGGTGAGGCGGTCTAAATTAAATGACTCCAGGACTATGTCCGCTGGTCGGCGAGAACGAGAGAGGGCAATGTAGTAACATCTTGATTTGTGGATGGTCACTGCCCATGCTAATATAAGAGGGAATTGGGTTTTGGAATTAGTAATCTCTCCAGAACGCCAAGATTAAGTAACGGCCGCTATAGGCACAGAATTGTTAATAATGCGGCCCAGTGTAGGTGTCAAATTGCACCATTATCACCAAAGGTTGATCTGTAGGTGGGGAACAATTCGGGGGGTAAACCAATTGAGTAACAGTGCCTTATGCACCATTCACCAAGCCCTTTTTAGGGTTCCGTAGCCAAATGGCAAAAACGGAACCCTTATAGATTCGTCATGTCTGTCTGTCTGTCTGTCTGTCCGTCCGTATGTCACAGCCACTTTTTTCCGAAACTATAAGACCTATACTGTTGAAACTTGGTAAGTAGATGTATTATGTGAACCGCATTAAGGTTTTGACACAAAAATAGAAAAAAAATAGTAAATTTTGGGGGTTCCCCATACTTAGAACTGAACCTCAAAAATTTATTTTTCATCAAACCCATACGTGTGGGGTATCTATAGATAGGTCTTCAAAAATGATATTGAGGTCTCTATTAGCATTTTTTTCTAAACCGAATACTTTGCGCGAGAGACACTTCCAAAGTGAAAAAAAGTGTTCCCCCCCCCCCCGTAACTTCTAAAATAAGAGAATGATAAAACTAAATAAAATATATGTTGTTCATTACCATGAAAACTACCAGCGAAAATTGGTTTGAACGAGATCTATTAAGTAGTTTTTTTTTAATACGTCATAAATCGTAAACGGCAATTTACCTTTCATTCAATCAACTCAAATATAAAAATTAAAAAAAAACATACTACAAGACTTTTATATTATGTTATTTGCTACTAAGGAACCCTTCATGGGCGAGTCCGACTCGCACTTGGCCGCTTATTAACTCTCAGATTCGTCTTAAGCATGACTCTTCTGCCGACACATAGGTAAATGGTTTTTGCCAATCCCTGGGCTTGCTGATCAGCGTAGGCATGTGCAGCTTCTTTATTGTTGTGATTCGCCGGTACTTTCGCTGTAGGCCGGTTCCGGGCTTTTAGCCTACTACAATTGTAGTTTTAAATTTTGAACACTTTTGTTATCAGAATATATGACCCCATGCAATCCTTAACCTTATTACAATGACATTTAAGCAGATTTCATTTAAGCGGGCTCGGTCATTGACTTTGGTCTGCGAGGTTAAAAAAAACACTTTAGGGTTATTAAAAAAACCTTTTTGCTAGTGACTTGCTGTCTTTCTTTCCGGAGTTTTATTCCCCAGGTCCAAAACCCTTAATCAGATCTTTATTCAAATTATAAGAAACTTATAAGCGATTCTTCTAAACAAACATTGAATCATTAGAATCGGTTTATATCTTATACCTTTAAACGAGCAATTCTTGTATGTATGTATGTATGTATATATATATATTTATTTATAAATTTCTGTGATCTCGAAAACGGCTCTAACGATTTCGCTGAAAATTTGTATATGGGGGTTTTCGGGGGTAAACAATCGATCTAGATTAGTTTTATGTTTGGGAAAACGCGTGTTTTCGAGTTTTCATGCGTTTTTCTTTCCACGCAGAATATGGTCGCTAATTTCGTCGCGCCGCGACCGCCTTTATTTAGCTCAGCGGTTAAGGATAGCGACCGCTAGAAAGAGTGTTACGGGTTCGAATCCCACTCGGTGACTTACTTTTGTTTTTTGAAGTGAAAACTTCTTTAGCGGCGTTGTGCACTTTTTTTGGAATGGGTAAAAAATGTGAGACTCGCGTCAGGACACGTGGCCTGATCGAAAATTCGTAAGACGGCGCAGGGCACTTGCGCGAATGTTCGTGTGTGTTTATGTTACAGCGTGCTACGCGCATCCATGGATGGTGACAGCTGATGGCTCGACCGTCTGTGTAGTGGCCATACTGCTGTGTATTTGAAAATGAATTTGGTCATGCTTGTGACATTTGTGACAGACTGTGGTTCAGAAAAGATTTAAAATATTTTATACTGATAATTAAAGCAATTCGTGCAAAATTATTCCCTAACCATTCCAAAATATCAAAAATGCACAACGTTAATATTCAAGTTTTCACTTCTGCCGGCACTTCCAGAGTGCAACCCGTCGTTTTTTTTTATGTTTAAGTTTATATTTTTTTATTATTTTGCATTGTTTTTAGACAAGTTTAAAAAAAAAATGGTTGCCTGTAAAGTCGGTTTTACGGGCGAAGATTTTACGTGACAACGTAGATAACATAGTTGAGTGGGAGAGAGACGCAAGGCATTCGGCGGGCCTCTCTCTCGTTCGGTGACTCATCGTAACGTTACCGAGCGTTACACTTTTTCATAAGTGACTCCCAGCCGCAACCTAATTTAAGACGTTGTCACGTCAAAAATTGTTAATGTTTGAGATGTAACCGAGCAAAGCTCGGTCGCCCAGGTACTTAGAAAGTGATATGAGCATGCAAATGTATTATTAATATTTGTGTTGCAGTTGTCTTTTGAGGAATTTCAGTCTCCAATTCAGGATGTTTAGTCCGATCTTAAAAAAAAAAACATGGGACCAACCTTGCAATGCATTCTTTAATACAAAACACATTTTTTAAATCGATTCGTATTTGACGGAGTTATGAAGTAACATACACAAAAAAAACATAAATGTCGAATTGATAACCTCCTCTTAAAAGTTGGTTGAGAAATCAAGTCGATCTTGTAAACAATAAGTTGTTCAGTAACCCGGACTGAATTGACCCTTAAATAGTTTCAGTATATTTTGTGAGAAGATTTGTATTGTATATTCGTTACGGTTCAGTCAGCTAGACTTCGCGAGTCACCCTAAACTCGTTCAAGTACACCGTATAAAAAATTTGTTCAGACAAAAAAGTTGTTCAAATAAAACAGTTGCGTTTTTATAATGGCAACAAAAAAGTCCAACGACATTTTTGAAAATATTTTGAAATAGCGGATATATGCCAGTTTTAAAATTTTAAACCCCCATATTTCCGCCATTTTGAAAAATTTCGAAAATCTGGCTCGAAAAAAAAATCTATTTAGTTGCTGAACCTGCTTACAAAATTTCATTAGAATCGGTTAAGAAATGCGACCTGTAGGCGAGAACAGACAGATAGACAGACAGACGGACAAAAGAATTTTTGGCCAATCTCAAAACTGAGACGCTTCGCTCGCTTCGCTCGCTCGGTCAAAAATCTACAACATTTATACTATATGGATTTTTAACTATTTGGATGCACTCCGCAAGAAAATTAAAAAAAACGCTCTACCCAAGACGATGATGGATGATATTGATATCAATACATCGCAAAAGAAGTGTGTTATTATTTTAATTTATTATTTACAAGGGAAAAGTTACGATCTGAGCGGCGAGCAAACGAATAAGTGAACGCTTAGTTTGTTCCCTTCGACTCGCGCTCGATAAACCGCTTACCACGTATTGCGCGATGAGTGACGAAACGAGCCGCGCGAATAGCGAGCGTCTGTTCACACACTCGTCAACTCCGTGTTCGCGCTTCGACTCACCATTCACTTCATCACTCGTGTGAGTGTGTAAACTCACAGGTATGGCTTTTCATAGAAACGGAGCAACATATATACCTAGTACTACTACAAACGAAACAATACATCCGTGCACACGTCAAATGTGTGAGTTAACAATCAGGGTCGCCACCACAGATTTTTTTGCTTTGCTTACCTGTTTTCATCTCTCGGAAATCTATAAAATTTTCGTTATTTATTGTTTTCCGTGGATAAACAATGATAATATGCGCAGTTTCTCACCCTTATGATTTAATAATCCTAAGTAACTCGCGTAACGTCAACGTGCGACTACCAAGAACCCGGTTTTACAGGCGCTTACACGTCCTAATAACGGGGGAGGGGTTGCGGGGACGCCAGATTGCGGGGGACGGTGCGAGTTCCCCAGTGTTGCCAACCCTACTGTTTTAACAGGAGATGTACTGTTTTTGCAGTGGCATCCCTGTTTTCTGTTTTAATACAAATTTCTACTGGAGTTTTTGGCGGAAAGTCAAGGGGTCCAGTTGGAGTTTGCTTTAAATTGTTTTGCAAATTGATTCTAGTGGATTTTATAATATGAAATTGGTGTAGTTTGGTGTTATAAATGCTCATTCTCATGGACAATATGTGAAATGTTTAAAGTGGACAGTCACAGTGCGGTTGTAGTGATATTTATTTGCGGACTGCGGTGGGCGTCTCTGGGCGCCGTCCGCCACTCAATCGGCTATGAAAACCAGTGGACTCGTATAGATTTGTCGCCAGAAGCTCCCGTGAAGCAATCAAAGGACCTATACCAACCTTTGATTGTATAGTTAAGGATTTAGGATTAGGAATAAAGAAGAGATATTACTCATATTACTAGACACTGGCAAAATAAGCTTCAACGAAGTTTGACCGCCATAATCAAGAAAAGAAAAAAAAAAAAAATATTCTACTGTTTTTCGGTATCTATTGGATCCCAAGAAAAATATTACAAACGAAAATAGTCTTTAAGTCAAAGTAATAAAGATGATTTTTGCACGTGTCGCGCACTCTTACTTAGGGGAGATACATACATTATAGAACTACGATCTTGGGTATTCGTCTCGTAATAATATCTCGTAATTATGTAAAATTTCAGGAGACGTATTTTTGAAATCACTTGTCATATTACGAAGGGTTTGCGCGAGCGTTTCCAAACGGGCGCATTTTTGAATCGGTAGTTTGCGAAGGTTTTGCACGAGTGGTCTTGACCACTCGTAATTTCGACATTTGTAGCGTAGATATGTCATCGAAGCCAATCATGGTAAATCCGTTCCATTTCACGATGCTTTTTTATTCATGTTCGAATTTTTAGAAAAGCATAGACAAATTATTGATGTTTTCTGCGTAAAACAATATTGTTTTTCGCTGACACGACGGTTTCAAAAATACGATCAATTTGTATTTTACGCGAGCGGTGAGTTGGAAAACTACACGTTTTGTGTTTCGCTGAGTCCCTCAATGAAAAATAGCACTCCTGTAATACTATTATTAATTCCGTGCCACTAGTGTAAACGCGTCAATACATTTTGGCGTCCACAGTTATGACAAAAAGGCCGGTGCCGTCGCCGTCGCTGCTGCCGTCGCCGCATCGTCGTGCCACTGGCGTCGGCCGGCTACGGCTAGTGGAAAAACGCCTCACATGCTCAGCCACAAAAATAAAATATGTGTTCTCATCTCATTCTGCTGCTTTAGCTTCAGTCTTCACTTCATCCGTTTTACACATTACAAATCTTACAAATCACATTATAAAGAGAGTCCAACGAGTGATTATATTATCTTTGGAGAGTCCTGATAGTGTCACAAATTATACAGGATAGTATTGTCAGGGGATGTGAGTAGTATATAGGTAGGTACTAGGATTATTCAAACAAACGAAGTGATTATATTTTATACTCTGGTTGGAATATACCTAACCTAGGTAAAGTACATACATTGAATACTTACTATAGCTATATTATTATATATTTTGAAAGTAAATGAAATATGTAATGAGCTTCACTTGATTCGTGACATCAATACAACCACCCACCACAAATTAGATACCTACCTAGTAAGTCCTACAACCACAACGTACAACTTGCAGTTTTGAACATATATAAGTAGGTATCTTTCTAATTTGTGTTTTGTTTGTACAAACTTCGCATAGGTACTTATTTTTTTTACTAGCTTATACTGTCCCACTGCTAGGCAAAGGCCTCCCTATACTTATTTATAATTTTAGAAAAATAATTGTTAATTTTAAAAACTGGGTTGAATAAAATCTGCCCTGCTCCATTTTTCTTGTTGGCGCTAGAGGTGGGTACCTACCTACGTAGTGCTTTCATGATCATCTCATTCCTTCTTCACTTCACTTACAGTCGCAAGACTTCCAAGTCCTTCAATTTTTTTACCAATTATAATGTATAATAAATTTCTAGGTCTACAACTGTAATTGTAAACATCACAAACTAGATAGAATATATCTTGAGTAAACAGGTTGTATAAATATTATAAAAGAAAATGTCTATTGGATCAGTATATGAAACTGCTTATAAAGGAGATTTTAATCAAGTAAAGGTAAAAATTGACCAGAATGAGGCTTTAGCCAAGACTCCTGATTCGGTAAGTGATTATTGCAGAGTATTGCTTTTATTTACTGCTACAAGTGATAAAAAATTTGAATGAAGTTAAAACATTTTTATGTGATATTTTAGAATGGGCGTCTTCTGCTCCACTGGGCTGCTCTCGGTGGGAATGAAAACTTGGTTGACTACTTAATAGACTGTGGGTGTCAAGTAAATGCAGTGGATGATACAAATTCTACTCCTCTCATATTGGCTTCTTCAGCTGGAAGATATGAGGTTGTTCGCTTATTGATTGGTAAGGGGGCCAATGTCAATCATAAAACAAATCGTGGTCAGACCTCACTCCATTATGCCTGCTCTAAAGGCCATTCTGAGGTGAGATACCTACTAGTATTATCAGTAGCATGCCTTTCATACCGATACAGATTTGTCTACCCTGTGCCACCCATATATATATATATATATTGGATACTAGTGAAAAATGTAATTTGCTAAATACAGCCATTCTCATAATTTAGGTAAGTTTAGAGCCTACCCTGTCAAAAATATTTGTTCCCATAACTGATATTTATTACATTTCATCATTAAATATTTAACAGCAGTGAGGAGACAGCAAAGTAGAAGATAAGTTATTATTACCCCCTTTCCCTACTTCAGGCATTGTAATAGACGACTAAGGGTGGTTTATGTAACAGAACAGGCAACAGAGTCCACTTGACTGATCAAAAACAATCTCTACACAATATCTACTACAACAACACAAACAATATCAAATAATACAATATCTACTACAATCACCAACCTGTCTGCCCTGTATGGTGATAATGGGATATACGAGTATATTTAGAGAGGCTTTTTGTCTAGCAGTAGAATGATAAAGGCTGTATCAATATAATATGTAGAATGTAGTTTCTTTACCTGCTCTATAGTCAGCTAAAGAAAAATAAGTTGAAATTAAATATTGGAGGGAACACCTGTGTCTTGAAATTTTGATTTGTAGAAATTTTTATTGATTATTTAATTTGTGTTACAGACAGCAAAACTATTGATAGATGCTGGAGCAAATGTCAATGATTGTGATGAGCTAGGAGCTACACCATTGCACAGAGCTGCAGCTCAAGGGAGAAACGAAATTGTAGAACTACTGTTGTCATCACCTGACATAAAAGTTGATCTGTGCGATTCCACTGGTTCAACACCATTGTAAGTTTCTACTCAAAGTTGGTGCTTTAAGTACATAGTCTTGAAAATAAATAAATGACATTATGTAATTGCATGTGGAGTTATGGTCCAAGTACTTAATCGATTGGTTGTTTCATGGTTGAAATAAAATCAAACCAGTAACTTGTGTGTAACATTTTTTTCAGACATTGCATGTGAAGAGGACAGAGAAGCTACAGCATGTATTTTGGTTAGATCAGGTTCAAATGTGCAAATCAAGAATAAGGAAGAAAAAACACCAATTGATCTCTGCTCTTCGAAATTGAAGAAAACATTGTTGGAGCTGTTAAATTAGAAAATAATTTATTTTTTTAATACCTATTCACATAAACAGAAAATGTTTTAAAATGAATAAGTACCTACTTAGTTAAGTAAGTAATGCTTATAGATACTAATTAAAATGTACCTACCTAACTATATTCTAAACTTGTATTATTTGTAATAACATACAAACATATTTGTACATAACCTAACAATATTTGTCTTTTTTAGGGTTCCGTAGTAAACAAGGAACCCTTATAGTTTCGCCATGTCTGTCTGTCCGCGGTCCTACTCAGAAACTACAAGTACTAGAAAGCTGTAATTTGGCATGGATATGTTTATTAATCATGGCGAAAAAGTCCTAAAATAAAATCTAGAAAAATCTTTTTTTTTAGGTTAGCTGCCATACAAGTAAAGAGGTAGTCAATATTTTTTTTCTCGACAAACACATTGTGTGGGGTGTCGTTGAATAGGTCTTTCAAAAACATTGTGAGCTTGTTAACACCATTTTTGGATTTAGGGATCCATTTCTGAAATATTTGGGTTTAAAGTGAAAATTTTTGTTGGAGGCAAGTGTCCCCCCCTCTATCTGCTAAACGGTTATATATGGCCACGTGAAAAAATTCACAGCTATAGTATATATAATGTAGTTTAAAGGAAAACTATCAGAGCTAAGTAGGGTATACAAATTAAAAAGTTATAGGCGATCAACTTAAAAAATGTACTCGGAAAAAGAAATTTCATACAAATTCAATAGATAATTAGTTTTAAAACGTTTTTAGTGGCATAAACTCAAAGTTGGCATTCGGAACTACGGAACCCTACACTGCGCGTGGCCTGACACCCAGTTGGCCAATTATTATTAGTATCGGGCGGGGATTGGGCGTAATCAACTATTTTTGTAATCAGATTAATAATCTGATTGAAAGTAATCATGATTATATCAATCATGAATGATTCATGACTAAATGTAATCGATATAGCCTGCGCAGACGACGGAGTTTTCTCCGCGGTGGAGAAAAAATACGCTCTGCGAATAATAAGTCCGCGGCGGATTTACCGCGAACTCAACGCAACGCACACGTATCGCCATTGTTGTTGTCTAATATTTAATTGTTTTTACTAAAAGCTTACTAAAAGTTGTTCAGTATCTTGAAAATAGGTTTCAGTATGATGTCAAGGTTGACCACGACAGCCTCGACTACCTCGACGTCGACCTTGCGACCTCAATGACTCTACAACCTCGACGAGCTGGACGACCTCGACAATTTTGACACCCACGATGATCTCGACATCGAAATCGACGACCGCAACGACGACCTGGACCACCTCGACGACCACATCAACTTTGTAACCTCGACATCAATCTTGACGACCTCAATGACCTTGACAACCTCGACGACCTAGACGATCTCGACAACCTCGACGACCTGGACCACCTCGATGACCATGATGACCTTGACAACGACTTCGACAATCTGGACGACCTCGACAACCTCGACAAACTTGACGGCCTAGACCACCTCGATGACTAAATAAATTGATTTGATTTGATTTGATTTGACCACGAAGACCTCGACATCGACATCGACCTTAACAACCTCAATAAATTTGACTTCCTGGATGACCTTGACGAACTTGACATCGACCTTGACGACATCAATGACTTCGACAATCTCGACGAACTGGACGACCTCGACGACCTCGACATAGACTTCATCACCGATATGATTACTTTCTTGATTAAATTCGTCAACCAGTGGGAAAGTAGGTACATCCCCACGGATGATAAACGCACCGGTGCATTCAATGTCTGAAAAAATGCAAAACCAATTATTTTAAATATTATTTTTCTAGTGAACCTAAAAATATGAAAAAAGTAATGTGCCTACATAATGTGTCAAAGGCTCATAAAAAAAAACCAAAGGTTTCGCATTCCTGATTCTATAGGTACCGGTTGTCCGGTAGGTACTTATCGATCGTGCGTAGCGTAGGTACATGATGACCACGGCAGTTCTCGTTAAAAAGGCCGGCTGCAAGGATATTTTTCGTTTGCTAATGTAGTCGTGCAAGGTCGAAAAACATTGAAGTGTCATTATGACAGCGACAGCGCCCAAGTCTGACATGGACATTTCTTTCTGACAGTATTGATTTTATTATTGTAAACAAAACATTTCCTTGATTGATCTCATCATGAAACAAATCGATTTTTCTTAAATTTTTACATAGGTATACATCTCATTTTCATCCAGATAAAATTCTATGAAATTCCATGAACTAAACACACACGTGTTGAATTTTTTATTTTTTGACATGGAATCATTTTTCAATTTGAACGATGGAATTAACTATTACTTCTTGATAGGTGGTTTGTTTCTAAGTTATCTAGTTTATCGAATATTTCATTCAGTTTTGGGAGATAATAATTTTATACAGACAAAATTAAGAATTAGAGGCCATAGTTGGAGAAGCATTGAATGTAATAAATCCTTACCATATAACATTTATGTAAGTAAACAAATTTCTCACTTATGTACTTACTATAAGCTTACCTAGTGTACACAGAAACTTCAGACTACCTTTATTTATTGATAATTATCGTGTTGTTCAACACACAACTTTACAACATGGTGTAATGCTGTTTTAGTTCAAACCAGCATCAATACATGGCCGTAGCCAGAAATGTGGAGGGGGGGGGGTTCGAGTCAGATCCTGGGTTAGGCTCTGGCTCGAACCCTTGAGCCAGAGCCTAAACACCCATGTTGGTTTTTTTAGGTATGGTTAGCCCATTAATTATGTGAGGCGTTTTTAAATTTGCGTATTTTTCGAACTCCATTTTACACACATTTAATATTATTTATTCTTTAGATATTATTAGTAAAAATTTGTGTCCTGATTTTTATTAAGACTAGTAAAGATTAGTATTTGAAATTATTTAGATCATAATCTAAAATCACAATGATTAATCTAACTTAAGAAAAGAAAAGGAAACTACTGACTAATATTATTGGAAAAAAATAATTTAATTCAGTCCATGGAGACCCGTGCACGGTTTCAAAACTGATTATTTGTACCAACATTTTCATGTGATTTTCAGTAAAATGATCTGCTCCTTCGAATTAGCTTTGATTTTGCCACTGTAAACCGATGTCACTTGCACACAGAATTATAATGATAAAAAGAATGTGTCAGATTTTGCCACATTTTAGTCCAGGAACATGTTTTACATTTATTTGATTGAATGTTCTCACATTTTGACATCAATTTTTGAAAAAAAATTGCTTGACTTTTTCAAAATCATCCCTCTCCCCCAGGTGAGATTTGATTAGGCTTTGCTTGACCCCTTCCCCCCCGATCACCTCATATAATTAATGGATGCCCCCTTTGGTTGGTTCTGAGATTTCAGAGGGGGGTTTAAACCCCCAAAACCACCCCTGGCTACAGCCCTGCATTAATATATTTTCTCTAAAATTGCTGTATATTCATTTTTTTATTGTTTCTCAATTTTAGTGTACAGTTTGTGGCAAGCTCATGCTTCCTGTGGTAGGGTTGTTCTGTGAGTGCTGTGCTCTGAGTGCCTGCAAAAGGTGTCATGGCACAATTGGAAAAAAAATCAGATGTAAACCTATAACATGGCCTGGTGACAAACCTTTCTATCATCATTGGGTGAATGGTAAATATTAGAGTACCTAGATTTTTTAAATCTTGTTTTGCAGTTTAGATATTAGTATTTGTTTATGACTGTCTTGAGCATAACAAACTTGTGGGATGCAACAGGTGGAAAATCCTATACTCTAGCTTATTCTTAATTTATGTTTACAGTTGGTCTGCCAAGAGGCGATGATAGTGTTGACAACATAGAGGACAATGTAAAAAAGATTTTTTGTAGCTGGTGCCAGAGAACCAAGCTGTGTCTTGAAAGTTCCTTTAATGAAACTGAGGTAAGTATTAATAGGCTAATCCTATCCTACTTATCCTATCCTATACTACTTATCCTACTTATATTATAAATACGAAAGTGAGTTTGGATATTTGTTTGTTTGTTACCACTTCACGCTTCAACCACGAAACCTATTAAGACGAAATTTGATATGGATATAGATTGATACCCAGGGAAGGACATAGGATAGTTTTTATCCCGAAATTCGCATGTGGAGCGAAGCCCTCGGGCACAGCTAGTTGAGAAATAAATCGGCTACAGGATATTGAGAGTTTCAAGAATGTATGTATTCTACCTTTGCTTGTGTGTGATTACTGGTATCTGTGTAAATTACTGAGTGAGTATTTAAATATTTTGTTGTTGTTGTTTGTTCATAGGAATGTGACTTTCAAAAGTACAGAAATATAATTATCCCACCGCCTTGCGTCCAAGTGGAGAAAGGATCAATAAGCAATATTAAACCATTACAAGATAAAAACTGGGAGCCCCTGATTATATTTGGTAATGATTTTAAATTTTTTATACAGAAGTAATTTTATTAGATCCTTCGGTTGAAATTATATATTCTCTTGTGTAAATAAAGTTTTCAAACTAATTTATAATAATGATCTTTATAATAATGATCACTTTAGCAAACCGAAAATCAGGAAGTAACAGAAGTGATGAAGTGCTGTCTCTTTTCAAAGGACTTCTAAATCCCATACAGGTGTGTATAATCTCAGCAAACTACACTTGAGAATTAAAAAAAAAACAGAGTGTTCCATCCTACTTGTGTACAAGATATCACATGTTTAGATACACAAAACTTCTGAAAAAAAAGCTCTATGTTGTTCAAAATGCATCAAACACATCTGGAGTTACTGTCAGTGGCGGATTTACACATTTGCCGCCAGAAGGCTATTTAAAAAGAAAGTTGGGTTGGTGAAAGCCTTTTGGTAAATCCGCCACTAGTTACTGTAGAAGTAGCTAGGGAACAGATTTTTTTTACAAACATTTGCAGTTTTCACCCATTGTTTGTACCTAGTCAAGAAGTTTTAAACATGGTACATATACTCGTATGTTTCTATACTAATGTTTGGTGGTATGTATTATTGGAATATGAAATAGTCTATCTGTTTGATACTGACAATGCATCTATCTCTCCAAGGGCTTTTAGGGTCTCCAAGGTTTGTATGAAAAAATTGCTTGTTTAATTCCCTTATTGTGCTAATTATTAAGTTAATTTTCGTTTTACATAGCCATTGCTGTTATAATCAATTTACTAAAGTAGCATTATATAAGGCAGTTTAGAGCAGTCGTTACGGATATATTTATGTTATTTTTTTGAATGAAATGAGGTCTAAAGTTAGTTGTAATTTGTGAAGGTAATAGACATCAGTTCGACGTCACCGGAAAGCGTGCTGAGGTGGCTGCCGTCGCGGTGCCGCGTACTGGTGGCCGGCGGCGACGGCACCGTCGCCTGGATACTGAACACTTTGCTCTCTGCGTCACATATCAAAGTGAGTCTCCAGGGTTCAAGATTAATTGACTGTAATGTGTACGTTACTCTACCTAGAAAGTAGCTCCTAGAGAGATATGAGTGGAATATATAATTAGTACCCAATATGCTGTAAATGTGCCCGGCATAAATAATTTGTGGGGGTTGTCGTTTTGGAAAAAAATGGAAAAAACGGTTCCTGCTAGGGTAACGTTGTTCCAGCAGGAAAATTCTAAACTACTGATTGAAAGGAGAAACAATGTGCATGGTCAGATAGCTTATATTTGTGGAAGTATGTGCGGCGAATATGGAATATGTGACGGTTCAGGTTTTTAAGATATCGAGTTTCCTGCTGGAGTAACGTTTAGCGAAATCGTTGTGCTCTAAAACTGTTACATGTGCGCATGTAGAATAATTTCACATGAGTAGCTCTTGATTTGTGCTAATGGCACACATAATTATATTTAAGAAAATATTTATAATTTTCGAGTAATCGCGCTTTTTTTGAAATACAAAAAAAAATTCGCAGCGCCGTTAAGAGAAAACGTATAAGCTCACTAAAAACTGTATTCGGTCCATCTCAACTCCTTTTAAATCCATAAAAAAATTGGGAAGTGTAGGTAAATCAGTTATCAAATAATATTACAAAAATCAAAATTATCCTATCATAATTTTGACGGTCAACATACAAGAAAACGGATCAACGCAAGACGTGCGGGTATAAACTAAAAATTAGTACCTATAGTCGAATAACGCATTGCGAATTTTCAGCTAGAAATGTTTCGTATGTAAAAAGATATAAATAAAAAACAAAACCTGGAAACAAGGGCCGATAACCCGACCAAATTCGAATGACTACAAAAAAGCGGCGGTTTCATACATATCGATGACCTTCTTAACTTAGTCACGAACCGGTCGAAACGTGTTGAGCCGAAGTACACTCAAGTAGAAAACAGACAAATCAACAATAATAAACTTGTATATGTATACTATACAATATGTAAAAAAAAAACCTGTACGATCCGTTAGGTAATGATTGCTATTTTTTTACAGGGGTTATTTTTATTAGAATCTTTCATCTATCATACATACTTACATATATACATATTATCACGTCTTTATCCCTCACGGGGTAGACAGGACCACGTTTAGCATATTGGTGGGCGTATAGGTGGAAAATGTAATCAAAATAGTGATCATATGCTAGCCCCATTTTTTGGGATTATTTTTACATTGACTACTTTTGGTTTTCTAATATATAACCCAGATTTTATTTCTGGCGAAAAAAAAAAACAAAACAACGCCAAGGGTTGCATTGGCTTTGTCATGTCATGTTCGGACATGACATGTCATGAACGTTCATTCAGCGCGTCCGGCCGGGCGCACTCGAGTTTGCTTGCCAGCGGTTCATTCAGCAGCAGGCGGCCAGCTGGGCGCCCGTAGGTAGATACTTGCAAGCATAGTTTACGCTCGACGATTTACGGTGAGGTGCCAAGTGGTAAGTATTTGTTTTAATGTAGTTTTTATTTACAAGTGTGTAAATTATATGCATAGTAATTATATATAAATATTATTTTCATACCACTTGCTCAAAAAAGTCACATTCTATGGCACAAAAAGCGAACATAACAATAGTCATTTTTAATCTGTTAAAAACAGGGAAAGTAAAATGTACTGAATTTCAATCATCCTCTAGAGGGAGAATGTGGTTTAAGTTTGGAATACTTACCGAAATTTATACTGAACTGAAATCATTTCTATATCGTTACGCGTAAAAAAAATAACGATTTTGAATCGACAACATGTATCCACAAAATCCACAAAACCACTTATATTTGATAAAATAAACAACTAAATCAAGTCATATCATTGTTTGTTTACACCAGCTGTTTAGTTTTCCAAAAAGAAAAAGCAAAGGGCCATTTGAGTCTCACACATACAGCCAAGTTTTCTGCGTAACTATATTTATTTACAACGTAAAACATTTTGTATTTTTTATGTAACTGAATATAAATTGATTAAAGTCCGTAGTAAACAAGGACCTTATAGTTTCACCATGTCTGTCTGTCTGTCCGTCCGCGGTGTAGCTGCCATACAAGTAAAGAGGGAGTAAATTTTTTTTTCTCGACAAACACATTTTGTGACATACATACATACATACATACTATCACGTCTTTATCCCTAATGGGGCAGACAGAGCAATTTGGGTCTTGCGGCTCTAAGCAGATAAAGCCCAGGGCTGCAAGACTCAAAGGCCACTTTTAGCTTGATGTGGGCAAAAAGGTGTATGAAGAAATCAGAATAGTGATGGGTTGCTAGCCTCATCGCCTATTAGCACGATTCTAATTTTCGCCCATTCCCTTGATCGGCTCTTACGATCTGCGCGGGAAGATAAGCAGCTGGTACATTCTAAGTTTTTCCTTTTCTCCCAGACCAGCATGGAAGAATTTTGTGACATATCGTTGAATAGGTCTTTTAAAAATAATGTGAGTTTGTGAATACCATTTTTCGATTGATGAAATATTTAAATTACCATTAATTATTTTAATAATTATAATAATATTAAGATTCATCATCATCCGAGCGTATTCCCTGTTGCATCCTTAGCCGTAACGCTTCCGAGACCGGGGTCCGCTGCCTAATCTATGTCATTTTGACGAAGATACTGGTTTTTACATAGTTTTTATTCTTAGGAATAAGGTTATAAAATTGCCAACAAAAAACGCTCGGGTGAAAAAAAAGAAATGCCAAAATACCTTTGAACGCGACTGTATGACGTTTTAGGTATAAGACGTCCAATAAAGAAGGTCATCGATATGTATGAAACCGCCGCTTTTTTGTAGTCATTCGAATTTGGTCGGGTTATCGGCCCTTGTTTCCAGGTTTTGTTTTTTGTTTATATTTTTTTACATACGAAACATTTCTAGCTGAAAATTCGCAATGCGTTATTCGACTATAGGTACTAATTTTTAGTTCATACCTGCACGTCTTGCGTTGATCCGTTTTCTTGTATGTTGACCGTCAAAATTATGATAGGATAATTTTGATTTTTGTAATATTATTTGATAACTGATGTACCTACACTTCCCAATTTTTTTATGGATTTAAAAGGAGTCGAGATGGACCGAATACAGTTTTTAGTGAGCTTGTACGTTTTCTCTTAACGGCGCTGCGATTACTCGAAAATTATAAATATTTTCTTAAATATAATTATGTGTGCCATTAGCACAAATCAAGAGCTACTCATGTGAAATTATTCTACATGCGCACATGTAACAGTTTTAGAGCACAACGATTTCGCTAAACGTTACTCCAGCAGGAAACTCGATATCTTAAAAACCTGAACCGTCACATATTCCATATTCGCCGCACATACTTCCACAAATATAAGCTATCTGACCATGCACATTGTTTCTCCTTTCAATCAGTAGTTTAGAATTTTCCTGCTGGAACAACGTTATCCTAGCAGGAACCGTTTTTTCCATTTTTTTCCAAAACGACAACCCCCACAAATTATTTATGCCGGGCACATTTACAGCATATTGGGTACTAATTATATATTCCACTCATATCTCTCTAGGAGCTACTTTCGAGGTAGAGTAACGCACACGACTGTAATCGCCTTCGAGTGCAAAATGAGGCTCACCCGCTGAGTGACATGTAATTTTTTGTTACGTCATTCTAACAGCAAATGGAATTCCAATCAGATCCTGTATGGAAACTGTCAAATAATAGAAAATTGCTATTTCATCGCTTGCTGTGACGGATTCCGATGTTAAGCCCTTTCCCTTGATCGACCTCTAAGTTGTGCGGGCGAGGATAAGCTTTTTTTTAAGACTTTTCCTTTGTGTTCTTATTTTATTGTGTGTGGCCTGTTTTGTTGTTTAGGCTGCGGTGGGCATCATACCGATGGGCACCGGCAACGACCTATCACGGGTGCTGGGCTGGGGGGCCACCTGCGGTTCGCATTTGGACGCACATTCCATTGTTTCAGCCATCAAGCATGCAGAGGAACAACCCCTTGACAGGTATTTTTTCATGTAACCGATAAAGAAACTCGTAGTATACGGCCCCCCCTATGCACTGTACAACCCAGTGTATGTACACCTACAACACCAGGTGCTACGGGATAAGCCCGAGCAAGAAAAAAAAAATGAAATAAAATAAACTACAAGGAAAAAGGACAATAAAAAAAACAAAATAAATTAAAATAAACAACTATATTGTCCTTTCTACAATATATATAACAATAAAACACACAAAACTAATAATCTAGGGACAGACGCGGGTCCAGCGAAAAAAATAGGTAGTCTCGTACAGATGATGCGTTTACAAATACAAAATTAAAACAGAACGGTGGTCAGTGGTTCTCGGGCGGAACTTATCTGGGTGAGGGACGAATATGCACTCGGGGCAAAACAAAATGGCGGCCGGTTTGACTCGAAGTCACGACGTGTAGACGCACCAGGGTCGTCTTTCACCTGGGGTAACGAAGTTTTCTCCAGGGGTAACGAAGTTTTCTCCAGGGGTAACGAAGTTTTTTCTCCAAGGGTAACGTAGTTTTCTCCAGGGGTAATGTAGTTTTTTCTCCAAGGGTAACGTAGTTTTCTCCAGGGGTAATGTAGTTTTCTCCAGGGGTAATGTAGTTTTCTCCAGGGGTAATGTAGTTTTCTCCAGGGGTAATGTAGTTTTCTCCAGGGGTAATGTAGTTCCTGGAAAATGCCCATATGCATCCGCTGTAGTTAAACGTAATTATTGGACGTCCCAGGGGATCACCGATCGACAAATAATTACAAGGTCCCTAAGGTCGGCGATCCTTTACAAACAAAAACTAAATTTAATTTTAAAATAAAAATTGACAGGAGTCAATAATATCAAATAATAATTAAGTTATTGATAATTAAAAGAAAGGAAAAAACAAAAACAACCTATTGACTGTTACTTATAAATTTACATCATCACGTCTTTTTCCGACGGGACAGACAGAGCCTCGGGACACAAAGATATTTAAATATCAATCTTTAAAAAGAAAATCTTGGAGCAAATTACAAATTATAAAGCTAAAGTAATAAAAATAAAATAAATCTGGTTAGTATCATTTGAAATGTCATTCACGCAGCCAACCGACAAATCATCACTGATGACTCATTTCATTTGAAAAATTACGGTTACCGTTAAAAGATAACCGCTTAGATGTGATTGCCAGCTTGGTACGTGAATGAATTTAAACACATTAAAAAAATAATCATGTAATAGCTAGAAATCGGAGAACATAACATTTATACTAAAATTACTAAAATATGAAAATTACAACAGAAATCCGATCCATGCTAATTACAGTCATGTCGAAAACATACAAACATAACATGTTTAATGTTAATTGGTGTGAAAGAAATATAAATCATGGACAAAATATATTTGTGCCATGACATTAGGTACAAGTACTAAGATAGGAAAATACAATTAATCTGTATCCCAGCTAAATCATTATGACGATTTCGTTTAGGTTATAAACGAATTATCGCATACAACAAAAGTATATCTTAAAATTATGACCAATCATTAAACCAGTAAAATTTGAAATTTGGTTACGAAACATAATTGGTATTTTCTAAAACCCCCTTTTCTTAGGAATACACACACAAAATACAGCCAGACAACTTACCCTATATAACAGGGAACTCGTACACATAAAAAAAATATTTTTAAAAAAGAATAAAAAAATAGCTAACGGACAACTCAGCCGTACAAATTATTGTAGACAAATTATTATGTTTGAAGCCGAAGCGAGCCACAATTGTAATGATCGATCACTCAGGTTTTTCGATCTACATCCAACAAGATGTAGGTAGATCGATAAAAATATCAACTCTGTGATACCTGAAACCCACTCAATAATAGATAATATAAAAATAAAAATGTTTATAAGAGTTTATTAGTTTATTATGGATTCTTTATAAATAAAATGAATGATTTTAAATAATCAACATTATATTGAATTATTTTTTTTAAACTGGGAATGACCATGACATTAACCACCTGTCAATGTCATCTTAAGTCATTCAGTTAGAATAAACTACCCTCCTCTCCCCTCGGACCTCCGCAAGGAGCAGACGTGTGTAGTGCCCGTATTTATTTCATTTTAAATTTTATAATTCAAATTCATTGCAAATTAAATCGAAACAAATAATAGGAGTGCATAACGTCCAAGAAGATACAGTATAATTCCTGCGCTGAGTATCCGGCGCTGTGACCCTGGTACATTCCACAATCCTCAAGGTACTGTGAAACCCACCACCATTATATTCTCAACAACAAATCAGCGCGAGCATACAGGAAGACATCTTGAATCTTTGCGCGTCATAAGTAACAGCCTCTCAGCGCTAGCGTCAAGCTCCGCCCACTGACGAATACGCGCGAGCGCAGCGAGTACATCCTTGCCTACTTGCTAAAGCCCGCCCACTGACGTCATCCTGCACCCCGCTACGAGTGGTGAGGACATCTTTGCCTACTACCAAGTCCGACCTCCGTGCATTCCAGCGTTATCTCGTCGGTTCCGCCATTACTAGGCGCCATTACTAAGAGACATTAAGGAACATCGCTCACTAATAAGCAAATTAACATAATTTGCTCTAAATAGTATTGATATATTTACTTTTTATAATTTTAAATAACACTGCAATATGGACCATGCCATCGATGATAACCACAAGGATCATCCTACACCTACAAGTTATTCTTCTCAGCATGGCAAACGAAAACGAGAAATCATTATAGAAGACCAATTTGAAACTTTTAAAGAGGAAATAAAAACTATGATTGAGTCAATGTTTGCCAAGCAAGAAACTGAAATCAAAAAAGAAATAAAAAAAATCAACCCAACACTTATTGAACTAAAAAATACAAACACAAGCATAGAGACCACCATGGCTTTCTTAGCTTCAAAAAACGAAGATCTGCAAAAAGAAATAGACGGACTTAAATCAGAGATTAAAAGGGACAAAGAGCAGATAGCAATCCTGGAGAACCGCCTGGAAGACATGCAGCGCGAGGGGCGTAAATCTAACCTAGAAATCAAAAATGTACCTAAGCTACCTGAGGAAACCACGGAAGTCTTGAAAGATATGGTAATGTGCCTCACTAAGACAATAGGATGTAAGTTCGAGGCAATAGATATAAAGGACATATACAGGGTAAAAGGAAAAAAAGATGCAAAGAGCGATTCCCCAATCATAGTTGAGACCTCGTCCCCTCTCTTGAAGGCTGAAATTTTACAAAAATGTAAGACTTTTAATAGGAAGCAAAAACAAAAACTTTATGCAAAGCACCTTGGATTTAAGAAAAGGGAGGATACTCCAATTTTTGTATCGGAGCAACTGACCAGTAAAAGCGCTCGGTTGTTCTTTCTAGCGCGTGAGTTAGTAAAGTCAAAAGCGTTCAAGTTCTGCTGGACCTCATTTGGCCGCGTGTATCTGAGACAGCACGAAACGTCACCCATAATCACTATCAAGACTGAAGCACAAATCAACGGCCTCGTACAAGGGGCGTGACTATATGGTCCCAAGCCCATCAATAGGCTAACAACAGTCATAAAAGTCTGTTGTAAATATTATTATTTTAGCTATAAGATTAATTGTAAGCTTAATACTTGCATACTATTTACTGTGTATAAAATGAAACAATCGTCACTAGCATACCAAATTTACATAACAATAAGATTCACCCGTTTAAACGTACAGATATACAATAGAATATTTACAGCTCCCTTGACAACGATTACTTTAAAAACATTTAAATATTTGCTGATGACTATCAAATATAACATGAAACACTTACAAAATGTAATTGTCCAGGCTCTAGTAATGAAAAGCAGTCCACTACGTATATATAATTATGAATAGCTCGCATAACAGTGTCGAAGTAATAGACGAACTTCAAGTAGCGCATGTTACATCATGTACTATTGAAGAATTTTCAAAAATACCATATTCTGTGGGTCCAACAGATTTTACTATAATCTCTCAAAATATACGAAGCATATATAAAAACATAGATAATCTTTGTGTTTCCTTATCAAACTTAAATTTCGAAGCTGATGTTCTAGCACTGAGTGAATGCAGGATTGATATGAACAAAACTATACCCAGTCTAGATAATTATAATGCATTCTCTACAACGAAACATATAAATCATTGCGATGGAGTAGTGGTGTATGTTAAAAATATTCACAAACACTTCGCCAAAGAAATCTTTCTCGTACATGCATCTTGTATACAGATTACCCTACCATTCTGTACAATCCTTTGTATATACCGTTCGCCTTCCAATTATAATGCAGAACCTTTTATAAATTCTCTACATGCATATCTACAATCTATAAATACACGGAAAAATATAATAATCACTGGTGACATTAATATCAATATTATACAATCATTAAATGAAAAATCACAAGAACGTCAAAATAGGCTATCGTACCTGAATGTTCTTGCATCACACGGATTTATTCCAGGCCACTCGATGCCTACAAGAGAAAACAATTGCCTGGATCATATTATGTTAAAGCTGGACAATCACCCACATGAGCCGTCTATCGTAGTTTTTAATTCGACTGTAACTGACCACAGGATGTTACTTTTAAAGTTAAACCTCGCTAATCAACCGACAGCAAACAACAGATCTCAGCAAACTAAAACAATAATTAATTATGAAAAGGCGCTTATACAATTAAAAGATAGTAATTTAGAGAAATTTATGGAATACGATAATCCTACGATATTAATTAATGATTTGATATACTTGTTACAACAATGCTTAATTAATAACACTATAAGTAAACGAATCTCATCCAAAGCCCGCATCATTAAGCCTTGGATTACTCCGGGCATTCTTAGATGCATTCGAAATCGGAATTACATGCAACGAAGGCTACGATCCGATCCTTATAACGAAATCCTAAAAATAACATACAGACGATATTGTAACTTCTGCAACGCGTTGATCAAAAAACTTAAGAGGAATCACGATAGAGAACAACTGGACAATCACAAACAAAACCCAAGAATACTATGGAAAACTATTAATGATATTTCAGGCCGAAACAAAAATAAAGTAACTAACTTACAGCTATTAGATTCACATGGTACTCCTCAGCAATCAGTCGATTATGTGAACAGTTACTTTGCCAATATTGGTAAAAAGCTGGCAGAGATCTTACTAAGTAATCCAACACAGCAACAACCCGACACTGACGAGCATTCTCAGCACTCCCCTGTGGACTCCTTTGTTCTATACGATACTGACCACGAAGAAGTATACTTGACTCTCATGCATCTTAACTCTGATAGCGCCCCTGGGTGGGACAACATACCTACCAAATTTTTAAAACTTGCCAGCCCTGTTCTTGTACCCATAATTACTTATCTTGTCAATCTCTGTTTTAAACAAGGTACATTTCCTTATTTGCTAAAAAAGGCAGTAATAACGCCTGTTTATAAAAATGGAGACAGGGATGAGGTGTCCAACTTTCGACCTATATCAGTATTAACAGTGTTCTCAAAAATTCTGGAAAAATTGATTAATAAGAGACTTGTTAATTATCTCAACAAATATGGACTTCTTTCAGACTCACAGTATGGTTTTAGAAATAATCTATCCACAGAAGATGCGATCATAGCTCTGACGTCTCATATTGTTGAGCAAGTTGATAGAGGAAAAAAATGCATCACGGTATTTTTAGACCTCAAAAAAGCATTTGATACGGTCTCCGTCTCTATTCTTATTAAAAGGTTGGAAGGGATTGGCATTAGGGGACCTGCTTTGGAATTATTAGCCGACTATCTTAGAGAACGAAAACAGGTAGTTAAAATAGGAAAATTTGTAAGTAAAGAAATCGACGTAGCTTATGGGGTTCCCCAGGGAAGTGTTTTGGGACCAACTCTCTTCTTAATTTATATAAATAGCCTCTGTAATCTCAAAACAAACAACTGTAGAGTATTTTCATACGCTGATGATACTGCTATAGTGTTTACTAATAGTACATGGGAAGCTGTAAAGCAAGACACTGAAAATGGACTTATGTGTATACAGAATTGGCTAAGAAACAATCTCCTAACACTGAACTTAGGTAAAACAAATTATATGGCCTTTACTAAATACAACAATACCCAACCAAGTCCCACCTACCAAATTAAGATGCACTCATGCAATAACCCCAAAGGTACATGCTCGTGTATAAGAATTGAAAAAGTGGACAGTACTAAATATCTTGGTGTTGTAGTGGACCAACGGCTTACCTGGCACGCGCATCTTGAAGTTACAATGAACAGAATGCGTAAACTAATATGGGTCTTCAAAAAACTAAGACATGTCGCCGATCGGAAACTTTTAAACCAAATATATGTGTCACTAGCCCAGTCTATTCTAACATACTGCATACCTGTTTGGGGTGGCGCTACTAAAATGAAATTTCTGGAATTAGAAAGAACTCAAAGAGCGCTACTTAAAGTCATGCACTTTAAACCATACAGGTTTTCTACAGAGGATTTATACAAGATATGTGATACGCTCTCGGTAAGGAAACTCTACATATTAAAAATAATACTTAGACTTCACAAGAGACTGCCATACGATGCCTCTAAGTTAACGCGGAGAAGAAAAAATAATGTGGCACCGACTGCTTCCTTTAAGAGTAAATATGCCAAAAGACAATACACCAGTCGATCGGCTTACTTATATAACAATGTAAATACACTATTGGATATCTATCCCAGTACAAAACGGTCCTGTAAAAAATCGCTAACGATGTTATTAAAAGGTTGGAACTATGACGAAACTGAAGCGTTCATAAAATAATATCCTAGAGATACACAGTAAAACTTAGTTTTTTTTTTTAATTTTTTTATTAATAATTTACTAACATGTGATATATAATATAATTCCTTTTAATTGTGTTTATTTGTAACGTAATAATTCTTAATATGTATACAGTTCTATTCAAATTTGTAACTAAATAGTAGGTATTATTAGAATTTAATAACCAAACAATGTAATTATCTTGACTAATAACAATTAATTAATTCAATAATTATTTTTAAATATAAATATTTAATATTTATTATCTAACAATGTTATAACAACTTGGTTTATGTAATGTCATACAGTTTTAATAATAGTTAAAACTTTTGTATAGAGAGCGGGTATCACTAACACAAGCATATCTATGCTTAAAAGTGATTCCCATCGACTTTCAGACAAATTGTAAACATAAGTACTGAATAAACTATTTTTCATGTTTCATGTTACCAAAAACAAACAATGTACAGAACCAACCTATTTGTATGAGTTTATTTCTGAAAATTATAATTACTTTTTATTTAAAATGTGATGGAATACATACTTTTGAAAAAAAATTTAGCAATATCTATAGAAAACAAAAAATGAGCAATTGGTGAGTGATATTGTTAACATTACATTGTTACACAGGAAAACTACATTAAGTGTTATGCTGCACGTAATTATTGGTGAATAAATATATAAGGCATGATTTACTTGTTTGAGTTAGGCTTATATGGTGTATATGTGGATACCGGGCTTGCTTACTTTTCGTGTGTGTAAGTGGCCAACACAAGTGTCAGATTTTCTAATTGCCTAAAGGCATCTTACAAACCTCGGCGATTGCCATACAATGATAATAGCTGGGACCAACTTCTTATGCGTGCCTACCTAATAAGCACGGAGAAGCTCGAGAAAATTTTATGCCACTTGTGGTCACCCATTTACGGATGGTGTCGTGCGAGTCGGAACACGTGCGGTGTCGCTAGCTTAATGGGTTAGTAATGCGCATTTCCACCGGGCCACCGAGCTCTCGGGCGGCATGGTAATCCAATAGATGCAACCGGCGAAGCCTTTTTGAAGGCCTGAAATATTCCTATCTGCATTGCACCCCTTCACCTTCGCCACAGAAATAGCTGGACAGGGGCGGCATATCCGGATTTTGCCCAGCAATGCTGCATTGGACTCCGGGCTCTGGCTCGGGACACATACATATATAATATCACGCCTGCTTCCCGCAGGGGTAGGCCTGACAAACCTCTTTTGCTTCATCTAAACTCATCAATCACTTCATACATGCCCTTCTGTTACGGGTACGTTTTACCTCTCCTTTTTTAGAACGTCTGTAATTTGGTTGCAGAATGTTTGCCGAGGCCGACCCTTTCCTACGGTTCCTTTCACATTTGTCATATAAATATTTTTTGTCAATCTCTTTTCATCCATACTTTCTACATGCCCAAACCATCTTAACATCCCTTTCTCTATTTTTGTCACAACGTCCTCTTTTACTCTATTACTTTTACTAGCTGGTTTGTATTTTCAGGTGGAAGATCACGATAAAACCGAAGCGGCGCCGGCTGGGCCGACTGCGGCCCGACCGCATTCTGTACGCGTACAACTACGCCAGCATCGGAGTAGACGCACAAGTGGCTCTAGACTTCCATCACGCCCGCACACAGTTCCTCTACCGATATGCTAGCAGGACACTTAACTATGTAAGCGATTATTATTTTTTTCACTGCTGAGCCTGTACCGCAATTACTTTTGGCCTGTAAAACCAGGACTCAACAGCTTAACACCTTGGAATTAACTGGACTGGGTAAAAATATTAGATTTAATACATCAACTACATTATCAAGAAATAAAGGACCCATAACATAACCCACAAAACCCATAAAACCCACTCTAAGTTATAAATGTGAGAGGGCAGGCAACATAGATATTACTAATATAGGCTAAGTAAAACTAACACAGTTATGGATCTTGTAATCTGAAATAAATGATTTTTTATTTATTTTATAACCTTTTTTTAGCAAAATATTAAAGATACATCCATGCTTCGAAGTTTCAGGATGGAGGTGATTTTCAACCAAAGCCTTTGGTTAAACATCGACGTTGATCGTGACGACACGGGAAATTTTAACGCGCTGTATCTTTGTCATTATTTGCTAATCAAAGAAAGAAAAAATAAAAGCGGCCAAGTGCGAGTCGGACTCGCTCATGAAGGGTTCCGTAGTAGCAAGTAATATAAAAGTCTTGTAGTATGTTTTTTTTCTTTTTATATTTGAGTTGATTGAATGAAAGGTAAATTGCGGTTTACAATTTATGACGTATTAAAAAAAACTACTTACTAGATCTCGCTCAAACCAATTTTCGCTGGTAGTTTTCATGGTAACGAACATCATATATTTTTTTTAGTTCTATCATTCTCTTATTTTAGAAGTTACAGGCTGGGGGACACAATTTTTTCCACTTTGGAAGTGTTTCTCGCGCAAAGTATTCAGTTTTGAAAAAATGATATTAGAAACCTCAATATGATTTTTGAAGACCTATTCATAGATACCCCACACGTATAAGTTTGATGAAAAATAAATTTTTGAGTTTCAGTTCAAAGTATGGGGAACCCCCAAAATTTTGTTTTTTTTTTTCTATTTTTGTGTTAAAACCTTAATGCGGTTCACAGAATACATCTACTTACCAAGTTTTAGAAGTATAGGTCTTATAGTTTCGTAAAAAAGTGACTGTGACATACGGACGGACAGACAGACAGATATGACGAATCCATAAGGGTTCCGATTTTTGCCATTTGGCTACGGAACCCTACAAACGATAATCTATCTAATTAATGACACTCAATCAATTTTTTCGGTGTAAAAAACTAAACTTGTATCGTACTATATTCTAATATCGCTTTTTTACATACCCAGTAGTGACTTGGATAAGGATAAGAATTGAATACACACTTAATAAAAGTCGTCAGTATAGGTTGTATTTATTATAAAATATAATATCTTACTTTGGGGCTAGCTCAATCGGTGTGATTGGCCATATATATTTATTAAAATAAGTCGGATGTCAGATGTCTGGCAGCTTTAAAATCTGACACACGAATAAGAAAGAAAGAAACGTCATTACATAGAGTGTATTTCCAGATAGCGTACGCGTTTCTGGGCGCGGGGCGCGCGTGGGACGCGGGCGCGTGCGGCGAGCTGGAGCGGCGCCTGCGCGTGCGCGCCGACGGCGCGCGCGAGCCGCTGGCGCTGCCGCCGCTGCAGGCGCTCGTCGCGCTCAACATCCCCTCGTGGGGCGCCGGCGTGGACCTGTGGCGTGAGTACTGAGTGCATACAGAACGGAAACTCGCACCGTCCTCCGCAATCTGGCGTCCCCACAACCCCTCCCCCGCTTTTCGGGCTTTTTGGCCCTGTGAAACAGGGTTGTTGCTAGTCGCACGTTGACGTTACGCGATTCACTTGAATCATAATGGTGAGACACTGCGCACATTATCAGATGATTTCCGATTCGTTTGTAGTAGTACTAGTTAGGTATATTTGTTACTCCGTTTCTATGAAGTGCCATACCTGCGCCAATAGGCTGAGTAGGGCGGCATTTGGGAGGCGGCAAATTTTAGGCCAATTGCACCCCAAAAGGGCGCTTTTGTAATATTTCAGTGAACGCAGTAGCTTAGGGGCAGCAAAATATAAATAGCCTTCTCGCGGAAAATGTGTAAATCCACCACTCGTAGGTTTATTTACAATGGTGATTATCTTTATCTTAGCGCGTTTCCTTATCTGTGCTGCGGTTGTATCCTTAGCTGCCCGTGTGCGCCTTCCGGCGTTTTCTCCCAAAATGTAATTGAACGAGCGAGCGAAGTGACTCAGTTTCGGGATGCACCAAAAATGCTTTTGTCCGGATGTCAGTTTGTCCGGCTGTTCTCGCCTTCAAGGTCGCATTTCTCAACCGATTCTCGTGAAATATTGTGAGCAGGTTCGAGAATTACATATAAAATTTTTTTATCGACTTAGTTTTGCCACAAAAATATTAAAATTAGTTTATAATGAGATACTAAGACAAAAATCCAAAAATGGTGTCTGACATACTTGACTACAATCAAAAAATTTGGACGTAGGGGTTTGTAGCTAATTTGTTTTTTGTGTATTTTGTGGCAATATACCTACTTCCTTTCTCTCAACTTCCTTCTCCTATACTTTTGTTAAATTAAATTTGAAGTTAGAAGCATGGATTGAAAAAGTACTTTAGTAAGTACTTATGTATCAAAATGTTGTGTTTGCAGGAATGGGAAATGAAGGCGAAGTACCTGAACAAAGCTTGAACGACGGAAAGCTCGAGGTATATAAATAGAAATACTTTTACCACATCAAAGGGAAAATGATTGCAAAAATGTGAATAACTCTAATTTTGTCCATTACAGGTAGTTGGAATTTCATCGTCATTTCATATCGCTCGATTACAATGTGGGCTAGCTGAACCATACCGATTCACCCAAGCGTCTAGATTAAGAGTAAGTTTTAAAGTATTTTGTCGGTATATATGCCGGTTAAACCAGTATACAATATGATAGCGTAAGAAAAATGACACTTATTATTATTTTTCGTGTAGGGCGTTTGCCTACCTTCGGTGGATTTTATTTACAATCTCCAGAATGTTTGTAAATTACTCCTGCTGTTAGATTATTATAAACATTATGTTCAGGGGCCCATCTAAATCATTCGTTCAAAAGAGTTGAAAACATTGAAAAGTGATTTGCAATGATAGCTTATTTTTTGTCATTATATGCGTACTTAGAATAATTAACCTAAACTTATAAGGTTTACCTACTCCATAAAATCTATATATATATATAATACGATAGTCGTACGATAGTGACGTCCTCTTTTTATGTCAAACTAAATCAGACTACGTTAGTGCTCAATATTGCTTGACTCTGAAACACGGATACGCACTAAGGTCTGTTGTGCGTACCGCTTTTGGAGTAACCCCCTAATCTATACAACGTGGAAGGAACATAACCGTAATAAATCTAACCACGGGCTTTACTAGATCACTGTAGTATAATGCAATTGCAATTATTGCCAATTACAGTAAAAAACAAAGTTAAATTTCGGCATTTACATACAGTAATTTGAATGGCAATGCCGATTTTTGTGTTTCGACTGTTATTTTATTATAACTTTATTATACTATAGTGACCTCTCCAACCCGTCTGCGTTTAGAGTGTAGGCCAAATCCTCTGGCTGCTCTGGCCAAGTATTGCCCTGGTAGTAGAGAGGGTCGTGCTCCTGCAGTGGAGACAGAAAGACCTGTTGATAATGATACTTTAGTGATCTAGTATAGCCTAGTATGTCCCTTCCAAGTTGTATAACTTAGAGCCTAATTTGCAGATTGACATGGAAGGCTCTTGTGCGATGCAAGTGGACGGCGAGCCATGGATGCAAGGCCCCGCCACCATTTTCGTCGAGCACGCCGGACAGAGCCTCATGCTGCGCTCGACCACCACATCGGCCGATTGAGAACCAGTACTTAAAGACAATGACACAAATGACTCATGTATTGTGATTGCACAGAAACTTTTAATAAATGGCTAAGATGTTACAAGTATTTAATTTGGTCGATGTCACAAAGCATTTGTTCAAAATGTTTGTTAGTTTGTAGGTCTTCTCTCTTCTCTCGTCATATACTCTGTTGCACTGTATCTATAGCTGAGTAGCTTTGGAGTAATTTTGAGTTTAGACACAGATTTACACATAGAAGTTACTTCGGACTTTCGGCCCAGGGTTTAATATATATAGTAATAAGCTGTCAATAGCAGCGTACCCGCGACCCCTCCTGGCCACGCCACTGATTTTATGTAATTTTTCGCACACTTTCTTAGTGGTGTGGGTGGCCAGGTAATATTGCACTATACTAAACACATACAACAGCTTAACTTACTGAAATGTTGCTTTAGGTTCGTGGTAGTAGAGTACAATTCTTGTTTGTTTGTTACGTAGACTACACTTAATTATATGCATAACATTATTGAAAAACCGGCTAAGTGCGAGTTGGGTTTGAACACAAAAAGTTCAGTACCGGTTTTTTATATCGAAAAAACATTATTTGAAGTAACTCCGCGTTTGAAAAATGGGAAATATGTAATAAATAAAAGTAATGCTTAAGTTAAAACTTAGATATTGTCTTTTATAACTATGTGTGTTAAGTCAGGGTCAGCCTAGGTCAGGTCACAATAGTAGGTAACAGGACTGGACGTTTGCTGCTTTGCCTTAAATTATGAAATAACTGTACAGAAATAGGTCTGTCAGTATACCTAATGTACGAGTATTCGCATAACTGTGTAGTAACGAAAATATCCATAAATATTTAGGTACCTAAAGTAATATTAAATTATCCTATATGTATACACAAAAATACTTACATACATAATTCTATCCTAAATAAGGCAGATACAAATAAATACAACTAAACAAGCTGTAATTTTTTCTAGTTTTTTTTTTAAGAGATATAGGTAATGAGAAATTGCATGATAGGTATATAGGTAATGAGAAATTGATTATATACTATTCTTGCATACTCGTGCCTACCTACTTATCACAGTAAAAACTTAATTTTGTTGTCTGTACCTACTTAAGTTCATATTATTTTTGTAATTGGACTACGCCAAAATTCATTCTAAGTTGTTCTAGTATTAGGAACGTAAGTATGGTGTGAGGCGCGAGCCTCACAAACGCTGGAATGTAGCCTTTGTAGAAAGCTAAAGGGCCTTCCTGGGCAGTACTCTTTAGGAGCATCATTATACTTTTCACTTCGCCGGGTTTTGCGTTCATTGCTCTCGTTTTAAGGACATCTACTGGCTGCGTCAACATAGTTGCAACACCTCCCTGAAAATAAAGGGGATTATACACAGATATTTATAAGGTTAAACATCTATCGACAGCCTATATATTTGTCTACTGCTGGACTAAGGCCTCTCCAAATAAAAGAAGTTGTCTATGATCACCACGCTGGGCAGATGGAATAGTTTAACACATGAAAATAAATAATGAGGCCATGTAGTGACGGCAGAGTAGAACACGTATTTGCGCCACTCAACTTACACACAAGGGCCAAGTTTGGCCAACGAAAGCTACCTAGATGTCCGTGAAATACAGCGGCAAATTAAAAAATACACTATTTTTCATTTGAGGGATACATTGAATTTTTCGGGGTCTATATAGTGCTGCCCTCAACAATCTTTCAGAATAAATCATTTTTTAAATGTTGTCTTGACTTAGCCTTAGATAGCCCTTCAAACTATTTTATGGACTACCTACTGTTTACAGTTTAAAGTGAAGAGATATACCTACGTACCTAAAGCTTTTTTTCGCACATTAGCCTAAAGTGGCCGTTTTTCGTAAATGTGCATACACACTGGACCACGGAATATTCAGGTAGCCCCTATAAAATGTGAAATTATACAACAAACATAATTTAAAAAAACTTAGCGTCAAATCTGTTTATAAAGAGTGAATACATACATATATACTATCACGTCTTTATCCCTAATGGGGCAGACAGAGCATTTTGGGTCTTGCGGTTCTATGCAGAGCCCAGGGCCGCAAAACCCAAAAGCCACTTTTAGCGTCATGGTGGGCGAGAAGATGGAAAAGCAATCAATACAGTAATGGGTTGCTAGCCGCATCGCCTGTTAACATGATTTGCATTTTTGCCCATTCCGTCGATCGGCTTTTACGATCTGCGTGGGAAGAGAAGCAGCTGGTACATTCCAAGTTTTTTTATTTCCCCCAGACCAGCATGGGAGTGAAAAATCTAAATATTGTTTTATTTTTTCATAGACCGCTTTCTTAGGCCAGACTTTATTAAATAGTCCTACCTCACTAGTCCTAATACGTCCTATTAAACTCTCCCTTTGGTGGTCGAGCTCCGCAATAGACTGATATGCGCTATATCGAAACAGCACATTTTCATATACTTACAGCAAAAAAACTGGCAGTGCCATGTGCGATGATATTATCACTGAAGAACCGCGTAGTAAGTAGCATGCTCTTGATCTTCTCGTAGAAGGCGACCTGCCCCACCGTCATGAGAGCGGAGCGGACGCAGTTCATGCTGGCGCCCGCCCACAGCCGCAACACGCCCTCCTCTGTCGCCACGCGCCACAAACCATGTATGGCATTTTTGTAACTGATATATATAATTATGATTAATATTTATCGTCTTATTTTAAAAGCAGACTAACTTTGTTACTAGGTTTAAACCATTATCCGACCAAATCAAGTTGTCATCTTGTGGTTGGATATTGGTTCAAACCTAATAGCTAAGTTAGTCTGCGGTATATAATAAGACGAAAAGGTCTAAAAATATACTGAAACTACTTTAAGGGTAAATTCATCCTTATATTATATTCGTTCGTCCGTGATAGTGAACAACTTTCCATAAAGAAATAGATGTCGAAATATGAATAATATTTTTTGACTTTTTCATACAAATTGGATCAGCTGATTGATAAACTTGTAAGTATGGGAGGCCAAAAATTACTTTCCATATTTTGATACGCGTTCCTTGGGAAAAGTAGTTCAATATCATGGTTAGAATTCCCCATTGTAATTTTAGTATATTTTGTTAGACCATATAGGCACCTACTTAAATCCTATAAATTTAATGATCGAGTTAAACAACGAAGTTTTCGGACGTACCTACCCACTAGATAATACCAATAGACATTTGTTTCTACCGATTTTTAGGTAGGTACAAAAAAATTTTTTGTACACAACACAGCAGTTATTTTTCATTACTATAGAAAATACAAGTAACATCTTAAATAAAATGATGTATCTAACTAGGTACTCTTAATAGCAAAAATAAACAGATGTTACAGAATAGATTTTCTACCATATACAGAGTAGGTAATCTTATTTTTTAGTAAGTACTATTATTAATTCTGTGACTTAAGTAGGTAACTAGGTACTAACTTTCTTCTTTGCTCTGCTGGCAATTTCATATCATTTTGCATCCTCACATTGACCAGATCGGCAGGGTTGCCAGCAAATCCTCCTGCAAATCCACCCAAGCTCGCCAGGAAAACAGACATGTAAAATGGTATAGACTGTCCCTGAATGATAAATAAAAAAACAGTAGATATTACAGTTAAACGAATTATGTTTCATCTCATTAATAGGTATTGTATTGAAAGAAACAAAGAAAAATTGTTTATTTTGATAGAAACAACATGAAAATTATATACAAGAGGTGCACCAATAATGTAAATGGCATTTGCTCAGCATAGCTATACAATGTCCTTTTTTATTAAGTACAAATATTTTAAGGGGTGATTCAGTCCATTATTTCGAACAACTTTTCCCAGTAAATGCATATCGAAATACGAAAAAATAATTTTCATTTTCCATAGTAATGATATCACGTGACTACTTCGATTTCTATGAAAACCTAAAAAAATTTTTCCGTCTTTCGATATACATTTATTGGGAAAAGTTGTTCAAAATTATGGTCTGAATCACCCCTTAAAATATTTGTACTTAATAAAAAGGACATTGTATAATAAGCCGCGATGTTGGTCGTCAACGCCATTTAAATAAAAACTGTGTAAATAAATATAGCTCAATGCCTTCTACCCAATCCCTGATGTTGTAAATTTATTATCTCAGTTTATTATAAAAAATAAATCTTACATCTTTTGAAGTCAGTCGTTGCTTACTTAATTCATATATCCCAAATCTTACTGTTGAATATGTCAGTTGTCTTAAGAGACTTGCGGATATACCATTGTACAGACCCAAAATGCCTATAAATTAAAAGGGTTTAGTTCATAAAATCGCCAGTCACTACATCGATGGTCGCCGTATCGAAAATGCTCCATCGACAGGATACTGTAGCGAGAGTACCTCTATATTAAGTATGGCAAAAAAGTGGTAAAATAAAATCTGAACATATATACATATAAGTATAACAAAAACAGACATGGCGAAACTATAAGTGTTTCTTATTTACTACGTAACCCTAAAAACGGGAAGGAGAGGAAAAGAAAGCGAAGGAAGGGAAAAATATTTTATTTACATTCATTCCTAGAAATTTGAAAATTCGATATGGTACACTGTCGATGTGGCGCACCTTCGATATTGTGTGTGTCGATACGCCGCCAACCGCCATAACATCGATTTGCTGACCGTTCGATGCAGCAACCATCGATATAATGCACTCTCGCTACATTGTTAAGAACTTTTAAACAAGTAAAATATTTTGGGAACTGCAACTGTTGGAGGCAAAAGATATAAAAAAGTCGGGTTGAGCAATTTTTGACAAGTGGTAATGAGTGTTGATATTGTACTAAAAAAATATTGAAATGGGGCTGTTTTCAACTGTAAATTTTTTAACGTCAGTGTTAGTGTTTTAACGCAGTAAAAAAATGCTACTTCTATGGTTTTAACTCAACTACTACTCAAACACTAGAGTGCCAAAATATTTTAACAGTGCTTGGCGTAAAACATTAATCTATTATTTTTGGTTAATATTTATCCAAAAATATAAATTCAGTTTTACAAAAAAAAAAACTTTATGCAATATATAATATAGATTATACTAAAATTACTACTTAGAAGGCAGGTACCTCAGCGAACAGCGTTTCTTAGCTTAGGCCTTCTTCTAATAATTCGAAATATTATGTACCTATGTCGTTCTATGTATGTACCCCTATCCTACTAATAAATAAATGTTATAAATGCGAAAGTGAGTTTGTATATTTGTTAGCTCTTTAGGCTTTAACTATTGAACTGATTTTGATGGAATTTGCTATGGATATAGTTTGAGACTCAGGGAAGGATATAGGGCACTATTTATCTCGGAATTCCCACGGGGAGCGAAGCCCGCGGGCACAGCTAGTACTAAATAAAATTTTAAATCTATCTTATCTCTGAATACTTCTGTGTTTTCTTTATGGTTATGTTAGATATCTATTTGCAAGCATTTCATACCTATATTACCTACCTTGATTTTTTAGAACATTTCCAGTCAATTTGAACATTGAAATGTTTTTTCCTTTCTGTGTTTGCATCTGTACTTTGAGCAGATCTAGTGGATGCGTAAAGCAGGCAGCTCCCGCTGCCGCCAACCCCCCGAAATACCATTCAGAAACACGCACTTCTTTTGGTTTAGCCATTTTTTAAGCTCTGTAAAAATCCATTAAAATCTGCAGATATGAAAATTTTTAACGGATCTGTTGCAGAACCACTTTATCATCTTTCTTCCTGTATGTACCTAGTTAGGTTTATATCAATTGCATTGCTTTAATTTATGTAAGCAAGACCAATGTTGTAGGGGGTCTATCAGTGCAGAAACACATCTTACCTATGAATAAGCAAGTAAATCACACGTAGGTAGATATGAATATACCTACTCTGCAAATGGTTCTATTGATATACATAACTTTGAAAACTTCAAATTCAAGTGATTGTTGACCTGTCGTTGGCATAACAGCTGTTGTCGCAAAGTGCAAAAACAACTTTTTTTTCTTCTGTATCAGACTTTGAAAAGGTTATGCTTTTTTCTATTTACTTACTCAAAGAGCTTTTTACTTTTATGTAAAAGTAAAAGATATTGCCAGGCAAATTAAAAAAAATACGCTGACTTTAAAGCGTTCACCCTCCACCCCATACCTAACTTTTGAACTGCTGAACTGGTTTTCATGAATAATACCACAGAGTAATAATATGATAATACCTATAAACCACCGCAAGGAAACTTGCTTTCACATAAAAAAACCGCATCACTATTGGTCCATTCATTCGAGAGCTACGATATTGCCACAGACAGTCAGACTTGGCGTCAAACTTGTGCGACTTTTCTTTGTTTGGAGCACAGAGTAATAATAAGTATACTACGTACAAGTTTGGAGTTTTGCAATACCCATTGATTAAGAACTGATGTATAATGGAAATAATTGATAGTTCCCAAAGAAATTTTATCATAATTAGTGTAGTTTGGGGGTGATCTCGGATTTAAGGTTTGAAAAAATATTTTATTTGTGAATTAGTTAATTCCAAGGTAGAGCTCTGTTCTTTAGCTAAACGGTTGTACATGGACAAAGGAAATAATTCACGATGATTATACCTATACCTATTTATCGAAGTTTAAAGGAAAATGATTGGCGAGAACACTTTACTCTGGCAAAAATTTGCACCAACGGATCCCTAAATCGAATAATGGTGTCCACAAGCTCACAATATTTTTGAAAGACTTATAGAATAGAATAGAAAATAGAAAATCTTTATTTGGAGCATATATACAACAACAAAAAGTACAGAACATCACTTATAATTAACAAAATATGCCACCAAAATGGTTTCTCTCAGCTTTTGTGTCAAGGCTTTTCGGAGCCAAGACGCTGATTTTATTCAACGATACCCCCTCACGCTTAGCCACACGGGTTAGCCCAGAAAAAATATATATGCTAAAAAATTTTTGACGTGATAACGTCTTTAAAATCGTTTTAGTCGGGTGACATGTTCAGAAACTTGTGTCACACCAAAACCTCACGAGCGCGATCGTAGGTATAACGAGAGAGAGACGGACCGATCTCCCGTCTCATCTCGAGCGCTGCCAGTCATTCCGTGAAACGACGTTATCACGTAAACATCTCGATCGTAAACCTACTTTACAAACAACCAATTTTTTTTTCAACATTTTATTTTACCACCTTTTCGGCATGATTGATATACATACCCATGGCAAATTACAGCATCCTAATACTTAGGTATAATCTCTGAGTAAAACCGCGGACGAACAGAAAGAACCCTAACTAGCTATCAGAGCTACTTCCTTACTACGAGTAGATAATAAGTATAAAGATGTAGAAGTTTTCCATACTGATGGTCAAAAATGATATAACACACTATAATCTATTTCAAGTTCATATTTTTACCGTCGGAAACCAGTATTACCCTAGATAATTGCAATTTCTTTAAAATTACAAATTTTTGCACACAGTCGGTATGTCGTTTGTCGTTTCGAAATAAACGTAGACTACGTTTGTATGAAAAAGTGTAGTTTGGTCTAGAGTAAGGGCCTTCAGGTATAACTATCCTAACTCTATGGGTAAGGGGACTCTTGTAAGATTAACAAATTGAGAGTTATAGTCAACCAACTAATAAAATGTATTCGGGATATAAAAATTTCATTCAATTTCAATAAAATTCGATTTTAAGGCGTTTTTACAAATCTGATGAAATATAATCTGGCTCAAAAATCTGATACCAGCGTAGAGACACGAAAAACAAACAAAACAAGGCGTTTTTAGTCTTTAAACGGTGAGGCTTGAACTCTGTACCTCTAATAACCTTCGCGGGAACAATCGGAAAAGTGGACATCCAGGACACAAATTTTTGTTGAATAAATTATAGGGTGATAGGATAGGTACGATAAAGGATTATCTATAATATTGTCATTATCACCTTTATTTTTGTTCAAGGGTGCCACGAGTTCTGGGCCTTAAGTGGGCGTAAAGATCCTGAGTAGGACCTTATAAACTTAAGGCTTCAGGTCCAGTAACAGTAAACCTGCATGGGTTTACTCTTGCCCAGCCCCGGATCTAGGGAGGGGCAAGCCGGGCGGCAAATCGAATATTTGCACCCCTTCCTCTTTTCGAGCCCCCGCGATCCACAGCTGGTTAGAGGCGGCACACTTACCTAAGAATAATATTTGGATATGGGGTATTTACATTTTGCCCCTCGTATAAAATGTCTAGATCCGTGGCGTCATAAGTTATAAATCTTTACTTATTACAGTAAAAAAAATGTCTGTACTTTGAATATATTTCCAAAAAATACATTTCGGGGCGATGGAGACATATTACTAATAAAGTAAGAATTAAAAAGAATCTGTTGGTTTGTCTGCATGCAGAACAATGGTTCAGCTAAACGACAAGAAATGACACATTAGCAAAAGTTGTTCATGAGCATTTCTGGAGTCGTTAAGACTACGCGAAGGCTTCGCCTAGATGATATAATAAGGATTGAAAAAAAAAAGAACTTCACAGACTAATAACAATAGTTTATTATCAAACGACAATATTAACAGTATACATTGTTAAGTATTTGTATTTTATTGTAACTCGACAAATACATTCAACGTCAATGATCTTTGATAGTAATGTTATACATTTGTGGGTGATAAAATATGTGATCTGACCTTTTCTTTATCACCGCTTGAATTATTTATGTTATATGGGTATACATTTTTTTGTTTTCCCTTGGTCAGAATGTATAAATGTAAGATACGGTAGTATCTTACATTAAGAGCATAGGTAATTAGGTATAATTATCTACCCTTTAAACACTGTAGCTAATATAATAATTCTTGATATTAAACTAAATATCTAGATGTTTTTGGTAAAATTTAATTTAAAAATAAATATAATAGTAAAAAAGATTCAAAATCACAAAAATAAAAATATGAAGATAAAATTGAACAAAAATATAACAGTAACATGTATCTTTTACACTTAAAGTGTAACACTTGGCAAGTACAAATTTGCTTTATTAACTTTGACTCGTAGGTATCACGCATGATATAATAATATCCACAAACATCTACGCGCATTTTATTTTTTTACTCGTACATACATTCCCTTCGAATATTTATATCCATAAAATGTTTGAAAATAAATAATATACTTAACTATGTTATTCTTTATTTTCTCTTTGAGAGTTGTCCTATACTAAACAGTGGACTATAATGAGCTTTGTATCATAATAAAATAATTGCCTTATTCCACAGGAATGTAATGTGGATACAAAAATATAGACTTCGAAAAATAAATATCACTATTAGTACGAACAAGATTTCCCTAAAGAACCTGACTCGAGCGAGAGCCATGTTTTGGCACAAAATAAACACATTATTTTTTAATACAACGAAGTAGTAATGTGATTTAACAATACATACCTATGCATGATATAATCATTTGTGAAAAAAATCTCAAAAAAAAACAATCAATTGAGATTGAAACTTATGTTTTAAGTATGTACGTACTTAATAACATTTTGTAACAATTGAAAGATAACGTAATTAAAATTAGCAGTAAATAATAAATTTGCGACAAATATACTAAGTGACGAAAATATATCTTTCTAATATTAATATTGTTTTGATAAATCATGTGAAGTCAGGAAGGAATAATAACAGGAAGACTGGATGTTCGCTGATTCAGCCTTTTATGTTGGAATATTACGTGTTATGAAATAACTGAACAAAAATAGCTTCGTACGTAGCCATATTCATAAACATATTCATAAAATAATGATTATTATATATTGATGATTAAAAAAATATTATTCATAAAAACAAATAGCTCAAGCAGATGTTCAATCATTAAAGATACAACTGAGCATTTTTTGTAAATTGCTTACTTTACACAACACCTACTTTAAACATAATATACAAAAAGACATCAAACTTATGCTTATCACAAAAGCTGTTGATTTTTTTCGTTTTTACCACATAGCGTGTGAGTGCAAAACTGTATGATTCTACTAGCATAAGCTTTAAAATAATGGTAACATTGTGAATGTGTAACTAAATGCATTGCAACTAAACTATAATAACCTACGTTTTGCCAAATAAATAAATATTTACCTACCTACTAGATAAAATGTTGTCCTACGTTTTATAATATTGTCTATTAATTTTGTAATTTTACTATGCCAAAATTGATTCTAAGTTGTTCTAGGAACACAAACGTGAGTATAGTGTGAGGCGCGAGCCTCGCAAATGCTGGAATGTAGCCCTTGTAGAATGCCAAAGGACCTTCCTTGGCAGTACTCTTGATGAGCTTTGTTATACTCTTCACTTCGTCAGGTTTTGCGTTCATTGCCCTCGTTTTTAAGACGTCTACCGGCTGCGTCAACGACGTTGCAATACCTCCCTGAAAATAAAGGAGTATGAATATTTGTTATATTTTTTTTAAATAAAATTAGTATTTAGTCAAGTCAATGTACTTACAGCGAATAAACTGGAAGTGACATGTGTAATAACATTGTCATTGAAGTATGGCGTGGTAAGGAGCATGAACTTGATCTGATCGTAGAAGGCGACCTGCCCGACGGTCATAAGCGCGGCGCGTACGCACGTCATGCTGGCGCCCGCCCACAGCCGCAACACGCCCTCTTCGGCTGCCACGCGCCACAAACCATGAATGGCATTTTTATAACTGAAATAAATATGAAAAAAAAAGAACTTTTAACGAGCGAGCGATGTTCTTCTAGTCTACCAGGAAAAGACAACCCGGCGTTTGTATATGTTTTAACATGATTTCTGAGTCAAATAGTTTGAACAGATTGTAAATGAGGTCGCAAATACAGAGATTGGGGTGAACTACCAGTTTCTTATGTAGTTTCATATATCCGCACTACTGTATTCTAGTTGTTAATATTCTAATAAGGAATAACAACTCAGCGAGGTAAACTCTACACGTTTTATTAAGTAGCACTACTCACGTAATAATAACTTCTTTTTTATATAAATAAAATACATCATGGATGTCAATGGGATATCAAGCAAATTTCATTTCACACATTTCTTTCTCCTTTGTAAGTCAAAGGATTCGTTCTTCTGACAATTATGTGCCTATTTTACGTCAATAAATTTTAAAATAGAGAAACATCTAAGACCCAAGACAAATCAATCTGAAAAAAAGATAAATGAAAGATGATAAAACAGGGACAAAAGGGACAATGTAGCAATCATTTCAAAAGTACCAATGCAAAAAGAAAAAAACATTTTTACAAATATGAATGTGTATGTGTGTTTGCATGTAGGTACTTACTTTCTTCTTTGTTCTGCTGGCAATTTCATATCATTTTGCATCCTCACATTGACTAAATCGGCCGGGTTGCCAGCAAATCCTCCTGCAAGTCCTCCCAAACTCGCCAAGAATGCAGACAAATAAAAAGGTATAGGGCTTCCCTGAATTACACAAAATATAAAAGGTGTTAAGTGAAGGAAAAAACAATACAAAAATATCTAATCTTTTAAATTCAAACAGCCTTACATCTTTTGGAGTCAGCCGTTGCTTAGCCACTTCATATATTCCAAATCTTACTGTAGAATATGATAGTTGCCTTAAGAGTGATGCTGATATACCATTGTAAAGGCCCAAAATTCCTGCAATAAAATACTTATGATAAATTATTTGTCAAATAATATATTAATAATATTAAAATAAATAAGCTTTTTCCTCATGTGCAAAATGTGTATGCATAGTTAATTTAATGTTTCTGAAATTTCAAACTATTTTTAATTTAAATTGTATAACTTGTTTGATTGTGTATTGCCATGTGGTATCCGGCAGAGTAGAATATGACTACTTCAAATCTTCCTGTGGATGTCATAGAAGGCTACTCAGGAAATACAAGCTAAACAAAGCTTATAAACATTAATGAGACCTCTTCAAACCGTCTGGCCATCGTGGAAAATGTAGGCCTGGTCCTCTGTCTGCTCTGGCCAAGAATGGATCTGGTAGTACAAAGAGGGTTGTGCTTCTACAATGGAGACAAAAAGACCTAAAGATGAGATTAAATGGATTTGTTTGTTACCTTGGTTTTTCACAACAATTCCAGTGAGTTTAAACATTGAAATGTTTTTTCCTTTTTGAGTTTGCATCTGTACTTTGAGCAGATCCAGCGGATGCGTGACGCAGGCTGCTCCTGCTGACGCCAGCCCTCCAAAGTACCATTCAGAAACACGCACTTCTTTAGTTTTAGCCATTTTTCAGAGCTCTGTAACAAAATATTAAAATCAGCCCAAAGGGTAAAAAATTTGTTGAGATATTTGTGCTTGCTTGCATTGCATTACTTATTGTATTTATGAGATTGTAACAAAATTTCAATCCAATTTATGTGAGGAGGGAAGGCCAAGTCTTGGAAGTCAATTACTTCTGTCACACAAAAGGTTGGTTGGTTGCTTGCTCAAATTATTTTTTGTTCCAAATATCCTTCTTGTACAGTTTATTCATTTCCTTCCTATAGCCACAGAATTAATAAAAGTGTTACGCACAGAACAGAAACTCGTAGCGACCCCTGCAATTTGGCATCCCAGCAACCTTTCCCCCGTTATTATGCTGTGTAAGTGCCTATAAAACAGGGTTGTTGCTAGTTACACTTTACTTTAGTTCATTGAACCATAATGGTTAATATAGCATAACCGAAAACAATAATGAACATAAATTTTATAGATTCCAAGTTAAGAAAATAGGTAAGGAAAGCAACAATTTAATGTCACAATATTAGGTAGTTTGTAGGTACTATGTACATTCTTATTATTCTTATTTACCTTTTCTGCAATTTAGTGGTTAAATGGGAGTAAAAATATGACAATTAAAAGGAGATTTTCTTCTGGTTAGTTTGTTCTTCTTTTTTTTTACTTTTTATGGTTGTATGTATTTAAAATGAAATATCCAAAATTTATGACATACAAACTTTTATAAGTACTGTACTCATAGTCGTTAATGAAAGAAAAGACCAACCAAGAAATTTCGTGTAACTGCTTTAGTACTTTATCTCTAATAAATGAAGGAGTTTAATGAAAATCTACCTATTTTAAGACACACTTTCCACAGCACTCATAGGAAACAACTTTGACGATACTCCTGTCTTTATTTAAATTTTTCATAAATTTTAATATACTTAGTGTACATATCATAATAACATTTTAATTAATTTAAGTACTTAGTAGGTACATATAGCACATTCATTGTGGATTATGGAAAATCACGAGGAAACTGAAAACCGACAAGCCTGACAACTGACAAACAAGTGACAGCCGCAGCAAAACATCAGCTGTCAGCTTATGATGAACTGACCAGTGTTACCAGCCCTTACCAAAATATTCCCCCGTTTTTTTCTGAATGCCCCTAAAATCCCATAATATAGAATTTTATATGTACTTATTATAGTGCCTAGCCTACATTGTTTCGTAGCTTATACTATAAAACGTTACATATTAAGTTACTAAGTTATTTATTTAATTGAATAAAGTACCTACAGTTTATAATATTATTAAAACCAACGTGAGATGACATATTTACTGTTAAACACAGCTTTACTTACGGAAAAGGTCGTCTAGTTTCGATCGGTTTAGACGATCATCATCAGAGTGTTAGGAGCAGTGACCCGAAGGTCTCGCGGTCCCAAAAGCACTCAACTTTAATCTAAACTAGTCAGCCTTTATCCGATTTTTTTAGATTTAGATTTTACTTCATTAGCACCAAAAAATCTGCCACTTAAAATTTTAATATGTATGTAATGTACTCGTTTAATTAAGCAAAGGTATTTTAGCCGTTTGATTAAAATGATTAAAGTGAAAAGGTAATTCCTATATTTTACCAAAAAGGTAGAAAATTTAAGTTCCCAAAAGTTGTCACCCTGAACCCGCTGTCAAACACATGTCAGACACGTTCAAAACCTTCTGTGGTTAAAAAATCTACAAATGAGGTACGTATTTTGTTCCGTAGGTTGAAATTATATTTTCAGTTGGTACAGTGGGAAAGTGGGATATGGAACTTTGAAGCAAATAGGTACTTATGTAGGTAAAAAAAGGTTAAGTAGGTATATTATTATTATGTCCGAATTTTTCTATTGATTGGAAAGACGTTATTAACAGTCACGTACTTTTTTTAAGTTTAGATTCAAAATGTTTGTAACCTACCTAACCTATACACAAGTAGAAAGGAAGAAGTAAGTACAACAATCAACAATCTTGTCAACTTTATTAACTTGATATTTTAATAAAATTATCTTGTTTTGCTTATTCCTTTTTACTGTTCAAAATTTGCTTAGCTACCTTGGTAATTGATTTTAACGATTCGGTTACCTACCTACCTCGTCTCACTTTTTAACACAAAATAGCACAATAAAAAAACCTAAGAAAGAGCATTAAATAATATGTATCTTGAGTAAAACGTACATTATTTAATGTAGGTATATTAACTTTAGATTAAACATTAATTATTACTTGATGTTACTACGTGTGTGACATTATAATCTGCTTGTGGCTTGTGGGCGCACTACTTTACTCGTCGCCTGTTTGAGCAAACACTGACGGTGCGATTAAACTTCGATTTTATTTATCTTTCATCTGAGTGAGTGTCTGATATTCGCTCTCATGGTATAATAAAACAGGCATTCTCTTTCCGAGATGGAACTTGACAACGTCACAAATTGTTGCCACTGATTGTTCTTTTCAGTAAATTTAAGGACTTTCTCAATTAGTTCATGAATATATTAAATAAAATATTAAGTTAGCTATTAGCAAAATATATAAATGTTATAAACAACCTTAAAGAGGAGAAAATACAAATTGGGGCCAAAGTCAAAGTTCCCGGTATCAGGCGGCTATGATTTTTATAGTCAAGTCAATACTACAACTTATGGTTATCATTTATTAGTACATATGTCAAGAAACCTGTGGGTTTATTCCACAACTTTTTTAAATAATCACTTTTATGCTGACTGTACAAAATGCTCTACGTTAGGCGTAGGCAACCCTGTACATTAAGACATATCTTTTTAATATGCAACACCATATATACATATGTCACATTTTGCTACTCGATGAGGTAGGGTTGCATACGGCCCCAGTTGGGTTGTATAATCCGCAGTAGCAAAACCTCAAGCTGTTTGGCATTACAGCTCGGTTTTATAAGTTTGTAACACAGCTGAATATCTTTCAGCTAATATGTACGTTTAAATAATATAATTATTACAATTGATGAGCTCATGGTTTAAAACAAAAGTTTACTGTTACTGTTTCACTATTTAAAAAAAACATTCATTACATATCTATAGGAATAAAATATACTTAGGAGGTGAAAGTTTATATTACATTTTATCATTTCTAAAAGGTAGAAATGTAGGCTATAAGTTTTTTTGCCAGGTAAATAAAAAAAAAAGACTTTCGCGTTCACGCCCCCCCGCAAATAACCCGATTTTCATTAAAAAACGTTTTATTTTTTATTTCTACAAATTTAACCGTTTCAGTCATATTTGCAAACGTTGCGTTGGTCACTCCCACTTTCACCTTGTTATTGCACCTGCACATTCTATTTATCTATTCTACTTTTCATACAATCATCATTCATTCACTTTCAGAATGGCTACAGACATCGTGACCGCACTTCAGCTAGACAAAGAGTTGTCAGGAAGAATAATCGCCGTCAAGGAAATTATCAACTGTGATAGTTCATTTATCATTAGCTGTGTCTTAAGCCATTGCATTAAAAATAAATCTGCTGTAGTTTTAGTATCGACTCATAATTCCTTATCACATTATCAAAATGTTGGTATTAAAATGAACTACAGCTTGCAAAAACACATAGATTCTGGACTAATACAATTCTGTGATTTAGGCCATGAATATTTGAGTAACCAAATGAAAAGCCAAAATATATCTATTGACAGATTAGTAAGAAAAGTAACAGACACAATATTAATAATGCGAGAAAAATATGAAACTGTGAATTTAATCGTCGATGGTGTTACGCATTTATTCGATATGAATTATACAATAAGTGAAGTAAATTCATTTTGCACTGAAATTGCGAAAGAAACAAAATGCAATAATAACTCATTTTTACTTTTTCATTGTAATGTTGCAAGTGAAGATGACGATACTCATGTTATGGCGAATCTGTTGTCTCATAAGTCTGATCTAGTTCTGGAAGTAGAAAATTTATCATCAGGATGGAGTGCCGATGTCTCCGGACACCTCACAATGAAATACGTTGGCAAAAAATTCGAAGACCAGTACGTATTTTGTACTGAATTGAAACCAAATAAATATCTCTTCAAGCTGTTTGATCGAGGCGTCAAGCTATTGGCACCTGGAACTGTTTAAATCACTTGCTTATTGATCCTTTTCTAAATAAACCAAATCTATCTAATTTCATTGTTTTATTACCTTACCAATAGTCAAACTAGCTAGATCACAAGAAATTTGATGACAAAGAAAAGAAAAGACAAGAGAAGACAACGATTTCACTGTGTCATTGACTCTACGATAACGATGAGTAAAGAGGACTGGTTGGCATATCTATGAACTTGTAGAAAGGCTTTAATTTTATAGGTAGGATGAAAAAGAAAATTGTGATAGGTAGGTAGGTGTTCCATCTATCTATCTTAGATCAAGAATAGCTTTACAGCCTTCTGTACTTTTCTTCGTTTTCTGTAAAGTTTAACGTGTCCTCAATTGTATTCAAAGATCTAATATGACCATTGTATATGATAAATTAAGTAGATACTTACCTATATAGCAGGATGAAGATAATAAAGACATAAACCTAAACAAAGAGACGACTTACCTAAAGTTCTTTAAGACCTAACCTTGGCTGGGAGAAGCGAACAGAATGAAGTAGTTGCTCTAGATGATGAAGAATTAAGTGGGTACTTAATAGTAGCTAAGTACCATACCTAGGCCTATTTTGGGCGTTACCTACAATACCGTGGACCATTGGAACGGCGCATGAAATTTTTATTTGTGGTGATTAACCGTTGCCCCAGCGACCGTCCAAAGTGAAGGCTGTATTTTGACCAGCGCTCAGTCCACGTGAAGTAACGAGGGCGAAGACCGGCTTGCTTCACCTCTGTAATTATCATGCCAAACGAATTGACGCATTTCCCTATTATTCCACAGTTTAACCACAATTACTTAGTTGTCTAATAGGTCAGAATGATTGATAGGTTTACTTTTTGTAAATTAATAAAATTGTTGTATCGGCCCGGTGTTTCGTGGTGACAGTTTGAAAGTGCACTCGGAATAAAGTTGCTGCTGTGGAGTTTGATTCGAGAAGTGATGCGATGACTCAAAGCAACCTCACTACTCCTGATAAACATCATGGTTTACGAGCCGTCTCTGAGGAAAAGTTAATGGTATTTAAAAAAATCTAGTAATGAAGTTTGTACTTATCTAGTAGTACATACCCACCTATACGATGTTTCAGAAAGAGATATATAATTTTGATTACTTCTGAAACATCCTGTATGATTTAATATTGGCCAAAATCTCTGAATTATTTTTCGCCCTTATGTTTTTTAATTGTTTTCAAGTAACATTTAGGTAAGTACCTAAGTAAGTAAATGAGAGTGACAAATTTTCATAAAAATGAATTCGGCTTTTGACCGTCGACCATCTAAATAGCAAGTACCTTGCTGAAACTTTCTTAGTTACTTCTTCTGTATGTGCTGTAATGTAAATGTAAGAGTCGTGTGGTTGGTACGAGTCTGCGTTCCAGCTTAGCCACATAGTTTTTTTATTAGTACCTATTTGGTTTACCAACAGGAACATAAGAATAAGCGTCCAAGTAATAATAGAGAAAAGTACTCGTAGATCGATATGTAAAGATACACCCTAACTAATATTGGAAATAATTGGCAATATTCCTAAATTTTGCCGCGTCTATCCATCACTACGTAACTCCTCTTGAGAAGGTTGGTAAAAATATCATTAAAGCAGTCCCCAGTACAAAAGACAGTATATACTTACAAATAATTGAATTCAGTTTGTTTGTTTTTCGTGTGTGTGAGTAGCCAATACTGGTGTCAGATTATTCAAGCTGCCCAAAGGCATCTGACATCAAATTCAGTAATAAATTTACCGTAAGATAGTCTCCAGGTTAGAAGGTAAGTAGGTAGGTACGTATTACATTGTATCTATACCGACCATAAAATTAAACAATAAATTAATTTCCAATTAGAAAAGGGGGCAAAAATAAAATCGAAAAAGTCCCCTTTTGTAAACCCTAACCAATTAATTGACTACAGTACGCTAAAACATAACTAATCTCTGAAGTCAAACGTTTTTGATGTAAACCGCAATGTTATAGTAACTGGCGGTCTGTGGACCGAAATATCCCTCGTGAGTTATAGAAATAGCATAACCGTGCTCTTGAATTTGCCCCACATAACGTGACAATGTAGGTTACTACTAACACGGAAGAGAAATAGGTAATCTAAGGTCATGGTACCTATTAATCTGTATTTTGCATGCATGCACTTAATGTTGCACATGCAACGATACTGACGTTGTTTATGTCTAAATATGTACTCACCTAACTGTAGTAACTTTAAAGACCTAAAAGTGCGAAACGCAGAAAAAACATCTAAAATAAAAACGAGTGAACTAACCCCACATTTGAAATAAAATATTTTTTCGAAAAGGAGATCGAAGGTCCAAAATTCTTAAATTAAATGTTGATAACCAATCTATTTTTTTCATATTATAAATGCGAAATTGACTTTGTATATTTGTTTGTAACCGCTTTACGGTTAATACCACTGAACCTATTAAGGTGAAATTTGATATGGATATAGTTTGATACCCAGGGAAGGACCTTTGATTAGGGAAGGACATACTAGGATAGTTTTTTTTTATATTCTCCTGAAATTCTCATGGGGGCGAAGCCCACGGGCACAGCTAGTTTCATATTTTTCAGATAGTTCTTTGATTAGGTACCTATCGAAGAGCGAAAAGTTAACGTTGGGCGGGTAGTCTATTTCCAAGGTGGTCTATTTCATCATTATGGATTTAAATACAGACAAACTACTTTACTCTTTTTTTTATCGCCTACACACTGAAAATTTGCGGTTAAATTAAATATTGGGTAATATACGCTATAGCAGTTCTGTAAGACTATATATTAGACAATCTCTGTGGCCTATTGGTCATGCCACGCCGTCACACCGGAGGTCCCGGGTTCGAACCCCGGTCGGATCAAGATGGATAATGATCTTTTTAGATTGACCTGGGTCTTGGATGTTTAAGTAAGTATTTGTTATAAAATATAAGTAGTATCGTTGAGTTAGCATTCCATAACACGACTCTCGAACTTAGTTTGGGGCACAGACCACTTTGGCTAGCTCAATCTGTGTGATTTGTCAATTTGTCCCGTATATAAGGTCTAACAATAATTATTATACTGAACCTATTTTAAGGGTGAATTCAGGCTTTCCATACAAACTCGAATGAGCTGATCAGTCAACTTGTATGGGAATCCAAAAATTACTTTTCATGTTTCGATACGTGTTCCTTGGGTAAAGTTGTTTAGTGTCATGGACTGAATTCACCTTAAAATAGTTTCAGTATATTTTGTTAGACCTTTTATATGTGTGTATATATTGGAGCTGGCCTTAAACTTGGTGTCTCCAAGTGCGTCGTGTGTGACAGGTGGCGGTGCGCGTGCGGCCCCTCCGAGCAGATGAAGGTCCCCGCATCGTGCACGTGGTCAGCGATAAGGTACTGTACGCCTTACATAATAAGTACATAACTATCGATGCTTCATAACTCTGCTATCTTATAAGATAATTTTATTAAACGACGCTTAGATAGAGTCGAGCGACTCTACGTACAAATATGTACGTAATAAAATATACACGAATACACTGGCACGTATTTATCCCTTTTGACTTTGAGGCAGAAAATGAATATAAATATTATGATAAATAATATTTACAGTTACCGAATAAAGTGTACTATTATGTCTTTTCTTATACTAGAGTAAAGATTTGTGAAATAAATATTTTACGCGTAAAATTTAATACTTACTAGCAAAAAGTTAACGAGAAATAAACATGTAGCACGATGGGAAGAGAAACAGGAACAGAACAGAACTTGTTCCTAACAACAAATCTTTCAGTGATATGTAAATGATTATCTGTTGTAATATCTTATATGATAGTTATGAGAATAATAAAAAAAAACAATGTCGTAAACTATGTTATCCCTTTTATCTAAAGGCTGTATATATATATATATATATATATATTAATGAAATTAAAAAAAATAATAACGTAAAAAAATATAATTGCGATTTATACGTATATATATATATATATATATATATACGTATAAATCGCAATTATATTTTTTTACGTTATTATTTTTTTGTGTACGTAAAAAAATATAATTGCGATTTATACGTATATATATATATATATATATATATACGTATAAATCGCAATTATATTTTTTTACGTTATTATTTTTTTTAATTTCATTAATATACGAAGGGTACCTAGGTGTACCTAACTCTGCTATTTACTGTATTTGTTGTCTTTGCCTTGTCGCTTGTAAACACTCTCCGTGCTGTAATCAGGTTTGCCTCGCATTGAGCGGGGTCGGAACTCATAGGCACCGAGGTCAGAATGATATGAATTGAGTTCAAAGTTCTCAGTTTTCAGTGATATGTTAACTTTCCAGAGACTCTGGATAAGAAACCTTTGCAAGGTTTCTTATTTCCTTATGAGATACTTTCAAAATATAAGTCAACGTAACATTTGTTGTGCTTATTTATTGTAATGATCTGTTTTTAACCCTCGACAAAAAAGAGGGGTGTTATAAGTTTAACACTAACGTCTGTCTGTGGTATCGTAGCGCTTAAACGGATGAACCAATTTCGATGCGGTTTTTTATGTGAAAGCAAGGTCACTTGCGGTGGCTCCTAGCTATGTTTGATAAAAATCGGTTCAGCCGTTTAAAAGTTATTAGGGGTACACGCTTGAAAGTCAGGCCCTTTACTAATAAAAATACATGGCGCTACGGATATCAAGTTCAACTATTCATTACAAGATGGCTTTTTTAGCTGTCAATGTTTTTAAATTTGCTTAGCAAATAACGTGTACGTACAAGCACATCTGACCATCCGGTCGATGCGTCAGTTCTTTATGTCATATGCACACTTTCTTGGCAACCACCCATTTTAGAAGTTATCTACAGACTACAGTAGATTTCTGTATAATGGAAAAACTTCCAAACAATCAATCTCACAGTCGTATTTATGAAATGTCCGCAATCCGATTTTATGCTCCATTTTAAAAAGATTTTCTTATACCTCTGTGGCATAGTCGTCAGCAACATCATGCCGTTCAGACACTGGAGGTCCCGGGTTCGATTCTCGGTCTTTTTAAGACTAAGCTAGGTTTGGGATGTTTATCTATTTGTTGTAAAATTTTGTATCGTTGAGTTTTATCTTATAATATAACACAGTCTCGAACCTACTATGGGGTTATTTCAATCTGTGTGATTTGTCCGTATATATATATTATTATAACTAAAGTCCGTAAAGTAAGTAATACCTACACTATATGGTGACTAAGTAAAAAGAACCTAACGCTAGTGACTTACGCTTTTTTTGCAAGTGGAGTAGATATAGGTTACTCTTAGTTAAATTTTAAAACAATTAAAGTACAAGAAAAGCAGGTGCTACCGGTGTGTTGCAAATATTTTAGTTCTGTCTGACTAATAACTAGTTCGGAAGCACTAATTACCCACGACATGCTTAATTACTGGAAATTATCACTCAACGCAATAGCTACTGGCACTGAAAGTTTGATTGAGCACAACTTATGAATATTTTCGAACGCGTTATAAGTATAGGTTTAAAGTCACACTTTAAATTTTTGGTGCATCAATACATAACATCGGTCGACTCGAATCCAGTTTGTTATCATTTTGTGAGGTCGATCGACGTCCGTCCGCGTCAAGCATAAAATAGTAAATATACACGTACGTACGGTTGCGGATTCGTTCACGAGATAATCCGATGGTGACGAAAACAGATGCTGGTGTTGGAGGAGGAGGCAGACAGTCGGCGCGACGTGCTGCGCCAGCGTCGGCTGAACGACAAGCACTACGTATACGACCGCGTTTTTGGCGAGGACAGCTCCCAGGTACGTCACGCACTCACTGGTAATGATCTAGAGTAAATATTCGCAGAAACTGTTTTCTTGTCACTGTTACGCAATTCTTGAGTCAAATTGTTGTGTGAATAACTTATTTGATTCGTTAACTATGTATGTACTAGATAAATAGGTATAATTGTTTAAGTACCTACCTATTCGTATTTATCAAGTAAGATTAACAACGAGTAATAATTATATCTATATATTATACAATTTTTTACATTACGTTAGTGAGCCTATAGAACAGGTGGCTCTATCTCTTCTCAGCGCTACTCCGGTAGTAAAAAAGAAAGTTGTAAATTGAGAGAAATGTAATGTCTATAAGGTTCGTATGACGAGTAGCGAAAATGACTAATTACGAAAATGACCAGATGCGAAAATGACGAGTTGCGAAAATGACCGGATTAGTAGCAAGTCGTCATAAAGTTTGCGTTTATGACGACTTGCTACTAATCCAGTCAGGGATAGCAGCCCGAGGATTTGGCCTACATTCTTCACGCTGGCCAGGCAGGTTGGAGAGGTCTCATGATGTTTATAAGCTTTGTTTAACTTGTAAGTCGCCTTCTACGACATCCATGGGAAGACTTGGTGTGGTCCTATTCTACTCTGCCGGAAACCACACGGCAGTGATAATGGGAAGGAATCATTCTCAAATGTACAATTTTTTTGTTAAAAAGATTATAAAAGAAAACAAAAGTAGAGTGTAAGTAACTGGATGTGTATTTTAATTACTAAAAATTGTACTAATTCAAACATCCAGTGTGTTAAATAATGTCTAAATTAATTGTATAGGAGGACGTTTACGACGCAGTATGTGCGCCACTAGTGGGCAACACGCTGAAGGGGTTTGCGGGCGCCGTGTTCGCGTACGGAGCCACCGGCGCCGGGAAGACGCACACCATGACTGGCCTGATGTCCAGGGCGCTCAGCCATCTCTTCACCAGTATCAATGAGAGCGAGAATTCCAATGCCTATGAGGTATGAAATACAATGTCACTCGATCAAATTAATAACTTTTCTGTGTGCTCTCTGTACAGTAAAATAATTTTAACAAAACTTTTAACGGTTAACTTCAACTGCCGTTAAATTTTGAAAAATGTAACGCTTTAACGCTTATCGAATTTAACTTTTTGATTAACGATCTTATGATTACGAAGTTAACTTTGGGTTGACTGTGCCCACCTCTGTAAACTATATACCCAAAACATACTTAGGTATTATCTAATTAGACCGATCAAAATAGCACAACCTGGACATAAATAATAAACTCGATGTAAATGTAATGATGCTTGTACAATAAGGTACTAACTAAGGTTGGATTTTAGGTAGGCCAATTTGAATTATGGGCGAGTTTGGTGATGTTGACATCACCACTATCACAATTACTTGATAGTGAGCAATCTGGAAAGATTATAGTTAATTCCAGTGAATAATATATTGGTTCAATAAATTCGTGCAATATAAACTGTACGGGCGTGACGTGCTATTACAGCGGCTATTATATCGATTTTACATATAGGTAATTATCATTTGCTGCAGTATTTGCTCACATTGTCATGTACACATCAATCCATTATTTGTTCATGCTTCTGTAAACTTTTCGATTGCGTTTTTTGTTTTTTTTTAGAAGATAGGTAGTTATGTCCGTTATTTAGATTGGAATATTATCTAATCAATTTTCTTTGAAATGAGTAGTGATTTAGAAATAAATCTCATCACATTATATGCGTATTTTTTTTACAAAAATGCCAGACAATTATATATTCACTTATTCATGTCAATATTCTTTACCTAAATTACAATAAGCAGATATCGGCAGGACTTGATGTGGTCAAACAAGGAAAACAATACAATTCAAGCTGAATAATTTGTCAACGTCCTCTGCCTCAGATACGAACAAATGAACGAAATATAAACAGGTAAAAGGGTTCGTATTTCGTAATATCTTATACCTTTAAACGAGTAATTCTTGTATGTATGTATATATATATATATATATATTTATTTATAAATTTCTGTGATCTCGAAAACGGCTCTAACGATTTCGCTGAAAATTTGTGTATGGGTGTTTTCGAGGGTAAACAATCGATCTATATTAGTTTTATGTTTGGGAAAACGCGTGTTTTCGAGTTTTTATGCGTTTTTCTTTCCACGCAGAATATGGTCGCTAATTTCGTCGCGCCGCGAGCGCCTTGATTTAGCTCAGTGGTTAAGGATAACGACCGCTAGAAAGAGTGTTACGGGTTCGAATCCCACTCGGTGACTTACTTTTTTTTATTTAAGTTTATATATATTTTTTATTTGGCATTGTTTTTAGACAAGTTTAAAAAATATTAGTTAATGTTTGAGATGTAACCGAGCAAAGCTCGGTCGCCCAGGTACTAAGTGTCTATACGAGTATCAGTATATTATATAGTATAGTATAGATTGTACTTGCTCTTAAAGTGCAATAGCAAAATAGACTTTTTGTATATTAAATTATTATTCTTTTACATTTACCGCTCATAAAAAGACATCATTAAGCCTATGTAAACGTTGTATTGTAAGCCTGTAAGATAGAGTTGATTTAATGCTTTCTTTTGGGGGGCTACACAAAGGTGATTGTCGGATCCCGTTGAATAGTGGCTAATAGCTAAGTTCCATTATTCATTGCAGACAGTTCCGGCGAAGTGACGCGGTCGCTACACCTTCGTGAATAGCGCGGCTGCGACCTTCTTCTTCTTTTTTTTGCAATTTACGTTGTTTGCCGTATAGCCGTCGTGGAAATGGTCTGCTAATTTATTACGTCAGATAAATGATTTAATTGCTATTTATAAATTAACTAGCTGTGCCCGCAGATTTTGATCTACGCGGGAATTTCGGGATAAAAACTATCCTATGTCCTTCCCCGGGTCCTAAACTGTATCCATACCAAATTTTATATAAATCTGTTAGCGTGTCCTAAGGGACAATGGGGATTCATTTATGTATATATAGAAATGTACCTACTCTATCCTTGGCAAAGCTTAAATACCTACATGTCAGTAATGTAAAGATATAGCTGACATTTCTGTTATGTATTCCTGCGTTGCATTATCCCTATAACAACTATTTTAGTAAACTCGTATTTTCCTTGCTTGCAAAGGTACTTAATTAAAACTACAAACAAACAATGTAACAAGTACAGATCTGACGTCACAAGGCTGAAAACATTACGAAAATTATTTCTGCAAATGAGAGAATATTGACAGCTTCACTACAATTCTTTAAATAGTAACAAAGTGATCATACCAAGTAAGCATTATGGCATGAACAATTTGTCACAAATATTACATAAATTTAAGAAAAAAAATGATTTATTAAACATTTTTAGTCGCGTGAACTCATAGTCGGCATGTAACTACGGAGCCCTACTCTAAGCGTGGCCCGACACGCACTTGGCCGGTTTTATTTTATAGTGACGGTGAATTTAAGATGAAGTATTTTGGTAAAAAAATGCTTAAATGTACTTTCATTTAAAGAAACATAATTTTTACAACGTAGGTACATGTTTTCAGTCAACAATACAAATTACAAATCTAGACAGTATTTCAGCATACTCTTCATGCGTGTAAAAATTGATGCGTCGCTCTATTCGATTCTACCTACTTTGTTTGTATTCCAATTTATCTATTGAAGGTCAGGTACTCGGGTCCTTGGCACAGTTAGATTATAGAAGATTGCTAATTTCACTAACTCTATTATATCGAATTATATCTACCAAGATATAATTCGATATAATATAGTTAGTTTATTAGATACTTAGTAAACTTTTATTGTAGTACATCAGTGGTATCTTAAAACATACTATTGTTATTTGCAATTTTTTTAACAATTTAATTGTACCGTGTTAGATTCTTTCGGTTCTCTCTCGGGAACCTAACTCTGAAATTCTCTAATATTACGTTTTTAGGGTTCCGTTGTAAACAAGAAACCCTTATAGTTTCTCCATGTCTGTCTGTTTCATCCGCGGTTTTACTCAGAGACTATAAGTACTACAAATAAGTAAAATAAAAGAAAAATGTGAGTAATTTATTTTTGTTCTCAAATGAGCTTATGATGGTATTCGTTTCTGAAATATTTCGTTTTATAGTACAAATTTTTATTAGAGTCAAGTATCCCACCGTCTACCTGATAAACGGTTTAATATGGACACGTCAAAAAATCACAGATGTAGTACATTTCATATATCACAAAGTTTAAAGGAAAACTATTAGAGCTTAGTTCATTAGGGTTTACAAATTTAAAAGTTATAGGCGAGCAATTTATAAAGAGTACTCGAAAAAATTTCATAGAAATTTAATAGAAAATAGTGTTTTAGACGTTTTTAGTCGCGTGAATTCAAAGTTTGCATTCGAAACTACGGAACCCTACACAGCGCGTGGCCGGATACGTACTTCGCCGGTTTTATTTTCATTTGACTTGAATATTGATGAACCTAGTCGGCCCCAACCCGAGTTCGAAAGCTTGAATAATGGGCAAAAATAATTACTTACTATCACGTATTTTTCCTATGAGTTTGTGTGGATTGGAATTAGAATTTCTATAGAGTAAGGTACATATTTATCTAGTCAATAGTGCGTGAGCTTTATGATTTTGATTTTTGAGTTTTTTAATAAATTTCATTTTTTACAGGCTTTTGTTGTGAGGTACAAAAGTACTTATTATACAAATGAAATAAGCCCTAAACTCGATGGTACTTCTACGATCATATTGAATATTAATAGATGTACAATATGTAAAGAAAACCCTGTCCGATCCGTTAAGGTAATGTGGGGTAGCTTGTGTAGCTTATATTTATCGGTTTATTCCATTCTTGACATCGAAAAAAAAAACTGCGGCTCCATACAAAATTAAATAACTACCGTTCCAAAATGTATGTCGTTCGAAGGTGGATAGTCACGTCGAGGGTTAAATGGGTTTTATACTCGAGGTTTCCACTCTGCATTTTAATTGCAAGAAAATAAAACAAGGATTAAGTATAAACAACAAAATTAAATTAATTTTGCTAGTTTCTTGTTTTGTTTGACGAATAATTAGACTTCCGCCACACAGTTTAAATGCATGCCTTATTAATCGTAAATTTGTATTTAGATAGTAATACATATTTCGTAATTTGATTTAGATTTAATATAAATCTCATAAAATAATATCGCTTAAATCAAAGTGGATTATGTATGTAGGCTGTAAGGCCTATTGCCTTAGTTTTAAAAGAAAAAAATACTTTATGCACAAGAGCATAAAAACCCATTTTATGTAGCCTTCTCTCGACATAAAGAACAACTTTACGAGCATGAGAAGTGAAAATAATTAAAGGTACGATCGAGCAATGTTTTGATAAGCCAGTGTTTTATGGAAATGTAACACCGGACCTTGACCGGCCGGAACTGCTTATACTTACTTATTCTTATGCAAACCTGCGAAGGCGAGTACCGAACTGCACGCTCCACAGAATTTCGACCATCTGAAGTTTTTGCCATGTTTTCTTTGTCTAGTTAATTAGTTAGAATGATAGTAATTAGCAAAATTCGTTATATTTTATTCAAAAATACCATTTATTTTTCATATAGCTATATTACTCCACAAAAATATTTAATACATGATTATCATAAAAAAATAAACATTTGAAATGTTTTAAATGAAATAGGAAACATTTATCGTTCGCACCTTATATTCTATTTAATGAGATTTCCTACAAAAAATCTTGAAAACGAGTTATATTAGTATACTATAAATGTATGCCAAACATCCATAAGTGATTTCAAGTAGGGCGGTGCCCCCCTAACTCCACGGGTAAACCACAACGCCACGCTTGCAAGGTCACTGCCAACGGTGCGCCTCCCGGTTTGCCCTGCGTGATTGACATGAGGGAGGCCCACGGCACTACACCACAACACTACCTTCGACACTGTCTTTTGCAGGTGTATTGTATACAAGCTGACAGGCACAATAGCAATATAGTCCCATAACCGACGGTAAAATCGATTTTTCATATCTACTATAATGAACAATCGGCTGGTCAGGTTTGTGGTGATATTTTTTAACGGGATAGATTATAATGTAACGCATACAGATTAATGATACAGAAAGAAAGCTAGAAATCATTTATTTGTCAAAAATAGGTAATTAACAAGTTAAGGGTCCCCCGACCCTACACCAAAATACAACTTTCCATACAAACGTAGTCTACGTTTTATTTCAAAACGACATGTCCGATTTGGGCAAAATTTTGTAATTTCAAAGATATTGCAATTATCTAGGTTTATAACTAGTTTCCGACAGTAAAAATATGAACTTGAAATAGAATAAAGTGTTTTATATAATTTTTGACCATTAGTATGGGAAACTTCTAAATCGTTATATTTTCTTTCCAGTTCATAATTTTAATATAGGAAACCAGTTATAACCCTAGATAATTGCAATTTATTTACAATTACCAATTTTTACCGGAATCTGACATGTGGTTTCAAAATTGAACGTAGACTACGTTTGTAAGGAGAAGTCTAGGGTCGGGGGACCCTTAAGAAAAAATTCATGGCTGCTGGATATGTTTTTCCGTTCTTTTATACAGTATACTTGACATATATCATAAGTATATTAAAATATCTGTATAATAAAATTGATAAAAACAAATGTGCTGTACAAATAAACTTAAACAAAAAGTATGACGAAAGAAGAAGTCATATTATGATGGGAATGCAATGCAGACTTTTGGAAACATGTATTTATTTTTTGTTTTTTTATCTATTTTAGTCTAGATCTAGCCACTTTAAACTTTCTCCCTTCTATCTGCAACGTGTACCTACTAATTGTGGTGTCAAACCTTACATGCGTGTCCTCATTATCGATTTAATTTATTTCACTCAATCATCCAATAAATTCCATCGTACTGACATTTAATGCCCAATAGAAGTGAGTGAAGTCACCTTGAGGGTAGTCAAATTTGCTGACGTCACGAGGAGCCTCGCTGGAAGAAAGCATCGTTAGTTTAAATATTCATGAACATCGCTGCGAGACGATTGACCTTTGGCGTTAATGCTAACACCACCCACATTATGTTCGCCAACCGTAATTGGAGTTTCTAGAAAAATCTTGCATTCGATGGGGATGATTCAATGTACCCTGATATTCGCAGTAAACAACTATTAAAAAACAAATAACAAGAACTAAATATAAGGAAAAATAAAAATACCTAAGAAACGAATGTGGCTGTGACATTTTTTCTTCATATTGATTATCACTAGCAAAGGAAATAACTTTTTGTAAATAATTAAGGTTTTTGAATGGCGACCACGTACCGGCAAGCGAAGCGTAGAACACCCACCCATAAGGTGGTCTGATGACCTGACCAAGGTCGCTGGAAGGTGCTGGATGCAAGCCGTACTAGATCGGTCATTTTGGAAATCCTTGGGAGACGCCTATGTCCAGTTGTGGACGTTATGCGGCTGAAATGATGATGATGATGATGAAAACTCTACTAAGCAACCGATTTTTTTCCTTTAATAAGCCACGGCAATACACGACATGGACGGGTGTTCATACTATCAGCAGGTAGGCTGTATATCTGTTATCTAAACAAATAAACAAAAATGATTAGGTAGGTACCTATATTCCAGTTAAAAGTTGTATTATTGTGCTCAAGCAACTATTTAATTAATCGAACATTGTAATTTAATATTCAAGTAACTATAGTTCCAAATTCTTTTTAAACATCTATATTTCACGGCTTATCCGAAAAATAATACTTACAAGGGTTAAGTACATGTTTATATTTATAGAATGATCGGCGTTATCAGCTTAATAGTTTTCACAATACTTTCGTTCGAAGGCTTTCGAGCTGGCTCGCAGATAACCGCTGATAATAGCCGTAGCGTGGGCGGGTACATGGTGTGAAGCCGCCGCGGGCGGGCAGTGTGTTGCTCTATCTGATAACGGCATTCTGCGCCATTGCCCATTACTTGCCGCAGTATGGAAAACGTAATAAACGTTTATGTGCATTTTTAATCTCACGCTAAGGACTTAATTTATTAGTATGCATTGTGTAGGACATATTTTATATACACTCGGAAATAAAGGAAAAGAAATCATCCCAGTACGCAAACAAATATATTTACTTAATTATAAAGATGCACAAACATTAAATTAATTTCCGTGCTTTGGACCCTTACAATAATGACTTATAGGTATGTAGAGATACACAATCACGCCACCCTTTCAGGGTAAACTGAACCAAGACTCATAGGCCACGTCTAAGCTGTATAGCCAGAATTACTTTAAAACACCTTTTCATCATTGCCATTGTCCGAAACAGACTAAGTAGAGCCAAGGTTATTGAACTAATATGCTCAGGACAAAGCATCGTCTATGAATCAGACTGCTTTACCACAACTTCAACATGTCCAAGTCGTCATCGTCATGACAGGCACTTTTCCTTAGTCGAGCAAACAATACATTTTTCATCAATCGCCCAGTAATGCTGTTTAACTTTCCTACGACCGTAATTCACGTCGTCAAAAATACATCATACAGCATATTAAATTAGATGAGTTCGTTTTATGACTTCCTACTAAATAAGTAAGTAAATAAGATAGAAGAAAAGTTATTTCATGCTAGGCTGAAAAAGATGGAAAATCTTAGTATGTACCAGCTGCTTTTCTGCCCGCGTAGATCGAGGAAATGGGCGAGGCGATGCGGCTAGCAATCTATCATAATTTTGATTGCCTTTTTCCATCTTATTACGCCCACCACCACGCTAAACGTGACTTTCGGGTCTTATGGCCCTGGGTTTTGTCTACCGCGTTAGGTATAAAGACGTGATAATGTATTAGTATACGTTAAAAAAATTTGAGATGGCCTATGTACTCGTTTTTACACATATACATACTTATATTCTGATCTGCGAAATGTCTCATATAGTTGGAATTATGTAGCTCTCCCAGTACATATAAAATCAGTAGGGTTAATAGATTTTGTATAAGTAATTTTGTGAAACCTTCATTCATAAGTTGAGAAATGTGATAGATTAAACGCACAGATATAGATGTAATAGATAACGCATGTATCAAGATTTGTATGGAAACCAAGCGTGCCAACTTTTTTAATGCCTACTGTGACGTCAGACGCAATTTTAGTGATGGGAAATTCAAACCGATTCAAAGAAACCGCTCACTACGATTTAAACGATTTATTGAAGACGCACGCCGCCGCCATGATCGTCTCGCTCATACTCATCGATTTTATATCTGTGGTCTCGCTCGCTCACTCCGCGCTCGCTAACCATACGATCGATTAACATTTAAGTTAATCGATTTGTGATAAAAATCACAATCGATTTTCTGATTGACGAATGATATGAAATTGGATAAACAAATGATTCTAAACGGAAAATTGTTTGATAATAAAGAATAAATATTTGTACTCAAATTATTTCAATTTAACTAAAATTTAAACTATACCAACTTATTAAAATTTAAATTAAAACTAAAAATTACAAATAATGTAAATATTTTAATTGAACTTTAAAAATAAAACTATTATTATTCTTAAATAACCGGCCAAGTGCGAGTCGAATTCTCTAATTTTCTAATCTCTAATTTAATTATCTATAAAAAAACACGTTTTTACCGATTTCAATGCGTTTTTTAAATGTTGAAGCAACTTCCCTTGCGGTCGTTCTTAGCCATGTCAGGCTTGTCTCACATACCGCTTCAATGGGGGAAATGCAGTATGGACGACTCACTAACGAGCAATGAGCAGTGACGCACGCGCGGTTTTGTTCACCAACGTGTGACCAGTAGTTCAAAGAGCGACCATATTATATACATGAACTCTGAAAATATTACCCTCGTTTTCTAAAGTGTAAATTAGGAAATTAGCTTGTTTATAATCTATTAAATTGGCTCTTTAATAATAGTTTATATCATTCGTCAGTCCGATATCGATTAAAATCGATTATTGGTATATGTTGTAGAACGAACAACACTAGTCGCTAAATTTTACTGACGAATGAGAAATTGCCGGTACCACGACGTCGTAGCGATGCGCGACAGTATCGCTTGTTTCGATATACATTGCTTCTTAACACACAACGTCGGATCAAACGCTCAAAGCAAACGCGGCAATGTAATGTGAATGTAGTTTTTAAACCTTAATCTATACTTATTTAGGTATAATCTTGGAATCACCGCTCGGAATGCTTAAAAAATTGTTTTAAAATGAATTTACGCATATTTTTCTTTTTAAATAACTTAGCTGTGATAGGAAATATGTCCTTGACTTTGGGCGCTTGCAATTTTTGGGCTGTTGCAGTTTATTATCACGCTACGAGGCATTTTTTTATTTTTCGCTGCCGTCCGGCTGCAATCACAGACGCGCGCGGACTGTCAGTAGCGGCGGCCAACCTCGACGCTTTGTCTGAGAACTTACACGCGAAGTAGGTGCATTTAAGTCGTCTATCTATATCTATGTCTGTGATTAAACGTTTACAAATTTCGAACCAAATTTCAATGAGACCGGCAGCCCGCCCCTTTATTTGGATAATACACCCGGAAGTCACATGTAAAATTAATTTGTGCCTATTTTAAACCAAACTGGGTCTGTTCGCTTTAAATCAATATAAGGTACTTCTAAAAGACATATTTTAAAATGACGCGTAGATTATATGTAGCATCACATCCCACGCAAGGAAACTAGGTACGAAAACACTAACGATAAACTATATTGGGTACCTATTTCCCATTAAATGTATCCTAAGCATACCCAAAGACAAAAAAAACATACGTCTTATGTAAGCAATCATCGCATTATCACACTTACATATCTTTCTAAATACAAATAAGCGCTGTATTGAAGGAATGTGTAAAGTGATTTTCTACCAAAAATATTGCTTAAAATCTATGATTGCTTTATAGTGCTATGTAAAAAAGTCAGAAAACCGATTAAATTTAATTAATAGCTGTACAAGCTGTACTGTGTGTGGACAAGTACGCTGTCAAAGTTGTGGTAAGACATGATGACAAAACAAATAACATTTATTGTACGTTAAATAAGGTAAAAAAACATATTTTTTTTGTCGGTAATTCGTGTAAGTAACCATCAATTATGTATTTTACCAATATCGATTGTTAGTCATTAGTGTATTATTCCTACGCGTAGACGATACATACCTAGGTACGTATATAACTAGGTACGTATCCGTAAGTACCATCGATTTGATTGCTTAGTTACACATTATCGTAATACTTTAAATATGCTATAAACTGTACCTATAGTAAATAAATATTTAATAGTTAGTAGGTAATGTAATGACTAATAACTATGTATTAATCTATTACTTTATGTGTACTTCTAATATGTAGGTATGAATAGCTTTTCATTCACAGAGAGGGGTTCTAGTCTAGGTTACTACTTTCTGCTTGAAATGCGTACATATTTCAAGCAATTAAACAATGTTTCGCTATTTCCTTACTTTGAGCTATAGTGTACTAATGAAAGTCCGTGTGGTTTCCGGCCTAGAATAGAACCACTCCATTTCCTCCTGTGGATGTCGTAAAAGGCGACTAAAGGATTTTCTTCCCGTCACTAAACATGAACAGACTTTCGATGGGCAGCAGCGTCGGAAGTACGATAGTGACTCCCACTGCGCTCGCCAACCCGCCTGCCAAACGTGGCGAGTATGGCATTATCCCCTCATGGATAGACAAAAAAAGACCAGGCCCCCAGTACCCGGCAGCCCCGCTATTCCTGACTCCGGTAGCGGTCATGGTAACGGCGGGGCAGGGGGTGCTAAGAATCCCCGGATGGGATCCGGCTACCAACCCCGGCGGAAACGTGGTCCCTTACTATGGGTCTCATAAGAAAGCTCAAGGTCGCTCAACGCGCTATGGAGAGGGCTATGCTCGGTGTTTCCCTACGTGATCGAATTAGAAATGAGGAAATCCATAGGAGAACAAAAGTCACTGACATAGCCCAGCGGATTAGCTCGTTGAAGTGGCAGTGGGCGGGACACATAGCGCGACGAACCGATGGCCGATGGGGCAAAAAGGTTCTTGAATGGCGACCGCGTACTGGCAAGCGAAGCGTAGGGCACCCACCTACAAGGTGGTCAGATGACCTGACCAGGGTCGCTGGAAAGCGCTGGATGCAGGCCGCTCTTGATCGGTCATTTTGGAAATCTTTGGGAGAGGCCTATGTCCAGCAGTGGACGTTATGCGGCTGAAATGATGATGATGATGATGATGTACTAATGAAAGCTGCCTTATGTTAATTAAGATCAATCTAGAGGTTTATCACCTCACCACTCATTAAGAATTACCGACTTACATCGAACTTTATAACTACAGTAGAAAAAAGTAATAAAAAATGAGATTCCACATGTGGGTACTACCTAGTAAGAATGGGCAACTGTTTAATTAATTTGTCCTCTGTAGATCAAGTTGCGGTCGTGAAAAATGTACTTAAAAAAGTAAAAACTTCTCTATTCTTTAACAGGTCAAGATGTCCTATATAGAGATTTACAACGAGAACATTCGCGACTTGCTGAATCCCAGTGCAGGGCCTCTGGAGCTCAGGGACGAGGGTGGCAGCGGGGCTCCCGTGGTGGCCGGCCTGAGCGAGGTGCGCGCCAACAGTGCGGCGCACGTGGCGGAGCTGTTGGCGCGAGGAGACCGCGCGCGCACCGCCGAGGCCACGCACGCCAACCAGCACTCCTCCAGGGGGCACGCGTTACTCAGGTAATTTGAATTGTTCGAAAAATATTAACAACTTTGGAACGAAGTTCCCGCGGCCGGCTTGAGGTGGACGTTGACTGTTGACAGGAAGAAAATGTAACATACCTAATGTTGTTCCGATATTAAGTATACATACTTTATTGCACAAAATAAATATCTACAGGACATAATAATTATTCAACTAAAAACTAAATAACCTGCCTAAATTAAAGTATACATATTTAGGCACTGGCCGCCATACTACGCTGAAAAGAATCAAAAGTCTGAAAAGGTTTCAACCGACTTCCAAAGAAGGAGGAGGTTATCAATTCGTCGCGATTTTAAAAAATGTATTTTCACCGATTATTACAAGACGTCTGCGGACCGATATGGAAATTCTTTTTTTATTTTGAGGTGATCCCATTAACATTTTATCAAAATTGGTTGTGTGTTTGGGGGTAAAGTCGGTTTTTGTTTAAAAAGATTATCTATTAAATTACAAATCATTTAGTATAAGATGAGAACTTCGCACGAAGTTGCGATATTAAATTTACAATTTCTGATTTGCAGTCATCTATATACTCGTACTTACACGCATATTGTCATATTGGCGTCAATAGTAATAAATCAAAACGAAATGTACAATAAGTACAAACGTACAATGTACATAGATATGGTTAGAGTTGTCCATTAGTTGTTGTCCACCTATTGGACAAATAAATATAAATATTTTAAATATAAATAAATATATAGGGACAAATTACACTAATTGAGTTAGCCCCAAAGTAAGTTCGAGACTTGTGTTATGGGATACTAACTCAACGATAACAACAACTACAACTACATATTCAATTTTAGGTTTGGTTGATCGACCCAGAGGTGTTAATTATTACTGCATACGGATGTGAATAATTCATATGACCATTTACCTTTCCGGCGACTGTAATTATCGCATGTGGGGCGAATTTATATTTTTTACAATATTACTTTTGTAACGTTCCTTCGAATAACATTATTGTACGATAAGAATGAAAATAGGAAATGCTACGGAAGCAAAGATTTTTGTGCAGTGTATCCACTCGTACTTGTTTAAAAATAATAGTGTGGTTTTTATTTATTTATTTAGTGTTACAGTGACCTGACTAGTGAGCAGGGTGTTTTGATCGTTACCTTTATATTTTATCATACACACATACTCTACTTCGTACTTGATCGGTCCTTGTACCAAGTACCCGGTTTTTGGTCAATGTGTATCGCGTCTATTGAGGAGCTTGGTGTTGATGTCTCGGTGTGAGCATGTTACTATCAAAACTGGGCTTGGTCTGCACTTGGATAGATTATTACAAGTGGCATACAAAATGTTCTCGAGTTCTTTCTTGCTTCGGATGGCAAGTCAAGCCGTTTATTCTGGTTGTCATCATAAGGTGACAGTCATTAAGCTGTGTCAGATACAATAGGCAGCTTGAAAGAGCGCTGACACCAGTGTTAGCAACTTACACACACGAAAAACCAAAAGCGTCTTTTATTTTTTAGGATAACGATAAGCTATTTGGTTATCTGGCGAATGACTGAGGAGTAAAACTATACCCAATCTTGGTTCTTCATTTATTATTACAAATTTTCCTAGTAATCAGAAGTTAGGGAAGTATTAGATTGACATGTGAATTTGTTTTGTTAAAGTGTAACTGTAAGCTGTCCAGTGGAAGGCGGAGTGCAGCGCGGGCGGCTGTTCCTGATCGATCTGGCGGGGTCGGAACGCGCGGGGCTGCGCTCGCGCAGGCTGGAGGGCGCCCACATCAATCGGTCACTGCTGGCTCTCGGAAATTGTATAATGGCACTATCTGGGGGAGCAAGGTACAGCTGTGCAAATGTATTTATACGTGTTGTGTTTACGTAGAGTACCTATTCAGGTAGAGTGTAACGGAGATTATGACAAAAAAATATCTCAATAGCAAGGTCTCATCTCTTATCTTTGTTCTCTTTATTGACTTTTGACGCAGCTGTACGAGTAGCATTCAATTTCAGCGTTTAGTATTATTTTTTCTGAGCACATTTTAAAATGCATATCACTTCCAAGGTATTTATTATTTAATTGCCCATGAATAGAAAAGCCTACATTTGTTATTTAAGTTGCTAATAAACATGCTACACATATACATCATAAATAAAAGTCGTTAATATAATATTAATGCGCACACTACATTTATGTGGCTGTTGTAAGTAGTAAAACGAAAACTAATTCACATTGACCTTTGTTGTGTTTCAATACAATAATACCCGCCGGGGATGCTTGACTCCAACAAAAATTAACCTTTATAAATTTAATATTTCATCTTTATCTTTACCTCAATGTTTTAAAATACCTATTCAAATACCCCACAATGACATAGACTATGTAATGTAAGCGGAATTAGGGAGGCCCCTAAACTATGTATATATTCCCGTGCATATAATTACAGCTTTCTAGTAATAACAGCCACTGAGCTAAGCGTCGAATAGAAAGACCTTGTCTGGACTTCGAGACCCTAAACAGTGATGGGCAATTAGGTATTACGGGGAGGTCAATATAATCCTACTATCCTACTATATTATAAACGCGAAAGTTTGTAAGTATGGATGGATTTTGTTACTCTCACGTAAGAACTACTGAATGGATTTTAATGAAACTTTACAATAATATAGCTTATACATCAGAATAACTCATAGACTACAATTTACAAAGATATTATATGATAATCCTGCGCAGACGAAGTCGCTTGCACCAGCTACTACACGATATGTTTGCTACAGATATGTCAACTACCGCGATTCAAAGCTGACGCGACTCCTCCGTGAGGTGCTGGGGGGCCGATGTCGCACGGCGATGGTGGCGCACGTCGCACCCGGACACGCGCACCGCGAAACCACTCGCTCCACGCTCCATTACGCACAAAAAGCGTCTTCTATCACCAACAGGGTAGGCACAAGTATTTGTCAATTTTACTTATAAATAGCATCTTCTGCAAAAGATACTGGAAAGACGATATCCCATCACGATGATGGCGTACTTGGAACCTTGCACCGTGACACAAAGTTATTCACTTTGCTTTATACACCTATATCTACTGGGTATCCCAGTCATTTACATTACTCATTTGAAAATGATCATTTACTTTTCACAGGTAGAGCGTGAACTGGTTGAGACACCGATGCATCTATCACAATATCGTTCAGTTATAAACGAACTGCGAGAAGAGATATCGAGACTAAAAGTCAAGATGAAAGATGACCGATCAAGGTATTTCGATCAGCTAACAATAAATTGCAATATAATTGCAATATAATAGGCATGACAATGGAAAAATATTTTTGGTCCATCGGCCAAAAATATTGTACACGTATTTTTACTTTTCTCTGAGAAACCAAAATGACAAAGATATAGTTATACATATAAATTTTGCGTGACGTCACGTCGCAAGCCCCCGCTCCGGAACTTTGACGATCCGTATCCATGTGAATTTTTACTTTTTTTGGTAAACTGAAAAATACGGGTCCATTCTTTTTGGAAAAAAGACGGACTAATTACAATCATACGTTTCGGACCCTGTCGTCACCCCTATTGCTCATGATAAATAAAAAATTCTAATGTATTTTAAGCAACAATGCATATTTTTTGGCCAGCGAGGAGAGTGTAAGCCAAGTCCTCTGGCTGCTCTGTTAGTACAGAGAGGGTCGTGCTCCTGCAGTGGAGACAAAAAGACAGATGATGATGTATATTTTCTCAACAGTAGGTCAAAGGAGGATCACCAACTAATAGAAGAAGTAACGAAGGAGGAAACTGCAGAAAATGCGGCCCATCTGAAATCCTTGCGAGAGGCTATCGTGTCGACCTTCAAGCAGCAGATGAGACTGCGGCGCCGGCTCATGGAGCTGGACAGCCACCTGTTGGGGCTGGCGCTGGACGCGGAGCGGCAGCACGCGGCTATCTCGCACTGGGAGGCCAGGTTCAACCGCCTCTACAAGCCCATCAACATGCCGGGCTCGCGGCTCAGCACGCAGCAGAGCTATAGGTAAGGTACCTAACAAACGTAATGCAAATAATTAGAATTGCTATTTTGAAATTATTAGGCGATTTATACTTTGATTCTTTAAACTGTTATATTTTTAAGGGAACATACATTACATAGGCGTATATTATGTATGTGCATACATAATAACACGCCTATTTCCTATCCTACAGGGGTAAGCAGAGACTATTGACTTGCTACTATCCTGCCAAACCTCTTTTGCTTCATCTAAACTCATCAATGTCTTAATACATGCCCTTCGGTTACGGGTACTTTTTATATACCTCTCCTTTATTAAAACGTCTGCAATTAGGTCGCAGAATGTTCGCCGAGGCCGACCCTTTCCTACTGTTCCTTTAGTAAAGGAACATATTCTTCTAAATATGAGATTTTGAATATTACAAATAATATTTAGCTATAAAAGGAAAGCCACGCAGCAGAGCTATAGGTCGGTACCTAACAAACGTAATGCAAATCATATACAAATAATTAGAATTGCTATTTTGAAACTATCAGGCGAGTGAGGTACTATGATACTTCATACGGTTATATTTTAAAAGGAACTTTATGACATTTTGAATAATATAAACAATAATGACCTATAAAAGGGTGTAATTGGGGTTACAATGGCCTTGTACGCAGCAGGTGTTTCTGCGGCTGATGTGTTGGATTATTATCGCTGAATTTATGTTGAAACCCAATGTCAAATTAGTGGACTTAATTGAGTTGAGTTGAGCCACATATTATGTAAATTAGACGACAAGAGCCTTTCATTTTTTAGGTTTATTTCCCTCGTGTTTAGATATATCTAAACTAAAGCATAATAATAAAATATGGACTGAAGGTGAAATGCACAGTCATAAATTTAACTGCTATCCATAAAAACATTAGTACTAATTGGGTATTTTGTAAGGTCAAAAATAAATTATTTCGTACAAGAAAATAAAACGTCACAGAATAATGTCACTTGTCATTGATCTTATCCAGTTTTAAAGTGATTTTAAATTCATTATTGCAAAAAACTGATATTCATAGCGCTACTATGATGTCATTAGTCTGTCATCATCATTTCAGCTGCATTAATATCCACTACTGGACATAGGCCTCTCTCATGGATTTCCAAAATGATCGATCTAAAGCGGCTTGCATCCAGCGCCTTCCGTAGTGCGGGAAGACGTGCAAATTTTGGTATCGGAAGAATTCATTTGGCACAGATGTAATATACGTAAAGTTAAGCTAATTTAGCCCAGCAGCCATCCCCCACCCCCTGGGGGGTAGGTAGGGGGGGGGCATTCGAAGTTACCCGCCGCCGCGCTTCAGAAAAAAAATCATATCAGCTTCTATTTACCTAATAAGTACCTCAAGTGTGGTATCAAATCCCGTAGAAAATATTTGTTTTGAAAGTAGTGAATTATGTCTCTAGAACTTTCATAATTTTCAGTATTTTTCATTCCAGTAAGAAAATTGTCAGAAACATTTCCGGGTGTGGAAAAAATTAATTAATAATTTGTATAAAATCTCAAATAGCCTGCATTAGTAAACACAGGACAGGCATTGTTGCCTAGTGTAGGGCCATCAGTAAACAATGGTCACATTATTTTTAATTTGTATTTTTTTACACTGTATCCTAGTTTAAGAAGTTTGTTAAATAAATGCTTTGTTTTTTGTTAGCGTATGGCAAGGTTTACTTAAGAAAAGATGAGCAGTCGCAGATTATTTTGATAAATAATGAGTCCCAAATTCAAAAATTTACAGAAAATACATGACTAAATTTAAAAGGGTCTCCTGCCATGCTGCGGTATGTTCTTTATAACCTTTTTGCTTTTTGTATTGTGTCTAATTATACAACATTGTGCACACTGTTATGTAACTCTATGGAGCCAATTACGCCCAGCAATAAATACAATTACACATTCATACACACAAATCAAAGGAGTAAATCTTATAACAGCCCGTTTAGACAAGCCACACATACGATTTTTAACCTTTACGTTTCTAAAGCCTTCTTCTTATCCTTATTTTTCTTTAATACTTTGTTTACACGATATACAAAACTCATTATTAGTACTCGCAAATACTTGCCTTCCGCTTTTACCGATTTATATTATGAATAGTTCTCTAAACACAATTAACGAAATAGACGAAAGTAACATAGCATTCTCCACGGAATGTGAGACTCAAGACTTAAAAAAAGTTATACCTTATCATAACAAAAATCTAACTGTAATCTCTCAGAATATTAGATCTATTTATAAAAATTTAGATAATTTCCAAGCAACCTTAGCTGATCTTAATTATGATATCGATATCTTTATTTTGACAGAGTGTCATTTGGATATAAATAAACCCATTCCTAGTATAGAAAACTACATGGCATACTCCAGTAGTTATCATCTTAATAAAAATGATGGGGTAGTAATATATATTAAGAATGACGTTGAGGCCGAAGTGAAAGAGGTGAGACTCGATCAAGCATCTTGCTTACAGCTTAAAATTTTGTCAAATATAATTCTTGCTATTTATCGCTCTCCTTCAAACACTAACGCCAACGGTTTTATTGACTCCACGAATACATATCTAAATACAATCAAATCAAACGAATCTATAATAATAACTGGTGATATAAATATAAACCTTATACCTCGACATAATGAACCTACTAACGAAATAAACAATAGAAATTACTATTTAAATATGTTAGCTGGCCATGGTATTATGACCGGACATTCTTTTCCAACAAGGCATGACAATTGCTTGGATCATGTGATGCTAAAAGTAACAAAATCAAAGCTATCTGCCCATATAGCTGTAATAAAATCGAGTGTCACTGACCATCGTGCCGTTTTTCTAAGTTTAAGATCAATAAAAAGAAATGATACCTGTCCTAAAGTTATTCACCGTGTTAATTATAGCAAAGCTATTCAAAATTTGGCTAACAAAGATCTTCCAAGTTTGTTAAATTGTGACGATCCAAACTTAGTAACCGATAAATTAATAAACAAATTAACTGAATCACTGAATGAGTCTAAAACTATTGTTTATCTTACTAAAAATAAAAGAAATATAAAACCGTGGATTACTACAGGAATCCTACGCTGTATACGAAATAGGAATAAAATGCAAATTAAACTTCGACGTGACCCAAATAATGAAATTTTGAAAATAACTTACAAAAGATACCGAAATTTCTGTAATCATTTAATTAAAAAACTAAAACGTAAATATGAAAGAAATCAGTTAGCTCTGTCTGTTAAAGATTCGAAAAGTCTTTGGAACAACATAAAATCAATTACTAACTTAAAAGATACCAAATCTCCAAGTACAGAACTGCTCAAGATAGAGAATTCTCCTCAGGAGTCTGTAAACTCTGTAAATTGCTATTTTGCTTCAATAGGAAAAAAGTTGGCTGAAAATATAACTCCCCACTCTATATATACAGAAAACCGGTCTTCATCTGGTATTTCAGAATCCTTTGTTCTCCTAGAAACAGACCATCAGGAAATAACTAGTATATTGATGGGATTGAAGTCAGACAGCTCTCCTGGATGGGACAATATCCCAACAACTTTCCTTAAACTCGCCAAAGATTTGATCGTTCCTGTTATTTCCCATTTATCAAACATTTGTTTCCAAACAGGAATTTTTCCTACTCTGCTGAAACTATCTGTAGTGATACCGATACATAAGGGTGGTGACAGAAACTATATCAATAATTACAGGCCTATTTCTATTCTTCCAGTTATTTCGAAAATTTTAGAAAAACTTTTAAACATCCGACTGATTAACTTTTTTAATAAATTTAATATTTTTTCAAATTCTCAATTCGGCTTTCGACATGGTAAATCTACTGAAGATGCTATTCTAGCACTTACATCTCACATTGTGGAACAACTAGACAAAGGAAAAAAATGTATAACCGTATTTCTTGATTTAAAGAAGGCCTTTGATACCGTTTCTATTCCCACTTTAGTACGCAAGTTAGAAGAGAGTGGAATTCGAGGTATTGCACTTGATCTTTTAAAAAGTTATTTATCAGGTCGTAGACAAAGAGTGAAGGTTGGCAACTTTATTAGTGACGATATGGATATGTGTTATGGCGTTCCCCAGGGAAGTATATTGGGACCCACATTATTCCTCATATATATAAACGGACTTACCAATCTAGATCTTGACGGTGGTCACATAGTTTCTTATGCCGATGACACTGCTTTGGTATTTACTGATAATAGTTGGGACTCTGTATTTAAACTAGCAGAAACCGGGCTGTCCAAAGTGTCTCGCTGGTTACAATCGTTTCTGCTTACTCTCAACATTTCAAAATCAAATTACATATGTTTCGCTAAAACTAAAAGATCTAATCCTAAACCTAACTTACATCTTAAAATACACCAATGTAATGATAATATATTAGATTGTAACTGCCCTAAAATAGAAAAAGTCTCGCAAACTAAATATCTAGGAGTTATTATCGATCAGCGGCTATCCTGGCATCCTCAAATTGAATTTATTAATAATAGAATTAGAAAACTTATTTGGATTTTTAAAATATTGAGACACATAGCAAACAAAAACCTCATTAAAAAAATTTATTGTGCCTTAGCTCAGTCAGTTATTGGATATTGTATTACTATATGGGGTGGAGCAAACAAAACTAAGTTCTTAGAGATAGAAAGAGGCCAGCGTTCTCTACTTAAAGTAATGCATTTTAAACCTTTTAGATTTCCAACACATGAACTGTACTCACAGTGTCAGCTATTATCCGTAAGAAGGCTTTATGTGCTACACGTTGTTTTAAAAAAACACAAAACCCTACCTTATAAAAGCATTATTAATACAAAAAGAAGGAAAGATAAAATGGCTCATTATTCTCGTAAAAAATCTAAATTTGCAAAGCGTCAGTATGAAGCACAATCTACTAATCTATATAACGAAATTAATGAAAATCTGGACATTTATCCTTTGCGGTTAAGAGACGTTAAAGAAAAGGTATCCACGTGGTTAAAAGATCTAAGCTACTATGACACAGAAACACTTATAAATTAATTAATGTTATAGTGTTACAAATTAAATAAAACTGTTTTAATTATTGTTTAAGTGAAACTATTATATAACTATATATTGTATAACTATTTTCAAATGTGTTTTTAGTTTAATGTAAGATAAGAAAGAGCAGGTCTGTCTGGCACAAGCATTATTTGCTTAATAGGCAGTCCTCACAATTATGTTTGTAAACACAACTTTTTGTTAACGAAATAAAACTTTTTTATTTTTATTTTTTTATTTTTTTTTGTTTGTTTTTCGTGTGTGTATGTAGCCAGCACTGGTTTCAGATTTTTCAGGCTACTACTCTACTAAAGTCATTTGATATAGCTTGACGACTGCCATACAATGATAAACAGCCGGGACCCACGACTTATACGTGCCTTCTGAAGCATGGAATCTTCGGAACGGATGCATTTGTATTTGTAAACACGATGACGCTGTGCATATCAATAGAGAGTCAGCATATTGTCATAATCACAACTATACATTACAGAGGCGGCACAGGCCTCTCCAGTAGCGGCAGCGAGCGAGCAGAAGCGGAGGTGGCCGTGGAACAAGCGTGGGCCGAGCTCGCCGCCGTCGAGCGCGAGCAAGAGAGCGCGCGCGCCGAGCGGGAGCGAGTCGAACGACAGCTCGAGCAAGTTCGCTTGCGCGGTGCTCAACTTGAACAGGTATATAATGTCTAAAAATATATTTTGAAACTATTTTGTCGGATTCAGTCTATGATAATGATAACTTCTCGGATAAATGTATTACAAATATTAAAAAAGAAGGATCAGCAGATAGGTCAACTTTCATGGGAGACCATAATATTTTTTTTTTATTTTTCTGATTTTGATGACTTTATTGAGGAGAGTTCATAGTACCATTGACTGAATATATTCCTTGTACCCTGTATATTTAATATACATACTTACTATCTACATACATATACATACTATAATATACTATATTATTATAGTTAAAGAACAAAACTAAAAGTGGCGTTATTTTTTAATTCACCCATGCTATAAATCCTCTACAAAAGTTTTTGTAACAGTTACTTATTGCCAACATTAAAAAAAACCTATATAACCATTATGGTATCTCTACCGTCTTTTCTAATGAAATTTTATTATCTCACAGAAACTACCAAATTGGTAGTAGCGTTTAGATATTTACATGTGTAGAAGTTGTAGACCTTGTAGAACCTCGTAGCAGATCTAATAGTCGTAGGCATTCGTAGCATTTGTAGCGTTTATTAGACCTTGTAGACTATGTAGACCATGGTAGCAAGTGTCGTAGGGTCGTAGCGCTCGCAATGTTGTTGAACTTGTAGCTTGTAGATCGTAGCTCGTAGCAGATGATTTTGTCGTAGACTTTAATAGCATGTCCGTCCGTGTGTCGTAGCTTCCTGCTCGTAGTAAGATAAAATATTTGACCTACGAAATTTATTTGTGGTCTATGACATTTTTTGTATATTACCTTATTTTGTGAGTTCGGTTGGTATAATGTTTTTTTTTTTTGTAATAAGCACCTATTTAAATATTGATAGGAATTACCAGCCCGTATCAGCAGCGGCCCCGAGCGGGAGGTGCTGGCCCTAGTCTGTCGAGTGCACGAGCTTGAAGCTGACAAATTAGCGCTGCAAGGCGAGCGAGCGGCGCGGGCGCACGAGCTGCGGCGACGCGATCTAGCGCTGCAGCGGAGAGACGCGCAGCGGCGACTGTCCGACGAGATCATCACGAGGCAGCGACGGGCACTGGAAGGTAGGCTCGAGTTGAATATACGAGGAGACATAGCTCGGCATGTACTGAGCTAGATGCGCGGGCGCATTAGCTACGGTGACGCGATCTAGCGCTGCAGTAGAGAGACGCGCAGCGGCGACTGTCCGACGAGATAATCACGAGGCAGCGACGGGCGCTGGAAGGTAGGCTCGAGTTGAATATACGAGGAGACATAGCTCGGCATGCACTGAGCTAGATGCGCGGGCGCATTAGCTACGGTGACGCGATCTAGCGCTGCAGTAGAGAGACGCGCAGCGGCGACTGTCCGACGAGATCATCACGAGGCAGCGACGGGCACTGGAAGGTAGGCTCGAGTTGAATATACGAGGAGACATAGCTCGGCATGTACTGAGCTAGATGCGCGGGCGCATTAGCTACGGTGACGCGATCTAGCGCTGCAGTAGAGAGACGCGCAGCGGCGACTGTCCGACGAGATAATCACGAGGCAGCGACGGGCGCTGGAAGGTAGGCTCGAGTTGAATATACGAGGAGACATAGCTCGGCATGCACTGAGCTAGATGCGCGGGCGCATTAGCTACGGTGACGCGATCTAGCGCTGCAGTAGAGAGACGCGCAGCGGCGACTGTCCGACGAGATCATCACGAGGTAGCGACGGGCGCTGGAAGGTAGGCTCGAGTTGAATATACGAGGAGACATAGCTCGGCATGTACTGAGCTAGATGCGCGGGCGCATTAGCTACGGTGACGCGATCTAGCGCTGCAGTAGAGAGACGCGCAGCGGCGACTGTCCGACGAGATCATCACGAGGTAGCGACGGGCGCTGGAAGGTAGGCTCGAGTTGAATATACGAGGAGACATAGCTCGGCATGTACTGAGCTAGATGCGCGGGCGCATTAGCTACGGTGACGCGATCTAGCGCTGCAGTAGAGAGACGCGCAGCGGCGACTGTCCGACGAGATCATCACGAGGTAGCGACGGGCGCTGGAAGGTAGGCTCGAGTTGAATATACGAGGAGACATAGCTCGGCATGTACTGAGCTAGATGCGCGGGCGCATTAGCTACGGTGACGCGATCTAGCGCTGCAGTAGAGAGACGCGCAGCGGCGACTGTCCGACGAGATCATCACGAGGTAGCGACGGGCGCTGGAAGGTAGGCTCGAGTTGAATATACGAGGAGACATAGCTCGGCATGTACTGAGTCAGATGCGTGGGTGCAAGAACTGCGGCGACACGATCTCTGTACCGGAGAGACGCGCAGCAAACATGCTGTAATGTTTATTATTATTAATATATAGAGATCATTATGATGTGCCATGATGGTGACATCACGCTAAATGTGGCCTTTGAGTCTTGTGGCTTTAAGGGTTACTTGAAAAGCGGTACGCAAATCGGACGTTATTGTACATTGAGCATTAATGTATGATCAAAGTCAATTTTTTTTATTCAATGTAGAATAAATTTATCTCTTATTGAATGTCATTTTTTAAATATTATTTAAATGCAAAAGCTAAACACTACTAGCGTTTCGGAACGACCACTGCTGGGAGGTTTACGCCGAAAGAAACCCAGTTCAGTATCGGTCCCTACCCAGCCTGATGGGCGATGCTTCAGTTACAATACAGATTTACACTTATAAATAATTTTAAAAAAAATGTTCGACATAGACATATAATATCACTATCGGATAGCTATTGTAATATTTTATGGAGTAACACCCCTGGGCTCTGTCTGCTCTGTTCTCAGATTTATGATCTTAAGATTTGATGAGTACGTAAGTAAGTTCAAGGAACTCGTGCTTGGCTTACGATTATTAGCTAATGAATTTATTCAAGCTCTTGTTATTGCCCCGGCCAGTGAATGTTTTAAAAAATATAGACACTCCTACATACAAATACTTGAGATGTTCAACTATATTCGATGAATAACTACAACTGCATATATTATTTTAACTCATTCTACCCCATATTTTCAGAATTAGGTATTGGGGTATCCCCCGAGTTGGCGCAGATGTACGAGTTGTACCAGCAGGAGATACACGCCTCAACTTACACGGAAAGTAACGACATCTACACGCCTCCCTACCGCCTTCCGCCTATTTCTACTAGGTATACCTTTATTTAATTCATTATTTATTAATCCATATAAAAAAAAAAAAAAAAAAAAAAAAAAAAATTTAAAAACATTGCTCCAGATATCAAAGTTTTAGAAAATAGTTCACTTTGCCTTCTAGGTGCTCCACTACTCGAGGAAAGCATTAGACCAATCCTAGAAAATAAATGTGAAACACTTTCGAAAAATATAAGTAGATTGGGCCTTCTGAATTCCCATGTCGCATTTACCATTCTTAAATATTGCCTTTTTGTTCCAAAATTTACATATATATTAAGAGCATGCCCAATCTGGAATCACTTAGACCTTTTGGAAAACTTAGATGCTACCCTCAAAAACGCTTTAGAAAAAATTCTAAATTTAAACCTCGATCACCGCGCCTGGATTCAAGCCTCTTTACCTATTCGATCTGGTGGCATCGGTATCAGAAAAATTTCTAGTATAGCTCTTCCGGCTTTCCTTTCGTCCGTTCACAGCGTATCACATTTGTGTGCGAAAATTCTTAAAATGTCTTCAGCTGATATACACTGTGCAACGGATGCAATCGATGCCTGGAAGACTCTCTGTCCCAATGAAAACATCCCAGAGGCACCAAACCGACAAAAACTCTGGGATGTCCCTCTGGTACAGAGAGATTATAACTATTTGGTTCAAAATTCTATCAGTGATTTAGACCGCGCAAGGCTTCTTGCCGTCTCTGAACATGAATCAGGACACTGGTTACACGCACTCCCCTCCGCCAACCTCGGAACACTTTTCGACAATGGCAGTTTTCGAATTATCGTTGGACTTAGATTGGGTGCTGCCATTGTCGAACGCCATCTATGTTTATGTGGCAGTGTCGTCGACAGGAACGGACTACACGGGCTACACTGCCAACGCAGTGCCGGCAGATTTTCACGCCACGGCTCCATTAACAATATAGTTAAAAGGGCGCTTGCCACCATCGATATCCCTAATGTGTTAGAACCTGTAGGAATAACTCGCGATGATGGCAAGCGTCCAGATGGTTTAACCCTTGTCCCTTGGGAGCGGGGGAGGGCACTCGTGTGGGACGCGACATGCGTCGATACGGTTGCCCCTTCTCGCCTCGGGGCGACGGTGTCAAGGGCTGGAGCCGCGGCTGAAGCAGCAGAAGACGCCAAGCGGCGAAAATATTCCTCTTTATCTAATGAATATATTTTTGTTCCGCTTGGCGTCGAAACTCTTGGTCCGTGGGGTCCAAGTACTAAAAAATTTATTAAAAAAATAACCCCTCGGCTTGTCGACGCCGCTGGTGACAAGAGGGCTGGCTCATATCTCGCGCAGAGGATTGCAGTAGCTATTCAGCGCGGGAATGCAGCCAGTGTTCTTGGCACCATGCCACATGATCAAGATTTAGATTTTTAATTTAGTTTTTTAATTTAGATTGTAATTTAGATATTAATTTTAATTGTATATCCATATATATATATATATTCTACAAAATGACTAAATGAGTTCTAATAAATTAGTATTGGAAAAAAAATTCAAATAGTAAATAAATTCCTTATCCATATACGAAATCTAAATATGTCATAAGATAAAAAAGATGCGCAAATGATTTTCGATCGAGACCTCGTAGTAACGCCTGCCCAAGCGCCTGGCGGCGGCGGTACTACTGATTGATCCAACTATTTTACTTTAGAGTTTTAGTCAAAAAAAATTATTTCTGAATTTTTATTTTGACAAGTTAGATTTTACTAACGATTCCTATAAAGTGGCCTTCGGCTCTAAAACCAATGAATTATCACCGTGTACATTTAAAGTCGTGTTAGTTACACTATTTATAACTCAAGAATGGGTGGACCGATTTAAATGAAGTTTTGTATGGAAATAATATAAGACCCTGGTAAATGGTAAGGATATAGGATAGTTTTTATCCCGAAATTCCCCCGGGGAGCGGAGCCCTCGGGCACAGCTAGTATAGTCTAAAATTACTTAAGAGGATTTCGCATTTATTTTTTCGAGTCGCTTCTGTATCTGCGGCATCTACTTAATTTATTGTTACACGAAGTATTTTTTGTTTTTATATTCTTTTTATTAACAGTTGGTGAGACAAACACTGCAATTGATTTTATTACTTAATGCTTGTCTACCCTTAAAGTTTAACAATTATATAATTATGTTAGAGCAGTGATGGCACCTGTTTATGTTTAGAAAGTCTAGTAGTAATTATAGAAATTAAGTCTGTAAGTATATCTTGTTGGGAAATAGTCATACTTAATACTTTATTATGTTTTTGTTTCAGCATGTCTGAGCTAACGTGGTCTGAGAGCTCGAGTGGCTCGGCTCGCGGCTCGAGCTCGGGCTCGGGCGGCACGCTGCCGCTGGCGCTCGACCGCCGCCTGCCGCGCCTCGCGCCCACGCCGCGCCCGCGCACCCGCTACAGGTACGCCAGATATACAATTCCCTTTATTGCACGAAATAAATAAATACAACACGTAAATATCTTGAAAACTAGGAAAGTAGAATTGGCCCACTCCAAGTCTTCCCATGGATGTTGTAGAAGGCGACTTAGGGAATACAAGCTAAACAAAGCTTATAAACATCAATGAGACCTCTCCAACCCGTCTAGCTAGCATTGAGAGTGCTAGAGCAGCCAGAGGACTTGCTGCTCTAGCCAAGTATGAGAGAGGGTACAGAGAGGGTCGTGCTCCTGCAGTGGATATATAAAGTCCTGATGATGATGTGCAAAAGGCGGCCTTGTCGCTAAGTAATGTCTTCCAGGCAACCTATGTAGACAAAAAAGTGATGGGAAATTAGGTAGATATTTGTACTAAACTTGCCATTTTCGCTTTTGCGAGGTGGAATGAAGGAAGCTACTGTACGAACTCTGAATCTTGCATTCTAAATTTTCACGGATTTGATAAATATATTTAATTTACGCATATCAATGAACAGTTTCATTAAAGTAAAGTTACTATTATTTATGTACTAGCTGACCCGGCGAACTTTGTTCTGCCCGTTCCTGTTTTCGCTTTTCTTCCACCGTTCACGTTCCCGTTCCTCTTCCAACGTTACCAATCCCACTGCTGCTCTTACTCCCGCTCCCGTTCCCATTGCTCCGTTGCCGTTTAATATTATTTATGTATGTGTTATTATTATATAGTTATATAAAATATATACCAATTTGGATAAATAAATATTCACAATATCTGTGTTTAGCTGCTGTAGATTATTCAGATTGGAACATATTCTACAATGATCTCAACTATATCTAAGTTCTAAGACCATTTCTTGTACCTTAGTCAGACTATAATCGTGTCGTCAAGCCATAGTCTAATTTATTTCTAAAATAAAAATAAAACAAAAAGGCTTTTACAAGCTTTTATTTAACTTGCAATCTATCTTCTACGTATGAATGTTTGTTTAGGTCAAATCTTGCAACTCAATTTTCAACCAATTTATCCTTAATCTCTCAGTTATAAAACAACATAATGTCATTGACTGGGACTCGTTTGATTTGTCTTGACCAGAGATATGGGACTCCCATATCTCTGGTCTTGACGAGCAATTTATGGTTGATGATTCTGTTGATTTTATTGACGATAGGGTCTGATCAAGGAGACGGAAGGTGGTCGATGGAACTTCGTAATAAAATGACGCAACTCCATCGAGTTTGCGTTTATTTCTTTGTCTTAATAAGTACTTTGGCATCACGTCGTAATAAGCTTGTACAAAAATGTAATTTAAAAAAACTTATGAACGTATGTAATGTCTTTAGGTACGTAGTAATATCATCATCAGTAATGCTTCAGAGCCCGGGTTCCGCTACCTAACCAGGAGATTTGACGAGGTTACTGTTTTTACACAGAGCGGCTGCCGGCTGACCTCCGCAACCCAAGTGGTACATTAGAGCCAATTCTTGGGTAGTTTCTATAGAATATTATTGTTTTCTGAATATGTTCCAGCCAAACGAGTGCAGCGACTCTAAAGCGCTACGCAAGTGACGACAGCCTAGTGATGGTGGCGCCGCGTGCAGGCGACCATGCGGCGCCGTGAACTATTTCTGACGATACTTCGGAGCATAACAAAGATACTTGTGTCGTCTTCAGTCTTACAAAGTGTAAGGATCGATTGATTGGAAGGAAAGGAGTTACATGACGATGGATCTGATGAAATTATTCGAATTATTATTACAAGTTTAAAGGTAATGAAGATGTCCTGTATGAATCCACAAAGTCACTAAGAATTTTTCCCATTGGAGCATTGGAGCAACCGGCCAACTAAATTAACTACCAATTAATTATTTTATAATTCAGATTGAACAATTATCAAATAAATTAATTCACACTTTCTTATATGAACGTATTGATATGTGGCGTGAATATTTATTGGCGATGGAAGAAGCGGTTTCTTTACCTACGCTCAAAACTTGCTTCAACTGAGCCATAAGCTCAGCTTTGCAGTTGTGTTGCACACAGATGATAGTGTATGTGAGACATCGGCGTGAGACACGACACGGCCCGCCCCGGTTTATAATGGTTTTTGAAACTCGGTCTGAGACACGGTACGACCCTCAAGCGTCGTCTTCCTCCCTTTTCGCCTTTACCGTCATCATTGGTACCGCTAGTAGCTTGACGTTTCAGTATTGTTGTGTTTGAATTATTAGTTATATAAACTAACATTATATAAATAACGTACGTTGATGTCTGGTCGAGCATGCCGACATCCCGGCAAGTCTATCAGGCATATAATCTCCGGTTGTTCTCATCTGGCTAATGGCGAGTATTTGCACAGACATAACCTCGTAGCTAGAATTATTCACCAGCAGCTTGCTCTTCGATACGGGCTTGTAGAATCTGAGGTACCATACTATAAGTACTCACCAGTGCCAGTTCTCGAAAATGGTCGTGCCACGCTCTATTGGGATCGATCTGTCATCACGGATAGGGCTATTGTCGCCAATAAGCCTGATATCGTGCTGACAGATCGATTGATGCGCCAGGCAGTGCTCGTCGACATCACCGTTCCGCATGACGAGAACCTCGTGAAAGCTGAGAAGGACAAGCTTAGCAAGTACCTTGACTTGGCCCACGAGGTGACCGCCATGTTCGGTTGAGGATTCGACGATCATTGTCCCGATAGTCGTATCGGCGAACGGTCTAATAGCGAAGAGTCTTGACCAACATCTTAAGACACTCTCGCCAGATAGCTGGGTCAAGGGTCAGATTCAGAAGGCAGTACTCCTGGACACGACACGCATTGTCAGGAGGTTTCTCTATCTGGGGCCCCAACCACCGGTAGCTTGGGCCTTACCCCCGCTGCCAGTGGGCAGCTATATTAGGTTTTTTATAATATGTTTATATTTTGTAGTGTATTTTACTTTTTATAGATTTGTTATAAAAAAACCTAATATATGTTTAAAAATAAATAAAGAAATAACGTACTAAAATAAATTAATGAAGATGGTTCATTTCCTAAATAAAATATCAATTTTATTTTTATGTAATTTTTTACTGGCTATTTTTGGCGCTCACTCATACTAGTGCAAAGCTGAGCTTACGCCTCGAGGACTGCTGTACTTGTAGATAAATTATAAACTTTTCTGAATGACTTTAAAAGGAATTACTTGTATTTGGTAGTGTTAGAAACTAATTTTTTAAACACCGTGTCTTGTGCAGTAGATGTGCAACATGGCTACGCTTTTAAAATGATGCTTAGTAAAATGGTTGGAAACTATCTTACATTAAAAATTAATTTATACTTATATTACTTACGAATTATTGTAACAGCTCAAGACAATACAGATTTTTTTCCAGTGTCTACATTTGATCCATGTTAAGTCCATAATAATGATGAATTCCTTAAAAAAGATAATGCAAAATGTGTATGTAGAAAAATCTTGTCCTTGTTGTCGTCTTTCTTGTGTAGTAAAATGTCTTTCTTGGGAAATGTCATCAGTATTATGGATTGAAGCAACTACAATAGTTGTACTGAAAAAATCTTCTCGTAAGTAAGTACTTATACCTAACTGAATAAAAATTTTGTCGATGACTTCCGCTTCTACGATCTTAAACTTAGATGTAAGTAAAGTTGTGTAAGTATCTATAATTATTTTGTGTATCTTGATGGCCATAGTAACTTAAAATAAAAATCTTATATTTGTTTATGTGTTTTTTTATTTCTTGCTAATTCAGGCAATTATACCTTTATTGGTTTTATTACATAATCAAATGATACTTACAAAAGTGTTATGTGAGCATACATATAAAAACGCAAATAAAAGCAATCAATACATGAGTTGCTGGAATGTTGATTGATCTACAAAAATATACATATGTAATAAAGTATTAGGTAATTAAGTATCTACTAATTTATTACAATTAAGATTCATTCGCCTATTTGGTAATTATGATGTCTTATACAATGTGCTTTTTAATTAAGTACAAATATTTTAAGAGGTGACTTAGTCCATCATTCCTAACAACTATTCCCAATAAATATTAAACATATACGAAATACGAAAAAAAAAAACATTTTCCATAGTAATGATATCACGTGACTACTTCGATTTGTATAAAAACCTAAAAAAATTTCTTCGTATTTCTATATACATTCATCATGAAAATTTGTTCAAAATAATGGACTGAAGTACCCTTAAAATATTTGTACTTAATTAAAAAGGACATTGTATAGTTAACAGCACAGTTTTACATCTGTGAAAATAAAATATCTTACAATTTACTTGACTACATTTTAATAGTAATCTCACAGGGCACATTATTTATCAATAAGTTTTATGTATTCTCTTAATTTTAAAAGACATAGTAACTAATTATTTTCACAACCTTTATATTATTTTGATCATACTTATCAAAAATATAAAAATTTAGATGCTTACTATTTCAAAAACTGATAAATTTAGCAAAAATTCAAGGCACTTCTTCTGTAAATGTTATACTTAATTATTTTTATGATTTCTTTGCGTTCTATGTGTTTGGGCAAGGTTTTTAATATTACAGGAACATAAGTATTTTCTAACTACAAATATTCTACTTAAAAATATGGCCACGAAACAGAATAAGTATCTATAAAATATAAATTACATAAAAAAGTTTTGAACTTTTTCTTTGTGACTTTTTTATAATTTCACTATATTTTATACTTCGTACGTCTACTTGCGGAAAAACCTTAGTAAACGTTTTTATAATCAATGTTTGAATTAAGATGCATTAAGACGGCCTTTGTTATCTCATTGGCGTTCGATTGACCGTATGATTGACCTTAAATACATTTCAATATTGTATCAAAAAAAAAAATATATCCGCTATTCGTATTGTTTAAATATACAATTACAAAGAAAGACGTAAACTATTGAGTAATAAATTAATAAGTATTGTGTACTTATGTATATAATGACTGATGTATAAGGATTTTACGTTTCCTTTATATAAAATATTACATTAATTTACCAATAAACAGGTAATTTCCAAGATTTTTTCCTCGTCTTGCAAAAACCTATGATACATTTATTTGTCTACTCACCAAAATGTTGACGCACAAATCAATGTTATTCGTCATTTGAGGATGCCGCAGCAGCGTATGTACACATACGACAGACGTGTGAAGAATCATAGGCAGTACACAAAAGTCCAGTAAATGATGTTGAAAAAGATGAAGAGTACTGGGAACATGATTCGGGAGCGCTTGTCGATCCAGGTGGCGATCTCCTGGGGGGTCATCTGCGTCCAGGCGTGGTGGCGCGGCGGCTCGTCGGAGTCGGTGCTGCCGGTGCCAGTGGGGTTGCCGTTACCCGGCGGCTTGTGCGCACCTCCGGGCCCCTGTATGAGGTCATCATAACTCTGCGTGGTGATTGTTGGCAAATTCATTGCAGATGGGAAGCTCTGGAATACATATACACATAAAATCTTTAATTAGTTATCCATATTCTCTGTTGGTCCTACTGAAACGTCTAATCGAGACAAGTGTATGAGCTCCTTACACCGTGCATAGGTATAGGAATAGTAGGTATCTAACATAAACTATAGAATAAGTATATTAGAGTAACATTTTGCATAAATTCGAATCCAATTGCATACTTGCAGAAAGTATAGTTATTTTTTTAAATATTTAATGCTCATTAACAGAATGTGTATATATAATAGATTAAGATCTAAGTCATTCATCATTTTATTATCTTATATTAAATAGTACGAGCCAACTCGCACAATCCGATCCAGCTCGAAGGACTATTATGTACAGTGCAGACTGCAGGCATTAACTTTGTTAAAGTTCGTCTCCAAGCATCAAATACGTGTAAAAATTCACTTCCAGCTTATTATACACAGTTACTGATAAGTCAAGTTGCTGCACTGCATAAACAGGGTGCAAAACAATACCTATGCTGTTATTTACCTACGCTGTTTGCATCAAAAATTAATCACTCCAACTGGTTCACGTGATGTCGAAAAGATGTAGGCAGGTAATGTAGGTATGTATACCTTTTATGCTGAGTATAGATACGTCATTCAATTGTAACTAATATAAACAACACAAGCTTTCTAGAATAACGCCATAACGAGGCTCAGTTTACGTGACAATGAAAAATGCGCGCCGCGCTGAGACGGCGCGTGATGTCGAGCAAATCTATTATTCACACATTAACTAATGTAACAGAGTATAATTCACAATTGCATAATTTATTGAAAATGTATTTGCACGTCATTTAAACACGTATTTCCCATCGATCAACCTTCAGCGAACATACACGAGACATGCACAAATCATCTGTTACTGGCTTGTATTTATAATCGATCATCTATTTACATCTTTCAACGTAGCTTATTATATTTGCTGTAAATAGTGTATCACTGTAAATATGTATAGCTAATAAACTATTATGATTAACACTTGTACTGTCGTCATAACATTAAAAAATACACTAAAGTAATTTTGTTAAGTACGTATCGATGTTTTCTGCGTAGAAATGATCGTTATACACCGTCTTCATTAATGAATCTGGATTAGCAATCATCACTGCGGGCATAAGTGTCCTTCGGTTTGCACCATTGTATCTTTTCCCAGTCCTTCTTCCTTAGCGATCCACTTCCAGCGATAAATAAGAACTGAGCGATTAAAATAATACGTCATTGTATGCTCGTTTTTGATGAATAAATAACGTAACTTTCATTTTAACAATCGGATGTACGGTACTACGAGCTACACTACCAGCATAGCACGCTACGCGTCGTAGGCATTTTGGGGCCCACATCACTTCTACAAAGTCGCTACGCGTCGAAACAATATTAGTATTTTTTGCATAACTGTAGTGTTTTTAATCTTATATGAGTATTAGAGTATAATGTTGACCACATACGTGTACAGTCAGGTAGTTGTTGTATCCAGGGCCGGCTGGATCGCTACTGGTGTCCTGATTCAAAGACGAGCATGACCTAGACTTGGTCAGCTGCGGAGAAGACTCCTGCAACTCTTTCTGGAGCTCCTTACGCGCCAGGCGCGGTGTCAGAGTGCTCTTTAGTATGTATTTGCTGTTCACCTTCTTCAAGCTCACCACTTTCCTGAAAAAAAAAATGAATAAATAAATTAATCACTAGATAACTTAATATATACCTGGCCGATATTTTTATAACGCTATCAAGTTGTCAACGGCAGATTAGAATGATATATACCTGTTTGTTATGGACAAAGTGATTAATAAGCTTTATAATTAATGTCCGCGCTATTTAAAAAAGTCCAAAATGAGAGGCGCATTAGAGGTATAGTAGCGAAATTTCAATCAATGATGTACCAAACAACTTAATGATAGGTATGTAGATATAACATTCTCAAGCTTCAGCAAGTTCTATTGTTTGAAATTAGTTAAGTAAATCCCGATTGTCCCTTACATTCAGAATGTAGTAGGACTTATTTCGTTTATATATGAAATATTCACTTACTTTCTTCGCCAAATAGTATTGACAAAGGCGAACTCCACCAGAGCAGCGAAGATAAAGCCGATGCAGCCAAGGAACCAGATCTCACTAGCCTTGATGTAGGACACCTTGGGTAGTGTCTTCGCTTGACTCGACGCCAGGGTAATGAACGACAACATAGTACTGGTACCTGAACAAGGAAAATGCAAATCATAACGCGCAGATATATGGAATCTGGTGTAGGTATACTATATATATATATATACCTTTATTTTTATTGGCAAAACGTGGGAATTAGAAATATGATCACCCCACTCCGAAACTTTAAGACGCTGTAACTTTGTGAAATATTACTAATGTGCTACACGAAAAAATATGGGTCTATAATTCAAATTCCGATCACGTCGAAGAAAATAATCTTAGAATTTTATTTTATACTAGCTTATGCCCGCGACTTCGTTTGCGTGGACTATTGAGATGTAAGCCATCCTATCTTTCAAGTTAGATCAAATTGTAAATTGATTCAGTAGTTAAGGAGTCCATCATGGACAAACAACGTGACACGTAGTTTTTATATACATATAAAGATTAGTAAATATCTAATTTAAAATACAAAGTTTGTTTTTCTGTTGAATAGATAGTCTTGTCCTACACTTCAGTTTATACATATAGTTAAAAACATATACATAGCTGAATCATAATCTAGGTACAATACAACGATAATTAGGTATTGAAAAACACATTAGTAGCAACGGCATTTCACGTAACAACATAACACGGTTATTTTACGGCTTACTGTCAGACATTCTACTGAAGCATACATACTACTTTGGTCCACAAACTACTCTAGTACACATAACTGACCTAGTACCGTCCTAGGGGGCGATGCATTAGGATGCAACCAAAACGATACCCAAGACATTGCCACAATCAACATAGACGGAATGAAGTAGTCCATGTGGTAGTAGCCCGTCTTGCGCTTTAACGCAAAGGTGAACTTTAGGGCGCTGTAGTTATCAGCTGAAAAAAGATAACATACCTAGTGTGATCCTAGGAGCAGAAGCATCGGCCTGTAACCAAAACGTGACCCAAGACATGGCCACTATCATCATGGACGGAATGAAGTAGTCCATCAGGTAGTAACCAACCTCACGCCCTAACTTGAACGTGAACTTTAGGGCGCTGTAGTTACCGGCTGCAAAAGGTAATACCTAGCTAGTTATAGATCTAGTGTTTCCGAGGACCCAACTGAGGTTAGTGCGAAATATGGAAATATTAATCCAGCAACTATTTCACTGTTGTCGCGGACTATGCTCGTAAGTTACATTGACCGCATCAGGAATACCATGAAAAATAGTCCTTAAAATTGGGAATCGAACCCTGGTAGTGCAAAAATTTATAAGTATATATGTTATGGACCAAGTCATAAATTCAAGCAATTTTAAAAATGCCCGGGCATTATAGTTAATGACAACGAGTGCAGTAATTAATTATGAATTTTTCTCATTGCTTAAACATTATCTGTCTTATAAAACGCAGACTAAGTTTGTTACTATAGGTTTAAACCATTATCCGACTAAATCAAGTTGACATTTAGTAATATTGTCAATGTCTCATCTGAAAAAGTCAACTTGATTTGGTAGATTATTGCTTTAAACCTAGTAATAAAGTTAGCCTGCGTTTTATAATAAGACGGATAATGTTTAATGTCATGTGTTTTCGGACAATCTGAAAATACTCTGGTACATTGCACGGGCGAATTTGGGATTCATCTACAGCTACAGTTGATTTATCTGAGGTCGATTCTGGATTATGGACATTCTTTGTTTACTGTTATGTTTTATTTGTACTTGAACCATAAAAGAAAAATAAATAAATGACGAACACGCTTAGCGGTTAGGCTGTTGGAGGCTACCACGGATACTCCACCGCCCCATAACCTATACTACATTACCTGAGTGGTCTCTGTGACTCTGCAAGAATGAGTTAGCTGATGGCGGCTATTCTGCCCCATGATAAAAAGCATTATAATAATGCCCGGAAGGTTTGATTATTTTAATAGTTCTTATCACACTGCCCTTTCGATTTTTCAAACTGCGCGGGCAGTAATTATAATGTCTTATTATTCCCTTTGTTCCATAACAGATATATTTATGCATGCCACATTACAGATTGTTTAATAAGATTATCTAATAGTTTGTATATTTGGGTCATATTGTAAATTGCCGAAGATAGTGGTTACTTTCTGTTCTGCTCCATTAAATAAGGTAAGTATATAATTAATCAATATATAGCTCAAGTATATAGTTGAAGAAAATGATAGAGACAGAAGAAAAAATAATTCAGATAGGTACCTGAGGCAATTAAAATTAAGTACTAATACTTAAATAACAACTGGAAAATCCAAATGGAGTCATGTGATTTATAACAAGAATAAGTTCATTGTCTATTTGCCCCAAGTACCTAATAACTTACATGTGCGACGGGACTAGTAAAGAAAAGGTAATTACATCTACCTCCAATGAGGCGCATACTTGCTATGTCGCCCCGGACTACGGACTCGTTGGTCCAGAAGTCTATGAGCGAATACTCAGTCAAATGCAGCTCGGGCGACAAACGTACCGGCGGTATGTCTGTTTCCCACATCAAGCGTAAAATTGAGGCGTTGTATTTCCCTGGAATTACAAAATGACGACAGCGTTATCATAAGGAAAAGTCTAGATAATAAAATGCAATATAAAAATAGGCGAGATACCTATACTTACAACTCTCAAGATTCATGGAACAAGTTTGTTCGTCAAAAGGAAACTTTTGTAGATTCATCCAGCAGTACAAGACTGCCTGCATTCGACGACTGAACACCACCTCCCCATTGGGGGCCACGGAGATCAGCACGTCCTTGCTATCCGTACCCATCAAGCTAGATGATTGTTCGTTGGACATGTACAGATGTGGGACCCATATGCGTTGCCGAAGATCGTTTTCCCCAATAATTTTGACTCGTTTTGGAGAAAATAGGGCATACGCTAACCGGGGGTCGGTCCATCGCAGTTGTAGTAGAAAATGTAGCTTGAAATTCTGAAAGAAAAAACATAATTTCAGGTTTGAGGCGGTAGATAATCATAACCTCTCATTTTATTTGATAGCAGTAGCTACTGTCATCTCCATCACAATAAGTGTTAATAAGAGCCAACTCTATACACAATTCATGAAGTGTAATATTATACTTATTGAATGTTAATGTAATTATAATTACATAATAGTTATAAGATTTCTCTGCATGTGAAAATGTCATATTTTCTTTGAGAAACAAATAAAGATTCTTTAACCTCAATGTAGGTAAAAAGGTTCTCCTGACCTGACCAGGGTCGCTGGTAAGTACTAGCAGCAGGCCGCTCTTAATCGGTCATTTTTGAAATCTTTGGGAGAGGCCTATGTCTAGCAGTGGACGTTATGCAGCTGAAATGATGTTAAGTAGCAGTTGAGCTTTCGACCATAAGGGCGCTATACGAGCGCCATGGTTTCCAGACATTGAAAGCTTGCTACTCGTGTTTCAAGACCATAAATACAGCTTCTCTATGTTGAAAATGTTCTGTGGTTGTTTTATCTGGTTCTAAATCCTGATAATATTACGGAAAATAAAATAAAAAATGGACGATCTCGACAAACGAACAAAACTCACCAGATCGTGAGCCTCTGCCGGCTGTATGAAGTAGACGTAGGAGCTGGCGTGCACGTACACGGTGTCGCCGGTCTGGTAGGTGGGCAGCAGCAGCCGGTCGTAGCGGCACTCGTTGGACAGCCGCGACAGGAACTCCGACTGCGTGTAGCTGTCGCCTTTGTCTAATGACGGACACTCCAACCCTGTTGGCCTGCAAATTATCATTATCATAATAAATTATCATTAGCTGTGTGGTTTTCGGTAAAGCCGTGTGGTTTTGGCCACATTACTTCAAGTACTCCCGTGGGTGTCGTAGAAGGAGACTTAGGAAATACAAACTAAACAAAGCTTATAAACATCAATGAGACCTCTTCAATAGTAGTAAACATATAGGTATATATATGCTAACTGCCCGCATTCGTGAAGTATCGTTAAAGTGTTCTAACGACAGTCCTTTTGCAAAAATCAGGTATGTGGTCGCCGAGCACGCTCCGCAAGGTCGGTAGGAGCTACTAACGACAACTACGCTAATATTTGTGCTCTGATAACATTATGAACCAATTCCCTGATACCGGCGAGATTTGCTTTCAGATTAGGCCGCTAAGCCACTACGTATGTCTACGCTAATATGTGTATTTAACATTGTAACTATACAAACTATCGTAATTTACCGGGACCTAAAAACAAGGAATTTTCCATTTTTAACACCGATAGACCAAGTACTTACTAACGGATAAGAAATCGTAAGTGTATGCTAAAACTTTCCAAAATTAGTTTCTTAGGTAAGTAAAACCTACATAGATACATTTATCACAATACGAGAGTGATCATGAATAATTAAAATCTATTAGGCTACTGGTGTTCTTTTCTCGTGGTTCATCATTTTGATGGAGCAACAAGATACTACGCAGCTAATAAAACAATAAAGACTTGATTAATTAATTAAAAGAAGACAACGTCGCAAAGCGAAAAACGCCAAGCTACTACTATGCCAAGTGCGAAAAAAAAATTACTTTTTTTTTATAAAACGCAGACTAACTTAAGGGCATGGTTTAAACCATAACTCACCCAAATGAGTAGACAGTACAAATATTACGGCTCTTGTTTTGGGCGGATAATGGTTTAATCTAAGTACTAAGGTTAGACTGCGTTTTATAATAAAACTGGTTCCGTCTTATTACAAAACGCAGACAAACTTTGTTACTAGATTTAAACCATTATCCGACCAAATCATGTTGATATCTTGTAATATGTCATTGTCTCATCTAAAAAGGTCAACTTGATTTGGTCGGTTAATGGTTTAAACATAGTAACAAAGTTAGTCTGCGTTTTATAATACTTACATACATACATACTATCACGTCTTTATCCCTAATGGGGCAGACAGAGCATTTTGGGTCTTGCGGTTCTATGCAGAGCCCAGGGCCGCAAGACCCAAAAGCCACTTTTAGCGTCATGGTGGGCGAGAAGATGGAAAAGCAATCAATACAGTGATGGGCTGCTAGCCGCATCGCCTGTTAACATGATTTGCATTTTTGCCCATTCCCTCGATCGGCTTTTACGATCTGCGTGGGAAGAGAAGCAGCTGGTACATTCTTAGTTTTTTTTATTTCTCCCAGACCAGCATGGCAGCGTTTTATAATAAAACGGGTTAAGTTTATCTATATAATTGTCTAAATATAAATCTATAAATAGATAGAGGATAATTTAGAATTAATTTGTGAACTATAGTACAACTAGATAAGTATGTTTATTATTCATCTGTGATTAGAGGATAATGCCGCAAGCCGAAAACCTTCCAACGGACATAGTCACACACGGCACCGCACCGGTGAAATTAAAAATTGATAGACAATAGTCAGGGACACAGGCTGGTAGCTAAGTAACTAATCCAAAAGAACTAGCTAAATAAATAGATGTAATATAACTCTATATTATCACAGGTATTATTAAATTATTCAAACTACGAGTATGTATAATACAGGAAATGACACAGTGTTTACTTGTTATATCTTTTCCCTGATTGCATGCAGATTTCAATAAATAGTAAACCTTACAATGAGTAAGAGGTAAGTCAACTTATAATATGATACTGTTGTAAAATTCAGCAAATAGTTGCACGTGATATTTAGAATTCACCCTATTCTAAGACAAAGGCAGTAACTACGTGAATCAGTGGGATTAGTATTTAGATCTCTGCATAAATTGTAAAACATAATAAATATGACTCCATATAACTACTGATGCGACATTTGACGTAAGTGTATTTATTTAGTTTAGTCAAGCAAGCCTACTAAGTATTGTTATGACACATGTTTTTTACAATTTTTTTGTCTAAATGAAATTCGTAGGGTAGACTTGATATAATTTTATATTACATATGCCTATTCAATTTTCATTCGGGAGGTAATTAAAGCTTTATTTGCTAAGCAAATTAAAAAAGAACCCAACTTTTAAGACGTCATCTAGTGATGAACTACCTAAGTGATATGCGTAGCACCATCTAGTTTTTGCTAGAGAAAGCTCTGATAACTATTACACGGCTAAACCTTTTCTCATCAAACATAGCTAAGAACCACCGCAAGGGAACTAGCTTTCAAATAAAAAAGCCCCATCGAAATCGGTCCATCCATTCAAGCCCTACGATTTTATAGACCGACACACAGCAGACAGACCAACAGACCGACTGACCCCTCTTTTTATCAGGGGTTAAAAATAAGGGTTAACGAACAAATACCTAGTAGGTGTACCTACTTAAAAAGTATTTTTGATGTAGGTAAGTTATGAATTATATCTTACGTAAATGCTGTAAGAACTTACAGCATAGGTACTTATTTTTTCCTTTTAGACTTGTTTTGTAATATAGTAAAGTAAATGCTTAGATACCTTTCTTAAGGTAGGTATAATATAATTACTTATGACTAGTTTATAAGACCTTCCGCTGGTTGGCTGCCATAAGTCAATCAAAAGCACTAAAATTCACTACTTATTTTAAAATATACCACAGAGAGACACACTATCCAAACCACTATTGAGCATTTTTGTCCCTATAGAAAATAATAAGCACTCCACCGACAAGAGCCCAGCTCTTAAATATAGAAAGAAGAAAAAATCACAAAAATACCTCTAAAACATCAGGTTTTTTTTTCTCACATATGTTTTAAGGGGTTCCCTCTATCTGGCAGAATCTTAATGCTCCGAATTTCATTTGGCATACACATTTGGCAGAATCTTATTTAAAAGAACATTTCAAATGAATAAAAAATATTTAATATAATTATTGTTTGGCCGAATTTTCATTTGTCCGAATGTATAATAGCATACTTTTGAGATGTTTTTATTTAGTACATTTGCCTTGCCTTTTAATAAGGTTCGCATAATTTGTTTTAATATAATGTTTAATTAGGGTAACCTATCATACTCACGATTTTTTTTTATCTTAAAAATATTTTTTGACTACGATGGGTAGGTTAGGTCCGTTAGATTTCTTGTGACCAAAACACGAGCGACTCAAGCTTGATAACAATGATGACAGTCGAAACCAACGGCTTAACGTACCTTCCAAAGCCCGGAGATGCTCAAGATATCTTTATGCCACTTGTGATCACCATCCAAGTGTCACTTAACCTGCAAAAGTGCCAAGAATGCGTACTGCCACTGGGCCACCGAGCTCCTCATTGAAAGAAAGAAAGAAAAAAACTTTATTTGGTGTATTTACAAATTTACAATATTTGTTTAACTTAATTTATTAGCATCGCTGATGGAAGTTCGTTAATGGAATGGTCAGCGATCATACAAATGACTGCTACATTAGCCGCTAAGTATGCCACTTAAAAGCCTGGAAAATTGTCAGATACAGAAACCTACTGTTTTTAAAGCTAATGAGAAATCTGCAAATGGTAACGAGCTCCCGTTATTGATATTGACAAAAAAGCATGCAAATAGTAGTTACCTATAACTAAGCACATTTTTAACCCCCTACAAAAAGGAGGAGTGTTATAAGTTTGACCCTAATGCCTACTGTCTGTGTGTCACTTGGCTTCGCCTCGTGTGATAGACCCTCGTTTGTGCTTTAGTACCCCTTATTGTACAAAAGTTGCATAAATAACATTTACTCGTATATAGGTTATATTACCTTTTACATTTACTGATTTTATTTATAGGAGTTTAGTAAAACTAGGCTATCCATCTATATATCCATCAATATCTCAAATTAACCTCATGAGAAATACGACATCACATGAAGATAAAAAACTTTGTAAGGAATGACAAACCACTCCATTATCTCTGCCAAAAATCATCATTGTGCGCGTGCATGATTTTCTAATAAAACCGACAAGAGCTTGGCTATTAAATATATCTAGCAGTAATGGTAGCTCTTCAAAACACCTAATAGTGACCTAAATATGATTACAAACATTAGTAAGTACGTAATTATGGTTTATTGTTACAGATTGTAGCCACCCAGAATAAAATCCTTGACATCATTGAATATCCTCCGTTTTATCGAATAGTGCTATCTGGTAATTAAAATACAGACTTATTATAGAGAGGTCAAAGCTATTTAGTTAAGCTGTTTAGTCAAAGTAGTGAAAACTTAAAAACATAATTAGCCAAGTGCGCGTTGGGCCACGCACAGTGTAGGATTTCGTAGTTGCGATCTTGAAACGAGTTCATGCCACTTAAAACGTCTAAAAAATTAAGCATGCGAATAGACTATTAATAGCTATCATCGAAGCCAAAAATCCTTACCCACCACATCTGTTTAGCTTCAGAGAAAAGCATTTAACTGTAGATTCACAGAATTACAAATATAATTGAAAACACCCTCGAAAATCAAACAGTTTGCATTACTATCTTTCAAGACGTACCTAGCACAAGTTTTTGATAAAGTGTGGCATGAAGGACTCATTAATAAACTTAGAAAAATATTACCCGCTAACTACCTAGATATAATAACATCATATTTAACCAATAAAGCTTTAAGAGTGTGACAGGAAAATACAGAGAAATAAAAGATGGAGTGCCTCAGAAAAGTGTACTAGGTCCAGTCCAGTACTTATTATACACCTCGGACATTCCTGTTACAGACAAGAATACTATGGCGACCTTAACTGACGACACCGCTATAATGGCTGTGGGAAGAACTCATGAAGAAGCAGCAGAAAAGGTTTAAATAGCAGCTAACAAAAGTTTAAATAAGTTATTGAATGGACAAAGAAATGGCGAATCAAGCTTATTTAATTAAAGTCAGCTCATGTTAACTTTACGAATAAGCACAATTTTGTCCCGTATATATAAATGGACAGCAAACTCCATATGAAAATACTTACAACCAAATACTTAGGTATGACTCTGGATGCGAAGCTGCGTTGGAAAACGCACATCAAAAAGAAAAGAGAAGAGCTTGATATACTGTTTTAAGAAACAGTAGAGACTCAGAAGAACTAGAGAAGAAACTCTGTCAGTGCGTAACAAAATACATATGTATAAATAAGTCCTGATGCCAGTATGGACTTATGGTGTACAACTGTGGAATTTTACCAAACAGAGCAATATCAATACTTTTCAAACACTCCAGAACAAAGTACTCAGGAGCATTTCAATGCACCCAGTTACATTAGAAATGCTGACATGCACAAAAAAATATGCAGAAGCACACGCGTGTCGATTGCTTCTTCAAGTGAACGTTGAGGCCATTCAGCTCCTCGACAACACGGACATAGTGAGGACTTAAACGAACTAAATCGTTCGAACTAGTGCAGTGTAGTGACAAAAAATGAAATAATAGTGCAATAATTATAGACACGAACAAAGTGCCTTTCCCTTAATAGAGACAGTAAGAAAACAAGTCAATTCAATTATTTATTACTAGCTGTACCCGCGGGCTTCGCTCCCTGTAGGAATTTCGGGAAAAAAGTAACCTATGTCCTTCCCCAAGTCTCAAACTATATTCATACTAAATTTCATCCAAATCGGTTCAGTAGTTTAAGCGTGAAGAGATAACAAATAAACAAACTCACTTTCGCATTTATAATATTAGTAGGATAGTCTAAGTTAGTAGGCTAGATTGTTATGATTTTAGCGTATTCAATTATTTAATGATTTTTTAGTAGGTATGAGAAATTGAAAAAAAAAACTTATGAAAACAAAACGGCTGATCACGTGCCAAATACAGTTAATAAATGTACAATTTTGTTTTTGAAATCAAAAATCAATCATAAGTATTTTATAAAAAAAATATCACTATTCGTGATTTCTAAAGTAAAGGCTATTTAAATACCATTATTCAATAATTTAATTTTGACCGACGAGAATGGCCTATTTTGTCGGCGTCACGAGATTTGCCAAATTAGATTAGGTTAGGTGTAATCCTCACACTTCATATCTCCGCGGCTCCGCGCTAATTGTGCGTAATAAGCCGAGCACACACGGACGACACCGCGGTCGCGTCGGATCACGACAGATTAATTAAGAAACTCCAGATAATGAGAAATGATGCCTGCAATCACAATAACATGTCCTCATTTAGATGTTTTCAAATGTTACGATAACTTGCATTCGTTTGTGAAAACGCTCCGTAGAGTTTTTTAGAGTTCACTGTACGTATTTAAAAAAAAATAACTAATTGAACTGGGGGGTTACTCCAAAAGCGGTACGCAAGAGGTACGTTACTACATATCCGCGTTTCATTGTCAAGCAACATTAAGCATTAAGGCCATACCCGAATTTTCCGGGGTCCAGTGACGCCCCCATTAGAAATAAATCATGTGAAAGGAAACGGTGATATCATTTAAAATTTCGTCTTGACCAAACCCTAGATAACCCTTTTAACTATTTTATGAACTACCGCTTATAGTTTAAAGTGAGAACGTGAAGCTTTTCTACGCACATTTGCGAAAAACGGCCACTTTTAGCTAATGTGCGTAGAAAAGCTTCACGTTCGCACTTTAAATTATAAACAGTAGTTCATAAAATAGTTAAAAGGGTTATCTAGGGTTTGGTCAAGACGAAATTATAAATGATATCACCGTTTCCTTTCAAATGATTTATTCCAAATGGGGGCGCCACTGGACCCCGGAAAATTTGGGTATGGCCTTAATGTATATTGATAAAGTCTAATTTGTTTTGATATAGAAATAGAACGTCACTATCGGATCGTTGTATTATTTTATAAAGTAAACCCCAGTGCGTATCAGGTCAGACCTCGCTCAGAGTAGAGTTCCGGAAGTTACATGTAAACTAGCTGGCGTATTGTGGGTATTGGGCCACGCTCTGAGTAGATGAAAATCAATATAAATACATATATAGCGGCAAATGGACAAATCATTAGATTTGATTGAGTTAGCCCCAAATCATTAGATATAGAGATTAGCCCGAAAGATTAGTATTTCATATATGTGTTTGACTTTGGCATTGTACGGAACCTTTTCTATTCGAGTTTAATTATCACTTGGCCGGTTATTTTTTGTCTCGTCCCTTGAGACTTGAAATTCATTTCCAGATGAGGTATTGACAGTGTGGCGCCATGCATGCGCAGTTGTTAACTTTGCTGTCTTAGAAATGTGTTAGTGCTATTCATATGCAGATTTATCGTGTATGCACAAAGGTACATCGTACGCGACGCTTTACAAAACCGATCGACCTTCCTAGCAGTCTCAACTCTTAGCACGGGCGGTGCCAGCGCCAAGCTACCGATATCAAGAATAAATTGGCATGCAATGATTGCAAATGACACAGTCCTTTTTCCAAATACATACTTAGTATTTACTTCGGGTACGACCTTGTGATTAAGGTAAATAAAGCAAACAATGATAGCAATGTTTTGATTATTAAATAATCATCTCCTAACAGCGTATTTTCAGATTTGTTCTAAAGTGTCTATTTGTCCTAATATTTATGATTATGTAGATAGATAGATAACTCTTTATTGTACACCAAAAGCAAAAATAACAAATAAATAATAATTTTACATTAAATAGTCTTATCGCTTAAAGGATCTCTTCCAGACAACCAGTAATTATCAATTAGCAATATAAGAAATCTAATTTGATTTTAGTAGCTTCAACTTTTCCTCGTGAGACACTAATAACGCTGCTTTGCTTTTATTATGTTATGTTAGTATAACATAAGACACTTTAAACGTCGTTTTTCGCATTATTAACAGAGCTCTGAGTTTTTTAGAGTTCTGAAGTCCTTGGACGGACTTTTATAACATATGTCGGTATGTCCGTCTGTCCGTCCGCGGCATCTAGATATCGAAGGTATAAAATATACTAAAATATATAGCTGTAATTTTGCACGTGTATATTTAAATTAGGTATTAGGTATGTATAAAATATGTTTTTAGAGTGCCTTGTAGTAAAAAAGTAGTTTATTTGTAGTGAGAGTTATCGTTAGATAGGTTTTTTAAAAACATATATTGATACGACATCTATAATATTTTCGATTTAGTGACCGGTTTGCGAAATATTAAACTAATTCTTTTCCGAGTTAAGAAGTTATGGAAAATAATAGGTACTTTGAGCATGGTCCGAACCCACCTGGCCAGATAGTTAATATGTAACAGAATGTAACTTCGGACTCTATTCTGAGTTCCCGGTCGGGTCAAGATGGAAATTGATCTTTTTCTCATTGGCCTGGGTCTTGGATGTTTATCTACTCGTTACAAAATAAATAAACTATACTATACTACGATCAAACTAAATACGACTATTAATACAAAAAAACTAAAATAGATATAAATACTATAAATAACATCAAATAAAAAATATAGACGTAGTAATGAGTTAGTATCCCGGCCGTAACACGAGTCTCGAACTTACAATCAGACGCGAGTTAACTACTATCTAATGGTGTTTTAGTAAACAATTTTCCATAGCCTGTGTCTACCCCCATGGGAAATGGCGTGAAAATATGTATGTATATATTTTTTGTAGCAAACGTATTAATATATTATGTTGGTTTACCACTTTACTACATCTTAATTTAATAGAATTCTTATAGGTTTTCCTGTAATCTACAAGGAAATAGCTGTTTTTTTTATTTAATGGTTAGTTGTTCCTTAGATCATGTGAGGGAGGGGGGACTGTCGAATTTCGTCTTCTTGCATGACAAAAATTACAACTATTTATTCTAATGTTAAAAAAATTACAAAAATATATTTTGAGAAACTCATAACGAGCCCTTTCATTTGATATTTGACACAGTAAAGTTTTAAAATCCTCTTTTTTATTTACTTTATTCCCCGAAAATGACCGTTATTTAAAAAAAATATTAATTTATTTTGCACATCTGTGTTTGGGTCATAGGATTACACCATTTTACCAAATTTCACCTAATTTGTTCCAGTAGATTTGGAGCAAATTGGCTAGCTGTGAGCCTGTGACAGACGGACGGGCAGACAGACACTCCAGTGATCCTATATAAGCGAGTTTCTTTTTTGCATTTTTTGTGCAGAACCCAAAAATCGCTTAGTTAGCCTTGATTTGGCTTAGAAAGCCAAAGTTAGCCTTAATTGTAGAGGGGATATACCTACAGTGAAATTGATAGCTACAGTATTACTCAATATGCTATGTAAGTACTCGCCCCTAATATAAATTTAACTCATAGTATTAGGTACCTTTTGCATATTCATGCATGCATTCACGTCCACAGTAAATAAAAAATACTTATTCTGCGTAGCTGCAATTTAAGGAAGTAAAAGCACACCTATTACTTTCTACTATATTTCCGTTTTTTCGCTATGTACCATGTTGATTCACATTGACGGTTCTAATTAAATTAGGCCTAGTGTTAAGTTTTAATTTTTAAATCTGTAATGACGTACTCGTTAAAAGCATGAAGCTTTCTCACTTTAGGTACTACGAGCTGAGACCATCGACTGGTATCTACGTGCGAGTAATATAACGAGCGACGAGCTAATATAAATATATACGTATTGAGTGAGATGACACCGAATTTTAAATATTGATATGACCGTCGAAGTCACCGCGTCGCGCGGTAGAATATTCGTCAGATTTTTATATGATGCCATGCTAAAGAGACAAGTACGTACCTACTACTTAGTAGTTGCCGAAGGATAAAATCATCACTAGTCTTATTACAAGATGAGTACTTGACATTGGTAGTAATGAGCAATGGAAATGTAGATTTACTTTATTTACCTTGTCCAGAACAATCAAAGGAAAAATTTTGTGCAGTTATAAGATGGTATTGATGTTTTCGATCTGCGATCGCAGTCAGTAAGTTACCTTGAACTTCTGCGAAGGCGCATGCTTGGCTCGCTCAGTCATGTGACTGCCCGCGGCTGCGCGTCGTGATAGCCGAGCCGATTGCTTAGATATGGTAATCTTCTCACTAACTGGATTCACCATTGATTAATACAGAAGCAAATATTACACACTTGTAGTCGTTATATTAATTACCTACATTTGTTTACCTCGTGTGACTCAGCTCTAAATGCTTTTTAACATAGGATAATGAATCAACTGACGGGGACTTATTGAATAAAATGGTAACTACCTACATAACTACGAGTAGTTTAATTGCATGAAGGGTGCACCCTTCATGCAATCAAACTGTATGATCTACTTATATATTCATTAAAATAATGCTAAGTAACTACACGTGAAAGGTTAATGTATGCTGAGAATAATGGGTCCTTCCTTTTATATGGTCCTATGCGCTGAAGCATTGATTTTAATAGTGGATAATGGGTGGTTATCAAAGGTGTGGTAATAACACCCACGTAATGTTATGTACAACATGTATTGTCCTACTTACTGTCGGGTACATTTCAAGATCACGTTCTAGGTTTCCAGGGAAGCTAAGGTCTTGTAAGTGCCTATTAGAATTTTGATAGTTAAAATTCTTTGCGTTTCTACATTCCATGCTGTTTCCTCGAACGACATGACAAGAACACCCATTGCTTTTCCTTTATCTACTCGTAGATTAGTCGACATTATACACCTGATAATTGCAGATTCCTGCGGGCATCTAACGTTAATTTAATTTAAAGTTGACTTTAACTCAAAAGACAGAAACTAATGGAACGTGTAAATAAATATCGTATCATAAATGAAATGGTGAATGGAATTAAGTATAAGTACTGTGAAAGCGTCTCTACCTACATACCTATGTTGCATTAGTACAAATTTCATACTTTTGTTACGTCAAGACAAATCAATTCATAGACTAAAAATTAAGTACGTGTCCCTTGGCATCTAAACTTAATTTATATCATCAGATCTCTAATTAATTTAATTAAAGTAATAGGAATTCTAGTAATTTAATAGTATAGAACTTATAACAGACTAAAATAAAGCTAATAATTTAAGCTATATGAGTATTTTATTATTTTTAGGCACGACTAGTTGAATAATACACTTTACAATTTTTTTGTCTTCAATAGGAGTCTTTAAAACTAAACAGGTACCCTAACTAAACATATATTTTATAATTGAGTCAGCACCCGTTTATAAAACGTGTCGATTAATGACGTACTTTCACCGATTGTAAATAAACTTTTTCAACGATTTCAATTATTTTTCAGTTAATTGGTGAGCATGCGACTAAGCGACAGACCGAGGAAGCGGTCGATTGACCTTTAATGTTTTTCGTGCTCTCGAAGTTTTTCGTTGTTCAAGGTGTCAATGAATACTTAGTGACAATCTAAGGTACCCGATTTTCTTTTAAGTTTTCTCAGTCACCTTGCAGAGCACTTTCTAAACATAGTTATATAAACATTTTAAAACCTAGACTAAAGATAAGTGTGTCGGTTCATACATTGCTAAATATATCGAATTTTCATTAAAATTGTGTACCTACCTACGTGGAGCTCGTTGAAATCTATTATATATACTAGTCAGGATATGCTTATGTCAGCATTTTCTACGGTTATTTACACCATCCATACATGTACGATGATATATGCAGATTAGGCAAATATATGTACTAATACTTATGAATGCAAGTATACTTATACATCATAGAAAAGAAAATCATTAATAAATTGCATTAAAATGCTTATAAATAAATCACTGTGATGTGAAGATTTACCTTACCCATTGACCTATTAGTACCATACGTTACTATCATAATAATTTTATTATATTTGACCATACAAATATAATACTTGTTTACATAATTGAAAAGAAATGATGCCTTCAACTTCTTTTACCTATTTAATTGGGTGTTTATCTATATATGTATTTGTTATAAAATATAGTATCGTTGAGTTAGTATCCCATAACACTCGAAATTACTTTGGGGCTAGCTCAATCAGTGTAATTTGTCCCAATATATTTATTTATATTTATTTATTTATTAATGCATAGGTAGTATTTTAAGTAGACAGTTGCACGGTATATCACACAACTATTGAAGCGTGCTGTTTTTTCTGTGGTCGATATTTTTTAGCGCTAAGCAAGATGAATCTACTTGCCGCAACGATGAAAAATGTACTTACACGTAAAAAAACAGTTTATTCGACGTTTTCTTTCTGTTCTTTCCCATTCTTATTAGTACACAAGTGAATCATTTATTTGCATGCAAAGAAATCAGAGTGAGAATTGAACATAAAAATCAATATTCTAATCAACGTGAAGGGAAATACCCGTAATAAATCGAACCACGTGCTATACTAGATCACTTAAGTATAATAGAATTAAAAAATCAGTAAAAGAATTAAAAAAATTGCCCGGGCGGGCAATTTGTATAAGAATGTAATTTTTTTAAAAGTTTCTTGAATGTTATTTTAATTTTATTATGCTATAGTGATCTAGCATAGCCTGTGGTTTAATTTATTACGGGTATGTCCCTTCCACGTTATGTAAGGTCTAACAAAATATACTGAAACTATTTTAAGGGTGAATTTAGTCCGTAATAGTGAAGCACTTTCCCCAAGGAACACGTGTCGAAATATGAAAAATAATATCTGGCTTTCCATACAAACTCGCATCAGCTGATCCGTCAACTGATATGTGAGGCCAGAAATTACCTATACTTTTCATATTTCAATACGTATTCCCTGGGGAAAGTTGTTCAGTGTCGTGGACTGAATTCACCCTTAAAATAGCTTCAACTTAATATTTTGTCAGACCTTTTATATTGTATGGGAATGTCGATTTTTTTTTGTTTTTTGACTGTTTTTTATATTATTATAATATGTACCTTTAGAACCCTGAAACGGACCCGAAGGGATTTTAAACGGTACATTTTTTTCATGAATTATGATTCTGTGGTCTTTCACCTTTGTTTTGTTCTACCTTTCTGTAATCAGAATATTTAATCAATTATTTTTCCTGAAGGTCCCTTTTTACGTAACCACTTTAGTTTTTTATGCCTACATCTACGTAATAGTCGAGGATTTTATTAATGAATGTAGAGGGATATAGAAATAATATTATTTCAGTTTCAGATACGTTTACAGATATGAAATTATTTCGGATTATCGCTTAGTAGCAGATAGTTTGATTTTAATAATAAAAGATATATGTATTCAGGCCCCACTCCAATCCTATTGGAAACTTTATCGAATGTGATAATGGTTACAATATGGATCTATCTAATTATTTGAAACTCTGAATTCAGTTTAGCCGCAACCGGCTAAACTGTTAAACTTTTATTTCAGATAAGTGTCCGTTATAGTTTCCATAATAAATATGGAACTCCATAGTATCCCTTAAATGTGACTTGACTTAAATGTGAAAAAGAAATCATTGTATATTTATCAAATTTTTCTGACGAAATCTTTGGTTGGTTTATTATGCGACGAGTCGACGTACGTTGATCAAGGTAATTTAGAGATTAGTTTACCTCACGAAGATAATCTACTCTTGGGAGATAATCCTTGGATAAGAGTAAGAATGCCGGCCAATGTTTCGAATATTTTCTATAACTACATACCTTCTAGCGTAGAATATGGAGACAACTTATATTTATAGGCAGTAAGTTAAAAGTTAATGTTGAATTTATTTTTTTCATATTGGAAATAGATTTCCACATCCGATGATCTCGATTTTTGGTAAACACATATTTATGCAAATTGATTTTACTTGGTTATTCATAAGGTGTTCCAGATCTTCGATTTTTAAACCTAACACAACTAAAAATTCTCATCAGGCTGAACAACTATATCCGAGGCGTCATTTTTATATTTCTTATAGTTTAGTTGGATAATTATCAGGTGTTACATTTTCCAAAATCAATCAATATGCTATATTTTGTCCAGGCTTAACAGCTTTATAATTAAAAAAGTTTCATATGAATCTGTCCAGTTTTTCCGGAGATAGGCGTGTACAAATTTTAAAATTTGTTCTCGTTTAGATTTTCCTATAATCTACAAACAATGGACTATATTTATTTTTCCAAATTGAACTACATATATTTTTTTTTTCAAAATTTTAGTCTGCGTGGTTTCGGAGATCCGGTGAGATTAGCGTGTACAAACAGACAAACAGACAAACAGACATACACGTTTGTCTGTATGTCTGTTTGTACACGCTAATCTCCGGAAATACTGGACGGATTCGAATGAAACTTTTTTTGTTATATAGCTATTAAGCCTGGGCAACATATAGGGTATAAATGATTTTGGTAAATGAGACGCCTGATGCAGAACCATAATGGTCCAGCTAAACTATAAGATATATAAAAATGTCACCATAGTAAAAGTTGTCCAGCCTGATGAGCATTTTCCAGAGACATAAAGTCCACGCGAACGAAGTCGCGGGCTTCAGCTAGTAGATACATAAAAACATAGGTACACAATGTTTTTTCGCCCCAACTGTTCGCTTCCCTTGCTCGGTCTATAAGTTGCATTCAGGTAATTCTAATAAGTAGGTCTGATTTCTAACTAAAGTGGCAATATTTTTTGCCACTTTTCATCTAGACTTTTCAGCTAACTCATACTCGTAACGAGTAAATATGCGTCTACGGCATCAAAAGTTTCTAAGCGAAAGCTTCTTCGCGGTATTTTTTTACTTTCAAATTTGCCCGACACTGCACACTGGTTACTTGGATATTTGGAAAGCTATTGCTTTGATTGTTTATAAATAAATAAATATATAGGGACAAATTACACTGATTGAGCTAGCCCCAAAGTAAGTTCGAGACTTGTGTTATGGGATACTAACTCAACGATACTATATTTTATAACAAATACATATATAGATAAACATCCAAGACCCAGGTCAATTTGAAAAAGGCCATTTTCCAACTTGCCCTGACCGGGAATCGAACCCGGGACCTCTGGGTGGCGGACTAGCATGGTGACCACTACGCCACGGAGGTCGTCATATTGGTATTATCGTCGTCGTTATGTTGGTATTAGATAGATAAACGCTTTTTATTCATAGAAATATAAAATTAAAGAATATACAAAGTACTGTAATTCGTAATTACACGTTACAATTTTTTATAGTAGTCGTCAGTGGTTCTCAAAATCTCAATCTCAAAGTTTCAATGTTTTAAAGCGAATGTAAGTACTAAATTGCGGTTATGCAACCTAGCTATTCAAGTAATATTGTACTTTCTTCTTCTCAAAAAGGATAGATGTTTAAAATCGTACTTATCATATGCTCAAGCTTCAAACACGGTATTTAAGTTTATATGAGAAAAAAAACTTAAAATATATTCTTGAGATAGCTAAAATTTTAGTGTTTATTCATAAAATAACAAAATGAATTTTTATTTTCAATTTTAAGTTAACAGTTTTTTTATTATCTGTTTTTAAATACGAAATAGAAGCCGCTATATTATCACGTCATACACCTGTGCAAACAAAAAATAGTCAAAATAAATACATATATCAACGTATTTGTTTACATGCATATCTAACGTCAAGACCATAAACAGTAGCAATACGACGTCTAGCCGTCCACTGCTGAAATGATTGTTTTCGGCAAATTACGGGCGAAATTTGAATATGATCTTCTTCTTCTCGTGTGTGTTAGTGACTAACACTAGTGTCAGAGTTTTTAAACCGCCTTAAAGGCCTCTGACTTGGTTTTTAGGTAACGATCAATGTCAAAGACAGTGTCCGGGACCGATGGCTTAACGTGCCCTCCGAAGCACGGATCATTTTACTTATCGGACAATCAGGTGATCAGCCTACAATGTCCTAACAACAACACAAAGTCGTTGCCCCCGCCGGGAATCGAACCCGCGACCTCCGGGTATGAGCCGAACGCTCTAACCACTACACCACTTGGCAGTTGAATATGATGAAAATTTAAAATTTAAAATAAATATTTTTTTGTGTATTTTTTAGGTGGTTCAGTTCAGCGGACTTCGGCTAGTTCAAGAATAAAGCTGTATCACATGTCATTAAAGTTCAAATTCTCAAACCCAAGAGGTTGAGAACCGTAAGAATCTTGTCGGTAAAATCCAAATTAAAAATTTTAACAAAAATTTATGTCGACTATTTGTTGGCCATAATAAAAAGGGAAAAACTTAGTAAAAAAGGAACATGAACACATATAAAGGTAATATTATTAAAAACCAACTTTTGATTCTTATTCCGAATTATACTCATTATCATCATCATATCAGCCACAGGAAGTCCACTGCTGGACATTGATCTTGGGGAATCCTCCTTGGGGGACCAAGGAGCCTTCGCCAAGCCTTGTAAGAAAATATAGGTAAGTACCTAGTAAAATTTAGACAACTAGTCATCAATGGCATTTCAGTCACGCCACCGTTTTGCAACTAGTGGTCAATGGCGCTCAAAAGGTCAATAATGCATGGTGATTTTAATTTATATTGTCCTAAAACCTATAAGTACAGTGGCACGAAACTCTAGCGCTGACCGTTATTGCACAGAAGTCAAAAATTAATACTGTACCCGTGCGCAGTATCCCTTCTACATTTCACTCAGCGCTAAACTTACGTTCGTACTTTTTTTTCTTTACTATTTCTCTTCGGCATCTCTTCAACACTCATCATCATATCAGTCTTTTTATCTCCACTGCAGGAGCACGACCCTTTCTGTACTACCTGAACTATACTTGGCCAGAGCAGCCAGAAGACTTGGCCTACACTCTCCTCGCTGGCCAGACGGGTTGGAGAGGTCTCATTAATGTTTATAAACTTTCTTTAGCTTTTATTTCCTAAGTCGCCTTCTACGACATCCACGGAAGGGCTTGACGTAGCTCTATTCTACTTTGCCGGCAACCTCACGGCAAATCTTTTCAACGCTGATACAAGGAAAAGAAGAAACGAATAAAAGCCGATGAAGAAAATTGACAAGAATTTGAATCATGTTGTTTATACGCGATGCGGCTATTAGTTTTAGCACCGATTGTTGGTTATTTTGTTTACCTTTTATTAATGAGTATATTACTTCATACCCAATCATGTTACTGCTACTGCCCTTGGCTCTGTCTAACCGTAAGGAATAGACGTGATTCCTTCGTATACACATGTAAGTTTAATGACTCTGTCGCCTCTCGTTCAGACACCCGCAATATATAAAGACGTGATTATTTAGTATATGTAGATACCTATATGTAATTATGTTTATAATTTAAAGCCGCATACTTTAACTGTGACAGGTAAAGTATAAATCATACTGAAAATTATTATGTCGAAACTGAGTGTAATGTTCGGAGACTATACGGCTGATCTAAAGAAATATTGGTTATTATTATTAACGAGCGGTGTAATTGTGACAAATGAAAGTATTCGTTACGGTCATGAAACTGTTAGGCACCTTAAGTTTATCTATATAGTGGGCAGTTTCTCTGGTCTGGCTGGGATCAGGATAGGTAGGTACTGTGTAGGTACTTAAGTATTTAGTACCTGGGCGACCGAGCTTTGCTCGGTTACATCTCAAACATTAACTAATTTTTTTTAAACTTGTCTAAAAACAATGAATAATAAAAAAATATATATAAACTTAAACATAAAAAATAAAAAAAGTAAGTCACCGAGTGCGATTCGAACCCGTAACACTTTTTTTAGCGGTCGGTATCCTTAACCACTGAGCTAAAATCAAGGCGGTCGGCGCGACGAAATTAGCGACCATATTCTGCGTGGAAAGAAAAACGCATGAAAACTCGAAAACACGCGTTTTCCCAAACATAAAACTAATCTAGATCGATTGTTTACCCTCGAAAACCCCCATATACCAATTTTCAGCGAAATCGTCAGAGCCGTTTTCGAGATCACAGAAATTTATAAATATATATACATACAAGAATTGCTCGTTTAAAGGTATAAGATAATACTTATGACGTACTCAATGACTACAAATATCATCAATTTAAAAGATGTTATCTTTTACGATAGAAGCCTCAAAAATTTACAATGTAGACCATCAGCAGACATTAAATATAGTTCACTCAAGGTTACAACTGCCATATAATTTGAAAGATAACAGGATGATTGATCAACACAATGGACAAATTACTTCACATTTAGTATCACAGGCCACCTTTATCATTGCACCCTTAGATAAATCTCACGTCAATCTCGCGTAAACCAGACCGAGGTTAGGGAGATTTGAAATACTTATTATATTACGTAGCAAGGTGGGTTCTCATATATAAACAGTAATCCAAATAAACCATTCTACGTACTGGATATCAAGGCAGAAAACTAGAAGGGTGAGCGAGATACTCAAGCCTTGATCTAACCAGAGAGATAAAGTCGTATGCATTTGTGAAGATGACTGGCCTTGGAGGAGCTTCCATTCAGTCTCCCAGGATTTCCTGAGACATTTATATATAGTCAATCAGGTTCCTAGAATATGGGAGATTGGTCTGTCCATAATTTCCTTAGCTCATGGTCAGCATAATGCTGACGAAAGGGAAGAAAGTGAAAAAACTTTTTCCGTTATGATCCCGGAAATATTGTTACTATTCAGGTGGAGCGAGCGCCCAACAATTTGACATTATTAGTGCTGATAATGCGTTGAACATCGCGAATTGATGGTGGAGCGCCTAACACACACACGTACGACTATTACTGCCTATTGTTTTCTTATTGGTATGGAGCTCAGGTGCCATCACATTAACTTTAGGGGACTATATCATGCTGTCTTTAAAATATACAAACATTACCCTGTCATGAAGTCAAAGCAATTCAAAATTATTTTATTAATCAATTATTTCAATTTTAAAAGGCGTCTTTTTTTTGATAACGTAAACGTAATAGGTAGGTTTGGTGTATACCCATTTATTAGATGTTTTAGGACTCAAAAAAAGTATATATTTCTTCGATCAGAGTGACGTAAGATACCTAAGTACCTATTATTATTGGATTTTATAAGAGTAATAAATAGTATACGGTACAAATTATTGATTTGTAAAATATTATTAAATTTTTTAAGTCCATTCTAAAATGGTGTCAAATTAAAATATTTTGTGTTAATTACGTAAAGTAAAAAAAAAGTTGGCTTTGTTGTAGATCACTTAAATTTAAACATTTGCTTCAAATATACAAATCTGCGACATACGTTTTCTTATATTTTATGTTAATACTTTAGAGCTGGTATTACCACTCTATGTTACGTACTTCCTCGAAGTTTAGGTAAATATGCACTATAATATCCGATCTATGATTATAAAACATCTAGGTATACGTATACAGCACCTACCTGTCCTCTGTCTATTTATTTCAATCTGTTAATTATTTATCATATACTTTGTACTGCAGACAATTATAAGTACTTGACAGTCCTATCCCAGCCTAGACTAATTTATGAAAAAACCGCATGTAAACAGACAGACAGCGCGGCGACAGACATCATAGATAGTTACTAAATTCAATAACTTACATATACGAGATACGCGAATTTTTACGCACAGTTAACCATACAATAAAATAAAGATGTATGTCTAGAAATTTAAATAAATATATAAAATAAATTGATTCAAGAAAAAACAGCTTACAGAAGAGAAAAACAACCAAAAGGTTTTAAAAGTGAGTAAGTACTTACTTTTGTCCATAGGTTTGATTGAAAATTATTATTAAAAATAATAAACTGAATAGAAATGTTCTTAAAGTCATGATGAGCAATTAAACATTAGAACATAAAAACTAGTACGGCCCGCGATGGCGACCGGTCCGCTGCACACGGTCGTGCCTCAAGTACTGCATGCGAACCGCGAAGCTGCTCCCGAGACGCCTATAAGGCTGCGCGGGCGCCGAGCGCTCTGCGTGTGATTTGAGCTTTTACATATAGATCAAGTAAATTAACATTTCGCAAGTTTATTTGATGAAACAGATAAATCGTGCGTCACTACGAGCGTTAGGCCTACGAAGCAACGAAGTCAATATTACTTTACTGATTATAGTCGTAATTCTAAAGACAAATATTTTTGAATGCCTAAATCAAAAACATTTTACGCACATCTCAAATATTTTTATTCTTAATTCTTTATAGCATGAGGCTGCATACAATTTACAGTATATGTAATAAAGTTTAAATCTTGTAACAAATTAGTTAATCTTTCGAAATGTCTTTCACTGTAAGGCAAAGCACCTTCAATAAAGCTAGCTAAAGCAGGCAATTTCAAGTTGCCTGATAATATTTCCGGCGACAAAATGTTGAACACGATTTGTGCAGCATGACAATTTTTATTGTTTGTATTCCACTCTGCAGCAAACTTAAGCAACGTTTCTTTTTGCGTGTTATTAATCTCTTTGAGAGTTTCAAACAGCTTATCTGTTCCACTTTTCAGTACGTCATTAACGATTCTTAAAACATGTAGTGGTCTCTCCATTCGCAGAGCTAACTTCAACGCTTTTACCATTTTTTTATCATGTAACAAATTCATTAGCTCTTGTTCTTGCAAAATTTGCTGTTCCCTTTCTTTAGCGACCTGTTCGCGTCGTTCTATTGTGACATCTTTCAATGTCACCAACTTTGAATCAGACCCTCCTGTTACAAGCATGGATTCGTCTTTTTTAACAGCTAATGACCAAATTTTACCATCATGGTTGTCTAAGGACATTTTGCATTCAGAAGATTTGATGTTCCACAGTTTTAAAAGTCCATCTGCACCACTTGAAATAATTTGTTGGCCCCTACTCAGAAATTCAATTTTTAATACTGAACTATCATGGCCTTCTAATGTTTTCAGACAACTTAGATCTGCAATAGACCACAGCTTTATGGAGCAGTCAGCAGAAGATGTCAGTACAACTTGATCAACAGGAGAAAATTTTGTGCACCACACTCCTCTTCTGTGGCCTTTAAAAACCCCTAATAAGGACAAGTCTTCTGTCCACAATTTTGCAGTCTTGTCTTGAGAACCCGTAACAATCATTTTGTCATTTGGTGAAACAGCAACACAGTTAATGTCCATGTTATGTGCTAGCTCAGTATGGCTTGATTTAAGGTGCTGCTCACAACTTTCAAAATCTTTTGGAACAGTCCACACTTTCAGACAGTTGTCCTGGCTGACCGATGTGAAAAAATCACAAGAAGTTTGCGATGTGTATACAGAACCCACTGAGGCAGTATGCCTGGTTCCAACACCAACGCATTTGATAACTTTGTTTGCATCTTGAATCCAAATCCTAACAGAATTATCTTTAGCAGATGAAACAAACACCTCAGGTTTAGTTGGAAATCCAGCCATAGATAATACAATATCAGTGTGGCCTTTCAATATTTGACAATTCATACTTTCTAGCTCATAATATTTCAAATCCCTACTATTAGTGGCAACAACAATATGAGTTTCCTCCTTACCAACAAATATGATATCCAACACTTCATCAGTGAAGCCAATCATTTGCTTCGTACAGCCAAATGTTTCCAAATCATGAATGATTATATTATGATCCACAGTAACAACAGCTACCACATTGCGGGCCTTGTTATACAACAGCTGTGTAACGGCGAGGCCACCTTCCTCTGCTGCTGGAGACACCAAGCTGTTGTTTTGTTCATACATGAGACGACTCATATTCATGTTCCACACTTTAACTACACCCTTTTCTCCGGCACATGCCACATAAATACCTTCAGTTTCTAACTTTTTTGTGAAATGTGGTATTTTGAATGACTGAGGCAAAAGTACTGTTGATTCTATACATTCGTATACAGGTATGACCCTTAAAGCTTGACTTTCATTCAGCTTCCAGAGGATTAGAACCCTATCTCTTCCTGAACTTACCATATGTAAACCATCTGGAGTAAACTGCAGTGACGTAACTTTGCTGAAATGTCCGGAATATATAACACTTTCTTTTCCAGTTTTGGAATTCCAGGATCGAATTTTAGTGTCATCAGCTGCTCCAAATATTAATTCTTTTAAAGGATCTGGGTGGTACTTTAGAACAGTGAAAACTCCCATAGCTCCTCTCAAACTGCTGGTACAGGTGTGGTGAGACAGATCCCATAATCTTATGTTTCCATCGGAACCTCCAGAAGCAAGGTTTTCATTGTTTGAATCAAAACATATTCTAGCAACTGGTCCTTTGTGCCCAGATCTCCAAACTTTCAATTGTTTACCTGTATATCTGTCCCATAGCTTCATGAGGCCACTTTTATGTGCAGACACTACTATTTCATTGTCATATGACATTTGAAACGTGTATATTTGGTCGCTCTCGACATCTTCACCACACTCGCCGATGACGAGAACAGTAGCGAGAGTATTGACATCAATAACCTTGATAACATCATCACACTGACAAAGTAGATGAGTTCCATCCAGTGTCCATTGAATGTCTCCGCCGGTGTAAAATGCGGTATACTCTGCTGTTTTCTCATAACTGTAAAAAACAATAATCACAAACATCATGATATTAAGTACAATAATCAATCTATCTTGATTTTATTTAAATTAAACTCACATATCCTTTAATGTATTCGCCATAATAAATGGTACAGTTAAAAGTGTTCATTAACCAATATTTTTTATTTGTCGCTTATTCATGAATAAAACAAAAAACGTGATCACAAAATTTCTACTCCACACATGCGTTCAGTTCAGACAATGCATTATTTATCAACTTATTTTCCCGAAATGAAGTTGACAATGACATTTTTATTTCTTTTGTATCTTTTCAAATCCCATGGCTGTCCGTCCGTCTGTCTGTAGAGTCTGTACTAGAGATGGGCATCTACCCGGGTATTTACCCACGCTTGGGTATTTACCCGATATGCACCGGGTATATACCCGTATCTACCCGTTTGGGTGGGTAGATTGGAATATTTATTTAAAAATTAGTGTGAGTCCACTATTTATGTGTAGAAATGTACAAAAAGGTTACATATTGTATAAAACAATGAATATCTCTAAAAGAAAAAATAACAAAGATTAAAATCACTGATGCTATCCATATTAAATATACAGATGCCATCTTATTTGTTATCGGATTGCTTATTTTAACATATAATTAGGTCAACTTACGTTTGCCAGCAAAAAATGTAGACATAGACCTGTCAATTTGTATGTTCCCATACAACGGGTAGATACGGGTAAATACCCGGCATACTATTTGGTGGGAAATGTTATGACAAGTTGATAGGGGATCGAAGAACTTGTCTAAACAAATATCTTTTGTTCCGAGACCAACCCCGAAATCAGTAGTTTTGGCTCTAGAATGAGCAGTCAAAGATACCTAATCTCTATACATGTATGAGGGTGCTCGTATATTGACATCGCATTTGATGTCTGATTGCACATTTTAACATCTAGTTAGGTCTACCAATATTTGCCAGCAAAAAATATAAAGTTAGACCTGTCAATTTGTATGTTCCCATACAACGGGTAGATACGGGTAAATACCCGGCATACTATTTTGTGGGAAATGTTATGACAAGTTGATGGGGGATCGAAGAACTCGTCTAAACGAATATCTTTTGTTCCGAGACCAACCCCGAAATCAGTAGTTTTGGCTCTTAAATTAGCAGGCAAAGATACCTAATCTCTATACATGTATGAGGGTGCTCGTATATTGACATCGCATTTGATCTCTGATTGCTCATTTTAACATCTTATTAGGTCTTCTTACGTTTGCCAGCAAAAAGTGTAATCTTAGACCTGTTAATTTGTATGTTTCCATACAACGGGTAGATACGGGTAAATACCCGGCATACTATTTTGTGGGAAATGTTATGACAAGTTGATGGGGGATCGAAGAACTCGTCTAAACGAATATCTTTTGTTCCGAGACCAACCCCGAAATCAGTAGTTTTGGCTCTTAAATTAGCAGTCAAAGATACCTAATCTCTATACACGTATGAGGGTGCTCGTATATTGGCATCGCATTTGATGTCTGATTGATCATTTTTCTATATAATTAGGTCTACACACATTTGCCAGCAAAAAAGATGAACTTAGACCTGTCAATTTATATGTTCCCATACAACGGGGAGATACGGGTAAATACCCGGCTTACTATTTTGTGGTAAATGTTATAATAAGTTGATGGGGGATGAAAGAACACGTTGATACGAATATGTTTTGTTTCGCGACCAACCCCGAAATCAGTAGTTTTGGCTTTTATATGAGCAGTCAAAGATACCTACTCTCTATATATGTATGAGGGTGCTCGTATATTGGCATCGCATTTGATGTCTGATTGATCATTTTTCTATATAATTAGGTCTACAAACATTTGCCAGCAAAAAATATGAACTTAGACCTGTCAATTTATATGTTCCCATACAACGGGTAGATACGGGTAAATACCCGGCATACTACTTTGCGGGAAATGTTATAATAAGTTGATGGATGATCAAAGAACTCGTTGATACGAATATCTTTTGTTCCGCGACCAACCTTGAAATCAGTAGTTTTGGCTCTTGTATGAGCAATCAAAGATACATACTCTCTATATATGTATGAGGGTGCTCGTATATTGGCATCGCATTTGATGTCTGATTGATCATTTTACTATGTAATTAGGTCTACAAACATTTGCCAGCAAAAAATATGAACTTAGACCTGTCAATTTGTATGTTCCCATACAACGGGTAGATACGGGTAAATACCCGGCATACTATTTTGCGTGAAATGTTATAAAAAGTTGATGGGGGATCGAAGAACTCATCGATACGAATATCTTTTGTTCCGCGACCAACCCCGACATCCTTAGTTTTGACTCTTGTATGACCAAGCAAAGATACGTACTCTCTATATATGTATGAGGGTGTTCATATATTGACATCGCATTTGATGTCAGATTGCTCATTGAAACACTTATAAGTATGTCTTTGCGCACCTCCCAGCAAAAAAATGATAATAAATCAAAGAGGCTACTTTCAAAGTATGATTAGTATGGTGGTTTCATATACTTTAATGTCAGATTTGACGTCTACCTGCATTTTAAGCATATTACAGCGCTTGTACACACTTTCGGATACGAATTGCGAATTAATTACTCATAAAATTCAATCTACCCACCAAATGGGTAGATACGGGTATTTACCGGGTATTTACCCAATCTACCGGGTATATTCCCAAATGAGTAGATTGGGTATATACCCACCGCCCATCTCTAGTCTGTACCATACGTTTTCATTGGTCTAAAGTGCTGTTTTTAAAACGCGGAGTTACCTACACGAATGGTTTCGAAAAAATCGTTCGTTTAGTGACTCCGCGTTTGCAAAATAGCACCCCAAAAAAACGTTCGTTTATTAATAACTCCGCATTTGAAAAATAGCACCTCTGATCTGACGTCTCTGTCATTTATGTGAAAATATCATTATTTACCAAATTATGACTGATTTCCCAAATTAGATTTATTTTCTTGAAAAGTACTTATTATATACCTAATATGTCCATTTTAGGAATTGGTTTAAGAAACATACAATATTGTAAATACTATGTCAACAGAAGCATGTCGAAATCAAGCTCGGTCGAACCTGAAACAATTAAATTTGAAACAGTATTTTCATTCCCCACCGTAAAATATATTGCTGTTTTAAATAGATTAAAAATATATCATTTTGCCGGAACATCTGTGGCACTGCCTACATGTGGTTTACTAGAATTATCGAATATAGTTTCAGAGCATGCCTTTTTGTCTACCACCTATGTCGGTAAGTATGTATGAATAATGTAGTATGCTGTCTACTTTATGTAATAATATTTATAAATTATCATTGATACACATCTAAACAATCTTTTTCCCGAGATTTTTTTTTATGTTCACAATGTTACTAAAAGGGAATACATAGTGCCATTAAGACAGTGTTACTCATTGAGAAGAGTATTAGGTAGTTGCAATTAGTAACACTGGGATTTTTTCCATTTAGTAACAGTGTTACTCAACAGGGTGTTACTAACCAGAAACCAGCAATTTAAACAGCATTTATTTTTCAGGTTTGACTGCAGGAGCCGTCCTTTCACTGGTCACTTTACCTTTTCGTAACATTATAGGATTTCTGTACATAAGTGAAGACAATAAACACATAAAAATATCATCAGTTGACTTTTGGGGCAGAAGGAAAGATAGAGTAATAAAAACTGATGACTGGTTACCCCTCCTTGAATTACCATCAAAAACAATGGATGCAGTGTATTTGTCACCACAATTGACTGATGGGACAAAGTATAAACTTTTTTACAAATTTGGTAACATTTTAAATTCAAGGAAAATTGGTCAAGTTTTAGAATAAACATTGTTTCAGTTACTGTTATATATTGTTGTAGAATAATGTGTAAATAATATTAAAGTTTATGTTGAGTTTAATATTTGTTGTGTCTCGCGTCTGTTTGGCCCAGTTAAGTAACACACAGTTTCACATTTAGCAGGGGTTTGAAGAAAGACTTTAAAAGGGGTTTGTTTTTAGGGTTCCATAGTAAAAAAGGAACCATAATAGTTTCGCCATGTCTGTCTGTCTGTGGTTCTACTCAAGTTATAAAAAAGCTATTATTACAGCAGTATATTAATCATGCCAATGAAGTAATATAAAACTTCCCAAGAAGGGATCTTATCTGTTCAACCAAAATTTTTTTTGGTCAAACCAAAACCAATAAGACTTTTCTGAAATTCAAATAAAAACAAAAAAAAATATATAACAATTAGCATTGCCATCCAGTGTGGCAATGCTGCCAGCCTTCACAAGTCCCCTGTGGAAGGGCACTCTTCCAAAAGGATAAAGACGAAAGGATTTGCTTTTTATTTATAATTGTTTATTTTCAGTATCTTATATTATATTATATCTTATACCTTTAAACAAGCAATTCTTGTATATTTATTTATATACTAGCAGTCCATCCCGGCTTCGCCCGTGGTACATACATAGCCTATGTCACTCAGGGATAACATACCTATCCAACAGTGAAAGAATTTTTAAAATCGATCCAGTAGTTTCGGAGCCTATTCAATACAATCAAACAAACAAACAAACAAATCTTTCCTCTTTATAATATTAGTGTAGATGTAGATATATTTATAAATTTCTGTGATTTCGAAAACGGCTCTAACGAATTCGCTCAAAATTTGTAGACGGGGGTTTTCGGGGGTAAACAATCGATCTAGATTAGTTTTATGTTTGGTAAAACGCGTGTTTTCGAGTTTTCATGCGTTTTTCTTTCCACGCAGAATATGGTTGCTAATTTCGTCGCGCCGACCGCCTTGTTTTTAGCTCAGCGGTTAAGGATACGAATCCCTCTCGGTGACTTACTTTTGTTTTTTTTATGTTTAAGTTTATATATAATTTTTTATTTTGCATTGTTTTAAGACAAGTTTAATTTTTTTTTGTTAATGTTTGAGATTTAACCGAGCAAAGCTCGGTCGCCCGGTACTTTAAGTTTATTTTAGATAAGTAACTAGTTTTAGTATAGTATACCTAATTATTTATTTCAATTTTAGTATGGATTGTACAACTCTGCAAATAAAGATAAATAATTTTTACACCCTTTGGGTGTTAACAAGTACGTAATACATATACCAAATATAAATATTATCTCTGTCTATAGGGATGATTAGTAATTAAAACAAAGTAGTACTAATTTATCATATTCTATTCCTTAAATTTACAATAGTACTGAGAACCAAATCTTATAAATAATTTTATTACATAGGTACTGTGAAAATCAATTGCAATATTGTGTTCATATATTTCATAATTTATATGCAATTTCAATTGTAACACATAATTTTTCATACAAATATGGTTACCAATTTTTTTAATTCATTACTCATATTTATTATCTGTCATTATTTACAATTTTATAAAATTACCTACAACAAAGAAGTTGATTACTAAACAAAAATATCAACTTATCAAATAGGGAGCAAAAAATCTTAAAATCATTATTCATAGCAATTTTTAGGCTCTCTACTTAATGACAGCCCGAAAATTGATATAAATGAAAATAACATCGTTTATTAGGGCTACCATACTGTAAGTCTACTAAACGATTTTATTTTTATTTCTTTTTTAACATCATTACAATGGCCAACCTAATCCTCGCATGCTGCCCCTCTAATAATAAAATGTCATCCAAACAGTTTAAAAAAAATTGCAGCACAAAAATGTGACCGTCCCTAAATCAAAGTACATATACATTCATTCCAAAATTAAATAGCTTTTTTGATTTATGACTCGTTTATAGTTGAAAATGTTTGAAGTGGGGGGAGATTTTTTAAGGGGCTACACAAACTCCATTTGAATTAAAAAGAGTTCTCTCAAAAATGAAGATGACCTTTTGTAACATTTAGTTTCATAGGTTTAGGTGGGTGCCCTTTTTACTGCTGATTATAATATCTCAAATGTTAAAAATGCCTCTATATTCATATACCTAAATGAAGACTGCATCAAAATATGCACAGTAGTTTCTGAATTTGTTGAGTACAACTACATTCACCTCTAAAGTTCAATTTCTTTGCATTGGCAGGTATACGCGACAGTGAAAGTAAGGTTGAAATGCAAGTGCTGAGAGTGTAAAGGTGTGGTGTTACTTTGTAGTTAACAAATTATTTTTTAAGAAAGCAGTGTGTAGTGAAAGAGAAATTAGTGGAAAAGAAGAGGTTCGAAGTACTAACTGAAGGGCGTACTTATTATAAAGAGAGTGATGAGTGTAGATGAAGCGATAGAGGTAAGATCGTAGCAAATGGAGGTCCATATTCTCTGCCTATATATGTACTGTAATATTAAATACAAACGTAAACCAAGACTTATATTTTAAATTTATCTGTATCACCGAGTTTACTCATTTCATCCTCAGAAGCAAGTACGACAATGTCCACATACCGGTGCGGCGGCGACCTGAATTGAGGACAAATTGATAGAGCCTAAGATGGCGCAGGTTATACTTACGATAATTTCTGCAGCTGTTTTTAGTCAAGTCGGTAATCAATACTCTGAAATTAACTAATTGAAAGGTATACATACTATGTACAATTTTGTAAAAACTAACTTCCAGTCCTTGGCATGGTAACACGTCGACCTGTAAACAGCTTTGCTTGAGTATTTACTTTGTAATAATGTCCAATTTCAAAATTAATACTATATTTTGTTATGAGAGAAAGTGGCAGAATTTGGTTACATTCCAAATGGTAGACTTTACATATCACATTCTACATTAGCGAATGGTAATATTGAGGATGATGGCTAAAATAAATAATATACATGCAATGATAAAATCCGATACAACATGAAGGTATGTAGTAGAACTGTATGTGGATGTACATATTTTGTCATTAATTATATCAAACTTCAAGATAAAGATTCAAAGAATTGTCCTACTTGTCCTAACATATACTACATTGTTTCTTATAGCACTTACAGTAAAAATTACAACTCTTTCTAGACCGTAATGACGTCACAACAGGTATGATTAGGAGGCAAGCCAGTCAACATAGACACTACAATCGTCAAATGTGTTCATAAGTGATTTTCAGTACATAAACTGATAGATTTAACATTAAGAGGTGTGTTTGAACATTTTGCACAAAACTCTATATTTAAAAGTGACTGATTATTCCACCCACGCCTGTGCAGGTTGATCGGTGGTGAAAGGACTTACTCCATTGCGTTCCATAGCATCGAGTACTTCACACACGTACGCCGCGACGTCAGACCTGCTTTGGTCTATGCCTTTTATAAATGGGCTTTCCAACAACTTGTTGTATTTTGGACGTTGAGTTTCTTCCTTGATGAGACTGTAAAAAATAAGAATCACACTATATCACACTATTATTATAAAGGCGAAAAGTTTGTGAGTATGTATGTTCGTTACTTCTTCACATGGAAACAGCTGGAACAATTCCGATAAAATAAGCTTTAAGTTTCAAAAAACTTTACAATGGCAACCAAATATTGAAATTCTAACAACGGGGGAGTAAGTACATAAAAGATAAAAAAATACTAACCACGTGTTGACAAACTCAACAAAGTTATCAGAGAAGGCGTTGTTGTTGTTGGTGAGCCGCGGCGGGTCGCCCTGCACCACCTGCTGCAGCTGCTCGAACACGGAGCCCCAGCGCGGGTACGGGAACGCGCCCGTGGCCACCTCCATGAGCGTGATGCCCAGCGACCACACATCCGACCGCACGTCGTAGCCGCGCGCTCGCCCGGGGTCGATTCTCTCCGGCTGAAGTCATAATACGATAAACAATACATAGAGAATATGCATGTATTTATTTTTACTTACTTATTAAAATCCTTATTCATCATCATCAAGTCTTATTGCTCCTTCTACGACATTATTATATACATAATATATAATATACATAATATATAATATACATTATAATCCAACATATTTTTTTAATGTACAGGCTGCTTTTAAATAAAGTACAAACCAATATTTTAAAGGGTGATACAGTACATCCTATTAAACAATTTTTCCCAATAAATGTATACGGAAATACAAATAAAAAGATTTATTCTTATCACTAATCAGAGTAGTCACATGATCTATTTACTTCCTACTACATACTAGTTAGGGAAGTGTAAAAACCTTTTCGCATTTCAATATAAAAAGGGAAAAGTTCTTTAAAATGAAGGACTGAATCAATCCTTAACATATTTCTAGGTATTAAACTAAATTTAATACCTAGAAATATTTCAAAAAAGTAGAATAATATGTTAATTAAATAAAAGGTAACAAGCAATGATAATAATAATAATTAACAGTATAAGGACTGCTTATTTATAATTAAAAAAAAATATTACATCAGAAGACTGGTCTGGAACTTTTATAATAGGTTGGGGAAAAAGTATTTTCGCATTTTATATGAAAATTCAAAACATTTTTTAATATAGTTTATTAACATTTCACTAAAGTATGTAGGTACCATTTTGTTCGATAACTTTATGCCATCTTATAGGTAGGGACATGATCCCATTGCTATAGAAATTTTGGGGCTTCTGATCAAAAAACTGCGTCAAGTAGTTTTGGCAGTCCCCTCGTGATATTAAGCTGACACTGCCTAAAGAATTCTGAAAAGACCGAAACAGGTGGAAATCTGAAGGTGCCAGGTCAGGACTATACGGCGGACGCATTAACACCTCCCAGCCAAACTCTCTTAATTTTTGCTGAGTGGTTAAAGATGTGTGAGGTCTAGCGTTATCAATTTATCATGGTGAAAAACCACACCCCTTCTGTTGATTAATTCCGGCCGCTTTCTCTCAACTTCTTGCTTTAATCTTAGTACCTGGGCGACCGAGATTTGCTCGGTTACATCTCAAACATTAACAAATTTTTTTTAAACTTGTCTAAAAACAATGCAAAATAAAAAATTATATAAAAACTTAAACATAAAATAAAAAGTAAGTCACCGAGTGGGATTCGACCCCGTAACACTTTTTCTAGCGGTCGGTATCCTTAACAAATGAGCTAAAATCAAGGCGGTCGGCGCGCCGAAATTAGCGACCATATATTCTGCGTGGAAGGAAAAACGCATGAAAACTCGAAAACACGCGTTTTCCCAAACATAAAACTAATCTAGATCGATTATTTACCCCCGAAAACCCCCATATACAAATTTTCAGCGAAATCGTTAGAGCCGTTTTCGAGATCACAGAAATTTATAAATATATATACATACATACAAGAATTGCTCGTTTAAAGGTATAAGATTAGTTGTTTGCATCGATGTTCGTTTCTGAATCGATGGTCCTGCCTGGTGGTAACAGCTCATAATGAATAATGCCCTTCCAATCCCACCACACACACAGCATCACCTTGTTGCGAGTTAACCCGGGTTTCACCACAGTCTGTGAAGCCTGACCGGACTTTGACCATGACCTTTTTCGCACGTTCTTGTCGTACGTGATCCAGATTTCATCACCAGTTATCAATTTCTTCAACAATGGTTCGGTCTCATTACGTCGTAATAAAGAATCACAAATGAGTACATGGTTCATTAGGTTTCTTTCAGAGAGCTCGTGAGGTACCCAAATAACGAGTACCCATTTTTTTTCAAATGCGCCAAAACTGTTTTGTGGTCAATTTCCAGTTCTTCAGCTACGTCGTAACTACTGATATGTCGATCTTGCTCTACTTTTTCAAAAATAGCATCCATTTTATACGTAACAGGAGGGCGACCAGAGCGACGTGTTTGGAATTTGGAATTATTTTCTTTAAAATTTTAAATTATATTAAAACCAGCCAGGTACAAATAGTATAGCCAAAGTGGTTTTATTACAAGTTCAAACATACTATATGCGAAAAGACTTTTTCCCCAACCTAATATTATACACGGTGATTTTTTATTGGTTTTGAATTTTGTCTAAAACTCGAAAGTAAAATTGTGAGATCAATTAGTAGTACCGCCGCCATACACCGCCCGCCGGCCGGCGGAGGTCATCGACATCCACGCAGTTGTTTTGGCCGGCGTAACTACGTGGTCTCGATCGAAAATCATTTACGCAACTTTTTTATCTTATGTCATACAGAAATTTGGATTACGTATATGGATAGAGGAATGTATTTACTATACGACATTTTTTTTCAAAAACCAATAAAAAGTCAGTGTGTATGTATATTTAAATCCCAACAAGTAATATGTGTAAGTGTGAACTGCCTTAAAGCAGTGGGCTTTTCAATCACTTTGGAAGTATTTCAAAGTCAAAAACAAGTAAAGATTTAAATAATAAGAATGTAATTCTTACCGCCATGTAAGGTCTGCAGCCAGCATCCCGTGTCCGTGCTATTGAATCCACAAGTTTGCCAGAGATACCAAAGTCACATAGCTTTATATTTCCCCTTCTGTCTAGCAATATGTTTGATGGCTTAACATCCCTGTAAACAATCAATGCTTATGTACATATTGCATGGCAAGCAGTCTTTCCTTAATTTAATTTCTTTTTTGGAGTTTAATTTATCGAATTTATTTATTTACTTTTCTTGATTGCTTGGTCATTTTTATTGAACAATGAAAAGTAGCCAAATGTGCTTAGTGGCCTATACTATTGTCAGAACTTTTAACAATTTGACATATTTATAGATGAAAATGTTAGTTGTAAACCTTCAAAGAAAAAATCTTATACCTTTAAACAAGCAATTCTTGTATATTTATATGTACATAAATTTATTTCTGTGATCTCGGAAACAGCTCTAACGATATTGCTGAAATTTGGTATATGGGGGTTTTCGGGGGTAAACAATCGATCTAGATTAGTCTTGTTTGGGAAAGCTTAAATTGAAGCACATGTTTCTGATACAATAAACATAATTGATAAGTAAAGTCCTCACCTATGTATTATTTTAAGTTTTTCTTTTAAATAGTTTAAAGCTTTGACAGTAGCCAGTGTTATTTTAGCTATAATATTTTCAGGTATTCGAGTTTGCATCCTTTCACATATGAACTTGTAAAATTTATCTAATGAAGTGTCCATTAATTCCATACAGATCCAACAGTCACCCTGTAAAACAAGATAAATGTTAATAAGTTCTCTTGGCAGTCTATGTAAACCACAGGTTTTGAACCATGAGCTATAGAAAGTATTTTCAAGGAAAAACTACACCAGATTAAGCTACAATCAGTTATCATTTATATAAGATATACTTACTTCTTTAAATAATGCTCCATAAAACTCAACAATGTATGGGCACTCGTTACTCTTCATGACTACTTCTAGGTCCATTAGTAATTGCTTTTGCTCCTTTTCATCTACTGTTGAACGAATGCGTTTCACAGCCATCACTCGGTTAGTCCTGGTAACAAATTTATTGCTTTGACATCAAGAAAACATTGTGTAGGGTATCAAACAGGTACTTCAAATATATTGAGTAAACACCATTTTTCGATTTAGTGTCAGTTCAGACGAAAGAGTTGAAAGTAAACTTTAAAACTTAAATTGTATGAGCAAGCTTAAAAATCTTTTGTCTTCTTTTTTCAATGAGGTAATCGGCTGCAATGCAAATTTAAAATAACCGGCCAAGTGTAGGGTTCCGTAGTTGTGAATGCTGACTTTGAATTTACAGGACTAAACATCTAAAAAACTAATTTTCTATTGAATTTGTACAAAATTTCCTTTTCAGTGTAAATTTCACAAGTTGGTCACCTATAACTCTTTAATTTGTAAACCTTACTTAGCTTTGATAATTTTCACAAATAACAGTTTTCTAGTACTTGTACAATGTGGACTAGATGCTAGACCTATGTCAAAGGATATTATCACAGCTCAAAGGCATGTACTTCAAAAACAACAGGATATATAACCAATGGTTTGAGAATTACCAGTGCTAGAGAGCACTGGTAATTCCAAAACTATTGGTTATAAGATTTAAAATTGACAATGTGCAGATTGTTTTCATGCATCTTTAAAATCATATTCTTGTCTCTCTTCTCCTGATTTTTAAATAGGTACTTAATTGAAAATTTCACACATCACAGAGTTGATTAGTTCAAAATGAAATGTTAACTTTTTTAACTTACTTTCGGTGGACCATTTTGTTAACTGCTCCAAATGCACCTCTTCCTATTTCTCCCAAATCTTGTAGGTCATCTGCAGTAAAATCGTATATTTCTGTGGCAGACAACTGTAATTTGCCTGAAGACTGCATGGACGGATAAATTCTACATCTGTCGCTGAAAAGCATGTATTAATTCATAACAATATATAATCATATAATACTGAATTCGGCAAACAAATAATTAATAGCTAAAATCACAATCGAACAACTAAAACTATAATTTTTTTTTAGTGAACTTTTAATAATTATTTTAACATGAATATTCTTAGTTTTTACCGTGTGTTCTCAGGCAATACATCTCTTATAGTTCGAGACGGCACTCGTGGTTTCGGTGCAGAAGTATTGGAGGAAAACGGCATAAATGCCGCACCATCACCTGATGACCCTCCTAATGGCAATTCCAACACTTTACGTTTGTCTGAATTTAACAAATTCAAGTCAGGTCTAGGCATACTTGGTCGGCTTGGACCTAAAAGACAATTTGATTAGTTTAAATTGTTTACACTTCACATACGGGAATCTAATCTACCCTACGACAACATTCGCTCAAGCTTTTACCTTGATTTGATGTCACTTCACCATTCTTCGACATTTTTATCTTACGAGAAAAATACTTCCTTTTACTAATCTTTGGTGTAAGTAATTATTTCCAAATGATCCATTTGAAAGAAATAATGACAAATTTGGTCACGTTTTCTTATAAAACAAAGAGAAAATAACAATAAATGCAGGCATTTTTTCACAAAACTATCGACAGGCGAGCGAGCCGAGCGACGACGACGACAACGTTTGACATTTCGGATTGTGTTGCCATTACCATGGTATAATAAAATAGCCATTACCAACCAATTCATGACCATGGAACTGCCATGGAATATAACGAGAGAGCGGCATGCATGGTGGCATGAGTGCATGACCGACCACTGATTTTGCCGCTTAAAGTACCATTTTTAGGGTTCCGTAGCCAAATGGCAAAAACCGGACCCTTATAGATTCGTCATGCTCATGTCTGTCTGTCTGTCTGTTTGTCCGTCCGTATGTCACATCCACTTTTTTCCGAAACTTGTAGTTCTTATACTACACTGTTGAAACTTGGTAAGTAGATGTATTCTGTGAACCGCATTAAGATTTTTACGCAAAAATAGAAAAAAACCATAATTTTTGGGGGTTCCCCATACCACAGAATACATACTAGTACTTACGTACAGAAGTCTTACTCTAAAAAGAAATTCAAAGAAATATCTACTCAATATTGTTAGCGATATGGTCTAATTTAACTTGCATCAGAATTCGACGCCTACTCGTTTAGATACCTAGAATTTCAGTTGCAAGCCAATTTTATTCTTACTACGCTAGACAAACGGTTCATCATAGGTAGGTACCTACACAAAACCGATTGAGTGAGCAGTTCGCCTATAAGATAATGCAGATGAATAATGGGGCTTTATGTTCCCCCGTTGTACCTGCAGACTAGGAACAAAGGCGGATAGTAGAACACCGGGGTGTTTTTAGTGGGTTCAAGCCCCACATACCCACTCTGCTGTACCCGCAGCTGAGTGGTATGCGAAGGCATTTTCACATCGACAAAAAAAAAGGGTTGTCAAGATACTAACATTGCCATCTAGCGCAGGCAATTACAAACAGGCGTTTTTGGCTGCGCATATATTCACCTACCTTGTTAGCTGTACATACATAGGTAATATATTATAACGTATATAAATCCTTTTTTCGTAATAATAACCATATATGTTACCAATATATCTTAATATACCTATCATATGATAATTCATGATATACTAAATAGGTACCGTACCTATTTAGTATAAATAATTTAATATAAATACGCTACCTAAAGACGCTGAAACGTCTTTAGGAAGCGGGTACCCAAAGGGTAAAAACGGGACCCTATTACTAAGACTTCACTGTCTGTCCGTATTTCTGTCACCAGGCTGTATCTCAAGTACCGCGACAGCTAGACAGTTAAAATTTTCACAAATTATGTATTTCTGTTGCCAGTTGCCACTGTAACAACAAATACTGAAAACCAAATAAAATGAATATTTAAGGGGGGCTCCCATACAACAAACGCGATATTTTTGTCCTTTTTTGCTCGATATCAATAATGGCAACAGGTAGGCACTTGAAATATTCACAAAATACTCAGTTGTATTTTTATTTTAATAATAAATAAATAAATATATTTAAGGGAGACACCCATAAAAAAAACTTGATTTTCATAGATAATGGTACGGAACCCTTAATGCGCGAGTCCGACTCGCACTTGGCCGGTTATTTCTTTTTCTTTCCATGACGATGAAGTCGGTGAATCTGGTGAACAAACCGCGCGTGCGTCACTGCTCACTGCTCGCTAGCGACCCTAGCGAGTCGTCCTTGCTGGATTAGTCTCCATATAGAGGCCGCAATGCGTAGGTATATTTTCGATACCTAAACGGGGAGTGACACAGGCCCGCCCATACTTAAAACTGAAATTCAAAAATTTATAGGTCTTCAAAAATGATATTGAGGTTTCTAAATATAATTTTTTGCTAAACTGAAAAGTTTGCGCGGGAGACACTTCCAGTGGAGAATTGTGTTCCCCCCCCCCCCCCCCCCCCCGTAACTTCTAAAATAAGAGAATTATAAAACTAGAAAAAATATATGATGTTCATTCATTACCATGCAAAGTACCAGCAAAAATTGGTTTAAACGAAACTTAGGAAGTAGTTTTTTTTAATATGTACGTCATCATAAGTCATAAATCGCAAATTACCTTTTAATCAACTCAAATAGAAAAAGTTAAAAAACCCTTCATGGGCGAGTCCAACTCGAACTTGGCCGCTTATTGAAACGTGGTGTCCTGTGGTGCGATTTTTCAAACGCGGAGTCACTAAACGAACGATTTTTTGTATGGAAAAACCATTCGTTTAGGTGAATCCGCGTTTCAAAAATAGCACTTCTGAGGTGCTATTTTTCAAACGTGGAGTCACTAAACGAACGGTTTTTTGTATGGAAAAACCACTCGTTTAGGTGACTCTGCGTTTCAAAAATAGCACTTCTGGTGTCTGTCACCTAAAGTAATGTTTTTTCATACATCATCATTCATCATCATCATGTCAGCCCTTCTTCCGCCCACTGCTGAGCGTAGGTCTCTCTTCGTCTACGCCACCATCTCGTTCCTGTGCTGCTCTTTTTACTGCTCTCATCCAGGTGCGTTACCATTTAGGAATTTGAAATATCCTGGCAAAAAGCCGGACATTTCGATAAAAGTCCGGACTTTTTTCAAAAAATATAAAAATGACCTAATACATTTACCGAAAACTACTTTTATAGTATAGTGCGGGAAGTAGTGTCACCCAATGTATGAAAAGTGCAAATTTTGGTATCGGAAGAATTCACTTGGCACAGATGTAATATACTTAAAGTTAAGCTAATTTAGCCCGGTAGCCATCCCCCAGCCCCTGGGGGGTAGGTAGGGGAGGCATTTGAAGTTACTCGCCGCCGCGCTTCAGAAAAAAAAAATCATATCAGCTTCTATTTACCTAACACCTCAAGTTTGGTATCATTTTCTGATCATCTGAAACCATCTGAAACCATCTGAAACTGAAATCAGGCATGAGGAATTCAATTTTGAGTACCATTTTACATTTAATGTAAAAATTACTATTAAAAAAGGGAAAATATTGACGAAAATATTAAAATCGGATCGCATTTTTTTTATTTTAACTGATTTCTGTATTTTGTGCAACAAAAAATACTATCTTAAAGAATATTTATCTAGCTTTTAAAAAATATATACTTTATTATACATATTAGCCAATTGCTACGGGATAAGCCCGTGCAAAAAAATAAAAATATTAAAATAAAAATAAAACTACGAGAAATGGCGGCCGGTTTGACTCGAAGTCACGACGTGCAGACGCACCAGGGTAGTCTTTCACCTGGGGTAATGACGCTCTTCACCACAGGTAATAAAGATTTTCTTCAGGGGTAACGAAGTTTTTTCCATGGGTAACGAAGTTTTCTCCAGGGGTAACGAAGTTTTCTCCAGGGGTAACGAAGTTTTCTCCAGGGGTAACGAAGTTTTTTCTCCAAGGGTAACGTAGTTTTCTCCAGGGGTAACGAAGTTTTCTCCAGGGGTAACGAAGTCTTCTCTAGGGGTAACGAAGTTTTCTCCAGGGGTAACGTAGTTTTCTCCAGGGGTAACGTAGTTTTCTCCAGGGGTAACGTAGTTTACTCAAAATTGAATTCCTCATGCCTGATTAAACAGAAAATGATACCAAACTTGAGGTGTTAGGTAAATAGAAGCTGATATGATTTTTTTTCTGAAGCGCGGCGGCGAGTAACTTCGAATGCCCCCCCTACCTACCCCCCAGGGGCTGGGGGATGGCTACCGGGCTAAATTAGCTTAACTTTAAGTATATTACATCTGTGCCAATTGAATTCTTCCGATACCAAAATTTGCACCTTATGACACTACTTCCCGCACTATTACGTAAGATAATAGTAATAGTTTAACGTAAAATAATCAAACTTAATTTGATTATTTTACGTAAAACTATTTTTTATGTTTGCAAATTTCACAGTAGAAGATTTTATATTTAGTTTTTTTAATAAGTGAGAATTTGTTATATAAAAAAAGGTTTATTAATCATATTCTATAAATCCGGACAAATTAAAGGGCCGGACAAGAGTCTAAAAGTCCGGACATATCCGGACTAATCCGGACGGATGATAACCCTAGGTGCGACCCGCGACTTTGACTACCTAACTTACATACTATACTACCTATATCGTCAACCCATTTTTTCATACGATAAAAACCAATTCGGTCGGATACCCGTTTCTTTCTACAATGTCAAATCTTAAGGGACCACCAAACAGGCGGTTTTGAAAAATTAGCATTTTGTACCTAAACTTTTGACGACCTCCGTGGGCTCCGTGGCGTAGCAAGTGTGGCAAGGGTTCGATCAGGAGTGCTATTTTTCATTGAGGGACTCAGCGAAACACAAAACTTATAGTTTTGCAACTCACCGCTCGCCTAAGATACAAATTGATCGTATTTTTGAAACCGTCGTGTCAGCGAAAAACAATATTGTTTTACGCAGAAAACATCGATAATTTGTTATGCTTTTCTGAAAATTCGAACATGAATAATTATAAAAGCAACGTGAAATGGAACGGATTTCCGATGAGTGGTAAAGACCACTCGTGCAAAACCTTCGCATACTACCGATTCAAAAATGCGCCCGTTTGCTCGATATCAATAATGGTAACAGGTAGGCACTTGAAATATTCACAAAATACTCAAATGTATTTTTTATTTTAAAAATAAAGAAAAAATTAAAGTAAAATAAATATTTAAGGGCTCAAATACAAAAAACTTGATTTTTAAAGATAATGGTACGGAACCCTATGTGCGCGAGTCCGACTCGCACTTGGCCGGTTATTTGAGATTAGCGTGCATAAACACAATTTTTCGAACAAAAATGTATGACGTGATTCTTTAAAATTTATTTATGAACTAAATTTTAAGTGAAGCTTATCACAACACATTAGTGAAACCGCAACTGAATCGGTTAAGCCGTTTCTAAGATTAGCATGCACAGAAAAACAGACAAAAATTCTAAAAATTATTGTTTTGTGTCCTATTGCGATGGCTTAAGCCCCCAACAGTATTTTTTTAACTTCCATGTACAGACAGCGATGTGTTACGATTTTATATACATATGTATTGATTGCAGCAATCAAATCAATCAAAGAGTCTAAACAACGCATGTTTAGATATTTTCTGTAATATGAAAATGACGACTTTTGATTGAAGTTCTATTAGTCTTAAATTACTTTTGTCGCCGCCTTCAGATTTATTATAACTATGGGGAATAACTAAAACTCTTAAAGAAACCCAAAGGCGGCGAAAGACAATAAATGCAATGAGAAACAATTGCCAACTGCAAACATGTTACATTGTGACTCATACCTTTAGAGGCTCTAGATTATGTATGCATTGCTTTGCCATCCATCCGTGTCCAGCTCCCCAACGCATACAAATAATGGCCTGCTTCGCTAGTATAACATCTGCTATCGCTACCTGTAGAAATAAATATAATTATGATTCCAACTGAAAGGAATCACCAGTGTCTGGGATCATGTTAAACTTCATTAAATCAATATTATCATAAAATTAACTTTAACCATGGAGAATAGCGTCTTCATCTTTTATGGATCCTTTTTGTCTATAGACTGGGCTAAGAGGGACGCATCCCAGCATCTCCACCATGTCGCCGCCTTCAATTTATTTTAACTATGGGGAATAACTAAAACTCTTAAAGAAACCCAAAGGCGGCGAAAGACAATAAATGCAATGAGAAACAATTGCCAACTGCAAACATGTTACATTGTAACTCATACTTTTAGAGGCTCTAGATTATGTATGCATTGCTTTGCCATCCATCCGTGTCCAGCTCCCCAACGCATACAAATAATGGTCTGCTTCGCTAGTATAACATCTGCTATCGCTACGGGAGAAATAAAAACAATTATGATTCCAACTGAAAGGAATCACCAGTGTCTGGGATCATGTTAAACTTCATTAAATCAATATTATCATAAAATTAACTTTAACCATGGAGAATAGCGTCTTCATCTTTTATGGATCCTTTTTGTCTATAGACTGGGCTAAAGGGGGCGCATCCCAGATCTAACCAGCATAAACCAACACTAGTTGATACGTGCCCTAGCTTGGCTAAGGCCACGACAGACCCGAGTGTCTGCCGGGTCAGCGCATCGCCGCATGACCAGCTACATTCCCCGGGGACAAACCATACCACCTCTGGGGTATGGACGCCTATAATTCTCTTGCATGGTTCGGCCCGATTCCTCGTCGAGGAACACGGAACGTCTTCATATATTATTGATAACTACTTTAAAATAAGAACTAATCCTAGACACTTAGCTTTATAACAGGAGACCGCCAGACCAGCTCCGATCCAACACAGAAAAATAATTTTACTTAGTGCGGACGCATTGCCGCGTTACGTTTAAAATAATCTTTTCACATAAAGGCATAGACAACAGATAGCGATAGCAACAGGATAGCAAACTTACCATAAACTAAAAAGTGTTGCTATGTTTAATATTTACATCTCGCGAAGAGTCGCGGTCGCGACAACTTTGTTTCATGGGTATAGTAGATACCTAAAATATTGCCAACGAATTCAATTACACTCTGTACTTATATGTATAGAGTTAAAGAAAACTAATAACCCTTTTTTCATTTTTTCTTAAGGCGGTTTTTTCCCGAAACATTTCCGAAACTCCTCTTCCAAATTCTCACACGTGTCTCGAAAAATTCCTCAACTCTTGGTAAGTACCTACTATTCCCAACTGATTGTTCCAAAATCCTCGATCAGGCGATTTACATCGGTACGGTATTACATTTTCTTGCGTGAAATATGACTGGGCTGTATGGGCTATGTTTCGTTTGAAGGAAATAACCAGCCAAGTGCGAGTCGGACTACTCAACAAACCTGATTTTTTGCAAGGTTCCGTACAAAAATCACTTTTGTTGTATGGCAGCCCCACACCCACTGAAATATTCAGGTATTTTATCCTGTTTTTAGGTTTCCATAATAAACACGGAACCCTTATTTATAGTTTCCCCATGTCTGTCTGTCCGTCCGCGGTTCTACTCTGTAATTTGGCATAGATATAAATCTTGCCGAAAAAGTCGGAAAATAAAATCTAGAAAAATATTTTATTAGGGTAGCTACTACCTAGGTAGGTAAGGTATTTCCACAACGGAAAAGTGTCGAATAATAATAAATGTTTACTACCCGGTCAAGACCCGCACGACATTAATAAATGTCCACGTCCATTGTCCAGTGTCTGGTATTAGCGGTAAAGGAACGGTTAAACTAGATCTTTAGTGTAAAGCTGGTTTCAAATATTTATCGCTAAATAATAATAGGTTGGGGAAAAAGTCTTTTCGCATTTTATATGAAAATTCTAAACATTTTTTATTACATAGTTTATTTACATTTAACTAAAGTATGTATTAGGTACCATTTTGTTCGATAACTTTTTGCCATCTTATAGGCAGGGACATGATTCGGACATCCCATTGCTATAGAAATTTTGGGGCTTCTGATCAAAAAACTGCGTCAAGTAGCTGCCGTCCGTATCATAAACGCATTAACTTCATTTTGACACATTCCGAGAAAAACGCGGTTAAAGTTTTTATTTTTCTTTTGCTTAAATCTCTGAAGTTACTTGGGATACAAACATGAAATTTATATCAATAAATAGAAAATATTGTCTAAAATACAAATATACCATTCAATAATTTAAATATAATAAGATATAGTATATAATTTGAAAAAGGTACTTATGACTAGCAGCCTATAATATTGTCCATTTATAATGACTTGTCATAAGCGCATCAAGTAGCTTAGTTAATGCACTTAAACTAAGTAAATCAATATGATGCAGTAAATAATACCTACCTACTAAATATAAGTGCATCAACTTCCTCTCTTATTCAGTTTATGTCAAGGAGAAATTGGTAAAGTTAGGGTAATAATACAAATAATTGCAAATTGAAGCCATTTTTTTAAGAATGTTATCATCATCGTCTTCCAAACCCTTTTTTCGCCCACTGCTGAGCATAGGCCTCTTTTCGTCGACGCCACCCATCTCGGTCCTGTGCTGCTCTCATCCAGGTGTGACCCGCGACTTTGATTACGTCGTCAATCCATCGCATAGGCGGACGCCCGACGCCTCTTTCACCCGTTCAGGCCTTGCTCCACTTGCCATCACTCCGTCGGGCCAGGTGCGCTGCCCAGTTCCACTTTGAGTTCATGACCGTCCTACCAAAATCTTAAATCGTACTTTCTTACGTTGTCGGATGACGGTGTTGGGAACGTGATCCTGTAACCTGATACCAAGCATGGCGCGCTCCATGTCTCTCTTTGCGACTCTCATTTGTGCACAGCCTCCTTCGTAAGCGTCCGTGTCTCAGCACCGTACGTCATGGTGGGCAGTACACACTGGTTGTATAGGCGGGTCTTCAGGCATTGTGGAGCATCAGCTGATTTTAGTACGTCATCCAGTCTATTGAATGCCGCCCATCCAAGCTGTATTCCTATCGATCTGTATGCCTTGTACTTGTTTTTTTCTGTTCTCTTACAGTTGTTGTTTTCTTTCTTTTTCTTCTTGCTTGCCAACTTCTTTAAGGATAGAATATGTCCAAGGTAAACATATTCGTCTACTTTCTCCAAACTCGGAGTCTGGGGATATTTGACATAACCTTTGTCTTGGACATATTCATCCTTAGTCCTACGTTCATGGAAGCTTTGTAGCATTTTTGGAGATCTTCTGTATTAGTTGCGAATATTACTAGGTCGTCTGCAAATCTCAAGTGAGACAAGCAGACACCATTGGTTTTGATCCCTAATCTATCCTATTTAAGCGTTTTTATAGTGTCTTCTAAGACAGCAGTGAAAAGCTTGGGTGAAATTGCATTTTTGAAATTTAAAATATTCTGAAAATCTTGGAAATTGAGTTGACGGGTCCATAGTCTATTCAAATCTATAGGGATGGGTGTACTTTGGGTGGTAGTTGTAGCCGGGCTCTTCAGTTTCGAAGTTACTAACTTTTTGAAACTAGCAGAGTCATTCTTGCTGACAGCCAGCGCTTATTTGTCCTGTTCATGTTTCCCTAAATTACTTAGTTTTTATAAACAAAAAATATATTTTTTTGTACAAGCTTTTTTTGTGTGACCAAAAGTGGTCTCAGCACAAAGCCAACCAGTCCAAACTTGACTCGAGTTAACGTCGTTTTGTGTCGGAGCTTCTATGGCCTCCTTCCAGTTCCATCATCAGACATAGAATGTCAAGTAATCGTCAAGCAAACCCAACAAACCCAAATTCAAAAGCGGTTCCGTCATATTATTACAGAGTTCTTATGACCAGCCGATGATAATCAGATCAGGTGCAATTCATTGCAAGTTTGCATTAACTTCGGATAAAATCTTGTATAAAATGATTCGAGTATTTCGAGTAAATTTATCTAAAATTATTATGGTAACTTCAATACTATTTTTATTGAAAGTATTTTTTTTTTTTCATAAAACAAATTTATTCGCAACAAATCTGACGGGGGAGACTTTGTGGGTTCTTAACCGATGACATAAATAATACTCAAGTAACAAAATAAATGCATCAAATACGACGCGACGGTGACGGTATTGCGCTGCGACTGACGGGACGCCCCTTCCCGGTACCTTTCCCACCCCCGCTCGCCCTATGACACCCGTGACGTTACTTTGCATAAACGCACTATCTCGTATATTTAGTGCAATTAAATGTGTATGGCGATAACATTAATATTCTATGGTTCAAATTATAACTGCATTATCTCCAGTTGTTCCTGTCAATCTAAGCATATCACCGATAACGAATTATAAGATAACTAGCAAAAAGCGCACTAACTCTAACCTAGTGCGTTTATAAATAGTAAATCTATAAATAGAATTTTTTTTTTTGCATTAACTTAGGATAATGCGTTCTAGATAAGTAAAAGTGCTAAGGAAGTCCTAGATAATGCGTTTATAAAATCTGAAAAACTGTTTTCCCTTTATTTTTCACTAATGGTTACTTTGGGAAAGTTGTAGATCTCGTTCTCCTGATTTCAGATATATACATAACTCAATTTGCACCAAAAGTCAAGTTGATGCGTTTTTCATAAGAACGGCAGAGTTTTGGCAGTCCTCTCGTGATGTTAACCTGACACTGCCTAAAGAATTCTGAAGAGACCGAAACAGGTGGAAATCTGAAGGTTCCAGGTCAGGACTATACGGCGGATGCATTAACACTTCCCAGCCAAACTCTCTTAATTTTTGCTGAGTGGTTAAAGATGTGTGAGGTCTAGCGTTATCAATTTATCATGATGAAAAACCACACCCCTTCTGTTGATTAATTCCGGCCGCTTTCTCTCAACTTCTTGCTTTAATCTTATCAGTTGTTCGCAGTAGAGTTCTGAATCGTTGGTCCTGCCTGGTGGTAACAGCTCATAATGAATAATGCCCTTCCAATCCCATCACACACACAGCATCACCTTGTTGCGAGTTAACCCGGGTTTCACCACAGTCTGTGAAGCCTGACCGGCCTTTGACCATGACCTTTTTCGCACGTTCTTGTCGTACCGTACATGATCCACTTTTCATCACCAGTTATCAATTTCTTCAAAAATGGTTCGGTCTCATTACGTCGTAATAAAGAATCACAAATGAGTACACGGCTCATTAGGTTTCTTTCAGAGAGCTCGTGAGGACCCAAATATCGAGCTTTTTTGTGTACCCATTATTTTTAAATGCGCCAAAACTGTTTTGTTTTCAATTCCCAGTTCTTCAGCTACTTCGTAACTATTGATATGCCGATCTTGCTAAACTTTTTCAAAAATAGCATCCATTTTATCCATAACAGAGCGACCAGAAGTGCCATTTTTGAAACGCGAAGTCACCTAAACGAATGGTTTTTCCATACAAAAAACCGTTCGTTTAGTGAATTCGCGTTTGAAAAATCGCACCACAGAGCGACGTGCATCTTTGACATCAAAATTTCCGGATTGAAAACACTTAAACCAGTGCTACTCTCACAGATACTGCACTAGGTCCATAAACATCGCAAATTTTTGAAGTGAAAACTTCTTTAGCGGCGTTGTGCACTTTTTTTGGAATGGGTAAAAAATGTTAAACTCGCGTCAGGACACGCTCGCGTCAGGACACGTGACCTGATCGAAAATTCGTAAGACGGATGGAGAGTAGACAGCTGGCGCGGCGTAGGAGAGGGAGTATCCCCCTTTCTTTCTACGGCGCGGCGAAAATGTATGCCTGCGCCTGCTGTTTCGTATATCAAAAATGCACAACGTTAATTGACCGAGCGAGCGAAGCGAGCGAAGCGTCTCAGTTTCGAGACTAGCCAAAAATTCTTTTGTCCGTCTGTCTGTCTGTCTGTCTGTCTGTCTGTCTGTCTGTCTGTCTGTTCTCGCCTACAGGTCGCATTTCTTAACCGATTCTCATGAAATTTTGTAAGCAGGTTAAGCAACTAAATAGAATTTTTTTGTCGAGCCAGTTTTCCGAAATTTTTCAAAATGGCGGAAATATGGGGGTTTAAAATTTTAAAACTGTCATATATCCGCCATTTTAAAATATTTTCAAAAATGTCATTAGACTTTTTTGTTGCCATTATGAAAACGATATTTTTTTATTTGAACAACTTTTTTGTCTGAACACCTTTTTTATACGTTATACTTAAACGGGTTTAGGGTGACTCGCGAAGTCTAGCTGACTAAGCCGTGACGGATATACAATACAAATCCTCTTACAAAATATACTCAAACTATTTAACGGTGAATTCAGTCCGGGCTACTGAACAACTTTCTTAAAAATAAATATCTCCCCTGGGGTCCACGAAGTACTTAATTTCTCTGAGGCAGCTATAATGATTATTATTTTGAGTTTCATAAGTGGTTCTATAAATTTTATCATATTTAACCGACTTAAAATAAAAGGGTTTTGCTTATATTACGATTAGTTTTTTTTCTTCAGTTTTTGCTTATTTTGATTGATTGTTGGCTTGTTTATTAAATTTAGCAATTTGGTTGAGCGAACTTTCGTTTAATCGCTATCGTTGCTTGTCTGTGCTTCTGTAGTAGTTTAAGTAATTATGCTACGAACTAACAAGAGATCAACAGCAATCAAAGCCCGCGAAGTAGCTTTACGAAGATAGTAAGAAACCAATGAGCAGCGGCAATACAAATAAACATTTAAACCTGGTTTTTCCAAAAACGAGCTGACTTTGTCATTTGAAAATGATGGGTCATTTTTCGGTGAAAGACTACTGGTACAGAACTGAATTTCTGCATCACGGTAGACCTCATATCCATGGGATTGTATGGTTGGAAGGTGCTCCTGACATTTCAGAGCTAGATCGAAAGTCATTTGAAGAAAGGGCTGTGATTGGCAACTATTTTGGAAATTTGGTCACAACCATGAATTCGCATATCGGTAAACCTTTACCAATAATAAAATTCATCCAAATCATGTACATTATTCTGAAATTATAATCGCGAGGTCTAAGTTCGTGGCGAACTACTAGTATTCAAGTTTTCACTTCTGCCGGCACTCCCAGAGTGCAACGGTTTTTTGAAGTGAAAACTTCTTTAGCGGCGTTGTGCACTTTTTTTGGAATGGGTAAAAAATGATAAACTCGCGTCAGGACACGTGACCTGATCGAAAATTCGTAAGACGGATGGAAGTAGACAGCTGGCGCGGCGTAGGAGAGGGAGTATCCCCCTCTCTTTCTACGGCGCGGCGAAAATGTATGCCTGCGCCTGCTGTTTCGTTTAGGCGGCGCTGGGCGCTTGCGCGAATGTTCGTGTGTGTTTATGTTACAGCATGCTACGCGCATCCATGGATGGTGACAGCTGATGGCTCGACCGTCTGTGTAGTGGCCATACTGCTGTGTTTTCTTCTGCCGGCACTCCCAGAGTGCAACCCGTCGTTTTTTTTTTCTTGGCTTGCGTTGCATTTTTACCTTTTTGGTAGTAAAATTTTAAAATGTATCTTATTTCTTCATTAGATTCACTCATCTTGACGGTAAGAAAAACAAATGAAAATCACGCATTTTCCTAATTTGAATTTGGAATTATCTTCTTATTAAATGAGTAATAGCATAACATTTTATTGAAGCAATAAATATCTTGCTGGTATTTTATTCTTATTAAACAGTTTTGAATGTGAATATAATTCATTATAGAAAATTAAACTAACTAACAATAATTACAATTAAAAATTAAACTAAATTAAACTAACTAAAATAAACTTAAATACTAAAAATAAATTACTTATAAACTTATACAATTACAAATAAAAAATATCTCTTAAATCCTTCCCCTGCGGAAGAATGCCCAGAAGGCTGGCAGCATTGCCACGTTGTATGGCAATGCTTATTCTTTGAGCGAAGTAATTACCAGCCCCCTGGTCACCTGAAACCTCGACCAGCTTTTTACCTATAAAATTAAATAAACTATGCGCAGAAGGCCCCCACGGACCCAAAGTTTCAACCCCGAACGGCTCAAATATGTATGCCTCTCCAAGGCATGCATACTTGCGCCGTTTGAGGGATTCAGCGGTAGCTGCAGCAATGCCAGCCTTTCCACTTGTGCCATGAAGATGGGAAGGCGCAAGAGTGTCGACACATGTGGCGTCCCACCTCCAGGGCACAAGGGTCATACCATCCGGTCTCTTGCCATCATTCCGCGCCAAACCTATTAGTTCTAAAACTGCTGGCATCTGAATGGTGACAAGAGCACGATGGATGATATTGTTAAGGCTGGCATGACGGGCTATGCGGCCCGCGCTCCTGGGGCAAGATAGTCCGTGGTGGCCTAGCCGATCGACGGTATTTCCGCAGACGCAACGATGCGGGGCGTTGGTAACGGCACCAAGGCGAAGGCATGACGCTATGCGGAAGGTATTATTATCTAAAAATGTTCCTAAATTAAAAGATGGTAGTGTACGTAACCACAAGCCAGACTCCCATGCGGCAGCAGCAAGAAGACGAGCGCGCTCAACAGAATTGTTGACAGATGTTAAATTAAAAGATGTCAAAGTAAAATAATAAAATTAAAATAAATTACATGTCAAAATTAACGTAATTTAGTCAAAAAGTCCGCCCCGAATCATACCTGACGCAAAAGTGCCCATAACACTTGCAGCATTCCCCCGCTGTATCGCGAGAGATATGCGTTGCCTCAGGTATGACTCGGCGCGAGGATCAGCACCACTGCTCCTTAAGCGCCCTCCCAGCTGCCGCACAAACATCTTCGCTTCCGCACACCAAGCTCCGCTAACCTCCACAGCGAAGGGGACAAAAATATATGCTGACGTAAGGGGCGCATATTTGGTGTGTTTCTGGGTGGCCGCCCAATCCGCAGCCGCCCCGGCCGCACGAATCGTCCTTCGTAAATGTGTGGATGCGAAAGTGCTGACGCAAGTCGCATCCCACACCAGACAGCGACCCTTCTCCCAAGGAATGAGAGTGAGCCCGTCCGGCCTCTTGCCATCGGAACGGCTCAAACCCGGTGGCTCGAGGGTACACGGAACTTCCACGGACACCAAGGCCCGCCGGATCACCTCATTTAGCATATAGTGCCGGGGAAAACGACCAGCCGATTTGCTGCAACTCAAGCCATGGTAACCCCTGGGGTCCACCTGCGCTCCACATATACAGGTGTGGGGTTCACACATGACACAGCCCAATCTGAGTGCCACGGCCACTCTCAGGGATTCATTATCGAGAGCGGTACCCGTATGAGGCGATGGAAGGGCGTGAAGCCAGGCTCCCGACTCTGATGAACATGCTGCCCTAAGCCGGGCAATATCAGCTCCTACTGCTGCCTCCAGCAACTGCCTGTACCTCACCTCACACAGTCGGTCGTCCCATCGGCGCTGCACACCTCTGTCCTCTGGGGGCTCAATGGCGGGACATGCTGAGGACCAAGCGCTCAAGGCTTCCCCCGCATAAGGTATCTCTAGATCGTCACCGTGCACTTGGAGAATAGTAGCGACTAATCCGCGAACCCTATGAGAGGAAGCCAAGAAGGCCGATGTGTTAATGTCCTGCATACGCCTAATACCCAATCCGCCGTGACGGACAGGGAGAGATGCTTGCGACCATTGAGCCTCGTCAAGGCGTACGTTGAGGATTGTCTCCAACGTAACCCTTATTTCGTCATCCAACTGGGAAGTCTCAGCGGAAAAGAGCCACGTCGGGGAGGTCCTCATGATGTATACCAACTTTGCAACAGAAAGGCAACCGCGCAACAGAGTTAGTGCCACATGTGCCGGTAAATGCTGCAGATGCTGGTGTGCCTTAGCAAATTATCTTCTTTAAAATTTAAACTTTTAAATGATACCAAAACCAGCTAGGTACAAATAGTATAGCCAAAGTGGTTTTATTACAATAAACGCGAAATATACGCGAAAAGACTTTATCCCCAACCTAATATTTGTGTTTCAGTAATTTTTGAGAAAATCATTTTCTTTACTATATTTTTTTCGTTTTCTATATGCTTTACATTAGCTGGGATGAGAGCCATAATCCATAAATGACAGAACAATAAGTTTTTAATTAAGATATTTATTTGTATAAATGAAATAATTTTGTATAAAAAAAGTATTTTTCAAAAACTCCTTTGCAAAGGCAAAAACTTTCATACCTTCAGTCAGGTAGTAGGTCTAGGTACCTCCTACCTGACTGAAGGTATGTTACACATTTTATTTAAATCAATAGATCATTCTGATATACAGAGATTGTACTTACACAGTACTCAAGTTTCATATTGTTTTTGAGTTCAAATAATTGAAAAAGCAAGTTTTAAGTGTCTTTATCTAATTGTAAATACAACTATCAGGTTTTTAAAATAACTGGCTACCTGAATATTTTGTCATTGAAGAGACAATTCAGTTTTGCAATTACATGTAAATATAACAATAATTTCATCTGTGGACTTAATACAACTTTAAATTTTACAAAATTGTATCCTTAGTACTGCTTCTTGATGAATATCTGGTTTAAAACCACTAATTAGGTTCTCAAATATCTTTCTTATGTTTCTTAGATGGCTTTGGACTTGAATCTGGTTGTTTTGTATCAATTTCTAATACTTTACTCTGCCTTTTAGATTTGTCCCTGTCTATTGAAGGATTGTCCTTATCAACATTTTTAGTTTTATCAGGAGTAAGCTTGCCATTTGCCTTGGTATACCTATTAGACGGCTGTGGTTTGCTCAAATTAGAATTTGCATATTTCGTGCTTGTCCTCTGCAATGTTTTAGATGATGTCTGTGGTAATCCATCTCCACTTTGCTTCAGAGAAAATGGTTTGGTTTTCTCAAAATCCACATAACTCACACTGAGAGCATTTTTTTCCAGTAAATCTTCATGTCCATCTAGTCCTATTTTGATAAACCTAGAAAAGAAATTATTTATGTTAACTAACAACAAGAGAGGAGAGAGAATCCGAAATGTAACCCATTTCGGATTCTCTCTCCTCCCTTTTTGGGGTTGGCTGTGCATGTCAACTCTATAGTAGTATTGTCTATCATTAACTATATCCGTACTAACCCCCCCCCTCTCCTTCCATGTCCCGCTTTACACATTCCCCCACTTAACTCATACTAAGGTTATAGAGATATATTGTCAGAACCGTGAGGATTATTCTTTTTATCAAGTAAAGATCCATAGGCCATAGTATTTCTATTAGACATAATATATTTGTAAAACTTCTGGTGCATATGTGGCCAATACTGCTGTGCAAATGAGCTCCTTTTGGCGTTTCTCCTCAGGAGTGCTCGATGTAACTAGCATTTCACATCAAGAACTTATTGGTAGCACTTCTTTTTATAAAAAAATAACATGTAACGCTAATAAACCCTTTGACATGTACAAGTACCTGCATTAATTAATCTATCTATATATCTATACATATAATAAAACAGTAAAAAAAGTGTCTGTACATTAAATATATTTCCAAAAAAAATATTGGGGGCGATGGAGACGTAGTAATAGAGTAAGAATTTAAAAAAAAATGTCTGTCTGTTTGTCTGTATGTCTGTTTGTCTGTTTGTACACGCTAATCTCCGGAAATACTGGACGGATTCGAATGAAACTTTTTTTGTTATATAGCTATTAAGCCTGGGCAACATACAGGGTATTAATGATTTTGGAAAATGGAACGCCTGATGCAGAACCATAATGGTCCAGCTAAACTATAAGAGATATATAAAACCCGCCTTAGTAAAAGTTGTTCAGCCTGATGAGCATTTTCCAGAGACATAAAGTCCACGCGAACGAAGTTGCGGGCTTCGGCTATTTACTCAATAAATGATTTGATTTATTTATGCTTAACTTACCCCCATGGGAAACAGGTGTGATATGTATGCATTGTTTATTTTTAATTTAATTTTTATCTCATATCTCTTTTTCAGAATGAAAATTACCTTTCATCTAGCTCTCCTCTAATATATGGCAAAGCACCATACAAATCTAATACAACCACTCTGAATGCAATAGGCTGGCCTTCATGAACAGATGCTCCAATCCATTTATTTCCAGGTTCTTCTGTTGGACGTGGTATAACCACATTGAAAACTCTGAAATTAAAATTTTTAAGGGAAGTGTTTGAACGAGAATTATAATAATTTCTTATTAAATTATAAAAAAATAAAAAAGCATTTATTTTAATCTTTATATACACAAATATACAGATATTTTTTCACATCTTTATCACAGATCGGGTAGACCGAGACCAGATCAGTAAGACCTAAAGGCCATGCTTAGCGTGATGGTGGGCGTTAAAATGAAAAAGGAATCAAAATAGTGATGGGTTGCTAGCCGTATCACCTATTTACATGATTCAATCTCGCCCATTCCCTCGATCAGCTATATATAAGTATAACCACATTATGTAAACTGCACAATGAATTAAATGAATTTTAAATTAAAAAATCACCTTCAGACCAACATCACTAGAAATTTTGTAAATTACTAGTTTTCTATTCACTTTAGTTGGCAAAGTTTTATGCTTAAATTTAAAAAATAGTATTATATAGTATTAGAATATATGGCAAAGAAATGTTTGTTTTGATATGTTTTTGTAATTATTTGTTTTGTTGATTTAAATTTATTAGTGTAACATGCGGACCCATGGAGTGACACAGACTACAGAGCACATAATATACTAGTATCAGACTTCCAACTACATCTAATACATCATACATCTTTTTGTATAGATAGAGAAATGTAAGAGAGGAAAAGGGAAGAAAATGGCTTTATTATTATTCCCAAATGTATGTTTTCGATCAGCCTTTTTTTAAATCTATTATTTAACCGAGGCTTCAGTTGGTGTGACTATGCCAGTCTCATGGGGGACTTTAACCCTTTAAATGTCGGACGTCCGGAGCGGGCGTCTGATGTATTGTTTTACTATTGTGTCTGCTATGACGACATTTGAAGGGTTAATAAGTATACTTGTACATAGATCCTAAATTCCCAAACATGTTTTCAACCAAAGCCTATTGCTCTATACTTAACAAATTTTATTAAAAAATTGAAGAAACATTTAGTCCTTACCTGTGGACTAGTATCCCTAAATGGGTGTGACTCTTCTTGTTGATTACACCTTTTAACATAGCTCCGACATAAGGCCGAAATATAAAGTAGTCTGCTTGTACTTGAAAATTTATATCGGCATTATCGTTTCTTATTGAACCGATATTCTGAAGTACCCGTAAATTTTTGTAACTTAAGAGAATTCCATTGAACCTGAAAAGAATAGGATATGCAATAAGCAATTTGAAGGTCTAAACACAACGCCAGCGGCCTCGCAGACGGCACGAGCTGCTTGGCAAAAGCCGTGCCGCTAGTGTTGTATATAGGAGCCTTCTTATGATTATATAAAGAGCTAAGCTCTTGTTTGTGGAGCAACAAATGCCTTCCATCTCTCTCTGTCCAAAGTCAACTCCTTTACATCTTAGGGTGAAACATAACAGCTTCTAAATTAGCACTTCTGTATAGCCTGAAGACTGTTTATAATGAAGAAGTTCTTATTGTGTACATAAAGGTAACTTACTCTTTATCATATTTGCCAATTTTGTAATCCAACAAATTCTTTATGGATTCCTTTAGATTTCCGAGACACCAAGGCTGCAGTGCCAAGTTTTGGGTTACCTTTTTCTCCACAACACAAGAGTCTTTGTCATTAACTAACTTTCGCAACTCTTTGAGTTCAAATTTTATAATAGTTGACATCTTTGTAAGCGCTTGTGTAATTTTTATACCGATGCATACATTTTCGTCGACGACGTACGTAAATAAAATTAATAAATAAAATTTATTTTTATACTCTTGGTTCGAAATGCAATTTTGATTGACGTCTCACGCACGTCACGCACGCACGGTCTCACTCAACTCATGACATGAACTCTCTAAACAGTGTTACCAACCCATAACCAAAATTTTCCCCCAAGTTTTTTCTGAATTCCCCTAAAATCCCCTAAATATAGAATTATCATCATCATCAGTTTTCAGAAACCCATTGCTGGACATAAGCCTCCTTATGTCAGTTCTTACCAGCGACTTTATATAGTGCCTATTTTTAAATTGTTTCGTAACTTTTAAAATAAAACATAAGATAAGTACAGTTTATTATATTATTAAAACTAACACGAAATGACAAATTTACTGTTAAACCGTGTTTAACGGCTTAGCCGTGGCTTAGATCGGTACAACCGGTCAGGAGACGTATTTTTGAAATCACTTGTCACATTACGAAGGGTTTGCGCGAGCGTTTCCAAACGGGCGCCCGTTGTAAACGCTCGTGCAAACCATTCGGGAAAATTGGAAAACCTGGCACGGGAAAATTTCCGCACGTCACGTCTAGAGATGGGCATCTACCCGGGTATTTACCCACGCTTGGGTATTTACCCGATATGCACCGGGTATATACCCGTATCTACCCGTTTGGGTGGGTAGATTGGAATATTTATTTAAAAATTTTTGTTAGTCCATTATTTATGTGTAGAAATGTACAAAAAGGTTATATAATGTATAAAACAATGAATATCTCTTAAAGAAAAAATATCAAAGATTAAAATCACTGATGCTTTCCATATTAAATATACAGATGCCATCTTATTTGATATCTGATTACTTATTTTAACATATAATTAGGTCTACTTACGTTTGCCAGCAAAAAATGAAAACATAGACCTGTCAATTTGTATGTTTCCATACAACGGGTAGATACGGGTAAATACCCGGCATACTATTTTGTGGGAAATGTTATAACAAGTTGATGGAGGATCGAAGAACTCATCTAAACGAATATCTTTTGTTCCGAGACCAACGCCGAAATCAGTAGTTTTGGCTCTTGGATAAGCAGTCAAAGATACCTACTCTCTATACATGTATGAGGGTGCTCGAATATTGACATCGCATTTGATGTCTGATTGCTCATTTTAACATCTTATTAGGTCTACTTACGTTTGCCAGCAAAAAATATAAAGTTAGACCTGTCAATTTGTATGTTCCCATACAACGGGTAGATACGGGTAAATACCCGGCATACTATTTTGTGGGAAATGTTATGACAAGTTGATGGGGATCGAAGAACTCGTCTAAATGAATATCTTTTGTTCCGAGACCAACCCCGAAATCAGTAGTTTTGGCTCTTAAATTAGCAGTAAAGATACCTACTCTCTATACATGTATAAGGGTGCTCGTATATTGACATCGCATTTGATGTCTGATTGCTCGTTTTAACGTCTACAAACATTTTCCAGCAAAAAATATGAACTTAAACCTGTCAATTTGTATGTTCCCATACAACGCTTAGATACGGGTAAATACCCGGCAAACTATTTTGCGGGAAATGTTATAATAAGTTGATGGGGGATGAAAGGACACGTTAAAACGAATATGTTTTAATCCGCGACCAACCCCGAAATCCTTAGTTTTTGCTATTGGATGAGCAATCAAAGATACGTACTCTCTATATGTATGAGGGTGCTCGTATATTGGCATCGCATTTGATGTCTGATTGATCATTTTACTATATAATTAGGTCTACAAACATTTGCCAGCAAAAAATATGAACTTAGACCTGTCAATTTATATGTTCCCATACAACGGGTAGATACGGGTAAATACCCGGCATACTATTTTGCGGGAAATGTTATAATAAGTTGATTGGGGATGAAAGGACACGTTGATACGAATATGTTTTGTTCCGCGACCAACCCCGAAATCCTTAGTTTTTGCTCTTGGATGAGCAATCAAAGATACGTACTCTCTATACAATGTCCTTTTTAATTAAGTACAAATATTTTAAGGGATGATTCGGTCCATCATTTCGAACAACTTTTCCCAATAAATGTATATCGAAATACGAAAAAATAATTTTCATTTTCCATAGTAATGACATCACGTGACTACTTCGATTTCTATGAAAACCTAAAAATTTTTTTTCGTATTTCGATATACATTTATTGGGAAAAGTTGTTCAAAATGATGGTCTGAATCACCCCTTAAAATATTTGTACTTAATAAAAAAGGACTTTGTATATGTATGAGGGTGCTCGTATATTGGCATCGCATTTGATGTCTGATTGATCATTTTACTATATAATTAGGTCTACAAATATTTGCCAGCAAAAAATATGAACTTAGACCTGTCAATTTGTATGTTCCCATACAACGGGTAGATACGAGTAAATACCGGGCATACTATTTTGTGGGAAATGTTATAAAAAGTTGATGGTAGATCGAAGAACTCATCTAAACGAATATCTTTTGTTTCGCGACCAACCCCGAAATCAGTAGTTTTGGCTCTTGTATGAGCAATCAAAGATACGTACTCTCTATATATGTATGAGGGTGCTCGTATATTGACATCGCATTTGATGTCTGATTGCTCGTTTTAACATCTAATTAGATCTACAAGCATTTGTCAGCAAAAAATATGAACTTAAACCTGTCAATTTGTATGTTCCCATACAACGGGTAGATACGGGTAAATACCCGGCATACTATTTTGTGGGAAATGTTACGACAAGTTGATGGGGGATCGAAGAACTCGTCTAAACGAATATCTTTTGTTCAGAGACCAACGCCGAAATCAGTAGTTTTGGCTCTTAAATTAGCAGTCAAAGATACCTAATCTCTATACATGTATGAGGGTGCTCATATATTGACATCGCATTTGATGTCTGATTTCACATTTTAACATCTAGTTAGGTCAACAAATATTTGCCAGGAAAAAATATAAAGTTAGACCTGTCAATTTGTATGTTCCCATACAACGGGTAGATACGGGTAAATACCCGGCATACTATTTTGTGGGAAATGTTATGACAAGTTGATGGGTGATCGAAGAACTCGTCTAAACAATCGAATATCTTTTGTTCCGAGACCAACCCCGAAATCAGTAGTTTTGGCTATTAAACTAGCAGTCAAAGATACTTAATCTCTATACATGTATGAGGGTGCTCGTATATTGACATCGCATTTGATTTCTGATTGCTCATTTTAACATCTTATTAGGTCAACTTACGTTTGCCAGCAAAAAGTGTAATCTTAGACCTGTTAATTTGTATATTTCCATACAACGGGTAGATAAGGGTAAATACCTGGCATACTATTTTGTGGGAAATGTTATGACAAGTTTATGAGTGATCAAAGAACTCGTCTAAACGAATATCTTTTGTTCCGAGACCAACGCCGAAATCAGTAGTTTTGGCTCTTAAATTAGCAGTCAAAGATACTTAATCTCTATACATGTATGAGGGTGCTCGTATATTAACATCGCATTTGATGTCTGATTACACATTTTACAATAAGTTAGGCCTTAAAATATTTGCCAGAAAAAAATATAAAGTTAGACCTGTCAATTTGTATGTTCCCATACAACGGGTAGATACGGGTAAATACCCGGCATACTATTTTGTGGGAAATGTTATGACAAGTTGATGGGGGATAGAAGAACTCGTCTAAACGAATATCTTTTTTTCCGAGACCAACACCGAAATCAGTAGTTTTGGCTCTTAAATTAGCAGTCAAAGATACTTAATCTCTATACATGTATGATGGTATTGATGGTGCTCGTATATTGACATCGCATTTGATGTCTGATTGCACATTTTAACATCTTATTAGGCCTACTAATTTTGCCAGCAAAAAGTGTAATCTTAGACCTGTTAATTTGTATGTTTCAATACAACGGGTAGATACGGGTAAATACCCGGCATACAATTTTGTGGGAAATGTTATGACAAGTTGATGGGGGATCGAAGAATTCGTCTAAACAAATATCTTTTGTTCCGAGACTAACCCCGAAATCAGTAGTTTTGGCTCTTAAATTACCAGTCAAAGATACTTAATCTCTATATATGAGTGAGGTTGCTCGTATATTGACATCGCATTTGATGTCTGATTGCTCAGTTTAACATCTTATAAGGTCTTCTTACGTTTTCCAGCAAAAACTGTAAACTTAGACCTGAAAATTTGTATGTTCCCATACAACGGGTAGATACAGGTAAATACCCGGCATACTATTTTGTAGGAAATGTTATGACAAGTTAATGGGGGATCGAAGAACTCGTCTATACAAATATCTTTTGTTTCGAGACAAACCCCGAATTCCGTAGTTTTGGCTCTTGAATGAGCAGTCAAAGATACCTACTCTCTATACATGTATGAGGGTGCTCGTAATTTGACATGGCATTTGATGTCTAATTGCTCATTTTAATATCTTATTAGGTCTTCTTATGTTTGCCAGCAAAAAATGTAAACTTAGACCTGTTAATTTGTATGTTTCCATACAACGGGTAGATACGGGTAAATACCCGGCATACTATTTTGTGGTAAATGTTATGATAAGTTGATGGGGGATCGAAGAACTCGTCTAAACGAATATCTTTTATTCCGAGACCAACCCCGAAATCAGTAGTTTAGGCTCTTGAATGAGCAGTCAAAAATACCTAATCTCTATACATGTATGAGGGTGCTCGTATATTGACATCGCATTTGATGTCTGATTGCTCATTTTCACATCTTATTAGGTCTTCTTACGTTTGCCAGCAAAAAATATAAACTTATACCTGTAAATTTGTATGTTCCCATACAACGGGTAGATACGGGTAAACACCCGGCATACTATTTTGTAGGAAATGTTATGACAAGTTGATGGGGGATTGAAGAACTCGTCTAAACAAATATCTTTTGTTCCGAGACCAACCCCGAAATCAGTAGTTAAGGCTCTTGAATTAGCAGTCAAAGATACCTACTCTCTATACATGTATGAGGGTGCTCGTATATTGACATCGCATTTGATGTCTGATTGTACATTTTAACATTTAGTTAGGTCTACAAATATTTGCCAGCAAAAAGTATAATCTTAGACCTGTTAATTTGTATGTTTCCATACAACGGGTAGATACGGGTAAATACCCGGCATACTATTTTGTGGGAAATGTTATGACAAGTTGATGGGGGATCGAAGAACTCGTCTAAACGAATATCTTTTGTTCCGAGACCAACCCCGAAATCAGTAGTTTAGGCTCTTGAATTAGCAGTCAAAGATACCTAATCTCTATTCATGTATAAGGGTGCTCGTATATTGACATCGCATTTAATGTCTGAATGCTCATTTAAACATCTTTTTAGGTCTTCTTACGTTTGCCAGCAAAAAATGTAAATTTTGACCTGTTAATTTGTATGTTTTCATACAACGGGTAGATACGGGTAAATACCCGGCATACTATTTTGTAGGAAATGTTATGACAAGTTGATGGGGTATCCAAGAACTCGTCTATACGAATATCTTTTGTTCCGAGACCAACCCTGAAATCAGTAGTTTTGGCTCTTGGATGAGCAGTCAAAAATACCTACTCTCTATACATGTATGAGGGTGCCCATATATTGACATCACATTTTATAAACTCTTACTTATTTAACCACTTTTAAGTATGTCTTTGCGCACCTCCCAACAAAAAAATGATAATAAATCAAAAAAGCCTATTATCAAAGTATGATTAGTATGGTGGTTTCATATACTTTAATGTCAGATTTGACGTCTTCCTGCATTTGAAGCATATTACAGCGCTTGCACACACTTTCCGACACGAATTGCGAAGTAATTACTCATAAAATTCAATCTACCCACCAAATGGGTAGATACGGGTATATACCGGGTATTTACCCAATCTACCGGGTATATTCCCAAATGGGTAGATTGGGTATTTACCCGCCGCCCATCTCTAGTCACGTCTATCGATTTCTCTGGGGACCGGGGAAGGGCGGGCGCGCATTTTCCCTGTGTCGGCAGCGATTTGACCTAAATTTTTATATAATTTAATATATGCTGTTTTGAATTAATTTAAGTTAATTTTAATTTAAGGTTGTATTTATTTAGTTAATATTATATTGTTATTAGATTTATTGCAAAGTTAAAGAAATATTTAAGTGATCAGTCAATAAGAAAAAAAGCTCATGAAATCGAATCTAATTTCATAATGCAATTAACAAAGTTAAAGCCCCAGAAAAATAAAAATAATTTTAGCCCCTAGAAATATCCCTTTTAACACTTCTAGCTCCTAAATTTGGGGTAAAACCCCTAAGTTGGCAACCGCGTCTCAAAGCTAAGGATGACGTTCATGACGTCTATTACGTCTGTGTTGACATTGACATTCCAGAAAAAAAAGTCAAGTTTCGTGTGCTGTGGGGACCTCTTTTGAAGTCGAGTCGCCTAAACTAGCTACCTTGGTATTTATTATTATAAACAAGTTTATTTGCTAAGCAAAATAAAAATAAACCAGCTGTTAAGAACGACATTTAGTGATGATGATGAGTAGCAGAACTACCGATACGACTTAATATCCGTAAGTTCCGTAACCGATCCTCCATCCATTATTTGCTAGAAAAAGTCCTGTCCTGAGTAGAGATGGGCATCTACCCGGGTATTTACCCACGCTTGGGTATTTACCCGATATGCACCGGGTATATACCCGTATCTACCCGTTTGGGTGGGTAGATTGGAATATTTATTTAAAAAATTGTGTGAGTCCACTATTTATGTGTAGAAATGTACAAAAAGGTTATATAATGTATAAAACAATGAATATCTCTAAAAGAAAAAATATCAAAGATTAAAATCACTGATGCTTTCCATATTAAATATACAGATGCCATCTTATTTGTTATCTGATTACTTATTTTAACATATAATTAGGTCTACTTACGTTTACCAGCAAAAAATGTAAACATAGACCTGTCAATTTGTATGTTTCCATACAACGGGTAGATACGGGTAAATACCCGGCATACTATTTTGTGGGAAATGTTATAACAAGTTGATGGGGGATCGAAGAACTCATCTATACGAATATCTTTTGTTCCGAGACCAACCCCGAAATCAGTAGTTTTGGCTCTTGGATAAACAGTCCAAGATACCTACTCTCTATACATGTATGAGGGTGCTCGTATATTGACATCGCATTTGATGTCTGATTGCTCATTTTAACATCTTATTAGGTCTACTTACGTTTGCCAGCAAAAAGTGTAATCTTAGACCTGTTAATTTGTATGTTTCCATACAACGGGTAGATACGGGTAAATACCCGGCATACTATTTTGTGGGAAATGTTATGACAAGTTGATGGGGGATCGAAGAATTCGTCTAAACGAATATCTTTTGTTCCGAGACCAACCCCGAAATCAGTAGTTTTGGCTCTTAAATTAGCAGTCAAAGATACCTAATCTCTATACATGTATGAGGGTGCTCGTATATTGACATCGCATTTAATGTCTGATTGCACATTTTAACATCTAGTAAGGTCTTAAAATATTTGCCAGCAAAAAATATAAAGTTAGACCTGTCAATTTGTATGTTCCCATACAACGGGTAGATACGGGTAAATACCCGGCATACTATTTTGTGGGAAATGTTATGACAAGTTGATGGGGGATCGAAGAATTCGTCTAAACGAATATCTTTTGTTCCGAGACTAACCCCTAAATCAGTAGTTTTGGCTCTTAAATTAGCAGTCAAAGATACCTAATCTCTATACATGTATGAGGGTGCTCGTATATTGACATCGCATTTGATGTCTGATTGCACATTTAAACATCCAGTTAGGTCTAAAAATATTTGCCAGCAAAAAATATAAAGTTAGACCTGTCAATTTGTATGTTCCCATACACCGGGTAGATACGGGTAAATACCCGGCATACTATTTTGTGGGAAATGTTAACCCTTCAAATGTCGACATAGCAGACACAATAGAATAACAATACATCAGACGCCCGCTCCGGGCGTCCCACAGTTAAAGGGTTATGACAAGTTTATAGGGGATCAAAGAACTCGTCTTAACGAATATCTTTTGTTCCGAGACTAACCCCGAAATCAGTAGTTTTGGCTCTAAAATTAGCAGTCAAAGATACCTAATCTCTATACATGTATGAGGGTGCTCGTATATTGACATCGCATTCGATGTCTGATTGCACATTTTAACATCCAGTTAGGTCTAAAAATATTTGCCAGCAAAAAATATAAAGTTAGACCTGTCAATTTGTATGTTCCCATGCAACGGGTAGATACGGGTAAATACCCGGCACACTATTTTGTGGGAAATGTTATGACAAGTTGATAGGGGATCAAAGAACTCGTCTTAACGAATATCTTTTAATCCGAGACTAACCCCGAAATCAGTAGTTTTGGCTCTTAAATTAGCAGTCAAAGATACCTAATCTCTATACATGTATGAGGGTGCTCGTATATTGACATCGCATTTGATCTCTAATTGCTCATTTTAACATCTTATTAGGTCTACTTACGTAAGCCAGCAAAAAGTGTAATCTTAGACCTGTTAATTTGTATGTTTCCATACAACGGGTAGATACGGGTAAATACCCGGCATACTATTTTGTGGGAAATGTTTTGACAAGTTGATGGGGGATCGAAGAACTCGTCTAAACGCATATCTTTTGTTCCGAAACCAACCCCGAAATCAGTAGTTTTGGCTCTTAAATTAGCAGTCAAAGATACCTAATCTCTATACATGTATGAGGGTGCTCGTATATTGACATCGCATTTGATGTCTGATTGCACATTTTAACATCCAGTTAGGTCTAAAAATATTTGCCAGCAAAAAATATAAAGTTAGACCTGTCAATTTGTGTGTTCCCATACAACGGGTAGATACGGGTAAATACCCGGCATACTATTTTGTGGGAAATGTTATGACAAGTTGATGGGGGATCAAAGAACTCGTCTAAACGAATATCTTTTGTTCCGAGACTAACCCCGAAATCAGTAGTTTTGGCTCTTAAATTAGCAGTCAAAGATACCTAATCTCTATACATGTATGAGGGTGCTCGTATATTGACATCGCATTCGATGTCTGATTGCACATTTTAACATCTAGTTAGGTCTTAAAATATTTACCAGCAAAAAATATAAAGTTAGACCTAACAATTTGTATATTCCCATACTACGGGTAGATACGGGTAAATACCCGGCATACTATTTTGTGGGAAATGTTATAACAAGTTGATGGGGGATCGAAGAACTCATCTATACGAATATCTTTTGTTCCGAGACCAACCCCGAAATCAGTAGTTTTGGCTCTTGGATAAGCAGTCCAAGATACCTACTCTCTATACATGTATGAGGGTGCTCGTATATTGACATCGCATTTGATGTCTGATTGCTTATTTTAACATCTTATTAGGTCTACTTACGTTTGCCAGCAAAAAGTGTAATCTTAGACCTGTTAATTTGTATGTTTCCATACAACGGGTAGATACGGGTAAATACCCGGCATACTATTTTGTGGGAAATGTTATGACAAGTTGATGGGGGATCGAAGAATTCGTCTAAACGAATATCTTTTATTCCGAGACTAACCCCGAAATCAGTAGTTTTTGCTCTTAAATTAGCAGTCAAAGATACTTAACCTCTATACATGTATGAGGGTGCTCGTATATTGACATCGCATTTGATCTCTAATTGCTTGTTTTAACATCTCATTAGGTCTACTTACGTTTGCCAGCAAAAAGTGTAATCTTAGACCTGTTAATTTGTATGTTTCCATACAACGGGTAGATACGGGTAAATACCCGGCATACTATTTTGTGGGAAATGTTATGACAAGTTGATGGGGGATCGAAGAACTCGTCTATACGAATATCTTTTGTTCCGAGGCCACCCCGAAATTCTTAGTTTTGGCTCTTATATTAGCAGTCAAAGATACCTAATCTCTATACATGTATGAGGGTGCTCGTATATTGACATCGCATTTGATGTCTGATTGCACATTTTAACATCTAGTTAGGTCTACAAATATTTGCCAGCAAAAAATATAAAGTTAGACCTGTCAATTTGTACGTTCCCATACAACGGGTAGATACGGGTAAATACCCGGCATACTATTTTGTGGGAAATGTTATGACAAGTTGATGAGGGAACGAAGAACTCGTCTAAACGAATATCTTTTGTTCCGAGACCAACCCCTAAATCAGTAGTTTTGGCTCTTAAATTAGCAGTCAAATATACCCAATCTCTATACATGTATGAGGGTGCTCGTATATCGACATCGCATTTGATCTCTGATTGCTCATTTTAACATCTTATTAGGCCTACTTACGTTTGCCAGCAAAAAGTGTAATCTTAGACCTGTTAATTTGTATGTTTCCATACAACGGGTAGATACGGGTAAATACCCGGCATACTATTTTGTGGGAAATGTTATGACAAGTTGATGGGGGATCGAAGAATTCGTCTAAACGAATATCTTTTATTCCGAGACTAACCCCGAAATCAGTAGTTTTTGCTCTTAAATTAGCAGTCAAAGATACTTAACCTCTATACATGTATGAGGGTGCTCGTATATTGACATCGCATTTGATCTCTAATTGCTTGTTTTAACATCTCATTAGGTCTACTTACGTTTGCCAGCAAAAAGTGTAATCTTAGACCTGTTAATTTGTATGTTTCCATACAACGGGTAGATACGGGTAAATACCCGGCATACTATTTTGTGGGAAATGTTATGACAAGTTGATGGGGGATTGAAGAACTCGTCTATACGAATATCTTTTGTTCCGAGGCCAACCCCGAAATTTTCAGTTTTGGCTCTGATATTAGCAGTCAAAGATACCTAATCTCTATACATGTATGAGGGTGCTCGTATATCGACATCGCATTTGATCTCTGATTGCTCATTTTAACATCTTATTAGGCCTACTTACGTTTGCCAGCAAAAAATGTAAACTTAGACCTGTTAATTTGTATGTTTCCATACAACGGGTAGATACGGGTAAATACCCGGCATACCATTTTGTGGGAAATGTTATGACAAGTTGATGGGGGATCGAAGAACTCGTCTAAACGAATATCTTTTGTTTCGAGCCCAACCCCGAATTCCGTAGTTTTGGCTCTTGTATGAGCAGTCAAAGATACCTACTCTCTATACATGAGTGAGGTTGTTCGTATATTGACTTATTGACATCGCATTCGATGTCTGATTGCTCATTTTAACATCTTATTAGGTCTTCTTACGTTTGCCAGCAAAAACTGTAAACTTAGACCTGAAAATTTGTATGTTCCCATACAACGGGTAGATACGGGTAAATACCCGGCATACTATTTTGTAGGAAATGTTATGACAAGTTGATTGGAGATTGAAGAACTCGTCTAAACGAATATCTTTTGTTCCGAGACCAACCCCGAAATCCGTAGTTAAGGCTCTTGAATTAGCAGTCAAAGATACCTAATCTCTATACATGTATGAGGGTGCTCGTATTATGACATCGCATTTGATGTCTGATTATTTATTTTAACATATAATTAGGTCTACTTACGTTTACCAGCAAAAAATGTAAACATAGACCTGTCAATTTGTATGTTTCCATACAACGGGTAGATACGGGTAAATACCCGGCATACTATTTTGTAGGAAATGTTATGACAAGTTGATGGGGGATCGAAGAACTCGTCTATACGAATATCTTTTGTTCCGAGACCAACCCTGAAATCAGTAGTTTTGGCTCTTGGATGAGCAGTCAAAGATACCTACTCTCTATACATGTATGAGTGCCCATATATTGACATCGCATTTTATATCTTCTTACTCATTTAACCACTTTTAAATATGTCTTTGCGCACCTCCCAACAAAAAAATGATAATAAATCAAAAAAGTCTATTATCAAAGTATGATTAGTATGGTGGTTTCATATACTTTAATGTCAGATTTGACGTCTACCTGCATTTTAAGCACATTACAGCGCTTGCACACACTTTCCGACACGAATTGCGAAGTAATTACTCATAAAATTCAATCTACCCACCAAATGGGTAGATACGGGTATATACCGGGTATTTACCCAATCTGCCGGGTATATTCCCAAATGGGTAGATTGGGTATTTACCCGCCGCCCATCTCTAGTCCTGAGTCAGGACAGGACTTTTCCTGACCTTCTAGCGTTCTGCGTTAACGATATTAATCTGTGCGTTACCGCTTGAAATGAAAACTCCCAAAAATTTAATGCCATTGCCACGCCAATTTTTAACATTCCTAAATGTCAATGTCATCGAGGTTAAATAAATTGTAATAAAGCTTAAAGTGCGTTTCATCAAATAGTTCCTTTGTCGTCATGTTGGCACCAGTGTTTGTCAATAACGTCAACACGGTGAACATACGCTGCGAGTTTTTATTACTATAATTGTAATTCCTAGAGAAAATCATGCCGAAAACGTTGAAAAGTGGTGAAAGAATGATGGTGTTGAAAGTGAAGGAGTTTTGTGAACGTGAAAAACGTAACGATGCCCCAATTATTCCATTAAGATGTGTACAAGCTAGGGTCGCCGCCATTACAGGTTAGTGAAATAGGGTTACCAGCATCAGTTTAATCACCCTTGCTGTTTAATGCCACCAGTGGAAAAAAGTAGTTAATTTTTGTTCATAAGTCCAAATTCGTTTAATTTTCTGATGATATATAATTTTGTTATTAAAATTAAGGATGCGATCATATCTTCTTCATCTATAGCGTATTCAGAAAAATAATAGAAAAATAGAGAGTTACGTCATGATTATATAATAATAAATAATTTGACGTTGTTTTAGGTATATCTGAAAAAACAGTGTCGAAAATCAGCAAAGAAGGTAAGGAGGCAGCTTCAACGTCGAAAAAAGTTACGACACCGCGCAAAATTGGTCCTCGACGCAAAACTCATGAACTGGATGATTTTGAACGATGTACTATAAGGCATAAAATACATGAATTTTATTCCGTTAGAAAGGAATTGCCTACATTGTTGAAATTGTTACATGAAATGCGAAATGAGATAGACTTTAAAGGTAGTCGCACTACTTTGTGGAGAATTATAAAAGAGATGGGATTTTATTTCAATAAATGCAAATCCAAAAGAAAGGTTTTGATGGAGAGATACGACATTGTTGCCTGGCGTCATCGATATCTGGAAGAATTAAGAAATAATTGTCTTGGAGCCCAACGGCCAGTCGTGTATTTAGACGAAACATATATACACGCCACATATTGCGCTGGAAAATGTTGGCAAAGCGAGACTGAAGAAGGTGTTTTGTATTCAGATTCCAAAGGACCACGGTGGATCATTGTCCACGCTGGTGGCGCCATGGGCTTTATACCCAATGCTCAACTGATTTTTAGATCCCAATCGAAGTCAGCTGATTATCATGACGAAATGAACAAAGTAAATTTCAATAAGTGGTTGAAGGAAAAATTAATTCCTAATCTACCTCCACAGTCCATTGTAGTCATGGATAATGCATCCTACCATACTGTTCAGATAAATAAGGCACCCACAATGTCAAGTACAAAGTCAGAGATGCAATCTTGGATCACGAATAAAGGACTTTCATATTTGCCGACCATGCTAAGAGCGCAGCTGTTTGAAATTATCAGAGAACATAAACAGCCACCTGTTTATGAAGCAGATGTGATGTTGGAAGAACATGGCCATAAAGTGGTAAGGCTTCCACCTTACCATTGTGACTTAAACCCCATTGAGCTAATATGGAGTGTATTAAAAAGAAGGATAGCCGAAAAAAATGTAGGTCAAGAAGCTAATAAGATAGTACAAATTACGGAAGAAGCTTTTGCTACGATCACTCAGGAGGAATGGAAAAAGGAATGCCAGCACGTAATAAATATTGAAGAAAAATACTACGCTGCTGGCCCAGCCGTCGACAATGAAACAGATAGATTCATAATCGAAGTAGGAGACGATAGTGATACTTCTGATGACAGTGAATCTATTTATGACGAAATGTCAGATGTAGACATGATTGATGAACACAGTTATTGTAAAAAAATATAATAAAATGATACCTTAAATGTTTTGTTTTTTATTGATGATGATAATCTATCCTTCCTAGCGCCCTGAATAGTATCCCATATTAGCACCCATAGTAGAGTAGCGCCAAACTTGGAACCAGTCAGAGTTTCGTCAAAACCCCTATGACCTATGTAAGACAAATCAGCGTAAATTTCGTGTTAATCCAATCCAAACGTATAACCCATCGAAAGCGCCTACCAATCAAAGGGAATCATGAAATCTGCTAGTAGTTAATTGTAACAAAATGATATATATAGATGAATACCTAATGATTCAACGATCATATTATTGTATTAACTAATAAAAATATCTCCCTTAATTTAAGGTAGTATAATGGGGTAGTATGGGAACCGTAGATGGGAACACTGATAGGCAATACTGCCAACATGACGGCAAAGGAACTATTCTATGAAACGCATTTTTTTTTTTTTTTCTAGCTAGATCCTATTTAAGTTAGGTTAGATATAAATAAACACGACGAATTATTTATTACCGTACCTTTCCGCTAACCCTTTCGATAATAAATTATCATTAATCACCTTTTCTTAATTTAGTATTACACATTTAAAATAACGAACACAATATATTTTGGAAAAGTGCAGTTTGCTAAAAATGAACTCACTGTCTACAAACTTATTTTCTATGTACAAGTCTATTTTACAGAATCCTTCTGTGTTCAGGTAAGTACTTTTCAAATGTTTCGACGATGAATCGGTAATTTTGTCTAACCACCATGATAATGATTGAGTATGAAATTGTGTATATGTACATATCATCTAATTTTGAGTATATATAAGTACGCCTTGAGTTTCACTGACAATCATTATCATAACAGGATATGTAGCTACGCGGGAGCGCATTTAAGTTGCGCAAAGTTTAAATCTCAAATCTTTTGTCATGCATATTTTATTGAACTTGGCTCCAATTTTCACATTTATGGTTTTGGTGGGATTCAACATTTACAGATGGGCTGCAGCAACACAAAAATGTAATTATTCAAGACCAACTAGCTTTCCAGACTATTTTCAAAATCCAATATTCAGAAAAGAAGATCAAGCTTTACTAATAGAGAATTCGGAGCTTTCTAAATATGCCACCATACCAGTTAAACCTCCTGCTTCTTATGAAACTTCTTCAGTGTACCATGACCCTTTGGTCAAGTAAGTAATTTTTGTTATACTTCAAGTAAGTATCTTCTAGATTTTTTAACTTTAACATGAGACTTTTACTTACCATTTTCTATTTAAATAGGTATGTCAGTCATTGGCAGTTAACTTTTTACTGTGCAATTTAACGCTTGATCTCGAAACTCATGTACCTATAAGAGGTTGGGTGGAAACAGGAATTGGGTACTTGACTCTGTTTGATTTTGTACAATATCTTTTACAACATTTTTCACTATAAATTAATCTTTTTCTGAAAACAGCAAGAAAATTGGTTATTAAATAAAAGTAGTAATTAGCATTTCAAATATAAGCATGGAGAAAAGTGGAAGTGTGGTGGTCACATCTTGCTTTGTTTTTTGTGCACCTTAAAACCTAATGGCAGTGACATCACATTCCTATATGTGCATCCTTTTTATCTTACTTAATAGTTCCCTTTCCACCAGATTTTATTTTATACCTTACATAGTTTTACTTTCAGATTGCTACTTTTCAATATGAAATGTAAAAAAAAATAGTCAAGTACTGAATTGAGGTTGATCCCTAGGTATCAAACAAAAGATATTTTCATGAATAATTAGCAAAATAGAAACAATCAATATAATATATACATACTATACTATAAGGCCATGGTGCGACAGGGGTGGCCCTTGGGGCACCCCTAAGCCAAGAACATTATAATTATTATATAATTAACTAGCAGTCCATCCCGGCTTCGCCCGTGGTACATACATAGCCTATGTCACTCAGGGATAACATACCTATCCAACAGTGAAAGAATTTTTAAAATCGATCCAGTAGTTTCGGAGCCTATTCAATACAATCAAACAAACAAATCTTTCCTCTTTATAATATTAGTGTAGATAAGTATTACATTTGAGAAATAAAAATTACATTCAAATAACTACATTGTTTGAATCTATATTATAGCAAATATTTTTTTGTTGCAATAATACCTTATAAAAGTAAACAAAGTACATAACATAACTTGTTTTAATTCCAAATTTTATGAAAATAAATTGAATCCCTAAAATATATTGATTACTTAGTATTACACTGTTGTAAATTAAAAAGTTGTGTTTTTATTGCAGTAAAGTTATAAACCATGTTATGGAAATGGGCAAGAAAAAACTAGCTCGAAGTCTTGTTGAAAAGGCATTTGAAAATATAAAGAGGAGACAAATTGAAAGATATCATCTTGCATCAACTCCTGAGGAAAAGGCTAAAATTATACTGAATCCTAAAGAAATACTGCACAAGGCTGTGGCAAATTGCAAACCTTTATTACAACTCTCCCCAATAAAGAGGGGTGGTATTACATACCAGGTGAGCTGACTTATATTCATAACATAGATATTCATTACTTACATTGCATAACCCATTAAAAAAATAGGATGTATGCAAGTGTGACCATGTATTCTGCTATCTCTTTCGCACATAGAGTTTGTGACAGAGTTAGACTGAACACGTCGTTTACGTTATCCCGCCTAAAGCGGCGTACTTATGACGGTATAAACTTATTATGCCAGGCAAATAAAAAAAAAACTCTGAAACCCTTTCAAGTGTTCACCCCTAACGACTTTTAAACAGCTACCAAACTTGCTTTCATGTAACAAAAATCTCATCTAAATGAGTACATCTGTTCAAGACCTACGATTCCACAGACAGACAGACAGGCAATTGCGTCAAACTTATAAAACCCCTTCTTTTTGTCAGGGGTTAAAAATGGGACTTAGCATGAACCTTTCTTATTGGGTGTAAAATTTCGAATAGGAAATATATCCTTAATCGTCGCAGACAGACAAACCAAGATACAAAGTATAAGGCTTGGTACAGATCTTTGTCTCTCATAGAGACGTCAGAATGAAGGGACCCAAAGATCAAATTCATTTGTGTTTAGGATTATTCAAAGAGAGTAAGTATACATATAATTTATAATGAAATAAGCTTACAGTAATGGGTGTATTTTGAAAAAAAAATACCCAAATGTAATGTAAAATATATTATTTATGGTGACCTAGATGATACCACAACCAATGTAAATTGGTCCAAATTTTGTTTCCAGGTTCCTGGCCCAATAACAGAGAAGAGATCCTTATTTCTCGCAATAAAATGGCTTCTGGAGGCGACTAACGACAAGGATAGAACAATACACTTCCCAGAACAGTTTGCAAGAGAACTTCTAGATGCTGCTAACAACACCGGGAAGGTTGTTAAAAGGAAACAGGATTTGCATCGCCAATGCGAAGCCAACAGGGCATACGCACATTACAGATGGCAGTAGTATTTAATATAGCGTTATTCTTAGCATTTGAGTGTTAATATTAAAAAGTTAGAGTTGAATATGGTCTATTTAATTTTACTGCTCCTATTCGATTAGAATATTTCCATATAGATAAGTAATGTAAAGAAACAAAATCAGTTGGACCTAGCGAAAAAAATAATGGATGACCATAATGTACTATTAGAGCTAGTCAAATTAAGCCGAATATTATAGGCAATCAGGGAACATAATTCGTGTAGTTTTGAAAAATTCATATCACATCTCGAATATTTTTAGGGATAGCGATTTCAGATAAAAGTTTCTACATAAAATTTCCTACAAAGGTCATACTTATTTTTACTTTACGATCAATACTTTATGAGCTAGGTGTCAAAGTTAAATCATCCAAATTGGTATTTGAGCACTTGAGAAACATACGTAACAATTTTTACATAATAATTTTTCTAAACCAAAAACCGACATCAACACCAAACTGATTTTGATAATTCTTAATTTCAGTAAACGGGTAACTCACGTATAGAGTCAGCTACTACATGTGATTTTAATAACATTTCTATGAGACCACCTCACAATTATGCCGGTTTAAACAAATAGAATTTTCCCGTATCGAGTAATCCGGGAACTATATACCATACCTAGTACGTATTCTGTGACCATACTTATTTTTTACATATAACACCAAACTACACACACAACCGATTTTGATAAAATTTCACGAAACTTTACAAGTATGCCCTTTTAAACGAAGCATTTAAGGATTGTGGACTCCTAGGCTCAGTCTGTGCAATTGATCAAGAAATATATCATATCATATAAAAATACGCAATCGAAACAGTCGAATCGAGTAAGTAGTAAGTACTGTTTTTTTATTGGATGTCGGTCGAAAGTACTGTTAAAATATTAATTATTTATTACGAAATATAACATGACGTTGGGATAATCATATAGGCAGTAAATACCTAACATCTCTGAATCGGTTTTAAATACCATGTAACTTAAAAAAATCTTTTTTTTTCTTATTTTTTCATGTGCATGTGCCTTATGCCTGTTTGCCTACTTAGTAATAAAAAAAAAGCACGAGCCCCCTTGTGCGGGCCCTTAGGCTGCAGCATATGTATTGCCTGTCAGATAGTCCCATAGAAACTGACAAAATCGATTGTATACTTTAGTATTGAAGTGTTTTCAGTTTTGAAAAAGTACCTTTAATAATCAGCTCACCCCCATCTGGAAACCACAAGGTATTTAACTGTGCCAATTTTCAAAACTGCAAGATTTTTTAAACTTCTATTAATGTTCCTAGACTATTTCAGTGGAATGAGACAATTTATATATACATCATGGCAGGCACGATAAAACTGAAAGGAGCAGTGAAGCTGAACTAACTATAAGTAAGTGCAATGCATGTACCTACCTATTTCTAGTAAAGGGTTTTTCAATAGGGACGCTCGAACTTTGAAAGTTTATAGCGGCCATCCTGGAAAAGCGATAACTGTAAAATTTGGCAGGAATACTTTTTATTCATGACATTTCACCATAGAACACTACACGCTTCAACACCGCGTAGAAATTGTAAAACTAAAAAATATTATCAACATCAGTGCTCTGTTTGCTGAACGATCCGTGCGTTGCGTCCAATTTATGGTATTCATGGTCCTACAGAGTTCACAATCCGTCGTTTAATTAATAAATTTGAAACAACCGGGTCGGTTTTGGATGAAACAGTGCCTGTACGTCAAAGAAACGCAAGATCGTCGGAAAATATTGTTGCCGTTCGGGATAGTGTGCGAGAAAAAGACAGTCTATTCCGCGTCGTACGCAAGGACTGGGTGTTTCCGGGCTTGGTGTGACGGTGGTGACATCAACTGGCCAACGAGATCGTGTGATCTAGCACCGCTCGATTACTTCCTGTGGGGCTACGTGAAATCTCGAGTCTATCTTGACAAACCACAGACAATTGCTGCCCTGCAGGCCAAAATAACTCGCGTTTTTCATGAGATTGAGCGCCATTTATGCGAAAATGTCGTCTAAAATTGGTCCATCAGGATACACCACCTTCAGTAGAGTCGCGGCGGCCATTTGGCGGAAATTATATTCCGTATAATGTCATCAAATTTTCTTTAAAATAAAAAATTGTGGCAATATCACTTAAACAGGTTGTTTTATACCATTTCAAAGTTCGAGCGCTCTTAATGAAAAACACTGTAGTTAGAAAATATATGTACCTATAGGGTGAGTTAAGGTTGCGTTTCCACCAGAGATGTGCGAGGATGTGTAGCGAACGAGGGATGGCTGTGTGACCAATAGAATCGCTTCATTTACATATTTTAATATTTATTTTAATAATATTGTGTTACGGCAATTTTGTCTGATTTTGTTAATTAAAAGCCGTGTGGTTTCCGGCAGAGTAGAAGAGGGGCACTACTAGTCTTCCCGTGGATGTCGTAGAAGTTGACTTAGGAAATACAAGATAAATAAAGCTTATAAACATCAATGAGACCTCTTTAACCCGTCTGGCCAGCGAGGAGAGTATTGGTCAATATTTAAGTAGTTATATCATAAATAATCATACTGGATAGAAGTAATCTATTTCCGAAATATTAAACTTTAGTTGTGTAGCGGGCGACCACGGAAACCTAAAACGCGCGTGTCCCCACCCCAAACGCACTTGTCCATTTATTTAGATAACAATAAATTGTTCTCCTCTGTATAAGTAATTCATTATCATCATTGTCAGCTTTTAAAAAAACACTGATGCAAGGCATAGCGGCATATACGCCTTTTGTCTGCGTTATTGAACCCCTAGCCTTAGAGATCCAGTTATTTCCAACTTTTCCAGCAATCCTATGGTAGCTGCCGGACTCCCAACGCTGTATAATTAATATAGAAAAGCAAACGTCGATATCCGTCTACTTATAAGTACGTCACATTAATTATCCACGAAAAATCAATACCTGTATGTATAAGTAGTGAATGCCAAAGCTTTATCTTTATATTTATCTGTATGTATAGCTGATAGCAGACTTACTCGTATATAGATATAGATATAAAATTGTTTTAGTTCCTATTTGGGAGACTAGACTAACGTACGGTGATTGAAGCGAGTTATGTTTTGGTGTCGTGCAATATGTTTAGTTATTGAAATTTTTGGAACGTAATTTGTAAGTATTCTTATCTGTCTCTTATTTAAATTTGAAATATTGGTGTAGATCTTTTAGCGAAATATGTTGATATGATAAACTTCAAAACTTTTGTATCTTCGAATTGATTTTAGGTAACTTATTAAATATTTAGGATAATCATAATTCCAGTAAATACCGCATTGCGTATAATTTTGTCAATATAGGTTACCTTCCTACGTAGGTAGGATCTATTCGCCAGCCAAGATCTTGTATGTTTCGTACTTTTATTTATTTACTTACTTGATCTATTTAATATCCGCAGTAATTTATAAATTAAAAACTGCCGGCGCGTTTTTTGTCTGCTTGTCAGTAGCGTGTATTTTATACAGACGCAGAATTTTTCTACCCTGTGCCACCCTAATATAACATTGAATATGTACTAGATATGCAGCTTTTCTCGTAATTTAGATAAGATTAGTGTCAAAACATTTTTGACAGGGTTGGGCAGTACTTACCTACTCTTTCAAAATCATGTGCACGTCACTGCTGCCTGCATGTAAAGGATGAACTCAAAAACTATACGCGGTGACCTATTTATTACATTGAAGTACTTCTTAGGAAATGTTTACGTGTTATTGGATCTCCAATGTATAAAATTTGTATTCAGCTTCGCTTGATGATTTTGGGGTAGGTAAATCTCTGATGAGCTACTTCTTCATCTTATTCTTACCGTGTTGGAGCAATATAAAACCACCTCTCATTGGCATTAACGGAAGCAAAATATAAACCTCCATCCACCCGGAAAAGTAAAATTGTACTTATATGCATACGTAGGTATTGCTCATCAGTTTTGTAATGAGTCATTCATCACTGATCAAGTCATTACCCACGGAAGCTCTTATCAGAGCGAGTACGCGTGAACTCATTCCATAGAAGTGGACTGACGGTGATTCCTATTATAATAAACATATAATAGAAGTACCTACTTAACTAGTGATATAAAAGTAGTCTTTTATAGTTATTAATGTTGAACTAGCCGAAGCCCGCGACTTCATTCAAGAAGACTTTATGAAAATGCTCATCAGGCAGAACAACTTTTGCTAAGGTGTCATTTTTATGTTTCTTATAAGTACTTTAGCTGGTAGACCATTATGGTTCTTTATCAGGTGTTCTACTTTTCAAAATCAATTATATACCATATGTTTCCCACATTGCCCAGGCTTAACAGCTATATGACAAAAAATCTGTCTAGTATTTCCAGAGATTAGTGGGTACAAACAGACAGACAGATATTTTTGTTTTATACTTACTTTACTACTATGTCTCCATTGCTCACAATATTTTTTTAAATTTTGTCTGTACACATTTATTTTAACTGTTTTATTATATATATAGATAATTCAGGGGTATATAAAACACGAATGTGGATCCATAGCGGGGCAGAACCCAGGTACATATAGACTACGCTGAATGTGGCTGTTTGATGATAAGTAAGGAAGGGATTTAGTTTGCGTTGCACAATTAAATTTAGCACAACTTATGTTAGAAATTAAACGGGATTTAAGCCGCATAACGTCCACTGATGGACATTTTCCAAAATGACCGATAAGAGCGGCCTGCATTCAGCGCTTTCCAGCGACTCTGGTCAGGCCATCTGACCACCTTGTAGGTGGGTGCCCTACGCTTATATCGTCGGTAATTTTATTTTCTTCCTATTTTGAATAATGCATTCTTTCCTCTAAACAAAAGAAAACTTTCTTGTTATTACGAGTATCAAAGTTTCGTAAAAAATTAGAACTATAAAAAAACATAAAAATTAAGTCCATTTGTTTTTTTATCGAAATTTTACATATATCTACCTGCATAAATAAAGACTTGCTTTTGTCGACTAATCCTATCTTTACTAGAGTTCCAAGGAACCTTTATAGTTTCGCCATGTCTGTCTGTCTGTGTCTATTTCCGCGGTCCTACCGGAGACAACAAGTACTAGAAAGCTGTAATTTGCCACATGCATGTATATTAATATTGGCGAAAAAGTGATGAAATAAAATCATGAAAAAATTGATTTTTGTCTAGCTCGCGTACATTTTATATGGGAGTCAATTTTTTTTCTCGACTAGCCTATTTAATTTTTGAATTATTTTAATTTCCTCAACCTATAGTGATCTAGACATGGAAAGCACTCCACCGACAAGAGCCCAGCTCTTAAATATAAGAAGAAGAAGATAGTGATCTAGTATAGCCTGTGGTTCGATTTATTACGGATATGTCCCTTCCACGTTGTATACACGTAAAAAATATAAAGTAGTATATTATGTAATGAAGTTTAAAGAAAAACTATCAGAGCTAATTAAGTAGGGTTTACAAATTAAAAAGTTATATCCGAGCAACTTATAAAACGTACACGGAAATGGAAAATTTCGTACAACTTTAATAGAAAATAAGTTTTTAAGACGTTTTTACTAGCGTGAACAAACTTTAAAGTCCACATTTGTAACTACGAAACCCTATAATGCGCAATGGCCGGTTTTGCTTATGACTAATTTGTTTGTAGGTACGAGGTACATACCTACCTATCCTATGTCGGCGCATTTCCTATACTTGTCACATAAGTAATTGCAAACTAATATGCCTTTAGTACCTACCTCCATTCAAACATAGATTGAAGTCAAGTGGGTGCTTTCTGTTGTTTACTCATTCAGGTGCATTTGTACTAACAGTGGGTGGGTTCATGTCCACTTAACGTGTGGTATGTGTAGTAGTCATACTGCTAATATGAGTATTTCCAGAACACTACTTGATAGTAACGAGTCATTTATGTTTAAAACTTTACTAGTTTACTACAAAATATACAAGTGGGTGGGACCTAACCACGGGCTGGCTATACTAGATCACTATAGTTTGTAGCGGGATCCCTCCCGCTATAAACTATAGTGATCTAGTATAGCCATATGCTCCATCGCCGAAAAGTGAAAATCTTCTCGCCAGGCATAGTGTTGCGCCTGGGGAACCTCGTCCGACGGTGCATCGTCGAAAGTTTTTTCTTTTTAATCAGTTGCATCCAGAAGCGTAGCGTACCTTGGCAGGGCCCCGTATAAAAATTTGTTTGGGGGCCCTTAGGAAGGGTAAAGATTTCTCAAAAAAGAAAAAAATGTTTGCATAAAATTAAAAGAAATATTTATTCATCATAATTATCTATCTGTCACATTTTTAAAAACAATTCAAATTAAATATTAACTCTCCTTGCCTTTTTTTCGGCAAACTGATTAATTAAATCATTCATAGCTGATGATGACTTTAGTTTTTCTAAAGTTTCTGCCTCTATGGACAATAGTGACAGGTCTGATAGGCGTTCCTGTCCCATAATAATTTTTTATCAGTTTTAATTTCGAGAAACTTCTTTCAGCAGTTGCGGTTGTAACTGGAAGGGTCAAAAATAAAAAGCATGCTGTTATTACCTCCGGAAAACTGGATGCAAGACTACTGGATTTTATCAGTAATAATTCAATGAGCTCCTTAATGGAATGAATTTTTTGAATCTCAGAATTCAGGCATGTTTTTAGGTTTTACTCGGAAAAAAAGAAATAGCTATTCTTTACTTTTCTCATTTCTGAAATTTAAAAAATTTGGGCAGTTTTTATTCATTTTTGCTTACGCACCTTGGGGGCCCCCGTAGGCCGGGGGCCCCGTATAATTGATACGGCAGATACGGCGGTAGCTACGCCCCTGGTTGCATCCAGAACCTAATAGGTACTTGCTGTCGCCAGCTCGTATGATTCTTGTGAACTGTGGTAGGTATCACTTCTTTCATTGTTGTTTGTGGTTTTTAGTTCCTCGTAGTGGCGTAGAGGTCGACACAAGTATAGTTATATTGATAATGAAATAAGCTCAGGAAATAAGAGTCAAAGAACAAAAAAAATATTCAGCACTTCCATACAAAAGTGTGCAGGCGCCCGGGCAATATCTAAGTGTAAGTTACGTTAGTAATTATATTATCTTTGGTATAAGTAAGGGAAAATCGAAGTTCTTTTTGGTTATTTACCGTTATTTTAATTTTATCATTCTATAGTGATCTATAGTATATAATAAATTTAGCCACGGGCTATACTAAGCCCTTGGTTAGATTTATTACAGGTGTCCCTTGTACGTTGTATATCCAGTGGCGGCGCGTCAGACAGAGCGAGCTGGGATGCTTCCGATTCATCCGGCGCACTATCTCTGCCCTTGGGCTAGCTTTACTAATAGGTGCAATTCCTGCAAGCAAATCAAATTTTTTAGGGCTCCAAAGTTTTCGTACTATTTTTGCATGCTGAAATTACCATTGTTAATCCTGTTAGTAGACCTACTACCTACTAAGTACGAAGGCCTAGTTTCTGAATAAGTATGCCTAAGTCTGATTATTTTAGCCTTGCGCCTACGCAGGGCTTCCTATCCCAGGCTAGAGAAGTAGGTAATATCATCTACTTAGGTACTTCTTATCTACTACTAAGTACTACTACTTATATACTAGTAGCATAATTTTGCAAACATCGCGAAATCTACCTACCTAGATAAACGCTCTAAACAACTCCACCGTCAGATGAAAACTGACCTAGTTCCTCTTTGATATTAAATGATGAATAAATAAATTATCAACATTCGCCCTTATTAGGTACTCTACATAAATAAACCTTATCACTTGTTATCATAATTATAATGTCGACAGAAACCTCAAAATGAAGTCGCGAAAAGAAGCAAATGCTTGGGTGAAATTCCGGCTGCTGATGTGGAAGAACTTCCTGCAGCAATGGAGGCACCCGGCGCAGACCGCGGCCGAGCTGCTGCTGCCGGCGATCACCATGTCGCTGATTCTTCTCCTGCGGTGGCAGATCGAGCCACAGTCAGTCGACGTCTCAATATGGCCCCCTGTTCCTGCTCATAGCTTGAATCATACCAGAACTCTTCAGGTTTTGTAAGTAATTACTTTTTTAGGGTTCCTTTGTAAACAAGGAACTCTTACAGTTTCGCCATGTCTGTCTGTCTGTTACTGAACAGTTAATGGAAAGCTGTAATTTGACACGGGTATTGGCAAAAAAGTAGTAAAGTAAAATAGTGAAAAAAAAATTTTTTCAGGTTTTATTTTACCGCCTTTTCTTTAACAGACTAGTAAGTACGCATGGGTATATTAGGTATACAATGTCCTTTTTAATTAAGTACAAATATTTTAAGAGGTGATTCAGTCCATCATTCCTAACAACTATTCCCAATAAATGTATATCGAAATACGAAAAAGAAAATTTCATTTTCCACAGTAATGATATCACGTGACTACTTCGATTTGTATGAAAACCTAAAATTTTTTTTTCGTATTTCGTTATACATTCATTACCAAAATTTGTTCAAAATAATGGACTGAACCACCCCTTAAAATATTTGTACTTAATTAAAAAGGACATTGTATATGTTAATCTTGCCAAAAAAAGTAGTAAAATAAAATTTGGACTTTTTAATAAGGTATCTCCCATTCAAGTGGAAGTCAACTTTTTTATTAGCCAACTTAATCGTGTGTAATTAATTATGCTTAGGTATTTTTGCCTTTGGTCAATGCACCTTCTGCGTTAAGATACCGTTTATTACCTAAAGGATAACGGTTTGTACTATTCATCATGACTAGCATGTCTGCTGTACTATGGGTAGGCGCAGGTCTCGTGAATATATATTTCATTTGTAGCAAAGAAGTTAATCACGTGTTTTCGATTAGTAAAATCAATAAGTAACAACGTGTCCAGTTTAAATCTGTTAGATAAAGGGGCGATTAAAATATACAAGATAAGAAGTTACTTGTAGGGAAATAAGTATTTGAAATTAATAAAAAATGTACTATCTGTTCTTTGTCTGCGTCAAATCAAAATGCGCATATCTTATTAGGTTTATAAGGTGGTTTACTAGGATAGGTCGTCTTATCACAATCCAATGACCTTCTTACTTTGCTTGTTACTTAAATTCTTACATATTCGCAGACAATATTGAAGTCATTAAACTATGCCTCTAGGCAAAGGTAGAAGTCTCTTAGATGCCTTTAGAAACCTTGAACAATTATCAGATAGTTAACACTGGTTCAAACCAGTGTTGACCACTTACACACACACGACACATACCTAACTATGACTATGAAAAAATTATATTGACCTGCTATTTTCAGGGCAGGAATGAATTTAACGCAAATGTCGATCGCCTATTCGCCAGAAAGCGAGGTTTTAGAGGACGTGCTACGCAACGCAGTAGCAAATCTTTTTATTGACAACGCTCGAGATGTGATAGCCGTAATTATAGAAAGCGTGCAGGACGAAGACTGGTTTCCTGGCATTGAGATCCCACCGGACTTGATAAACATAAATTCGACGTGGGTGTTTGAATTCTTGAGATCACTCGTGCGAGTAGATGCGTACAGCAGCAGTGAAGAGATCAGAGGCATTTATGTTGAAGAGGAAACCACACGTAAAGTTATAGCAGCCGTGGAATTCGACGATGAGCTTTTAGGTTTGTAAAGTCAATAATTAAAAGGTCTATTTGATGATTTATCCCTTGGATAGTTTTGATACATACATCAATCATTATATTATTTAAAAAAAACTATAAGTCTGACGAGATTTTTTTTTCTATTTCAACCATGAATTTTATTACAGGTGCAACAGAATTACCTAAAAATATATCATATGCGCTAAGATTTCCCGAACGGCCACGCTTGAATTCCTTCTACATGTCCGGCTCAAGAACATGGAGAACTGACTCTGTGTTTCCAACGTTCGAACTTCCGGGACCCAGGTCTTCATCAGCTATAGGCGGTAGTGACCCAGGTAAGAAACTTCACGAGGCCGGAGACCGAGTGATGCGAGCCCGAAAAGCTAGTGTAAAATATAAATTCACTTATTTCGGTTAAAAGTAGGTATGTTTTGTCCTCATCTCTCTTTTCAATATTTATTATAGTAAAAACTAATATTTTAACAAGGTTTTACTCACGTAAGTAGTATAGTCTGAAAAGGCTGACTAGTTTCGATGGGTTATTAAGACGATCATCCTCAGGGCAAGCTAATATATAATAAATATTTAGTTATGTCATCTCACGTTAGTTTTCATAATATTACTTATAGTAAGAACGAATCAAAACATTTTTAACTCACATAAGTTTAGCAAACATTTGATAATTTTTATAAAAAAGGGGTAAAATACCTAGTCTAGCCATTAATATTGTAAAAAAGAAAGAAAAAAAGATTTTTCTATTGCAAATATCATTTAAGTATTACTTTTACAATGCGCTAGTTTAAGGCGCATAAATGGGAAAGATAGATTTTGTATGCTAAAGAGTAAATTGGCAGTTAATTTTATTTATGTATTTTGATTTGTCTTTAGGTTACGTCATCGAAATGTTCGTTCAACTACAACACGTAATATCAACCGAGTTAATTTCCAAGATGACTGGTCAGAACCTCAGCGGTTTCAACATAGAGTTCCAAAGATATCCGCATCCGGCCTACTTCGAGGACTTGGCTATAGAAGCGTTGCAGGCGCTGTTTCCCATGTTCATAATGGTGACCTTCAGTTATACAGCAATCAATATCACCAGAGCTGTGACGATCGAAAAGGAATTGCAGCTTAAAGTTAGTAAATATAAACGTATTTCGAATATCTACCTTACTTATGTATTACCTATTTAAAGACATTTTAATGCTGCTTACAATTATTTCAGGAAACGTTAAAAATAATGGGATTACCTACTTGGATTCACTGGACGGCGTGGTTCTGGAAGCAATTTATCTTTCTCATGATAACGTCCATTCTTATAATTGTTTTACTAAAGGTATGAATGATATCAAAATATCTCCTCACCTTATTCCAGGGTCGCTTTGCTTCTTAGCAGAATAAGTTTTATTGATACTGAACTAATAGGTATTTGTTACACTGTGAACCTACATAAGCAAATTTTGTTTATAATTTGTCACTATTGCATGCCTGAAAAGGCAAACTGTTGATACATTACCATATTACTTATGTACCATCCTAAAACACAGTTTCGCAATAAATAATTTTGAGTTTGAGTTTGATCTTGGCTGTTATATTTTTAGTGTTATATAGTAGTGCAAAAAACATATATTATACTTTACTAAGTTACGTTTCCATAAGACCCATGAGATTTAAGACTTTCTTCCACTCATAATAAAGGTACTTAGATAATAGTTTTCAAAATATTAATATTTTTTTAGATAAATTGGTTTACAACTGAAGAGGGTTTCAGCGACTACGCTATATTTACAACCACACCGTGGTCAATTTTGATATTTTACATGGCACTGTACTGTTCTTGTACCATCTTTTTCTGCTTTATGATTAGCGGACTTTTCTCAAAAGGTAAGCGCACTGTCTGCTTTTTATACTTATACTATACTGTAACTGTGCTATGCTGTACAAAATTTGCATCCTCTACTGGCTTTACATTTACATTTGGGAATTCCCAAATGTAATCTTTCATACACGAAAGAACTCAAAGTCGAATTTTTGTTTTGTTTCTTTACGAATTATATTTTGGCATTAAAAAACAACAACTTCAATATAAGTTTTACTAACGAAAGAACGCATCAAAGATAGAAATGACAAGGGAACGCATAAATGCAAATTAAAATACAAAGTGTACTACGAGGAACGATCTAGCAACCGTGGTCGACGAGCGGAGTCTAACTCTTTCGAGCGCGCTCGATCGCTCAATATTAATACCCAGACAGTCTAACCCTTATTACACCACACAAAGTAAGACTAAGATATTGTGTGGTCTAATAGGCGCTTAAGCGATATAGATAGGTACTTACCTACGTCGTATTTTTTGCTATTATTGTATCACTTTGATCATTTGATTTGATTTGATCTGTTCGTAAGCTGTAAGTCCAAAAATATTTACATTTATGAGCGATTATATCCATAATCAAATATAATGTATTGTTTCCCTTAGGCACTACCGCAGCTCTGTTCACCGGTCTGTTCTGGTTTCTGACGTACATCCCGGCCGCCCTGCTGAGTCTGGACGTGAGCATGTCGAAGGCCGTCCAGGTCGTCACGTGCCTCAGCATCAACACCGCCATGTCGTACGGCTTCCAGCTGCTGCTGGCCAGGGAGAGCATCGGAGGTAATTATATTATTGCTCTTTTACATCTTATCCGTTATGGATTTGCTAAATTGAATCACACTATCACACAATAGTCCCTATATATTTATTTATTATTTATAAATAGAATATAGAGGCGAAAATTTGTGAGTGTGTGGGTGTGTATGTTTGTTACTTCTTCACGCGCAAATGGCTGGAACAATTTTGATAAAATTTGGTATGCAGGAAGCCCTGGATTAACACATAGGCCACTGGTTTTCCGGGTGTAACACCGCGGGATGCAGCTAGTTTGAAATAAAGTTTCAGAAATAAATGTCACTTTTTATTCACTACACAAATTATTTCGAGAATTTTGATTTTTAATCCCATAAGGAAGAATCCTTTTTTACTCTGTACTTCATTAGCTTTTAGCAGTGAGCTAATAGCATACCTATATATAGGTGTCTGACTATAATCGATGGAAAGTGGGTTGCTTCACTGCTTACTTGCATGTTACTTTCTTATGTAGGTACCTACCTATCTTTATCTTTCAGGCATGTCGTGGGGCAATTTCCTGTCCAACCCGGCTTCGGACGATAGCCGCCTGGTATTTGGCCACGTTATCATAATGTTGGTAGTGGACTGTGTTCTCTACATGTTGGCAGCGTTGTATCTGGAACAAGTCCTCCCTGGACCTTACGGCACGCCCAAACCTTGGTACTTCCTGCTGCAAAAAGATTTCTGGTGTTACAATCGGCAATCTCATGGTAAGTAGCCAACAGCTACGTAGATTACGAATTAGAAGCAGCGACGTGCACAAATATTTTTGACAGGCAATAATCTTACCTAAATTTCGAGAACAGCTGCATATCAAGCAAAATAGATTTTTCGCTAGTATCCGATATTATATTAAACAATGGAAGTAGTTATAGTAATACATGTTTTATTGTTAGATCCCGCCATAAATGGTATTTTTGAGAGACAAATTATATTAATTTCCTTGCAAAATGAAAAAGAGTTGAAAGTCCGAGTATGTAATCCCTGTTGTGTGTTGAATGTTGAGTTATTTTGTTTTTACCTATTTATGCGAATTAACGGTGAAATCAGGTTAATGAGAGATATTTTTTATAAGTACCTAATTATTATTTTCTTCAACAGGTGAAATATTACCTGAAGCCGATAATCATGGAATAACGATGGAAAAAGATCCTTCTGATCATACTATTGGGGTAAAAATGACTGTAAGTAGATTAACCATGTTGTATAAAAAAATAAACACGGTGATTTTGCATTGGTTTTGGAACTGTTAGTAAGATGCTAATTGGCTAGTCAATATAAACATTAAAAACAAACATTGTTAACTAAAACCTGAAAGTTAAATCGTGAGATCAATTAGTATAGTACCGCCGCCAGGTGCCGCAGGCCTGCCGACCGGCCGGAGTTCATTCGGAGTCACGCAGGTCACGCGGCAGTTTTGACGAGCGTAACTACGTGGTTTTGATCGAAAATCATTTTCGCAACTTTTTCATCGTATGTTATACACAAATTAGGATTACCTTTATGGATAGATTTTAGAATTTATTCACTATACGACATTTTTTTCCAAAACCAATGAAAAGTCAGCGTGTTTACCTAGTATCCATTACTTATTACTTACTTATATTATTACTAGCCCGAGCCCGCGACTTTGTTCGAGTGGACTGGCATCAGGCTGAACAACTTTTGCCAAGGCGTCATTTTTATGTCTTATAGTTCAGCTGGACCATTATGATTCTGCTTCAGGTGTTCCATTTTCCAAAAAGAATTATATCCTATATTTTGCCCAGGCTTAACAGCTATGTCACAAAAAAAGTTTCATTTCAATCTGTACAGTATTTCGTATCCGAAGATTAGCGTGTACAAACAGACACACAGAAAACAGACAAAAAGACAACCAGACAGACATTTTTTTTTTAAATTCTTAATGTATTACTATGTCTCCATCGCCCCAACTTTTTTTGGAAATATATACAATGTACAGGCACATTTTTTTACTGTTTTATTATGTTAAATTATTATGTTAGATATAATATAGAAAATAAATTCTTATTATTTTTCAGAATTTGACAAAAGTTTTTGGGAGCAATATTGCAGTAAACAATTTGTCTTTAAACATTTATAATGATCAAATCACGGTTTTATTGGGTCACAATGGTGCTGGAAAATCTACTACTATATCGATGCTAACAGGTTAGTGATTATGGAAAATCTAAGTTATCCCCTACTTCTTCTTTTCGTGTCGTTGTTTTAAACAATTAAATTTTTTTCCCTCCAGAAAGATGCCACTCTGCCACCAATCAGCTATCAGTAGACAGTATAGTTCATCCCGAACTATGAACTCGCGAACCCCATATTGCGGCAATCCCTTGCGATATTTGGCTTGCATATTATATTCTAACTTAAAAATTCTATTGACCATATCGAAACACGTTCCGAATTTTATGAAGCTCCGATTAAAGATACTCATGTTATCGTCGAACATACATACATAGGTACTTAGTTACATATATACATACTAACATACATACAAACACCGGATATTTAAAGTAGACTCTGAGAACTAAACTAATACTACTAATTACATACATCACAATCGACCGATTATGATGTGTGTGTACCCTAGCACGCACGCACGATTCTGATTGCATTCACGATGACTGGTCATTTTTTTTTTTATTTCTTCATTCAGGCAATTTGGAAGTTACCCGCGGCTCGATATGGCTAGCCGGCTACGACATGACGCACCAGACCAGTGAAGCGAGGGCTCACCTCGGCCTGTGTCCGCAACACAACGTGCTTTTCAATGAGTTGACAGTTAGAGAGCATTTAGAATTCTTCGCAAGGCTGAAAGGTTTCACAGGAAAAGATCTAAACGATGAAATCTATTCGCTTATTGATAAATTGGAGCTTCAAGAAAAGGTAAGATAATGTCAAAAGTTACACACAGATAAGTTCGTGATAGTGTGAAGCTTTTGTGATATCGAAGTAATTGCCTGTTTGTAAATTGATTTGTATTGTTTGCGGTTTATGAGAAAATGGCATGACGAATGGAAAAATATATTTGGCCCATCGGTTATGTTACTCGTAGATTATTAAAAAAGTATTGTACACGTGTTTTTTCTTTTTTCTGAGAAACAAAAAATGACAAAGATTCAGCGCATTAAAATTAAATTTTGCATGATGTCACGGCTAGGTACGATTTAGCCCGTTTGTCGTAATTGTGCTTTGTCGCTTTCCTTCTTGGCGGGATGTCGTTCAGTCGAAATAAACCATGGCGGCCTAGTCTTCTGTCGGTCTACAGCACGGGGGGATAAGATTCAGTCGATCTACAGTTTATCGATTTAATGCTGTGTCGGTCAAACTGACAGTCGGGATAGAGTTCAGTCGGGCTAAACTATTTCGATTTCGTCTTCTGTCGGTCTCATGCACAAAAAGTTAGTGAACTGTCGGTACAGCGTTCACCGGGATTTCGTCTGTCGGCATTGAGTGGTAGACTCATTTTTACTAGTTGTTGGTGATATCGCAAGCTCCCGCTCCGGAACCTTGATGCTTCGTATTTTTGTGAATTTTTACTTTATTAATAAACTGAAAAATATGGGTCCATTATTTTTAATCTAAAAGACGAACTATTTACAATCATACTTTTTGGCCCTGTCGTCATCCCTATTCTTACATGATGGTCTGAGAGAAAAGAAAAAACGTAAAATGTACCTGCTGCTTCTCTTCCCGCTTAGTTTGCAAAGGTCGATCTAGGGAATGGGCGAGAATCTGAATCATGTCAATGAACGATGCGGCTAGCTTTTAATTTCCTTTTCCCATCTTCATGACGTCTACATTACGCTAATCACAGATATAGATGTAATAGATAACGCATGTATCAAGATTTGTATGGAAACCAAGCGTGCCAACTTTTTTAATGCCTACTGTGACGTCAGACGCAATTTTAGTGATGGGAAATTCAAACCGATTCAAAGAAACCGCTCACTACGATTTAAACGATTTATTGAAGACGCACGCCGCCGCCATGATCGTCTCGCTCATACTCATCGATTTTATATCTGTGGTCTCGCTCGCTCACTCCGCGCTCGCTAACCATACGATCGATTAACATTTAAGTTAATCGATTTGTGATAAAAATCACAATCGATTTTCTGATTGACGAATGATATGAAATTGGATAAACAAATGATTCTAAACGGAAAATTGTTTGATAATAAAGAATAAATATTTGTACTCAAATTATTTCAATTTAATTAAAATTTAAACTATACCAACTTATTAAAATTTTAATTAAAACTAAAAATTACAAATAATGTAAATATTTTAATTGAACTTTAAAAATAAAACTATTATTATTCTTAAATAACCGGCCAAGTGCGAGTCGAATTCTCTAATTTTCTAATCTCTAATTTAATTATCTATAAAAAAACACGTTTTTACCGATTTCAATGCGTTTTTTAAATGTTGAAGCAACTTCCCTTGCGGTCGTTCTTAGCCATGTCAGGCTTGTCTCACATACCGCTTCAATGGGGGAAATGCAGTATGGACGACTCACTAACGAGCAATGAGCAGTGACGCACGCGCGGTTTTGTTCACCAACGTGTGACCAGTAGTTCAAAGAGCGACCATATTATATACATGAACTCTGAAAATATTACCCTCGTTTTCTAAAGTGTAAATTAGGAAATTAGCTTGTTTATAATCTATTAAATTGGCTCTTTAATAATAGTTTATATCATTCGTCAGTCCGATATCGATTAAAATCGATTATTGGTATATGTTGTAGAACGAACAACACTAGTCGCTAAATTTTACTGACGAATGAGAAATTGCCGGTACCACGACGTCGTAGCGATGCGCGACAGTATCGCTTGTTTCGATATACATTGCTTCTTAACACACAACGTCGGATCAAACGCTCAAAGCAAACGCGGCAATGTAATGTGAATGTAGTTTTTAAACCTTAATCTATACTTATTTAGGTATAATCTTGGAATCACCGCTCCGAATGCTTAAAAAATTGTTTTAAAATGAATTTACGCATATTTTTCTTTTTAAATAACTTAGCTGTGATAGGAAATATGTCCTTGACTTTGGGCGCTTGCAATTTTTGGGCTGTTGCAGTTTATTATCACGCTACGAGGCATTTTTTTATTTTTCGCTGCCGTCCGGCTGCAATCACAGACGCGCGCGGACTGTCAGTAGCGGCGGCCAACCTCGACGCTTTGTCTGAGAACTTACACGCGAAGTAGGTGCATTTAAGTCGTCTATCTATATCTATGTCTGTGACGCTAATAGTGGCCTTTGGGTAATGCAGCCCAAGGCTCTGTCTACTCAGTAAGAAATAAAGATGTGAAAGAGTAATATACTAATAAATGCCCAACCATTACGTACGATAAGAAGTTGCAATAAACGTGCAATAATTTACCAAATAATTGGTATTATGATAACGTTGATAACAATGGAAAAAGTAGATATACCTACGTAAGTACTGTATGGACGTCTTTGTTAACAATACTTTACGAGGCTTAATGTCGGCGCAAATGCATTTTTATTCTTAAGTCGACGTTTGTAGCTCTAATCCTTTTCTGTCTGTCCTCATAACTAAGTATATTGTTATCATTTCAATTAAGCAGATTAGGTTGAATATCATTGCGATAGCAATAAAAAACTTATTTAAAGTAAATCAAATTTAGATTGTCAAGTGGACGACCATTTTCTATCCCTACCCCTGTAGCAAACAGGCGTGATAATATACGTATGTATCCACTTGTTAGAAACAAGTCAAATTAGAAAAAACCAAACACCTAACATAATTTTTAATAAAATTTGTGTAAAATATCGCACAGTGATCTTAGTTTCTCGGAGTCAAATAGTGCTCTTTAAATCACTTTTCTGCATTAATAAAATTAAAATCACGTTTTAAATGAATGTGATCAATGCCTAGTGACATTATTTTGTGACTTTATATTATCTTATCATTATTAAGTTTTTTTAGTCTCCACTGCAGGAGCACGACCAGAGGGTCGTGATATGCATACATAATGCACGAGGCTCTGATAGTACAGAGAGCTGTACTATCAGAGCAATACTTGGTCAAAGCAGCCAGAGGATTTGTGAGACCTATACTTTCCTCGCTGGCCAGACGGGTTGGATTGGTCTCATGATGTTTATAAACTTTGTTTAGCTTGTATTTCCTAAGTCGTTTTTTACGACATCCAAGGGAAGACTTGGAGTGGTCCTATTCTACTCTGCCGGAAACCACACGGCGTATATTACCACATATTTTGTTATCAGCATAAAATAATTTATTTTAACTAAGTTTACATCCCCGTTACTGTACACATTCACCACCACACAAGGTGGTCTGACGACCTGACCAAGATCGCTGGAAGGCGCTGGATGCAAGCCCTTCTAGATCGGTCATTTTGGAAATCTTTGGGAGAGGCCTATGCCCAGCAGTGGACGTTATGCGGCTGAAATGATGATGTTGATGATGACATCCCCATTCTACGTAAGGCAGTTTTTGACTGTAAACTAGTTATATTTCAGCGAGACTACAAAGCGGAGGGTTTGTCTGGCGGTCAGAAACGTCGCCTGTGCGTGGGCATAGCGCTCAGCGGCGGCGCTCGCGTGGTGCTGCTCGACGAGCCCACCTCCGGCATGGACCCGTCCTCGAGACGCGCGCTCTGGGATCTGCTGCAGAAAGAGAAGCGCGGTGAGACTGAGCTATTCTTTTCTGTGGCTATATTTTTCAGGAAATAATAAAAAGTCAACATGGTCGAACTATTACTTTGGAGTTATCATAAGCACATGACAGTTCACTCAAACGAAAATTTGCAATCGAAAAATGATATTTACAAGCTCATCATAATATTTTTAAAGACCTTCAACAATAATCTACACAATGGATAGTTAAGAAAAAAAAATACTCCTACTTGTAAGATACCTTATTTTTTTTTTTAGATTTTATTTTACTCCTTTTTCGGCATGGCAAATGTACATACCCATACCAAATTACAGCTTTAGTTTTTGAAACTACAAGAGTTACTTGTTTATTACGGAATCCTAAAAATATATAAAAATACAGGACCGCCAAGCCATCAAGCCATTTTGGTGGTATTTCATTAAAGGATGGCTTTGTCAGGTAACGGATTGGTAAAATCATGCCTGTCCACTACCGTCCTAGCAATGAATTAAGCTCCATCTTTGCGTTTTAACATCAAACTGGTATCTGGTAGTCAATAACTTGATAACTTTCATAATATAAAAAATATCTACATGTTTTAGGTCGTTCAATGATTCTTACGACACACTTTATGGACGAGGCCGATATCCTAGGTGACAGAGTCGCAATAATGGCACACGGTCGTCTCCAGTGCGTGGGCTCTCCTTACTTCTTGAAGCAACACTACGGCGTCGGCTATACGCTTGTAGTCGTCAAAGATGAGAACTTTGATGGGGACGCTTGTACGGAACTGCTTGGCGAATATATACCGGGAATTGTTGTAAAGGAAGATAGAGGTAAGTTCTAATAAGTGTGTATTATTTATCGATTCTCGGTGTTTGAGTTCAAAGTAACATGGCTAGAGTTTGGTATATCAGAAACAGAACAATTAAGTACGAGGCTAAATTATATTTTTGCGCGAATTAATAATTGGAGATGTTTGTTTTTGTCAAACATCTCCAAGTCTTGGTTGTCTGGAAGAGATTGCAGTTGCGATAAGGTCGCCGTTTGACATCTGTTTTAATCGGTATCATTGTGTTTTGGTGCAATAAAGATTTTAACTAACTTGAGGTCTCACGTTTTAGGAACGGAATTGACATACAGTTTGACTACGGACTTCTCACATAGATTTGAAGATATGCTAAATGATTTGGAGAGAAATATAGATAATATTAAATTCAAAAACTATGGTCTTGTTCCGACTACTTTGGAGGATGTTTTCATGACGTAAGTATTTTTTTCATATTTAGATGTGACGGTTTGATTATTTTGGAAATATATCTGTTACCGTTAATTTGCGTAAATCAGTTAAAGTGCAGATTAGCGAGGTATTCTGCAGATTATCTGGCTGAGTCAGTAATATGGAAAAATTTGATTGAATTCTTACAATAACTAGATAATCTGCAGACTTCCTAGGTAATCTACTAACGAACAGGATCTATTTTTTTGTTTTGTATTTTCAGTGTCGGTTCTGATATGGTAGCTACTGGATCAGAATCAGATGAAACTGACACTGCTACCGAGATATCAGATACTGTGCTAAAGCATGATTTCGACACATCGTCCATAGAACAACGTAAGTAACAAGATCGAGTTTAAAAACTAGATTATAGACTAGGAGACGTATTTTTGAAATCACTTGTCACATTACGAAGGGTTTGCGCGAGCGTTTCCAAACGGGCGCATTTTTGAATCGGTAGTATGCGAAGGTTTTGCACGAGTGGTCACTCGTAATTTTGACATTTGTAGCGTAGATATGTCATCGAAACCAATCATCGGAAATCCGTTCCATTTCACGTTGCTTTTTTATTCATGTTTGAATTTTTAAAAAAGAATAGACAAATTTAACGATGTTTTCTGCGTAAAACAATATTGTTTTTCGCTGACACGACGGTTTCAAAAATACGATCAATTTGTATTTTACGCGAGCGGTGCGTTGCAAAACTACACGTTTTGTGTTTCGCTGAGTCCCTCAATGAAAAATAGCACTCTAGGAGACGTATTTTTGAAATCACTTCTCACATTACGAAGGGTTTGCGCGAGCGTTTCCAAACGGGCGCATTTTTGAATCGGTAGTTTGCGAAGGTTTTGCACGAGTGGTCTTGACCACTCGTAATTTTGACATTTGTAGCGTAGATATGTCATCGAAACCAATCATGGAAAATCCGTTCCATTTTACGTTGCTTTTTTATTCATGTTCGAATATTTTACGCGAGCGGTGAGTTGGAAAACTACACGTTTTGTGTTTCGTTGAGTCCCTCAATGAAAAATAGCACTCAATCCTAAACAGTACGATTCGATTTATACTTTCGTGGTTCCTATTTTTTTGGCGAATAGACGGCGCGGCGCCACATTTAATTTACCATAGACCTAGAATTTTTTTACTGCGGATATTACTATGACGTCTCATTTCAACGATATCTTATAAAAATTTACTACTTCTTGCATTATTTTTTACCCGTAAATTTCCCATTCCAAACTGCTCATTGCAAAAATAGCAAGGGCTGTCCTTTACTTCTTCAATATCATTAAAAATACGAGGAGGAAAAAATTAAAACACATTTATATTGACTGACTTATAGACTCATAAATTTAATTATAATATACATTTGGCTTCGCCGTGGTCGGGTAATCGTTAAAAAAAATTTATTTCAGGTTTTTTAGTTCTGTATAATTTAAGAAACAATAAAAGACCAATTTGAAAATCTTGTTCTTACAGTAGACTGCAGTGAAGACACAGTGAAAGGGCTTCGTTTATTCTGGCAACATGTACATGCTATCTGGATAAAGATATGGCTCGTAAAGATCCGCTCTTGGGGTCTCATCGTGCTGCAGCTGTTGGTGCCGCTGCTGCAGGTCAACGCCACGCTCGGCATCCTCGAGTACATCTTGTCTCTTGCGCCCACCATGCAGTCGCGCCCGCTCACTACAGCAGTAGGGTAATGTTGCCAATTTTTAGATGTGGAAGTCTCAAACTCTTTATTGTGAATGTTTTACGAATCCTGATACAATACATCCAGTAGAGCGAATGGATCCTCGATTTAATCATAAATATACTGTCACGTCTTTATCCCTCACAGTCGCTAAGGATTGCTAAATTCTTCTTCTTGTAGTCCAATATGACTCGAATTTCTTATAGTCCGACGAAGCAGTATAAATCTATATCTATCTATATAGGTATATCTATCTATCTATACACGCTGACTTTTTATTGGTTTTGAAAAAAAATTGTCGTATAGTAAATAAATTCCTCTATCCATATATGTAATCCAAATTTCTGTATGTCATATAATAAAAAAGTTGCGTAAATGATTTTCGATCGAGACCACGTAGTAATACGCCGGCCGCCGGCTGCTTAATGTCGATGACCCCGGCCGGCCGGCCGGCAGCGGCGTATGGGGCGGTACTACTAATAGATCTCACAATTTTACTTTCGAGTTTTAGACAACATTTTTTGTTTCTGAATTTTTATTTTGACTAGCTAATTAGGTCTTACTAACGATGCCTATGAAGTGGCCTTTGGCTTCAAAACCAATGAAAAATCACGGTGTATGTATAATAAAACAGTAAAAAAAATGTGACTGTACATTGAATATATTTCCAAAAAAAAAATTGGGGCGATGGAGACATAGTAATAAGGTAAGAATATAACAAAATCTATCTGTTTGTCTGTTTGTACACTCCTACTAATCTCCGGAAGTACTGGACAGATTCGAATGAAACTTTTTTTGGAATATAGCTATTAAGCCCCGGCAATATATAGGGTATAATTAATTTTGGAAAATGGAACACCTGATGCAGAACCATAATGGTTCAGCATAACTATACAAAATATAAAAATGACGCCTTAGCAAAAGTTGTTCTATCTGATGAGCATTTTCATTTTCATAAAGTCAACGCAAAAGAAGTCGCGGGCTTCGGCTGGTTAAAAATAAAAATAATGTGTAAAATTTCAGATACTCTGCCACAGAAAGTTTTCTGAGTTACAACGGCACAGAGGCGTCATCTCTTGGAGCCCTAGCGAAGGCTGCTTACGAGTACATGATTAACAGCGCTGGCATAGAAACCATGCAAGTGACTGTTGTAGACAATCAAGCAATTGGCGAATATTATTTAGATCGTGTAAGTGTACTTAATTTATGGTGTTCCAAGTAGTTACGAATGCCGACTTCTAGGATTCTAACACTTTAATCAATCCTTACGGTCGTGATTCAGTCGTTAGAATAAATAAATAGTGATAAATTATACAGATTGAGCTAGCACCAAAGTAAGTTCGAGTTTGTGTTATAGGATATACTAACTCAACGGCCAACGGTACTATGTTTTAATATTAGATAAACATCCAAGACCCAGGACAATTTGAAAAAGGCAATTTTCCCAACTTGCCCTGACCGGGGGTCGCATCCAGAATCTCTGGGTGGCGGACTAGCATGGTCACCACTACGCCACGGAGGTCGTCAAGTGAATCCTTCACTTGCTCGTGATTCATCGACCCTCGGCGCTCGCTTTAAATCTTAATTGTACAATATACATTTTTTTTATAGGCCAACGACTCGGCAGCATTGGGTGAAATGCGCCACCGGGTCCTTACTGGCGCGACATTCAGCGACAACTCAGCGACGGCCTGGTTCAGTAACTTTGCTTACCACGACCTCGCCACCTCTATGGCGGCAGTGCATAACGCGCTGCTCAAGGGGATAGACTCGGCTGCCGAGATCAATGTCTCCAATCATCCACTAGAAGCTACTTATGGAGATCAGGTACTTTTGTGCGTTTATGGCATGTGATTAATTTTTGTCTGTGAAAGAGATTGAAAGAAAAAATGCTGCTAAGGTAATCAATTTATATACAACGTTAAAGGGACATACTCGTAATAAACCAAACTACGGACTATACTAGATCACTATAGGATCATTAAATTAAATTAACAGTCAAGAAACCAAAAAAAAAACGACATTCTCATACAAATTGCCCGGATGGCTGCACACTTTAATATGGAAATGCCATTTTTTTTTGTTCTTTTACTGTTATTTTAATTCTATTACACTATAGTGATCGAGTGCCCGTGGTTCGATTTATTACGGGTATGTCTTCCACGTTGCATACAGTACTCAGTAGTCTAACTGAATTTCTCAAATCTCTGTGTTATGTTTTTGTGAACTGTTGACTTGCTCCTATATAGAGAGAATGCATATTTCTCAAACTTGTTTTTTGTTTCAGAGCGATTTACAGACGATGGTGGCCTTCCTCTCACTCCAGCTTTCATCGGCAATCGGAAACAGTTTAGGTGTAGTCAGTGGTGTATTCATCATGTTCTACATCAAGGTAAAATTTGCGACATCTAACGTGATGGTTTCTCAGTGGTTTCTCATGACTGGTATGTGACGGATACGCATTGAAATCGAGGGCCATAGATGAGTCACGAACAATTTAAGAATTCTAACGATTGAATCACGACCGCAGGGAGTGATTCATTATCATATATCATCACGAACGTAGCGAGTGATTCAAGTTTTAGAATCCTGAGCGACGCGAGTGATTCACGGCCCTCGATAAAAGTCCGTTTTATTCAAGAGTTGCATACTATACTTTATACCATGACTACGAGAAAAAGTAAGATTTAGTTAAGCAAGAATAGAAATTTAATAAAGAAAAAGGAAGGTTAAATTAATTAAAATCCACAATAAAATTGGAAAAATTAATAAAATTAAAAGTGATTGTTCTGAATTAAAACACCAAAATAGTGATTGCAGAGTGAGTGCATTTTATTCACTGTTTTCAGTAAATAAAATAAGCTTTTTAGAGGGGGAATGGTATAAAATAGATTATGTCACGAACAGGAGCGAGTGTCCCGAGCCAAGCTTCTCCAGAAAGCAGCCGGTATCCAGCCTATCGTGATGTGGGGCTCTGCAGCGGTGCTCGACTGGCTGTGGTTGATGCTCATCTCTATCACTATAATCATCTCGTGCCTCGCCTTCAATGTTATCGGTTTGTCGACCTTTGAAGAGTTGGGTGAGTATGAGAAACAGTAGGTAATCAGTGATAAAAAGTTAAAGTGAGCCGAACTGTTAAGCGGGAATTCATCGATTGGGATCATATCTAACTTTCGACTGTATTTGTCACATCTCTATTGTTGAACTAGTATGCTTTGGGCCTCTTGGCGCGCGGTTGTTCTCTTAGTGTTAAATAAATATATTTCTTTATATATAATCAGACAATATTTCTATTAGATGAGTCAAAACTGTACATAAAAATGCAATGTATACAACTTCCTTTTGGCCGCTGCCGCCGCCGCCGCATTTTGCACTTGTAACATTAGTGTATGAAGATAAACGCATAGCCGTGAACACGTTTATCTTTGATTTATAACTACCTCTACTAACTGAAAGTGCACTCTAAAACTAAATTAACATAACAATATGTACGTACGCACATAATGGTCCTTCGGAAAGTACGAACTTGAGTGTTTTTTTCTCCTGAAGTGGCGAATCGGTTTAACTGACCTGTCACAAGCGAGAATCCCCAGTTATATTGAGAATATGCACACGATGTACTGTACACGGACGGAGTACAGAGATACTGAGATCTTAAATGACTACGGGACTAAGTTCCTATGTTCCCATTTTGAATGAAACCACTTTAAGGTTCCACGGATAGGGTAAAATCGGGACCCTTTAAAGACTCCACTGTCCGTCTGTCTGTCTGTCTGTCACCAGGCTGTATCTCATTAACCCTGTTAGCTGTAATTTCTACGACGAAAGATGATGTATGCTATAACAAACAAATACTAAAAACAGAATAAAACAAATCTTATAAGTGGTAATGCCAAACAACAAACGTGATTTTTTATAGATAATGTTACGGTGCCCTTCGTGCGTGTGAGTCCAACTCGCACTTGGCTGGTATTTTATAAATCATCTGTAACCATTGACTCTGTAAGTAGATTAACGACTTATTTGTTTACAGGCCGTATGTATCTCTGCATCATGGTGTACGGAGCGGCGATGTTGCCGTTACACTACATAGCTTCGTATTTTTTCAACGGTCCTGCGCTGGGATTCGTTGTTCTATACTTCGTTAATGTGCTTTTAGGTAAGACATCGAGCAAAATAATTTTATTATTAATAAAATTATTAATAAATTGTCGTGCGAGTTGAACACCCATTAACATATAATGTTGATGCCGTGCATTTTTGTAGATTGATTGTGGCATACAAATTTTTGTAATGAAAATACAAGACGAGCGCCCAACACTGATGTCAGATTTTTCAGGCTGCCTAAAGGCATCGGACATAGCTTGACGACTGCCATACAATGATAACAGCCGGGATCAACGGCTTATACCTGCCTTCCGAAGCACGGAGAAGCTCAAGATTTTTTGATGCAACTTGTGGTCACTCGTCTAAGTGCGGACCACGTTCGGTATCGCTTTATTTGCGAAAGCCGCCACCGAGCTCTTCACGACGATGGGACGATATTATTATGTTTACTTTGGTACATAATCAGACTTTTTTATTTTATTCTGACGAAAAAAAAATACATATTAAATTTTCATAAAAACTAAATTAAAGATAAAAATACTACTCACTACAAAACACTACACACTAATATTTACGAATAAAAAGTACCCGATACTTGTTTACCCTGTAACATGCCCAAAAGGCTGGCTGCATTTCCACGTTGTATGGCAAAGCTAATTTTCTATCCTAGATATAGGCCAGATAATAATAATAATATAGTTTAGTACGTAACATGTTTAATGTTTGTTAGGCATGATGGGCGCACAGATAGTGGAGGCGCTGTCGTCGCCGATGCTGGACACGCAGCAAGTGGCCGAGATAATGGATTACGTGTTGCAGTTCTACCCGCTCTACAGCCTCGTATCTGCTATACGGTATTGCAACTATTCATGATATTACGTTACACTGCATACATTACATTGGCTCACTTCTAATCTTACGTGCTATGTATGATTGATTGTTGCCGAGTTGTTTCCCACAGAGTAGAATAGGACCACTCCAAGTCCTCCCGTGGATGTCGTAGAAGGCGACTTGGGAAATACAAGCTAAACAAAGCTTATAAAAATCAATGAGACCTCTTCCACCCGTCTGGCCAGCGTGGAGAGTGCAGGCCAAGGATTCTGGCTGTTCTGGCCGAGAATGGCTCTGGTAGTACAGAGAGGTTTGTGCTCCTGCAGTGGAGATAGAAAGACCTGATAATGATGATGATAATGATAATGATGTAGGATTGTGATCAAACTGCGCGCAACGCAGGTTTCCCCTGTCGAGCTAACATTGGTGTAAACCATATGTCATTCTTAATATTTTAAACACGGTTTTATCCTCATAGTGTGGTCGGATAAGGTCGACTAGTTTCGATCGGTTATAAGGGCGAGCGTTACGAGGTCTAGACCGTGATTAAAATATTTAGTCATGTGACATTCTTTAGGTACATGCTTAGTCCGTCATTACAAACAACTTTTACTATGGGACCTAGTCTAAAATCGCAACAAAAAAGAACTGCTGTACTTTTTGTGTTTTTTCTGCAGGCGTCTAAATCAGATCGGGCTGACGGAATATTCGTGCCTGCAAGCTTGCGACTACATATCGGCCGTGATGAACGTCACCGACTGCAACATGCAGTACATGTGCGAGAACAACCTGCCTGCTTGCTGCGGTTGGTATACTATCCGTAATAGTGGGTAGTAGTGGGTCAAAAACAAATTATGTGAATTAAAACATCACAGAATAAAGGCACTTTCACCATATCGTCTTTGAACGTGAAAAGATTATACACAGACAGCTTGTTAGATTTTAAAATAAAAAATTAGGTAAGGACAACTCACCCTGATTGAGGTAGGCTCAAAGTAATTTTTGATGGAGGTAGCCTCAAAGTAGTTTTAAACTTGTGTTATGAGATATTAACTAAACGATATTTCATGATAAATAAACACCCAAGGCCAGGGTCTTGAGTGGCCTTTTTCAGAAAAAAGGCCATTGTCTGACTGTTTCTGTCTGGGAATCGTACTCGTACTTCAAAGTGGCCATTACGTTTCGGAGTTTCCACTAAAATATGTAAATGCATGTTTCAGTTCGGGAGGACCCCTACTTTGAATGGGAGTCGCCGGGTATACTCCGGTACTTGGTAGCCATGGTCATCTCGTTCTTCTTGTTCTGGACTATTCTACTAATTGCCGAGTACAGACTGTTGCAGAAGGTAAAAAGTTTTCTTAGATACTTAAAATTGAAGGTGATAACATAATGTGACCTACGATTACGCCGAGACATAACTTAAGTGCAAATTATTTAAGCACCAATCTCAAGCGTATTTTTTTTCTTTTATATTTAACTAGCTGCGGCCCGCTTTTTTTTTACCGAGGGACAGAATGTGTTAATCCAGGGTGTCAGCTTCCTGTATACCAAATTTCATCGAAATTGGTCTAACTGTTTGCGCGTGTTGAAGTAATAAACATACACATATACACTTACAAACTTTCGCCTATAAAATATTAGCGTGATTAGTGAGATCAATCCTTAACTATGGCTCTGACTTTTTCAAATCATAGTTCTTATGCATCAATTTAGCTACATATGTATTTAAATTTGTGCTCTGAGTAATACTATTATACCTAACTCCTACATGTTTTCAGCTGTTCACGAGCACTCGAAAGCCTCCCGCTTTGGACGAGAGTACTCTTGATGAGGATGTGGTGGACGAGGCTCGACATGTGCAGCAGGTGGATAATACCAGCCACAATCTGGTAGCCAGGGAGCTGTCCAAGTATTACGGGAGTAACCTGGCCGTAGATCAGGTCTCCTTCTGTAAGTTTCCTATCAAGGAATACATGATGCCGACTGGTTACTATCTTTCAGAATCATTATCATCATTTCAGCCGCATAACGTCCACTGCTGGACATAGGCCTCTCCCAAGGATTTCCAAAATAACGATCTAGAGCGGCTTGCATCCAGCGACCTTTTCTTCCAGAATTAAAAAAAAAAAAACAATAGTTTATTCAGTACTTAATCTCTACAACTTCTCTGAATTTCGACGGGAATCACTTTTAAGCATGGATATGCTTATGTTAGTGATACCCGCTCCCTGTACAAAAGATTTTACTATTAATGAAACTGTATGACATTACATAGTTACAAACATAATTCACAACACAAACATATCACGTTTTCACGTAAAGCGGTAAAATGGTCTAGGCAGTGCTCTTATGAAAGCAACCTAAAACTGAATGATTCAAAGTTCTGTCCGCGCCCGGACCGAATTGTACCTCGAGTTTGTAGTACAATCTATCTTATGTATGGTCATTTTCATAGACCACTACTTGCTTCCCGTGAAAGAAAACATCGTGAGTAACTTGCAAACGAGTTCACTAGTGTGTAAAAATAACTGTAAACTAGAATGACAGTTATTGAGCTTAAAATGCCTCTAGGCAGCTTGATGAATCTGACACCAGTGTAAGCTATGGCACACTCGATCAGGAAATTGCGGCTAAACTCATGTTTTTCTGCTTGTAGTTTACAAAACCACTTTTCGGAGTTTTTATAACTGATCTATTTCTTTCACCGTTCATAAGCGCAGCGTTTAAGGTAGTGCGTTACTTAGAGGGTCGATTTTTTTTCTGGAATTAAACTATTTCCATTATTTTTAGCTGTGAGCGATTCAGAATGCTTTGGGTTACTTGGAGTAAACGGTGCGGGCAAGACCACGACGTTCAAAATGTTGATGGGCGATGAAACTATTTCAAGTGGAGATGCCTTCGTCGGTGGAAATTCTGTCAAAAAGAATATCACAAAAGTCCACAAGAATATTGGTGAGTACCTTTGTCTATGTATGGCATTTTCGCTTGATAGGACGTGTTGTGGTTCTAACAGAACTTTGCAAAACCAAATAGGAACTATCTTCAACCGTTCTTACGTAATACCGTAAATGAATGAAAAACTCTTTATTGCACCAATACAAAAAGGCCATCGCGAGCGTGGCTTGGGCTAAGGCATTTCGTCTACGTACCTAATAAAATTGAGCTATTTAGAATGACATGAAAAGCACTCCGCTGAAAAGAGCCAGGCTCTTAATTTCATAAACCTAGATTTTTTCACTGGGGACAAAAACCACTAGCCGAGAGCGACAAACGGTACGTTAACTGTACACACAAGAGCAAAAAAGATAGCGATCAATATGATAAAGGGACAAGTTTTGACATAAAACGTAGGAGCCATTAGTGGCCTGGCTCAAACATCGTTACCTGAAAAAAGGATTTTTCAAATTGATAACTGTTACTATTTTTAAATTGTAAGAAGGTATCGTACAGCTTTACCGAAAGTTCGTACAGTAGGTACAAAAAGGCCTTTCGCAGTCGATTAAAAATATTTCGTCTCTGGTCACATTTTACATTACGCTATGGCAAAGATAATATAATTACGAACATAACAGATACCCAACGCCATATAAACTGTTGTTGTTGTTGAGTACTGTTGTGTTGTTGTTGTTAAACGGAGGACCCGTAACTAGGCAAAACTGGAGTTGCGGGGTAGCCTCACAGAGATGGTAGCACACACAACGAGCAAAAAAATGACAAAAAAGTGTTGAATATACTTAAAAAATATTTATTGAATTTCATATACTTATTAAGTCATATTTAATTAATTAGAATACTATTTTATTTAAATAATAGTAATAAAGATATTCATGGTTTAATTAGTACCTATAGCGCCATCTAGTGACAAGGAAGAGAAATAATCATGTTTATAAGGCAATGGGTAGGCATGGCTATGGCTACGTTTAGAACTACGGTTAATTTGATATAAATTGTCGGGTGCGGGTAGGTTACTGCCCGCAGTTCGACGCGGTGTTCCCCGAGCTGACGGGGCGCGAGACGCTGCGGGTGTTCGCGCTGTTGCGCGGTCTGCGCGACGACGCCGCCGCCGCACGCACGGAGGCGCTGGCGCATGCGCTCGGCTTCACCAAGCATCTGGATAAGCAGGTCAGTGAATGAGGGACGAACGACGCTGCCCGCAACAGTTTACGACAGTGAAGGTTGGCGACCATCGATCGACACATGTCGCCGACCAGACCTTAACCATATCCCCTATTATGGCGCGCGACCTCTTATTGGCACGTAAAAGCGAGATAGCAGATAAAAGTTGCGAATAGTATTGTAAAAATACTACTTGGGCATTTACATTCGCAATGTGTGGTATTAACCTATGTGTTAATCCAGAGAGTCAGCTGCCTGCATACCAAATTTTATCAAATTTGTCTAGCCGTTTGAGCAACAAGAAGTAACAAACATACACACGCACACACTCACAAACGTTCACCTTCATAATATTAGTGTGATTCTATTCATGCTCAAAATCTTCCACATAATCATTTCACGTAACAGCGAATCTCTTCTGATACGTTAGGGTGATCTATCATATCTCAGCAACTAATTTAATATTTGTAACCAGGTTCACCAATACTCCGGCGGCAACAAGCGCAAGCTTAGCACGGCGGTGGCTCTGATGGGACGTACACAGCTCTTGTTCGTGGACGAGCCCACCACCGGCGTCGACCCCGCTGCCAAGCGACAGGTATAAATAGGCATTCATTTCAAATCGGATCAAGAAAATTATCCATGTCACCTATAGAGATGTGGTGCACACTAGAATTTATGATTAATAAGCACATTCCAATTCACCATGTAGGTAGATATTATTATTATTTAGTTTGTACACTTTGGCACTGCTTCTTGCATACTTAAAATGTAAAAGTATAATTTACATTATGTTACATTACGTACGTACATATTAAGGCAACAACTGCACTATAATGTATGTATATCATTATATCATATACATCATGACTAAGGAATTACCTGTCGACTACCAGATACCTTTAAGCGGCCTGAAAAATTTAAAACCAGTGTTGGCTACACACAAACGAAAAACAAAACCCTGTCGACTTGTATGAGCATTGTTTGACAAAGTTTATATTCAGGTATGGCGAGCGATCCGCGGCGCGCAGCGCTCGGGCCGCGGCGTGGTGCTGACGTCACACAGCATGGAGGAGTGCGAGGCGCTGTGCTCGCGGCTCACCATCATGGTCAACGGCCGCTTCCAGTGCATCGGCACCCCACAGCATCTTAAGAATAAGTTCTCACAAGGTATGATTTTTATCATCAGTGAGCTTTTAAAAAACATTCATAAATGTTAGCACTGAGACTAATTCAATAAACTGCTGATATGTATGTATAGCATGGTATAATAAAACAAGGTACAACAGCTGTCACGGAAGGAGAATACCAGGTGAAGTAATATTATACCATGATGTATATTACCATGAGTAAGAACTGACACAATTTTTGTCCGATATCCTAACGCATTGGCCCCAAACTTCTGTATGACAAATGGCAAAGCATTATACTTACGCATGCCATTATTTGTAGAACCTTTATCATTAAACTTAAGGTTGTCGTTCTTCCTATCTGTTCTTTTTTATTGTAATTCCTTCCATTGGTACCATTTACGATTGACTTAATAAATTAAATAAAATTTCAGGTTACACATTGACAATCAAAATAAAAATAAATGAAGAATCAAGCTCTGAAGCAATAAGAGTATCGACTGAACTTCTAAAAAAATACGTCAATGAAAATTTTATTAAGCCTAAATTAATGTAAGTATACCTTGGTATCTATTTATTTGATAATACATGTCCTAGGTACACATACTATACGTATGTGTATATACGAATTAGGAAGCTTCCTGAATATATTACAAAAATATTTGGTACTGGTAAAATAAAACGTCAAAAAATAATGTCACTTGTCATTGATCATCTGATAATTATTATGAGCGCTATTTGACCCCAAGAAAATGACGTCATAAGTCTTTATTTCATACAAATCCCAAAGACAAGGTAGTCCGCTTAATCTAGACATCCAAGGTTACAAAAAGTTGTTTATAATTACGTTTTAAACAATTATACCAACTTTTAGCTTGTTGGGACTTTATGTAACCTTACTCTTGTATTTTGGTCTAAATTGACTGGACTAATGTTTGTTTTGTAAAAAAGTATCGTGAGTTGATAGAAACTTCCTTGATGTATCTATTAATCCGTACCTTTTTAACTAGTTGTTCGCTGTGAACCTAGACCTCGCGATTATTATTTTCAAGACATTTTTATTACTGAACCGATTTTGATGCCCAACGAACTTGATATTTCTATTGATTTTTCCTTTCATCAAAATCGGACCATCGGTTCGGCAGTAATCGCGCTACAAACACACATACATACATACAATGTATCGCTCGCTCGGTCAATTTTAGCTATAGCTTGTTTTCATAATTCATCAAAATGTTTTTAGGGAAGAATACCAAGGTCTGCTGACGTATTACCTGCCGGACCGCAGCCTGCCGTGGTCCCGGCTGTTCGGGACCATGGAGCGCGCCAAGCGACAGCTGGACGTGGAGGACTACAGCATCTCGCAAACGACGCTCGAGCAGATCTTCTTGCAGTTCACCAAGTACCAGCAGGACTCCGACACTATACAATCTACTGAACTTTAACGTCACTTTAGTTAGGCTAATAAAAAAATACTGTTCATTCAACTTTTGTGTGATGTATTACTGTGATATTCTGTTACCAGACTATATTTAAGATCAACTTAAATAATGAAAAACGGCCAGCCACGTTCCTATATATGCACTATATGACATGGATTGTTATGTATCGTAAATGTTGTTTGTTTTGGTAATACATGACATAGTAAATGATTATAAATAGCTGTGTAGATAGTGATACCATCGATACTATCGTTAGTTTATGAAACGCAATACTATCGATAGTTTGCTCGTCGTCATCGATCGAAACTATCGATAGATTGCTCGCTATCATCGATCGATACTAGGTATCTATTGTATAGTTTGTTCGTTGTCATCGATCGATAATTTGTTCATTGTCATCGGTCGATACTGTCGATAGTATTGTTGGTTATCAATAGTATTGTTCTAAAACAGCTATTGATAGGCCTTCGATAGTTTGGCATTTTTCGATTAAAACTATCGATTTTTCGGCAACGATACACACACTAGGTACTACACTACATTACTACTAGTTTTATTATTTGAACATGGTAACACTACAATGTGGTCTGAAAGTGCGGCTAGCTGTTTTGTTAAACGCACACTAACAATCCAGCTGAATGATGTTCAGCTGTTTTACAAAACCTCTAGCTGTTTAGCTAGAGATTTTGTCAAACAACAGATATACGAGAGAACTGTGTTGTAAATGTTCAAAAAGCGCGTAAAAAGTGCCTGATTAAATAGTCTGACATCAGTGTTGACCAATTACACGCACCAAAAACATAAATAAATCGAAAAACTAAATGGCATATCAAATTAGTATATAGTGTGTATATCTAGTAAATAAGTCATTATATTATTTATTATTTTTCTATTTTGTAAAAATTTTAGTTAAGTAAGTTTATGATCTTTTTATAAATATCATTATTTTATAAAAAATAAACAATGAACTAAAATATTATTTTTTATTTTCATAAATATTACACGAGTACAAATATCTTACTTAATTAATAGACACACAAAATCATAAATTTTATAGAATACAAGTTCTAAGTACAGAAAGATCACAATATGTATCACTGCAGATTGTTCATTAAGTAAAAAAAACAATAACAAGTATACCCGTCGTTATCACTTTCAGTGGCATTTTAATTTTGCATTTAAACATTTTACTTTGTAACGAAAAATATAGTTAAGTACACATAGGCTGAATTCTACAGAAGTGGCAGCGGTCGGCTGAACACTTTTATTATCAAACCATATCGTGAATTAAGCCTAAGGGTATACGCATATGCGCCCGCGCCGCTTTTCACGCGAATGTAGTAAACACTGACACTAGATACACAAGCACAGCTATACAGCTTATGGTGCCTACTTTTATAGTTATCAATCACCTGATTTGTTAGACTAGCTGTGCCAGCGATTTTGTCTGCGTGAACTTTAAACTGGGTTTTTAATTTTTATTTTCGCCATTTTCTTATTATTTTCTAAAATACAAGTACATACTTATTCCTTATAAAATTTGCTATCTGTCTGTGAAAGTCGCATCAACATCGCTATAGTTGTTTCAAAGATTAGTCGGAACAAATAACAGATAGACAAATTTTTATGTATTTTTTTTATCAGTGCCGAAACATTTTGGCCCAACGCAGACGACAGACTAAAAAGTGCGCTACGGATAGACCGCCGTCTGCGTTGGGCCTTATATGCATTTAAAAATACTGTTTTTTATATTATAAACAGACACTTCAATTTTATTTATGTATGTAATGTACGAGTATAAAAAATTAACATATCAAACTGCCATTTTTATTGCAAACTTTACTACTTTAATCGAGCAATTCATATACCCATATTACCCAATATATTATACATATATAGTATAAAGAGAGGATCTCAGAAATGGCTCCAACGATTTGAGATTTCTAAGATTCAAATTAAGTACCTAGTTATAATCGGCCAGGTCATTGTACACCAGCGCAAAAAATATGTTAAAATAGTAGGAACGTAATGAGGCTAACATTGTATTTGTATTCGCCGTAATCTGAGTGTAACTTTAACTTAAAAATCGAGTGTAATATTACTTAATGGCGACACTGTCATGGCGGCTACCCATAAGGTGCATTCAAAACCTTGTGGCACCATTTTTAGCACACTCTATGAAGTGCCATTTTTGAAACGCGGAGTCACCTTTACGAATGGTTTTTCTATACAAAGAACCGTTCCATTAGTGACACCGCGTTTCAAAAATGGCACCTCTGAACGTCAATGTGTAACATAACGTCATATTTAGTAACTGTCAAAGTCAAACAACGTTTGACTGACAAACACCATCTTGAACGATTGTGACATTTGTGACTATAAACGTTAAATGTCACTCAAACGTCAAATTCACTTTGACAAGCGCGAAGTTTATAGCAATAAAAAGATAACCTTAATTACGGCATTTCAAACTAAAACTACATTAAAAATAGAATGAATTTTTGGAAATTATTGATAACATATTGCTTACCATATATAACTACTAATTTTAGGTAGGTGTACAATGACCTGGTCCCGCTCCCATACATCTCTGGAACGACCCCTTGGTCAAGTCCAATCTACTGTATTTGACATTTGACAAAAACGACGTCTGTTAAGATTATGGTCTAATCCTCATTGTAGTGCGCGGACCAAAGATTTAAAATATACAAGAAGTGTAGATTTGCCACTGAGCGATCGGGGGTGAGAGAAAGTCATATTAATGATACTACGCATTTAACCCGACCCGACGACATGAACAAATGGTCGGTGATAAGAACAAAACAGGGCACTTTTTTCTATTTTTTCTTTTAGAAGTCGTGATAAGACTATCTCGCTCTATCAAAGGCCCTTGGCGCAGACATAGTAAAATAAATAAACAAAATAGTTGCCATTACATATTTCAATATATTAGAATAACATAATATTTTATATGTTTATATAAATAAATATTTATCTACTTTCTATGGCAAAATATAATCACAATTAATAGCAACACAAAGAAAAAAAATTTTTACTTTTAAGTAATTTCTCTTTGAATATTGCACATCATTATTAATCGCCCTAACATCGCTGAAATTAGTTATCACTTGTCGATACAACTGCAGTGCAGAGCATTGGTACAACAATTCCATCATCAGGTTGGTGATAAAGTTTTGGAAATAAACCATTATCGCTTTTTAGTGAGATTTTTCCAGCAAGATCTATGATCAATATACATATTTACACCCTCATGAAATATATTTCCGCGTATCGCTTTTGTTCAGAATCAATATCATTGAAAAGATATTCATGTACAAGAGCGTCGGCATCCTTTTCAAATATTAAATGGCACAAAAATTTGTCCTTAGATGTTGAAAAATAATAAACGTAAATTCCCTACCCATGAGGGTTGGGCTACTTGTAGATGAAGCCCAACCCTTACATGTCTGTTTTACTTACGTAGACTTGCTAAAAGTGGATTTTAAGTAAGTACCTATATTTTTCTGAAGTACGGTGCAACTCACAGATATCTTCTGTTGGTTACAGGATTTAAAGTGCGCAGGGGTCACCTCTATGTTATTGTTAAGATATTATGAAGTGAAGTATTCCCGTGCCTTCAGCCCGGTTACATTTTTACAGTTGTGCTGCTTCGAAGCCCGGGGTGAGTTTCCTGGTTTTTGTTCTCAGAATATAAAATGCATGTCACACAAAGTTGCCAAAGTTCTTGCGAAGTGGAAAAGAAATAACCAAAAAGTATTTGGCTGTTCGTTTTACGACCAGTCGCTTACCTATGGTCTTTGCAATATTTTTTTAAGGTGGCAACGAAAATGTCAGTAAGGAATTCATTTTGCATTATATAAATTAAATTGCATTTTTAATTACCTAAAAAGTAGAGTTCACAATACATACAGGTCATAGCACCCTAATAAATTAAAAGTTAAATACAGAAACATTGCATTTAAATATACATTTTGTACAAATTACTACCCGATAGTGTACGACACCATAGTTAAGTAATACGCAAAGTCAATGGTGTACACTAAAATATCATGCAAATAAAGCCAAATGATAGCGATTTATCAGCATCTCACACTGTACCCTTATAGCAAATTGTCTATAACAATGTAACGATACTATATCTTCATTTGCAAGATAGTTGTGGACCCACAAATGTTGGTCTGAGACGGGACCATACGCCGTTGTTACCTTAGTATTGATTCATGTTACATGAGTGACACATTATTGTACTATTCAGATCACTACCGATTGCTGGTAATACTATAAGGAGATGTCTTAAAAGTTAACCCTCATATTCATAAAAATTATCAACCGCTTGCTAATCTATTTTAGTAGTGTAGTTTAGTAAAACATGTTTTGTCCCTTTCCCTCTTCAATATTCGAAAGAACGAGACAGGTTTAGCAAATGTTTGTACTTTTTATGAAAAAGGGGGTAATTAACACTACATTTCTGAAGCGAAATAAGCGCGTTTTTTGACATTAATACACGTGCCGGATAGAAGAAAAAAGACATCTCCTCATGGCTTTCAACGCCACTGCTTGCATTTGCAGATCTATAATATTTAACTGCACTGGTGTTATACACCAATAATATTTAAACATAATAAAATATAACATACTTAGGCTAGTTGTATGAGAATCTCAGAAAATAAACCTAAAACATATTGTACATTACTTTATGACTCTTGTATGAACAGCAAAGTTATTTATAAGTATTTATCTAACTTCTGTTTATAAAACTATCTATTGTGTTAAAATACTCGTACTTTCAGTCTTGGAAAGTTATATTTAGCAGGTCTATTTTCAGATCTTATTAGGTAAGTACCGATTTAGTACACACACGTAATTTCATAACTAACGTTTACGATGTAAACGGAGTTGTTTAGGGTTGTTAAATTGCGGTTAGTTTAGACAGTTAAAATATTCGCCAATGGTAATTAGTTGAAATTTCCTTAACATTCAATCTATTCAAGTTCATGCATTAAAAACTTTTTCTTTTAACTATAAAAGTATTAGCGCAACAATAATGCACTATAGTTACAAAAATTTCCTAATTGATATAATATAAAAAATTGTAAAAGAGTATAATATAAGGCCCGACTTTCAACACATTTAGAAATTGGGAGTAATAAGACAGATTAAATTAGTAGAAAGATTGTAGATAGCTAAATATAGTTAATGTTTACAACTGTAGACTGGCCTTAACATTTGTTTTCGTACATTATAATAATTCGTCATGATTTTGTTTATAACATCAAATCTACGTTTGTACCTACGCGAATATAACGAATAATATGACACAAAATACTTATTTGAGTAGAAATCGCATGCGACCTTTAAGCCACTAGGCAACAAATGTCGCGTGAAACATCAGCCTTCTGTGTCACGATATTAGGAAAAGGGAAGTCGCGGCTTTGAGACATCGAGCCTTTGGAAAAAGGAAAGCATGATGTGTTACGAAACATTTGCTCTCTAATATTCGAGTACGGGGCTTACACGTCCTCTGCGGCGTGCATCTTAGTAAACCTGAGGAATACTTGCTCTAGCGTAGTTTGCGACACGGAGTAATCTTCTATAGGAAACTGCTTACGCGCTTCTTCCATCACATGGAAGATGCGCCACCAAGGTACATCCACGTCGTTAAGGGAATAAGTACTAATGCCGAGGTAAGTTTCTCTGAAAGCGTATAATTTAAAGAAGCCATGTCAACGCCTTTTACACTTTAAAGTTCAGTTTTTTTAGGAAGTATCTTTAGTACGAGTATTCAATTATAAGAGGGAAATGTCAACACTTCAAAGATCAAATTTATATAAATTCGTAAAATCTAGGATATTTAAGACACAAGAAAGAGAACGGAAACGGATTTACTATAAGAATCACGTAAAAAGACAACTGTGTCTCACGATCCATTCAAAATTTACAATTCTACACAGCAGTGGAATACTATAGTTAACAAAAGTGGGGATGTTTTAAAAATTTAGAAAGAACAGTTGTAATACTTACATTAGTCTGATGTCTTTGAAGTTTTCTGTGAGAAATACTTTAATATTATCAATATCTGTATCTCTATTTGGCCCCGGTTTACATTTGACAATAAGAGTATATCCTGAAAAAAAAGGAGACATGAAATTTTTGCATCGCTGCGTTTAAACGTCAACAGTGTCAGAATTATACAATTAGCGAGATTGATAAATTCCAGTATAAACGACATCCACAAAGAAGCGAGTAGGTGTAATAACAAATTTACTTCTTGAAATGCATAAAGCACGTTTAACGGAAACTAAACCAGTGTAGATCATGTTCTTTATCTCGGTGGAGTTGAGTGGAAATGTCTCTATTCTTCTCTTCTCTCTGCCATCTTTTTTATGTTCTAGTTGAACGTCGCTCCCTAACTTTTATTTGCAAAAATATCATCATCATCATCATTTCAGCCGCATAAAGTCCACTGCTGGACATAGGCCTCTCCCAGAGATTTCCAAAATGACCGATCAAGAGCGGCCTGCATCCAGCGCTTTCCAGCGACCCTGGTCAGGTCATCTGACCACCTTGTAGGTGGGTGCCCTACGCTTCGCTTGCCAGTACGCGGTCGCCATTCAAGAACCTTTTTGCCCCATCGGCCATCGGTTCGTCGCGCTATGTGTCCCGCCCACTGCCACTTCAACGAGCTAATCCGCTGGGCTATGTCAGTGACTTTTGTTCTCCTACGGATTTCCTCATTTCTGATTCGATCACGTAGGGAAACACCGAGCATAGCCCTCTCCATAGCGCGTTGAACGACCTTGAGCTTTCTTATGAGACCCATAGTAAGGGACCACGTTTCAGAGCCATAAGTCATCACTGGTAACACACATTGGTTGTAGACCTTAGTCTTGAGGCACAGAGGTATTTTGGACGAGAAGACATTGCGTAGCTTCCCGAACGCTGCCCAGCCGAGTCGGATTCGTCGAAAGACCTCTTCCTCGAAGCTGGAACTTCCTGCCTGGATCAATTGACCCAGGTAGATATACTGGTCTACAACTTCGAGGGTGGAGCTCCCAACACAAACAGGTAGGGGCGCAACATGGACATTCGACATTACTTTCGTTTTGTCCATGTTCATTTTAAGGCCCACTTGTTGGGAAACTCGATTTAGGTCTCCGAGCATAGTACTTAGGTCTTCCATCGATTCTGCCATGACAACGATATCGTCGGCAAATCGAAGGTGAGTGATATACTCGCCATTGATGTTGATGCCAAATCCTTCCCATTCCAGAAGCTTGAAGGCATCTTCCAGTGCAACGGTGAACAGTTTCGGAGATACAAAGTCTCCCTGTCTCACACCTCTATGCAGTGGAATTGCCCTCGTGCACTGCTCCTGTACTCGGACTGACATAGTGGCGTTACTGTATAAGCACTTCAACACTTCGATATACCGATAGTCAATACGGCATCGCTGGAGAGACTGAAGCACGGCCCATGTTTCGATCGAATCGAAGGCTTTTGCATAGTCCACGAATCCCAAGCATAACGGCCGGTTATACTCCCTCGTCTTCTCTATAACCTGCCGCAGCGTATGAATGTGGTCTATGGTGCTAAAGCCTTTACGGAAACCAGCTTGTTTGGGAGGCTGGAAGGCATCAAACCTGTTCGCGAGACGATTCGTGATGACCCTTGAAAACAACTTATATACGTGACTCAGAAGCGTGATAGGCCTATAGTTCTTCAATAGGGTGTTATCTCCCTTTTTAAAGAACAAGACCACCACGCCCCCGTTCCACGCTTCTGGCGTTACGCCCTCGAGCAGAACGGAATTAAAGAGCCTCTGAAGGACTTTCAGTACCGGCGTTCCGCCCGCTTTCAGAAGCTCTGCTGTGATTCCATCCTCGCCCGGCGCCTTGTTGTTTTTAAGCTGTTTGAGGGCCATCCTAATCTCGTACAGGCTGATGTCCGGGATATCTTCGGTATAGTGTCGGGTTAGCTTGGCTCTTGGGTCTTTAGCCATTTGTTTACTGGGTTGTGAAACTGAGGTATACAGCTGTCCATAAAACCTCTCGATCTCCGCCAGAACCCCTTCCTTTGTCGACACCACGCCGCCGTCCTCCGTCTTCAGCTTCATCAATCGGCTTTGCCCAACCGACATAGCCCCTGCGAACACTTTGGAGCCTTTATTCTGCTCTTTCGTCTCCTTAATACACTCAGTATTAAAGGAGCGGATGTCGTGTCGCAAGGACTTTTGTATACGTCTGTTGAGCTGCCGATATGATTCAGCATCTTCGGAGGTCTGCAGCGGCCTTGATCGTCGCTCTGACATTAAGTCTAGAGTCCGAGCAGAGATTTTTTGAGGCTTTCGTTTGGGGCTGGAACTGAATACTTTTGATCCCACCGCTTGGACAGCTTGTATAAACCCTTGGTTTATCTCGTCCACTGTAACGCAATCCTGAAGGCCTTCGCAAAAATATCATTCTCAGTTATATATTAGTTAGTATATTAGCTTCTGATATTATTCTAAAGTGATTGTAATACTATGCTTTTTACGTGATGTAAAATGAATATATTTTACATGGAACTTATTGAACAGTAAAATCTTATTGATGTTTTCATTGTAAAGAGGTATGTTATTTCTAACAGCATAAAAATATTCAACCTTCTTTTCTTCGTTTAAATTCAATCTATATATTAGTCAATTTGTATTTTTTTTAAATGTATTACTATGAATCTATAATAAGTACGTATGTATTATATGCTATTTGTTATTACTGCTTCTATTCATTCTCCTGGTTTCCTACTCCCTTAGCTTTTATTTATTTTTATCGCGTAAATAGTTTCCCACGTTTTGTTAACTTGAGCATGGCTAAATATGCAACTGCGTCGAGCCAAAAAAAAATCAGTAAAATAATAATGATACCTTGTGAGAACTTGGTCTTGAGGTGCTGCAGGGGCCCCAGGCACTGCAGGCGCCCCCTGGCGATCACCGTGAGCCGCGAGCACAGCGCCTCGCACTCCTCCATGCTGTGTGACGTCAGCACCACGCTGCGCCCGCCGGCCGCCGCCGAGCTCACTGCGCCCCACACGAGCCGCTTTGACGCTGGGTCCATACCTAATGAGTAAAACCACTCAAGTGTTATACGAAACAGTCTAAAGATTTGCGCATTGGTATCTATGATGGACAAGAAATTTGCTCGTGGAATCAGTGGCTAACCCTCAGACGAATTCAATAAGTGCAACAAAGTGACATAAGTGTGTGTGTGTGAAACCGACTTTGTATTTAACTATAAGCTATGCCATCTCACTGTCATCTTAGCTCAGTCCTAATACATAATTAGATGCAGTGCTTCGAAACCCAGGGTCCGCTCTTCGGCATTTTTTTCCCCACATTGCATGAAACTCTGCATCCTTGAGTTGTGAGACCATTGAAACGCATACCTATCATCCCGATTCAGATAATAATATTAAATCTACGTATGTATTATAGATATGTATAAGCTTACCAGTAGTAGGTTCGTCTAGGAAGACCAATGGCGCGTCTCCAAGAAAAGCTACGGCTGTGCTTACTTTTCTCTTTGTACCGCCGCTGCATTCGAATACCTTTAAAAAGAATAAAAATATTGTTTCAATAGCAGATTCAGTATTTGGAGAAAATGTTACAGTTTATTTACAACGAATCTAAAAGTACAGAGTAAAACATTTATAACCTATAAAATGGGTAATATCTCTTAATTATTACTATTATTTTATTTATAGAATCATAATGGTAATTATTAAGTGTATTAGACTAAGCTAAAATATTTACAACACAAAAAAATATTTAGATATGGAATCTATACATATAATAAAACAGTAAAAAAAGTGTGTCTGTACATTAAATATATTTCCAAATAAATATTGGGGGCGATGGAGACGTAGTAACAGAGTAAGAATTTTAAAAAAAATGTCTGTCTGTTTGTCTGTTTGTCTGTAAGTCTGTTTGTCTGTTTGTCTGTTTGTACACGCTAATCTCCGGAAATACTGGACGGATTCGAATGAAACTTTTTTTGTTATATAGCTATTAAGCCTGGGTAACATATAGGGTATAAATGATATACATATAATAAAACAGTAAAAAAAGTGTGTCTGTACATTAAATATATTTCCAAATAAATATTGGGGGCGATGGAGACGTAGTAACAGAGTAAGAATTTAAAAAAAAATGTCTGTCTGTTTGTCTGTTTGTCTGTATGTCTGTTTGTCTGTTTGTCTGTTTGTCTGTTTGTACACGCTAATCTCCGGAAATACTGGACGGATTCGAATGAAACTTTTTTTGTTATATAGCTATTAAGCCTGGGTAACATATAGGGTATAAATGATTTTGGAAAATGGAACGCCTGATGCAGAACCATAATGGTCCAGCTAAATTATAAGAGATATAAAAATGCCGCCTTAGTAAAAGTTGTTCAGCCTGATGAGCATTTTTCAGAGACATAAAGTCCACGCGAACGAAGTCGCGGGCTTCGGCTAGTAAATAAATGAAAATGAAATAAAAAATTCAATAGCCTTCCAATCTTTTGGTTTACAAATATTTGCTATCGCTATCGTAAGATTGTTTACCGTGAGATTCTTAAAATAAAGACCAACCTTTTTATCGAAATGACGGATGAAGCCAAGCGTGTTCGCAAGTTGCAAAGCTCTGGCTTTTCCAACGTCCGGTGGTATACCGCGCAGCAGACAAAATATACGCAAGGTTTCTCGGGCGGTCAAATTGTCTAGCAGTGCGTCGAATTGTGGGCAGTACCCTGTACATTTTGAAATAAAAAACGTTTCATCTCAATATGATCACAATTCGCAGATGTTTGAGTCTGATTTGGACTCGGAACAGGCTAATATTGTAGCATTAAGGTACAGCGAATATCGTTCAAACAATCAAAAAAGAAATGAGAGTAACAAAGATAAAGACGATGTTATCCAAACATTTATCGTCTTTGGAGATCGAGTTATGTTGTAAATAAATGATCTGACGTCAACATTTACCTTTTAAGAAACCAAAAGAAATATTATCAACTGGTACAAATATCCAAAGACAAATAAATGATTTTTGACTTTGATGAAAACCAGGTTTTGTTTGTGTGCTTTCTTACCTATGTACGAATGTACGTTTCGTAAATCGCTCTTGATGGAGAGGCCGTGCACATATGCGCCGCCTACTGAGATTGGAGAATCTCCGGTCAGCATGCGGAATGTGCTAGTTTTGCCGGCGCCGTTCTCGCCGAGTAGCCCGAAGCACTCGCTTTTGTTTACAGCTACAACAAAAACCATAAAAATATAACTGCCACAGCCATCTTTGCAGAAATCTAACATATATAAATATCTTTGCCTACTTTTCTTTCCACTCAGTTACAGTGCCTCTCAGTAGGCCAAAATGAAAAAAAGCTTTTACTCAGTCTACACTAATGTACATTGTGAAGACACTAAGATTCTGTTTCACGACTAACCCTCGTATTTATGAAATTAACAAATTTTTTTGTTAAAATATAATTGTCCCTTTCCCTCCCTCCTTTTTCCCTGAATATTTGTCATTGACAGAACGAGATAAAACATTTTACTAAAATATAGGCTTAGCAAATATTTATAATTTTTAATGAATATGGGGGCAAGTTTCTCACCAAAAGTTACCCTGTTGACCGCCAAAAACTTCTTGTAATACTTGGTGAGGTCCTTGCACACCAGACTCCGCTGCGCGAACTCGTTCGCTTTAAGCGCGTACACCGCTTGCCGCTCCGCCTTCACGTCGCTGTCCTCCTCTACAGGTAAAGGGGGTAGACGGACCTCTGACAACTTGTTAAAGCCCTAAAAGTAAATAATTATGAGGGATTAAAAGGAAACTCATATTGAGGTTTTTTTTATTTTTTACATATGCACTATCAGACTATTTAACAGCGGGCTTTATCTCATTCGTATTGGCTCATTGATTTTTAGGTAGAAAATAAAAATCTTTACAAAATGCCTCACAAATAAATATATTTCTTGAACCATAATACTATACTACTATAAGCACCAGTGGCGGACCTTCCTTAGAGTCGATTCCCATCGAGTTCCCTTAGGGGCTTCTAATATTTATGCATTTATTACTAACAACAATTATAACCTTCATATATCGGCGCACTTACTATTTTCATAAGCCGTAAACTAGCAGCATGACTGGATTGCACGCACCCACATATTCCAAATTCGAAAATTCTTTCTGGTTATTGAAATACACTCACAATGATAAATGTTTAAAAACGTTTAGATACATATTACTGACACTAAGTTAACAAAAATAAGCCGGACATGGAACGGCTTAATAGCTGTACTAGCCCAAATTTTCACCCAACGGCACTGATACGCACATAAAATTCTTATAACTTTACGTAAATTTAAATAAACATAATAGTTAACAATTAAGGTTTCCATCTAATAATGTAACATATACATTTTAAACACTACTACAGAATCCTTAGTGTGCACTGACTCGTTCTTGGCCAGCTATTGTTTAAATATTAAGAGGTTTTACCACTATCTGAAAATGATTCATATTAAAAATGACCACTACACTAATCAGCGAGTAACACTCCAAAGATGTTACCATACATGTGCGCTACAAATGTCACCAAAATATTAGTTCGGAAAACTAAGGCAATTCTGTATTTTATTGAAATAAGAAAGAAAAAAGAAAAAAATTACATATTTACAAATGTACAATTAGGCAATTCTATTATTTTATTTTCCTTTAAATAAGTATTACAATACATACCCTGCTAAACAGTCCGTACTCAATGGCAAGCAGTGTGGCGTAAGACACGACGCCTATCAACGTCATCATAAATAAGTATCGTCCAATTCCTGGCTCATTGAACTTCATATATGGACTGTCTTCGACTGCAATCAATACGAATAGTTTAAAAAAATATATTAAAAAAACGTTGTTTATATTTACATATTTAATATTTTAATAAAGCAATCATTTTAAAGACGGTACATTGACTGGACTTTTGACTATGCAAATAATAATATTGTCAATATTTGTCAGCACACTTATCAAACTCGTAACCGGAACGTAAACGTATCAACCCGAGCAGCTCAGTATTCTTTGTATGAAACTCCCTACTGCAACGCACACTATTCGGATTCGTAATGTAAACGCCTCGCCCCGGGACCAGCTCGCGAACCGCTTTGCTGGTCGGTCAACTAGCGGGCCCCGCGCTTGCGGCTCGTCGTCGGCGCGCTTACGCCTCTCCGTGTGCAAACTGACATCTCTCCGTTTCCTCGCACCCATCACCATGCCGCGCCAATACATTCTTCTATAGACTGCAGTATGTTACAAAAAGAGATATTTTGGCATATGGAAATAAGTATAAAATTTTTCTTCATCATCTATTAAATGTTCCTCTTCATCTAGTGCAATGGCTATGATTGCCAACTCGCGTATTGTGAACCGAGACACAACCGTGCGCTACATTTTACGTTTGGATTCAAAATGATCTAGTGCCAGCCTAGGACCAAAAGCGGCCGGCGAGCGGTAAGCGCGGCGTCGCCCAGCCGTAGTCGAGTTGACCGCGAGTCGACGTTCCGAAGCTGAGCCGGTTTGATTACGTGCCTACGTCAGGTTGAAGCCTGGTTGACCGCGCGGCGAAAGGCGATACGGTGTCGATCCCTTTCCGAGTTGATAAGTGTGCTGTGACCTTAAGCGTGAAATTTAAACAAATTAAAACTATTTATCAAGCTGTACTGTAACAATAATTTATTGTTTGAATTCCATAGTGACCATATCTTGAACCGGCCAGCATATTTTCATTTTCTTGCGATCTACCTGATGTATTACTAAACAATTGGTCAATATGAAAATAGAGTAAATTTAGTTATTCGTCATCGTCAAGCAATGTAAAAGTGATATTTGACAATGTAACACTTTTTCAGTAGTTCACAGTGACGCTCACAGATATTTTTGAAAGCATAGGCACTATCTTAACTATATTACAAGAACGGAGCATATCAAGCAAATAGTAGATTATTAACCAAGGGGATAAAGCAGTGTCTTCTGTCGCGGGCGAAGACTTAAATCGCGAGATTTAAGACGAGTCCTGAGTGTAGCGACGGATTTAAGTTCACCCAAGACTAAGACAACTTTATCACCGAGGAAAATACTATACTTTTCGTACCATTTGCGAAAAAAATAAAGACAATAATAACAAGAGATAAGCATTTATTAATTAAAAATTGTAAATAAATATAGGTACGCAGAAAACTTGGCCCTTTGCTTTTTCTTTTTGGAAAACTAAACAGCTGGTGTAAACAAACATTAACGGGTGTTTTTGGCGGGAAGTCAAGGGGTTCAGTTAAGTGAAGTTTGCTTTTAATTGTTTTGCAAATTGATTCTAATGTACTTTATAATATGAAATTGGTGTAGTTTGGAGTTATAAATGCTTATTCTCAAGGACAACATGTGAAATGTTTAAAGTGGACAGTCAAAGTGCGGCTGTAGTTATATTTATTTGCGGACTGCGGTGGGCGTCTTTGGACGCCCGCGCCGTCTGCTACTCAATCGGCTATGAAAACCAGTGGACTTGTATAGATTTGTCGCCAGAAGCTCCCTTGAAGCAATCAAAGAGCCTATACCAACCTTCGATTGTATAGTTAGGGTTAGGATTAGGAATAAAGAAGAGATAAATGAAGATGGGTTCTAAAGGACCAGTATCCAGAGCCGTACAATAATTTATAAAAAAAAGCAATGAAATGACTTGATTTAGTTGTTTATTTTATGAAATTTAACTGGTTTTGTGGATTTTGCGGATACATGTTGTCGATTCAAAATCGTTATTTTTTTCGCTTAACAATATGGAAATGATTTCAGTTCAGTATAAATTTCGGTAAGTATTCCAAACTTAAACCACATTCTCCCGCTAGAGGATGAATGAAATTAAGTACAATTTTCTTTCCCTGTTTTCATTCTTGGTCTAGAGGCAGAATGAAATTCAGTACATTCTTCTTTCTCTGTTTTTAACAGATTGAAAATGACTATTGTTACGTTCGCTTTTTGTGCCATAGAATGTGACTTTTCTGAGCAAGTGGTACGAAAATAAATTTTTCGCTAGTAGCCGAAATTATTTATTAGAGTGGCACAGGGTAGACAAGTAATGTCTGTATGAAATGCACGCTACTGGTAGTTTATTGTATCACACGCCAAGCTTAGAAGACACTCAAATTACGACGCCACAGAACTCTTGGCAAAATTAATACTATTAGGTATTCAGATTTTCTCGCAAGTCGTGGAACGGAAGGCATCAAATACAGGGCGAAAAGAAAGCACAAATTAGAAGGATATTGTCCTAAAGGAGAAATGCATATAAAAGATGTCAATCGATGAATGAACGTGACAGTTACGTCTTGCGCGTATTGCTAAAGTTTATCATTTATAATTCGTTCATCAAGAAATTAAATGAGGAATAGAAGCGAGAACAACATGTAACAAAGTTCACTAGGCAATGCGATGATATTATAGATGGTAAAGTGAAAAACACAAAGCAGAAAGACTCACTTACTACAACAGACGGAGATATTGAGCCTGGTGCACAAGGTGACGCGCGTGCAATTCTGGATATTTATGAATTGGTCGCATAGTCCGTTGCACGCCTTTATTGCGAACGATGCAACGCTCATATCCCTGTGTACACATCGCTTTATAATTATTTTTACCGTAAGTACACATAAGTCGATGATAAAACAAATTGCTGCTACAGTTTTTCTCCATCGCTATTATTACTTGCTTCGCTAATAGGCCTTCAAAGTCCAGATATTTAAAGATGGGCATTTTCTCAAATATAATAACCGGCCAAGTGCGAGTCAGACTCACGCACGAAGGGTTCCGTACCATTATCTATGAAAAATCACGATTGTTGTATAGGAGCCCCCGTTAAATATTTATTTTATCAATTTAATTCTTTCTTTTTAAAGTGAACATACAACAACGTCTATCTGTTGTTGGCAACCCAACATTATATTTTTTTTTGTATTGCAATTTTGTGATTTCCCGTTTAACTCTCCCTTTTGCTGTGCCAATAAAGCCGCACGTTTAATTCAGCTCGTGGATTTTATTTTAATTACCAGTTACAACAGTCCATTCAGTTCTTCATACATACATACAAATTACAATTATCTTCACCTGTTACCTCAAGTACCTATTAACAACGAGCAAAAAACGGCAAAAATCACGTTTGTTGTATGGGAGCCCCCCTTATTATTTTTATTCTGTTTTTAGTACTTGTTGCTGGAGCAGCACTAGAAATACACCATCTGTGTAAATTTCAGCTGTCTAGCTATCACGGTTTATGATATACACGGCCTGGTGACACGACAGACGGACAGACGGACAGCACAGTCTTAGTAATAGGATCCCCTTTTTACCCTTTGGGTACGGAACCCTAAAAAGGTTAACTCCACTTCGCTGCCATTGACACTTGTCAAAATCATTCTGGTGGTTTATACGAGCATGATTGCTATATAGGAATCATAGTGGTTAGCAATAGTTTCACGTATTTTTACGCACAGAGATATTTTACAATATGGGACGATGCTCGCCATACGGTCTACTGTCTTTTCAAGTTAACTCGTTATATACATAAACTTACCGGAAGCTCCTGCTCAAGCAGTAAATCGGCAACGGCATGAAGACCCAATCAAATATATGCGCAAATTTTGGACTACCTACTTCGGGCAACCTCAGCACTTCAGTTATAAGGAATGGCATGCAACCTGAAAACAATAATTTATAAAAAATATCTTCAAGATTTTAAATCATACCAATAATCAATTCATATCAAACGTATTCCTATAAGTAGCTTTGAATAGATCAAGTAATATTTACTACTACCAGATTCGAAGCATGAACTTTTGGATCATAGATTGTTACCTACATTTCACCTTACCAACTCTGAACTAGGCTTTGACAACAGAGGCGGCGTAATTACCTTTCAATATTAGTGATAGTGAAAAAAAAAACCTGATGATAATGATGAAATTTATACGTTACTATAAATTTCATCATCATCATCAGGTATTTTTGTCTCCACTGTAGAACGACCCTCTCTGTACTACCAGAGCCATACTGTGCCAGAGCGGCCAAAGAACTTTGGCTTGCACTCTCCACGCTGACCGTAACGGGTTGAAGGTCTCATTGATGTTTATAAGCTTTGATTAGCTTGTATTTCCCAATAGTTAGGGAGGCGAATAGGGGAATTTTCTGCAATACTCGAGCGTGGCAGTTTAAGATATGAGAGATACCTAAGACCTAATAGAACAACCTTGTAAAGTATTTAGCTCTATATGTAGTGACGCGCGCCTAGGATAGACGATCAGATTAGTAAAAAAAAATCGATAGTCTGAAATACTCGAGCGCGTCAGATTAAGATACTGGGGGTTGATTTTTGTGTTTAAAGTCTAAATTTAACTAATCTGACGATAAGTCCTTGACGCCGCCGAGTTATAGGGTCGCGAACTTGTAAAAAAAAAACGTTAATCCGGCATTCTCGAGCGCGATTTTTTTATTTTTTATTTTGTAGAATATAGTCTAAAACTTACTAAAAATACAAAATCTGCCGGTTTCCGCATGACCGGAAGTGTGGAGGAGCCATTTCGTCTTCCTAAGAACGCGTTGCGAACGATACATTTTACAAAAAAAAAGTTTAAATAAACATTTACGTTGGTTGTATCTATCGCTTTATTGTCATTCTTAAATTCCCCGTTTTATCAAGGAGAAAGAAAGGAAAAAAAAAGAAACCAAAAAACCTTTTTCGGTCAGATTAAGAGAAACCACCAACATTTTTGTCCGATTAAAAAAATATGCTTTCAGGATACCGAGATAAACCTCCCCTATGAAAATCTGACGCGCTCGAGTATTTCAAAAAAACTTTTTTTTTTTTGCATTTTCAAAAATTCATCGTAACTTATTGACACGCCGAAATCGTCAGTTTTTTTAAAGGGAGCTTCCTTGGGGCCTATTTAACACCCCTTCCGAAAATCTGACGCGCTCGAGTAAATTTTTTTTTTTGCATTTTTGACTACTTGATATGCCTACCCCCACCACGCAAACCGGCAGATTAGTATACCGTTGCTATCAGAGGCACTTGGGGCATACGTAGTATGAATATCTGACGCGCTCGAGAATGCCCAAGTAACTGTTTTTTTTAACATTTTTGAAAAACCGTACACGGCAAACCCACCGCTAAAATGGTTTTTACCATACGGGCTTTTCTTTTCCAAATTATTTTATCTTTCGATTTTGATAGGTCTCGACGGCGCCGTTGAATTACGCCATTTAGCTACCTCGCCTCCCTAACTACAAGTAGCCTTTTACGACATCTATGGAAGGACTTGGCGTGGCTAATTCTACTCTACCGGAAACCAGACGGCAAGTATTCATTTTAAAAATAATTTACGTATTGTATACGTATTAATTAATGCTTAAAAACACAAGAAAAACCAAGAAAAAATGAAACCTAAATAGATTTTTCAAGACCCAAACTACACTCTGGTTGCTGACGGTGAGCGTGAAAGTTCCGTGAACTTACCAGAGAAAATATTCATGAAGCACATCTTGGAAAAGCCTGTGGCGGCGGCCTCGAAGTAAAATGAAGCCAGATAGTGCAGAGGTATAGTTGCCAGGGAGAATATCATCAGCACTAACAGCACTCTACCTAAAACAAATTCAAATATTGAACACAATATTTTACTAAAATTTAAATTTCACCTTTTGACTAGAGTTCATTCATTCCGTTTGTTCTCGATAAGTAACACCCTCTTGAGTACCACTGTTACTCAAGGGGAAAAATTTCTTGATGAGTTCCGGTGTTACTCATTGCAACTAACAGTCTTCCCAATGAGTACCATTCTTTAACGACGCGCCGTATTCCCGTCAAGTACCACTTAAGACAGTGTTAATTCTCGTAACGTAATAAAGTACCTACTTAAAGATTAAATTGCGGGATAGTCAACAAAAACTTTTATATTTATAGTAACTACATGTCAAATTTTTTAAAAGAATAAGGACTCTTTTTAATTAGAAACACTGAGTCTTAAGTAGTACTCGATGGAAATACGGCGCACCGTTAAAGAACTGTTAGGACGCAGTGGTAATCATTGGGAAGTGTTAGTTGCAATGAGTAACACTGGAACACATTGGGAAGGTTGTTCATCTAGAGTAACAGTGGTACTCAAGAGGGTGTTTGTTACTCGTCGGGAACAAATGATTCATTCAACACTGTGTACTAAATAAGTAACAATTCTATGTAAACACTAAAAAATACTTCGCTAGCGATCAATGCGAAGTCTTTTACTCTTTTTCCCATTTTATCAGAAAAGATCGAAGTATGTTGAGAGCGATCTCGTGCTAGGAAGCTACCGGGAATAATATGAAATAGATTAATGTAGCAGTGTTGTCCTTCTCAAGTTGTCAAGTGTTGCTAAGTACACATCACTTTCCTTTTTCATAAAAATTGACAAACAAGTTAGTGGATCTCCCATATTAAAAAAAAACCTCATACATAGTATAATGAACAAGATATTTATAAAGATTTATATACATATTTATCATAAAAGATAATATCGTTGAGTTAGTATCCCACAAAGCATTGGATAAGCGGTTTAAAGGCTAAGGTGGAACAGACATAAATACCCACATGCATACATAGACTGCTAAAATCATTACACTTCCTTTGCCATAGTTGGGTAAAAAACATTTGTACATTAATTTAGTTTATTCCGACTGTCATCATTGTATGGCGGTCGTCAAACTACATTAAATGTCTTTAGGCTGCTTGAGAAATTAAACACCAGTGTTGCACTTACATGAAAAACAAGTAAATATTTATTTTTTGACCTATACTTGCCTAATTCACTTGGAGTCGATAGCGTTTGCTCTTGAAAGCACGCGAGGCAGATGACTATGCACAAGTGCACAAGGAATAACCATATCCAGTCCCACACAAACGCCGAAGTCCACATCACGCAGGGCCGCACACCTGATATACGCTGAAGAAGCTTTGCGCCGCTTATGCGCTCCTAGTACAAATATAAAATATTCAGTCAATACTCTACTTAATTTCTCACTAAAACCTTTGATGTCAAAGACATCAAAGGATTTTGTGAGAAATAGAAGCAGAGAGACTCGAATAAATATAGGGAGTATTTTATCTTAAAAATGTGCTAGTAGCTAAAATTTCGATTAAAATTTTACAAAATTCTGTATATTTCGATCAATTTATTTAAAAAGTTTATTTGCTAGGCAAATTAAAAATCCCTCGACGATACCATCTAGTGACAAGTGGCGGAACTACATAATATTTCGACCGATGCTAAGTGACAAATAATAGCGCTACGGAATATCCGTAGCGCTATCCGTAATTTTTTTGGTTAACTACTAAACCCCAAATTTGAAGCGTTATCCATCACCCAATAACTTTTAAACCACCGAACCGATTTTCACTAAACATGGTTCAGAAGCAAGAGAAGCTTTAAAAAAATATACATGGTATCGAAATCGGTCCATCCGTTCGAGCGTTACTACGATAATAATAATACGATAATAGCGTCAAACTTATAACACCCCTCTTTTTTCTTAGGGGTTAAAAACTGCATTAGTGTATGTTATATGCACAGGACCTTTACATACTCATAAATACACAGAAGTTTGCCATATTTACACAGTACCCGTAAAGAGTCCTTCAATATTTTATCCAGTACAGTGAAATTTTAAAACGCATTGAATACTATAGCGGAAGTTACATAAACAAAAACGACACAAGCAAAAGATTATAAAGGACATTCACCTTTGACATTCATTCACAGACGTAACTGCTTGACATAAATATAGACAAGGTCATTGCAGCACATTAATATGTGAATAATTCTTTAAAACTAAAAACAGACTTCACACCCAAACTACACAACCGATTTTAAGTATACCCTTTCAAATAAAAAAATAATTTTCCAAATCGTTCCAGGCGTCTCCGAATAATCGGTGAACATACATAAAAAAAGGATCGCGACGAATTCATAACCTCCTCCTTTTAGCAAGTCGGTTAAAAACACATGCTAAACTATTAAAGTAGATTTTTCAATGATTATTTTTCATAAAATTGTTTATTTCCCAAGACTAGACATTAAGGATTTGTTTTATTTATGTAACTAAGTACCTATAATCTATACATATAATAAAACAGTAAAAATAGTGTGTCTGTACATTAAATATATTTCCAAAAAAAATATTGGGGGCGATGGAGACGTAGTAATAGAGTAAGAATTTAAAAAAAAATGTCTGTCTGTTTGTCTGTATGTCTGTTTGTACACGCTAATCTCCGGAAATACTGGACGGATTCGAATGAAACTTTTTTTGTTATATAGCTGTTAAGCCTGGCCAACATATAGGGTATAAATGATTTTGGAAAATGGAACGCCTGATGCAGAACCATAATGGTCCAGCTAAACTATAAGAGATATAAAAATGCCGCCTTAGTAAAAGTTGTTCAGCCTAATGAGCATTTTCCAGAGACATAAAGTCCACGCGAATGAAGTCGCGGGCTTCGGCTAGTTATAATATAAATGTAGTCCTTAACTTCACAACAAAGTGTGCATCAACTTCTTCACAGATATGTGGTCACACGAATTAGCTCTACTTTGGACTTCGATTTCAATGTAAGGTATTGTTTAACATCACTCACCTTTATTACAAATAAGACAAGAAACGCCGTGACAAACGCCATGCAAAAACCAATATTGAAAGCAAACTGGAATCCCATACTGCTTCCTGTAGCCATTATTCGAACCTAAACAAAAAAAAACTTGTATTATGTGATTTTACGTATTAGAGATTTCTCACGTTTAACCTTACCCACGATTTTACCTACGTTCAGCGTAAACAACGCTTAACATAGGTTAAAATTGCTACTATCAGGTTTTCCTAAACATTTATATCATGGTTTTAAGGAAATTTCAAAGTCTAATTCTAATCACTAGTGTGAATCCAGTTAAAAGTGCTTCTATGTGACAAACCGCGCAGTATAACGTCGTTAATGGGGTAAGAGAGATAGCATGAATGGAAGCCGTAGTCACTGAAACAGCAAGTTATTGCTCTTGTTTATAGAAGTTTTATTGTTTGGCATCCTCTAAATTCTCAATACATGGTAGTGGATGGTTCACTAATCGGAGTGCTTCCAAGTGAAAGACCTCGCACAACAGCATAGTCGAGGTAGCCATAGTTACTGAACCAGTGATTTCATTCGGGTGCATGCAGTTCCGGTCAGGGATTTGAACTCACCAAATTCTCTATAGAGTACGGCAGTGGATGATTCACTACAGTCAAAGTGCTACCAGGCGACAGAGCGCGCAGGACAGCATCGTTAACGCGTGCGAGAGAGATAGCTGAGTCGTGGTAGCCATAGTTACTGAACCAGCCAATTATTTCTTTCGGTGAAAATGTAGCTCCAATCAGATTTTCAAAGCGTACCCGCGGTAAGTTCTTTTCACTCTATAACAAGCAGTGATCATTTTAGATAAGTACATTACATGCATTATTAGTACAAATAATATTACACTAAAATATTAATAATAGAAGGCTTAGGCAGCCGGTCAAAGTAAATTGCAGGCCGCTAAATTGCATGCATAAAATTGCTATGGGAAGCTCACCTAGCATATTTATACATTAAACATTATCACGTCTTTATTCATAACGGGGTAAGTTAGAGCTAGGCTCTAGCCATAGTAGGTTGTTAGGCCTGAAGATTGAAAAAGGTAATGGGCTAAGTCAAGACAAATGCAATAACCCCGAACTCGATGGGGTTGGTTGCGTCGGTTTTTACGACGACCTTCTGACTTCATCGTCAGACCAGCTTTTTGTCATTTCAATATTGCATTGTCATCCGACTTAAACAGTTTGCAAAATCTCAGCTCAATCACTTGAGAATAACTGGTTTAAAATTGAGTCGCAAGATTTGACTCAAACAAACATATGTACAAGATACATTGCAATTTAAATAAAAGCATGTATAAAAGGTATGGTATACGTTCAACGAAAGCAGCGGCTGTATAAACAATGTTTTGAAAATTCTTTACGCAAAATGATTTCGATTATACGAAACGAAACTATATTTACATAAAATTAAGAATCGTGTATAATTTTATTTGCAGTTTAGAGTAGATAATTAATCGTAAGTTATGTTGTAAGTATATACTTACTAATTTTAAATACATGTTTCCAATATCCATCATACCAATATCCGCTAGTTTCATTCCTGGATACGTAGACTCCTTGATGTAGTTTTTATAAGCATTCATTACTTTCGATTCAAAATCAGTGTCAGTAAGATTTTCCTTCGCGGATACAAGAGTCTCCGTTTTCGAAAAACCACTTTCTAAGCTAAGTTTTAAGGGTGGCAGTTGGGACATGAACTTCCAGGATCTCGAGATGATTACAGATAAAGTAATGTTTATTATAGGCGTCACAAATTGTATAAAAGCGGTCAACTTGCTTCTCATGGAGTTATACGCGAGCTTAAGGAACATCGCCTTTATGTGGTTTCTGAGCAGTTTGAATCCTCTTACTTTTTCTATAGGATCACTGTCCACTGGAATACAATACACGTAATTAATCTTAGTTAATTTGATAATACAAGCATGTCTGACTTTCTTCTATTGTTGAAAACGTTCTTAGGTAATTATACACTATACATTATCATGGCCTTCGTTATGTTGTCGCTAAGTAAATACATACCATATTTAACCATACAATTGTATTTACAAAAAACGTGTTTGTAATTCAATTTCGCAAACACGGTCTCTATAAAGAACTATATTTTTCATATCGGTATATTTTTACAAGGTCGTGACATGACATTGTACATTGAAGATAACTTGTTTTATATAATCAAAAAAATAATGAAAAGACTGAATGGAACGCTTACCTATACTATCGGTGACCTTGTCAAATGGCACTACTGCCTTTTTCGATGAGTTTGTGTAGTTATTTTTGACAGGGGAAATTTCTAACATGTCCTCCGCACCGGCCCTACAAAAACAAACATTATATTTAATACATTTTGGCTTATTATTTTTCTCTTCATATTTATGTAAACATGTGGTAGATTTTCAACTGCCAGACATATCCAGAGCATTATCCGTCCCGCAATGTAGCTTTTCGTACATTGTGGTGTATATAACTTCTTAAAAACCATTTTCCTTAAAAAACTTTTTTTATTAAAAATGTACTTACTTCATAAACACTTCTTCAAGACTAGTCACAGACAGTCCATAGCTAGAGACATGCAGCTCTTCCCTTTTCTGTTCAAACTCTTTTAACATGGCGGGGAATTCACTTACAGCGTCGTTTGGCAATATGTAGGTTAATTCAGATCCTGGAAGTAAGTTGGATTTTTTAATTAGCTGTACAGGTCCCATTGTTGGGCACAAGCCTCACTTGCTTCTATATTTTAAGATCCATAGATGTAATATTATTCCATTAAAAAATAAATAAGCGGCCAAGTGCGAGTCGGACTCGCCCATGAAGGGTTCCGTAGTAGCAAATAACATAATATAAAAGTCTTGTAGTATTTTTTTTTAAATTTTTATTTTTGAGTTGAATGAATGAAAGGTAAATTGCCGTTTATGATTTATGACGTATTAAAAAAAACTACTTACTAGATCTCGTTCAAACCAATTCTGGCTGGTAGTTCATGGTAATGAACATCATATATATTTTTTTTAGTTTTATCATTCTCTTATTTTAGAAGACGGAAACCCCACACTGGTTATGATGAAAAATATTTTTTTGAGTTTCAGTTCTAAGTACGGGGCACCCCCAAAGTTTATTGTTTTTTTTTCTATTTTAGTGTCAAAACCTTAATGCGGTTCATATAATACATCTACTTACCAAGTTTCAACAGTATAGGTCTTATAAAAAAGTGGCTGTGACATACGGACGGACAGACAGACAGACATGACGAATCCATAAGTGTTCCGTTTTTGCCATTTGGCTACGGAACCCTAAAAATAGTACTTAATTCTTTTTTTTTTTGCATTTCATTACATTGATAATATTTTTTAAACAAAGACAAAGTTGCATATAGTTCGCTAAAACCTTGAATAAATTGATTAGCAAAGTGGCAAACAACAATTCAAAAAACTTGGCCAGTAAAATAAAATTATATTTTTTTGTAAATTTGTTTTAAAATCTATTTTTTAAGTGAGCTAGTTAATCACTGTTTTTTGGTTTCAAAGCGATAAAATAAAGTTTTGCAAACAACAAACTACAAAATAAAGCTTTAGAGCAACCAACCTATATTAGTATTTTGTTTGATATCAGGTACATAAGACTTAAAGAACTGCGTTACGTCGTCCACTTTACAGTTCTCTGACTTGACTATAGTGAGCTTGTAGCCGATGCCGTAGTGTTTCTTTAGGAAGTACGAGGTGCCCACGCATTGCAGCTTGCCGCCCGACATGATCGCGATACGGTCGCCCAGCACGTCTGCCTCGTCCATGAAGTGAGTTGTCAGTATCATTGTTCGACCTGTTGGATTTTTGATTTTAAGTATTGTTTTCTTAAATATTGTAATGCCGCTAGGTAGGTACTACGATAATTTACAAGCCTGTTGATTTCAGCCAGGGAGCACACAGGATTTTGTAGTTAAAATTCGCACTCCAAACAACATAACGATTCAGCCAATATAAAACGATTTTCCAGGATAGTAATTTCCATGACTCGAAGTCATGTTTTAACAAACTTAATAATTTATTAAAACTTTATTGATTTACTATTAAAATTGTTTACAATTGGCGGACGGTAAGAGCGTTAATAATGCCCTGGTAATACTATGACAAAATGTACGGAGTGTATCGTCTTCAACATAATTTATTTGCATATTATGTTTTAAGCGTCTTGTATATTTTTTTTATTATCGAACGGAAACAAACTGGTTTTTGTATAACAACTATACCCATGGAGCTGGGACTGAACTAAATATAAGTAAACCACTGCACTCTGATGTTAAGTACAGGCAAACTGGGACAATGCCAATCTTTACGAAAAGTTTTACTTTGCATAACCCTGCGCGCCGTAACCTACAGCTTTTAGTTGCGACAAAGGAGTTTACTCGCTAAGGTATTTACACATGTGGTACCCACATCTTATAGCGTGAATTAAATCAACTAACCTTTCTTCTCTTTCAACAGTAAGTCCCACAGCGACCGCCGGGCGGCGGGGTCTAGCCCTGAGGTGGGCTCGTCTAGAAGCACCACTCGAGAGGAACCGCACATCGCAGCGCCCACCGACAACCGCCGCTTCTGTCCGCCCGACAAATTAGTCGATAGCACATTTCGCTGTATAAAAAATAAATAATTATTATATTACTTCCCAATATAAAAAAAAAAACACGAGGTTGTTAAATGCATAAAGTCAAGGCTAGTAAACTTAACAAACATTAATACATAACGTCAAAGTCATAAAAGACGAAACATTGCCTTTATAAACAAATATTGGTACCTTTTCCTCTAATTCAAGTAATTTCACAAAATGATCTACTTCTTCTTTTAGTCTTGATTTAGGGACTCCCTTTAGTCTGGAGTAGAATATAATATGTTCAGCGACCGTGAGGTCAGGGAACAGAACGTTGTGCTGAGGGCATATGCCAAGAGACTTCCGCGCTAGTTCCGTTTCCGTCACAATGTTGTAGCCGTTTATTATAGCGGATCCCGATGTAGGCGGCACCATACCTGTTTAGTAAAATAATGTTTGAAAGACGATAAAAATCACTTTATCATACGACAACGAATGTACAATGTCATATGAGTAGGATTCATTCATTGTAAACATAACGCCTCAAAGATCTATTTAGTAAAGATAACATGCTTAATCTATACAAAAAAAGAACATACATCTGTGTAGTACATACTATTATTAATTCTGTGGTAGTACACTTAGCGGAGAGTACGATAATAGTGTCAAGGTGAACCAGCGATTTAAATAGTGGCTCAAATAGTGGACGGGTTTAAATGAGCACTTAATTTATAAAACTATATTAGTCATTTCAAATTCAAACGTCAACAAACACGACAAGGTACACACACGTGCCGTGCTTAGAAATTAAAAAGCCGCGTATCATCGTGACTAAGCTACACAAAGCTTTATCACTACCGCAATAAGGTCATTATTAAAAAAAGATAAGGGATATTTTACCTGTGAGCATTGATATCGTAGTGGTTTTCCCTGCACCATTATGTCCTAATAATACTGTTATTTCGTTTTCGTACAATCTAAGGTTGAGATTATCCACAGCTTTTTTATTTCCTTTGTATATTTTTGTTAGATTCTGAAACAATTTATTTGTAAAGTTTGATTTAAAAATCTTATTCTAAGATATAAATCTATTTATTATTATAATTTTGTATATTTTTAATATTTATTTATTTAGTATTTATTTATTCTCCACTTATTCTATTTTAATAACATAATATAAATGTCTTGATGACGCTAAAAGACGAAGTCATATCAAATAATTACAATTAAATAACAAATTAAAGCTTAAAAGAGACCACAAGCAAAATTTTAGAACTTGGATAAACTTTATTTATTTCTTTAATAATAACTTAAAGAATCACTTTTTTGCCCCTTTCTTTAACACGAACATATTTTATACATATAAGTAGTTCATACAAGTCAAAGTTCAGTTTTATTTAAGTCGATCGCAAATAAAGTATCTAAATATTAATAATATTCTTTAACAATAAGGACAACGCAAAAATATTTTTTACAAGCTGGTGCCCGCGATCATCACACAATATCTTTATAAATTGTAGCCTCTGTGTTATTCTGTTGTATAAGCTATATTATTGTAAAGTTTCATTAAAATCCATTCAGTACTTTTTACATGAAAGGGTAACAAACATCCATCCATCCATACTTAAAAAAACTTTCGCGTTTATAATATTAGTAGGATTGTAGTCGAATGAAGGCCAACCGGAGGAAAAACTGTAGCTAAGCAATTAAATATTACACAACTCGGTGACGTAAAATCACGTTAATTATATTGATGTCTACCACGACTGGGACATAAAAATGCCGAGTCACCTGTATATTGACGCCCATGGGCACGCCCTTTGGCTCCTCGTCGTGGATGACCTTGAGCAGTGCATCGTTGTACTCTACATCCGGCCCATTTTCTTTCGTCATGGCTGAAATAAAGTATATGTAGTGCGAACAACATTAATCAATATTTGGGAGGCACGGTTGCCTTGAAGTAGGACGATCGGTACTTTAAAAATTTACCAGCTGAGCCGCGGTTTGCTCGAGCCAAAAAAATGTCGTTTGATTAACATAGAAATAACAAGAACTGCCATGTCTCTCTGTCTGTCCGTCCGCGGTTTTACACGGAGACTAAAAGTATAAGAAAAGTGTAATTTGGCATGGGTATGTATATTAATCATGCCGGAAAAGTAGTAAAAATAAAACTTATTTTTTTAGGGTAGCTCCCATACATGAAACGTAGAAGTCTTCTTTTTTTCTAACTAACCCATCGTGTGGGATATCGTTGAATAGGTATTTCAAAAATATTGTGAGCTTGTGAATACCATTTTTCGATTTAGCGATCCGTTTCTGAAATATTTGGTTTTAAAGCGCAAATTTTTGTTAAAGTCAAGTGTCCTCTCCACGTGAGAGAGACACGTGAAAAACCAATAGCTAAGTAGGGCTTACAAATAAAAAAGTTGTAAGCGAACAACTTATAAAATGTACTTGAAAACTGAAAATTTCATACAATTTTAATAGAAAATTAGTTTTTAGACGTTTTTAGTTGCGTGAACTTAAAGTTTGGATTCGCAACTACGGAACCGGTTATTTTATTTATTTATTTATTTCCGTAGGTCTTTTTTACCAGTCAACCTACAGGTGGTGTTGACATGCAAACTTTACGGAAATATGTGCAAAACTTTTTAATATTAAAACTGAAAACACTTACATACTTATAAATTATAAAACAAATGAAACCTACGCACATACCTTTGTTAATAATTACAAATATTGATACAAAACACAGTAATAATATGACCTGAATCATACCGGAAATACTATAGATATTATATACCTACGTTAATTATCTAAATAAACAGGAAATTATAGGTAATTCGTGATTTATAATAATAGAAAATGTTATGATTAAAAATATAATGAATTCTATGATAATAAGGTCTAAGTTCACACAAAAAGTACTATATAATGCATAAGTATTTGCTATCAAAAACCGGTTAAACGCGTGGTACTGTTTCCAATGCTAAAGTGCGTGTTTTATGAGTGAGTAAAAAATAACAACTTAATAAGTTTTTGTACAACTTATGACTAAACACATTCAACATTAGCCAAATCTTATCTTAATTTTGAGTTAATAAATGCGTAATCTCAACGTGAATACGGAGAGTTGTATAAAATATTACAAAAAAAAAATACTCTGACGCGACGTCGGAGTACATAACTGAATAACATCAAGAAAATCTCTCGTCGGTAGTTATAAGAGTCTACCAGTATTTGGTAAATAAAATGCGACTTGTAGTAAAGAAATACATACAAAAGCGTATGTCCAAGCTGAAACGAAGACGCTTTACTTCGCGCTCGCTCGGTCAAGTAGAATACAGCGTGTCCCGTCCAGTCCCTCCATCGGCGTCAGAGCATGAAGTGGTATAAATCCCTACGATACATAGAGTATATAATATTAAGAGGTACTACTTACCAGCCACTTTACTCTTGTTAGGCATCCAAAAGCTTTTGGTGAAAGGGAAATACCAAGGTAAAGGCACGCCGTACAATCCTGGCCGTACTTTCTCCACATACATGGCTATCAACATATACAGTATGGCGTCCAGAATCAGCATCAGAGCTACGTGGCCAGGTTGGTATTGGTCGTGGTAAGACACGGGCTTGAAAAAGTCCTCCCACTGTAACCCTGCGAAAAGGTAACATGGTCGAATCATTTTTTTCTAGAAGGTGGAAGGTTTGGGGTTCGATTCCTAGTGCGGTCAAATACTATTATTTTCACAGGTCGTAAATTATGATTACTAGGGTGTTGTGCAAGTTAGTTTTTTCTAGTGTTTTGTACATGTTTTTTAATTTGTTTTATTTATATAAATAGAGAGGGGAGGCTTTTGCCCAACGATGGGACCTATTAGGGTTGGGCTACATATGTCAGCACGGAACAGGAGTTTTATTAGAGCGCTTGGCTCATACCCGGAGGTCGCGGGTTCGATTAACAGCGGGGGCAACGACTTTGTGTTGTTGTCCTAGTTTGGTTAGGACATTGCAGGCTTATCACCTGATTGTCTGATAAGTAAGATGATTCGTGCTTCGGAGGGCACGTTAAGCCGTCGGTCCCAGTCACTGTCTTTGACATTGGTCGTTACCTAAAACCATGTCAGAGGCCTATAAGGCGGTTTAAAAACTCTGACACTAGTGTTAGTCACTAACACACACGATAAGAAGAAGGAGTTTTATTGCTATCCTAAATCCACGGAACGCTTCAGCAAGTGCCGGTGCTGAAGCGGCTCTGAGCGACAGAAAAAGATAGCAGCATAGGAAACTGCTGCTACGTGCTAACAAATGTAACCGAACCCTTATAGCAAATAAAAAAATAAACAACGATAAAATCACAATGTACGTTTGCTTCACTTTAAAAATAGATATAAAGTAAGAAACTTAATGCAACCAAAATTTTAAAAATTACAGAAATAAAAAAATTTGTAGTCCCTTATATCTTTAATACTTTCATTAATTGCATGTTGCTTTGAAATATTTGTCCTTTAAAAACTATAGGCCTCGATGTCTAAGTCTAAGAATAAGATATTGATTAAATGTGTGGGAAAAGAACAACTAGTTGCGTCAATGAAGGCTTTTAATAGAATTAAGTTTTGACTCAGGCACAGCGCCAATATTATTTATATATTTCTTTTGTTTTTAAATAATATTTTAAACTATTGATCAAGAGCCACAAAAGTGCTAGAACTTCCTTATTTTCTCGCTAATAATTTATGTGCGATTAAGTTATGATAGTATGTTAGTTCATACCTTTAGTTTACGCATACTCGCTAGTTTGAAAACAGGACCAATTTACTGAAACAGGGCCCAAATTTACTGCACTTAAAATCTCAGGGCAGATTTTTGGGTTCCGTAGTAAACAAGGAATTCTTATAGTTTTGCCATATCTGTCTATCTGTCCGAGGTTTTGCTTAGAGGTATTTGTACAAAAGTTATTATTTGGCATGGGTATATGTATTACGCCGAAAAAGTGATAAAATAAAACCTTGAAAAATATATTTTAGGGTAGCGCTCATACACGCAAAGTGGTAATAATTTTGTTTTTCTCGACTAACCCATTTAGTGGGATTTCATTGTATAGGTCTTTGGAAAATATTGTGAGTAAACTCCATTATTTGATTTAGAGATCCGTTCGTGATATATTTGGTTTTAAAGTACAACTTTAATGCAATACTTTCTGTAAGCAGCCAGACCACATGTTTGGCAAATCAGATCGGTCTGACTGCTTCCAGAAATCTATGGATTAGCTATGGAAAACTTTTTTTTTCATATTTCGATATACGTTGCTTGGGGAAAGATGTTCAGCTGAAAATTTACCCTTAAAATAGTTTGAGTATATTTTGTTAGACTTTCATGTATAAGTCACTATGAATCGTTTATACGAGGGCAAATCACTAAATAGCATCAAAGGTTCTGTACTGTTTTTTACAACAAATAGGATTCTGAGTTCACTTATCTGTATCAATGTGTCAAGGGTTATTCTAGCTCAGCTCCAATTGAGTCCGGGTCAAAGTAAGTAAGTAAATTGTATGTACATTTTGTTATATTGTACATAAAAAGACACATTTAAAAATACAACGAAGTAAATCAAAGTCCAGGGCCATCCTATCGCTACATATCTATAGAATTACAAGGGCGCACATTGACGCCCATGAAAAAAATTGTTCATACAAATATACGTAATAATTTCATCTTGCTCTGGCTAAAAGAACATTTGCATTTATACGAACGACAGCTATTTTCTAAGCCATCACATAATTCTCAGACGCTAGAATCACAGCTAGAATATAAATAAATTTCGTTTTGTCCAAAAATTTTAAGTTTAATTTGTATGAATGCATTGTCTATTGTTTGTTGTAAAACATTAATTACAGGTCAACCTGAGCGTTTGAAAACCCTGCCTCAATGTGGAAAAACACATTTACATCGGCTGTCCTCAAAGTCATCATATTTTTTTTGCTCAGTGGCTTCATTATTTCAGTTTCCTAAACTATTACTAAGGTGAAAAGTTCTTACCTCTCGAAGTACCTTCGCACATTATCAACATCTGAAACGCATAGCCCATGGCTGTATTAGATATCAAGCTGAGAAGGACCTTGGTGGTCAAGCTGATGTCTTCATACAGCACTTGCGTTAACATAAACACAGAGTAGGCGGAAAACCATGCCAGACCCATAAAAGATGCCGCCGTATTTGCTGCAAACAAAAGTCGATATTAGATAATAGATCGCTATTTTTTCATGAAATATTGAGGCCACAAGATAATGCCATGAGGATCAATTTAAAGCTACTGGCCATTAGGTAAATTAAGTAGCTACTGTAAACTCTTACAATAATAAAGTTACTAGCAAAGACGACTATAATTTCAAATGGAGGCACTGCAATATCGTACCGCAATCTAAAATATTTTGTAACTAAAACTCAATATTTAAACTGTAACAATATAGGGGTGTGTTAATAATAAATTATTTTGTACTGACAGACAATCACAAAATAATGGCACTTGTCATTGATTACATCCATTTATAACGTAATTTTACATTTATTAATCCAAAAAAACTGATATAAAGAGCGCTTTTTGATTTTATGAAACTGACGTAAGAGTCTGGTCATGATCAGTCTGGTCAGATCTTTTTAGTCTCCACTGCAGGAGCTCGACCCTCTCTGTTCTACTAGGATTTGGTCTACACTCTCCTCGCTGGCCTAACAGGGTTGGAGAGGTCTCATTAATGTTTATAAGCTGTGTTTAGCTCGTATTTCCTATATCGCCTTCTACGACATCCACTGGAAGACTTGAGAGTGGTCCTATTTTACTCTGCCGGAAACCACACGGCAAAGACGTTAAGGAAATAATTAAATATTTAACATAAAAAAAACCGACTTCATTTTCTTTCACGAGTTTCTTCCATATCTCCACAGTCCTTCATCATATCTTCACCAAATTATTATAGGACCAATTTGGTACTAACAACTTTCAATTCACAAGTAGCTAAAATTTTGTATGTACAAAAAATACATACGGGCCGAATTGATAACCTCCTCTTGTTTTTAAGTCGGTAAAAAGTATTTGATTTGACCCACAGGTACCTATTACCTTAATTACTTACTACATACTGAATACCTAATAAGAACTCTAAAAATCAATTGAATACATAAATTCTTTACGGAATGGGGACAGTACTTATGTCATATGGGTCATTCACTGTTGCTAGCGCATTCTAATTTATGATTAATCATTGGACAATTAGTCATGACAGGCCAGTATCAAAGCAATAAAGGACTGAGTGGAATCGTAGTTTATTGAGACAGACGAGCACAGTCTCGTCTCTTTGATTTATAAGTACTTATCAGTATTCGGCCGAGGCAATCGAGTTTATTTATTTTGTGAGTCGCAGAAAATGAGTTGCGCAATTTACGTTCAATAGAAATTCACAAACCAGTACTATGATAAGAAACAGAATATAAACCGTCTTATTATAAAACGCAGACTATCTTTGTTGCAAGGTTTAAACCATTATTCGACCATTATTGACATTTTCAAATGAAACAATCGCGTATTACTAGATGTCAACTTTATTTGGTCGGATAATGGTTTAAACCTAGTAACAAAGATAGTCTGCGTTTTATAATAAGACGGAAAAAGTTTAACGTTGGCTTAGGCCCTTAGACTGATAAAAAATATTCTCCAATAATGGAGAACTTATCAATACACTCAGATCGAAAATCTGCTTATAGATAACATTGGTTCTTTAAGGACGAAAAAGAGGGGTGTTATAAGTCTGACGTGTCTTCGTCTGTATGTCTGTCTGTGGCATACTAGCGTTTAAACGAATGTGCCGATTTTAATCCTATTTTGCTTTGTTTGATAGCAGAGTTGATCGAGATAAGCTATGTTTGATAGAAACCGGTTCAGTGGTTTAAAAGTTATGGGGGGTGAACGCTTTTAAGTCGGGGTATTTTTATTTGCCTGACAAATAAACTTGTTTATTTATCTATTGTACAGGTCTGAAGCAATCTACAAGAATGAGCCCAAGATTGCAAAATAACTTTCATAAATGAGGATATAATAATATATTCGCAAGTTTACACGTAAAAATATTTTAATTGGATGTTAATCAGTTATTTAACATATTTGTTCCTAATTGTGTATTTTTTTCATTATGGTAGTTGTACCCCCACTCGTAATATATAACAAGTACAGTTTTTAATGATAATTGCGCCTTGCTCAAACAAAAGTAAAGAAATATTAATTGTTGCTATTATCTACATGGGTCAGATTTAATTGCGGCTAAATACCTCTGAGCTACCACATTGACTAAGAACTAGGTTTCTGTCTATTAAGTATTAAAACTTACCTCGAGTAAAGAAGACACTGACCATGAAACTGAATGTCAGCGAGGCCACCATAAACAAAGTCATAAAGAAGAACAGAACTGAGCACGGTGTGAAAGTTAACAAGGAATACGCATCTCCAGTTGATGTCCACTTTAGTGGAACCTAAAATAAAAAGAATTAAGTAAACATCTCATCTTTATTTTGTAACTGGTTGTAGCCTGCGGCAAAGGCCGTGTAGTCCACATACCAATGACAAAAAGCGGGTATTTGACAATCCAAGCTATTCATTTCTCTGATATATAAAGTATTATCAAAAAAATATCCATTGTGTTAATCCAGGTGCGTACATATCAAATTTAATTTAAATCTGTTTCGGGGTGAAAGCGGTACAAACATATACATATATATATACAGTAAAATATAAAAAAATACCAGTTAAGTGCGAGTCGGACTCGCGAACGATGGGTTCTGTACTGTTATCTAAAAAAATCACGTTTGTTGTATGAGAGACAGACGAACAGTGGAGTCTTAATAATAGGGTCCCATTTTTAGGGTTCCGTAGTAAACAAGGAACTCTTATAGTTTCGCATTGTCTGTCTGTTAGTCTGTCCGTCCGCGGTATTTCTCAGAGCCTATAAGTACTAGAAAGCTGTAATGTGGCATGGGTATGTATATTAATCATGCCAAAAAAATAGTAAGATAAAATCTTGAAAAAAATTTTTTAATAAAAAATCGGAAAAGGCCCGAGGAAACTCAATTATACACGAGCAAAGATCTTGTAATAGACTAATAGATGTCTGTAATACTTATATCAGTAAATTATTCACTGAGCCATTTACCTTGAACAAAGCGACCATACAGATCACAGATATCAACAAAAACGAAAATTGTTTGATGAACCACGCCAGCCAATGTAGCCACGACGGCAAACCCATAATTGTCATGGTTTCCTTAAAAAAATACAAAAAAACACCTAAAATAAAATTAAGCAGTAATAGGCACATGGTTTAGGCTGTGCGTCTGTGAGTCATGAGTTCGATCTCACACAAGGCCTTGTGAGGATCGAACTTTTACTTCTAATTGAACCTTTATGTGGACATTTTTAACTACCAAATGTGCATTTGGTTAATGATAAGATTGTGAGGAAACCTGCATACTAGAGTGTAATTTGTAGAAGGAAATGGCAAACCATTATCTTGGCGTTATCTCCAGCCAACGTTTAATTATGTCACTTGTAGTTATCCATCCAAATGTGGACCATGCCATGTTGCTTAACTTACAAAAGAACTAGCTTAGCTATGCATACTTTTAACGGGTCAACAAGCTTCTTGACTCGATCAAACACTTTTTCAATTACCTTTAATTGGAGTTCTTTTTCTGCTGTGATCACCCTGACCGTATTGACAAATGTGTATGCAAAACAAAGCATAATAATCATTGAGATAAATCTTTCTAGCGCTACAAGTAGTTGATCATCTCTGTAGGCCAGTTGGGGAAATCGCTGCAAGTAAACTTTTGTCTCATAAGGTTTTCCTGTCTTGCTTTTTATTATTTCTCTGGAAACTGCATGTTGTACAGCAAGAAACATCTCAAGAGAATACCCTAAAATAAATAATAATACTTATATTGTCGATTTTAAAAATGCTCTAGTTACTAAACGGCTGAAGAAGCATGGACATTGGAAAGAAAAAAATTAAGCAACCTTTAGTCACTACCATACAAATATAAAAATTATGGAAGTATGTTACGCCTTTATGTACATTTTTCAAACAAGACATATTATTTGTTCTCAAAGGTCTTTTTTAATTTTATTTAATATATTTTCAGAAGATTCTATGGTGTACATAAAAAAGAATAAGGACCACATTGTCTCCACAATTAGAAGTAATTTTATTACGAAGCAATGTTATGTATCTTATTTAAAATAGCTTTACACAGTGTGATATATACAAAAGTAATTTACCTGGTGTTTTTCCACCATACATGTCACCAGGTTCCCTTGGGCCAGGTCTGGGAAACAAAGGAAATAAAAGGTTTGTTCTCCAACTGGCTCTGATGGGATGCTCAAGCATGGGAGTTCTCATGACAGCAGGAAACCTCAAAGTCAGTACAATATGATCTGGCCACTCTGTTGCATCTAAAAAAAAAATATTAAAAAATATGCATTCCAGTTCTTCAAAATACACAAAAAATATTTCACAAGACACATAAATGGACATTCAATATTTTTTATACAAAAATTTTGTGTGGGTGGTCCATAAAAAAGTTGTAACTGTAAATTGTAAACTGTGCGTGCCTCCAGTGCGAGGCATAGTTAATCTAAAATAAATACCTACAACCAAAAAGGGATGTGGATATGTAAGTAATGTGCAAAATGAGCCATAGGTTTTTTGACAGAAATATCCAACACTAGGAAAATGGGCATGACAATTTTTCCAGTGTGGTGAAAAGGTTTAGTATACAAATATAGTTAGTAAAAAGAAATAAATACTCACTATTCATCTTGTCATCATATTGGATTCCAACAAGATATTCATTCATTGCATTGGGTTGAGTGAGAGCTTTCTCCATTTCTTTGGCATTTTTGAACCCCTTGGGTTCTGGCAGCATGTTGGTATTAAATAGGAATGCAAGTATTCCAAAAATATTGTCAGTTGCTACAGAAGACATAGCATCTTTTGTCACTTTTCTTGTTAGCGGATTTTCAGGTGAAAATGCTAGGGTACCACGACCATTAGAACCCACAATATCTTTCCTGGATCAAAAAGTATTTAGGTAATACTAATGTGACAGGCACAAAGTGTAAGAATGAAAAACTATTTATTGCTTTTTACAAAGTTTAATAAAAAGTTGTACAATTGAAAATTTATAACTATAGAGGTACAATGGGCAGTCTTATCACTTCAGAGCTATCAGAGCAATCTCTTTCGGACAACCAGTGAATAGTTTGAGAGTTTTAAAAATAAACTGTGTATACTTACATGTTGTCAAAATGTGCACTCATGTTGACAAATGTGGGTAGAAAGGGTTGGTAGGTTTTGGCTGGTTTTGCTTGAGGATCCACTAGACATCTTACCAAAATCAGGAACAATGAAAATATTACAGGAGATGCAATTTCAAACATTGTCTGCCACTTGTGTCTTCTTTGCAGGAGAACATTTTTCCAAATAAGTAGTTTTAATTTTTCTAAGTGAGACATTTTCTATCATCTAGAAATTATATAAGGAAATTCTATAAAGTTACAAATTAAATAGAGAGCAACTTAGCAGTTTAGATATTTCTTCATTCATACTATTCAGGGAACTTTTTCTGTTTTGTGGGGAGTAAGTATAGAAAAAAAGGCGGCAGCAGCTTTTCTTCCCGCGTAGTTCGTAGCAGCCGAACGAGGGAATGGGCGAGAATTTGAATCACGTTTTTAAAGCAACGAGACAAGTAACTCATCACTATTTTGTTTTGATTCGATTTTACATCTACACAATCACCATACTTTAAATAAAAGACTTGTCTAGTAAGGGATCAAGAAGCCTTTACTTTTTTAGAACATAGGTAAACATAAAACTAACATTAATCAGCAAGATATATTATTACTACAGCAATTTATTGAATGGAAAGGACGAAGTTAAAATGATGGTGAATTAAAACCATCAATAAAATTATATAAATTGTTTGTACTTACATAAATAAAAACATTTATTGATTAGTATAAATACAATATTCCATGCCTAAAATAGAGTAAAAATAACATGCTTACATATTGAACATTATTTTTAGCGTTTCAATAAATTCAATCGAAGTCGCAAAATATTTTTTACGAAACTACCTACAGGCAGAAATTATAAAACTGACACTGACGGATATATGGAGAAAAAAGAAAATGACATTGCCATGACAATTGATACTTTTTTTTATTTTCTTTATGTTGGCTATTCGAACTATAACCAAATGGAGTTGGTTTTATACCGGATTTACACATGCGTGTTCGCTATTCGCCTCGTCATTCGACGAAACATTCCACGAACTATTCGTGTACGAATGCCGCCGAACTGCTGTTTACACATTCGTGTGTTGATTCATTATGAGATTCGCACACGAATATGGAGGACGTGGACATAATGGCGGCATGCACGCTACATTTACAATTATGTCTTCTACCCGGGTATTAACCCACGCTTAGGTATATACCTGTATGTGGTGGGTAGATTGGGATGTTTATTTAAAACCAGCCGAAGCCCGCGACTTCGTTCGCGTAGACTTTATGACTTCGAAAAATGCTCATCAGTCTGAATAACTTTTGCTAAGATGTCATTTTTAGGGTTCCGTACCCAAAGGGTAAAAAAGGGACTCTTACGAAGACTTTGCTGTCTGTCCGTCTGTCTGTCATCAGGCTGTATCTCAAGAACCGCGATAGCTAGACAGTTGAAATTTTCACAAATTATGTATTTCTGTTGCCGCTATAACAACAAATATTAAAAACAAAATAAAATAAATATTTAAGCTTTTAGCTTATTTGGGGCTTCCATACAACAAACGCGATTTTTTATAGATAATGGTACGGAACCCTTAGTGCGCAAATTGGATTCGCACTTGGCCGGTTTTATATGTATACTGTATAGACTAGTGGACTTTATCCGTGTTATTATAAAACGCAGACTAGCTGTACCCGCGGGCTTCGCTCTCCGTGGGAATTTCGTGATAAAGAGTACACTATGTCCTTCTCCGAGTCTCAAATTATATCTATACCAAATTTGTTCTATATGGTTCAGTAGTTTAAGCGTGAAGAGATAACAAACAAATATACAAACTCACTTTCGCATTTATAATATTAGTAGGATATAAATTTAGTGAGAGTCCTCTAATTATATATAGAAATGTATCAAAAGGTCATTTAATGTATAAAACAATGAATATATCTAAAAGAGAAAATAACAAAGATTAAAATCACTGATGCTATAAGTACTTATTAAATATAGAGATATCATCTTATTTGATGTCTGATTGCCTATTTTAACATATAATTAGGTCTACACACTTCAATTCGTATGTTTCCATACAAGTCATACAACGGGTACATATACGTCCTGTTGGGTCGGGCGCTAGCTGCCAACTGCCGGCAGGCGAAAGTGTAAACAGCCAGTTCGTGTTCGCCATTCGTGTCCTTTGATTCGCGTCCGAAAAACCGCCCTCAACGCGAACTCGCGAATCGCGAGGCGAATCACGAGGCGAATAACGAACTGACTGTTTACACATGCTAGTTCGTTATTCGCCTCGTCATTCGCCTCGCGATTCGCGCGAATGTGTAAACGCGGCATTAGAGACTAGGGCTGTGCACAGCACTCAAACTCAAAGTTAGAGTCTTTTCGTACGTGGACTTCCAGCCTTACGTACGTAGCTATTCTGTCACGAACTACTCTATGAACTCTATCTAACCAGCCAGCCAGAGACAAAATCAAAATGGCGCAAGTTACTTTGACATATCAATGTTTTCGTAAAATTGATATTGAGTTCTTTGAAATTAAGCAATAAAATAAATGTAAAACACAAGTTTACAATCATGTCTACCAATAATCTATCATCAGTTTTAAAATCTTGTTCTGAGAGTGAGTTAATAAATGAAATTTCCGACACCAGCATGACACCAAAGCAAGTGGAGGGATCTCGATTGAAACGTACTTTTACATTGCCTCGGAATCCATTTGGAACAATGAAACCTGCCTCTGGCAAGAATAAAAACATTGAAAACGATAAGCCACCAAACACTAATTCCGAAAGTATTGAGTCACAAAAGGAAGCTGGTACTATTGAAAGGAAGTTATTCAGAAGGCCGTCATGGAAGAGATTCTTGAACAAAATAGCACAACACATGAGCACTGTTAATGTTTCCGGTGTAAGTTACCTGTTTATCGGGTTATTTTTTATGCTATGCATTCAAACAATGTTTTTCAAGTTTTTTTTTTTAATTTGTAGTATCTATAAAAACACTTTTCTAATAACTTTATGTAGGTACATACTTAGAATCAATAGGATTCTTAGTAGATATTTAGAAATTTCGTGCCATTCAGGAAAATTATTTTGATTTTCTAGGTGAAGTCAGCTCCTGCAGTAATGAATGGTGAACGGGTGCCTTGTAGCGGAGATCCTCCATGGCCTCCAGGGACGACTCCTGCTGCTACTGGAATCAAGAACCATGGAAATACATGCTACATGAATGCTGTACTGCAGTGCCTTTCTCACACTGATGTTATTGCTGAATATTTTGTTTTAGATCATTACAAGGTTTGTCCAGTTGTTTTATAAGTCTTTCAAATATTCATGATTTACATTTTTAAATATTCATCATCTTTCTTTTGAGGGTCATCTTAGAGAACTTATATAAACATAGTATCTTATCTCTACAGGTGGACCTTCAGAAACGAAACAAAATAAATTCTAAGAAGTATGGCACTCGAGGAGAGGTGACAGAACAGTTGGCTTCTCTCCTAAAGGCACTTTGGGCTTGTCACTATACATCAGACATGAGTACAACATTTAAGGTAAATCAGCTGTAATTTCCAATGAGAAATATAAGATATGTAACATAACCCAACATGGAAACAACCAGTATGTATTGTCATCTGTGTAATTCAATGGCATTAATGTAAAGGGCATTTATATAAACAATTATAAAATTGATATGAAAGAAGTCTTTTTGGCATAGAATGTTGCATAGGTGTGGTGAGATCAAAAAAGAAAGTGTAAAATATTTTCAAATATAATATGATCTTGCTTACATGCATTTTAATTAATAATTTTAATAAATTATGTGTAGCTGCCTAAGTTTATATTTAACTTTCTATTTTTTACAGGGAGCTGTGGAAAGACATGGGACTCAATATAGAGGGAACAGTCAGCATGACGCCCAGGAATTTCTGTTTTGGTTGCTTGACAAAGTTCATGAAGATTTAAATACTGCTACAAAGAAAAAATATAAAACTATAAAGGTAAGAAATTTGCAATCAATTAACTACATATTGATAAATAAGAGAAACAAACAGCTGAAAAATCGACATTTCCTTTTTCTGTTTGTTGTGTGTAAGTGGCCAAAAATAGTGTCAGATCGTTCAAGCTATAAATGCATCTTAGACATAAACTTCGGCTGATGAATGATAACAGCTGGGACAAAGTAATTTACTCTCCGAAGTATGGACAGGCTAGAGAATTGTTTTGCCTCTGGGTCAGCAATTTAAGAGTTTATCACAACCAAGGCATCTTTTAGTTATACTATACACACTCTCTATAGTTTTTAAATAAATGGTAAATTTACTGCTCTTGGAATTACATGCTCTTTAAGGGCCCTAAGGAGGCTATCAGTCAGTGTCAGTTCAGAGCCATAAATAGATTCACTATTGTAAGTTGACCTCGTAAAATATTGAGGATATTGATAGTTCCATAGATAATAATATCACCATGTGTAAATTTAAGAATAGTTTTAATACTATCGAAAAGCAATGTACTTATATTTTGGTCAAGTTATCTTTTTCATCGGGTGACAAGATCTAAAACTATCTCGATCACAGGATCGAAAATGTGTGGAAAAACTTCTGGTCAATGAAAAGCTACTTAAATGCATCCTTCTAAAATGACTTAAAAAGAAACTCATCAACATGTGTATCTTGCTTATCCTACGGTGCTCAGAGTCCTAACTGAAGACATAATTTGAAGTGTCAAACTGTCTATTTGACATAATAGCTAAAAACGGAGCAGAATTAAAGTGGGATTGGGCGGGTCATGTTGGTCATATGCATCCTGAAAGATGGGATCATATAACCACAAGAAACAAGGAAGACCAAGAACGAGTTATACTTACGAACTAAAAGTATTTGAGAATTATTGGAAAGAAAGAAGGGAGGCCTTTGTAAAAAAAATTATACAAATAAACATTAAATAACAATAGCACTATGAGCACTATTATTGAGAACCCGCGACTTCGTAAAAAGCTTCATTTGAATCTGTCCAGTATTTCCAGAGATTAGCGTGTACAAAACGACAAAGAGACATATAGACAGACTTTAAAAAAAAAATCTTACTCTACTTACTATGTCTCGATCACCCTCAATATTTTTTTTGGAATTATATTTAATGTACAGACACAATTTTTTTCCTGTTTTATTATATGTATATATAGATAGATGGCAATAATATTGATACATCTGATAGTTTTTTTTTTCTCATATAGGAAACTTTGTGGTAATAGAGAATATGCACGCATTTTTTTTATTTGTAAAAAAAATATGGAAAAATTTATAAAATATCTTTATCAGCGACGAACCTATGATACTTTAAAGTTTCAATTAGAGAGAGAAGTGCGATATGGACTGGTGACGTCATAATTACATATCATCAATACATTTGCTATAGAAAATAGCGTTTTTACGAGTGAGATACACATATTTTCGTAAAATCGCTATATCTCGTTCGTTTTTCCACCAATTTTTATTCTGTTTTTACTGTTAGTACTTTGTTTTTGAATATTTACGAATAAACTGGTTAGATATTCTCTATTACTTCTCCTCAAGGACAAACTTTTCGGCAATTTGGTCGCATCATCAGGACTTATTTTGCATAGGGAGCTGGAATATCGAAAATGTTGAATGTTAGTAAAACTTTTCTGTGGTGTACATTTGAAGATAGAGAAACACAACAGTCGTTTTTTAAATTTCGCATGTTGTAGTTCTTATAAATTATATTTTTTTACAGAACACCTGTGGCAAGCCCGACGAGGTTGTGGCTGCTGAGACTCTAGCCAACCATGCCCGCCGAAACAGTTCATTTGTTCAAGCTGTATTTCAGGCTCAGTACAGGTATATTCTTATACACTTTAAAAGATATGTTGATGAAATAAAGTAAGATCATTAAGGCCTGTCTCAATTTAATTCTTACATTTTTAAATCTGCACATTCCCACTGCTGGGCAATGGTCTCACCCGTTTCCCTTCTAATATCTCGATTCTGTGCCACGTCAAATACAACACAATAGTATCTATCTATAGCTATTTATTTTATTCCAGGTCGGCATTGACTTGTGCAAAGTGTGATAGAACATCCTGCACATTCGACCCATTTCACTGTGTGAGTGTACAGCTGCCTTCAAGATTAGCCACGGCCCAGCCATCCCCACTCCCTGTCAATGTAAGCATTACATTTTATAACATGTTAGAATACTTGCTTTCCCTCCAAGGCATATATGTTCACAGGACTGAACGTACCAAGGTTCGATTGAGTAAATGACAAAGTGTAAGTTTAATGGTTATAATGTTGTAGTGACAAAATGATAAAATTTCACATTGAATTTATATTAAATCGTGCTTGTGTAAGAATATACAAATATTGTTTCTATGTCAAGTCATATCAGTGATTAAATATTTTAATGATACAATATTAAGTTTAGTCTTGACATCTTTGATGTATCACAAGGAAGCTATGTATGTTGTGATGTTTAATAGTTTTTTTTTAATATTCCAGGTTGTGTATGTGAACCAACAGCCTCGGCAAGTGCGTATTGGTGTAGAACTGTCATCAAATGCCACTATGGAGGATTTGAGGACGACGCTACACAACGACACTGGAATTGATCGAGATCATATCATACTGGCAGAGATTAATGAAATGGGTATGGTCATGATACATTACGCTGCATTCCCCTTGAATCTGAAATGATTCTTGTAAATCCTGTACCTATGTCATGGTATGATAAGTTTAGACCAAATTTGTTCAGTGGATCATTTATTTTCGAATTTTTTTTTAAACAAACGTTCAATCTTTCAATCTTGAAGCTTACTTACATGAATATTTTTATTTGCATAGGAAAAGAGCATTGACCACTTAACAATAATAATATTTTCATGTAGGCTGGTGTAACGCACGCGCCGGCTGGGAGGTGGCCGGGATAGATTTCGGCGCCCTCTACTGCATGGAGGCCCCACCTTTGTTGCAGACTCCGACAACTCCTTACTTGTTGATATTGTGGGTCAACCTTCTCGATGGAGAGAGGTTTGGTAAGAAGAATCAAAAGATGGCTACCGTAGATGGGCGATGCTCTCAATAGGCCATCTTTGATAAATTATTTATGATTATGATATATATAGGGTTACTTTTAATACACCAGTAACACCTCTGGAACGAGTTCAGGCCATGATACTAAACTAGTTTTTATAAACACAATTATCGAGAAACCAAAAAAATGGATTTTGTATGGGAGGAAGAATTTCTTTTAATCAATTTCCTATTTATTTTTTTACAGAAACTACTTCAGTTTCATGGACTGAACCGGTTCCAAAAATGTTGCTGTTGTGTTGTGTTAAAGTAACCTCTAAAATATTGATAAATCGTAATAAGTATAAATTATATTATGATTAATTAATATATACTATAAACCAAGTCAATGTAGGTTCTTTACATGATATATTTACAAAACAGGTTCACCATACGCAATGCAAGTACCTCGTGAAATATCTTACGAGGACCTTCAGAAGTTGATGCTGAAGGAAATGTGCCAAGTGGTCGCCGAGCGAGTTTTGGAGAATGCACAGGGCACTGACATATTCCGGGCACGAATAGCCGAGGCACATCGACCTAAGGACCCGGCGTATTTGCAACCAGAGGTAGGAAGCAGTCCTTTGACTAAATATATTTTAAAAAATTGAGGATTTTCATTCAGTTTTCGACTCAAACTCAAAGAATTGAGAAATGCCTTTATTTATTAGCAAGATTTTATTTAAAAAGAATTAAAAATAGTTTTTGTTATTTTTGTATACAACATCTAACAAAATATACATACTGAAAGTATTTTAAAAATAAATTCAGTCCGTTATACCGAACAACTTTCCCCAAGAAACATTTATCAAATTTGAAAAGTAATTTTTGGCCTCCCATACAAGTTACCAACCAGGTGATCCGAGTTTGTATTTCATACAAAGCAAAAAATATTTTTCATTATCGACATATATTCCTTGGGAAACGTTTTATAGTATCATGGACTGAATTCACCCTTAAATAGTTTCAGTATATTTTGTTCGATGTTATACAATTAATAAATGTAAACACATTTCGACACACCGTAACCCTGGTACATTTTCATAAAAATAATAATGTTACAGTTGCCGCATCCACTGTTTGCGCTGGACGTGGAGCAAGCGTTGTGTGCACACGACAAACACCCTCATCTTCGGCTCGAGCTGCTATGGGATCCAGTCCACAGGGACAGGTATTATAGTTTTTATGACTTTTACTTTAAGGTAGAATTCCGTGCATCGCGATCGATCGCAGCCGCGCGCGGCCTACGACTACGACAATAGTCAGAGTGTGAAAAAGTATAGTACCGCTTCTGAGGCCCGCGTTAGTGGGCCGCGCGCGGCAAAGTCGTTAGTAAAATCTCCAGGCGCCCATGTAGTTTTCAAGCTTTTATGTATGATGTTATAACGTTTTTCCGGGCCGCAAGTGGTGTAGTACTCGCGTGAAAAACAGCCACGAAAAGACATAGAACTGTGTTCAAATGCAGGCGGTGATAAAGAAAAGTAAGAATAATAAATTCCACCTGGCTTTGTACATTTCAGTGTACAATTTATTATTTAACCAGCTGCGCCTCGCAATGTTTCCCGCGTCAGGGTGTCAGCTTTCTGCATACTCCAGCTGTTTGCGCATGAGGAAGCAATAAACACGCACACTTCTGTGTTACAGAATGGGGAAGAGGGACGGGGTATGGGGTAGCATATTGCGATTTCGTTCTGCGTGTCATACTTTTTTGTGTTTATCCAAGATATATATTATACGACTAATACTTACTTAATAATTATAAGTTTACTCCTTTCTTTTTGTTTTCTTAGATAGTTTCTGTTGTCGGTTCTTACCCCAAAAGATTACTTTCTCAGCGTCACCTGTTGGTTGAGTGGTAGGAAAGGTGGGCCTTAAGTCCGCCATTGACATGTATATTGAAGTGAAATAAACAAATTCCGTGGCGCAGCATCATCCGGTCCGCGGGCGAGGCGTGCGAGGTGCACGTGTCGGCGGCGGGCGCGGCGGCGCCGCTGACGCTGCACGCGTGCCTGCAGCACTACACGCGCGCCGAGCACCTCGCGCAGGAGGACGCCTGGAGGTCAGTGCACCGCACCGCTCCTCGAGTCCACCCACCGATTCCTCGCTTTTTGTCAGAAACGCAACTGGTCATTTCGCCAGAAAACGCATGTTGACAGAAACGTATTTCGCCAGATTTGAAACTTGACAAAAACGCAACACGTCAGAAACGCAACTTGAGAGACATGCATCTCGACTCGACAGTAAGTTAATGAATAGAATTTAAAAGCTTATAGTCATTATGCATATATGCAACAAGTAAAATGAACTAATATACTATTTCTCGTTTAATCGTATCTGTCGAATTGCGTTTCTGACAAGTTGCGAGTATATCATGAGAGATGACGAGATGCTTATCTGACCAGTTGCGTTTCTGACGAAAAGCGTCGAATCCCACCGTACCACACTCCACACTCGCCGTCTTTGTCGTACAGACTGTTGTCTTGTGTCATCATTTCAAGCATAAGGGCAGATTTCGGGAAGCTACGCAGTGCTTCGGAATTACGGGACTTGATGACTCGCCGTCTCTGTCGCACACATTGTTGTCTTTTGTCATAATTTGGAAAGAAACGTGGTCTCGTAATATGGGCAAAGATAATATAATTACTAACGTAACAGATACCCAACGCCATAGAAACTATTGGTAAGAATGCAAAACTGGGGTTGCAGGTAGGCACACAGAGATGATAGCACACACGACTAGCAAAAAAGTCACAACGGAAGTGTTGAATGTGCTTTAAAAATATTTATTGCATTTCATTTAAGTCATATTAGTGACAAGGAAGAGAAACATTTATGTTTATAAGGTAATGTAGGCATGGGTACTATCTTTGTACCTGATCTACGGTTTTAACTTTCATTTAATTTTACTGATTGGAAACCGTTTCACAAGCATTTGTTTACCCAGATTAGAGCAACATACTATTATTTTGTCACAATATTTTGACAGTAAGTTCAGCCCACAAAGTTTGCTCTGAGTAGTGAACGCTAGGCGGCGCTGCAGTCTGCATATAATATAACCAATAGGCATCCGACATAGCTTGTCGACAGTCATCTAATGACTTCAGCCATCTAAAGATTTAATATGCCTTATGAAGCAGGGAAGAGCTTGAGAAATTTTTATTATTTTTTTGCCACTCGTGGTCATTACATACGAACGCGCAAAACGCAAGCGCTAGTAATGCGTACCCTTGCCGAAATAAAGAGTTACTTTTCCTTTGTTGTAACGAGACAGACTGAATTATTTGTATCCAATTCTATGAGAGGATCTAGTTGATGAGTTAATATTTTAAATTCTGTATTTGATTCAGGTGTCCCCAGTGTCAGCGGTATATGCCGGTCGTTAAGACTTTAGGACTTTGGTCCCTTCCGGATATTCTGGTGATTCACTTAAAGCGGTTTCGACAGTAAGTATACTTCAGATTTCTTTTAACTATTCATTCTGTGAGCTCTATTTTTATAAATATTTTCATTTTAGGCAAGCCAAAGGTCGCACTAGTACAAAGCTAACGACAATGGTTGAGTTCCCGATAAACGATTTCGACATGACTCCGCACCTCGTAAGGCGGGCCTCGAGCGCGGCGGAGTCGCCCGGGCACTCGCGCTCTCCGCGGCGTCGGCTCTCCAAAACGGCGCCCAGCTCGCCGCAGGAGAACTTGTACGACCTGTACGCCATCTGCTACCACCACGGCGACGACCTCGAGACCGGACACTACACAGCCGCTTGCAAAAACCCATACGATGGCCACTGGTACAAATTCGATGACTCCAGAGTGTCTCAAGTCGATGACGACAATGCGTATAGTGAACTTGTTAATAACACCGCGTACATGCTGTTCTACAAACGCAAAAAACCCATTGTGACGCACTCTTGCTCTACAGACGACCAGAATGGACATTGGGCGTTGCGAATGCCTAAGTTTGTCAAACAGACGACGGAGTCCTTAAATGAGATAACCGAGCTGAAAGAGGAGAACGTCGAAGACAATAAAAACGAAGTACCGATTATTGAACCAGAGTCTGAAACGGATGTCACTGCTCCCACGCACAGCCCACTGTCTAGGAGTATCGAAAGCCTGCCTGACGACACTATGGATGAACCTAATTCTCCCGTCAAACAGACCACTACTACTCTAGTTCATAATACAGCTTCCATTATACAGTCTCCCACACTCCAGCGCCCATTGTTAGTGGAAGTGAATGGGAATAAAACGAACGACGATGCGAACAAAAACGAAACGACTGTGACCATCGAACCATATATTCACAAAGACGTGCATGTCAATCCTAAAATGACCCCAGTGGACACGAGGCGCCCCCGGTCGGTCGACTACCCGGCTAGGTCGAGCACGTCTACCAACAGAGACTCAAACAGAAACTACGAGAGCTCTCCGCTAGTAGCAAGCATTAATGGTGTTGAATATCATCCCACAACTGAAGATTTAATGCTGACAATGTTTCAAGAGTCCAAATATATTGTTCCGAGGCACGGAAACCACATCGCTGGCGAATCTCACCGAACAAGTTAGTATTAATAGTTTATCTATATTGTACACATATGTGATCCTTTTGTGTTCACCTCACAAATATGCAAATATTTCTTTCAGGTGAAAAATCCACTGTATGGAAAACTCGAATATCCACATGAGATCAGCTAATGTCGTCTGAAGGATGTACTCGATCATCACCTATATTATCGAACTTAGATCTGGTTTCGCTTAGATGACGTTTAACTTATGATTAATTTAAGTATATTTCCTGTGAATGTAAGCGGTTATGGTCGGCCCTACGTTCAGGGCGACGTGTTTTTTTTATAAAATATTTAGCTGCAGAGCAGAGGCTTTTTGTTTGCTTTATTTATTGTATTTTAATCATTGTTTTGTAGTTCTTTCATATCATTTTATTATGGGGCAGCAGTTAGCTTTTTGTACATCGCTATAAAATGTGTAATCAATAAGTAAAATACATCCAATCATGATTATGTGTTGAAAGATTTGAATATGTATATGCATATACCAAAGATTGGTTGAAAAATATACTCAAATACGAGGAAGGCATCTGAAATGGCATAGTAAATAATATACCTCGAAATCATGTTATTAATGTAAAAATAGTTATAAATGGACCAAGACTATAGAGCCTCACATATATCAGATTGTCTTCCTCGCCAGACTTATTAATTGTATAACGATTTATGATAAAAGTAGTGCAGTCTTATGAAATCTATATATAATAGGTCTATGACAAATTGTAGCTATTTCACCACAAAGGAACTTGTGCCGTAGTTAGTGGGCGTATTTGTCGAATTATCTAACAAATGTCACATTTGTGCCTTGGCCCTAGGGATGTTGTGATTTTAAAATTAACAAAATACAATTTGCTGACGTACACTGCGATACAATTTATTTACATAATTGGTAATATTAGCATATTTACGCATTTAAGTCCTTATATAACGATGCATTAATTTATTTTTATTGTGATATAAACGCGTGGTTCATATGTCTTATTATTTTAAAAATATGTAGACAGTGATGCGATCGACTATGGAAAATTCTTGTGATTTGTATTTACATTTTCTTTTTGATAGTTTTGTATATACTGGCCTTTCATATGTTTTTTACTGAAAACAATTCGCAGATAATATGATTCTCTTTTATGAAAAAGAAGATTTTGTAAATAATGAAAATACTTATTTTCTTAATTGCACATTATTTAGATTTGTATACAGCACATCATGTGATTCTTTTTTTAATTTATAGTAGATTTTATATATTGGAGTTAGTTTTCAAAAGACAATTTTGAATTAAATATTGTAATGTTTGGTTTCCATATAGGGAGTGGCCTAAATTTGTACCTGTGATCCGTTACGTCAGCATCCTAGCGTGCGTAATTAGTACTATGTTACCTACATAACAATGGTACCTATTTTTACCACCAACTTTATTTGTAAGTGGGAGACCTGCTTAAAATAATGTGATTTTAACATCAAAGAGAGCTACCTTGAATTTAGATACTTAATGCTAAACTTTTTCGTTTTCCTGTTTCGAAATCCAGACAAGGAATCCTTAAACCCTTATTGTCATCTACGAGAGCATAGAAAATGACTGTTTGGCATTTGAGTATATGTCGTGCTGTCGTGGTAGAGTCGTAAGCGTAACATGAAATAAGACTGCAATATCATTGAAGTGTACGCGTATGAAAAATAGAATGCATTATAATAGTAGCGTTGCTCTGTTCGATATTAAAATCAGGGTTACCTGGAAATCCTACAAATATATGATTGATACACAATTATGATCTTTAGAGTTAGATGGTTTGCTCTCATGTGAACTGTGTCTGCTCCTACGATACACCAGTTATTAAATTATTGATGAATTTTGGGTAGGTGCAACAGAAGTGCAGTTTCACTTAATTTAAGTTTAAACAGCAAGACGACCAATACTACATTTAATCTTAAGTGCGCAAATATTACGCCTTTTTGTGTTTAGTGGGAGTAGTTTGAGGTTATACTAATTTGTGATTATTTAACGTGATTATTTTTTTCAGGGGTGCCTACCTAAACAGTAATAAAATTGTACTTATTGAAATTTATAAATCATTTTCTTAAAATTACAAATACATATTCAATAATATTTAAGTGAAGGTTGGTCGTCTTTCTTACAATATTTTGTATTATGTTCGTTGTTTTAATTTAAAGATGTTTATTATAATTTCACCACGTTATGTCAAAATATAAGTGTTATCTACACAAGTTAATTGTTTTAATGTATTTTAAGTACCCATCTTTTTTGACATCTCATCATAACTTGCTTATAATCTGTAGTATATTTGTAACTCCCAGATTTGTTAAATAGGTATGTAACGTCTAAAAAATATACTAAAACTATTTTAAGGGTAGATTTAGTCCATGATATTGATCAACATTTTTCAAGGAACATATATCGAAATATATAAAAGATTTTTTTCTATAATCCCCGAGAAAAATATGGAGAAATATGTAAAAAGAATAGTAGATTATGCTACAAGGGTAAAGTTAAGAAGTAAGTTTTTAACGCGAGAGTACTACTTTGAATCCGGAGCGAAACGAAGGATTCAGATTCTATGGTGAATCCGGGGTGAAGCGAGGAATTCATGTATATCGCCCGAGATAAAAATCCCGTATCCGAGCAACGCACTACTTTTCAAATCCTCTATGAGAAAAATTAGCAAATACGAAACAGGATATGGGCATTTCTTCAAAATCGTTCTTCGCGTAACTTTATTTTTGATTTATAGATAACATATGTGTTCAGTTTTCAAATTGTGTTTTAATATTATAGAGATTTTCAATTTTAGCCCCGAGAGAACCAACAATAACTTTAGCTCCAAATGGTTTGGGATGAAAACATCTTATCAATACATACAATGTCCTTTTTTATTAAGTACAAATATTTTAAGGGGTGAATCAGACCATCATTTTGAACAACTTTTCCCAATACATGTATATCGAAATAGGAAAAAAAAATTTTAGGTTTTCATAGAAATCGAAGTAGTCACGTGATATCATTACTATGGAAAAAGAAAAATATTTTTTCGTATTTCGATAAAAATTTACTGGGAAAAGTTGTTCAAAATTGTGGACTGAATCACCCCTTAAAATATTTGTACTTAATAAAAAAGGACATTGTATAATAAAACAGTAGGAACCGCGTGTCTGTACATTTGATAAAAATTACAAAAAATGGATGCGGGCGATAAGAAAAGAGTAACAGAACACAAAAAAGATTTTTTGGATTTTTTTGTCTGTCTGTCTGTCTGTATGTACTTGCTAATCTTTAAAACTACTGAACAGATTTTTACGCGGTTTCACTAAAAGATTAAGCTCATCCCTGAGCAACATATCGGCTTTGTTTCATCGAAATCTGTTGTCAGATAAAAAAGTTATCATCATTTAAAGTTTAAAGATAATTTTTCTATGGGCGATTGTCGTACACGCCAATCTCAGGAAATACTGGACGGATTCGAATGAAACTTGTTTTTTATGTAGCTGTTAAGCCTGAGCAACATATAGGCTAAAATTGATTTTGGAAAATGGAACACCTGATGCAGAGCCTTAATGGTCCAGATAAACGACAAGAAATATAAAAATGACGCCTTAGCAAAAGTAGTTAAGCCTGATGATTTTTTTTGTTGAGATATAAAAATCGAAGATCTGGAACTCCTGACGCAAAAACTTAATGGTTCAGCTTAACTTCAAGAAATATAAAAATGACGCCTTAGCAAAAGTAGTTCAGCCTGATGAACATTTTTTGTTGAGATATAAAAATCGAAGATTTGGAACTCCTGAAGCAAAAACTTAATGGTTCAGCTTAACAACAAGAAATATAAAAATGACGCCTTAGCAAAAGTTGTTTAGCTTGCTGAGCATTTTTTGTTGAATTATAAAAATCGAAGACCTGGATCACCTAATGCAGAACCATAATGGTCCAGCTAAACTATAAGAAATATAAAATGACGCCTTAGGTAAAGTAGTTCAGCCTGATGAGCATTTTTTGTTGAGGTATAAAAATCGAAGTCTGGGACACTTGATTCAGAAACATAATGGTCTCTACGTATAATAAAACAGTAAAAAAATGTATCTGCACATTAAATATATTTTTAAAAAAATGGGGCGATGGAGACTGTAAAATAGTAAAAAATTAAATAAAAAATCTGTCTGTTTGTACACGCTAATCTCCGGAAATATTGGACGAATTTGAATGAAACTTTTTTTATATCAACATATAGGCTGTAATTGATTTTGGAAAATATAACACATGATACAGAACCATAATGGTCCAGCTAAACTATAATAAGAAATATAAAAATGACGTCTTAGCAAAAGTTATTCAGCCTCATGAACTTTTATTGTCGAGGTATAAAACTCGGAGATCTGGAACACCTGATGCAAAAATATAATGGTCCAGCTAAACTGTTAGAAATATACATAGCAAAAGTTTTTCAGCGTGATGACCATACTTATATGCCGGAGTCCTAAAGTCCACGCAGACGAAGTCGCGGGCATCAGCTAGTTTCGAATAGATGAGATGAAAAATATATATTTTACACAAACGTTGCATTTAGAATACTGAATATTTCAACAATGCCATTTAGTCACGCTCACGGTATTGCTAATATAATAATTTTAATGCTTACAAATTATATTTTATCCATCAATTAAAATTCTAAGCTTAGAAAGGTGTTTACCTTGAGCTGTCGAATAACTTATTGTCTAAAAAATTAAGTTGGTACCTGTGTAATCTGTACACAAGGGCGTCGCCAGCCAATGGCGCAGGGGGGGGGGGGGGGGGGCAAGTTGACTTTACCTACTACAATTCATACTTTTCTCATTCTCTATGAATGAGAAAAGTAGAGAATGAGAAAAGTAGGTATGAATTGTAGGTAAAGTCGACAGCACATAAAGGTTTTCACTTGTACTACGAACCTTACATCTACAGCGATTGTAATAACAACAGTATCTTAGTACTATATACATATATATTCTGTGACAGTACAGAGTCCAATGTGTAAAGCTACACGAGCACGAGCTCTTGACTATGCAATAAAAAACTTGTAAATAAGTTATAATAAAATTTATTAGAAAAGTAGAATAAAAAGGAGTTTGAATTTGAATAAGTGTACAGCGTACAGCGTATTTTTTTTTAAATTACCAGATTTTAATTTTTTTTTAGAATCTCTAGGGGGGGGCAGCTGCCCCTCTCTGCCCCCCCTTGGCGACGCCCTTGTCTGTACATGTGGAATGACAAATGTATGTTTGTACTTATCAAAGATTAAGAATATACAATCGCGGGTTCAAATCCCACTGGGAAGCATACTTTGTGAAAAGTTGTTTTCAATCTAGTTAGTATATTGCAGGGTTAAATCACCTGATTATCCGAAAAGAAAGATGATTCCATGTTTCGGAAGGCTCGTATAAACTGTGGTTTGATCATCAAACTACCCAATTTAAGGATTGGTTCTGGTTTAACCTTTGGGTTGCGGAGGTCCAGACGGCAGTCGCTCTGTAAACCAGTAACCTCGTCAAATCACCTAGGTTAGGTAGCGGGCCTCTGATTCTGATTCGCTGAGGATGCAACCGGGAATACGCCCGGATAATGATGTTAGCCATTACTACTGGTACAGAGGACAAAAAAATCTGTTTGCCTTACTAAAACTTTTCTTTATTTAGGTATTTTCTTCATTTATCATTTTCGTCAATACATTAAAATTGTTTTATACTTGTCCAATGTAAGATATCCTGTGATAAGTCGGCAGGTTTGTGTGAATAGTGTCACCATAATCCGAATCTAGTATAATGAGGAGTTGTTTCAGGGGGTCGGCGGAGACCGAGGTAGGCGTGAGCCGCGGCCCCGGCGAGTGAATGCTGAGCAGGTCTGAGGCATTGTAGGTTTCCTTTGTGTTCCATGACAGCACGTCTGAGCACTCGGTGTGACGCAGGTATACGTGGTGCGAATCTGAGCCGAGGAGCGATACTCGCTTAGAATGCTCGCCAAATACTGAAAAATTAAAAAAAAAACAACTTTTTTGTAAATATTTTCGACGTTTACTAAATCTGGTTTTTTGAATTATTGAAATCTTAGTGGATTAAAGGGTACCTAATCAGACATATACCTAGATCTCTATTCTGATCTACTTATAACTACTCTTTGCATAAAAATATCTGCTCTGTTTAAATTGGTAGCACATTCACTTTATGGATAAATTTAGGAGGTCAGGTTTGTATGAATACTTGTGAGGGTTAATTGATTCCTGATATAAAGTGATAGACCTATATCTAGATATGACATTCCTTTTGTAGGGAGCTGCTAGGAAGCCTAGGTAAGTAGATACATATATATTTTATTTTTATTTTTAATGAAGATTTTGCAACCTCTGTAAAAATAACTGTGTTGCAAAATTTAGCTCGCGGCGCCACATGCATATTTATTCAGTTACCTATATACTAGATTTATTAGGCAATAAAAGTTGTCTTGCTGAAATAGAATTTTTGTGTGATCCGGATTAGTATTCTAAATCGACATACGTCTCGATGACAACATTGAGAAATTACCTAACAATCAACCAATTAAAACCGGCTACTTAAGTGCGAACTGGATTTTAACTTTTACGGAGTTTTAAGGTTGAATTAAAAATAAAATACAGGAAGACGTATTCGGATCACACAATGACACTACGAGCATGAAGCGACTTCAATTTTAGTGACCGTATACTGCTAAGATAAGGGTAATACAGTAAGTATCGGTACTTAGGTTATATTTATTCATTTAAATCTAAGGACATGGAATTATGGTTTCACCGAATGTTTGTTAATTTGTATTATCGCGTTATGGTAAAGCTATGTTAAATTTAGTTAAGATTTTTCCGCATTATGACGAGGTGCACTACTTATTTTTCAACCTTTAAATACCACTGAAAAGTCACAAGTTATTATATGTAACTTCATTTGGTTGGAAGATTACCTATTTTTCTAATTATATATTTTGGTTTAAATACTAAACTAGAACCAAATTTAAAAAATAAATGGTAAAAATGCTTGAACCTGACTTGATGAGAGTAGAGCACTCCCTCAACGCTTCGCTTAAGTGGCTTGCAAAACAAGTAAGCATCTAATCCCAAAAGAAATTAAAAACAAAAATATTTTTGAAATTGTCGTCTTAAACATTAAAAAGAGCGAACTGAGAATGTCCTCCTTTTACCTCTAACTGGTCCAAGCGAGGTCCTCCTGCGAAGACTGGTGGTATCGATTTCAAGTATGCCCTGGAAATGAAGTCTGACAATCACCAACACGCTGTTTGTAGGAGTTCTGCGGGCCAATGCCAGTTGAAGACCAGACGCTGGAGCACACGCTAGGATCGACCACTCTGAGCCAGACGTCACATCGTGGACCAGGATAGTGCCCCTGGCTGCGTCTGATATGTATCTGCAAAAGAAAAATCATTACTGAACTTGAGCTTTTAGTCTTGACAGAAGTCTGTATAAGAATCTGCACACCTAAATTAGCATCCGTCTACCGTCTTATTTTTGTTTTATGCCAACGTAGACGTCGGTTTCACAAGTTGCCTAAAATATGGCTCGATGACTGTCATATAATGATGACATCTGCGACCAATGATTTGGTATTCAATAAAGCACATAGAAGCTCGCTAATATCTAATACCTTCAAAGTACGAACACCTAATCTCGTACGTAGTACGTTCGATAAACGCCAAAAAATTAGCAGATAATGTTAGTAGGTTTAACACAGTAGATACAGTGTTTACAGGGTGCCTTTTTAACCAATTTTTTGAGCTATGTCAATGTCAACGATACTGAATTTTCCATTAAAAAAATACGAAAAATTAAAGAAGTATTGAAGAGAGATTTTTTTTTATCGACCTTGAATAACTTTTTTGAATAGAAAGTAGTTCAGTATCATGGACTCAACTTGCTCCAAAAATTGGCTGGTGGATAAAAAATCACCCTGTGAAAATATTTAATTTCATTTTAAATTTTGAAAATATGTAATGTTGTTGCGGTTGCCAATAGAGTTTTGCATAGACTATTTGCATTTAAGACTTTTTTTTTGATGAGTAAATACCTCATATTAATGTGTAATAAGTAATACAACTCATACGTACATATAAGGTTTCGCACCTAATTCGTATTCGACGACAATGCTTTGCAACAACGACGTAGGCACCGTGAGCGACGAGAGATCTATGTTCCTAGTCACCTTCTTCAGGAGGATGCTGATCACTACGACTTTGGGCGGACACGTGCAGCGCGGTAACTCCAGGGATTCCACTATACCGCTATCCAAAATCCATAGTATACCCTGAAAATATACACAGCTATAAACCTTTTTTTAAATGTTAGCACTTATGTTTTCGTTGAATCTAAATTGTTTAGACTCATAATATTAAATTCGTAGCACTTCGTAGCACAATCGTAGACCCGAATTACTAAACATGATTTTGAATGGTTGGTTGGGCTTATATTGTTACCTATATTGGAATTATATCCAGTGAGTCGGTACCTGTAGGTAAATACTTACATCCCCCAGAAAGTATTTTCGGGATAAAAAGTATAAGAACACTTTTAAGTTTTGACCTTTTGAGAGACATTAAACACAGTAGCAAAACAGCCGCTGACTGAGACGCCATTGACAACTAAAGTGTAATATAATCTAAACTACCTACTAATATTAACAAATTATATTTTCTATCGATGCTGATTTTATAAGATTGTAATGCTGGCACAAAAAGTACATCCTGTAACAAACATACAGTAAGTCTTGAGTACTAATGTATCAATACACCCGCAGTAAAAAAGAATCTAGGTCTATAAAAACACAAAAAAGTCAAGGTCTACACTGCAATAATTAATGCACTTGTTGCACATACAAAGTATTACAAAATCAAATATGTCTAGGTGTAAATGACATTCTACATTTTTACCACCCCAAGCGTCTCCTATTACTAGCGACCTATTTTTCAGTCTTTACAAAAAGTCTCAATGTCTTTCCGCTATCTCTTTTTAGGTTTACCCGGCTTTTTTTTTTTTTTTTAGTACTAAAAAGTTGTTATTTAGCATAGGAAAAGTGTTTAAATAAAATCTGGAAATATTTTTTTAGGATATCTCTCGTACAAGTAAATTGGGAGGTCAATTTTTGCTCTCGACTAACCCATCTCGTGAGGAATATCGTTAAATAGGCCTTTAGAAAAATATTGCAAGCTTGGGAATACCATTTTTAGATTTAGGGATCTGTTTCTCAAATATTGGGTTTTATAGTGCAAATTTTTATTAGAGTCAAGTGTCTCCCCCTCTCGAGACTGCTAAACGGTTGTATATAAATATGTGAAAAAAATCATAGCTGTAGTATATATAACGAAGTTTAAAGAAAAACTATCCGAGCTAACTAGGGTTTACAAATTAAAAAGTTATAGGCGACCAACTTATAAAATGTACTCGGAAAAAGAAAACGTCAGACAAATTCAATAGAAAATTAGTTTTTTGGCGATATTAGTGGCATGAACTGAAAGTTGGCATTTGCATGTACGTAACCCTACACTGAGTACACTGGGCGTGATGTGATACATATCTGAAGAAAATGGGTAGGTAAGTACTTTGTTTTTAGATAATTAACTGACGGACTAAACAGAACTAACTTTCAGCAAAGATTCTATTAAGGATTCAAAAGTAAATACATTTTTAAAATATCCAAAGGTTTTGCTTGCCTATAAGTACCTGAGAATGTTTATGCTTATATTACATGCTTATACTCAATAACATTACAATATACTTTCACGAAACAAACTTCCCGAATGAAACAAAACAACAACCAAATTTAAAATTCTGAATATACGAATTGCATAAACATATCCCCCGGAGTTCATATAAAAATGTTGCTTTTTTTTTGTCTAGTCTGTCGCGATAGCAGCAGTGGTTGACTATACTATCAGTGATCGGCGTTCTAGCTCACTAGCTGCCTTCACGAGTGGGGTACATAGAGTAGGTACATAAAATCAAGCTTCTGTCGAACCGAGTCCAATACTTGACAAAAGTCTAAACTTTACACTGGCTTGTTCTTTGTTTTGTTTTCGGGTGAGTTTACTTTTTATACTTTGCCTAAATTACCTAACTTGTATCTGATTCCTTAATCTATATTAAAAAAAGGATAGGTAGTCCTTATGTAAGAGCGTAAAATAGGTACTTATATCTAAGTTATTTAAATTTGTTCATGTTTTCTTTGATTATACTATTGTGCTATATCTTTGGTTATACTATTTCTTTGATAGATTTAACAAAACTCTACGGCAACAGGAAGTAGTCCTATATTTCAATAAAAGTAAAATCAAAGAATTTGGGCTGGTGATGTTTTTTGTATAAGAAATGGTGTTGGGAAAATGACAAAATGCAGCTAACTCTTAAAACCAAGAGGCTCTTCAATTTTGAATGTTTTTTATGTGTATATTTATTGTTATTTTTTTGGTGTACTATAAAGTATTACTTAATTCCTCTTAGTCATAAAAAATGACTTATAGTTTTATTCACAACGCGTTTATTGGGCGTACTCGGGCGTTACAATTTTTAATGCTCTTGTAATGGCTTCTTTGACGAAGCATGTTGCGGATGTGTTGTATTGTAAGTGTGCAAAATGAGTATCTAATAAATTTAAAAAAAAAAAAAATGGGTTTTTCTTTAAAATTTGGGTGACATTACCAAATCCATTGAACACAAGACACACCGCCTTGTGTTCAACATACTTTATTTTATTTTATCGTTCAATTAAAAAATATTAAGAAGGATTTAATAATTAAAGGAAGATAAATATCTTTACAACCATCTTAACATGCTATCGATGGATAGGCGAACCCACATTGCTATTGTTACCCAAGTCGATACAAGCAGCGCGGTTAATCAACAGTGAGGCAATAATGGGCCAGGAATGTGGCGGTTAGCTCCTATGAGATCGGCCCCACGGTTTTCATTGTTTCTCATACAAGATATATTGGTCTTTTGTACACTCATTACTTAATTTTGCACCCTGTATTATTATATCGCAGGTCGTTATTAGCTATAAACTAGTGATAGTTAATTATAGAACAACATGTTCCTAGGAATATTATTTTTGATAAAACGCAACAATATACAGCACAAGCTGCACAAGTACTAAGACCAGTACGTCTTAAACGGGTAAGGTATAAGTTGGTTCATACTTATGAGTAAATATTTTGTTTGTTAAACGAGCGAGCGAATTTCTCCGAGACTACTTGAACGATACGGCCTTCGTATGTATGTATGTTTGTTCGACGATAACTCGAATATTTATGATCGATCTGGTTGGCCAATAGAATTTTTAAGTTTGAACATGAGTCAAATCTTTTAAGGGGTTCGCCAGTTCACAGTTAAGGGTGAAGTACTTGTTAAATAGAGTTCATTTATTTTTTAGAGTTCACTAGAACTTCAAACTAAAAGTAGGTGTCGAACTTAAAAAATACCTGGATCTGTGTATGTACAGAACTGTTAAAATGCAATAGGTTATTTTCATTTTCGATTACTGAATTTCCAAAGGAATAAAACTAATATAAATACTTGTAGGTTAGGTAGGTACCCTGGTTATGGTGTATGTAAGTAAAATTAGAAATTCAGATAATCTAGATGAACGTGGCACCTAGGAAACTGTTTATTAATTATTTCAATGCAAACTATCAAGATAAAGTCACAGAAATCATTACTGTATAAATATATATCTATTACAATGACCTCGATTTATTCAATTTTTTCTTTGAGGCGGTTGTTCTATTCATTAAAAATATATTATCTGTTACAATAAGTACAAGTACGGTATGTCAGGTATAATTTACTAGGTGTCTAAAAAAGTCCATAAAGTGTCGAGCTAGATCTGTAAGGGAAATCTATTTTCTCTGTTAGAGGTTGGGGTGAAAAAACATTGTTTGTATGAATGTATGTATCTATGTATGTTCCGCGATAACTCTCGAAGCGGTGAATTAATTTTAATGATTTATATTTAGAATGAGTGTAGCAATTATTCATAGAAAATTTAAGTTAGATAAAATTTAACATTTCACAAGATAGAATTTCTAAATATCTCATGTAATCGTATATAAACATATCAATCCATACATACTTATTGTTGAAGATCTCTGTCTGTCTGTACTCGATTACCTAATTCTAAAACTACAGGGCTGATTCTGAAGTACCCTAAGAGCATTTCTCTGGCAAGATTTAGTGTTTTTTGTTATATCGGCTACAGAAATACATCATCCGTGAAAATTTCAACTGTCCAGCTATCACGGTTCATAAGATACAGCGTGGTGACAGACGAACCGATGGACAGCGGAGTCTTAGTAATAGGGTCCCGTTTTTACCCATTGGATACGGAACCCTAAAAAGAAAGATTTATATATTATTTACAAAAAACAACATCAGTCCATTAATTGAAGTGAAAACTTCTTTAGCGGCGTTGTGCACTTTTTTTGGAATGGGTAAAAAATATTAAACTCGCGTCAGGACACGTGGCCTGATCGAAAATTCGTACGACGGCGCAGGGCGCTTGCGCGAATGTTCGTGTGTGTTTATGTTACAGCGTGCTACGCGCATCCATGGATGGTGACAGCTGATGGTTCGACCGTGTGCGTAGTGGCCATACTGCTGTGTATTTGAAAATGATTTTGTTGAAAATGAATTTGGTCATGCTTGTGACATTTGTGACAGACTGTGGTTCAGAAAAGATTTGAAATATTTTATACTGATAATTAAAGCAATTCGTGCAAAATTATTCCCTAACCATTCCAAAATATCAAAAATGCACAACGTTAATATTCAAGTTTTCACTTCTGCCGGCACTCCCAGAGTGCAACCCGTCGTTTTTTTTTATAGGTACTTACTAAATGGTCGAGATGAATATCTATAGCATTTTGTATAGCGCTACAGTCTCCGATAGAATGCGGGTGTAGAGTCGGAAAAGCTTCTAGTTCCGGCCCGTTGCGCCCACGCACTAGCCGCCAAACTGTTGCCATTACACCTCTTTTGAATCTAACGACAAAAAAATGAAAAGCACACATAAGAGTAGAGTACATGTAGACAGAGGTATATATTTAGTTCATACTAGCTGTGTGATAATTTTGGGATAACTTTATCCATATCAAATTTTATCTAAATAGGTTTAGTGGTTGAAACGTGAAGTGGTTACAAACAAATATACAAACTTACTTTCGCATTTATAATTTTAGAAAGGAAGTAAGGATGTAGTGCTGCCTGTGTCAGAGTATATTTGTTTGTGTGTCTGTCCATCATTTTGCCTGTCTTATTGTCTGTACCTGAATTCGAAAACAACCGGGGCGATTACTTGTAATGTATTTTTACTTATCTATATAGTTCATTTGTCGAAATTATGTGCTCGCGGTCGGTGTGCCACAAAGGCCACGCCTTTGAAAAAACCCATGCGCCTTCATCGGTACACCAACGCCAGCCATTGTACGAAGAGACTATACGTACTTATGCCACTAAAAATAATTTGAGATACTTGAAATTTGTTGGGGAACCGTATGTTTGAATAGCAAATTTCATTACAAAATAAACAAAGAAGACCATTTGCCGTATATGTCTAATATACGTAGGTACCTATGATTATTGATTACCTATCAATAAATTTATTGGTGACGATAAGGTAATCTAACATCTAGTAGCCTTGGCAATAATTACTTGTTTGAGCCGTTTGGGGTTGAAACGTTAGGGCCGTGGGGACCATCTGCGCATAAAATATTAAATATCGTCGCCCGAAAATTGACTGAAATCCAGACCAGAGGGCTGGCCTTTATCTGGCTCAAAAGATAAGCATTGCCATACAACGTTGCAATGCTGCCAGCCTTCTAGGCACGTTACCACGGGGCAGCGATTTGCCAGGGCTTTTCTATTTATAAGTAGTTTAAGTTTTTATTTTAGTTTTTGTTAATTTCCTTGTTTATTTTATTGTTTCAAATAAATAATTTAAAGCATATATCTAACATTGGAACTACAAGAATTTAAATATTTTGATCTTGTCTTTCGGCCGTCGGATAAATGGCCCAAAGGCGAACCCTATCTTGAAATCAAGTACGACTTATAATTTATTGATCACCTACCTTGTTACATTTGTCAGGTATGAGTTTGAAGTTTGAAGGTCAAATAACTTAACGAGGAAAGATAATTATGTGTCGTAATTCAAGTGTAGAAATGGTATTGATACAAACAAACTGCGCATTGGCTTACTAAAACTAGGTAGGCAATATTATACATATAATCTGATCTGATGAATATACTCTGACATATAAGTCATCTAAGTTAGTTATTTTTATTCTAATGATAATTAACTTAATAAATCAACGCCTCAGATAAGACTTAATTACCATGAGCAGCCATATTTTAAATTTTTAAGTACCTATGTCATATCATAAATCATAATACTGATGTATTCCTTATAAAGAGTTCGCATAGGTTTAAATAACAGCGATGTGTAAAAGCTAATAAATGAATATATAACCAAAATTAATTATGCAGTAAAAATTATATATGAAGTTAGTTAGTTACTTAAAATCTTTATTGCACCAAAACATACAGTAACAGAGTAATAGATACATAAAACAGATGTCAAAAGGCGGCCATATCGCAACTGCAATCTCTTCCAGGCAACCGAGGTACTTGGAGATGTTTTTCGAAAACAGGTGAGGTGCAAAGTTATAGGTTATAGGCAAGGGATAAGAAAAATAAAAACTGTAGATACAATTAATAAATATACTTATACATACATAATATATATAAATACCTAGATATATACATACATAAATAAATAATTATATAATACATATAATGAATACATATGTACACAGAAAAGATACCCAGAACAAGATTTGTAAAGAAAACAAAAAAAAGGAAATCAAACTACATTGACATGAAGACATTATTCCTTCGCGTAAAAGTTATTATTAATACGTAATTTATTATATTTATATTTCGTACCTTGGAGTGATGACGTATATTTCCTCATTGTACGTTACAGCTTTAATAGCGATCACATTATCTTTGACATGCTGTCCGCTGTAGGTGAGATAGTCAGCTCCATGCTCACATTCCATATGCACCGGCCCCCCGCTCCAAACCAGGTTGTTAGGGTGACCAGCCACATACTTCCATAAATATAAGACACACAGGTTAACTGATAGGTAATACATCGTTTACTGATGTTTTAATGCACCAATAACTTCATAATGCCCGTTGATTAATTGCACGTTTCAACAGACGGTTTAAAGGCCTATGGGAAATGTAGCGGCGCCGTCATTTAAAATATTATTTCGATTGGAATAAAATTACCCTACTAAGTAATTATTTAATAAATTACTGTTTAACCTACATATCTATCTAAATCTAGTTTCAAATATAGAGCCTTCTTCTTAACACGTAAGATAAAATGGAGATCTTCGTATGTGACGTAGGTAATTATAATTATTGTTTGTAAATTATTTACTCTACTGTAAGAACATAAGAAAATACGGGACTTATTTCTGCCAGGATTATTTCCAGTCGAATCTAAATCCAGAAGAGATAAACGGACAGACGGACATGTATATTGTTTGGTATTAATTATGTAATTGTATGTACTATTGTATTTTTTTACATATATTTATTTTTATATAGATTTGTTTTTAGATAATAATAATTATAAATAAATAAAAGGAATGATAATAGACTATTTTGCTTGTACCAATTTTCTAATTGTAATGTGTGATAAATGTAATTGGTGTAAATTTTATAGTTTTTATCACAATAAACAAATACTTAGGTAACTAATATATATACTTATTATAATTAGAGAATGATTATAGTTAAAGTCCTCCTATTGTACCTACTTGTGACATTGGAATGTGTGTAGTAGTAATAAACTTTAAAAAATACTACAACTATATTTTTACAATAATTTACTAAGGTATTCAATAGGGGACGCTACTGGCGTCAGAGTTAAGCCTTAAGTTAAGATGTAGTATAATTTTGGTTACTGGAAATTCTTGTGTAGCAAAACAAATTACCTGTGCTTTCGTGTTTTCAAGGAATTTTAGGTAGGTTGCTTTCATTGTTTTGTTTTTAGGTACAGTTTGTTTATTGAAATTCTGATTATTTGGTCAATTGTGCAATTTCGTGCAAATGTGCAAAATTGTGCGGAAGAATTATATGGTACTTTATCTACCTCTTGGCATTTTATTTAATAAAGTTAAAAAAATAAGGAAAATTTGAGTAGATATTTATATAGCATTTTTATTTACATTTACATAGTCCATGTAATGTAATTTGTATACCATTATATCATCTATACTTTCGACTCGGGTGGCAAAATTTTATTTAACTATTCTAGGTGTGGTTTTACTGAAGGATATGAATCGTCTGTCTGTGTTTGTAGTGTTTTTTTTGTTTGTAGAAGTATCTATTGGGAATTTTTATCAATTTTGAATTTTAATAGCAGTGATGCCCGTGTTTCCGAAAGCTCTCAAACGCTCAAAAAAAGGATTAAAAGGGAAAGGATCAAAAAGGATTTAGATTGCTAATCTGTTACCTTTTTTGGCGAAATATAATAAACATTTCGTCACACAATTCCAATGTAAATAAGGAACCAGTATTAAATAAAAATTATTCACCGAAGCGAATCATGTAGGTGTGTAAGTGATATACGCCGAAATGTTTCTCGCTCTGATTATGTTGAGTAGGAACACTAGCAGTTCCGTCACCGGGCTGGGCTCGGGTTTCCTGCTGTCTCACGGGCACTGTACCATGCCATTTTATTGATCGAGCACAAAAAGATCCGATTGTGTGCGCCTGGGAACCCAATGCTATTGCAATATTTAGCACGCGAGCAGCAACAGTGTTCATTACAACGCAAAGGTACTTCCACTGTTATCCAAGTGCTTAATCACTGTATTGGTAACTAGAAGACTAATTTAACTGTTCAATTTTGCGTGGAGGTCGGGATGAAAACACGCTATTTACTCTTTTTAGGAAGGATGTAATAGTTAGTAATCGTAACTCAGGATATTTTTAGCCCTCGAGTCGAATAGTTCTTATGGCTTAACATACCTCTGTATTAGTTCTATCTGTAGCATTTTAATTTATAAGTTTGTAACTCAGTAACAAATAAAACAATTTTGATTACAAAGTAATTCCCCAAGGAATGAAACGATTTCGATTCTATTTTTGTAGGTTTTTGGTCTGTTTGAAAGTGACATGTCACGAGGATTTGTTGTTTTAAAAATTGGTCCAGTCGTTTTACGAGAAACAGCTCTAACTTATAGGAAGTCAAGTTTTTTTAGGTAAATCTTATTACGTGTTATATCACAGATTGTCACCTTTATTGTATGTGTAATTATAAAGTCTGTAAGAACAATATGTTTTGACTAAGCTATCCTTGTTATGCCAATACAACAATCTTACCAATTTCACAATAAATTCCTTTCTAATAATAACAATGAAACTTTTTTAATTTTTATATGCTAATTGCATAGCCTGCAATTTGCACTAGGCTAACACTTCACCTAACTTATGACCTGGTCTAGTGTCAATCAAAGTACCACTTAAAAGTAATAGTGGCCTTGGTGATATAAAATGCTTAGTGACTACGATTTTGAAGGTCATATTCAGATGTTGTAATAAAAATCTAGAGTTTGATAGTAGTCTCTCTCTATATACCTAACTCTTGTTGGTGTCATTGTATTATGGAAAGAGATGCACAAAATGTCGATTTTTGGCAGGAATAGATAGATAAATTATTTATTTGTCATTACTGACACACACACACACACATATTAAACATACATACATTAGTTTCACTTACACAGGCTTAAAAATCAAGACATAACAATAAATTACTTGCATGTGTGTGCTGCAGCAAGACAAATAGGTCAAAGCTCAATAATAATATTGTCTTGAAAGCAATGCACTGATTTTCGGCAATAGCCTGTAAAGGTAGGTCAAGTGCGAAACAAATTAAATAAAAAATTAAACGAATGTTAAACGAAATATTGATAACATAAGTATTAAGTAAGAAGATGGATAAACTAGATATATTATATAGGAGATAGGGATAATAAAATGGTTCAACATGGTCTTCTCCAACTCTAATTATACTAGTAAACTGAAAAGTCGGTAGTATGCAGGATTTCTCATGATATTTTTCTTTACCGGAACCAAGTTGCGGTAGAACCATCTATACAGGGGTATAAACATAGAGATAGTTTGCGTAATCCACTACCGCTACAAATAGAGTTTGATGGTAGATAGAGTATAAACCTCATGAAGTTAGAGGATAAACCTATTGTTGGCCTGGTATTAATCAGGGTAAAAAGGTCCCATAAAGTACACTCCAGTCATTTAAAATAAAAGTTGATACTTAGTTCAAATTATTATTTTTTAATGGAAAAATCGCAACAATTGGAATAAAAAAAAAGAATATACATAAGTAGGTGTAATTTGTGAGGTTACGAAACGGAATGTTTATTTTTGCAAATTACGTGATTTACGAGTGTAACTTGCTTGATTGCAGAGAAACCTGATTGCTGATTGTACTTTTATAATAATTAAACCCTAAAAATAGCAATTTCACGCTAGGCTAATAAGACGTAACCTTGACATTTCCGGCCTAAAAAATCGTGAAGTGCATATCACGCTCAGTAATCGCGCTATTTGATAGTGAGATTATTGTTTTGTTTAACGTAAGCAATGTCGAGGTACAGCCGGTGGAGCCACGCCTTCAGGATCGACCACTTTTACTTTTAAGGTGTCCACTGTAGGGGGGCGAGGAAATTCGGCGAACGCAATGGTTGTCTGTCTGCAGCGTGCAGTAGTTTGCAAGCACGCACCTTGCCGCGCCGCGTGCCGCGGTTTTTCACGTGTTCGATATTGACGATATCCCATCGAAGTGGCATAACCATACGAAGATCAAAATTAACAGGTACTAAAACACCCAACTTTGTGGTCGAAAGGCAAACAGAAATATTTTAAAAAACTTTGTATATTACCTATAGAAAAACAAGATAAAGTCCTTTAATAATATATTCATAAATCACGTTAAATAATAAATTTACTTTTTTTAAATATCTTAAATAACACCCTCAATTACAGATGCATAATCTTGCAGCATGGACCTATATTAACTATTGTATTTTTTGTTTATTGACAAGTTTTGTAACAGGTGCATGCGAGTGTAAGAAATACATAAGTACAGTCATACTAGTGCAGTGCAGTTCGAGCTCTCTAAAAAAAAATTGTGAAATACAAAAATTAAATTATAATATAAACTGGTCGTCTGTAAAATTAAAATAACAGTTTAATCTTCTTAATGAACAACTAAATTAAAAACTAAATTAAAATCTAAATTATACTCTAAATTAAACTAATTATTAAAATCGTCTGTTAAAATTTGATAAAGAAAATAGTTATTTTTCCGTTTTCCGCTAAATATTTTTTGGGGAACGTAATGAGATCTTGCCATAAATAATGATTTAGTTACGCATCATGCAAAAAAAGTCTGTCCGGTAGGTATTTGGTTGACATAAGACTGGACAAGTTATCAGCTAAACGCAAAATGCTGAAAATACCCGTAAAAATTGTTCACAGATATAACCACTTGACTAAACTGTAAATCAGTTTCATTTACTTTTAAGGAAGGTATAACTTATATAACGCACAGTAACTATCATCTTTAATGTGCTACCAGACTAACGGCTAAAGACTACGCTTTTATTATAATACGTAAGTACTTATTGCAAATTGCGACCAAAACATTTTCATTTTCTGTAAAACCGTTGATTTTAATCAAATATCAATAAGTTTAAAGAAATACTCCAGTTAGTAATAACTCCAGTAAGGATAGGCAGAGGTGTCAGATAGGGAGCAGCCCGTAATTTTTTTTCCAAATCCAGCATGAATAGTATACCTGCATAAACTAACTTAACTGCCTCAAAAGCAGACCCCAGACTCCGAAGCACTACATCGGAGGATGCAATTGGGACACGCTCGAATGAAGAAGAGAAATAGATGCCTAATCATATATTTAACATCCATCAATCAATTTCAGGAACTTGGAACGGATAATTTACTACGATTAGCCGATAATATCCATGATACGCTTAAATGGATGTTACATTATGCTATTCTTCAAACGTTAAACGTTTTGCAAATTGATTCGATTTTTTATACACCTAAACTGTTAACAGTATAATTCATGTTTCCTTCTTTCAATAATTGTAGAAATTAAATAAACATATGTCTGGACAGCTCAGATGCCTTCAATAGCTTGAAAAATTTGAAACATTACTTGACTACTTTGGTATATATCTCACGATATATAAAGGAGTTAGTCTCAAATGGTCTACGGTAGTGTTTATATTTAACTGAAAATAGTATTATTCTAACTTAACCAAGAAAAAGATGTTTAGCGTAGACATGTAGTAAATGTAAAGAAGATATTTTTGCCTTTTTTACCATCATATTTGTCCACTGCCAATAAAGGAAATATTTGCCCATTATCAGCTTATTGGCTAAGCGTGTTGGTAAATTGTTTTGAGTGCACAGCCCATTGTAGAGTTATACATCCTTGAGGAAGGCATTGTTAGTATATACTAAGATAATGTTGATGTAATTGAGTAATCGGTACTTATCTTTTATAAACAATAGTTCATTGTCCGATAATTTAGTGGCTTGAGTTTACAAACGTGCGACATAATGAATCCCAACAAGCACAGGAAGTTTCAAATATAGGCATATTTTACTAGTTTACTAGTACCTATAAACCTAATCGACTTTTTTACAACCTGCTGAGAACTAGCGATGCTCGCTCATATAAGTAATCAAACAGATTTTATAATCTGCACGGGGAGAGAAACATCTGGTACATTATCCATTCCCTAGACCAAAATGCAAGAACACTTTCATGCTGATATGATTAGATTCAAATATTCTCTTAAGTATTATAGGTTAGGTGCCTATACGACTTATTACATAAGTACTTAGGTACTTCGCCTATTAGTGAAACAAATGCCAAATAATTAGGCAAAAAAAAATTTTTTTTCGTGTTGCATACGCGACATAATAGACTGAAGGTATATTGTAATTTACACTAACAAAAAACACGGCACGAAAAATTCGCACACAACCGTAGTGAAAGTGTTAAAGTGCGCTATATGTTTCCAGATTGCGTATCAGATCACGCATGTGGTCCAAGATTTCGCTTTTACTATGAAGTTTAATCTTAAATAGTCACATTGTCAATGTAGCTAGAATCTAGAACAAGATAATATATAAACCATCCCTATATATAATATACTAGTGGTTCGCCGCGAACTTAGACCTCGCGATATTATTTCAAAACTGAACCAATTTTAATGTCCAGTGAAACTGTGATACATTATTCACTGCCGATTCGATACCGTTGCAGGAAACAGATTTTCCAACCTTCTTTCTTCTTCTATTCTGAGCTGCAAAAGTTTCATTTTATAATTTTTTTTCAAACAATTTAAATCAAACCCAGGATCAAATTCAATATCCCTAAGACATTTGGATCAAAAAGCAACGTATGTACAGCCGCCAACTATTTTACGCCTACGTCTCATCATCATCATCATTTCAGCCATTCCAATGCTGGACATAGGCCTCTCCCAAGGATTTCCAAAATTACCGATCTAGAGCGGCTTCCAGCGACCTTGGTCAGTTCGACAAACCACCTTGCGGGTGGATGTCCTAGGTATATACACTTCGCTGGTACTCGAATGGCAACCACGTACTGGACGTGGTTGCCATTCGAGTACCTTTTTTCCCCATCGGCCATCGGTTTGTCGCGCTATGTGTCCGCCCACTACCATTTCAACGAGCAAATCCGCTGGGCTATGTCAGTGACTTTAGTTCTCTACGAGCAGCACAACGAGCTAATCCGCTGGGCTGTGTCAGTGACGAATTTCCTCTTGTCTGATTCGATCGCGTAGAGAAACACCGAGCTTAGCCCTTACCATAGCGTGTTGCACCTTCAGCCCTCTTATGAGACCCATAGAAAGGGACCACGTTTAAGATCCATAAGTCATCACTGGTAACACACATTGTTTGTCAAACTTTAGTCTTAAAAAACTGAGGTATTTTTGACGAGAAGACATTACGTAGCTTCCCTAACGCTGCCCAGCCGAGTCGGATTCGTCGAAAGACGTCTTCCTCGAAGCCAAAGCTTTCTGCCTGGATCAGTTGACCCAGATCTACAATTTCGAGGGAGGAGCTCCCAACCAAACATGTAGTGGCGCAACATGGACATTCGACATGACTTTCGTTTTGTCCATGTTCATTTAAAGGCTCATCATCATCATCATCATTTCAGCCGCATAACGTCCACTGCCGGACATAGACCTCTCCCAAAGATTTCCAAAATGACCGATCTAGAATAGCTGGAAGGCGCTGGATGCAAGCCGCTCTAGCTGGAAGGATCTGGATCGGTCATTTTAAGGCTCACCTGTTTGGAAACTCGGTTTAGGTCTGCGAGCATAGTACATACATACTTAAGTCTTCCATCGATTTCGCCATGACAACGATATCATCGGAAAATCGAAGGTAAATGATAAACTCGCCATTGATGGCAATGCCAAATCCTTCCCATTCCAGAAGCTTGATCTTCCAGTGCAACAGTGAACAGTTTCGAAGATATAACGTCTGGTTTACACCTCTATGCAGTGGAATTGCCGTCATCCACTGCTCCTGTACTCGGACTGACATAGTGGCGTTACTGTATAAGCCCTTCAACACCTCGATATACCGATAGTCAATACGGCATCGCTGGAGACTGAAGCACGGCCCATGTTTCGATCGAATCGAAGGCTTTTTCATAGTCCACTATCCCAAAGCACAACGGCCGGTTCTACTCCCTCGTCTTCTCTATAAGATGCCGCAGCGGTGTGGTCCATGGTGCTAAAGCCCTTACGGAAACCGGCTTGTTCGGGAGGCTAGAAGGCATCAAACCTATTTGCGGGACGATTCGTGATGACCCTCGAAAACAACTTATATACATGACTAAGACACGTGATAGGCCTATAGTTCTTCAATAGAGTGTTATCTCCCTTTTTGAAGAACAGAATCACAATGCACCTGTTCCATGCTTCTGGCGTTACGCCCTCGAGCAGAATGGAATTAAAGAGCCTCTGAAGGACTTTCAGTAGCAGCGTTCCGCCCGCTTTCAGAAGCTCTGCTGTGATTCCATCCTCGCCCGGCGCCTTGTTGTTTTTAAGCTGATGTCCGGGACATCTTCGGTATAGTGTCGGGTTAGCTTGGCTCTTGGGCAAACGCCAACGTCTACGACTAATTTATTCAAAGTGCGGCCTTGCGATTTGTGCACATTTATTGCCCAGGCAAGCGATAGTGGAAATTGCGTTCGTGAGCATGACACTTGGCCAGTCTTCCACGACCGGGTCATGCGTGGGTGGGATGGGAACCGTGTTCTGGTAAGGATTCTTGCTCTCGAATCTTCACGCTAGCGCTTTAAGCGTTCAGGGTATAGTTTCTGATTTCGTACTTCCCTTGCGTACTCACGCTGTGAACACGAGCGTTTGGGACGTTCGGGCGAAGTTTCTTGCTGACAAAGCTCTTATTGGCACGAGAAGTACCTACTGGCATATTCCCTTAGTTGCGACTCTCTACGTAAAACTACTTCGCGGGCTTTAGTTGCCGCTGATATCTTGTGAGTTGTGGCATTATTACTTATACTACAACAGAAGCACAAATAAACAGCGATATCGATTGAACCAAAGTTTGCCTAGAACCTAGACCTCGCGATTATTTTTCGCAATTTAGTTTCCTAAATAACCCCTAGATGGCGGTATCCAAAGTTAAAACGCGCTATGGTTTCGTTTGCTACATAATCGCGGACATTTTTATTAATATTTCAAAAACTACTGAACCGATTTTGATGCCCAACGAACTTGAAAATTCTATTGATGTTTCCTATATGCCTACCAGGTTTCATCAAAATCAAACCATCGGTTCGGCTGCTATCGCGGTACAAACATACATACATACATACATACATACATACAATGTGTTTTCGCCCCCAACCAACCATGATATAAGCCCGCTTGTTTCGAAAAACAAGTGAAAACAATTAATTAATATTTTTTTTTCTAAACATCAAAACAAACATTGTCCAGGGGTTTGTATAAAACAGTACTTGTATATTCTAAATCTTTGGTAACTTTGAAATAGCACGTCATGACATATTGCCAAATAGCTTTTAATCTCCTAATATCAGTCATAGTGCATTAATAAAGTCACTTTTAATATAGATATGATCAATGAAAACTGACATTATTATGTGACGATTTGTTACGTTAATTCTCTTGTCTCTACAAAAGAATTTATTTTTGACCCAGGATACCCCACATACATTTTCCGTGTGAGACAATTTGTCACCAAGCCTTACTCGGTCTCGTAAGAGGCGACAAATACGGTACCCAGCGCAGCATACGCAGCGTTCTTTGGCCAAAGACTTTATACAATCTACTGCGTACACCAACCTTGTCATGGTGATTATAGACAAAACCTTCTCTTTCTTTTAAGAGACCTGTAGTCCAGCAGTGGACTGTTATAGGCCGATTAAGTAGTATATGACATAAATTTGTGGAGTTTGTTACTACCAAGAAAAATAATTAAATTTCTATATGGATCAAAGTATGAAATATGAATAATTGAGTTCACGTGACTAAAAACGTATAAAAACTAATTTTCTTTTGAGTTTGTATGAAATTTATTTTTCTGTTTACATTTTATAAGTTGGTTTCCTATAACTCTTTAATTTGTATAACCTAATTAGCTCTGATAAGCTCTTTCTTATAAACTTTTATATTTCAGAAACCAATCCCTAAATTAAAAAATATTACGGAACCCTAAAAAGCTTTTAAACAATTTATAAATGTACGTAAGTCACTGTCATATCATAATCTAGTTTTAACAGCTCGCACACGACATGATTTAATCATGTTATCCACACCATATTTTCGCATACTAAATTGATACCATTAAACAAAATAACACTTGTTCAATGGCTATGTTAACAAATTGTCCACTGTCTAATTATGACAAACTTTATGTAAATATGTTACCATGAATTTGATCAATCACCTTACAGAGTAAACAATGCTGATTGTTATCAGTAGACACAAATGTAGTTTTTTTAAATACATATATCGGTATTTAAAGTATCAGTGGTACAAATTTTGATACAAACAATGAGAATTTAAAGGGCGTTCGACAAATGGTTACCTTATTATTCATTTTTTTGGGCTACTGGTCTGTTGATAATATGATTTCAGAGAAGTCTGTTAGATTCGTCAAAACGCCTTGCCAAAGACTGAGAATTTGTTTTATTTATGTCTGTGCGCCTATCTGCCTATGTAGATTAACAAAAAAGGCACTACCAACTTAACAAACAACTGAATTCACGCATTTGTGTTTAAAATAAAACTTTCCGAAATAAATTATTTACAAGCAACATAAGAATAGTTTTTTTTTAATATAGTAAATTAGGAAGTAAAGCTTTTAGAAAATTAAAAAAGAGTTAAGTTAACCATGCGTACCTAGTGATTGCCGAACATTAAATATCTATCATTTTAATATATTTCTTTGCTTATTTTTGTATTTATTTAGAAAAATTTTGTCGTAGAAAAATACTGCACGCGTCGTTGTATAAGTACATCAAAAATGCTCGATGGCGCCCCCTTACGATGATGCTTACAAAGCCTCTTATCGTAACCTGCGCCACTCGCATTTTTTGACCCTTCTTATATAGCTATTGCATACAATACTATCTCCAGTCTGGTAGAATAAAAATCACAGCTGAGAATAAACTCGATATTTCACTTATTATATAACTCAACACCATACAAAGAGAAAAATAATACTGGACAGCATACATACATACCATATCTACCGAATATGGTTTGAGGTGTACAAGACTGCAGAAAATGTGATCGCATACCTCTAAGTAAACGTCATTGCTAGTTATCCTTGCGTAAACATTTTATGTATTTTTTACCCGACGTTTATTTACCACTAACGTGAAGCTTGTTTTTGTTCATTTTATCTTCTAAGTTCTCGGTAATAAGCGACATAGTTTTCCATTAAAGGTTAGAGACACGGTAACTTTCCCATAATGTCTGGTGTAACATCAGTAGGTATATTATAGCAAGTTACGTCACTGAGCATTTAAGCAATGTTTTGGTAAACATGTGTGTCTTCTACTCGCAAGTTCTCCGTAGAGACATTGGACGCGTTGATATCTTTTATATGAGTTACTAGCTGTATCACGCGACTTCGAGTCTAAAATGGTTCTAAGAGGATTTAGTTGTTTGAATTTTGTAAATCCTGAATAAAGTACTTAGTCATCTACCCGTTTCGAACAAAATGGTCTAACTAATCTTGTTTCTGTATTCAAACTTCCTTGTTTTACCCCTTTAGGGGGTGAATTATCAAAAATCCTGTCTTAGTGCACCCCAAGACCTCATAATATGTGTCAAATTTGGAGTCTCTAGACCCTGCGGTTTAGGCTGTGCGTTCATATTTCAGTCAGTCACCAATCATTCAGTTTCTTTTTTCCCACTCCCATTCTCGTTCCCATGCCCATTCCTGTTCCCGTTCCCATTCCTATTCCTATACCCGTCATTTGCTAGAACGAAAGAGAGAGCGACGGAACGCTTCAGCATGGCCTAGGTAGTAGGACACCCCATTTCATCCCTCTTTGGGGTTGAATTTTGAAAAATTCTGTATCCTGTACATGTATTTACTAATTTACCGCCAAGAGCACTTCTGCGAAGATTCGAATAAAATGTTCTCTTGTTTCTCCATACATACTTTAGACCCCTGTTTAACCCCTTCAGGGGGCGAGTTTTGAAAAATGCTTTCTTAGTGTACCCCTGAACCTCATTAGTCTCATTAGGCCCAACGGTTTGGGCTGTGCGTTGATAAGTCAGTCCGTTAGTCATTCAGTCATTCAGTTTCTTATTTTATAAATATGGATAGAAAGATTTAATATAGCCGAAACGTTTCATAAGTTATTTCTAAATTTTACAATATACTTCATATAAGATATATTATTAGGAAGACATTTATTCAAATCTATTCCAATTAAAAAAAAACAATTCATACAAAATTTACACAGTACGCGTTGAAGTCTTTTATATAGCATGAAATGTAGATTTGTTTCAAAGTTGTTTCTAGTCTATAATAAAAATATTTAACTTTTATTACGCACCTACTTGTCATGTATACTTAATTTCATAAAAGCAGTTGAATTATTTCTACTTGTAGTATAAATAAATGCAATCACAATAATGCCAAAACTCAATTCAAATTGTTCGAGTATAAAGTTTCACTTGGCCTTCTTTTCTAGAATTTGCGTATGCCAATAACGAGTGAATAGAACAAGCTGCGGTGGAAATCTTAGTGATAATGACGTAACACAGTAGCTCGATATGTGGCCAGAACATAAAATGAAATGTTAGTAGAGAGGACACTTTATTTAACTTGGTTTCGCGGTCATTGACTGATATTATGTCTGGCTAAAAATGTTATATTAAATATTGAAGATTAAGATCCATATCGTTGAACTAATAATTAAGTACCGAAGTGTCAAATTATGTTTTTTTGGGTATTGTACTAATAAATACTTATAAAAATATACGTATGTATGTAAGTAGGTACTATAAAATTAATACCATTCCTTTCGACTTATTCTACAGGATATGAAATGTTTAAAATTGTAAATGAAGAGATTGAGTGTGGAAAAAATATATAATAGGCACAACAAATCGAAACATATTTTAGGCCCATTGGTTAGATTATTAAAAAATATTGTAAACGTATATTTTCTTTTCTCTGAGAATTAAAAAATAACGAAAATAGAGCGCATTCAAATTGTGCATGACGTCACGGCTGGATACGTTTTTACTTAGCGGTGACGTCGCAAGCCCCCACTCCGGAACTGTGATGCTCAGTATCTTTGTGAATTGTGAATGTTTACTTTTTTGGTAAACTGTAAAATATAGGTCCATTGTTTTTGGATAATCTAAAAAGACGGACTAACCAAAATCATACTTTTGACCCTGTCATCGCTCCTGTTGTTTTAGAACTCATTTGATCGAGATTGGATTTTTTAATGGAAATGATCACCGACCATTGTGTATGACAGATGACTCTCTCGACAACAGTACTGGCCGTGTTTAGGACAAGAAGGAACTTTGTGTCACATTTGTTAACTTTTTAATTCATAGCGAGAACAAGAACTCATTAACTGCGAAGCAATAATGATTATATTATCTTTGTCCTCTCCTGCTATAGTTTATATCGACACAATGTTACCAATTAAACTAGATTATTCCGGTTATAGTAGAAAGTTTGTAATAGTATATTCTAGTAAAAGTATTATGGGGTAGCCCTATCTGGTCCATATTTTACGTCCTAGTTTTAAATAGTATATCCGAAAAGTACCTAGGACGTAAACATACTTAGACTTCACTGACAAGTTCTAGATTAGCGTCAGTGAATGACATAAAAGTGGATTTCGTTTTGAATAACGTTTGATTTTCCCATAATTCATCATCATCATCATTTCAGCCGCATAGCGTCCACATAATTATTACCAAGTTAAAATGCATATCAATATTTTTGTAACCTAGGTTTGTATGCATAGTTATTAGATCATGCGACCTGAATTAAGTTTTTGAGTTCACTTAAAGTTCTTTGTCTTGCAGTTAATAAACAACTAGCCACGCGACACGGAAATATTCTGATTATTTAAATGAAACACACCTTGAGGCCACTATCCTTTCTATTCAGTGTCAGTCAGATACTCCAATTTAGTTCCTGACCGCCTGAACAGACTATTATCTCTCAATTTATCTATAAAAACATTAAACAAATCGGGATATTTACTAGATATTTCTCCAGAGTTAAAATTATGATTTGTTTGTGTGTTATAGAAAGGTTTTAAAACTATAATAGGTACTTATAGCAAGTGAGTAATATATACAAAACTTTAACCGCTGATAATCTGATTTTTAATTTAGATGCTTAAAATAAAAACGTAAAATTTTGTCGGTAGCTATATGAAACTTTAAATTTTATAATCGCTATTTGTTAAGGCAACTTAGAAGTTTTTTATACATATTATAATATGGAAGTAAATTTAAATAATACTGAAATGTGTGTACCGCAAAATATTTACGAGCGTAGAAAATGCTAAATGAAAAAGTATTTAACGGGCTGATGATGATAATGATGAAGAATAAATGTATGACAAAAACATAAGCAACACTTCACTAATTCTTCTATAAAATATAGGTATATTTTAAATCGTTCTCGTTATGGATCTGGGACAATATCCATACCTGGTAATGTTTTACTTCATTATGCAAAAAACTTGGTTCAAATAGCACTGTCTTATAAATAATTAGGCACCTTTAATCAAATCGGCTGTAAATGTACCTGTACGTTTATATTGCTATCTACACATCTTAAACGATTTGTAATCATATAGAAATTGCGGTCAATGATTCGATGTTATTATGTAAATATCATCTACAACCTTAACGATTTAACTAGTCAATAATTTATAGATCATAACTCAATCTGTGCATTAAACAATTACCTAAAGTCTAATTTTTTATTCCGTAGAATTCTGACATTTCATAAGTGTTGCTACTAAAAAAGCTTTCCAAGTAAAAAGGGAACCCTTTTAAGTACGATAAAAAATTACATTCTTGATTAATAGTTATATTTTATCAAGATTATGATAAAGTTTAATCTTTCTGGTATATTTAAAATGTTATAAAAAATTTTAATTCCGAATTATTAAAGTTATATTTTTAAGTAATTTTAAGTCAGCAGGTTATTTTTCTTTCCCTGGCATCACTCCCTACTAATTCATGTATCATCAACCTTTTTAGTCAAAATCTTATTACATTATTTTTTTCGTTATTCATCAAGAAAAAAAATTAAAAATAAAGTATGCGGCTATCAGCTGTCTCGTCGCGGCTGTCACATTGATTGTTATTATGTTTCTGTTAAGTTTTCTTGTTGAAAAATACTTTTTTCTGAACTGATTTAGATTAAATTTGATATAGAGATAGTTTAAGAACCTGGAAGGGACGTATAAGAGGGGTTTTTATAAAAAATAGAATCAAAAATATTTTTTTCCTTTGTTTGTCTGTCTATCTGTATGTTTGTTAAGTTTGTCGGCTATTTAACTGTTAGTGATGAAAATGGACGTAAATATCGCTCGCTGTACGTCCCTATACAATGGTTACATTCACTAACAAATGAAATAAGTGGACACAGATTTTCACACACTTATTGAAATCTGGAATTTAATAAAAATTGTGCTCGGCCAAAAAGGTTTATGATCTCTGACATGTCAAAAAATGACAGCTGTCAGAATTCTACGGAATAAAAAATCAGACTTTAATTTGGGATTTTTGCACTACAATGTACAGTTCAACTTTTTAGTCCTTATTTGGTATAGATATCTAATTTATGCATATAAACTTAGCAAGAACTTTTTTGTTACGTGTAACATAAATCATGTGTTCAAAGCGCAATCGTTTTGAATCCAAAAACACATACCTACTTATCAAATAAAATTACATGACCTCAAGTCAATGGTACGTAGCAATTGCAATTGCTTTAGACTGTATAAATTTGTTAGAACAAGTGTGACTTTGTTTTATAGATGAATAATCAACATAGCCCTAGTAAAATAAATAACATAGCACCAGAAAAACAAACTCTTACACTTCTTAAGAACATTCAGACCTTTAAGAATGAATTTCTATCACATGAGTTTTTGCTTTATATTAGGGTTCAATACAATAACAATTTACAGATTTTTTCTGCAAGTCGTAACCAAAAAGCTAGAAAAACGTTTTTCTTGCGCTTATGTTTATCAGTTTAGTAAAAATTATAGTCATATATTTAAAACTATATTACAACATAACATTAACTTATAGTTATTTTATTAGGAAAAAAATAAAATTTCGATGGGCTTAATCTAGTTCATGTTGCGAGCGAGTCACAATGAGAAGTCCCTAAGTAATGGTGAACGCTGAATGGCCTTGCATTCGTGATATACAGTCGATAGGATATAGGCATAGGCACCAGTGTTGCGGTGATTTTGTTCGATATTTGCAATTGGACGTGGTTGTTGTCTTAAATTTTGATTAATGTAGAGAATGATTTGGTCTGTTTTAAGAAAAGTAACTGATCGATATCCATCGTCGTAAGTTGAAGACAATACAGACGTCAGAAGTTATAAGTAATGATAATGACATATCAGACTTACTTTCCTTTGACAACATGCCGTCCTTTAAATCTCAACGTATTCAGTTACTTTCTGCATTATCCTTGTATTACAAAAATAATATACCTAAAAATAATTTTTACTTCGAACAACATGGATCATATTACATTGCATTTACGTATAATTATGTTTTAATACTAGAAATATAACTTAAATAAAAGTAAAGTTATTGGTCTTTATAAAAGCAACAAAAAAATGTTAAAAATATTTTCTTTAATATATTTCAGGAAGCATGACGGTAAATTGTAGCAACAAAAGCTTAGGAAATATGAAATAATGTGGCGCCGACAGCCCGACTGACAGGGGAACAAGAAAATTGGCCCATTTTGTACAGAATACGAGCATTGTGGCCAAAGGGCGCGCTATTGAGTCATTCAACTTTATTACAATTTAATGTTGCTAGTAAATGTTTGACTTCTTATACCTACTATTTTCCTTAAAGAGTTTTTACGTGACATATTTAATTTTTAAAATGTTACTCCGTAATATTTTAATATTTTACTTATATCCATGTAGAAAGTTGAGGTCGTTTCAAGGCATTTAATAAAGTGTAGCTGTAGATACGTCATCAAGCTCTATTGGGTAATATTAATAAATATATCTAAGAGATACGTATGATCATTGTTCTATTAAAATATTGGCCTTTTCGACTATATTACATGAGTTAACCACACAATGTATCCACGACGCTGTTAGCTGCCATGACATTATGTCATAGTCAAATGGCGTGCTTGTGATAAGATTTTGGGACTATTAATCTTGCGAAAGTGGTTTAATGATCCGACCTAACTACTTCTGTGGAGTTTATTACTAATTCTTGAATATCGTAGAAAATGTATATGGTCTGTAACTAATCACACTTATAAAAGGCGAAAGTTTGTATTTGTGTGTGTGTGTGACCAATTTTAATAAAGTTCGGTAAGCAGGAAGCTGACACCCTGGATTAACACTGTCTACTTTAGGCGCGGGTAACACCGTGCGCCTCAGCTAGTGCTAGATTATTAAATTACTCTTAGGTATTTAAAAAATAATCAACAGTTTGCATATAAAAATAGAGTTGCATACTTAAATTAAACAGGTTTTGTCTTAAGTTTCGTCCCCGTGCAGATCGTAGAAGCCTATCGGGGGAATAGAAGAGAATCTGAATAATTTCAGTCGGTGATGCAACCAGCAACTCCTTCCTTATACCTTCACGCTAAACGTGGCTATTAAATCTCACGGACCTTAGGTCTGTCTAACAAACGAGAGTAGTAGAGTCTGGGCTGGATAACAAACGTTTAGATAAATAATAGATTAAATATAATAAATAATGGACTAAATATAATTTGAGAAAAATATTTTGTGCCGAATATAGACAAACTTGTGTTCATGAAAAGTTATATTTGAAATTCGCGATTATTAAAATAATCATGATCATACTACCATCGATAAAAAGTGAATAAATGCTCAAACTAGTGGCTCTGTCAGCTGTAGACCTTGCGGTTTACCATCGTTAAAGTTTATTAGCCAAAAAATGTTTAGACAAAAGAAAATATTTATGTAATTTTTTTAACCCCTATACTTCCGTCATTTTAAAAAACTAAATCGACAAAAAAATGATATAATAATCTGCTTACAAAATTTCATGCGGTTCGGTTGAGCTACCTTTAACAGACAGACAGACTTACTGACACACTAACAAAAGCATTTTTGGCCAATCTCGAAACTGAGACACTTTGCTCGCTCAGTCAATTATACATTTTAACTAATAAATTTCCCCAATGTGTTTATTTTGAGATACAAAGTACGTTTGATGACGTCTTTTCTTAACCAAGTGTCGGAAACGACCTTGAACTAAAAGTAAAAGTTGGTTGCGGGACTCTCTCGGGTCACTGTCATACTTTTTCTAATGTTAGTTATTATGTCAGTAGAATGCAACATCTGCTGCACAAATAAGTTGTTATAAACATAAAATTTGTTCAGCTTTAGTTACGCAAACGTATAAGATACGGGTATTGACCAATTAACGCACTTCACGCAAACCTACATTTACGGACCTACTATACACTTTCGACGACCATTCATTGATGCGTTACGTTTTAGTTGTGTGTAACATCATTCATGTTTGGTGCAAAGCTAAAGAAACTGATGATCCAATTATGATAATAGCTTCATTCATTCATTCATTTCATGTAAAACTAATACTAGGTATATGGCGATTATAGGATTACTAATGTTTGGCCAAAAATTGATCGACAAATGGTCATTCGACAAACAACGTTTCACCAAATGTTCATTTGGCAAACGATACATTTGACAAAAGTATCATCTTACAAAAACTCACTTAGCAAATGATCCATTAGCAAACACTACACTAGTTAAATGTGTTAAATAATAAAATGTCAATTGACTTTTTATCATTTCACTAAATAAAATGTTTCGCAAATTAAGTATTTGTCGAATTGTCATTTAACAAAATGTTATTTTATAAAAAGTACTTTATTTTTTAAATATCACGATTTAGTGGTTCTCTATTTTGTCTCATAAATTTAATATCCATAATTTAAGATCTCATAATATATTTTTTTCCATAATAATCATATGTCCGAATGTTACCTAGCCCTAACATAATATCACGTGTCCGAACGTTGTAATCCCGAAATACAACGTGCTATAACTTTTTTGCTTTAAATATTATGATCCATAATATTCAAAATGTCTATTCTTTTTTCCCATAATTATCACGTGTCCTAATTTCGAATATACGATAATTATGAAAAAGAAACAATAAATTTCTTTGCTATAATACAGAAAACGTAACAAACCTAACCTGCACTCCACGGCAAAGTGGATTTAATGTTTGTGTTACTTTCGCCCTAAGCTTGAGTAGCTCGCTCGCTTCGCTCGCTCGCTCGTGTCTTGGTCACAAGAAACCTAACGAACCTAACCTACACTCCACGGCAAAGTGGTTTTTGTTACTTTCACCCTAAGCTTGAGTCGCTCGCTCGTGTCTTGACCCAAACCATATTTATGAATTGATTTATTAATAAACGAAATACTTGTAAAATAATACATTTTACCAAATATTTTTAGACCAATAGTAGTATTGTCTAATAACTCAGATGCTAAATGTTCATTTGTGAAATAATTATTTGTAAAATCTTATACCTTTAAACGAGCAATTCTTGTATATTTATTTATATATTTCTGTGATCTCGAAAACGGCTCTAACGATTTAGCTTAAAATTGGTATATGGGGGTTTTCGGGGGTAAACAATCGATCTAGATTAGTCTTATGTTTGGGAAAACGCGAGCAAAGCTCGGTCGCCCAGGTACTGTAAATTTAAGTGTTGATCATTTGGAAAAGTGACGCGTTTGTAAAATGATTAGTAGTAAAATTATCAATTGCCGAAACCATTTTTTTGGCAAACGTTGTTTGTCAAGTGTAATTTTGCCAAATGACTTTTGGTCCAACAACAGGACCCCGGCGGTTATAATATACCTTATTAGCATGTTGTTTTTCATGACTTTTAACACTTTTGGAAAGTTAATTTAATTTATATTTTTTCGTCATCGTTGTTAAAAAGTTAAATGATTATTATAGTTTATTGATTAATATTCATACTTGATTAAGCCAAAAGAAGGGTTATGTTATGTGTTTTATGTGTTTTGGTTATAAATGTATGTATGTATGTATGTTCATCTGTTCCCTTATATCTTCTGTAATATTCATTAAAAGAGTCTTAGCTGTACACTGTTATAGCCTATGTGACGTCACAATAAATTTAATTTGGTGCCTTCTACAGGCCAAAAGTGAGAAACTAAAAATTAATCAAATCATACTGTACTTGGTATGAAATAAAAGGACTCAATTAGCATATTTCAAAAATATGTACATTACTAGCTGTTTTTCCCTGATGTGCTAGCATTCACTGGATAAACGTACTTTTCATCAAGATCTTCCCGAAGCCAAGTTTTAGTTTTTAAAATTTTAACTTGTAAGAATTAAATGTGATTTTGTTATATTGTTTTAGAATAATGGGGTGGCGTGCTATATTCCTGTGTGCATGGTTGGCGGCAGCGAGCGCAACGCTTGAAGTGGTCAATCAGTGGAACTTGCTGCAGTTTGACTTCCCTCCCGATCCAGTGCTGCTCGAGAAATTCCAACCAGAGAATACTGTTCCCACTGGTCTCGAGATTGGCTGGGATAAGATTTATCTGGGAATCCCACGACTGAGGGCAGGAGTTCCAGCCACGATGGCTTGGGTGCCTCGCAGTTTGCCACCGGGCGTCAGTCCTGTTCTTCAGGTAAATTGATTAATTACATACTTCTTGACAACTATAAATATATGCACGCAGCAACCTGTTTTGAATTGCATTTTATCTAACATTAAACTGTCACTTGCTCAATGTCAGTGTTGAATAGGGTAACGTTCATGGTATGAATTTATTATTTTAGAAAACTGTATACAACTTTCTATTATATTGTACTATTTTGTACTCGCTAACTGAAACAAATAATGAGTGAAGATAGAAAGAAAAAATATAATGATTGTTGTTAAAATCTGTAACATAAATTAGGCAGCATTTACTTAAATCAAAATACTTCCCGAAAAAAACTTTCATCATTCGTCAAATTATTATGTCCCTAATATCCTTAATAAAGTACATTTATTCCCATAGTTAATTTTAATTCTACATATTTTTATATCCTTAATTATGTTATTTAAGTTTATGACAAATAATAAATAAAAATAAGTAGGTTTAACAAAATTAATATTACCTATACCTGAACTGAATTAGCTTCAAAACAATTCTTAATATATATATTGATGCCGACTTTAAAATAGGAGAAATAAACATAGTTCTACCTAATACAAAGCATTTAAAGAGGTATAATACTTTATAACATTTAAGTATTCACGCGGCGCAAAATCAATCAGTCCTGGTATTTAAGGCAGTCGTGATTTGCCACGTCGTGTCCTCGGATTGGTCGCGAGTTTACCTCGGTCAAAGGCCTGAACATGTTAAACAAATATTTACTTTTAGCTAAGTATTTAACTGAAGTGATTTCCTAAATCGAATTGAAATGCAAAACTTTTACGAACTTTTATGTCCTGAAATAGCATTCAATAAATTATTGATCACCGAATATTATGATGCATCGTGAATATTGGTCTCAAAGTCGAAAGGTCACGACTGATGAAGTCGACGCTCCGACCGTCGCAAGTCCAAATTGAGAACTCCGAGGGCTTCCAGCTTGAACTGTCGAATCGCTTCGAAAGCCTTCAGGATTGCGTTACAGTGGACGAGATAAACCAAGGGTTTAAACAAGCTGTCCAAGCGGTGGGATCAAAAGTATTCAGGTCCAGCCCCAAACGAAAGCCTCAAAAAATCTCTGCTCGGACCCTAGACTTAATGGCAGAGCGACGATCAAGGCCGCTGCATACCTCCAAAGATGCTGAATCATATCGGCAGCTCAACAGACGTATACAAAAGTCCTTGCGACACGACATCCGCTCCTTTAATACTGAGCGTATTAAGGAGACGATAGAGCAGAATAAAGGCTCCAAAGTGTTCGCAAGAGCTATGTCGGTTGGGCAAAGCCGATTGATGAAGCTGAAGACGGAGGACGGCGGCGTGGTGTCGACAAAGGAAGGGGTTCTGGCGGAGATCGAGAGGTTTTATGGACAGCTCACAACCCAGTAAACAAATGGTTAAAGACCCAAGAGCCAAGCTAACCCGACACTATACCGAAGATATCCCGGACATCAGCCTGTACGAGATTAGGATGGCCCTCAAACAGCTTAAAAACAACAAGGCGCCGGGCGAGGATGGAATCACAGCAGAGCTTCTGAAAGCGGGCGGAACGCCGGTACTGAAAGTCCTTCAGAGGCTCTTTAATTCCGTTCTGCTCGAGGGCGTAACGCCAGAAGCGTGGAACAGGGGCGTGGTGGTCTTGTTCTTCAAAAAGGGAGATAACACCCTATTGAAGAACTATAGGCCTATCACGCTTCTGAGTCATGTATATAAGTTGTTTTCGAGGGTCATCACGAATCGTCTCGCGAACAGGTTTGATGCCTTCCAACCTCCAGAAAAAGCTGGTTTCCGTAAAGGCTTTAGCACCATGGACCACATTCATACGCTGCGGCAGGTTATAGAGAAGACGAGGGAGTATAACCGGCCGTTATGCTTGGGATTCGTGGACTATGAAAAAGCCTTCGATTCGATCGAAACATGGGCCGTGCTTCAGTCTCTCCAGCGATGCCGTATTGACTATCGGTATATCGAAGTGTTGAAGTGCTTATACAGTAACGCCACTATGTCAGTCCGAGTACAGGAGCAGTGCACGAGGGCAATTCCACTGCATAGAGGTGTAAGACAGGGAGATGTTATATCTCCGAAACTGTTCACCGTTGCACTGGAAGATGCCTTCAAGCTTCTGGAATGGGAAGGATTTGGCATCAACATCAATGGCGAGTATATCACTCACCTTCGATTTGTCGACGATATTGTTGTCATGGCAGAATCGATGGAAGACTTAAGTACTATGCTCGGAGACCTAAATCGAGTTTCCCAACAAGTGGGCCTTAAAATGAACATGGACAAAACCAAAGTAATGTCGAATGTCCATGTTGCGCCCCTACCTGTTTGTGTTGGGAGCTCCACCCTCAAAGTTGTAGACCAGTATATCTACCTGGGTCAATTGATCCAGGCAGGAAGTTCCAGCTTCGAGGAAGAGGTCTTTCGACGAATCCGACTCGGCTGGGCAGTGTTCGGGAGGCTACGCAATGTTTTCTCGTCCAAAATACCTCTGTGCCTCAAGACTAAGGTTTACAACCAATGTGTGTTACCAGTGATGACTTATGGCTCCGAAACGTGGTCCCTTACTATGGGTCTCATAAAAAACCTCAAGGTCGCTCAACGCGCTATGGAGAGGGCTATGCTCGGTGTTTCCCTACGTGATCGAATCAGAAATGAGGAAATCCGTAGGAGAACAAAAGTCACTGACATAGCCAAGCGGATTAGCTCGTTGAAGTGGCAGTGGGCGGGACACATAGCGCGACGAACCGATGGCCGATGGCGCAAAAAGGTTCTTGAATGGCGACCGCGTACTGGCAAGCGAAGCGTAGGGCACCCACCTACAAGGTGGTCAGATGACCTGACCAGGGTCGCTGGAAAGCGCTGGATGCAGGCCGCTCTTGATCGGTCATTTTGGAAATCTTTGGGGGAGGCCTATGTCCAGCAGTGGACGTTATGCGGCTGAAACGATGAATGATGATGATGAGGAACTTATTGCTCATTTCTTTTACGGTATATTGTGTATTGTTTACCAGTATATTGTCTTATTTATTCTAATTCTATTTACGTCTTTTATGTAATTACTATTGGAATTTAGATATATAGTAATCTATGTAATATAACATACACAACAATTTCATATTTCATAGTTGACAAGCCAATTCTATGAAGGCAAACAAATAGAGAATTGCATTTATTTTTCAATTATTTATATGTTTACAAAGATTTTTTTTACAACATACACAACTAATTAGCGCCTACGAGTGTTTATTCGCATGAGGTTAAAAATGCAACAATAGATACCCGCGTTGTAACCTACTCCTCTATTCGGGAATGCATGATTCGATTTTATAATTTGAGCCCGAATAATGCAGGGGAACTTAGCAGATGTACTTAGCACCTGTGTTGACAGTGTAGTTACCCACTAGAAAAAGGTTATATCTTAAATGTCATTTCACACGATATCTGACCCAGTTTCATACACATTGTAGTGTTACTTTAACGATAAATATGGGAATATACGTGCAAACTGAGTAACATTGAACACTAGTAGTAACCTGTAGGTACTTAATTAATTTGATTCGACTATTAATTTATAATTGAATTTCATTCATTCCAATTATTTAGCAATTTCATGGAAATCCAACATGTTTTTTAGTTAAATAAAAAATCATTAATGACAGCAATTTATTTATTAGGTAGTATTACAAAAGGACAACTAATATATGTTTAATGTTGCCTAATATCTTACATAATTACTACAACTACTATACTTAAATAAATAGTTCAAATGCTTGATTTGATTTTGGCTATTTAATTATTATTATTGAAATTATATAACTATACTGTTGTCTCACAGCTGTATGATATATTTACGTTTTCTACTCCTATTTGAAAAATGACTATTAGTGCAGGAAGTAGTGTCACCCAATGTATGGAAGGTGCAAATTTTGGTATCGGAAGAATTCACTTGGCACAGATGTAATATACGTAAAGTTAAGCTAATTTAGCCCGGTAGCCAACCCCCACCCCCTGGGGGGTAGGCAGGGGGGGCATTCAAAGTTACTCGCCGCCGCGCTTCAGAAAAAAAATCATATCAGCTTCTATTTACCTAATACCTCGAGTATGGTGTCATTTTCTGATAAATCGGGGATGAGAAATTCAATTTTAAGTACAATTTTACATTTAATGTATAAGTTAATAGTAAAAAAAGGAAAATATTGACGAAAATATCAAAATCGGATCGCAGTTTTTTTTATTTTAACAGATTTATTTTGCTAGAAACCCGGAATTTCGTGTTTAAAAAAATATTAACTTGAAGCATATTTATCTAGCTTTAAAAAAATATATACTTAATTATATATAGCTGTCATACATCTATCTGAAAAAAATTGGACATGGCACGCGGCGGTGCCTAGAAACTTTTTTAATCGTCTCATCTCACATAATTTGTTGCAAGTATTAAGTTGTTTTTTATGAAAAATATATAGAATACATACTTAACTTAATTATTGACTGTCGCTTATGGTCCTATATATCAATAATAGTATTTTATATTTATATTCGTAAATTTTTTCATTCAAATTTTCCACCACAGTGGTATAATTCGGTACATTTAAATAGTTTTCTTAGACAGTTGCACCTAACACTGCACCCTGACTTGCACTTGCACCGAATCAGTTCACGACAAGCGGTAGCAGCCACTGGTGCAGTAGTCCACTTTGGTTTCCAATCAGTTGATTCCATTTCCTATCCCCAATCCCCCCGGACTGGAAGGATTTGGAATCGGCACCATCGCTTGGCCCCATACGTGCACTGCACACCATGCTAAACAGCTCTTATGCTGCCGAAAATTCTCTAGCTGTCAGCCTTTTTTAGAGAAAATCTCCCTCCTGCACTCGTTTAACGATGTGCACTGACTGGATCTAAAATGAAAATTAGGTAAGTAGGTATTGCATTATTTTGATTAATATAAAATACAGCTATATCATTTATAACCACATAAATACAATTTAATTTATGCTCACTTATTATACATCGTTATGATAATTTTTTGAATAATTTGGTTACAGTTTTCTACGTGTCTGTCAGCGAGCATATTAAATACATTAGTTGCTGATGTAAAAGTATTTTATGCTTCAAAAGCAGCTGCTAAGAACAGTCATACGACTGTTCCTAGCAGCAGCGATCGTTGTAAAAATAACATCGACCCCTGTAACCACGAAGCTGAATGCCCATACGAGAATAATTGTGCGTGTTTCCGACGAAGCATGGAATACTTTTCCATCAGCAACTAATGTATTTAATATGTTCAATGACAAAGACATAGAAAACTCTAACCAAATTATTCAAAAATTTTCATAACAATGTATGATATTACTTCTTACTTCCCTCGAGGACAATTTTTCGCAATTGGGCCCGAATTTGCCAGTTCCGTTTAGCGTCATGGTTTCCGGATGTTCTAGGAACTTTTTTCTTATGTGTGCGATACCATCGCACTCCGGGAGGAGATAGCTCGCAGTTTCTTCAGCCTCCATGCATGCTCTGCAACGAGGACTGTTACTTAAACCTAGGGTACAAAGGTGTTTGTTTAGTGCACAATGACCAGTATATATGTTCATCCCTGCCCCTGCGGGGATACCGTCGATGGCCTTGGACTTCACGGACTTTCCTGCACCAGGAGTGCCGGCCGTTTAGGGCGCCATGCAGCCCTTAATAATATTATCCTCCGTTCTCTCGCCACCATCAATATCCCGGCGGCCCTAGAACCCAATGGTCTGGCCAGGGATGATGGCAAGAGGCCGGACGGAATGACCTTGGTGCCTTGGAGATTGGGACGGCCCTTGGTCTGGGACGCTACTTGTGTGGACACCCTCGCACCGTCCCATCTTCAGGTCACCAAGTCAAAGGCCGGCGCAGCAGCTGCCGCAGCAGAGAACCTTAAAAGGCGCAAATATGTAGACATCGGAGAAAACTACATATTTGAGCCTTTTGGGGTAGAGACTTTTGGTCCGTGGGGTCCTTCCGCCCATAGTTTATTTCATATTATTTCTAAACGTTTATTCGAGGTATCCCATGACCAAAGGGCTGGTAACTATCTGGCTCAAAGAATCAGCATTGCCATACAACGTCGCAATGCTACCAGCCTTTTGGCCACGTTGCCGAGGGGTAATATTTTAGTGGGACTACATAATTTGTAATTTTTAGTTTTAATTTTAGTTTTAATTTAAATTTTAATAAGTTTGTATAGTTTTAATTTAAGTTAAATTTAATTTTTTTCCAATAAAAGTTAACATCAGTCAATTATGACCAGTAGTAATGTTAATCTTAGGGCGTAGGTTCCTCCTCGGCAGTGCTAACAGACGTCGGGATAAACGTCTGTCTCATTGGGGCAGCGCCTCCTTAGCCTGCCAAGACTGAGCCAGTTCTTCGCCAATACGACTCTTGATCAAAGAGAGATCCTGCGTGATCAGGGAATCAGGGCCATGGGAAGGGGTCCCTCCGGTGTCAGCTCGTCCGCTGCATCATTACCCAGTGAGTAACGATGTATGATAAGTAAGCATGTCAGGTATATAGCTGTATTTTATTTTAACCAAAATAATAATGCAATACCTACTTACCGGATTTTCGTTTTAGATCCAGTCAGTGCATATCATTAAACGAGTGCAGGAGGGAGATATTCTCTAAAAAAAGACTGACTGCTAGAGAATTTTCGACATCATAAGAGCTGTTTAGCATGGTGTACAGTGCACGTTTGGGGCCAAGCGATGGTGCCGATTCTAAATCCTCCCAGTCCGGCGGATTGGGGATAGGAAATGGAATCAAATAATTGGAAACCAAAGTGGACAACTGCACCAGTGGCTGCTACCGCTTGTCGTGAACTGATTCGGTGCAAGTGCAAGTCAGGGTGCAGTGTTAGGTGCAACTGTCTAAGAAAACTATTTAAATGTACCGAATTATACCACTGTGGTGGAAAATTTGAATAAAAAAATTTACAAATATAAATATAAAATACTATTATTGATATATAAGACCATAAGCGACAGTCAATAATTAAGTTAAGTATGTATTCTATATATTTTTCATAAAAAAACAACTTAATACTTGCAACAAATTATGTGAGATGAGACGATTGAAAAAGTTTCTAGGCACCGCCGCGTGCCATGTCCGATTTTTTTCAGATAGATGTATGACAGCTATATATGATAAAGTATATATTTTTTTAAAGCTAGATAAATATGCTTTAAGTTAATATTTTTTTAAACACGAAATTCCGTGTTTATGGCAAAATAAATCTGTTAAAATAAAAAAAACTTCGATCCGATTTTGATATTTTCGTCAATATTTTCCTTTTTTTACTATTAATCTATATATTAAATGTAAAATTGTACCCAAAATTGAATTCCTCATCCCCGATTTATCAGAAAATGACACCATACTCGAGGTTAACACCTCGAGTATGGTGTCATTATAATCATTATAATCATCAATCATATCAGCTTCTATTAGGTAAATAGAAGCTGATATGATTTTTTTTCTGAAGCGCGGCGGCGAGTAACTTTGAATGCCCCCCCTGCCTACCCCCCAGGGGGTGGGGATTGGCTACCGGGCTAAATTAGCTTAACTTTACGTATATTACATCTGTGCCAAGTGAATTCTTCCGATACCAAAATTTGCACCTTATGACACTACTTCCCGCACTATATAAACTAACACGACATAAAATTCCATGTTCTTAAATAACTGTAGAACCATTTGTTTTAAAATTCAATAAAAAAGTAATTATGTGCATTCTTTAATTCGATACGTCACACAATATAGGTTATTTATACCTTAAATCCGAATTTAAATCCCCGTGCATCCGACTGTGAGCTACGATAAACCAAAAAATAAGCAGAAATATGAGTGAAACCGAATTAGTAAGTACCTATATAACTATTATTTATCACAGAAGTACCACAAAGGAAGGAAATACTAAATCGCTGCCTAAGTACCCGGGGACGTAGAAGTATTTTTATTGATTGCAGAATTTCAATTTTTACATAACTATAAAAGAACGTCCATTAATATTAGGTATCGATCGGTTTTTATTTGGTTTCTACTGACATACATTAAAGTTACAACTAGCTGGTGCCCTCAACATCGTTCGCGTGAAATTTTAAAATGACGACACCTTTTCCTGATAACAGATTTCAATGAAAGTAAACCCATATGTTGCTCTAAGATGAGCTTATTCGAGAGGTATTATTGAAAAACCATTCAATATTTGCTATAGTAGTTTCGAAGATAAGCGTGAATGTGTATACAGACAGACAAAATATTTTTATTCTCTTTTTTGTGTTCAGTTACTTGTTTTAATCGCCCACACAATTTTTTTACATAAATTTATTGAAATCTACAGACACGCGATTTTTATTATGTTCTAGTTTTATTACCTCTGTATTGATGATTTAGGTTACTTTAGTTTGTGTTTTCTTTATTTAACACTTATACATTTTTAAACCTCTGACTTTCTGCTTTTTACTTACGTACGATTTAAGGTAGGATTTCCAGGATCTAGCGAAAGGTTTATCTTAAAAAGCTAGCTATTGATCAAGCCCATTGTTATTAACTTTTCGTTAAAAAAAGGGTATACCAATAATTTTTTTAGCTTTAATTTTTTGTATTTTATTGTTCGGTTTTTCAATATTACATACATAAGACACTGGGCTATCATTCCCATCCCATTCGGTAGGTATTTACCATGTATTTACTAAGAAATCCAACATAAAAGGATTTTTTATTTTCTTTGATGTAAACACTAAGAGTTCAAGAAAATGGTATGTAGTGCGTTGTAACAAGACTATGCACTTTCAAAGTGCATTTGTGCTTTAGGTACTATAGAAATACCGGTTTTCGAACGGACGTCCAGTTTCATAAGCTTAGTATTTGTTGGCTTTAATGGTAAGTACTACCATTAACAGCCAACAAAGCAACGATATTTAGCTGTTTCTTTTGTCTTTCGTGTGTTAGTGGCCAACACTGGTAACAGATTTTTATGCTTGGCGATAACTATAAGATGTTAACAGCCGGGAGCTTTTACGTGTCTTCAACTACGAAGACAATAAAGATGGTCGAAATTTTTTTTTCTTTCTATCTCCTTGAATGCAATTTTATATAATTTTGTAAGCGACTTTATATAGCAAATGGAACATAAAAATCAAAACATAAGTTCTTGTCCGAAAATCCAGTAAATCAAGACATCAATTAATTAATTCATAACTATGCCTTAATTTTAGGGCTCTCTTTCATGTCAATATTTTTGTAATAGGATTAGGTTTGAAGGGCTCGTGCAGTGGAGATTTCAAAATCTAAAGATGTGATGATGTTAAGAAGAAACTTTTATTTAATTAGATATATCTGTAACATTCATTTATTATTTGCAAAAATAATACTTTTCATATCAGAATGTGTTTTCGACCGTAAGTGTACTAATTATTTTATCAGTGATTTGCATCTCAGTTGCAAAAACCATTCAAGACTGCGAATTTTCACGGCCTGTTATTCAATATACTATAAAGATAGGGGGCGGCTTCTACAATAATGTAATGTTTAATAAGCATAAACACGCACAGACGGCGCCACAGACACGCGAAAGCGTGAAGGGCACGTAGATTGAAATAATTTTATATGCTGGCCTTGGGAGGCGGACTCTATCGCATTTGCCCTGAGACTGTGACAATCGCCAACATGATCAGTTTTGTTCCTCATGCAGAGGTACATTTTCTTGATATACTCGTACAGATCTATGTAAACATAAATACATTTTCAAAACTTTGTTTTCGTTAGACATGATTGAAGTGGTTTTCGAATGTTTATTTCTTATCATTTTTAGGGTTCCGTAGATAAAAAGAACCCTTATGGTTTCGCTATGTCTGTCTGTCTGTCCGTCCACGGTTTTATTAGGCAATAATACTAGAAAAAGTGATTAAATATTATTTTTAGGGTATCTATAAGTGAAATGGAAGTTTTCTTAGACTATCCTATCGTTTTGGGTATTGTTGAATAAGTCTTTCAAAAATATGTCATTTTTCGATTAGGGATCCGTTTCTGAAATATTTGGTTTTATAGTGTTTTTTGTTAGAGGCAAGTGTCCGTGAAAAAATTACAGCAGATGTTATAAAAAACGAAGTATAAAGTAAAAAGTAGGGTTTAAAAATTTAAAAGTTATAGGCAACCAACTTATAAAATATACTCGGTAAGGAAAATTTATATTATACCAATTAATCGAAAATTAGTTTTTAGACGCTTAGTTTCACGCCACTAAGGCATGAACTCAAAGTCGGCATTGGCCAGTTAGTTCTTGTAACTTTTACAAATAAAATTCTTGTACACGTTTTACAAAGAAATAATTATTTTTAGTAAGACAAGCATTATTAAAACGCCGTTCTTTGTTCGACGTGTTGTTTAGTATGCTCTGGGTAAAATGCATTGTTAGACAATTTGCAGTCACGTTTCAATATGTTAATCATTCTTTATTGTATGAATACGAAATTTAATGCCATCTAAAAAATCTTGGTACCTACATCGAAATTGTATCTAGGTTCTGGGAAATATTTTTTCATTGTTTAGTCGGTATAATAATCATCATCAAGTCTTTTTGTCTCCACTGCAGGAGCAAAACCCTCTCTGTACTACGAGAGCCATACTTGGCCAGAGGAGCCAGAGGACTTGGCCTACACACTACTCCGTAGCCAGACGGGTTGCAGAGGTCTCATTGATGCTTTATAATAAGCTTTGTTTAGATTGTTTTTCCTAAATCGCCTTCTACGACATCCACTGCAGGGCTTGGAGTGGCCCTATTCTACTCTATTGGAAACCACACGGTATTATAATAAGTGTTCTAAATACTACTGACCTACTTGTTAATGTATAAATAAAAGTACATACTAAAATATAGATTAAATGTGAACTAGTCTGGCTATTGACAAATGCATTATTTAACATGATCTATTGATATAATCTATCTAAGTAGTCTATCAGCATAATATTAATGAATCAGGTCGCCAAATGCAAATTAAAAGGACTTTCACAAATAGTAACAGGTATATGTTTTACTTATTACGTTACAGTGCAGTGATATCAAGTTTATACAGTTTTGCGAAATAAAAATTGGAGTGATGTGTTTATTTTATTGTATTTTATTGAAAATATTAGTTATATCTTCTGTCAAAAGGACAATTATGAAAAATATAGCTTTTTTCCAGCAGATTTTTATAATATGGTACTCCCACACTGCTGTTATAAATGATTTCAAATATTTTCTGACATTAAAAAATACAATACTAACATAAAAATAAAATACTTTAATAAATTATAATTACGAATAATATAGATACTTATAATACTGACAATATTACAACAATAAGTAATTTTATTTGAACGTTTACTAATGTTTGTAAACACTTTAAACTGAAGTGTGGGAGCACCAGTAGAGGTGACGACAGGGCCATAAAAGTATATTGTAATTAGTCCATCTTTTGGATTATCCAAAAATAATGGACCAATATTTTCCAGTTAACCAAAAAAAAAAGAAAAAAATTACAATGGTGTTTGCTTCTATTGAGCCCCCACCGAAATTTTATTTTCGAAGTGGGGGCTCGCGACTAACTCCGTGCGAGGCAAGTCACCGCTAAGTAAAAATTTTACCTAGCAATCATGCGAAATTTAAAATCGCTTTGTAATTTTTTGTTTCTATAAGAAAAGAAAAATTACATATACAATATTTTTTTAATAATCTGACCGATGGGCCAAACATAATTTTCATTCGTCATGCATAAGTTAAAACAATAAAAATACCTACAGAAATAACTACATAGAATTAGTAAAGGAAGAAGTAGAAAGTAGGTTATTTAAAAGTACTCGTTCAACTTAATATGTTAAATAGAGCTTTAGCTAAGTAAGCACTAGGCAAGATTGTGGATGGCGAACTGATGCCGTGCGACACAAATGACTATATTTGTCGGAGGTAATGTGTACTTCCGGCGAACATGAACTAATAAGACATTAAAATGTGGTCATTTTATTTGAGCTCTCCGTAATTAACTGAAGCAAGTTTTTTTGTAAGAAATACCTTTCCGTTTCAACTGTTTTTGAAGGAAGGGATTATTTACTGTTGGTATTTTTATGAGCTGGTTTGCAACCAATTATATAGGTACTTAAAATATTACGTTGCAAGTAAATAATATCGGTTGTGAAAATGTTGGTTAATTTTATAATTCAATTTAATGTAACATCGACACGAACTAGTAGAGTACTGTTCTTTGAGTAATATTTTTCCACGACAAATTATTTTCCTTTATATTTTTTTACGAAGAACATTTTCCCTCGTTTTTTTTAGTCTTAAATATTAGCACATCAGTATGATTTTTCCATAATAAAATAACTGATCAAACTATCATAACTTAAGTAGGTACTTCTTTTTCGTTCTTTAGTGTAAGATCTAACAAATGACCTATTTTGAAAATGTTAAGGAGTATAGTTTCCACATGGAACATACATACATAATATCACGGCTTTTTCCCACAGAGGTAGACAGAGACTATGGACCTCCACTTGTTACAATCCAGACAAACCTTATTTGCTTTATCTAAACTCATCAATCTCTTCATACATGCCTTTTTGGTTACGTGTACTTTTTACCTCTCCTTTTTTTAGGACGTCTGCAATGTGGTCGCAGAATGTTCGCCGAGGTCGACCCTTTCCTACTGTTCCTTTCACATTTATCATACTTGTCATAAAAATATTTCACATAGCAGGTACAAAAAATGCGAAAACAACATATCCCATCATGTTTGACTGATATTTGTTAAAATTAATGTTGGCAGGCTTACCCCGACTGGTCATGGCACAGCGCGGGGCGCGGCGACATTAACTGCACGGGGCTGGTGTCCGTGTACCGGATCCGCGCCGACCGCTGCAACCGCCTGTGGGTACTGGACGCCGGAGTCATCACCAGCATCGACGATTTCCGCCGTGTCTGCCCGCCTAAGATCCTGATCTTTGACATGGCAACTGACCGATTGGTAAGCACTTAAATTAATTTATGTTATGGACATAAATTTATTTTTTAGATTATTATTATAATTTAATAAATATAATTGCATTAATCTAGATTTGTAAAGACAAAAATATTTGATTGTGTGTATCATCATCATCCTCATTTCAACCACAACGTCCCCCTGCTACATAGGCCTTTCCCAAAGATTTCCAAAATGACCGATCTAGAGCGGCTTGATAGATTGTGTATTTGTAATGGATAGAAAATATCTGATCCAATTTTAAATACTCTCTCACCTATACAAAGCTACTTTATTAGCGAGTAACATACAGGATCTTTCATCTGAAAAAAGATATCTCATAAATGCAATAATATAACCCAAGGTATCAAAAATTTGCATTTAAACGTCATTGAGGCGCGTGCGCTGCGAAAACTATTCATCATACAAGATAATGTACTAAATATTTATTGTAATTATCATAACCTATAAAAAAGTGCGCGTACAATTAGATATATAAATTACAATAATAGCTTTTTATTGATAAAAATATCTAGTATATCACGTACAATAAGAAGAAAATGTGCCTTTGGTAAGGCTAATTGGTTGTAAGTAACTCTGTTTACGTTTTAGTTACAGTACCTGGGCGACCGAGCTTTGCTCGGTTACATCTCAACTATTAACTTCATTTTTTAAACTTGTCTAAAAACAATACAAAAGAAAAAATTATATATAAACTTGAACATAAAAAAAACAAAACTCGAAAGCATAAATCTTATTAATCAGTATAGTTAAATGTAAGACATATTTATGAGAAATATATATTGTTATTTCAAACATTATGAGGGCGCCGAGCGAACGCAGCGCCCCCAATTGAGTTTTATTACATTTTTCAACATATCTATACATTATAATAAAACAGTAAAAAAAGTGTGTCTGTACATTAAATATATTTCCAAAAAAAATATTGGGGGCGATGGAGACGTAGTAATAGAGTAAGAATTAAAGAAAAAATGTCTGTCTGTTTGTCTGTTTGTCTGTTTGTCTGTTTGTCTGTATGTCTGTTTGTCTGTTTGTCTGTTTGTCTGTTTGTCTGTTTGTACACGCTAATCTCCGGAAATACTGGACGGATTCGAATGCAACTTTTTTTGTTATATAGCTATTAAGGCCATACCCAAATTTTCCGGGGTCCAGTGGCGCCACCATTTAAAATAAATCATTTAAAAGGAAACGGAGATATCATTTAAAATTGTGTCTTGGTCAAGTTCTAGATACCCATTCAAAGTATTTTTCAAACTACTTTTTGTAGTTTAAAGTGAGAACGTGAAGCTTTTCTACGCACATTTGCGAAAAACGGCCACTTTTAGCTAATGTGCGTAGAAAAGCTTCACGTTCGCATTTTAAATTATAAACAGTAGTTCATAAAATAGTTTTAAGGGTTATCTAGGGCTTGACCAAGACACAATTTTGAATGATATCTCCGTTTCCTTTTAAATGATTTATTTTAAATGGCGGCGCCACTGGACCCCGGAAAATTTGGGTATGGCCTTAAGCCTGGGCAACATATAGGGTATAAATGATTTTGGAAAATGGAACGCCTGATGCAGAACCATAATGGTCCAGCTAAACTATTAGAGATATAAAAATGCCGCCTTAGTAAAAGTTGTTCAGCCTGATGAGCATTTTCCAAAGACATAAAGTCCACGCGAACGAAGTCGCGGGCTTAGGCTAGTAGACAATATTTCAAAAATCCCGACGGACAATCTGTGGTTATTATTAAAGTACGTCTTTTTAAAACATTAAATTATTTAAATTTTATTTCGCTGTAGTTATTATCGACTTAAACGCCAAAAGTGGCCACTTAACTAAAACAATTTAATGTTTTAAAAAGACGTACTTTAATAATAACCACAGATTGTCCGTCGGGATTTTTTTAAATATTGTCTATATGTTGAGAAATGTAATACAACGCGATTGGGGGCGATGCGTTAACTCGGCGCCCTCTTAACAAATTTTTTTTAAACTTGTCTAAAATTAAATATAAATTAAAAAATGATATATAAACTTGTTCATTAAAAAAAAACAAAAGTAGTCACCGAGTGGGATTCGAACCCGTAACACTCTTTCTAGCGGTCGGTATCCTTAACCGCTGACCTTAAAAAAAGGCGGCCGACGCGATGAAATTAGCGATCATATTATGCGTGGAATGAAAAACGCATGAAAACTCGGAAAACACGCGTTTTCCCAAACATAAGACTAATCTAGATCGATTGTTTACCCCCGAAAACCCCCGTATACCAAATTTCAGCGAAATCGTTAGAGCCGTTTCCGAGATCACAGAAATATATAAATATACAAGAATTGCTCGTTTAAAGGTATAGTACCTGGGCGACCGAGCTTTGCTCGGTTACATCTCAAACATTAACTAATTTTTTTAAAACTTGTCTAAAAACAATGCAAAATAAAAAAAAATATATAAACTTAAACATAAAAAAAAAACAAAAGTAAGTCACCGAGTGGGATTCGAACCCGTAACACTCTTTCTAGCGGTCGGTATCCTCAACTGCTGAGCTAAAAACATGGCGGTCGGCGTGACGAAATTAGCGACCATATTCTGCGTGGAAAAAAAAGCATGAAAACTCGAAAACACGCGTTTTTCCAAACATAAAACTAATCTAGATTGATTGTTTACCCCCGAAAACCCCCATATACAAATTTTCAGCGAAATCGTTAGAGCCGTTTTCGAGATCACAGAAATTTATAAATATATATATATGTATATACAAGAATTGCTCGTTTAAAGGTTTAAGAATATTAAGTGTAGTAGGCCTAGGCAATAAACATTGACCCTTCTCAAAGAAAAGTCAGTCATAACAATGAACTGGCACTTTTTCTTTTGAGTGCTTACAAAATACTTGTCATAATTCCATATTAATAATTATGAAACCCACACGTTAACATTTTTATTTAGGCACCTTCATATAGTAACATTAAAAAAATGTTTAGTAGAAAAGTTGACTACTTACTCTACTTGTACTAGTGAACACCCCTAAGAAGATACTATTGTAGATATTATTAAGTATATTATTCTTATAAAGTCTAGCAAAATGCATTAAATCAATTAAAAGAACAAGGTGTGGAAAAATATAAAAAATATCTCGATATTCAGTACCGTGCTTGAATTTAGTATATATTGTTCTGGTACATCATAAATAATAATGATAAAGTGACAGCCTTTTAGAGGCATCTAACATGTAGGTTTTTGCTGTAGTCCGTAGTTAGTCTTAATCACTATTACGACTGAATATCAAATAGGTACCTCATTAAACTTCCTACGTTGTGTAATCCACCACACATATCGACCACAAGCACTCTAGTTTACTCGAGACATCCAGTTCCAATACTGCAATGAAGTATTGTCAACACTAAATACTGAACTAATATCTAAATATTTATCTACGTGCTTTATTGGATAATTATTTATGTCATATTTGTTTTATAAACTTACAGAACTTTATTTCAACTTTATTTATGTCAAAATTAGACTTATCAGAAGATCTTATATTCAAGTGGACAATCTTTTAAATTGGAAAAGCGAATTACATGATGTGGAAAGTAGTATAAGTAGCGCCTGCTTTGCTCTCAGAACTTTACGTGACGAACTTACAATTGATCAGCTTAAGTCTCTCTATTACTCCATGGTGGAGTCAAAACTGCGCTATAGTATAAAATTTTGGGGAAATAGTTATAAATACAATATGCATAAGGCTTTTGTCGCACAAAAAAGCGCTATACGTGCCATGGTTCGAATATCGCCAAGGGAATCTTGTGAAGAACACTTTAAAACGCTGTAAATTTTAACAGTGCCTTCCTTATATATATTCATGATATTGACAGACTTCATTAAAAATAGAGCATTATATGAGACAGAGGAGGAAATGGTAGCACGTGAAGGCACTAGACGAAAAGATTTGAAACATAAAATGGCTCCAGCACTGGAAATCGTGAAGCATTGCCCTCGTAATCAGACTGTAGTACTATTTAATAAATTGCCATATGATCTGAAAACGGAGCGAAAGCTTTCTAAATTTAAAAGTCGCTTACGCATTTTACTGCTTGAGAAGTGCTGCTATAATGTTGAAGAGTTCTAATTGCTTCTATTTCTATATATGTGTGTGTAAATATTTAATTAGTTCAAAAACGGATTTGCTACTCTAAATTGGATTGTTAAAATAAGTAATTAGATATTAAGGTGTACATATTATATTCGAATGCAATGTATTATTGTTACTGAATAAACAAATTGAAATCTATGCCAACTAGAACCGACTTAAGTATTAACAATCTGATATATGTGTGATTTACATGTTTGATTTTTTCACACATTTTCTTTTCACGTACTCAAAACAAGCTGTAAGCAAAGATTTTTGGAAATGAATTCCTTTTCGGATGTTACAACTTGGCGGATGGGGGTTAGGCGAAAAAGATTTTTCCGTCACGAATGATTCTGCGTATGTCATTTAAGACCTAAGTACAATTCAACAACGATTACCACAATTTAACAAATAACTATAATAAAACTAATTAACTAAAATGTAACTGCGTATCACAAATTAAATACAGCACCACCGACCAGCTATATCTAACTTCCACACACAGGTACCTATGCTCTTAGTTTGCTTTGTATTGTATCTGATACCTGGGTGAATCGGTAAAACTCTACAAGTACCTATTTATATATTACTGAAAAACGCCGACAGGTTATTAAAACCTTTCTTATAAGTTACATTAAGGTGAATGCAAAGGGCTCTTCATTAAACTTTTTCCGCTAGATGGCGTTGATTTTAAAATTTTAAGTTTTTTTTTAAATTCTTGCGTAATGGATTACTAATAGGCAAACATTTTTGATCGGCGAGCCTGTAACATACTCTTTTATTTATTTTTTGGCATACTATTGTTCTTCAGTCAATGTATTCAGAAAAATGCTCCAAAATAAAATCTGTCATTTTGTCTCGTATCTCTACACTCACTCACACTACGACAGGAGCTTAAAAAAGCATGAAGATGGCGTAAAGCATTGTTATAGACTATGGTTATAGATTTGAGTATCGCCACTAGATGGCACTATTAAAAAAAAAACTGGATAGCGCATATTTTCAGTTATTATTTCAAACAGCCGAAAATCATTTTAAACACAAAAAATGATCTCAGGTTGCATATTTGTCAACCACAGCTTTGACTCTGATAGCTAATCAAGCCTTGTGTCGGGGCACTCGTTTAGAGTTTAGACCATTTGGTGGAAGGAAAAACCACCGCACAACAAACGTCGTCATTGTACATGCATTGTATTTTTTAATAAAACCAAATCGTACACATTGTTGAATTTTCTTTTTATTGAAGTTTAATATTTATTACTGAAAAAAAAAACAATTCATACAGATAGAATGATACAAAATGATAGTGATTTCTGCCGACATAAATTGTTAAATGTTGTAGTCATTATTCTGTGCACGTGACTAAAAACAACTTTATAGTTTATTGCATGTTTGAACTTGAAATGATGGATGATGGAGACGGCAAACCTCTGTTAGAGTTTATGTAATAGAAGTGAAACAAAAAAAGAAACACTTCTGCATTTTCCTGACACGTATATTCCCATGGACCTGAAATAAATTTTAAATATAAATCTATACAAAAATATATACGGACAAATCACACAGACTTTTAAATCAATCAAACCCAAAACAAGTTCGAGACTTGTGTTTCAAACGTGGCGGCAAGTTGCAACTTAGGAAAACATTTTGAAACAGATTCTAATATGAAATGTTGAATCACGTATATTATCGTACAAATAACAATATTACAAAATATCACGAGTCGTTCGACCACGCAGACCTCTGACGCAGACAAGAAGTCCTGGCAAAAACGTCATCCGTGACATTCGTACTTTTCTTGCACTGCCGTGGATGAAGGCATTTTTGCTCGCCGCTTTATGTAATTTTAACTAAACAGCCGGTTTTATACTGCGGCGACCACTGAAATGTGTATACTTACATGTAGCGTGTCACTACTATCAGACACCCAGGCGACGTAAACGAATCTCAACTAGATACAACTTGCCTATAATAAATTATATTAAATATTCAAATGATTTCAACTTATGTCAAATCGGTATATCGTTTCAAACCTGCAATCAAAAAAACCGGTCAAGTGCGAATCGGATTCGCGCACTATACTAACACTAATGCGGGTTCCGTACCATTATTAATAAAAAGTCGCATTTGTTGTATGGGAGCGTCCCATATTTATTTTATTTTGTTTTGTTTTTAGTATTTGTTGTTATTATAAAATTTCAACTATCTAGCTATCGCGGTTCTTGCGATACAGCCTGGTGACAGACAGACGGACAGACGGCGAAGTCTTAGTAATAGGGACCCGTTTTTGTCCTTTGGGTACGGAACCCTAAAAAAAGAGTGTGTGTACTCGATGGCGTGTACTTATGTACAATCTACACGCGTTAGATATAAGTAATACTTCTTTGGCGTAAACATAAATACAGAGAAGATAGGTACGATCGCAGATTTTTATATAATACTAGCCGAAGCCCGCGACTTCGTTCGCGTGGACTTTATGTCTCTGGAAAATGCTCATCAGGCTGAACAACTTTTACTAAGGCGGCATTTTTATATCTCTATAGTTTAGCTGGACCATTATAGTTCTGCATCAGGCGTTCCATTTCCCAAAATCATTTATACCCTATATGTTGCCCAGGCTTAATTAATACCTATATAACAAAAAAAGGTTCGTTCGAATCCGTCCAGTATTTTCGGAGATTAGCGTGTACAAACAGACAAACAGACAAACAGACAAACAGACAAACAGACAAACAGACAAACAGACAAACAGACAAACAGACAAACAGACAAACAGACAAACAGACAAACAGACAAACAGACAAACAGACAAACAGACAAACAGACAAACAGACAAACAGACAAACAGACAAACAGACAAACAGACAAACAGACAAACAGACAAACAGACAAACAGACAAACAGACAAACAGACAAACAGACAAACAGACAAACAGACAAACAGACAAACAGACAAACAGACAAACAGACAAACAGACAAACAGACAAACAGACAAACAGACAAACAGACAAACAGACAAACAGACAAACAGACAAACAGACATACAGACATACAGACAAACAGACAGACATTTTTTTTTAAATTCTTACTCTATTACAACGTCTCCATCGCCCCCAATATTTTTTTTGGAAATATATTTAATGTACAGACACACTTTTTTTACTGTTTTATTATATGTATAGATATGTATAGATATCCAATGAATATTTGATATTTAATATAAATATGGGAGACCTTTGCCCAGCAGTGGGACAGTACAGGTTAAGTAAAAAAATATATATATATAAATATCCCATAAAATAATTTAAACAACGAATTTATGAACTATGTCCAGGTCCAGGTTTTGCTAATTTGATTGTTCATGTAGTAGATTCAGAGATATGGGACTAAAGCAAGTAGATTAGATAAGTCACGTTCAGAAGTTCGTAGGTTTATTGTCAAATTCTAAATAAAAAGTAAAGAATAATTTTTCGGTATTTTATTATTATTTTCAAAACATAAATTATAAATAAGAAATAATTATAGGTATATACTAAGTATATACCTATAATTATTTCTTTTAATTAATATATGTTTTGTAAAAAATATTTGTTTCAGTTTCAGAACGAACTCATATCGTAGAAATTAGAAATATTGTGGAGACTTGGAGAGAAATGCATTCGGTTTCAAAAGCAAACAACGTTGCCGTCTCGTGCCGCTATGTACCTACTACATTTTGCGCGTTGCCCGCTGCTAGCGGGACGGCAACGTTCATTCTGTTTGAGCTAAGTCTTCTGACTTATTACTAGGTACATTTAGATATTTTTATTACAGCGCCATCTAGATGATGTCCAAGTATGTCGTTGCAAGCATTGAGCTGTCAAATTAGACAAATGCAGTAGTTTGTAATAAATCTGCTAGATGTCACCGCAAAATGAATTCTATTTATTACGCACACATTGTTAGAAATGTTAATTTTTGTCTTGTTTTAAATATCGTTTTTCTTGTAAAGTACTGTAAATTATTATGACAGATTTTAAAGGCGAGCACTACAACTTCATGAAAATTGGAAAATCGATTGTAATATGAGAAACACTATCCACATTAAGAGAATTGCTGTAAAACAAAATGTATGGACGGCCAAGGTTCGCAATCACCTTAAAATGTTATGTTTGACATATTTCTTCACGTATGCCGCTACTGATATAAACACGTGCGATTTCGAAATAATCGCTGTCTTTCTCTCGCCGCTCTCAAGATCAAAAAGCGATCTTGACTTGTTCACGGTCGCTTAATTCATTTAGTTTCCGTAATTGCCCACAAACAACGGCCTATTCATGAGATCCGCCGCCTATCATCAATGGCGATAATGCGTTCGACACGAAATTAGAGCGAGACCAAAAATAAGTGTCTTCTTAAAAATAGATACTTATACCTGCCAAGATGAAGTCAAGGTGACGGTTAAAGTGATCAAAATGTTGAGGTTTATAAAATTTTGAAAATTCGATTTAAATTCAAAGCTTTCAAGGATAACTTCGCCAAATTGTGAGAACCTGTAGGAATCGAGTATAAATATGAATATAGGTATTGTAATTTCTTAATTCGGAAAACTACACAAATTGCTAAGTAATAATGGGTATACACACAGAAACATACATTCGTATACCTATGGGATTTCATGGAAGACCTAAATATTTACTTAATAATTTATGAACTTCATAGATTATTTATGCATTTCAGAAGAGAAAGGGAATTCCATAACAATTTATTAGCTCGAATTCATTTATCGAATAAGCGCATTGAATCAGTTGCACAACAGGAAACACTGCTTGCAGTTACGAAATAGAGTAGGTACCTTTATCTAGATAGAACAGGGACTTATCTCAAACAATAAAGGTTGACGAAGTTATGAAATAAAAACTAAAGCTGCCTTGGACAATCAAGTCGTGCCTGGTTTAAATTAATACGACTCTTGCTTGTCTAAAACAGAACCCTACACATTGTTATTCTTATCATAATTGGTGATCACAGCACTATTAATTTTTGGGTCAGCCGACTACATATACAAATGCGCAATGCTCATAATTACCCATATATATATATGGTGCTTTTTGAACGCGGTTTAGACACTGATTGTATGTATAGTATGAGGCACGTGTTCGATCCTTACAGGCGTGACTTGTACCTCTGAGTTTCTTCTCATGCAATTATTACAAGCTTTTATTTAAATTGCAATGTATCTTGTATGTATGAATGTTTGTTTAGGTCAAATCTTGCAAATCAATTTTTAACCAGTTATCTTCAACCAATTTAGCAAAAATTTTGTTTACTGTGTAAGTCAATGAGCAATCTGATGATGGCGCCGGGACATATTCGACGGAACTTAGTTATAAAACAACAACTCGTTTTATTTGTCTTGACGAACACTTTATGGTAGACGATGCCTAGGTAGGGTTTGATCAAGGTAATCTATGAAACTCAGTAATAAAACGACGCAACTCTATCGAGTTTGGACTTATTAAATTTTTCGTAAGTAGTACTTTGGCCTTACAATAAAAAGTAATTAATTAAAAAAACTGATTTCATCTACCACCACTTGCTTCCTGTTAATAAAAACGTAGTGACAAAAACCTATACACTGGTTCACTAGAGTGTATAATGACTTTGTCAGTAGTTGAGAGTCATGTAGACAGCCTTTAGGTAGCTCATGAAATCTGATACCAGGGTTAACTATAAAATACTCTATATGAGAAAGAGAGAGAGAGCCAACAATGATATAGAACCACGTTTTCTAATAAATTTATACAAAATATATCGAAATAAAATTCTTTACGTAATTGCTGCATTAGTATGAGATGGAAAATTATACGAAAAGCAAAAAAAAACCTAAGTATATTCGCACAGGATAAAATGTTTTGTTCTTTTTTTCAACGATCCAATTCCAGTGCAATCCAACTTTTTAATTATTTAATCTAAACAATTGCGGTTTTATTCCATTTGTAACACAATCAAGTTATTTATCGGCTGGTATATTATTATGCTAGTATATAGTGCACAAGGTTAGGTGAGCGAAGCTGTGTAGGTAAGGATTAAGTTGAATCATTTTGTTGACTTATTGTCCTATTTAGAGTTTATTTTATTTTATTTATTTAACTTTATTACAAATGTAATAGGCGGACTTAAAGCCGTAGACTTTAACTATCAGTCAACCCACTGGTAATGCCGAGAGAAGAATTTATGGCACCATGTTCATAATGGATCTTAGATTATTTTCTTACTTGGTGATCTAGACACGCGGCAGCGTTGTCAGAGCCAAGTTCAAAGGAAGAAGCTGGTGACGCAGCAGCCGTGTGTATTTTTACACGAACCATCTCGAGCTACTTTTGACCCCTTCACAAATCGAAAACTATATATGTTAACGAAATATATGAAAATTAGCACATATATTAAAGTCCTATAACTCATCCTGAATCCAAATTTAATAATGTGTCCCAAACAGTTATTGATTTAAAAAAGTTTAAAAATGTTTGGGAAAAATCATGGATTACTTATCCATTATAAAAATATATATAACCTTTTGTTAAGATTCTTATAAATAAATTTTAGGATTCTCTACAGAACTTGGTGGCTATTTAGATCTCAATTCTTTTGTTGGATTTCAAATTGAGCTTCCATCTTCACATTGGTCTTGGTAGAATAAAAATAAAACAAGGTGAGAGAGATAAGAGAAAAGCAAAAAAGTTAGTAAAAAAAATCGAAGAATAGTAAATTGTTAAACAAGTGTTGTAAACGTACCTTCTCGCTCGCTTACGCGGCTAAATATCTCGGGTGTATTTGATCATTTACACTCGAGTCTACTTTTCATTACAAGAGCGAGGAAATAATCAAAAACTGTTATAACAGATTTGGTTATGAAATATCTACTTACAATTCAATAAAATTTCCTTTAGAATCGGAGATAATAAGTTTACTATGATTGCCTTCGCCTCTATTCAATCCGGTTCAGGTGTTAAATTATTTTTCGTTAAAAATTATTTTGACAGAATACAAGAAAATTTAGAGTGTCAAGCTGTATTTTTTTATGGCCTTGCATTCTTGGCGCATTCAGCTATTAGTGGTGACCAGTGCGCTTGTTTAAAAAATAAAACTAAATTCATGCATATTATAGAAGCCTTGATGGCCGCTTTCAATTTTAAAATCTACTTAGGTACCTCCCTCAGGTTGTAAATCTAACAATACAACCCGGATTTCGAGTTAAATATAAGCACTTTTTAGAGCTTTAATAGTAAAAAATATATTGATTTTCTACACAAATTGTGCCATGTGCTCATTGCACAATCTGTATTGATTTCAATTTCTTTAAAAAAAGTTTTATTTTGAGTTTTTTCATAAACATCGTAAACCTAAGTCATGAATGAGTCCCCATCAGTCAATAAAGTTTTTTCATGGTAGTATGGCTTTTTTATTTCTTTGATTTATTTTCATACCTTTTTATGAGATCATTCAAATTCACTCGTTGATGTCTTCTGTTTAGGCTACAGGTAGGAAAAAATCTACAACTAACTAAAACCTTATGTGATGGCAATAGGGGTGACGATAGGGTCCGAAAAGTATGATTCTAATTAGACCGTCTTTTAGATTATCCAAATATAATGGACGCGTATTTTTCAGTTTAACAAAAAAGTAAAAATTTACAAAGATACGGGCGTTAAAGTTCCGGAGTGGGGGCACAGATTACTAATAAGTTACGTGGGGGCTAAAATCGTACATAATCGTTGTTTTAGATAGCAACCAGTTATAATATTTTTCTGTGTATTTTTGTAATATCTAGTTGTAATCTGTTTTGTGTGATAATAAAATAAAATTAAATAAACATAACTAGATATTCGAATTATTTTAACAACAAACCAATTTATTCATACGGCGGCGAGCGCTTCCGTCCATTTAAGTAGCAGTACCGTAAATGACGCATGCAATAGGAATTGCTAACCACGTTGATAAGGCTAATTTAATAAATTTGTCTAAAGTTAGCCAAACTATTAACGTTGACCAGCGAGGCCGCTTGTTGCGTGAAAGGGTGTGGCCGGGCCATGGTTGCGGCAATGTGCTTCCACTGTGCTATTGTGGGTGGCCTGGTTATTATCTACGTCTCGTAAATCGGCCGACGAGGCGTGCCTCTGCTGAGCGATGACATTGGGCTGTATAATATAGTTTTATTGTTCACTAACTGCGCCCCGCGGTGTTACACGCGCCTAAAGTAGCCTTTTTGTTAATCCAGAGCGTCAGCTTCTTGCATACCAAATTTTATCAAAATTGGTCCAGTTGTTTGCGCTTGAAAAAGTAACAAACATACACATACACACACACTTACAAATTTCGCCTTTATTAGTGTGATTCTTGAAGTTCCCTATACACGCGACTAAGAAGCTGTAAATTTTATCATCACTTAAAAAAACAGTTTCAAATAAGCATTTACTGAGAAAAAAGAATGGTTGCTAGTAACAAAAATGTTTGCTACACGCTACCAAAATCGAGTGACTGCGAACTCAGGGCTAACTAACGACTGAGTGAACTCAGGGCTACTAATAGTTAAAATGTGTTTTAAAACTACATATTTAATGAACAAATTGCAAGAGCAAAACTGGTTCAGCTTTCATTTTTTTCAGTGGTTCTCTTACGTTAGAATGAGGATCTAATACTTAATTAGAAGTATTATATTTATTTTTATTTTTTTCCAGAAATAAAAAAATTGTCGTAATTATTAACAACGTTAATAATACAAAAATATTTTTTTGTTGTAAAACAAAATATTTTAAAATTTAAAAACATCGCAAATGTAACAAGAAATATTATAACTGCTTTATGTAACAACAGCTCTATCTCTGATTGCACTATGATATCATACCTTTTTAAGTGATAATTTACAAGACGTGTATTATGAAGTACATGCTCATTTTTTTTATTTGACAGCTGCGAAATGGATACATTTATCGTTGTTCTTCTAGTAGTAAGTTAGGAATAAAGACTTGCAATCGACCAGAAATGAATGAATCTACCTATAATAACTTCAAGGAAAATTAACACAATATTACTTAATATGCTATTTATTTTAGCTAGCGTGTTTTAATAAATGTAGCACAGCCTGCACAGCAATAAAAAGTGCTCGACCACTGTTAAGTAATTCTGGAAAATTGCAATTTTATTTATAGAAGTACCTATATATACGAGTAGTACTGGTAGAGTAGGATTTTTACTATAGAAGTTTTCATATTTAAATAATCCTTTAGGGTTCATATTATTGTAAACCGTCATTATTTATGTCTCATTGTTTTCAATACCTGTTCCAGGTAAGGAGCGTGTATTTCCCCCGGGAGCTTCTTCGCCCAGCCTCGCTGTTGACCAACATCGTGCTGGATGACACCAGATCTCCGACCAATCGTCACGCTACTTGCGACAACATCTTCGCCTACATTAGTGACACGGTTGCCCCTGGTAATAATCCTTTAACCTTAAAGTTATGAAACTGTTTAATATATAGTCTACTGCTGTCTACTATAGGTAGACAGTTTAATTATGTTATTATATATTTAATCGGCGGAGAAACGCTCACCAACCTCAGATTCACGGACGATATTGTCTTATTTGCCTTTACATCATCTGACTTGCAACAGATGCTTCAAGACCTAAGCAAGGCAAGCCTTGAGGTTGGACTTACAATGAATCGATCAAAGACCAATGTCATGACAAATAGTACAAAACATAGGGTTGAGGTAGATAGATGGGCAAGACATACACTATGCCGATGAGTATATCTACCTGGGCCAGTTAGTCCCCTTCAGTAGCCGGCAAGAGAGCGAAGTTAAGCGCCGTATTGAAAACGCCTGGAGGAGCTACTGGTCTATGAAAAACTACATGAAAGGCGACCTTTCCCTTTCGCTTAAGCGCCAACTCATCGATGTGTGTAACTTGCCTATCCTAACCTATGGTGCTCAAACGTGGCCATTGACGGAGGAGTTGAAGTCCAAACTCAAGGTTTGTCAGAGAGCAATGGAGCAAATTGTGCTAAGTATAAAAAGGGTAGATAAAATACCAAACGCCATAATTCGCTCAAAAACAGGAGTTGTTGATGTGGGATATAAAACCGTCATGCTAAAGTGGAATTGGGCAGGCATGTCAGTAGGATGCACAGCAAGAGATGGATGAGTGGTTGCCTAAAGATGGTTACCGTCGCCCGGGTAGGCCAAGAAAGCGCAGGCGAGACGATATCGACGCATTTCAGAAGGGATGGACGAGCCTAGCACAGGAAAGAGATAAGTGGAAGACGATGGGAGAGACCTTTGCCCAACAATGTGACAAAAAAGGTTAAAAAAAATTAATTAGTTATATAATGCACTTTAAGGTTGATCTGGAGCAAAGAAAAAACATAGCGAGTAGCAGCTGTTTCGCTTCGTATAGGTCATATGTCTTACACGTTAACTGAATACCTGATCACTTACCCCAAAGTTATATAGCTAAGTGTGAGGTAATCACTTGAGAATCTTGAGATGATATCCTTCCTTAAATTTGACACACCACATGAAAACACTTGACCGAGATAAAACTTCATATGGGAACACGTTTGATCTACGTTTGATGCATTTTTATGCGTATATTTATGTAACATCAGGACACGACGATTCTCACGCTGCTTATTATGACGTGAGATTACAGGCAGCGTTCTGTGTTACTGTGCCAAACTGTTATATTTTCTCAGCTTGTTGACGTGTATCTTGTTAGATAAGTATATTTTATTTAGAAATATATTTTTGGTTCATTCTTAATATTTTTCATGTAAAATGGATTGTCCAAAGCCCAAATGAAGGATCTAAATATCCGGCCTTATAATAAATAAATAAATGATAGCGCACAACGACAAAATCATTGTGACAGTTTTATAAAATTGTTTTGACGCAGAAATGCTTTATGTACTTACCATAATCAATATTTAATAGCCTTATTTTGTTATTAATTTTCACATACGTAGTAAAACGGTAAGTACTTACCAAAATATTGTATCGATGAATCATTTTCTTACTTGTGTGCATCGAAGTGTGTCGTCCAAAACTGCGAACACGTGCGAAACTTGCTTTCTCCACTACTGACGTAACTTGCTTCCAACTAAATACTAATTTATTTTACATACATGGCCATTTGAAGAAATTGTAATTTTGCGTAACGATTGTGTTACAAATTTGAAGAACAGTGGAGCTCGAGAGTAGTAAAGAGAAGACCTCGTCTGCTTCCAGAAATGTTAGTGAGATTTCCATGTGGATGTCCGTTTCTGATGAAAAAATCGTGATAAAAAAATTAGCAATTATATTTCCTATTCCAACTTCAATTTATTTACCATTATTATAAAGATATTCACGTATAAATATACTTGTACGAGTATATGGACAAATCACACAGATTGAGCTAGCTTTAAAGTAATTTCGAGACTGGTGTTATGGGAACTAACTCAACGATTATATATTGTATAACAAATACGTACCTATATAGATAAACATCCAATTCCAGTAAAATCTGAAAAAGACCATTTTCCATATTAATTTTAAAATTTAAATAAAGTTCCTTATAGATATATAAAGAATTGCACTGCAGGACATATAGTTCAGCAATTTCACTTACCTAATGAATTAACATCGCCATGTTACCTTATCACAAGTACGTAAATGTCGCAATGCGTTTATTGAACCCGTACGCAGTATTGAATTGTGGATCACATGTTACTAATGTACTTTATTCTGGGAATCGGCATCTCATTTCCATAAGAATGAAGCTTTATCTGATCTCCGATGCGATTGCAGGTATCATTGTGTACGACGGTCTGCGCGACAACGCGTGGCGTGTGACCCACGCCTCGATGTACCCAGACCCCGACCTCGGGGAGTACGACATCGGAGGCGAGAAATTCACGCTTATGGACGGTATCGTGGGACTGGCGCACTCCCCTACTCAAGGTCTTCTATATTACCAGCCGTTAGCTACTGACAGGTAAATAGTAGCTTTTCTTATCACTTTATGACACTATTATTAAAAAGGCGAAAGTTTGTGAGTGTGTATGTTTGTTTTATGTCAATTTTGATAAAATTTGGTATGCAGAAAGCTTGATACCCTGGACAAACGCATGGGCTTTTGCCGCGGTTAAACCGCGCGGCGCAGCTAATTTGTCATAAAATCAAAGTTCCTGCAGGGCAGAATTTTCGACTGACTATTCTTGTATTTTATTTGTAAACTAGCGGTGCCCGTAGGCTTCGCTCTGGAATTTCGGAATAAAAATCATCCTATATTCTTTCTTGGGTATCGAACTATATTCATATCAAATTTCATCTTAATACTTTCAGTGGTTGAAGCGTGAAGTGGTAACAAACAAATACACAAACTCACTTTCGCATATAAATATTAGAAGGAAGAAGGATTTGTAATGTGTAAGAATATTGATACGTACTGCTGCAAAAAAAAAAGAATCAGGATTTATTCTTCTTATTCCATAACATGTACAATTCCAGATTATTCAGCGTGTCAACTGCCGTGCTGGCGTCTGGGCCGCCCGCAGAAGGCGCCGACTTGCCCGTGAACCTGGTGGGCCGCAAGTCCTCGCAGGGCCTGGGTATCGCCGTGGATCCCCGGGACGACACCATCATCTTCAGCCCTATCACTGAGACGGCGATCGCCGCCTGGAATCCACTCGCCAATACACACAAGTACGTATCGAGCACATATAGATGCTTTAGCTGCTACATCAAATTTGTGTTTGACTGTTTTTTGTGTTTGTAAGTGGCCAACACGAATGTTTTAAGCTGCCTAAAAGCATAGAGACAGAAGGAGATCAAGATATTTTTTGTGATCAAGGTCGTAAAAACACCTAATTAGGGTTACGAAAAAGCCCTGGATTCGCGTCGCTAACGACCAGTCACTTTTAATTTTCTTGGTGAGAGATGGGAATTCTTGCGTCAAAATTAAAAGATTTGAAGTAAAGCGACAGTGAATAATGCCACTGGTTATGATCCATTATCCATTTTTAATATGATTTTTGATTTATAATGGTTTGCTGCGAACTGAACCCTCGCGATTATTATTCCAAAATATGAGTAGTTACGTAAATTTATTGAACCATTTTTAATGTAAATTGAAACTGAGATATATTTCTTCTTCACTCATTGCACGGTTCTAAATCGTTCCAGAAAAAAAAAACCAACCTTTTTCTTCCATTCTGAGCTTTAATTTTTTTCAAGCGAATAAAATAAAAAACTTGATCAAATATAATATCGTTAAGAATGTTTTGAACAATGTTTTTGCCCCACTTTGAATTGAATTTGAAAATGTTTGTTTTTGAATGAAAACGTTTAGAAAAAATTGATTTTTTAGAAAGTAGCGTAAAGATAGGTACTAAAAGATTTTATATTTTTTTAGATGGGTATGTTATGATTTAAGGTACCTATGGTGTGATGAAGGTGTAAAGTATAATCCCATCAAAAACAATACTTGTCAAAAAAACCAAGTCTCGCAACTCAGTTGTTCTGCGGTAAAAAGTTGTGAGATCCATGTAATACCAAGTCGGTTATTAATTTATTCAGTCTCTACTTAAGCGACTTTCTGCATTAATACGTCCAGTCTCTAAGACCACGATCGTGGTCCATAACAATTGAAAATCAATTGTGTCTGGAATCTCCGTACTCGAAGCATTAAGTTGTTACGTAATAATTAACAGCATCTTATAGTGACGCATATCAATATTACAATTCTTTAATGTTTTATATAAATATATCGAGACTTGGCCATCGCACTAAATAATTGAATTTACATGTGTTTTCAGGCGATTGAATTTACACGTGTTGTCAGGCGATGGCCAAGTCTCAATATATTTATATAAAACATTAAAGAATTTTAATATTGATATGCGTCACTATAAGATGCTGTTAATTATTACGTAACAACTTAATGCTTTGAGTACGGAGATTCCAGACACAATTGCTTTTCAATTGTTATGGACCACGATCGTGGTCTTAGAGACTGGACGTATTAAGACAGAAAGTCGCTTAAGTAGAGACTGAATAAATTAATAACCGACTTGGTATTACATGGATCTCACAACTTTTTACCGCAGAACAACTGAGTTGCGAGACTTGGTTTTTTTGACAAGTATTGTTTTTGATGGGATCTCATTTCTTTTTGTATTTTGTAGACAGTTCTACTTTTTTCCTTTTCGGTACCTTCTACTTATTTTATATATGTATATCGCACCGCGCAGCGCGTAGTAACGGCCCGCGCTCACTCGCTAGCATCGCAGCGCGTGGTATAATAATTAATTTATAACCTTACGCACTCGTAATAAGTACGAATAGTAATAAGTACGCACGTAGGTACGTTTTTTGCATTAAATAATTTAATTTACACGTGTTTTCATGACGGGAATACCCATTTTTTTCTCGATTTGGCAGGGGCACTACCATGCGCCTATATTTATATGGGACTAGCTTAAACCCGCGGCTTCTCACGCAATAATAATAACTGCCTTAAAACATCGTTACGAATAAAGCCAATATTGAAAAATTTAACTGAAGACTTGGCTGTATGGGCCTAATTTTCTTTGCGGTCTTTTCTAGATTTTTTAGTTTTTCCTTGATTCATACACCAAACACTACTTATATTCCAAATTTGAAGCTTCTAGGTCTGCTAGAAGTGCCTTAGAATTTTGATGATCGGTGAGTCAGTGAGTGACAAAATTAAGAAATTTGACCCGTTATAATTCTTAAAATACTGGTTCAAATTGAATGAAATTTGAAATATACCGTGTCTTTACAATGCCTGCATGGTTACTGAAAATTTCAGTCTTCTAGTTTTATCCACAACGAAGTTACAGGGGTTCGAAAATGGTCTGAATTGCTTCGAGAAAAGGATGGTACGGCCGTGACGCTTTTTTGCTCGACTTGGTGGGGGCACTGCCGTGCCCCCAGATTTTGTAGAATGAGAGTTTTAATTAAATAAGAAGGATAAATAACTTAATTAACATTAACAAAATATTCTATACTTAAAGTAAATACCCAAATGTAATATATAAATATCTATAAATAAAACTACAACTAAACTTAATAAATATACTTAATTAAAAATACAATTAAATTATATAAAAAATAGAAGTACATAATTCACATTTTTACATTAAGGTTATAAGTTGAGATTTTTGGCATAATTGGACCATAAAAATGATTCATGTTTATTTTATTATTCATTTAATCAAATTATACGAGAGATGTTTATCTTTATGAGTTGAGGAATGAAGTAATCAGTATTGTTCAGTGTTTCCGTAGTAGTAGTACTACAGACTTATAAATAAACAAGATGCACTCAAGTTTCTCCTTTTAAGCTAATTTAGTAAAAGTTCTTGTATTGACTGCTTTATTTTTCCTACGTTCAGATAAAGGTTTTAACTGCAACGACTTTATTTAGGATACTTATTTTTAATTGAATGATTTAATTTAAAAAAAAATTGCGGTTGTGGTAGTCAAGGAACTTCCTTTCTAAAACATACAAGAATATAGTGTAAGAGGGAGAAAACAATAGTTAAGTAAGATTTAGTTTAAGTCCCTCTTTACTACTAAGACCTATAGTTTTAATAACTAGCTGCCGGACAGAAGTTGTCATATCTTATCAATTTTCTGCACAACTTTTTTATTCGTAAGAACCTTCTACCAAGTATTAAAAAACCTAAAAAAAGGTTGGATGAAATCGTAAAAGTCATTCTCAAGTTATGGTGTGACCAATGAAAATAGGGATTCATTTAGATAAATAGATAAGGAATGTGTTGTAACGTCTATTAATTTTCTATTGCAGGTTGTTAGCCATGGACCCCGAAAAACTACAGTTCTGCGCAGAGGTGCGATGGGCAGAGCGCGATAACGGGGCTGTGTGGGCGCTTTCCACGCGCTTCCACAAGTTCTTCCGCAGATCCGTCTCCAAGCACGAGGTAAGCGGGCGAATAACAACTTTTGGTTTGGACGGGAAACTGCTTGTTGTAATAATAGATTAAAAGGGGCCGTATTCAACCCTACCTCATCGAGCAGCAAAATGTGACATATCTAGGGTGTTGCATATATTAAAAGGATGTCTTAATGTACAGGGTTGCCTGGGCATAACCTGGAGCATTTTGTACAGTCAGCAAAAAAGTGATCATTTTAAAAAGTTGTGGAATAACCCCACAGGTTTCATGCCATACTAACAAATGATCACCATTAGTAGTGCTGACTATAAAAATCATAGCCGCCTGACAGCTGGAACTTTGACTTCGAGCCCAATTTGTATTTTCTCCTCTTGAAGGTTGTTATTACATATAATTTTAAAATATTTTTGTAAATACCGCGAATTTTCTATTAGTTAATATATACTTACGAATTGTCAACTTGTCATGAGAGCGGGGACTTCTAATACAAGTATTCTTTACTTAAAAGAATACCTCGATCGAAATTCAGCTTGTAATAATACTGTTAATGAATAAACTATTTTGGATTTGAATTATACATTGGAAGTTTGAGGTATCTTCCTGTATGTCGGTTTATTTTTCAGATCAACGTGCGAGTGGTCCGCGTGCCCGAGAGCGGCTTCGCAGCGCTACAGCCGCACGTGCTGCGCCGCGCCGCGCGCAGCTCCAACGCCACGCTGCATTGAGGGATGCCATACCACAAGCCAGAACAATAGTGTGTAAACGAACCCACATTAGTGCAAAATAGAGCAGCCAATTTTTTTGTATCGCTCAGACATTATTATGCTTACTTACTCAGTCGTAAAATACTTTTGTTTATCAAAATTAAATTACGAAAAGATAACGGTTTTGAAGTACAACATTTTAGCCAATTCTGTTCGTGATACTGATTTACTTACCCTATTTTACAACCTAATTTTAAGAAAGAAACTGGCAAAATTATTTAAAAAAAATACTGAGCACCAAAAATTGATGATGGTACATCTAAAACTTTCGTTTGAGTGATTGTTCATAAATCGGTGATTCAGGTCAATGTAGGTACCTATAATAACTTATTTCTTATGAAAACTTTGCGCACTCTTAAACTTAATTTGCTTAAGCCAACCGGCACAGAAAACTTGCTTGTTCTGGCTAACTTAGAATTTTTTCCTTCATCCCTATTAATTGATGTTTTTTCGTCATCCCAGTGCTACATAAGACAAGCGTAAGTTTTATTTTTAGGTGTAAGTAAATGCTTGAATAGAAAGGCCATCGATATTGAACTTCTCGTACAAGCAAGAAACCTTTTTAATTCTCATTAACTCAGGTAATTTCAGCAAAATTGGTACCTAACAATTTTGCTAAAATTAGCTGAGTTCTCATGAATGAAGAAAGAACCCTTGATGAGATTTTTATGGTCCCATATCTTATCTTTATTTTAGAATGAATTTCCATAAATAATTCCTAATTTATTTCGTCTGTCGGTATTGAGTGGTAGATTAATTTTTTTAAAACAATTGCATATATTTTATTCATAAATATCTTTACTTTATTTTCAAAAATGACGATTGGTTGCTGTACAATTTAACGACGTATTTTCTTCATAATTTTCCTTGTAAATGAGCAAGACTTACTAAGAAGTATGGAAATTCAATTGGTGAATTCAGTAAAACCTTTATTTTTGTTTGGTTATAATTATACCTACAAAAAATCTGAGGCACAAGGTAGCGCTTTTGCCTCTAAACCACATGATGGTATAGGATTCTATCAATGTTCAGGTGAACATTTACTTTAGCAGCCACTCAGAGGTAAATAAGCGTTATATATAACGCTTTTTACAAAGATAAAATACAAGTTTCATTGTCCTTAATTGTCAATTCATTTATTTAATGATCACTTTATTTGTCATGCGCTTGCCTATATTATATATTACTCTAATGTAATAGGTAGGGGAAAAAGTCTTTTCACATTTTATACGAAAATTAAAAAAATAATGTAATATAGTTTATTTACATTTAACTAAAGTATTTAGGTACCATTTTGTTCGATAACTTTTTGCCATCTTATAGGTAGAGACATGATCCCATTACTATAGAAATTTTGGGGCTTCTGATCAAAAAACTGCGTCAATTAGTTTTGGCAGTCCTCTCGTGATGTTAACCTGACACTGCCTAAAGAATTCTGAAGAGACCGAAACAGGTGGAAATCTAAAGGTGCGAGGTCAGAACTATACGGCGGATGCATTAACACCTCCCAGCCAAACTCTCTTAATTTTTGCTGAGTGGTTAAAGATGTGTGAGGTCTAGCGTTATCATGATAAAAAAACCACACCCCTTCTGTTGATTGATTCCGGCCGCTTTCTCTCAACTTCTTGCTTTAATCTTATCAGTTGTTCGCAGTAGAGTTCTGAATCGATGGTCCTGCCTGGTGGTAACAGCTCATAATGAATAATGCCCTTCCAATCCCACCACACACACAGCATCACCTTGTTGCGAGTTAACCCGGGTTTTGCCACAGTCTGTGAAGCCTGACCGGCCTTTGTACATGACCTTTTTCGCACGTTAGCATTTTCACGTCAGCTAACAATTTCTTCAAAAATGGTTCGGTCTCATTACGTCGTAATAAAGAATCACAAATGAGTACACGGTTCATTAGGTTTCTTTCAGAGAGTTCGTGAGGTAACCAAATATCGAGCTTTTTTGTGTACCCATTTTTTTTAAATGCACCAAAACTGTTTTGTGGTCAATTCCCAGTTCTTCAGCTACGTCGTAACTACTCATATGCCGATCTAGCTCCACTTTTTCAAAAATAGCATCCATTTTATCCGTAACAGGGCGACCGGAGCGACGTGCATCTTTGACATCAAAATTTCTGGATTCAAAACGCTTAAACCAAATTTGTGCTACTCTCACAGACACTGCACTAGGTCCATAAACATCGCAAAGTTTTTCGCGGCTTGCGTTGCATTTTTACCTTTTTGGTAGTAAAATTTTAAAATGTATCTAATTTCTTCATTAGATTCACTCATCTTGACGGTAAGAAAAACAAATGAAAATCACGCATTTTCCTAATTTGAATTTAGAATTATCTTCTTTAAAATTTAAACTTTTAAATGATACCAAAACCAGCCAGGTACAAATAGTATAGCCAAAGTGGTTTTATTACAAGTTCATACATACTATATGCGAAAAGACTTTTTCCCCAACCTAATAGTAAGCAGATATTATATTGTACGTTATTAAAAATATGTTACTTGACATATACGTACCAAGATATATTTTTCATGAAATTGCAAAAATAGATGCCTCAGAGAGGCATCTATGTCTAATCTAAAAATGAAATATCTTGAATAATGGCTTGACGGCTTCAAGCAGCGGGGATATACCGCAGTGTTTGTCGTTGCTTGGCCCCAGCGGGGCTCGACCCGTGAAATCACGGACCATGGGAATGCAAAAATTTCACTTTTGCTCTTATAAGACAAATTTTCTTTTATCTGCAACAATCTTTATCACTTCTTAATTATTTATTATTTGAGGTCGGTTAAGTACTCATGTATTTTTTCTATAAAATTCCTCCTACTAGTCCCTCAATTGCATGTTATACTTGGAGGGGTCGAGTGTATTGTACTCGACCCCTCCAAGTATTCCTAATCGTGGCTTTGTATTCTGCAATACAAGTTATTGCTACAAAGCAAATACTCGCCGATTGACTGCCATTATAAATACCTACTTTACACTCCCGTAGTTAATTTTATTTAATTTTGGCCTCTATAATATTACCAGGTTACCAAGAAATTTGTAAATAATAAAATGTTTAAGGAATTTGTAAATATTAAAATTAGTATAAATATCTCGTGTGTTGCAGTAAATTTTTACAATATCTACATTATTAGCAGACTTTATTTTTATATGTGTACTTAATATTAACATTGTATTATAGCAAAAGTGTTCAAATGCTATTGTAAATTACTAATTAAAAATGTTATGTATCATCGATTGATAAAATTGATGCTAAGTATTATTAGTAATGACTACAGAAATGAGAAGTCTCATTGCTTACATTAAATATAGATTTCCTACAAGTAAACTACCTTCTCAACGGTACCTACGACGAACATGACGCGTTGAACGTTATTCCCCATTTTTACCTAATATAATCTCTGAAGGAAATTCAATTTGCGAAAATATTTGATTCGTCACTATTCCTTATGTAAGACATGTTTATTACCTACCTTCGATAATATATTTCTAGTTTTTAATAGTTTGTGTAGCTTATTTTTTATAGAACACAGTTTTGAAGCCGTATACTCTACAAATTTTTAACGTTTATACCTATACCCCTTCAATGTATCTAGTTTTGTATTAATATTGGTATTGAACATTATATTTAAATAAAAACTGAAATAGTTAATAATAAAATGCTAGAAATAAATTAACGGATTACAAATCGAAAAGGTACTCGTACCTATTCTGAATGTAAAATTAATAAGTTTATAGCTGATGTGTATGATAGGTTCGGTATGGCTGCAGCAATGTATGTAAATTATTATTTGTATATTTTTAATAAAATATATTTGATATTTTTGTTTTTTTTTTTATTATCTATGAATTTTGGTAAGTAGAAAAGTGTGCCATAAAGGTGGCCGTTCAAAGTATAAAATTGTATTTTTAATGTTAAGATAATTTGGTATAAGTATCTTTAGCACAAAAACATTAAAATATTTGCGCTAAAATGCTCAAAACATGACAGCTTTAAAACTTCTGAAATATACGAAAATCTCCAAAACTATCAACATTTTGTTATGGCAATAGGGGGCGAATAATAATTGTTTTCGTCACATATACCTCGCAACGGATGTAAATCGACTTATCTACAAGTAATCCTGTATTTGAAAAATGATAGGTATTGGTATACGGTATCTATTTAAGTAAGCAAAACGTAAATCTAGTAATTTTACACCCTTTGTAAAACTAACTAACATTACTACCTAGTTCTAATAGCATATCTATCTAATTTAAATTTAAATGTCATTAACTTGTATGCACCCATTTACTATATTAGCTACATGGTGCTCTTAATTTTCATTTAAAACTTAAGTACTTATTAGTTCAGTGACCTCACACTTATCTTTAAACATTAACACTAATTGGGAATTACAGTGTTTGCTATAATAACAAACGAACGTACCTAACAGTTTACTTTGTTAGTATTGACTATTGCCTGAGTTTAAATTTTCCTTAATTACGAAATAAGCTTAATGTGCATTAGCGGGATTTTTTTCAAACCTATGCGTCATACAAAATCACTCATGTTTGATGACCTGCATAATCTATTGTTTATGACGGATGCTCACACGCTTTTGATTAGGGAATGTTCTTTGGGATGCCTCAATAAACCTAATGGTCGTGAGGCTCGTGACGTTTACGGTTACACTACGAGTAAGTATAACGATTTTATGACCGATGCTCTGGGGAAATACGTCGATTTCTGTACTTACTTGCTACGGTAAGTTACCTGGAACAAGTTTTGGAGAAAGTATACTGTTTACAAAGCAAGTTATCCTTAAATGCAGGCTGTTTTAATTTTGGGCAGTAAAAATTGTAGGTGCATTTCAATAAATAAAATACCTTTCTTTTTAGAGTTCCGTAATAAACAAGGAACACTTATAGCTTCGCCATGTCTGTTTGCAATGTCTATTTGTCTGCCGTTTTACTCAGAGACTATTCTGGTACTAGAAAGCTGTAATTTGGCATGGGTATCTATGTATATTAATTATGATGAAACAGAAGTAAAATGAATTTAAAAGAAAAATTAGGTTGCTCCCATACGTTTAAAGTGGTAGTCAATTTTTTTTCTTGTCTTCCCTATCTTGTAAGGTATCGTTGAATAGGTCTTTCAAAAATATTGTGAGTTTGGTAATACCATTTTATGTAATGGTAAATAAGGCTACGATAAGCCCTCCAAAGAAACTTGAAGCAAAGGAGATGAAATATATGTTAGTATTACATATTTTGTATTTCTAAAACTAATAAAATAATTTAGGTACAAAAGTTTTTTGCTAGTGGTACGAAATAAACGCAACTTGCGTTGCGTTTATTTCGTACCACTAGCAAAAAACTAAAGCAAATTGTACACTCATTGTCGTGCCCAAAATTTGACGCTGACTATACACTTTCTAGCCCTACTAATATTGTAATATTGGGATGTTTTGTGACTTAAAAAGTAACAAGGCTAGGCGTAGACAGATCCAGGGGTAAACACTGATCGCAAAACTTGCAAATAAAGACATTCAGTGAGTCGATTGATACCGCGTTTATCTACAGCCACCCGGTTTATTTCACAACAGTGCCCATCCGTCTCTCACTACGGACACCAGACACATAGCAGACAGTCATTATTTTAAACTAATAATATCTAAGCGAAATATTATATTCCAAAAAGGAAATCAACATTAACAAAAAGGTAAGTTTTATTGACGTTTTATTTTTTTACCTAATTTTAAAAAGTGTCGTCTTGGTACTAATTATATGAATTGAATATACCTACTAGTACTTATATGTTTAATGAATCATAAAGTCATGACAACTATACCTACATTAAGTATGTACAAGCAAACATGACATTATAAAAAATTATGCACATGTGGGCAAATTGGCATGTGCTCGTACCTACGTGAGAAAGATAGATCTGTGAGATTTGGGTTTTATTTAAACGGTAAATAACGTAATACCTTTTAAAAAGTCGGTATGGTAAAACTTAAAACCAGTTTCTTTTTTATTAAATAGACGCTCTTCTTTTAGACGTAGTACTCATCATGTCTATATATATACCTATATTATTCGAACTTAAATCTGACATTATGTATGTATAAAAATGACCGGAAAATACTTTCTGCGCCAGTTTTTATTGCATGCAAGGGAAATCTATTACATAGGTATTATAAAGGAAATTGGTCTGGGTTATTGGTAATTTGATGAATTAATAATATGTATGTATAGGACATAGAGAAAGCTATAATATGTATAATAACAAATTCTGTAATTTCATATGTAATACTTTATGTAGATTGATGTTACGAACCTCCGGGAGATAAAGGCTGAGGTAAAAAATTAAGATGGCACAAGGCCAGAATAAAAACCGGATATTATAGCTACTATGAAATTAACTTTTAAGTGTCATTATCATAAATTAGTTCTTTACATTATATAGTTTACAACGTCAACAATCGTAATATAGTAATATAACATTTTAATATTTATGTTATATGTACCTATCTAAGTTCTCCCATCATACACTATCGTGTAAAACGGGCTGAGCCAACATTTTTCCAAAAGTAGTAAGTAAAGTAAAAGTATTCTGCTGTAAGTAGGAAAATTTGATTGTTATATGTTGCTGTGGATCCCGTTGTCAGATATCTTTAGGCAGCTTGTAAAATTTGACACCAGTGTTGGCCACTCACACACATATACGAATAACTACAAAAAATAATATTTAAAACCATACAGGTCATATAAGATATCGATTGACAAGACTTATTTAGGTACATTACAGAAGAAACAGACGGAAAATCAGGGATTTCTAAGGAGACAATCCCGAAAATTATCTTAGAACCAGTTAAAAAGAATATGTTGTACTCTAAACAAGATGGTTCATAGAACTTAAAGTGTACCTAGCTCAAAGAATGAAGTTTGTGTAAGTACCTACAAACACGCCCATATGTGTACACCTTGAATATATTTATTGCTTTACCATCCCATCACCTTACATATTACCTTCTACATTATTGTATACTATTCTTCATTAAATATTATGATATAACTTTATGGTTTTAAACTTGAAATATATATAAATTAAGAGCTACCTTAATTTACTTAAACTGTTTGACAAAGTAGATAGTACGAGTTTGTGTATGTACTTATATATGATAAAAAAACTGGTCTGGTTCATCTTGAAAATATATCTACTTTTTTACGCAGTAAAAGTATAAATCTATGGGTAGTACATATTAAAACTAACGATGTTAAAAAACTAGAGTAAAACTACATTACATACTAATAAGCAATAATTAGCATTTTTTATTATTGTGTTCATCAAGGGATTTATACTACCATCAGCTGGCGATGCACGTTGCAGCGAGGCCAAATTTCTGACAATCTCACGGGAACTTCACATTTTGCCGGGTTAATAAATATCGTGTGCGAAGATCAAGGTTAACCTGTATATCTATACAAGCTTTTGCATTTATAATATTTAGTATTATAAGTACAATTGATAAAATAAATCTCAATTAGATACGCATCTTGAAAAATATAAGAAACGCAAATAAAAAATATTAGCTTAAGCACGCATGTTACAACTTTGAAAATGTGTGCTGGCCACTAACACATTCAAAAGAAAAGAAAGGAAAAGATTTTTTTATAAATGAACGGAGTCATGGTCCAATGATCCGAAAGCCTTTCTGTGTAAATTGCCTATCGAGATCAACCAGAACAAAATCATTCTATAGGCAAATTGCCACTTGAAGGCGCTACCGCTGGCAAATTAACATTTTTTAGGGCACCGTATCCAATTCTTAGAAAGTTCCCTTAAATGTTGTTTTACGGTGTGACGTTTTTTGTCCGTTTCTAAAAAGAGCTTATCTCGGCAAAGGCTTCCTTGTTTTTGTATGTATTTCTAAATAGATATACACTGAGGTCGGTCACCTTAGTATGTGGACATTGTGGTGTTTATGATTAAATAACCTCAAGTTCAATGTCGATTGAGATTAGATTGTTCTGCTTCAGTGAAATAGGGAAATTAAGGATAGCTTAAAAATGCATGTAAAGAACCATGCGTACAAACCCTTGGCAGGTACCTAAAAATGCTTCCAAATACAAAAAAACGTGTAAGGTTGTGGGACCCTATTCCGTTAAAAAAAATCGTTCCAAAAACATATATATTTAATTAATATTCTTTTATATTTGGTTTAAATCGCTATTTGCCCAAAACAAGAAACATCCCGCAATAATAAAATATATCACATACTCTTTTGTCATTGTCAATATTTGCATGAAAGGTGCCTATTACTTTAGCCAAATTCTAGTTAGTCTGCGTTTTATAAGACGGAATGGATTTAGCAAGTATGTTCTTGTTCGTCTGGCTGTATAGTCAGTTACAGTTATAGTCACGTTGAAGGTTTTGTCTTAATGAGAATGCGACATATATGCAAGTGCATGTGTCACGTCATTTGTAAGCTAGCCGAACTACCTACTTGAGATCGTGAAGATATTTGAATAGGAACATTATAAAAGATTGTGTCACATGTTGTTGAACATTTTTATTATTATGAATAGGTATGTAATAGAAATTCCTCTTTACATCTTAGTAATAAATAACAAACTTTTTAATTTTTTGTTTCTGACACATATGACTTAAGTAAGTAGATTATTTTGCAAGTTGACCAACCCCAGGCGTGGTCCGTACTTAGATTGGTGACCACAAATGGCACAAAAATGTATCTAACTCCTCCGTAATTCGGAAGGCAGTTGTGCCGTTGTTGATCCTGGCTGTGATCTATATCTAAATGACAGTCGTCATGTTAAACGTTCTTAGGTGGCTTAAAAAAAAATTAACACCAGTGATAAAATCAAAACAGTGCCGATACGTACATTCAACAGCACATCAAATCAAGCTATCCAAATGGATAGGATTTACCTCTACATAAAAGACTCGCTGCCATTGACTACAGAGCTTATTAAACCTAATTGGTCGTATTAACCAATATGTGATTATTCGGCTCGCTGATTGTGTATTCATTGATATAAACCACATGTTTGTAATATCATACAACTATTGCATAGAAGTACATAAACCACCCAACAGCTTGACATTTGTGTTGTTATAGTTTTTTACGCAGTATTGCTTTTGTACCTAGTATACTTTATTATGTGAAAGTGCGATGACGTTTAGAAGAAGTTTTTTAGATATTAAAAGGTATATTACAAAAATTTAAGTACCTATCTAATTTATAGAAGTAAAATAATGTGCGTGACTCTTATTTCATCGTGATTTCTTCAAAAGGAACTTAAACGCTCTGTATTTTTGTGATTTTTTATTAATTGAAGCAATCGTTAGTTAGAGGTTCATTACTTTTAGATAATCTTACTGTCGAACGAAAATTTTTTTGCTCCGTGGAAATAAACATCTTGTAAACCTAAATAGATTGAATATACTTTTACCATAACTGGGCAAACATTGCCTGATGCCGTAAGACCCAAAGCCAACTTAGTATATAGCTTCATGAGCGCATGAAGGTACAAAATGGTAATCAAAAGCAATTTTTATTCCCTTTTCCCACCTTCATCTTTATATGGTTTGCATTTGCATCATCTTTTAACAATATTAATTCTCGCCCGTGCATTCCATGAATCGGCGTGGAAAGATAAACAGCTGGTACTTTCTACTTTTTTCCTTCCTTTCAGCATGGAAGACCACTTTAGACGGTTTATTATCCCTCTGACCCGGATTTTTTTCTGTTTTCCTTCGTTAATGAAAAAGCCTTCATTAAAAGTATAGAACTCCCGTTGTGGTAGTATGGCTATGATAACGCTATTATAAAAATAAACTCGTTTTTCTTATTGCAATAAAAAAACAAGTCACTATATATTTTTTTATTTATTCATTAAAATTGCTAGTGTATTGTAACAAGATTTTAGCTTTACTTAAGAAGCTATTTGCCTTTTATACTAGTAAATAACCTAGCTTGTTTAAACTGAGACTAGTCGATTAAGTATTTATGTTAGGTAATTCATGTTGAATTCATTGCATAGGAACAATTGCATTATAATTTATTTATTTTCGCTTTTGAATTGGTTAAAATAAGTAGATACAATTACAATGTATATTTATTATTTAGTGTTAACGTTGCAGTTGGATTGTATAATCCGCTATTTGACAAAACCTATTGCTACGCCCTTAATATGTCGCGTTTACAATATTTCGATATCCAATCGCATTTTTTTTATTGGTGTTCTATGAACTTGGAGTCTGGATTATGTAGTAAAAAGGTTGGTTTGGGGTTTAATTGCCTTTGGAAAATTAAGAACAACTATAGCACCTCATAAGTATATTATTTTGTTGGGTAACACAGTTTTATTTAATAATGAAAACCCTAGATGCAGTCTAAACGTTAGGTAGCTGTTTTGTTGAACGTAATTACGTTACTCATCACACAATCAATTCAGCTGAACGATTTTCAGCTGTTTTACAAAATCGAGCTGTAATGCCAAAAAGCTAGAGAATTTGTCAAACAGCGGATTAAACAATTTTCCTCGAGAAATGACATAAATTAAAAGTATTATATTTTTAGAGACAATTATACTATATAAGTGGCATCTGTTTTATGTCTTATTTAAATATTTTTTAGAATTCTTAATTATAGTATTGCACTTATAAATAATCGTTGAATTTCTGGCTTCTCAAATTCGCTCTGCAAAAAAAAACTACCGTATATATATATATATGTATAATATTTCAATTTTCAAAGTTCGACAACCGGTATTCGGGACAGATTTTTCGCAGGCAACCCTATACCACTATGTTTATAAAATATAAACTTTATTTTCATTTAATTTTAATTTAATAATCAAAACGGTGCAAAATGCTTGATCTGTCGATTTACCTGTTTATGCCTGGCAACCCAAGAGTTGTGACCAGTAAAGAATAGGCAACCTAACGTTTTCATATTCTATCTTGGTACGATTTTTATATTTCATATTTCATAGGCTTAATTTCGATTGGTATAGAATTCGTCTAATAAGCAAACCGGAGAAATATTAAAAAAATTATTTTTATTTAATTATTAATTAATCATATCCTGGACTGAAATTTGTTAGGAAACCCATATGCAATATCTTTATTGATATATTAAATTAAACATAAAATACGTTTCATCAAATAAGCATGACGGTGAAGGTCGTTCTAAATCAGGATCTTAGACCATAAACAACAAGGCCCCTCTTTGCACAGTTAATACATATTCCATAATACGCAGCATTTAATGAGGATTCTGACGTATGCGTTGACGACTTTGAATACTTAATAACGCCTTATTACATACATACTTAGTAGTTCTAAAATAAAAATTACTTCTTGCAGTTTCTCCCTCTGTAGGTAAGGTTCAAATATAATATAACAACATCTAAGTTCCATTTATTAGTTATAACTAGATTATAATTCAGAGAATGATGTATACCTAAATATGAGAAAGTAACTATATATTCAAAATCATAAAATGTAACTAAATTTTTTAAATTAATCTTTGTTAGTTAGCAGGTAAGTTAATATCTCTATGTCGTCCCTAAGTCATCGAGTTCATCGTCATTGTCAAGGTCAAGTATTCATAAATACAGTGATATACCGGTTTGTACAACCTGAGTGACACGTGTGTAGTCTACGGTTTTGCGGCCGCTTGATATTTGATGAATCCGATAAAAAAGATTGAGTTCAAATTTCAAATGCTTGTAAACTAAATATTAGATATAATTCCTCCATGCTGGTTTGAGAGAAAAGAAAAAACATTAGATATGTAAAATATGATTCTCTTTCCACACCGATCGTACCTAAAAGGCGAGGGAATTTGCATAAAGCGTACCATTTTTCATAAAAAAGTGAAGAAGCTATTTTTAATTTCTTATTCCATTTTCTTGTACAACATCACGCTAAAAGTGGCCTTTGGGTCTCACGATATTGGGTTCTGTCAGCTTAAAGCTGCAACACCCGGAATGGTCTAACTGCCCCATGCCATGAGGGATAAATACCTACGTGATAGCGTGATAGTGTACAGGTAGTTGTAATAATTATTGTACTTCGTATACGGGTATATAAATGACAACTCTTACATTGAAACAAGCGCTCAATTCTGAATCTAAATCCATAAAACACTTGTAAAGTGTGGGACATAAAATAAAAAGGTTCGTCATGAAAAGGAACTATTATATTATTCGCTACCCAAAGCCTGAGATTTCGTTCGAGTGGACTTTATGTCTCCAGAAAATGCTCATCAGGCTGAACAACTTTTTCTAAGGCGTCGTTCTGCATCAGGTATTCCGTTTTCCAAAATCAATTATACCCTATATGTTGCTTAACAACTATGTAACAAAAAAGTTTCATTCTAATTCGAATTCCTTACCCTTTTACTACGTCTCCATCGCCCCCAATATTTTTTTATGTTTTACTGTGTACACACTTTTTTACTGTTTTATTATATGTATAAAAAATCGATTTGATTATGATCCTTTTATATTCAAAGTACGCATCGCACTGGCAGTCAAGTATTTGTGACAGTTATTATCTGCAATTATCATGTTTAATGATAATGAGTCACTGCAACCGCTTCCTTATGCTATTGTAGAATATCATTGCCCTTCGTTGCAGTTACACAATAATATTGCTTCTATGTACCTCAGCTACCCTGAAGATTTTCATTGTGTCAGGTTTCCTTGGAGAAAAATGTATATAAAGAAGATAAATAACATCTTCTTCCAGTTCTTGCCAGAAGTTTACTGATAGTAAAAGCTTATTATGATATATGATCTATATAACGGTGTGTGCGTTTTTTAATATATTTAACAATCCATTAAATAATAAACCTTGAAACTCGGTGTCTTTATGATAGTGCCATGGTGCAAAAACCAACGTCAAGTGACGAACGCTATATATCGTTCCCGTTATCTCACCTGTTTAAAACTTTTAAAACTGAGATTTTTGGCAGTGTGTATTGGTCAGTTCGGAATAGAGATCGCGTGAGTTCGCGTGACACTCGCCTCGACACTTAATTTAGCGATTGCATATATAAAACGGACGTACGTATTGGGCTACAATTTTGTACAATATTTTGAAAAATGACAGGAATATTTGCGCTTTGTCAATCTCAACCTACATATTTATAGAAAAAAATATGTTTTATTAGTCTTAAACTTTTTCAGTAAACCTAATTTACTTAAAGTTATACTATTTTATAACTGTACATATAATAAGAAAATTCTTTGCATTACACATGTACCTACCTAAGTAATAGGTAGGTATATATTTTATTAATTTGTTGATTTTGTAAGTAAAATTAAATGAACTGTAAAGACTTTCATGATGATAGAAGTATTGTGCAAAATTTTCTCTCAACGAAAATTTTCATAGACTCAGTGATATTAATATGAAATGAATTTTAGTGAAGTTACATTTTGTGGATAAAAGATAAACGTGTCATCGTTGTCATAGTGAGTGACCCCTCCGTGTTTATGTACATATATGAACTGCATATGATATGAGTGAGGCAAGAAACGGGTTTTGCGGTGTTATTCTCAGTCATTTGGGTAATTATTGGCAAATTATGCATTGTTATGGATTTTTAAATTTCAACATTATCGACATATGTGCAGTTTTTAGGATGATCCTTGAAGATAATTTTTTAACTTTTTTTAAAGTACGTATCATAGACAACAGCTGCAAGTGCGATATTCTGTTTTCTACTTTATTAGTTACCTAGGGCATGATTAAATACAACGTGGAAGGGACATACTCGTTATAAATAACTACGAACCACGGACTATACTAGATCACCATAGTATTATAAAATTAAAATAACAGTCAAAAATAAAAATTAAATTCGTTATATCCTTACATACTTTCGTAAGGATATAACGAATTTAATTTTTATTTTACAGCACTTTTATTTAATTATCATTATACTAAAGTAATGTAGTACAGCCCGTGGCTCGATTTATTCCACATTGTATAGTAAAAATATATATATAAAAACTTGTCTCCGGTTAAGGTGAGGTTAGGTAACCATACTACATTATTTTGTCATGTTAACGTATTCAGAAATACTTAGATTGGATGATTTTTCTTACTAACTTGTAAGTACAACAACAATTTTTTGCCATTGTTGATTAATTGAGCCTAAAAAAGTTTATTTAATTACATTTATCTGCAAATAGGACTGTTAAATGTAATTATATTTTTATCAAGTGTTTAGATGTATAATGCTAAAACTTCTTATGTCGGAACTAAAAACAAGTTATCAATAGCGATTAGGTGTTTCGCATTAATTATTATAATCACAAGACCGAAAAAGCTGGGTTCCGTAAAAGCTTTAGCACCATAGACCACATTCATAAGCTGCGGCAGGTTATAGAGAAGACGAGGGAGTATAACCGGCCGTTATGCTTGGGGTTCGTGGACTATGAAAAGCCTTCAATTCGATCGAAACATGGACTGTCCTTCCGTCTCTCCAGCGATGCCGCATTGACTATCGGTATATCGAAGTGTTGAAGTGCTTATACAGTAACGCCACTATGTCAGTGCGAGTACAGGAGCAATGCTCGAGGGCAATTTCACTGCATAGAGGTGTAAGACAGGGTGACATTATATCTCCCAAACTGTTTACCGTTGCACTGGAAGATGCCTTCAAGCTTCTGGAAGGATTTGGCATCAACATCAATGGCGAGTATATCACTCACCTTCGATTTGCCGACGATATCGTTGTCATGGCAGAATTGATGGAAGACCTAAGTACTATGCTCGAAGACCTAAATCGAGTTTTCCAACAAGTGGGCCTTAAAATGAACATGGACAAAACGAAAGTAATGTCAAATGTCCATGTTGCGCCCCTACCTGTTTGTGCTGTTAGCTCCACCCTCGAAGTTGCAGACCAGCTTCGAGGAAGAGGTCTTTTGACGAATCCGACTTATGGCTCTGAAACGTGGTCCCTTACTATGGGTCTCATTAGAAAGCTCAAGCTCGCTCAACGCGCTATGGAGAGGGCTATGCTCAGTGTTTCCCTACGTGATCGAATCAAAAATGAGGAAATCCGTAGGAGAACCAAAATTAACTGACATAGCCCGGCGGATTAGCTCGTTGAAGTGGCAGTGGGCAGGACACATAGCGCGACGAACCGATGGCCGATGGGGCAAAAAGGTTCTTGAAGGGCGACCGCGTACTGGCAAGCGAAGCGTAGGGCACCCACCTACAAGGTGGTCAGATAACCTGACCAGGGTCGCTGGAAAGCGCTGGATGCCGGTCGCTCTTGATCGGTCATTTTGGGAATCTTTGGGAGAGGCCTATGTCCAGCAGCCAGCAGTAGACGTTATGCGGTTGAAATTATGATGATGATTATAATCACAGCGTATTTATAATTATAAAACGGTGTGTATTTATAATTATAAAAATAATAACGCTGTACGCAGTAAGCACAGTTTCGGATGGTTTAAAGCGGAAGACGTATTGGCGAGTCAATTATAGCATGCCTGCTTAAAATAATCGTAAAAAAAACCTGGGAGATAAAAAACATAGAATGCACCAGCTTCCCGCGCAGATCGTAAGAGCCCATCAAGGGAATGAGCGAAAATGCGGACTATATATACTTATAGGCGATACGGCTAGCAACCTATCACTATTTTCATTCCTTTTCCCATCTTCTCGCCTAGTACCACGCTAAAAGTGGCCTTTCAGTCTTAAGACCTGGGCTCTGTCTGCTTATAGCTGCAAGACCCAAAATGTTCTGTCTGCCCCATTAGCGATAAAGACGTGTGTAGGTTTGCATGCCTAATGTATCGAATAGTAAATAACTGAATAAAATGTAAACTTGGAATATATTGTTTGGTTTCTCAGATCCGGAGATATTAGACTCATTAAGGGAAGAGATGTCGCAGGGTTTCGAGAGATTTTTCCTTCTGTCTTACTGCTTGGCCTGTTGCTGGCCGGGATTTGCCAGCAGAGCGAGTGAATTGCGGATTGTGAGACAATGGCCACAATTGGACTTTGTGTTTCCCAGCGAAACTGCTATGGGAATCGCCATGGAAAGGCGACACTACGTGCCGGGAAATTCCGTGCCCATTGATGTCGACGTCCACCACAGGCAAGGTGAGTTGCAAATAATGTGTTTTCTAAGATACTCGTAACGTTGATTGAATATGTTTTTTGTGTTTCGCCAAAACAATTCGATAAGGTAGTTTATGGTACATAAATCGCATTCTTTAATATAAGTACTTGAACCTTCCATGATTTAGACAGCGTGATATATTTCAACAATTTGTTTTGAGTTGACCTTTAGTTTTTAGGGGCAACAAATAGTTAGGGATTGATTTCTTGCCAATTCAGCTACTGAGCATGTCAAATCGCTTTAAGAGAAAGCTGGTACTTTCGGTATACCTGATAAAAAAATAGGCATAACGAATGGAAAAACATTTTTGGTCCATCGGTAAGATTATTAAAAAATATTGTACACGTTCTTTTCTCTCAGAAACCAAAAATGATAAAGATATAGCGCATATAAATTTTAGGTGGGCTGGGTACGATTTTTACTTAATTGTGTGTGACGTCGCAAGCCCCCAATCAATCCGGAACTTTGACGCTCCGTATCTTTGTGAATTTTTACTTTTTTGGTGAACTGAAAAATACGGGTCCCTTATTTTTGGATAATCCAAAAGACGGACTAATTGCAATCATACTTTTTGGACCCTGTCGTCACCCCTATTGAAATATTCATTAATAGAATAACTTACAAGATAAACAAACTTTAAAATATGGAAGATAAATCTATGCTTATAGATGTTACTAAAGTACTCTATCAAACAGATTTATCTTAGGTACATACTTATACATAGGGACCAAAAAAATATACTGAAACAAATTTGATGGTGCTAATCTAACCACGGATACAGAAGTTAATTTAGGCTGTGATACTGGATGACTTTACCCAAAGAACGTACATCAAAATGCTAAAAAATGTTTGGCCTCCCATACAAATTGACCCTTAAGCTGATAAACTTTCTATTCCTTTCAGTCTTCGATGTCTATACGTTTAGTTCAGTTTCGTGGACTGAATCTAACCTTTAAATTATTTCAGAATTTTTGGTTAGACGTTATATACTTGGGTACATATAACAATCTGATTTCAGTTTTTTTTTATTTATCTCAATAAAATGTAAATACTAAATTGCGATTTTGTTACTTTTATGAGTACCTACTTAATCAATACAAGTGCTTTGCGATTTTGTTAATTTTATGACTACCTACTTAATTAATACATATGTGCTCTAAGCTGACCCATAAATAGTTAGGTACATATCCTGTCACACGCATATACAATATTATTGAATTGAAAATCGAATTCGATTGATCACACAGAGCGTGTCTGATCCGTTACGAGCATTTCCTTTGTAAATAACGTTTCATCCGTATATTTTCCCTATCTGGTACATTGACGCAATACGCAATCTCATGATAATAGTAATAGGTACAGTACAGGGTCAGATAGAGTACCTAGTCAGAGAGATAATTAATTCTAAATAGAAGATTATTCTTGTATTAATTGAAGATTTTACATACTTGTATAGGCTTGCGATTGATCCAGCTTCTCTTGTAAAGAATGGTGTGGTGACTGGAATAGCTAATAACTATTCAGATTTGTCCATATTTTCTTACTGTTGTTTAATGACTGGTTCATTTAAACGATTTACTAGGCTTTTTAAATGTATTACAGAGAAGTAGGTTGTTATGAGTAAGTCAATATAACTATTCATTTTTTTTACCTGTTGTCGGCGTGTAATACCAAAAGTAAAGGGTAATTAAATAGTTTATATGTAGGTATTAAACATGAGACAATTATGTTAGCATACCTATTGTTTTTAACCCAAAAAATCTACTGAAATTGCTTTTAAGGTAAATTCAGTCCAGGATACTAAACAAAATTCCCACCTTCCACGCCACGCCTGTAGCGAAATGATGGATTCCATTTTTTTTGTTAGACACACAGATTCTAACAAAATATGGTTACTGAAACTATTTTAAGACTAATTTCAATCCATATTCTGGACAACTTTTGCCCAAGGAAGATTTATCGAAATATGAAAAATATTTTTTGGCTGGCGATGGCTTTAGTTATCTAGTGGTCAAGGCATTCGCGTTGTGATCCGGAGGTCGTGGGTTCAAATCCCACTTCATACTTTGTGAAAAGTTGTTTCTAGTCTGGTTAGGATATTGCGGGCTTGAATCTCCAGTACAGATTGATCGATGTTAAACTATTTGTTAATTTTATAGGTGCGTTGAAATCCCGCATATTCATCACGATTCCGAGGTTCGACGAGGGGCGGCCGGTAACGCTGGGAACCGTGGATGAGCAAGGCCGCGTCTCTGCGTACCCCGACTACTCATGGCACGAGAACCAGGGCTCCAACTGCAATGGACTAACGTCTGTCTTTCGAGTCGCTGTAAGTAGGTTTTTCTTCAACCTTAGGTCATACAATCACAATATTTTGATATGTTAAATTTATATTCTTGACTTAATAAATGCTGGCGAGCAAAAACAATAGCTTTATGAAACTGCGACGAGCGGTAATAGTCTTGGGTTGTAGTAAAGATTTCCTGCATATCTTTTCAAGATTCCTGTTTAAAAATACAACAACCTAATCATATTTTTTTTCTATATGGCATTTGAAATCAATATTATCCTATCTAACTCAAATTTTTACATTCTTGATTTCTAGTAAAACAAATTGCAAAAGTTTTTGTAAGTACAAAGGTTACATGTATTTAAATGGTAAAATCAAAAAAAAATTAAAGACTATTGAGGAAAAAATCTTTACGCAGAGTAGTTAATTTATGCTTAAAAACGTACCTCATAAACGTAGTAACGTAAATATTTAATTGACCATTGACCTAATTAGATAAAAAAGATAAAAGATAAAAATATGTTTATTTTTCTGCAACAATCTGATACTACGTAGGATTTTATCAAAACAAGTTTACTTAATTGTAAACAAAAAATTTGACTTCCAACAATCTGTAGAAACACCTTTATATTTATTTTATGATTTTTTTTACTATCCCATATTTACTTTTAAACATTTTATTTCAAATGAGGGCGCTACTTCTGCTATCTAGAGTGTGAGTTATAGAAAGAGCTAAAACGTTAGTATCGAATTACTATATGTACACAATGTATTCCACTGTAAACTATTCTATTTTTTCATTCTGTGTTTAATGTTATCAAGTACCTACTACCCAATTGTTGATAAATGTAATTAAGATAATATTTAAGCAAGTTACCTTAGAATCAACAAGTTACATCGTACCTTCATTACCTTTTTATCACGCAATGGTATAAATGATAATTTTTGATCATCCGTTTAAGTACAATTGTTTTGGATCTGCATTGAATAAATTGGTCAAGAGCATAATGGCCTAGGTCCGTGCAGGTTTCTCTCAATGACGAGGCTGCTCATCATTTACCATACGAATAAATATTAACCCTCATATTCATAAAAATTTGCCATCCGAAACCAGTCATACTCGTATAGTAATAGCTCTGTCTACACCGTCAGGGATATAGACGTGAAAATGTATCTGTATCTGTATCTATAGGTATAATCATGGAATTGTATGTACTGCGTACAAACGGTATAATTAACCTAACTTGAAGTTAACTTCACGCTTGTATGTTTATCTGTGATTTTGCAAATATATTTTGATGCGGATTTTTCGTCCGTATTGTGACTGTGACCGTAGAAGAACATTTCATCTTGAAGGTTTTCACATGAGTACTAGGTACCTATTCCTGTTGTATTGATTATGCCAATATATTTTAATTTGCAGATAGATGAATGCAACCGCCTCTGGGTGATGGACACGGGCAAGATCGGCGACGTGCAGTACTGCCCGCCTAAACTGGTAGCCTTTGACCTCGCTACCGACAACCTCATCTATCAGCATGTCGTCAATGCTTCCAGCTATATTCAGAACTCTTTGTTTATTACGCCGGTATGTATTTTGTTTATAAATTTTTATGTATAAAAAATAACTGGTCAAGTATGTGTCGGGTCACGTGCAGTTTATAGTTGCGTATGCTGACTTTGAGTTCACGCCTCACAGTTTACCTAACAACTAAAAACGCCTTAAAAACAAAGAGCTATGGCAGCTTCCCATACATCATTTTAGTTAATAACCAAAGTTAGCGTCTATGAATGAAATATACCTTGTTTAATAGAAAACATTTTGCTGATTCTAAAGGTAAAAATTACGTAATTATAGGAGGCCAGGTTTTTGAGTTATTATGTTTAGAAATTTTATAGGTTATGTAATTATTGACCATTTATTTAGTACATTTCTGCATCAAATATTCATTTATCAATACATAAAACTGAAAAATCTCGATGGCATAATGCTTTTTATATCCACTGGTAAACATTATCAACAATTACGCAAGTTAAGCAACGCCAGGTGTCCCATTTTAAATGTCGAAAGGAGTTTTTAATGATGTACGTTATTTAAATCCATATAAAAATAAATATTAACAAGCAAAAATAGTATTATTTATATTATTAAACAATTTAAGTCTCTTAATCTATAAAAAACATTCATGATTTTATCTTGGAAAAAATAATTATTTAGTCTGGCAACCTTGTGGCTTTCTGTCAAACCAAGGAAATGGCCATTACAGAAAACCGATCAACTTAATAGCTATTTTAAATTTTACACATTTTTACGTGGCTTTATCTAAATTCGACTAAAATATAGAAAATCACATAAAAATATTTTATGAATTTTGGTTGCAATGAGTTTTTAAGACGCTTTTAGTGCACTTAACTAAAAATCTGCCATAGCTCTTTTATTGAATTTGTATGAAATTTCCATTTCTCGAGAATTACGTCTTGTTTTTGTTTATAACGTAATTCAGTTTTATACATGGAACATTTTAGGCAGTCGACGTGAGACGGAGAGGCCAGGATTGCTCCGACACCTTCGTGTACGTTGCTGACGTATCCGGCTTCGCTCTGCTCGTGGTAGACATAGCCAGAAACCGCTCGTGGAGAGTAACGCACAAACTTTTCTTCCCGTTCCCGTCTCGTGGTACCTTTACTATTGATGGTAAGTACAAATACGTTTTTGCTGGCTTCAAAATTTATGTACTTATCTATATAGTATCAAAATAACCAAAAATGATATCCTATTGAGGGTGCATATATAAGCATGGCTGCCAAATAGCAATTGTTTCAAATATCAAACTTCTTATAGTTCTCATACCGTTTGGGCAGTTCATCGGCTTCCTGTTTCCATAAAATCAACAGAATTATCTATAATTACTTAACTTAAAATTGTATAGAAGGGAAAATTACTGAAATTCTACAATTATACATATACAGTACATAGTGTCAGGATTCACATGATTTCCTTTATGAACTCTGTTAAATTCCTAATATATTGATTTATCATACCTAATGGTTTATTCTCAAAATATTGAGTTTTAAATATGTCGACTTTTCATAACGTGTACAGTTTCCCATAATGTAAGTAGAAGACAAGTCACAATACTAATATTTACTTTTTCAGGTGAAAGTTTCGACTTGATGGATGGCGTATTAGGGTTAGCGTTGTCCCCGTACCGCAACGGCGGAGATCGATACCTGTATTTCCATGCGCTTGCGTCTACTACCGAGAACGTCGTACGGACTTCGGTGATCCGCAATAGCTCATTTCTATACGACTCTAATGCGGACCCACAGTCTATAAACGTAAGTCACTCCTACGTAAATATACCTACCTAAAAATAAAATTATATAAGGTCTAACAAAATATACTAAAATTATTTTACTGGTGAATTCAATCGTGTCACGAAACATATTTCGTAGGTAAAGTTCACTATCACGGGCTGAAACGCGAACTGTCGAAACATGAAAAGTAAGTTTGGGCACCTACAAGTTGACCGATCAGCTGATCCGAGTTTGTATGGAAAGCCAAAAATCATTTTAAAATAGTTTCAGTAGGTATATATTGTTAGACCTTGTATTACGAGTATACGTTGATTTTGAGTATTTCCTATCGCTGTTATTTCCGTTTCTACTACTACTAGTGTTGTAGTTAATAAACGGCTTTTCATTAACTATTAAGTGAAAGAAGAAAAAGTCATTATATATATATATATATCTTATCAGATTTTTTTTATAAATCTTCAGGTATTCCCAGATGAACGACCTAATCAGGCAGCCGCTGAAGCAATGGACAGGAACGGCATCATGTACTTTGGTCTTATGGAACCGCCCAGTATCTGGTGTTGGAATTCAGCAACCGAATATTCTAGCAGAAACTTTCATCAAATAGCCTTTAATAGGGAAACTCTGCAATTTGCTAGTGGAGTTAAAATAGTCAACAATTTGAAAGGAGAACAAGAGTTATGGATATTGACTTCAAGTTTTCAGAGAGTGATGACTGGTTCACTTAATTCCAACAGAATAAACTTCAGAATCCATGCAGAGAAAATTGACCGACTGCTGCAGAACTCGCCTTGCATGAGTCCCCCAAAGGATCAGAACCTTGGTTACCATGCGAATCGTATCACGCCAAACCATGGACCGAGACGTATAACTTCCAGATATGGCGCTGTATCATTTCTTTAGAAATTCGTGCCATGTCTGATCACATATTAAGTGGATTTATGTGGTATAATTATTGGCCATTTAATTTCAACTAAATTGTTTTAAAATAAAGTAGTATAGATTGACACAAATGTACTGATGATATGATTGTGTCATGAGTAAATACAACTCCACGATTATCAGTGCTTACCGTCTAAGTGTCTTGAAGACATTGTGTGTTTCCTCTTTAAACAAAACTTTTTATTAATCTTAAGAAAAATAAAAAAAATTACTCTCTCACCTCTCACAGTGTCCGCAAATTATTTACTTCTTGTCTCTATCAAAACTTTTTGAAGAGAAAGTGGAATGTGAGGCACAAAATCATTTAGGAATGGTAGATTGTAGAAAATAACAAATAAACGAAAGTAACAAAGTAGTCGATCTTATTATTGTTGAATTACGACTATGTGAAAACTGTAGATAATGATTTAGTATTTCCGTAAATTGTATCCACTAAGTTTGTACCAAAATAATTGTGCATTGAATGTACTAATATATACCTATATAAGAAGTGTGCATTAAATGTACTTTATATAAGAAGAAACTGACTGGCATATTTAGAGGTATATATTGACTGAGTGATCGATCGATTAATGCACAGCTGAAACCTTTGTACTGTACTTATATGAAGAGTTACCAACATATTTAAAAACTAATTCGTGTTTTTATCTCGATATTAAATTGTATATAATACTGGTTAGAATATGTCAGTGTATATGTAAGTATGTCTTTATTGAATATGATTTTAACCGTTCCTTTACCGCCAATACCAGACACAATAGGTAAGAAATGAACGTCGACATTTATTAATGTCGTGCGGGTCTTTACCGGTTAAAGCTTATAGGAGATAGTTACTTAATCCAAAAAATACTTTCATGTAAATTACCTTCGTAAAACGACCTAAAATCATGATTTCCACTTTTGTAGTCATTTAAATTGTCTGAAATTTTTGACTGACCAGCCGAATAATATACATCGTTACTAACCTACTTTTGAAGTGGGTGATTATTTTGTTTTCAGTATTATGTTTAAGATTTATACTTTGTTCCAACAAAATATATGTAACTAAAAGATTTTGTAATTTAATAAAAATATGTATTAATAATAAAAACAAAGGTACAAACAAAGTTTTATTTCTCAATGGCCTATCATACAGCCTGTTTTAGAATGTCTGTATACATTTGAATCTTTCTAGCGATGCTCATATCGATATGTTTGTCCTCGATTCCAACAATCATACCTCCAATAATGGAGGGATCTACTTTTTCAGTCAACGTGATATTTTTTCCTTCTTTGACAAATTTCTTCAATGCATCCATGAGTGCCTTGCGAGCGCTATCATCTAGGGGTTTTGCAGTGATCACTTCGCACAGAGCCTCGTTTCTGTGAGCTACCATCACGGCGAGGAACATGGTAATCATTCGCCTCAACTTTTTCAAACGTCCATTTTCAGCCACTAATGTTAAAAAGTTTACTGCGGCTGCTGGCATTCCTAGAAGTTAAAAAGATATAAGTAAAGTAAAAATTTAGATTTCTTTGGAGGTCGTGAAATATTTTTAACTATATATATATATTAGATATTATGAAAATATATCATTGTTATTATCTATATTACATATTTTTACCGGAAGTAAGTGGTGAAAATGAAAAAATGAGTATATATAGGTACATGAATAAGATAACCAACTCAGAGGTACAAGTCGCACCTAAGGAACCAAATCGCGCCTCACAGACGTAGATCTTAGTACCTTAACCGCTTGGCCACCGCAAGTTTTATGACCAATCATACGCTCGTCTGTCTATCTACATGGTGAGTAAAAGATGTGTTATCTTTGCAAATAAGATACTTATGACAATAAAGTAGATTATATTTACCCGTCTCTTTCCCAATTTCCTGTAACAATTTGCCTTTAGCGGCTGATGAAATCATACTCGTCTCAATGAAATCGATAATTTTAGGCTTGAGAAGCTCTTTCTGCAGAGAGCGAAGATGCTTCTCGATATCATCGAGTTGCTTCATCTGGTGGCCTGCGCTGTACAGCGCGGTGACATATCGGCCTTCTATGCCTGATGAAAAATACCTAGCTATTATTTTTTCTGGCGAACAATCAGCAAGCGAAAACAATTTCATATCTACGCGTGCAAAACAGGCAAGTAGTAAGTAGGTTAACATTTATTTATTTATGCTTATTTATATTAAACCGGTGAAACACTTAAACCACATGTATGTATCTTTGCTAAGTTTTTGTTTTGGATTGATAAACAGGATTGATTTTACAAACTTGGAAATTTTTGCAACAATTTCGGTCTATTCTCCTTATGACATACTATAACTACGTAATTAAAATGTAGCTATCCTGTCAAACTTTCCGGTTAAATACAGCCACTTATGTCAACTGCAAGTTTGTACCGTTTGATATTCGCTAGCAAATTTTCATATAATAAACTCATTGCTCATACATTTTCAGGGTTGCTACCCGTGCAATCAGTTAAAATGAAGTTTAGCTAGTATTAAGATTACACATGGAATTATTCGTAAGCATGTCGTGATTTTCCCAAAGAGGTAAAGATTTTTTTTACACCATTCTTGCTTTCCTTAAAAGGGACTATTAAAACATATGTAGGTATCATACTATGTATTTGTTAGCACAGTTGTGAAATAAATAATATTGAGTTTTAGTACCTAATTATAAAAAAAAATAACAAAATAATTTTTGTAAAAATAAGTTTTGCGAATAGTAGAAAAAATAAATTTGCATATTTTATAGGCAATGACCAAAAGAAAAATAAAAAGTAAATGGAATAATAGTAGGGACCTAATAGTCTTTGATATACGTACTTAACTTTTGATCTGTTTCTAGACTTAAATATTAGCCAAATTGTTGTTAGGGCAGAGCAAAATAGTAAAAAAACTTAGAATATACCGTATACCGTTCGTAGACTCTTACGAACGAATTATTTAGTGCAAGGACCCATAGACCTAGAATTTGATAGAAGTTTATAATGTACAAACCAAAAACAGGAATAGGCGGTTTCTTCGTCTGAGATGCACTGCACATGGTTCTTATAAATGTTCGCAGCATTATATGAGAAGTAATTAATTTAGTACAAGAAAAATAAACAAAGATCTGACTTCAATGGCACATCACGACAGAATTTATGACAATGACTATAAAGGCAGACTTCATTGTAATTTTGATTGTGACACCGAAGTCCCGAAGTCAATGAATTTTTATCTGTCCGTAGATTAAAAACTTTTCATAGTTTTGCCATGAAGTTAGAGTTCATGAGTTTTACTGAGTATTTACATCATTGAGGTTGGTTATCTGGCCTAAGATTTACATTGTTATTCCCTTCACAAGTCCCCTGATTTTAATAAATAAAATGAATAAATAGGGACAAATTACAGTGATTGAACTAGCCCTAAAGTAAGTTCGAGACTTGTGTTATGGGATACTAACTCAACGATACTATATTTTATAATGAATGTATAGATAAACATCCAAAACCGAGAACAAATTGAAAAAGGCCATTTTCCAACTTGGCCTGACCGGGGATCGAACGCGTAACCTCTGGGTGGCGGACTAACATGGTGACCACTACTCTACTATTTTAATTATAGGATTCTAGAATAAAGTCATAAATTATACTCATAAAATCAATACTTATATTAAGAAACCGGTATATGCACATTTTTAATCTTAGAAACGTAAAATTGTATAATTAAAGATTCTAGTCAAGCACATCGTACTGGAAGGCTTGGTCTGTCTCGAGTAGTGCTCGCACGTACACCACCATTGATCCGAGAGCCATGGCAGACGTCAAGGAGTTGCAGGTCCCTCCTTCTGACTCTGCAGTCTTTTTTATTCGGTAATCCTCCTGAAAAAACCAAACTATGAAGTTGGCTATCAATTACTTAACAGTTTTTCAATAGTGTTTATTTGTGTAGAAAGTAGACCGGAGTGAAAAAAGAATAGACTAAGCAGCAACACGTTTACTTCTTTTCCCGCAGATAGTAAAATCAGATTGATGAAATGGGCAAATACTGAGAAAAAATAATGATGCGGCTCTAAACAATTTCCATCCCCACCATGTATGTGGCCTTTGGGTCTTACAGCCCTGGCCTCTGCCTAACCCATAAAGGATAAAGACATAATAAGTATGGATGCTTGTATTTGTAAATGTTTTTGCTTACATAAGATAAAAGATTGATACCTCTCGATCCTTTGAAGGAGCAGCCGACATAGTGCTAACAAAACCAGTGAGTTTTAAGAACGGTTGGCGATCGTCGGCGTAGCAGCCCTTTGGTTCTTGCCATGACATGATTTTATTCATCCAACGAGGTTTTATAAACTCTCCATAGCCTTGTCCAGCGCAATACAAGACTAAAATTGTACAGATTAAAAATGATATAAGAAAAATATCATATTCTAAAGTGGCAATAAAAATAATTTCATATAAAAATTACTGATGCTTACTTTGTTGCATAAACAGAGTCCTAGTGCCAGCGGGATGATCCCAAGCCTCTAACGATTTGGTTTCTTTATAAATTTGAATACATAGCTTATAAATGTAAGCTGATAAATCTACGCCTTCCATACAGTCAAAAAGCTTTGCCAAAATGGCTGTGCGCACTCTCGTCGTCTGCTGGAAAGCCAGCCCTGAGCCTTGCATCAGCTGCATGCGACACTCCGCCGACAGCTCACAAGTTCCATCAGATTGCGTGGTTTGCGTCTCCATAGCCGATATCAGTAATTGCATCGTACAAGCATCTGTAATCATTGTAGTTAGTTCACAAAAACTGGCTTAAAGGGGCTTTCACTTCGTTTAACTACTTTTGTGTGCAACATGAACTAATTTCAAACAGCGCCACACCGCGGTCAATATTGGAACTAAAAAATAACCTTGACCGTTTTCAATGGCGTTTTGGTACCAGTGTTTATAATATGACTCGAAGTTTTAAATTAGATATTGAAGTTGTTCAGTGCAATAAGGAAACCGCAAACCGATAGCATTACAATGGTTTACTGCAGAAACTGCAGATTATCATATAGGTACTATTTATTTCGATTTAGCATCTACCTTCCTATTTATTATTACCCATTTCAATGATGTGCTAAGTAGATACGCGAGTAACTAATATACCTATATCTATTATAAAAATATAATCAATCTTATTTCGTAAAGTGAATATGTGAATTTTACCATCATTAATTTTAAAAGGAATCCATTAACCTAGTAGCTGTTCTAGTTACAGCTACGTATATATTATCACATATACATTCAAAATTATAATGTGAGACAACCTGGTTCGCTGGATTATACTGGATGCAGGCTACTTTCCAACCATATTTTGAAAAGACTTGGGTAAACGTGATGGTTTACCCAATTATCAATCAATAATGATGATGATATATATATATGTCTTAAACCAGTTCACACCACGGCGCAAATAAATATTTCCGTTATTTATTTTTTAATAAGTAATGATATCTTCTTACCAGCCGCTTTCCTGGTAGGCATCTTCGTCCTTGCTTCTTTCACGTATTGCTCGAAATTGAAGCGATATGGTTTTTGAGTTCCCATTGTTCCTAACGTTATTGGTTCCATATAACTTGATAGAACGTCCAAATTCTCAAATATTGCTTTTGCCACTGCAAATGTTCAACGATTAACATCACATTATGTTGTTTTTTCATAAACTGCGATGATAATTAATAAACAAAGGGGTAAATCATAAATTTCTCTTTCCTATTTAGATGTAGGTGTAATCTCATTTAAATATTTAGTACCTGGGCAAACATTATCTACATTTTTTAAACTTGTCTAAAAACAATAAAAAATTAAAAATGATACATACATATAAAAAAAAGTAAGTCACAGAGCGGGATTCGAACCCGTAATACTCGTTTCTTGCCGTCCGTCTGTCCATCTGTCCGCGGGACCAGACGGACAGTGGCCGGTAGGACTATTCTGCGTGGAAAAAAGCATGAAAACTCGAAAACACTCGTTTTCCCAAACATAAGATTAACCGAGATCGATTGTTTACCCCCGGAAACCCCCATATACCAAATTCAGCGAAATCGTTAGAGCCATTTCCGAGATCACAGAAACAAATTTATATACATATAAATAAATATTCAAGAATTGCTCGTTTAAAGATATAATTATAGTAAATTAAATTTTAAATATTAATAATAAATATTTTAATCCTGATCCTTTTTCTTTTAATTTAACATCTAACAAAAATTCAAGTCTGATTATATGTAATAGTAACGATTGGAATATACTAAAAACGGACTGGAGGTAAAATCTAAGTTTTTAATTTAAGTATACCTATGTTTTTTAATCTCTTAGCTGTGTAAACAAGAAAAATAAATAATGCGAAAAGAACCTTTGTAATAACGTACCAAAGTTTCGCGGTATCATGAACATATTGGACCTAGACCATATATATGACATGTAACTGATATTTTATTTACAAAGTCAAATTATTATTCAATTTTATAAGGTCGTTGATGTCTTTTATAGCTGCTCTTAATAAATTATTATCATTTATTAAATAGTTGTCTCTTTTTAAGAAATTAATAAAACAATCATTTAATTTTTATACTAAATTCTATTTAAGAATATTTTGACGGTATTATGATGATGAAATGATAAATGTACAGGGATTTTTTTCTGATTAAAAAATAACGACGATAATTTTCGATTGACGTTACGGTTTGTACAATTTTTATGGGGCGTTTGCTCTATCTCTGTAAAATTTTAATAATAGATATTACAAAAAAGTATGGCTTCCTTATTTTTGAATAATCTAAGTAGACGGACAGACTACCTAAAAATAATAATAATACTTTTCTGACGCAGTCGACACTTGCTGTACATCTAGTGCACTAACTAAACGGTTACAAAAATATAATTATAAAACTTTAGTACCACTACCTATTTAGTTAATCTGGATCGATCAGAAAAGTATATTAATCAAATCTTAAAGAAATTGAAGTTTTCCTCTCTCTTGATGTTGTGAGACTGTGACCGTGCTGGTGGCCTTACAAATGACGATTTCAGAGTTTTGCAAATAAAACGTGCACAGAATCACAGATCCTTTCTTATCCTTTTCTTTAAGATGCAGTATACTAAGACGTCCAAGGACTTTTGAAAGTCCACTAGACTAAAGGCGATTACAAATTAAGTGATTACATATCTTTTCTAACCGGTTATCATTTGATTGATTGCATGTGGTGCAAGGATAATAAACTTACATTTAAAGCTTGTGTGCATAAATCACATAAATAAAGAGGATACAATACACACAATCTAGCATCATAATAATGCTGATGTATTAGCATTAGATGCTGAATAGACTGCGGAGAAGCACACTCATTTTAGCAAGCGGAAAATTCGTAATGCTAATTTTATGTATCATTTGCATTAATCTAATTTAATCATCCGGGCTTATTACAATAATTTTAAAATTAAAATGCCAAAAATCAAGAATTGATTAAGTACTTATGAAGCTAAATTAATTTAATCGTATACAAAAGACCTTGGTGCAATAATTTAGTATGTCAATGAATGTGGCCTTTGAGTATTGCGGCTCTAGGCTCTATCTACTGTCTTAGAGCCGCAAGACCCCAAAATGTTTTGTCTACCCCATTAGGAATATAGGCTTGATAGTTACTTGTTTGAGCCGTTTGGGGTTGAAACGTTAGGGCCGTGGGGACCATTTTCACACAAAATATATAATACTGTCGCCCGAAAATTTACTGAAATTACCCGTGACCAGAGAGCTGGCCTTCATCTAGATCAAAAGATAAGCATTGCCATGTAACGTGGCAATGCTGCCAGCCTTTTGGGCACGTTACCACGGGGCAGCGATTTGCCAGGGTTTTTTATTTATAAGTAATTTAAGTTAGTTTAGTTTTAATTATTTTACGTTTATTTTATTAATTTATTTGCGGAAAATCCATATAAAAGTTACAATGTAGAAAAAAGGTATACATATATAAAAATATGTTTTATACAACTTAGCAAGTCTGATGGCACACCTGATTGTAATTGGTTGTCAAAATGGAGAAAATATATCTGAAATCCTACGTTTTAAGGCAGATCAGAATACAGTTCTGTATGATTAAGAAAACTCATATTCTTTAATTTAGTCTAATTTTGAAGTTCCCACACCTACTTGAAAATTACAACAAAAAAAACTAAATGTCGGGGAACACTCGGTTGAAATGAAGTTACAAAAATTGAAACCCCCTACCAGAACCTCCAAAAAGTTCCAGCTCTTTAAAAAGTTCGCGATGGACAAATATAATTTTTTTTTCACCAAGTCCGTATCGTCCGAAAAGGTACTTCGTTTAAAAAAAGGTACATTAGAAGTATAAAATTACAAATCACACAGATTGAGTTAGCCCCAATAAGAATTTTTAATGTATAACTAAATCATTTGCACGCACATGACGCGCGCCGGTTCTTTGCGCGTTGTGTGCGTTACTGCATATGATTGCATGGGTTCTATTTTCACAGACTAAAAAGTGCGTCACGGATAGTCTGTCGTCTGCGTTGGGCCTTATGATTTACCGTATTCGTAGTCTTTGCTGCGATAGACTAGTTTAGTGATGTCGGTTTGGTTGTGTATGCGATCCATCCTTCGCGTTAAGTTTTTCAAGTTCTCTTTCAACCTCTCTGGTACTGTCTTGTCTAATTCGTTGATCGTATATTCCATTTGACCTGCAGTTTCAAGAAACCATTAAACATTGAAATAATTGAAAACGTAACTTTTAACCCTTTATATTATTTAAACCGTATTTGACACACAAGGAAACTATTAGGTAGATTGTAAAAGTCAAATTAAATATTTTTTATTGTTACTGCAAAAACGGTACTTGTTGCTCACGTAACGTAAAAATAACCCCAGCTCAAATGTTAGGTATGTCCTTACTGGTTTTAGCGATTGTTAAATGTTGTATTGTTTTATTTCAATACTAAATAATGCTTAATCGATATTGAAGGCAATATAAAACCAATCTCAAAGCATCAAATAACAATTTCATAATAAGAATTATCTAAGTAAAAATATTTTTAGCCAATTCGTACTTTGGCATGCCTAAGAAATGTTAATAATTATTTATTATACGCTTTTATTAGATTGTAGTATTTCGTGGTCAATTGTCATGCCAGTTATTAAAAAGAAGTAGTTGCAGTTTATACAAACCTCTCGCCATCCCTAACGCGATGTACCATTCCGGGTCTTTAGACGGCTTTCTTTCATAATAATCCAACAGTTTGTCCAGAGTTATAGAAATCCTAAACACTTTTGGTACGTTGTAAATGAAGTCTTGGGTGTCGAAATAAGGATATATTGCCAAAGAACCGCCAACGAAAGCGACTAGCAGAACAACGTGACTCCTATACATTTTAATGAAAAATGGCCGATATCGAATAGCTACGAGAGCAGTGTGAAAGTTACACATTGATTAAGGTTTTCAAAGTTGTACGTGGCAGTGAATAATTGGAATAGAATCAGGTTACGTGGTTTTATGTAGTTGAGGTATAAAATAAGCCTATGCAATTAGCATTAGTAAAATACACGATAGGGATATACGAGAATTGTATACTGTACTAGTTAAATAATTCAGTTTATTTGGTCTAATAGGTTACTATATTCTACCTATAAGCCATATAGTATATTTCACAAATGCCAATTGCATAAGTCTATTTTGTAATAGACCCAATAAACGAAATCTCATTAGTATAGTTAATGTAATACCGTCTAGGCTATATCGTTATATTATTTTTATATTATTCTAAGCAATTATTATATTATCCCATGCTGGTCTGGGAGAAACGAAAAAACTTAGAATGTACCAGCTGCTTCTCTTCCCGCGCAGATCGTAAAAGCCGATCGAGGGAATGGGCAAAAATGCGAATCATTTGAACAGGCGATGCGGCTAGCAACCCGTCACTGTATTGATTGCTTTTCCATCTTCTCGCCCACCATGACGCTAAAAGTGGCTTTTGAGTCTTGCGGCCCAAGGCTCTGCATAGAGCCGCAAGACCCAAAATGCTCTGTCTGCCCCATTAGGGATAAAGACGTGATAGTATGTATGTATGTATGTATTCTAAGCAAGTATTTATAAATAAGTACGCAAATATAATTTTATTGCCGGATTGTTTGTTTTTTCAACCAGACTAGTTTAGGATATATTATACTTATCGTTATGTCGTGCTGATATTCGTCCCATAATCTCAGTTAATGATCCGGAAGTTCCATAAAATATGACCACCATTTTATTTATATTCAGAATGTCTCGCAATATAACTGTAACAAATTGATTTGTCTGTCACGAACAGAAAATGCACACACCATTACCATCGAGAAAAAGTATTTCGTAATGAACTCGTTGCAAATTTGATAGGCTGCTAATTATACGTTCACGACTTAGAAGTACGAGCAACTTTTATTGATTGATTTATATAATTTTTTAAACCAAATTAAATTTAAACATAAAAAAAATTCAACCATTGAAAAAAATTGTCGTATTAATGTTTCAATGAAAAACCTTAAAGCCATCATAATGATATCAAATTATAATATTATAGGTAAGGCGAGTATCGGCCGTCGGTTCGCACTATGTGCCCCACCCTTTGCCACTTCAAGGTGCTGCTTGGCTTCGTTCTCCTACGAATCTCTTAATTTCTGATTCGATCGCGTAGAGAAATACCGAACATAATTATAGTCCTCTTCGTAGCCCGCTGAGCGAACTTTCTTATGGGACTTATAGTTACGTTAGTAATAATATTATCTTTGCCCATAAGTAAGGGTTCACGTTTCAGAGTCACAAGTCAGCATTACTATAACCTATATTATAGTATATAACTAGTCGAAGCCCGCGACTTTGTTCGCGTGGACTTCAAAGTCTCTGGAAAATGTTTACCACGTTGAACGACTTTTTCTGAGGCGACAATTTTATATTTCTTATAGTTAAGCAGGACTATTAGGGTTGCGCATCAGGTGTTCTATTTTCCTAAATCAATTATACCTTATGCTGCCCAGGCAATATAACAAAAAAAAACATGTATAGATTATTCTATAACTATGAATAATATCAATCAAATTAAGCAATCATGAATTATTAGTTTATTTGCATGTGTGCTTATACGAAGTATTTAAAAAGTCTACTACTAGGTTATACTATAATCATTTTGATCCCCTTTTAGCAGAGTGTGGCTGAAAAGAAAGGGCGGGCGGACAGATTTACTTGAGAACCGCGCTCGCAATAACGTGTGCGCGGTTGGAGCTCCGTTCTCCACGGTCGCAAGCACTAATGATTTAAAAAAAGTATTAAAACAATGGCTGTCTCTCAACAGTGGTTCGTACAGTGGTCAACACCATCCATGGTGTTTGCGGATATTAATAGACAATTTAATACTGTGAATAATTGGAATACTGACCACCCCCATTGGTCTTGGGATGTAAACTTGGGAAATAGTGGTTTAAGTGACAATAACAGAACATCTTTTGATAGATCATTGGACAATAAAATTCAAAGCATCAATACAGCACCACGTATTGGTAAGTGACAAATAAGTTCTAAGCACACATTTTAAAACAAGCTCCAAAATAAATTGTTACCTTGTTGACTCACTTAAAAATATTTGATAAGTACATACTTCATAAATGTATAAGCCTTCGATAAGCAGTAAATTATGTATCTATTAGTATTTTACATAAAGCTTAAAAACTATTTAAAAATTGCAGAAGACTTTGTAGAATTTCATTTGCAAATTGATCAAGATTCGGCGGCGATCTGACTTCACCTGTTTTCATTTTCCGGTGTGATGTTTACGCTGTTTTTGTGATTGATGAAAAAGTCATTTTACTTTCATTGGCTCCGTATTGTACCTTCCGTCGTTAAAAAACTATAGCAGCAGATACAGTTGCGATTAACTAAACGTCGAGATTTTGTGACATACTTATTTTAAACAGATTCATTCAAAGTTAATATATTTATTTAATAACCGGTTTTAAAATATTTTGAATTTGACGTCAGAAAAAAGTTTTATCTCGTCATCATTGTCATCCTTCTATGTCCCATGTTAAATCCTATCCTGTGTTAAAAAATTATCAGGATATACGAGGGCATCAGGACTTATTTTGTTAATGTTAACTCGAATATGAATTCTAGCGTATTACCTACACAACGACAGTGGTACCTGTCGACTTCATTAGTTTTATATAGATAGTGTAGTGTAGTCCAAAATTTAATATACTAACCACAATTAAATGTAACTTTGATTTAAATTGTTGAAACGTATTCAAGCTTACCGGACCTAAACTATATCTTATTATTCAATTAAAATATGTAAAACTATTGAGAATTTTATCTGAAATGTTGCTTGAATTCAGTTGATCAAAGTAAAATAATTTAAAAATGAATGCCTGCTGTCATAATTATGTAAGCTATTAGAGATCAAAGAAAAAATGGGTCATCGACGACGCCTTCTATAATATGACAATCCCCACTCTCTCTCAGCTCCTCTGTCTGTCTGCCTGTTTGGCTTTCCTTCCGCTTAGCATTATTACAGACAAGCAAAAGTACATACTTTACATCGCGTACATACGCGACATCACCAACGGTTGCCGGTCGCCAGCCCTCGGTCGACAGACAGTCGCAAATGGTCACGTGACACATGTCGATCTATCACAGCTGTCAAAAATGCCGCGTGACCGTCGACATACAAATTGTCGCTCATCTGTAAGAGCCCTTAGAACTGTATTTTTAAAACATTCTTATTTAAATTGTTGATTTTAACAACATTAAAATACTCAAAACAAATTTCTAGGTAAATAAATGATTTGGATAATTAACTAAATTAAAAATGATGTACATTTTTGTTTCCTTGACGTATGATATCTATTAACTATTCTCTATTACTTTACTGTATCTATTACTAATAGTTAGCATTAAAATAATTTCACTTGACCAGTTTATACCTAATCATATACCTAAGTATTTTTCATTTTGCACAGAAATAGTTACGTCAGAATAATTTGCATTTTTCTGTTGAATAATATAGTATAAAAACATTTAATAAACCTTTTATACGGCTCAGGTATATATTAAACATGATCCGTAGTTTTATTACGTGATCAATCTAACTATAAAATATTTTAGTGCACATACATACGTATAATAATATATTACTGTGCATTTAGCAACCTGTTATATAATTTAGCATCTAACTACTCTCTCTTTTTTAAGGCTAGCGCCTAACATTTTATATCTTGAGTATGTTGCAATTAATTTAATAGTGTCCATTACATGGATCTAAATATTGACATATACTTAGTGTAGGTAATAGATATTGAGGTCAAATGTATCTTATGATTTTTAAACATAACTATATACATTTGACCTTTATCTCGTGTCATTATTAACTTTCTAATAAAAAAACTTTGTTACTTTAATATAGCGTACCTGTATTGATACTATATATAGGTAGAGACTGAATCGATAAAGTAGTGTGAGCAAGTAAGGCCTACTTTATTATTTCACTTTTTAGCAAACATAATAAAGGGTGTTCTTTCACTAGACACATTTTTGGAGCAAGTTTTGTCCATTTTGTTAATTTTTGTATATTCTTTTTTTATACAGAAACAATCGTCGATAAAAAAATCGGCTTCCTATATAAATCGGAGAACAACTTTTTTATTTATTTACTTACTTAACTTTATTACATGAAATTGTCATCGGACTTCTCTACCAGTTTTACCTTCAGGTGGTGTTGACATGCGAATATTTCGGAAATATGTGCAAAAACTCTAATATTAAAAACTGAGAACAATTATTTAACACAATGTAAACCTACGTTACACAAGTACGTACCTAATTCCCTTAATTACCGATATCGATACAGACCACAGAGTAAAAATATAAATATCATATTTTATCGATTTTTAGAAACTTTTTTGTAATTATAAAGTACTTAGTTTAGTATCATGGACTGAACTTGCCTCAAAAAATTTGGCTGGTGTGGAGAATGTCACCTATATAACTTGATGACTAAAAACTAGAATAAACAGAACTCAAAAGCGAAGGCAACAGACGTATCTTGTATTTTATTTGAATCAATATTCTTAACCAGAAGTCGTTAGCAGTTTGAAATACATAGCGGCTTTAATACAATGTATAGACCTAAGTATGTACTTGTATCTGCTCTGTTCCACACGTGTTCTTGTGCAATACGGTGTAAGGCCTGAGTGAAAGTAAAGTCGTTTAAAACTTATCGTTTCGCACAAAACCACGCGATAACAAAATGCATTGAATTGACCACTTATACTTGTTTTAAATTTAATTAGTCTAAAACAATAGATTTATTTTTCAACTTGTGAATTTCATTTTATAGTATACTACATGTACCTAGTCATTATTCGATAATTCGTATTATCGGACTTACATATTCGTACTAGATCATCTATCACTTATGTACAACAAGACTACTTGTTAAGTGATGGACACAACTTGATCAGAAAAACCTATAACCTATTTGGATAAGGACTTTCACAGTTGAGGAAGCATATTGTTAATAGGATAACTTGTATATTTAGGTACGTAAACTATTTATTTCTTTCAATGAATTTTAACTTGATTGTCTGTCTGTTGGTGTGTGGCCTCGTAACTCCCGAATGGTTGAAGCAATTTTTCGTAATTATATTTCTTTGAATTTTTTTGCTACTTATAATAGAAACCGTTTCAGCCGTTTACAACATACAGCCAGTACATAAGAAAGTCAGGTTTTTTTTTTTAATTATCTATTTATTGTATTCAAATAGTTACGACTAAGAAGTGAAATTACTTTATTTTACGTGATATTTTCTGTTATAGCCAATGGTCATATGCTGTGGTCGGTAGAGTACCTTCTATCTATGATTACCATGCTCACTGAAGCGCTACATTTCACTGGGCTATAATTTGATGAGAAAGTAATTAGGTACTTCCCTTGCGACATGGAGCATAAACTGAAAAGAAAAAAAGGTTTAAATAAATTCATCGTTATGTTAATAAAACTGTTCCGATGAAAGTATTTATAACCTTCCTCCAAAAATGGTCACCTTCAATGTGGGTCAACTGACCGGCTAAAACAATTATAATACCATGTCCATACAATATATATAAAAATATTGTATGGACCGTTTTAATTACCGGTAAGAGTTTGTTACTCGACTGGACCAAAGTTAGAATTTTTGGCATAGGTGTTGGCATCTATTCGTATGAAGTAAAAAGTTACTTGACAGGGAATCTCGAAAACATTCTTTTTTTTTTAATAAGCGGTCCGCCCTATATTTTTAATAAATGCCTTCCTGTTGAATCATTCTATTTATTAATGAAAAATTTAAAAGACCTCAGTGTACCTACTACCTTCTAATTTACATTCATCTTTTATTCTTTATTTTTAAGTAAAAAAACTTTAGCATCAATATTGTAAATAAAGATTTTAATATTTTACTTAATACATACTGTAACTACTTACAGCAATTAATTATAGGGTTTCCTTAACTACTCAAGGAACTCTTATTTTTGTTAGTTTTGTCATATTTATCTGTCCGCGGCTTAGAGTTTAAGCTGTAATTTTGTCTGGATATATATAGGTATATATTATTATACCCTTACTTGAGTGGAGATTATGTTTTTTTCCCATATTGTGGGGTCTATAGGTCTTTAAGAAAAATCGTAAAGAAAACTTTTCGAATTAGTAGAGTAGTTTTGAATTAGTAAAGTTAGAGTAGTAAATGCTATGTATTTATTTACATAATTTCATTCTATGTATTTATTTACATAAATACATAGAATTTTCAATACGTATTTAGATACTTATAGTTTCAGGAGCAGACAAATAGTATTTACAGGTACCTAGCTAAACCTTAAACGACAACAAATTAAACCGATGCCTGGAACTAACTGCAAGACTACCACGCATTTGATATTTTTTATGACATTTATTTATTAATTATTATTGCCGTAACAATGTCAATGAATGATAATGTTCATGTTACTTACAATAATACCATTGTTCGCCGGACGTAACCAAAACTTGTATTGACTAAAATCCTTACTCATTGAAACGCATTGAGGTCGGTTCAGTATTGTCTTGGATTGGATACAGTGCGTATTGTTGGGTTTAGTTATTTGAATTATCACATTTTATTTGTCATGAACGTTTTCAGTAAGTATTCAATAAAATATTTACACACAGAGTAGCTGGCCTATAATTTATGTTTTTCCATCTTAATTTTGACTTTCTAAATAACTGTGTAAACATTATCTTCTATATGTTTACATAGTTGTTTAAAAAATATTAGGAACAAAGTAAACTAGCGCGTCTTCCATTGTTAGGTACCTTATTCTAAAAAGGACAGCGAGAATACAACCAAATATATCCAAATAGGTAATATTAAGTGCTTACATATAAGATTTTAATTCAATAAACATAATCGACTGTAATAAAAATTTACATGATTTTTATGAGACATAAATTCAGAATAACGATTCCCAGAAATCTATATTAGAGAAATGGTATGTTGAATAAAGAATAACATTTATGTATCATAAAATCGAGTGATATCGAATAACGCAAAATCAACAGTAAACTTAAGAGCGTGTTTATTTTCTTTACGATCATTTTTTTTAAATCGAAGATCGGGTAATGTAATTTGCCGTAATTTCCAATGAAATTTTTTATTTCAATTCATTTCAATCTTATTTATATCATCGTGATATAGGTAAAATAGCTATAAAATAACGCTACCGATTTATATATCTAATGCGAGGCGTAATTTTTTCTCTTTCTTCGTCGTGATTTAATCATGTGTCATTACAATAATCATCTAATATAATAGCTAGCTAGCATAGCATCAATAACTCAGGAAATTATATGGTGTCCATAATTCGCGTAACTAAAAATATTTTTTTTTTTCATCTTCGAGCCGATATAACTCCGTCCCGACTGAGTTTACAAATATCATTCCTTTACAAATATTGCTTCTTGTATTTTTCTGTACAAGCATACAAAAAATGGTTGACCGCCGCGCTAAAAAGAAAAGGCACCATTCCTCCATACAAAATAGTCATTGTCCTTTATATTGATGGCGCATTTGAAAATAATTTTCATTTCATGATTAATAAGACAATTATATTTAGTTACAATTGACTCTTCCTTACCATCAAAGTTAAATAATGACGACATTTAACTCAGATTCACATTTCAATTTTTTTTTTTAAATTCTTAATTATCTCAAAAAAAATTAAGAGAACCAAAAGCTATGTGAAGTTTATGTAGAGCTTTATAAAACTTGTTAATATTACCATTAATTTTTTCAGTAACTTCGAAATTTAGAGGAGACAGGAAATATACCAATAAAATTATAGACACTTGCTGCAACTGCAAATTTTAACTACCATATGCAACAGTTTCAAAATAATCAACTTCATAATTACAATATCGATATTCAATTTGAGGGCTAGGTATACAATTTTAGAAATACACGTTAACTGAATAAATTCTAAGTATAAACTATCTCTTCACTTTCCAGAGTCTCCTTCGGTAGCTGGTCTCACTTCTATATTTCTTACGATGTTGAGCGTGGTGCATCCGCAGTCAGTGCCCGCAGATATGGAAACACCCCCGTTTAACACACTGTACAAATGGAAACAGATAGACTACGAATTTCCTTCACACACCTATCGGCGGAGAGCTATGCTGGATAGGTAATGGTGAAATATTTGCCCAAATATTTTAATTACAATTATTTGGCAGTACTTACTTGACTAAAGACTTCATAATTATAAACCAAAGGCAATGCCAATTATAATATTATACACTTAAGTTAATCTAAAAACCTACCTCTTTACGTGTGACAGTGACTTAAGAAACGTATATCATCCTAAGTATATCATCTTCTGTTTCAGAACATTTATACCAGAAAATAATTTACCACTGGGATTGGAAGTGTGGGGCTCCCGAGTATTTGTTACCATTCCTCGGTGGAAGAAAGGCGTGCCGGCCACACTGGCGGTCGTGTCCCGCTCCGGAGGCATTACTTCTCCGCCTCTGAGGCCATATCCGAACTGGTCCATGAATAGCCTGCCTAGTGAGTATCTATAAATAATTATCTTTGTAATAAAAAAATAATTATCATTCTAGTTTGTTCAGAGTTCAGAATAAGAACAGTTTAAACAAAATTTCATTAATTGTATGATTTCCGATCTAAGTTTTTCAGTAATCTTTGGAAATACGTAATAATAAAAGAATAAAGGCATAATTTTACATATTTACTAATTAATTGAATATTTATTTTTATTCTTTCCAGAAAAGGGCCACAACTGTTCTGGATTGATATCAGTGTTCAGAGTTAGTAGTGATTCGTGCGGCAGGTTATGGGTCTTAGACTCAGGACAAACGGATTCTGCGAGCGCTTCCAACCAGTTGTGTTCACCGAGCCTTCTGGTTTTCGACCTTGAAACTGATCAACTTCTGGCTCGCTACCTGATACCGGATGAATTCGTATTGCAAGACTCTTTGTACTCTAATCTAGTAATCGATACCAGAACAAGTGACTGCTCCGATCTCCACGTCTACATGGCGGATACCTGGCGCTTTGGACTTCTAGTGTTTAGGCTAAGAGACGAAAGCTTTTGGCGCTTTACCCATCCCTACTTCTTCCCTGACCCATTGGCATCGAACTTTACTCTTCACGGTATAAATTTTCAATGGACTGATGGGATTTTTGGGTTAGCACTATCGCCAATAGATCAGTTCAACGAGAGAATTTTATTTTTTCATCCTATGTCAAGTTATAGAGAGTTTTTCGTGTCCACTTCTGTTTTACGTGATCCTTACCGTGTGGACAACAGTTCTTCGGAGTTCAATTTAGTGGGCGCAATAAGAGGTGTAGCGAGCCAAACTTCAACTTCGGCAATCGACAATAGGGGAGTGATGTTTTATGGACTAGTACTTCAGGATGCTGTGGGATGCTGGGATACTAATAAGGCGTTTCATAGAAAGACTAATATGATAGTTACTACGAACAGTGAGACGTTAGTTTTTCCTAACGATATAAAGATCGATCAGGAACAAAATGTGTGGGTGATCTCGAACAGATTACCTTTATTCCAGGATGCCCCGCTGAACCCTGATGATTACAACTATCGCATCATGTATGCTGATGCGGTCGAGGCAGTGAGAGGCTCAATATGTGATCCAGAAATTTCCAGCAAAAATGCATATTAGATTTTCCTTACTATAAGTACGTTTAAAACTGTGTGAATGTTGAACAAAAAGCTGTAAATAATCAAAACAAAGATTATTGTCAGATATTATTTTTGTACACTTAATTCCTTACTATTTTTTTTTAAATATCCGTGTTCAAAAATTCCTAGGATGCGCGGCTAGTCTAAAGTTAATAGATTATTTTAACCAATTTACCTTTCAATCGAAACCTTCTAATAAACAACCAAAATACGTGAAGGCCTTGAATTCGAAACCAATGTAAATTGTGTCATTTTATAAATTCTGGATACAGAGTTGAAAAGCGCAGCAAAAAATAAGGAACTAAATAATGCAGTGTCAGTTTTGAAGTTTCAGCACAATTAGAAAAGTAAAAATACTTTATAATTATTCATGCGGTACATAGGTAAACCGTAACTACTAAAAAGAAATCTTGTAACCGCACTTGTTGTGACATTACTTTTAAGAATTCTTACCGATTGTATTACGTATTACCTATGCCCAATCTACTTCTCGTTGAAACATAGAACCAGAGATATAAACATTTGTATGTAGAGGTACATATGAATAATGGTATTATTAAGACTTTGGATTAGACTGTAAATTAACAATCGACACATGCATGAAGAGATTACTTAGCCATCGATATTCATAATAGGAAAGATCCGTGGATTTCGGAAGTTTGTTTTTTAATTTGAAATCTTTAATGGAACTGGCATGGTAATAACATAATAAAATCCGTACAGAGCTTCGCAGGGACAATGTCTTGACCGCATGTCCTTATTTTTAACCCCTTATAAAGAAGAGGGGTGTCATAAGTTTGACGCTAATGTCTGTCGGTCTGTCTATCTGTCTGTGACATCGTTGTACTCATACAGATGCACCGATGAGATATCGATCCTGTTTTTTACGTGAAAGTAAGTTCCCTCGAAGTGGTTCTTAGCTATGTTTGATGAAAATCGTATCGGCTATTTAAAACTTATTGGGGTAACGCTTGAAAGTCGGGGCTCTCCCAAGTAAGTAAAGTAAATAAATGATGGCGCTACGAATATCAAGTCGAATCTGTAGTTTTGCTACTCATCATTAGACTAGGAGTTCTTGACACTTGGAGTTCTTTTTTAATTTGCTTAGCAAATAAACTTGTTAATCTTCTAATAAGCGTCGATATTTTTTTGAGTTGGTTGATACAGACTAAATCGACATTGCTCAGCAATAAATAATTGCCACTGAAATAAAAAAGTAGTACTATACCCTAATGGTATGGCATAATGCTGGAGGTTATTTAACATAAAAGAAAATACATAAAAAGCAGTCTGTAACACCTTTAAGACTTGAACGGCAAAGCTTACCTCTAGTCTTTTTATGGTTTCAGTCAAGCTTCAGTACGGATCCGAAACATTTAAGGGTACATCGCTGTGTGTAAAATAAAGTTTTATATGTGTGTATAATACTGATTGCGTGTGTACAAATAATGTAAAATCATATGTTGGGTACACCGTTTTCTCTATATTTTATTTGTCAGTATGAATTTGTGCTGTGTTTTATTGCTATTCAAGTGGTCGTTTCATCTCACGGACTGTTCGCCCAATGACTTAAAACCTTTTTTGAATTGGAATTTGTCTAAAATATACAGAAAAACTTTCAGAGCGAAAATTATTGGATTCTGTCTGAACAGTTTTCTATTAACGAAAGTCATACTTTTTTCTTGGTCTTTTTTCAGAAATATAATCTACAGTTGGTATCACAGGCTGGACAGTAAACACAATCATATTTTTATTAAAGACTCACACGCTGTACCGATCCCATGTAAAGTGATATAAGGCGAGAAAGAAGATTCTTGACACAATTGTTGTTTAAAATCTCCATGTTGATGCAGTGTTGATAATTTACTTCCGCGCCTTATAGTCTATCTACATTTTATCGCAAGTTTGGAAATGCGCCTAGTCATTATTGTTCTGTTACTGTTACCTTGGTGTATTTGCGTAGATATATTTACAAAGGAGTTAGCTAGAAAAGTTCTTTGTCGTCTTTTGAGATATGTTTTTTGTATTTTTATATTTAAAACTGTTTGATGTAATAAAGTTATAGGTACTATTTCTTGCACGCATATATTTTTGTTTTTGTTGGATATGTATAAACGTATCTATATTTAAAGCATGCAAATATTTAATTGAGAACAAAAAATATTTTACTAGCAAAAAATAATAGTCATGGGTAGTATGAACGCCATGGCTTCTATTTTATAAAATATTTAGTGAAAAGTTTCGGAGTAAAAAGTTACCTACCTACTAAACTACCTACGTAAAATTACAAGTTTTTAATACATGGATGTAGACTGTAGTTATATCCTCGTAATCTATGGTAGGTTCACTGGTAGTTTCTACAGGTATAGGATTAGTTATTCCGAAATTTTACCTAAGTATTAATGTTTTTTTATTCTTTGGTATTCATTTCATACTTTTATAATTTGAATGTCTGATATTGTAAGGGTGTTTCTTCAAAGTTTTAAAAGATTTTTTTGTAATAACAAAACAATATAAATATAAATTTAATGTTACAACGTATAATTATTACATCCACTTACCTACAGGTATATTAAATGAGAATTAAAAATAATTTATTTGCTTACTGGTTGTTTTTTTATACATATTTTATTTTATTTTATCAAACTTTATTGTTCCAAAGTACAAATATACTTTTAACAAATGGGAGCATTAATATATTAGGTACATGATGACTACACAAGCACATCTCTATTCTTGGACTGAGATGATGATGATCCTTTTTCTGGAGAGTAGGTATATAAGCTTTGGTAAAAGATGAGCTTATTAGTTTGCGATTATGACATAAAACAATTATTTTAAATACTTTTTATGACAACACGCACTGAGGTGTGGCCAGGGGCAAAGATAATATAATTACTAACGTAACAGATACCCAACGCCATAGAAACGATTGGAGAGCCCGTAAGCACGCAAAACTGGAGTTGCGGAGCGGCCTCTCAGAGATGGCAGCACACACGACTAGCCAAAAAGATGACGAATAAAGTGTTGAATATACTTTAAAAAAATATATTGAACTTCATAAAGGTCGTATTTAACTAATTAGAGTACTACTTTATTTAAATAATAGTAATAAAAGATTTTTATGTTTTAATTTTTACCTTAAAGCGCCATCTAGTTACAAGGAAAAGAAATAATAATGTTTATATGACGATGGGTAGGCATGCCAGGGGTTATTCCATAAAATAATACTCCTGCGTACTGCTTTTGGAATAGCGTAAAGACGTCATTATCTTATGTTCTGCATTTATATAACGGAAAGGTAACAATAAAGTAACATGTGATTAAGATATTCCCAGAGTAGCGCATTACCTTTAATCCCTGAAACGAACTTTTTAATAAATCAAATTAATTATAATGCTATTGTATTGAACAACCCCTTTTAAAAAATAGGTCGCATGAAAGCTCAAATTATGTAGGTATATTTAAAGGTCTAGATTATAATAATCATAATTATCAATTAATGTGGACGTTTAAATTCTTTTTTTATGGGACAAAGTTTCTAACAATACAGAAATACTTAATTACGTTATTTTTATACAATGATTGATTGCGTTAATGCATGTTAAGCATCACTTGGTGCGAGCTGCTTGAATGGGTGCGGCACATCTCTAGCGCCGGCTAGTTCCAGTTATTATTATAGCTATATTAAAGGCATTTTAGGCTTATCGATAAATCTGAAACCAATATTTTAATTAAGTAGTGGTCTACTTAATTTAAATATCGAAAAAAAAATTGGTAATTTATTGTTAAATTGGGAATGTGCCAAGGCAAATTATCCTAAATTAGTTTTTATCAGCGTAACATATAGACTGACTAATAAAAAGGGCCTTGGGTAAGGCAAAAATCTGCCTGTAAATGTTTTTTGTGATATTTTTTTATATAAATACTTAAAAGTAAAATAAATGTTGGTCACTACTCCTTTCGAAAGAAAAATATTAATTAAAGACTACTAACAATAGAAATGAATACTATTAGACTAAATAGGTCTTAATTCAATCAAGCATATGGTCCCCCTGGGTCTACGGACATAATAAAAAGAATGCGCATCATTATCGGATGCGTGAATTCTTACTATCGGTTAAACATTTCATCAAGAACTAAATTTATGAACTAGTATTTCTTGTCGGTGGAGTGTTTTCCATGTTACGGAGACAAAAAATACTCCACTAATACAAGAAACTAGTTTTCGGCTTAATATTTGACCTCCCTATCTATATAACACAACTTTTTTCGCATTTTCTCGCCATTTCTTTTACTTAATTCGCATGATCTATTATTTACATATATGATTATTTATTATGATTGTTTTCTGTGTCTATCCAACCGAGTATGAAGCATATCATTAAATAACAGACTAGTTTAGAGTTCTTCATTTATGTAACACCATCCACCAGCCTGCAGAAGCTGGCAGTTCACTCAAACGTGTGTCGACTAACACCAGAGGCAAACGTGGTGCGCACCACAGATTAGCGCTCACTTTCCGTGGCCAAGTGTTGTGTAGGGGAGAGGTTCGTAATACTTATTTACCTCACTTATTTTACCCATTAAGCCTGCTGTACACGAGTACAATATTTTTGACGAGCGGTTGCTGGTTTCATTGTTAATATTCTTATAGATTTATCTCCACAACGCAATGTTACGCTACTCGCACAAAATTAATCTACCCGTGTGCAGTGAGCTTATATTTTTGTCTATCTCATATATACTTAAAAATTTTGACAAAACTGCATGTAAGATCACAAAAAAAAGATATCATTTTTTTTATTTTAGTACAAATACATAAATATCGTTGGTGCTTAATTGATGCGAGTATATATTAAATAACACGTATGAATACCCTTAACCAAAGCAAATTATATATTAACTATGATAATAACTTATAACTAACTGAAGGTAGAGGACTGGTTCAGGCTTATCTGTCTAGAATACTTATAATGGTAAATAAGTAAAAACATAGTAGAACCCCGTTTTAGGGTTCCGTAGTAAAGAAGGAACTCTTATAAATAAATATAATTATTCTATAGTTTCACCATGTCTGTCTGCCCGTCCGTCCGCGGTTCTATTCAGAGACTGTAAGTTCTAGAATGTTGTAATTTGGCATGGGTATGTATTTTAATCATACCGAAAAAGTGATAAATAAAAACCTAAAAAAAAATTGAGTATCATTTTTTGATTTAAGGCGGATCCTTAAATAAAAAAATAAGTATCAGAATTTTTATTTTCTTTAATATTTGGTTTTATGGTAAACATTTTTGTTGCAGTCAAGTGTCCCCTTCTCCCCCTCTTTCTGCTAAATGGTTATTTATGGACACGTGAAAAAATTCACAGTAGTAGAATATAAAGCGAAGTTTAAAGGAGAACTATCAGAGCTACTTATAAAATTAAATCGTAAAAGGAACATTTTAAACAAATTCAGTAGAAGATTAGCTTTCAGACGTTTTTAGTGGCGCACCTAAACTCTCAAAAGTCGGTAGTCGCAACTACGGAACCCTACACTGCGTGTGGCTCGACACTCACTTGGCCGATTATTTATTTACATTCGTATTACGTACCAAGACCATTTTAATACCGTTACTACGAAATATGTTTAAGCGTATCTAATCTATTCACTTGTCCCAGGAATGTTTAATCATCATCATACAATAAAAAACTCTACTATATTATCAATAAATAAACTTATTTAATTTTGTCTTATTACGCAATACATTTATTGAAATTAGCGCAAAAACAAATAAAAAATCAAAACGAAGTCAACAGATATTTTAAGATTCTAAATTACGCAAATAATGTTTGCAGAAAATTTAAATTTATAATCAAACCGAAATGAACTAATTTCGTAATCACACGACAACATGAAATGGGCTTAGATTTTAGTAGTTCTTTCTAATCGATTACCTAAGTGTGTATCTTGCTGAAGTGAAATCAAGTTTAACAACAAGTTGATAACAGCGGGTTGTATTTGTACAACCTAAAGCGAATAATGATAGGTATGTACTTATTTATGACGGTTAACAATCTTTTGTTTTCAATGTGACTTTGTACAAGAATATTCTCATATTTTTCCAAATGTAGAGTCAATTGAGAACGGTCAAGTATGGGGCGTTGACCATTTGAAATTATAAACAAATTCAAGAAGATAGGTAGTTTTAATATTTTGAAACATACCTACCTACAAACATGGCTCTAATCTTAATTTCTATAGGGCACGGGCAAAATGACCGGCGACATACCATAGACAATAGAGGTACCTATGAGCTAAAAAAAGTTTTGAATACACAATGTTTGAGACCCTTTTGAAAAATACGGTAGGTAAATATTGTTTAGGTTGTTTACAGTAATTTTTATTAATCATATAATAAATCATAATCATATTTAGCTTGCATAATGATAAAGAATAGAGGCATGTTGGTAAATTTTGTCCAGTTTAGCGTGATGCTGTGGGTTTGAGACATTCACGAACTGGTTGCGCCAGCCTTGGCGACCTCCGCTAGAGTCGAACTACATGTCCGACTTCATTAATCAATCCATTATGTTAAAATAAACAAGCAACTCATTTACATAGACAGCTTTTGATTACTTAAAAAGTAAAATAAAATATTGCAATGTATTGGTATCTGATATTATATGGTTGTATCAAGCCGACACCAATATCGCTACCATCACTTCTCCGTATTAGCTATATACATTTTAGTTTAATTATACATACCTATAGGTAACGAGATTTTTTCCTCTAACGTAGTAGATAGAGTTCATACATCTAACTATTCGAGATTTGCACTTCCCTTGTCATTCTCCATATCACCCTGTAGATGAGATCATTACATTTGTATTTGTGTATACAACTGTATATACAAATACAAATGTAATGAAATGATTATAGAGATCCAAAGATCCGCCACGTCAAAATTGTTTGCTGTTATAACAACATTTTATACCTAAAAGATACAAATATATAGTAAGTTTTAGAAAGTACATATCCAAAATACCTTTCATATTTTTAAGTAAAAGTAAATATTTATTCTTAAATTTAGTTTGTCAATTTTCAGAATGACGATATTGAAGTGCCTGGTTGTTCTTGTCTCTGCAACAACGTTCTGCGGCAGAGAGGCTTTTGCCAAGAACAAACCTCTAGGCACTCTGTACCGCTGGAAACAAATCGACTACGCGTATCCCAGCGACGAAGACCGTCAGGATGCTGTTAACAACCAGTAAGTCACTAACATATTTTTTATAGATTTTTCTTTTGACGTGAGCCATTTTTGTTGATGCCATTTTGATTTGATTTATTTTGTGTGAGTTCATTATGGTCTAAAGGGGCCATATTAAAGCTTGTATGACGTATCTTTTCTTCTTATTATTTACGAACTTGCTCATGTTGGTGGAGTTAAGTGAATATGTTATGCCTCTATTACTCTTGTTTATGTCCTAGTAGAATAAGTTAGGAATAAGGACTCCTAACTTTCTTTAATTTATTGGAAAAAATCTTCAAGCAAGTATGACAGACACATAGCTAATAACTTTTAAAAAAATCTAGGTTTATAGTCTATAACAAGCGGACAGCCAAAACGCTTTCAATGATGCCTTCTTTTTGTCAACCACATTTGTAATTTGTACTCGTATACCATGGATATCTTGGAAGAAACGAGGGAACAGATGACATACATACATAGCGACGATACACCGTACTGTTGACTTTGCAGTTTGCCGTAGTCGGATAAAAATAAAGTATTAAAAATATTAAGTTTGAGTTCTAATTCATTTCACAAGTATACGATATGTCATCTCATTTCTCACTTTACTTTTTAGGGAATTTATTCAGGCCAACGTGATTGTACTGGGCATTGAAAGATGGAAAGACAGAATATTCCTCAGCACCCCGCGCTGGAAGACAGGAGTGCCGGCTACGTTGTCTGCGCTGTCCATACACGGCGAAGAAGAGTCTCCGTTGCTGGAGCCCTATCCCGACTGGGACTGGCATAACGCTGGTAAGCCAGAAGCTTGTTAAATCTGGCGGTATGCTTTAAAATTTAAATTGCCTTAGATTAAATTAAAAGGATTTAATTGCTATGGCTGTAACAATTGAAATTGTAAATATAGGTACTTAGAATACATATTATAGTGATACTAGCTGTGCCCGTGGGCTTCGCTCCCAGTGGGAATTTCGGGAAAAGAACTATCTTATGTCCTTCCCTGGGTATCAAACGATATCCATATCAAATTTCAACTAAATAGTTTCAGTGGTTGAAGAGTGAAGTGGCAACAAACTAATATACAAATTCACTTTCGCATTTATAATATTAGTAGAAAGTAGGATAGGATTACAATACATATCTAGTAATACTTAATATGTAGTAAATTCGCGACTCTTTTACAATCGCATATTTCGATAACCACTTGGCCAATTTGGCTCATGTTCGAACTATATAATATTGGTCTCATTTATCTACTTAGCTTATTAGAAATCTTATACCTTTAAACGAGCAATTCTTGTATATTTATTTATTTATATGTATATAAATTTCTGTGATCTCGAAAACGGCTCTAACGATTTCGCTGAAAATTGGTATATGGGGGTTTTCGGGGGTAAACAATCGATCGTGATTAGTCTTGTGTTTGGGAAAACGTGTGTTTTCGAGTTTTCATGCGTTTTTCTCTCCACGCGAAATATGGCCGCTAATTTTGTCACGCCGGCCGCTATCCGTTTGGCTTAGCAGTTTATGATGCGAACCGCTAGAAAGAGTGTTACGGGCTCGAATCCCACTTGGTGACATACTTTTGTTTTTTTATGTTCAAGGTTATATATAATTTTTTATTTTGAATTGTTTTTAGACAAGTTTAAAAAAATGTAGTTAATGTTTGAGATGTAACCGAGCAAAGCTCGGTCGCCCAGGTACTAAGGATTTAAGATATTTACTAAAATTTAAATACAAAAAAAAGTATTTCTGGTTTGTTTGTTTTCGAGTGATTAATAAAATTGTATAAAGTTATTTCATACGTTGATTTTAGTTATTATCAATTGTAGACCGATTGTTAATCAAATTCGCCAGGCGAAATAATTATTATGAGCATGATTGTTCATATCCCGTAAATTCTTATTAACACATTGATTTGCAGAAACCAACACTAATAACATGTAAAATATTATGATATATCTTTACTTTCTTTTTGTCAACAGAGAATTGTACGGGGTTCACATCCGTGTTCCGCATGGCTATAGACCACTGCGGTACAATGTGGGTACTGGATTCTGGACAAGTGGAAGCTTTTGAAACCCCACGACAACTTTGCCCTCCAACACTATTCGCCATCGACTTAGAAACAGATAATGTAATCGGAAAATATCCGATTCCCGAAGAATTTGTATTGCAGAATTCTTTGATTACTAATATTATAGTAGATTCAAGAGACGCGCGATGCAGAGATCTTCATGTTTACATTGCTGACGCATGGCGTTTCGGACTCATTGTCTTCAGGGAGGAAGATGAATCTTTCTGGAGATTCACCCATTACAGCTTCTATCCTGAGCCTTTGTTATCAAATTATACTCTACATGGACTGAATTTTCAATGGTCGGATGGTTTATTCGGAATGTCACTTGGAAAATTTCAGTCTGGCGACAGACACCTGTACTATCACTCAATGTCCAGTTCTCTCGAATTCGTGGTGAGCACGTCCGTGATAAGAGACCCTTTGCGGGTCAGCGACGCTGTAGGCGAATTCAAGCTGCTAGGCGAGAGTCGCGGCGCCGACGGACAAATCTCGGCCTCAGTCGTAGACCGCAACGGTGTTATGTTCTATAACCTCATTTCACAGGACAGTATCGGATGTTGGGACACGCGTAAACCGTATAAAAATGAGAATTTGGAAATTATTGCACGAAATAATAAGACATTAGTATTCCCAAACGACTTACGTGCAGACCATGAAATTCCCCAAAAGCTTTGGATTGTAACTAACCGCTTGCCAATGTATCAATTTAATTTAATAGATCCAAATGAATATAATTATAGAGTCATATATTTAGATCCCATTAAGGCAGTGCAAGATAGTAAATGTCAGCCTACAATACCTGAATAATTGTACTCGATACATGTATATAGGTTAGTACAAAATTTTATTTAATCTTTATCTATATTATAATGAGAGACTATACCAATTACTAACAGTAGGTATCTTCATTACATATTTTTACTTTAATTTCCTTTTTCATTCTTAACTAAAATATCACACCCTTTCTTCTTATTTTTTGTCTTCGGGTGAATTCCTTGTAGTCGAGGAATTCTTTTTCACTCCGGATTTTGTCGAAGTTTGGGATGAGCCTGCTCTTGAATTAATTTCATCTTCTTTGAAAGATTCACTATTTAAAAGCAGACGACCATTATCAGATATAGTAGAATTTGCACTATTATTAATATCCAATTTCTTATCTCGTCCTAATGACATTTCTGAATTTTCAACAATCGGCTCACTACGTTTAGTCTCTTGTATTTTTTTGGCCTTAGAGTGTCTTGTTTTGTTTTGTAAAGATAGTCCGCTAGTTTTTGACGACTTACTGTACATCGAAGCATTCTCTTCTGTTCTTTTTGAAAAATTAGGTTTATCGTCGTCTCGAAAACTTTGGCGTAGATCTGAATGCTTTTTATTAAAAATTTGAGGATATTCCTGAAGATATGATGCAGTATTAACTTTGCTGTTTCCTACTGATATAGGAGTGTCAGTGTCTTCAGGTCTTAATGTCCCGCAATCTATATCATCACGTTTGGATTTCATTATGAATGACTGTGAATCAAATGGCATTGAAGAAACCGCATCAGCAGAATTTTTATTCAAGAAAGCACTTATTCTTAGCATCATAACCCCAAACTGTTCAAGAATACGATCCGAATCACGGGGAATTCTGACTTCACTATTAAACCAATCATCGAAGCATCCTGAATCTAATATGTTACGATTAGAGGTTGCTGACTGATGATGTGGTACTATGGTGTCATAATCACCGCCTAAGATAGGTCTATCTTCTGAATTTTCTAATGATTGGAAACAAATTTTATGGCGGTCGCCATCGTTGCTCGTAGGCAAATTATTTCCGGTGTGACTGAAATATTAAATTGAATAAGAATACCATCACGTGATATAAGGTAGACAATTTAATTTTACAGATTGAAAAAAGATTACTTACAAAGGAATAACTAGCTGTCGTAATTGATCTTCTCCTAATAACGATTTGGTCCTTCGCCTGCGAATAGCAAGTTCAAGTCCATAATCGCTATCTTCTGCCGGAAGCGTTGCTGGGAAAGTCTTATATACTGCAGCAACTTTGAGGGTATCGTAGTAACTGTTAAAAAAGCTAATATTTTCAAACCACTTTCAAAATCATTTTAATATCAGTCATGTAATCAAATTGGTTCGTCTTACCTGTAGACAAGCATCCACATATAAAAAACCGGTGTAATCGAGATAGCTTTTAAGATGACAAATCTAATGCAGGGCGGTCTAGAGGCTCCTAGCATCACGCATGTACCGAGCCCTAAGGCCAAGCTTGTCAATTCACATAAAAGTTTTCTTATAGCAGCCAAAAGAAGCCAGGGCAGCACCAATGTTGGCCGTTCTTCCTACAAGGGAAAAATATACTTTTTACGATAAGCTAAACTCCATGCAAACTCGGTAGATAACTATATACTCGTAAATGTATAGTTATAGTTAATGTATATACCTATGAAAATGCAAATCTTACATCTTATGGGAGAATTGCTGGTATCTTAGAAAGATTTGTTTGAATTGATAGCCTGATACACCTGGTATGCTTACCTATTGTAAAATATTAGTTTATAAAACAACTGTATAGCGAAGAGGTTATTAAGTGAAATACTTAAAATGTTACTTACAAGGAAAACAGGATAAAGTAAGACGATGTACGACGCCAAATAGACATAAACCGTGAAGCACTGAACAAGCATAACTCCGGAGATGACAGTTCGCAGCGTGCGCTGCACCGGCAGGGACAGCTCCGGTGGCATCGTCATCTGCCATACCTGTGAGAATTCACTGCGAATGAAACAAGCGAAAACATAGGCACACTAAATTTTTAAGGATTTTTCTCTTTCTGAAAAGAGCATAATTCACGAAGCAAACTCCATGCAAATATCATTATAAACAATTCTAGGTTATGATCATTGATTATCAGATCATCAATGTCCATAGACTCGCTTCTGGTTAGCGCTAGTTTAGATAGTCTAGTAGTTAGCGTATTTTCGATTATAGGTATCTACTTGCAGGAACACCGGCAAATGTGATGAAACGTATATTCCTTGATCATCGTTGCCCAAAGATCCGGCTGGCATGATTCATTCATTGAAATTTAAGAACGATGCTCTGGTCGGTGGAGTTTCTTCCATTGCCGTCTGTTTTCAGCCAGCCTTTCTCTGTACCTATTTATACGTATATATTACAGGACTGCCTACAAGTAGTTAAGTATTGTTATGTAATACCAGCGAGTCTCATAAGCACCTCTTTAACACGCAACTATTTGTAGGTACATGAAACATTATGTATTAAACTTTATTCTGTAGCCACTACTTATGTAAACTAAATCTGATAAATGACTGTTTGACCTTTAAGACTTATCAATCAGCTCATCCTTATTAACCACGGCAAGTATATTCGAAACTATTTCGTTTCAAGTTTCGTTTAAAAGTGCGCGTTATGGTAGCATGTTTATATTACACAAAGATTATTGCGACTCTTTCATCGTGGAAATGGGCACCTGTTTTAGATTGGCGTTCACTTTGAAGAGCGTAGCGTCGAATATCGTTCTCACTAGCCCCAGCAGCGTCCACACGCAGACCTCCGACTGCAGGCTTAAGCCCACGCAATTTAATACGTTCCACATTTTATTTTTTGTTTTGCTCCGGAATTACTTAAGGAAATTTTACGAATATGGCATTGTTAAATTACACAATTTAAACTGTAAATTCATTGAATTTGATTTTTATTTGTAGGTAGTGAGTTTGATGCCATTTTATTGTATTTTTTATTAATGACAAGACATTTGTTGACGTGCCATTTTTTATTTCAACAGATAACATATTATTATTAAATGTTATCTGTTGAAATAAAAAATATAAGATAACAAAAATTACTCCAACCTGAAAATTTGAGGTTTATTACCATGAAAATATTTAAATTGAAAATATAGTTTAAAATGTAATTGTATATTGGATTCTTAGTTTCATGGAGAAAGTTGTAATTCAAGCCCGAATAGATTTGTATGATTTGTTATCACGCATCTATTTAATTAAATATAGACCAGAATGAATTAATTACTACGTTGTCTCAGCTTAATTTGCTTCAATCTTGATATTTCGGTGCAAGAAATGCCAGTGTAGTCATCGTCATTGTGCGTCAGTAGTTTGATGATACAGAATCGAATCGTGAACGAGAACGAGCACGACTTCACCGAGCGTAGAGCTCAGACTGACGTAAGAAGTTGACGGTGCGGTCGGCTCTACGGTACCGCGCGCGATTTCCACCAATTTCCACTATATCGTGATTGAATACGAAGTGTAACACCATAATTGTTCTATTTCAATACTTGTTATATTTTTGTTAAAGTGCAAAAGATAACTTCAAGTAGAAAACACAAGTGAAAAATCAGTGACTATCATATTTACATAAATCCACGGTCAAGGTAAATATTACTTGAATGTTTTTAAGATCATAGAGCTGTTAACAATTTGAAAAAAATGTTCTTTAACAATGTTAATGTTCATTTAATGTATACTATAATTCCCGATTAGAAGACCTTGATTTTATTTCAGAATAATATATTTGGGTTGCGTCCTTACCTTGAGCAGTATGAGTCGCAGGTTATTTTTAAGATTTGAGTAAAGATTGGTTTCGTGATGTATATATTATAGGATATCTACAAAGTATTAAAAACAGTAAGAAAAATGGCAGCAAACGAATATTTAAAATCATCTATTATGATATTATAATAGAAACAGACAAATAGACTAGCGGTATTGTTGGCTGCAATTTTTATCTACCTTCCTATTGTCTTGATAGTTGAGTACAAGTAGCAAGTTGGTTTAGATATTTCAAAATAACAAAAAACTTACCAACTACCAATCAACACTCCCTATGAGTTCAAGTCAAAATTGGTGACATAAGTAGGTTTAAACGGTTTAAAGGTAACTTTACTAACTGCTAAGTTATTGACATGTCAAATGTCTACTGAAACTTACTATTATATTGGGCAATCAGAACCTATCACAAATTTTATAAAAAATTATTCAAATACTGAAAGACTAAGTTCAGAGAGCGTTATGTATTGTTAGAGAAAATAACTCTGATTTAACAAACACATACAAGACATCTGGGATGATGATGTCATGCAGAATTTACAGCGTAAAGCGTACTTAGAGCGCGCATGAAGCTGACCGAATAATACGCTTTTATATACATAGGTACACTTCTCAAATAGGTAACATTTTAAAAGAAATATGACAACATATTTCCTTCAAACGACTTTACACTACAATACAAACATAACAAGATCAAAATAGGAATGAAAACTAGTCATAAAAAAAATCAAAAACATGGTGGGTAGACGATATTTTAACGTATTTAAAAATTGATAGAGAATAATATGTAGCCAAGAAATTTGAAAGTATGATGGTGTAATCCGTGTAATCGAATTTATTACATGGATAAAACTATCATTAAATTTGAATATTCAGTATGAGCAAATTAATTTTTTAATTAACACTATTTAAAACAAAATACGCTTTACTGTAAAAAATGAAAATGTAAATTAAATGAAAAGAAAACAACAACCTTTTACAACGGGTACTGTACTGAATATTAGATAAAGTAAATTAATTGTATGTTATTCATGTTTGTTACAAACTCCCAATATTGCACGCCATTGAGGTAGTGCTCTACTCTCAACATATATATAAGCATTTTTCTGGACTTAAACTGTCTATATTATATTCATATTGCACTTTGTTTTTCGTGGGTATAAGTGGCCAACACTGGTGTCAGATTTTTCAGGCTGCCTTAAGGCAGCTGACATAGCTTGACGACTGCCATACAATGCTGACAGCCGGGACCAACGGTTTATCCGTACCTTCCGAAGCACGAAGGAGCTCAAGAAATTTGTATGCCACTTGTGGTCATCCATCCAAGTGTGGACCACGCTCGGCGTTGCTTTACTTGCGAGAGCGCTAGCAATGCGCACTCCCGCCGGGCTACCGAGCTCATATTGCACTAATACAATAATATAAGAACAAAGATATGCAGAACAACCCTTTTATAAACACATTTTATACTTTTAGAAAATATTTGTCAATCATATAAAGAAAATATTTTAAAATTTGTTTGTTGTTGTCCGAATGTCTATGTGGATGTATGTCTGTATGGACGTATGTATCACTATTACGTCGAAATACTTAGTATTTGTACCATTTTTTTTAAGTTTCATCACGTCACGTGATTGTTTCCTATTGAAAATTACGGCCTAATTCAGTGTCGTTTAATTATAATTAATAAAATACTCGGAAAAAACTTGGCCGGTCTTTTGTATCCTGTGTTTGTATCTTACTTGTATGTAGTACATTTCTCTAGAACTAGTGGTTTTACACCTAAATAAAAGATAATATCGCGAAGTATTTAATATTAAAATTGAAGTAAATTTAGTTTTTTTTTTATTTACATTTTTATAATTTTGTAACGAGGTGTGCACTATTCATTTTTTCTAAAATTATTTCCGTATCGTACAGGTTGATCTAGACTTTGATAAAAAAATAACTATTTCAAACAAAAAGACTGGTTTAGTACTACGGATTATTATTGCAAAAAAGTTACTCTTGTTTTTTACAAATTGTAATCTTTTTTTAATGTCAATAAAGAAATCTTGATAAATTTATTTCATTACGAGTGTGTACGATTGTGCATATTTAGAAATTCGTCATTCTACAGTATTTCAACATCAACAAGATTCTTCTTTGGCTCCTTTGTTAGTTAAATATAATACGTAGTAATAAGGTGTGCTCAAAGTGGGGATCGAACCCGGAACCAAAGAAGCTGAGAACAGATTGACGGATGTTTACTATGACAACGTTATTATGAGAATATCGTAATAGTCGGTGGCCTAAAAATATGTCGAATCGTGGGCAGCAGTAGTTTTTAATGAAACGGCCTACGCCTCTGATCATGATCACCTTTTTATAATTTTATGAAACTTTAAAAAAGGTTTATTATTTTATGTTTCATGTATACCTGTTCGTTTTATGTACACTTTTAGTTGGATTTACTTCGATTATTTCAGACACTTACTATACTTACAAATGGGCATATCATTAAAAATTTGCTATGCGGCCATTTTCAATTAAAAGACATATTTTTTTTACCTATGAAGGGTTAATAATATAAGTATGTACTTACCATCATGGACGTATGTATTAACCTACATAAATTAGTATGTTTTACACCTTTCGTAAAAATTAAATCAATGCGTAGAGAGTATGAAATAAAATAATTACTTTTCGATATTTTGTTTCTATACAAACCATTTCTTACGAAATGCGTCGCGGCGGAAACACGTGTAACAACACAAACGCGGCGGAATTCCTGCGCTGTGATGTGCATGCGCTTGATCCAAAGACTAATAAAAAGGAATGGGAAAAATAACATTTCGAAACTTCAGTACAAATTACTCGTATAGTCTTCTCTCTCTGCGACAGTTACTGAAACACTCACATACATATTGCCTTAATGCATATGTAGATTAAAGAAGTTTGTATAATTATATTTTTAATACTACATATCTCTATTAACGAATTTAATTTTTAATAAAAGAAAACCGACTCCTTGGTCTCCAAAGTTCTTCAGGTCGGTTACAATACATGAATCCGGAAGGCTGAAGCTCGACGGAAATCAGGGAACTTTTATAAAAGTAGAAGTAGGTAATTAAATCATTACATTGTACTGAAAATTTACTGCAATCAGTATAATATTTTTAGTTCTGAAACTCGGTCATCTAAAAACACCTCTTTAAAAAGTCCATTATTGGATTTTACTTGGATTAATTTGGCTCATTAGATAGATTATTAAAAAGTCGGGTTACGTATTCAACATCCCTATTTGGACAGAAATCACAGGCATTATAGACTTTTCCATACTCTTTACACATATCTATTCTAGATACTCTTTAACGGTACACCGGGTGCAGAATAGAAAACAGTGTACCGTATGTCACTTCTCGGACATTACTCGTATGTACGGTACGTGAGAGCGGCTGGTCTGGCCATACAAGGAGTCGTGTGTTCGTACGGCAATACGGTACTAGTGCTAACATCGTCCGTTGTACTGCACTCGATTTCCTATACTTTCTAGACTTATATGAGTACTTAAGTGGCTTAGGAACTTGAAACGAAGTACCTATTTAACTAGTTAGTTTCCCGATTTTTTAAAATGATCGTATAAATAATAACATGGGATTTATTGCTATGCAAAATGCTATAGAGATATGAGAGTTGGATCATGTGACTAATCTACTCGTAAGATTACTCAATTCTACCTATTGAAACGCCCCTTCTGTTGCTGAATAATTACAATATGAACACGTACAATTTAAGTGTGAATGACAGTATGATTTTGCTTAACTCGCGCCATGACGCTGGAATACGATGAGCGGGGCCGAGCTATCATTTGAATTACCAAAAAAATTGTTCAATCAAATTGTACAAATCTCAATGCAGCGGAGGGACACGAGCAGCTCACAGTGATTCTGTTACTATCTGGAACTACCACCGTACTGGCCTGCATTCAAGGAAAAACATAAAAATGCACTTGCTTTTCCTCCGATGAAGATTGATGTATGTAAGTAAATCTTAATCAAATATAACTTATAAGTATATCAATTGTAGTGATGCTAATGACATTGGATCCATGACCCATGCATAAGCATGTATGACTGCAGTTAAACTTCCTATATCTCGAAGAGCAGATACAGTATTGAAAGCGATAATTCTGTGGCACCGTTTCTCGAATCATTACCACATTCATTAAACTTGTTAACGTCCACTAAATGAAAAAGAAAACGGTATTGTTACGGTATTCAAACAGAACAAGTGATTCACCCAGTGCTTCGAAATCTGATTTGATTAGATGCGTTTTGACACGATCAATGAAATTAAGCTTACAGGAGTTAGGAATTTTTATTTCATCATAATCATCTAAGGCTCTCCAGCCATGGGTGGGCCTGGGCCTGGTCAAGTATTTTCTTCCAGATAGTTCTATTTCAGCTAGTTAAATAAAATTGCTTTCTATTACTTTTTCTTGTCGAAATCAAATAGTTTGACAGAAAAGAACAGTGCCAGTCCACTAATCTATGCACCCATGTGATAAGTCAGCTCTTTGTCGAAAGGGTGAGTCATTTCTCCTGCATATTGAGTTACGCATCATCATGTGACCACCGGCATCGCCACCGCAAGCCCTGGAAGCTGTGATGTCATTATTTCAAATAAATTACTTATTTACTTAGTTTACTTCTTACTTATTAAATGTATGCATTTTTTGTATCCATTTTCTCAAAACTTTATGATATGATTTTAATGAATTTTATAAAATTGCTTTTTAAAACAGAAATCTATAATAATAATATCATATCATAAGTGACATATTTATAAGAAGCAGTGAGTATAATAAATAATAAAAGACACATGTAGGTCGAAAGCAATAGGTTTCATTTGCAAATAAACATTGCAAAATAAATACAAAAGGAAATCCGAAAGTAGAGATCACAGACTCGAGCACAGACTACAGACCTCCACTCCACTCTATATTAGTTACATGGGCAGTGGTTGACCTTGGTTTCTGGCTACGTAATGCGAAGCGAGATCGTACAGTAAGGTCTATGACCATATATAGTTTTTGCGCGGACTCACTTCTTCACGGAATCGTAATCGATGACATTGGCATTGCGGTTCAACACTGAGCTGTCATAAAATAATGCTATAGTAAATAAATTATAGTATAGAGGTATACTTACTGGTATGTTTTAACAACATGTAATTAAACCAAAAAGTTACAACATTTTCTGAATGACAATATATCGTAGTCCTAAACTCTTAATCAATTAAATGTTTAACGTTTTTACAGTTTACAGTTAAATGAATTGTTGTAGGTCACGAATGAATTTTAAAGATTTTATAATAAAAATCTAAAATAAGCTATGTATGTTAGGTAAACATGTGAATTATTATTCAGGTATAATAAAACTTACTTTTACCCAGTTCCAGTTGGAAGCAAAATTATCACAATACTTCCATAATTTATAAAATGGTAAAGCAGATGTTATCTTGGAGCCTGCTTATTGTTTACAATTTACACAGTGATATGTACACATGGCTCGTAATGAACTTGGTGACGTAACCCGCGAGGTGCGCGCGCGCAGGCGACACCCGCACACCTCGACTCGACCTTCGTTTTGTCGGCTGTGTTATTTAGGTATATCCTACCTATACTGTATTCTAGTTCTATTATCAGGTTTATTAAACTTGAATTCTTATACTTAGACACAAACACTTATATTCTTCACTTGTAAATTTTTAACTACACATGTATAGTTATACTTACTTTTAAATTTACACTTAAACCATAAAAAATAAATAAAACCTAATAAAAACATCCCAAAAAGTTATAGACCAAACATAATGCAATACTTTTTATACATATATAATTCTAATATAATATACATATGTATAGTCAGTAGATGTAGAACAAATAACATTTGTAAAGCTATTGTTGTTTTGGTTTCTTATTAAATGTAGAGCATGTTGACAACCGATTATCAACTGTGAAAATAGTTACTTAATGATACTTGTTTGCTAAATACAGAATCTACTTACTTAATCCTGGTGACCTACTGGCGGTCCATGAACATGATGAACCAGCTTTAATTAGTTAATGACAGAGACATTGCTGTCTAATTGTTGACTCTACACTCTACATTAGTCACTCGTTTATTTTAGTCGTGTCGTAACCATGCCAGAACCTTCACTGCACTCAGAAAATTAAAAGAAAACTTGTTACGTAGATCTCCTTATAAAGTTACATCAGCAGGAAATAACAGATTCCGAGGATAAGATTTGGTGTATGTTATGAAATAATAAATTCTAAAATAATATTATTAATAACTAAAAAGGAGCTTAACAATAACGATGAACGCACACATCCCACACCATAGCTTTGATTTAAAAATTATATGATATGATGTCTTGGCCTTTTGCTCAATATACTGGATTACCATGGGAGATCACTCGCTTATCCGAAGCTTGTTATTTAGTATTGTTGTATATTTTTTTGGTTAAAAGAACTTATATAGTGTGTATGCATAAATGAAATTCTTTCAAATCATACGAGATTATATTCCAGCGAAGAGATTTATTTATATTGCACTCTGTTTATTTATCTCGTTTGATATGATAAAGTGCCTTTCAAAGTAAAGTTACCAAGTAAGAAAGTAAGTACATAGGTGTAGAAGCGTGCATTTCATACAGACGCATAGACTTTGTCTACCCTGTGCCACCTGTACTGTGCCACTACACAGTGCCACTGTGTATAATATCGGATACTAGCAAAAATGTATTTTGCAAATGCAGCCGTTTTCGAAATTTAGGAAAGATTAGTGCCTGCCCTATCAAAAATATTTGTGCACGGCACTGGTAACTATAAAGTAGTAAATACAACATCATTGTGCCCACATGTGGCAACATGCGTGGGTGTGCTCTCAGCGGAATGCCCGTCGATTCCTCCCAGATGCTCCCACCGATGCACTCCGACAGCGACGGGCGATTAGCCTGATAACCATCACGATTGCTTGATTGGCTTGAGGAAATGTTCAGTTAGTGTGTCTGCCGTTGTGGATCGAATACTTTGTAAATAATGGACGTCGAATTTTTCGTACGTGCATAATCAGCTTTTGGATTAAGTTGTACGTACTACTTATCCAATTTCACTTCGTTTCTTTATTTAAGAGCCAAAATATGGTCTAGGTATGTACAAGCAATATATACCTACTGTCTTTACATTACATGAAAATGTTTTGCCGGGATTATTAATTCATCCTATCCATATCATGTAATAAAATTAGCCTTATTTTGGTTACCTACTCAGCGTTTTATCTGTGTTCTTTTTTTACTTATCAATTAACTTTCGTACACGGAAAGAACTCGTAAAATAAAAGTTGTAAAAAGGCACTACTTATATCAAAAGAGATCTCTCCCTGTAGGCCTGTGAGAGGAGATGTTAATGTAAGAGAGGCAAACAGACGTGTTATCATGAGAATTAACAACTGCGCGTGTTTGGATTGACTTTGCTTCAAAGTAGGACGTTAGAATAAATACCTAGGCTTCCCAATTTGCCGACCGTCCTTGTGTGGCCAATAGAATTAGTCATAGCCGACAGCAAAGGAGATCCACAAATATAAATCATGCATGGTAGAGCCATAAAATATTCATGTATATAGAGATAACTACTTTTAAAAAATCTCAGGAGTTGAATCTTTTTTGTCTCAAGTAAAGTAAGTTTAAAAAAACCTCGATTGCTTGCTCTGAATTGTACACCTAATGTTAGTTTAGATATATGTTCCTTGGGGAAAGTTGTCCAGTGTCACGGACTGACTTCACCCTTAAACTGTTTCTGTATATTTTGTTAGACCTTATACAGAAAAAGTATTCTTCAGTAAGCTCTGAATGTTTTAAAGTGCTGCGTAATACAACTTGTATACAATTTAATAAACTTCGCTCAAGGATAACTTACTTATACGTATATTGCAAGAAACAAAGATATTTTGTAATGAAACCTATCGCATAAGTTTAAAATACTCAGTAACTACTTAATGTTTATGTTTTCCTAACGTGTCAGTAACAGCATCAGAATAAAAATGAATGTGGGTTGTAAACAGATACATAAAGAACGCCACTCGAGCCGCGCTGCCGGTTGTACAGTAAATCACATTTGTAACTTTGCAGTTTAAAAACAACTCTATTCCAAGGAAATAAAGTCGTACAAGAAGTGTAACACTTAATGGTGTGCCACCGTGCTGCATGGTAGAATGACATCTGTTATGGGCATTAAACGTTGCGCAAGCGCACGTCACGACAAAGAACGGTGAGCGCCGCGCCCGCAATGGGATTTACGCTTTATTTTAATAGCTACAATGGGAACAATGATTTAATTTCGTTGAGGCTTAAATTATAAACATGTTGTGATGTTGTGATGCAATGCAACGTGTTCTGAATGTTATTCAAACTTTACTTCCTAGTAATGTGACTGTTTTGGTTTAGATAAGAAGCCAGACGACCATATTGTATGGCAATGGGATATATGGTATGTGGAAGTAATTTAAAAGAAATATATACGCTGTATCAAAGTATTGTATGCGCTTTTCTTTTAAATATAATTTATATCAAACTAGCTGTACCCGCGGGCTTCGCTTCCCGTGGGGATTCGGAATAAAGAGTACCCTATGTCCTTCCCCGAGTCACAAACTATATCCATAGCAAATTTCATCCAAATCGGTTCAGTAGTTTAAGCGTGAGGAGGTAAAAAACAAACATACAAGCTCACTTTCGCATTTATAATATTATTAGTAGGAAGTAGGATAGGACTAGTAGGATAAGCAATAATTGCTACATATTAAAGTAAGTAGGTGTACCTATGTAAAAAATAAGGTATCGAAAGCGCTCGACCAAATGAAGCAATAAAGGAACAAATATTTTGAAAAAAATATTATATTATTAGTCTTCTACGAGTATTAAATTACCTCATGAACTTTTACACAGAAATTACTTATTTTGTTAGCTCATCGTTAATGCTGACTGAATTTAGTTTATCATTTTATTGTTTTACATTTGCACTTACAATTCAATTGTATATAGGAATAAAAGGAAAGTACATACCTACATACCAATAAGTAGTTATTTCGATTTTATGAAATACTAGCATTTACCCGCGATATCGTCTGAATAAATATAGTACTTTGTAATAAAGTCAACTTTTGTATGGCAAAATAGGATTTCCCGTACAAAGTTCCGCTTTCGTTTTAATAACTTTGATGGATGATTTTTGGGATAAAAACTATCCTATGTACTTCCCCGGTGTCAAACTATATTCATACTAAATTTCATTAAAATTGCTTAATTGAAACACCCTAATTTATTTCTTTAGATATTAAATTTGCACCCCATCTACCATATTTTCTTCTACGTCCCAAAGGTGAACTGAAAGACAATGCTTAAATGCTTAGCATAAAGTTGTACCTTTTGTACTATAATCTTAAGATTTTAAGTGATGGGTTAATAAGTTGAAGCGTCAACAGGTAACAGACAGACAGACATAAAGAGTTAAGTACGTAGGCACACCTCTGATTAAAAGGCACACCCAGTTGCTCTCTAATTCATTATACCAAGGTAGGTACACCTAAACCAACTACAACTGCCGTGCAACTTGATATCATTTTTGGGCTGAAACGTAAAAGCTTTTCAAGGTTACCCCTTGCAAATTGGTTATTGCGTCTAAAATCTGTTAGAGTTTATGGGTTTGCTGGGCGTTTGCTTTGATAATGGGGCCGTACGGTGTGCGAAGTGGGTCAGGCAGGTCGGCAGGCCAATGTCAGCTGATAGGAGGGTTATAGCTGACTTTATCACACTCATTACGCTAGGCCATTTGCGAATCAGCGTCCCTAGATATACTTCGTGGAAAAGTATAGCTGTTATTTTTCCGCTCGCTATAAGCACCTATGTAAGTATTTGCAATTTTTTTTTAGCCTGTCGGCGTTACTTCCCGCTGGACAAAGGCATTTTAATCTCCCACCTTTACAGTAGTATTACTTAGTATTTTTTTAAATGCTATCAGAAGTGATATGGCGATTTTTAAATTTCATCAAAAGCATAAGTTGTTTCTGTTCCTAGGTAATTTAAACATAGGCTGTGGCGATTTTTAAATTCCAACAAAAGCATAAGCTGTTTCTCTTCCTAGGTAATTTAAACACAATTCATGTCCTATGAAATATTTCGTTATTTGCTAATTATTTATTTTTTAGATGCCCGATTTACTTGACATCTAACAGCAAACATCCAAAAATGAACTTTCAAAAGTCTTGATAATATATTACAAACCAAAATAACGACTGGATTCGATTATTGACTTTTAAAAATAAACTATTGAAATAGCAGATAAGTACTATGTATCGTCATCTATTTATTTTACCTACTCGAATCGTACTCGTAAAGTCCTAATTTCGTAATGTAAATAGGTACGATTACGCTTCAGCGCGCAAAGCCGCATATAAAAAGCGTACCTACCACGACTCAAAATCAGCATTGGCTAACGTTTAATTCTGGACGCATATTGCCGATGCAGTCAATCATCTGGATTGCTGTTGCGAAATTTTAAACGTACTATACGAATACGAGAATAGTGGCTTACACATGCTCACTGGAACAAATGTTTCTCGGCAAGTTTAGTTCGCATTTTACCTCTGCCATACAATTGATACTACCTTTTATACATTTAGGTAGAACTGTATGTACCTAAAATAGTTTCAGAAATGTGATTTTATATAGAATTTTTAAAACATATGTAATAAATAATATGCATAAGGTGTAATACTTACATTTGTTTGTAAGCATTTTTATACTAGGTATACATAGGTGAAAATAATTGACGCATAAAAGATGACTGCAGATGCGTAAGTTAGCATTCAATTAATTACTTAGTACATTGTATTTTATGATTTGTGCATTCAATGCTCGAGTTACTGCGGAGGGGAATCCAGGTCTACTGGAACGTGATCTAGCCTTCTAAATAAAATGTCAAAGTTTATAGTCACTAAGGAAAATTGGGTCACCGGAGTCCTAACGGGCAATAGAGAGACTGACTCAAGACAATGGGACCGTAAATTCCACTCAAGCGTTGGCCCATACGAGTACCTAGGTATATTAGTATACGAACCTGTAATGTTTTGAAAATAGGTACTCGAAAAGGCAAGTTTACTACATAAACCACATAATCATCCAACCTTTTCTTCCTTTATTTTCTTTTACCTGGAATTCATATATTGCACCTAGGTAGAGAGTTACGTTAAAATGTGGAGCGACGTTGATGGTGTGCTGTAAGAACCAAAGATCCACGTGGCAGCACCAAAATAGTTCTGTCGTCGTCCACTGTCCACCACGCACCGGTGACGGCGATAACGATCATCTCGCACTATAGGCACACATTAAAGAAAGTACGGAATCTATACATACCTATATTCTACATACATACAAACGTACATACTACCAAGTCTTTATCCTAATGGGGTAGACAGAGCCCAGGGCCACAAGACTCCATCTTAGTGTGATGGTGGGCAAGAAGATGGTAAAGCAATGACGGGTTGCTAGCCGCATAACATGATTCGAATCGATTATCATGGTGATGCCGTTTCTTCCGTTAACTCTTACAGTATCTAACAGACAGTATAATTAAAATTTGTTCTATTGATATTGGTCCAGCCGTTTGCGCGTGAAGAAGGAACAAACACATACACACACAAATTTTCGCCTACATAGTATTTGTATAGTGATTTAACTCTTAGCAAAAATAAGATTTGTTCGACTAAAGTCCAGTGGTTCCCAAACTTATTTTGTCTACTGCCCACTTTGAGAATAAATATTTTTTTAGCGCCCCCATTATTTCACCTATTTAAAAACTAGCCAACTGATACAGGAATGCACAATTCGGGTTATTTAACAAAAACTTGTTAAAACATGATAGATATCTACGAGTACTAATAACTATTAAAATGCGAAAGTGTGTCTGTTGCCTTTTTATTTGTTTGTTTGTGTCTACTTTCATTACAAAACGGAGCGACCGATTGACATGATTTTCATTTTTTCTATATTCAATAAAATAGGACAGATATATGAACTACGCGGAGAGAAATATAGAACCGAGTTTGAGCAATCTTTTAATTCATATTAGTTGATGTTCACAAGTTGTTGTTGAGAGTCGAGAGTTCTTGCTGTCGTTGTTTAAGAGGCCTCCTAGCTAAATAAAGCTCCTAGCATAAAAAAAACATTTTCTTTCTGGGTCTCTTACCGCCCTCCTTGAGACCTGCAGCGCCCACAAGGGGGCGTTATCGCCCACTTTGGGAACCACTGGACTAAACCATGGTTATCTGTTTAAACTAATCTTTATTTTGTGCATAAGGCTAGTTACGTGAACGGATGTCGTCTCGTCACTAGTGCCATGATATGTCCATGGTATTTTTAATTTTCCTAAAATACTCCTTTGCTACTTATTTTCTTTAAAGTTAACAATATTCATAAACTAACTAATAACCACTAGGTTGAGTAGCATCTCGCTTATTTAATTTCGAAAACTGGCTGACTTATTCGCACAATTGACAAAATTCAAAAATATACCAACAGCGCGATACGAAGTGCAAAAACTCAATGATGTGATTATTATCTTAGATATTATTTTGACCAGAGATAGACACACAATATTTGTTCCAATCTTTCAAAAGATCTCTCAAACTGCTTCGAAACCCGATGCCCAAACAAGTCTAACGAGATAATGTTTCATTCGATACCGTGTGAATGACAAACGCCGAAAAATCACTAAAAGCCGGAGTAACGCGGCGGAAACATAACGGGGCTAGTATTATATGGCCAAACTTTAACGCCCACGTTTTGCTGGCTGAGCTTTGTACGCTATTCAAGTTTATAAACACATATTTTTAGAAAAGTCTATACCAATAGATAGATCATCTGTTTAAACTTATTTGAGTTAAATTATTATATTCAGTGTTTGAAAACATTTTGATGATAAATTTTGCGTGATGGTTACTGTACAGGTATTTGAAATAAAAAATAAATATTTTATAATTTTTGATGGCATCCTAGCTAAGCATCCCAGTAAGGAACTCGTCGACATATATTTATATACTTATTTTAATAAAAATCGTCACTGCTTATGAGTATATTACTGGCAAATCTATTCAAAGTTATATAAATAATTATTACGCACCTACCTAATTATTACGTTTTTTGTACTAGCCTTTTAGGTCCCATGGTTTGGCAAAGGCCCCTTGTTGTTTTGGGAATCGATCAAGGGAATCATTTATTTATATTTCAATAAAATATATTTACACAAATTATATCAAGTACTTTTATAGTTGATTTATATTTTTATTATAAGAAATATTATACATATGTATTCGTATTATACGACGATTTTTAGCTTACTGATCAATACTTACCTACTCAACGAGCAAAATTAAAAACTGTGAAATTTAATTTGTTGCAGTAACCATGAAGCGGTAGTGCCCGTTTCACTGCGAGGTTCACTTCATATGCTGTGTAATATTAAAGACAGCAAACCTTAGATCACTAAGCAGCAAACAGACACGAAGATGAAGAGACTAAAAACGTTTTGTTGCTGTGCGTCCACGCGCACCGGCTGCATCATCATCGCGGCGCTGGGCATCATCCTGTCCATCGCCACCATCATAGCTGTGTGGCTGTTCGAGAAGCATTTCGTCAAGTTCACTACATATATCGATGAAGATTTCGATAAAAAGCTAGCAGATTTAGACAGTGAGTAATTTTTACATAACTTTTGTTTGAAAAATCTAGTAGTAAAAAAGTAGCCTGTAACAATCAAATGAAATACGGAATTGTAATTAATTTTTCTAGGAGCTGCATATGATATTGTTGCGATTTTGGGGATAGTAAAAGTTGTTCACATTTATTAGTATGTTTACTCCCTTTCGCGTTGATAGCCCTTTTCGCTACAAGTTGTTTAAGCAACATCATTTTTAGCTTTTTTACGTATTTGAGAGCCGATTGAGAATTAAAGTTATGGGAATAATAATTTTAATAGACTCTGTTCTCATAATATTTAGTTATTTATTTAAAAAGTCACAGAAAATCCGCGTCTTTACATTTGCGGGCTTAATAAGTACCTCTCTAAGTTCTTAGAAATTCTCGGAAATGACATTGACTGGATTAAATATATTAAAGCACATAAAAAGCACATACATATATCTATAAGTGCATGTATGTTGTATTTAGTGACCTAAATATAACTAACTTAAATGTGTTTTTGTTTTTCAGTTCCGAGGATAATCATTACTATCAACTTGTGCTTCACGATTTTAATTTGCTCTCTACTCATCGTAGCAGTTTGTAAGGTAAACAATTATTTATTAGTTTTTTTATTACACAATAATAATAACTCATACATAAAAATTCTAGTGAACTAATGATGAAAATCATAAGTAACTTATCTGATTGTTCTCAGTTAACTACTTATTATACCGAGTGGTACCCTAGGAATGGAAAACGGAGTTTTGGGCGTCCGGCAGCTAGGTGGGTCGATCATATCAAGCGGATTGGTGGAAAAAACTGGATAGCCTGGGCTAGGGATAGGATTCAGTGCCGCAGACAAAAGGAGGCTTATGCCCAGCAGTGGGTCATTGAGAGCTGACGATCATGATGATGAACTACTTATTGGGTCTTCTTGACTTTCTATGTACTTATTCAAAATGCATTATCTTAGTGAAATTATGAGATGAACCCTAAGAATATATTTACCGCACATAGCATGCTAGGTACTTACATAGTTGCGAGTATCCTTAAAATGACTTCAATAGTTGATCTTTTTGTTACATGCCTGCTTAGACATCATTTTCGGTAAGTGGTAATCGAGTAGTAGAGGTACCGAGCTATGTAGTGAAACGTTGCATTAGTGCATCAGCTGCCTGTTGTAAATGTTGTTATTACTAAATATGAATAAATTTAAAATGCACCCATACTTTAGTAGTAACTGTATACGTTGGTCATGTACTCATAAATAGTCAGATACAACCAATTAATCTAATTACGTACTTTCTTTGCTTGTTATTGTATAGAAGTTTTTAACATTTCGTTATAGTGTAGTATACGTCGTAGCTTAGATACCTATTTCATTATTTAAAGTTTTAAAGAATTAAGTCTGACTAATTTAATTTGAGATAAAAATGTTGATAGAAACGTAAGTTTCCTTTTTTATACTAGATACACTTACTAAACTGTAGGTAGGTATACATACAAGAATAACCTAAGTTGTAAAGTAGACGAATATTATCATCTACTTAAAAAAAATTTATAACCTGACTTAACTTCACAGAGACGGTCATGGCTCATGCTGCCGTTCGTGGTGCTGGGAGTGGTGCTGGCCATCGGGCTGCTGATCAGCATCCTCCACACTTCCATTACGTACTATCTGATGGACTACAAAACTGAAGACGAACGTTACAATCAAATATTGCTGGCTACGGCTATACTCGTCGGTGGATTATTATACTTATGTAAGTGTACAATTTATTTTAACATACTTACTTATACCTTGCCTATATTATATTGCCTATAAGATTATACCTAAAGTGAAGTAATGAAACATATAAACGGCGTTCATTTAATACTTTATTATGTAATACTATTATTCATTCTGTGACTTTAGCTCGATTTGCGTGAGAATATTTATATTTATTTGATGAGTATTTAATACCGCAGGGACAAAAGGAATAATCATAGGATAAGAGATTACTAAATAGATAATAGATTGATAGTACTGCATAATAAAAAACAACCATTCGCAAATAATACAGGTATATGCTATAAATACTTTTAAATACCTACTGAATACCTACTCATCAACGATTATTTTGCTTTGATGCAGCACATTGTATGCATGCAAATTAATAAAATAAAAGGTTACAAAATAATGTCACTTTGTTATTGGTCATAATCATTTTCAATGTAATTTTAGATTTATTATTGCGAGAAACCTGATTCGAGTATTAGACTTCAAGAAACTATGAGGTCATTTGTCTTTTTTTCGTACAAGTCCTATAAAAAATATTTTTAGACGTTTAGAAAATAGTATCTGAATTGAGTTGTTGGGAAACTTTCTAACTGTGCCGAATTAATGAAACTTCCTCACATTATTCTATAATCTGAGGCCACTATACTTTGATCTACGATGGCAGCGTCTACGAACTAGCACTCGTAACATAGACAGTATTTTAGATGGCACATCAAAGGTACCGTGCGTCTAATTTACGATGGATGACAATTAGCAATCAATCGGAAATGTATGAGAAGCGATGATTGCCGAGTAACAACAAGATATTAGCCGCACTGACTGATATTTAAAACGATCCCCTATGCTACATGGAATTTAACAATTTACAAATAAGTATATGAAAGTCCGTCAATTGCTGAAACCTGTTACTTTTTGTATTTTTCAGGTTTATATCTATATGCGTGGGCAGTTGTGTTCAGCCATTACTTGGAGATCCGTGACGAAGAAACCAGGGGCAGATACCGGAAAGCACCATACAGACGATAAGACATTTCTGTTATATTACAGCATATATACGTTCATTTTTATAATGTACCTATGTAATATTATTAATGTACTTATAAGGTTATTACATGTATGAAGTTCTTTACATGACATTTGGGCTATATCCACATTTAATAGCTCCAAACGAGAAACAGAATATTGTTTCAGATAGTTATCGAATCGACAACTCGTCATAATAGACTGATTCAAAAATGTAACATTGACTTATAGTTCGGTCAATCTATACTGTCAAAGATACACAAATTTACAAAAAACTGAATGTTGGTGAAAATGTTTAGAACATAATTATAAATGAAATTTTAAAAAGTCCTCATCGATCCGGTACCTGGAAAAAAATTACTTGTCATATAGAGGTCAAAGTAAAAACAATGGGTAAGTATTTTTTCAGTAATTTTCAGCAAATATGCAATTTTTGTCTGAGCTTATTTTATGATAATTCTTACCGCTTTGCTGAAAATAGCGAAAACCCCATTTTTTGACCTTTGACCTCGAGTATTATTTTTTTCCAGATACCAGATTGATGAGAGATTTAAATTTCAATTGTAATAATGTTTCGAACAATTTTACCAACTTTAAGCTTTTTGTGACTTTTGGTGCTTTTACTCTTATATTTTGACCGGACTGTACAGATAACAAACTCTAATGCCTGTATCTAAAAATATATTCATAATAAAATAAAAATATTAATCTATTGCATGGATTGTACATCTAACTAAGTACAAAAGTACCTCTTAGTAAGTTTAGCTAGCTGTAAGATGTCTACATAGCATTTTTATGCCTAAAGCGACCACTTTTTAAGATTGAATCTCAATTTATACTCATTTCTTTATAGGTATTATAATAATGCTATGCTATGCCGGACTCACCTAGAGTGGGATAAAGAAAGTAAGAAGAAGAAATCTTGTTATAATATAATAATATAATGTTATTATTTTAAATCCAGAACCCGGAAAGGGTAAAAAATAAAGGACTACAAAAACAGCCGACTTTATTGCCTATGCCTTGTCTAGGACTTCCTGAGATGGGCATGACGAACCAATTTTACCTAAAAGTTTAAGTTATATATCCCCGGACCAAAAAATTATGTTATTCAAGCTACGCGTGCGTAAAAAAATCTTTCTGGCGAAGGTAAGAATTAATCTATACATCTATATCTATACATATAATAAAACAGTAAAAAAAGTGTGTCTGTACATTAAATATATTTCCAAAAAAAATATTGGGGGCGATGGAGACATAGTAATAGAGTAAGAATTTAAAAAAAAATGTCTGTCTGTTTGTCTGTATGTCTGTTTGTCTGTTTGTCTGTTTGTACACGCTAATCTCCGGAAATACTGGACGGATTCGAATGCAACTTTTTTTGTTATGTAGCTATTAAGCCTGGGCAACATATAGGGTATAAATGATTTTGGAAAATGAAACGCCTGATGCAGAACCATAATGGTCCAGCTAAACTATAAGAGATATAAAAATGTCGCCTTAGTAAAAGTTGTTCAGCCTGATGAGCATTTTCCAGAGACATAAAGTGCACGCGAACGAAGTCGCGGGCTTCAGCTAGTTAAAAGATAAAGAATCAGAAAAAAATAAAGAAGATATTTTGTCTGAGTCGTGGCAGATTTCGATCTCTCGCACATCCAGGCAGATCTCGATCAGGCCTAATATTTTTGACGATCAGCTGGTATTTTTTGGTCAATTATATCACATAATACTTATAATTACTTAGCATTCAATACTCCTGTGTCCTAAGATTTCTTTTTTATCGCAATCTGTGTACCTACCATTAACATAATCTACCAGGTAGTTCAATTACTAATCAAAAACTTTTTAACGCGATACTATGAGGAATTTTCCGCAATTTACATAAGTACTTGTCTGAAATATTGTATATCTAGGTCACTTAATAATAGGTAGTACCTACAATACTTAAAAAACTATGAAGGCATGTGAAGTAACCTTCCATTACGTAAGATTTCGAATTGTAATTTTGTATAAAATAACATTCTAATAAATAATAATTGAATTTTTAACAAATAATACAGACGACTTCCTTTTCTTTTTGTTGTTTCTTTCATATCTCCAAAGTTCTTCATCATGTCTTCACCTAATTAATATAGTATGAACTTAATAATATAAAAAACTTTCAAATAAAAATAATCATCACAAGTGGCGAAGATATCGCGTAGCATACAAGAAAAACATAGGTATACGGATCGAATTGACGACCTTCTCCCTTTTTTGAAGTCGGTTGAAAAAGCGTAGAATGTTACTGTTACCAATCTATACAGGCTGAATGGTAAATCACATGTCATACTTAAGGACATTATGGGTAGTAAATAATGATCACAATTAATTAGAAAAAAATAATCAAATAAGCTTACATAGCGCGAGTGTTCACACTTCTTGTTTTTATTGTATAATATTTTGGTTACGTAAATTTGAACGAGAATCGAGTACTGAGTGCCCCCTTTCAATATGTAAGGTGATTTACCAGTCAGCCTGTACATTAATTTATTAATTGTTTCTAGTAATTTTATAATGTTAAATAAATATAAATAAATGTTTAACTTTAACAATCATATTTTTATTGTTAAGTAAGTAGGTATAATATATAAATAGGTATAATAGGCGAAGAACTCATTGAGGCCTCACTGATAAATATACTGAGGTGCTGGAACGAGACTGTTTCCAATCAATCATTTTGGAAGTCCTTGGGAGGAGGGGAGAGGTCTTTTTTCAGCAGTGGACCATCTCTTACGCCTGTGATAATCATAAGGTTGGCTGAGGGGGGCATTATTAAACATTTTCCGGGCTTATTTGCTTTTGTCCGGCTGTCAGTTTGACTTTTACCTTCATGGTTTTCGCCTACAAATTGGTAAAATTTTGTGAATAGTTTTATTTTGACAATTCAGTTTTTTGAAATTTACGCTGACGGTCCATATCCCTTTATCTCTCGCTGGTCTCTTTCGGAATCAACCTTTTGTCTATAGAAGATAAGCCACGTGATTAGGGCCGCTTAGCTTCATACCTAAACTAAACTGCGGGGTGCAATAATCACTAACCAAACGGTTTTTAAAAAAAAACTGTTTATGTTTTTAACAGACTTCCTAAATGGAAGGGTTATGAATATGTCGCGATCTTTTATTTTTGAAGTGAAAACTTGTTTAAGCGTGTTGGGCATGCACGGAAGAGGCACGGGAAGCTTTTTTCAGATGCAAAAAAACTATTGAACTCGCGACACTGTTACCGACACCACAGAATTGCCGACACCGAGTTTTTACGATACTTCTGTCAGCCCTTCCGGAGTACATTCTATTGTTTTTTTTTTTTTGTTTACCGATTATTCGAAGAGGTTGGACCAATTTGGAAAATTCTTTAAATTTTTTTTTTCGGAATGGCCATACACGGAATGGAAAGACCATTCGTTTAGTTTGGTGACTCTGCGTTTCAATAATTTTTCAAAACTATACCTAAACCGACTTCACCCCCAAACTACACAACGGATTATGGAAAATAAATTATGGGACCACCAACAAGTTGGTGCTTATGCAAAATAAAACAAACAAAATAAAAAAAGACGTGTGGCACTTGGGGACTGCCGCGGTAAAGCTATTGCATTAAGGCTCCTCCCTGCGCTAGCGACCTTGAAAACACAAAAAAATTAATTTCTCTTTCTGTAAGTGAGATTATTAGAAACCCTCGTACAACTTTTTAGCTAGTATCCTGAAGTTTCATTAGAACCTCGAAAGTCATTGAAATACTATCCGGTTTAGAAACCTTTACAAAAAGAGTCAAAAATGGCCGTTTTTAGTATTTTTTGCAAAGGAAAATTCAGGGTATTTTATTTCAATGATTTTCGAGGTTCTAATGAAACTTAAGGATACTAGCTAAAAAGTTGTACGAGGGTTTCTGATAATCTCACTTACAGAAAGAGAAATTAATTTTTTTGTGTTTTCAAGGTCGTTAGCGCGGGGAGGACCCTTAAGGTGGTTCCGTTCGGTCGGTGAATTTTTACAAGGAAGGACGGCAACGTCGCAAACGGACGACGGAGACGAAGCGGCAACCTACATGATAGGCGGAGTGGGAAGCGTGAGGTTTTTTCGTTACGGAATTTCTGGATTCGGTCCCCGCGCTCAAGGCCCGCGATAGAAGCTATGCAATAGCTTAAAAAATATTTTCCAAATTGGTCAAGGCGTCTTCGAATAATCGGTAAACGTACATAAAAATAGCCGGCCAAGTGCAGGTTGAACTCAAGAGGGTTCCGCACAATGCCAAAGTCAATCACATTTAAAATCCTCACAGTAAGACGCGAGTTAACTAATACTAGCGCTATCTAGTAGTGTTTTTAGTGAACCATTTTCCGTAAGTGAACGTATTTTATTGAGTTTACCATTTTATTTTTAATTGATAGAATTCATATAGTAGTTTTTCCTGTATGTAATCTACAATCAAGGAATGAACTTTATATTTTTTCTAAAATTTTAAGCTTAGTAGTTTTAGAGATCAGGAATGGTCAATTTTTTGATTTATTTATGAAAGAACATAAATAAATCAGAACTATTTATTTTACAATAATAACAAAAGTATGTTTGAGATCTTCTTAACATGCCCTTTCATTTAAATTTGTTATAATGACACAATAAGGGCCTTATCATTGCGGATTGCGAGCGGTTTTGCGGCGCTAAATAATGTAATTCATGTGGCTAATAGTAAGTGCCAACATCCCATGTGTAGATACTTATTAGATAGAACCACCCAGGTTAAGTCATACAGATGGCAAAAGGTCTGATTTGTTGACATTGATACCATGGCAAAGAGGTCGCTGCGCTGCCTATTGTGGGACGCAACCTGCGTCAGTATACCTTCGCCGCCTCCCACTTCAAAGACACTGTTAGGACAGGAATGCAAAATCGGCTGCTGAGAATGCTGCGAAACAAAAATATGCCAAATATGCTCCCCTTGAATCAGCCTGTATTTTTGTGCCAGTAGCTTATGCGACCACGGGGTACTAAGACTCGAACATTTATCAGAGAGTTCGGCTGTCGCATTTTGATAAGACTAGAGAAAATCTAGCTCAAATGATTTCTACAGCTAGCATTATGGGAACTTTGGGCCAGGGACAATTCGGGGCGGTTTATTAGATTGATAATTTTGACGATGTTGCGGATACTTATTATTTGTAACTAGGTAAGTAAGTATGATATGTTTGACTGCCTCCGTAGTCCAATGGTCAATGCGTTCGCCTTATGATCAGGAGGTCATGGGTTCAAATCCCACTGCGAAGTATACTTTGTGAAAAGTTAATTCCACTCAGGATATTGCAAGCTGAATCACCTGATTAACCGAAAAGAAAAATGATTCCGTGTTTCGGAAGGCACGTATAAACTGTGGGTCCCGAACGCCATCTAGCGTTTGATTATCAAACTACCCAAGAATTAGTTCTGTTATACGGTATACCCCATGGTATAATAATATACCTACGTATACCCTTTAGATTGGGAAGGTCAGACGGCAGTCGCTCTGTGAAAAACTAGTCACCTCGTCGAATCTCCTTGGTTAGGTAGAGGACCCGGAAGACCCTGGGCTCTAAAGCATTACTGCTGAGGATGCAGGGAACCGGGAAAATACGCTCGGATGATGATGGGGGTAAGTAGGTACGACTTTTAACGAAGCACTTTTGACGTGATAACGTCTTTAAAATCGTTTTAGTCGGGTGACATGTTCAGAAACTTGTGTCACACCGAACCTTACGAGCGCGATCGCAGGTATAACGAGAGAGAGACGGACCGATCTCCCGTCTCATCTCGAGCGCTGCCAGAAGACGTTATCACGTAAACATCTCGATCGTAAACCTACTTTACAAACAACCAATTTTTTTGTACACTTTTTGACAAAGCTTGTTGCTAATAAATCTTCTTTGTAAATCTGTGTTATGATTTTATTAGAAAATATTGTTTGAATAATAAAAAATGTTCATAAATATGTATGTTTTATTTTTACTTAACACCTCGAAAAGTTTAATAGTAAATGGTGGAAAGAAAGTACAATTCGAAAGAGGGTTTGGTAGATTCTGGTAGATTTAAGCATGGTCACCATATGCTTACACTGTCCGTAGTACGTTACTACAGTAGAGAAGGCTATGACGTAACTCCATGTTAAGTAAGCAGACAGCCGTCGCGAGAAACTAAAGGACGTCGCGACTCGCGAGTAGCTATTCACGAGAAGTCGTGGTCCCAGTACCTAGGACATATCTTTATAATTTGTGCCCAGTACCTAGTGCCAGTACAATAGCTCATTCGTTGCATGGTAGGTGGTAAAGCGCCGTATTCATTATCCAGCGTGCTGTACAGCGGCTCAAGGTCGCTTTGCTGGATGTAGCCTATTCACGCATCCAGCAAGCATCCAGCAAGGCATCCAGCAAGCCAGTGTTGCCGGCACTCACACATTTTGCGAGGCAGTGTTGCCCTCTTTTGTTGTTCTTGTCTGTTGACAGTTCTAACCTGATGCTATGAAACCCAGTGGACTCGCTTAGATAGATTTTCCGCCAGAAACTCCTAGCAATCAAAGGATGTCTACACCAACTTTGGTTGAAACTAGAGGCCTAGGAATAGAGAAACGAAGGAATAAAAATAGGCGTATAAAGACTAGTATCCAGAGCCGCAAAATATTCAAGTTTATTAATAGTTTATATTAAAATAACGTCTGCTGTACAGCAAGCGTATTCACGATCCATCTGCCCGACGTTCGCGGTGGTGGGGGTGCTTGCTGGATGCAAAATCGATCCAGCAGGTCCAGCAAGCAATTAATAATAATAACCGACGTGAAGTTGTTTGCTGGACGTGCTGGATCCAGCAAGCACCCCTACCACCGCGAACGTCGGGCAGATGGATCGTGAATACGCTTGCTGTACAGCAGACCATGGTATAATAAAACAAGGTATTCTCTTCCCGTGCTAGCTGATGACGTAGGTGGAACTTGACTACGTCATCAGTTTGATGTGATGCCACTATGTGAAATTGAATTACCCGAGCGTAATGCATTTTTGAAATTTATATACCAATTTCGAATTAATAATCCATTAAATCAATTCATAAAATATTGAATTGATGAATCACGCAAGAATCGCGAGATACTAAATAGCTAAGTTACTTAATATTTTATTTAATATTCATGAACTAATTGAGAAAGTCCTTAAATTTACTGAAAAGAACAATCAGTGGCAAGTGTGGCAACACTTTCGTGACGTAGTCAAGTTCCATCTCGGGAAGAGAATACCTTGTTTTATTATACCATGCAGCAGACGTTTTTTTAAATAGTGTTTTTACGGCTCTGAAGTGCGATTTTTGAAACGCGGAGTCACCTAAACGAATGGTTTTTCCATACAAAAAACCGTTCGTTTAGTGACTCCGCGTTTAAAAAATCGCACCACTGGATACGTAAATAAACTTGAATATTTTGCGGCTCTGGAGACGTATTTTTGAAATCACTTGTCACATTACGAAGGGTTTGCGCGAGCGTTTTCAAACGGGCGCATTTTTGAATCGGTAGTTTGCGAAGGATTTGCAACGAGTGGTCTTGACCACTCGCAATTTTGACATTTGTAGCGTAGATATGTCATCGAAACCAATCATGGGAAATCCGTTCCATTTCACGTTCCTTTTTTTTATTCATGTTTGAATTTTTCGAAAAGTATAGACAATTTATCGATGTTTTCTGCGTAAAACAATACTGTTTTTCGCTGACACGCCGGTTTCAAAAATACGAACAATTTGTATTTTACGCGAGCGGTGAGTTGATAAACTACACGTTTTGTGTTTCGCTGAGTCGGATCAATGAAAAATAGCACTTCTGGATACTAGTCTTTTTTAGCCTATTTTTATTCCTTCGTTTCTCTATTCCTAGGCCTCTAGTTTCAACCAAAGTTGGTGTAGACATCCTTTGATTGCTAGGAGCTTCTAGCGGAAAATCTATCTAAGCGAGTCCACTGGGTTTCATAGCATCAGGTTAGAACTGTCAACAGACAACAACAACAAAAGAGGGCAACACTGCCTCGCAAAATGGGTTAGTGACGGCAACACTGGCTTGCTGGATGCCTTGCTGGATGCGTGAATCAAGGCGGGTCTCCTGCACCTAAATTTTCGAAACATTACACAAAAACATGCAAACAAAGGGGCGTGGCTGTACACAATTGTCTATGGCATACACATGTTTCTGCTTTCCAAAGCAGATGGAAAACATGCGCTGCGCGGGCCGAGAGGGGAAGGGTTTCTTTTTTAATTATTTTATGGTTTTAGGTACGAGTTCTTTGGAGCCTATCTCTATTATCTGCAATTGGTAAAACGCAGAACACATCTTCTAGTTCTTCGTCTGGCAAAAATGATAATAACAGTAATCAGAAATAAATATTATTAGGTATCTTAAGTGTCATTTTTGAAACGCGGAGTCACTAAACGAATGGTTTTTCCATACAAAAAACCGTTCGTTTAGTGACTCCGCGTTTGAAAAGTAGCACCTCATGATGAAGTCAACCATAAAGAAATGTTTCATTCAAAACAGAAATTATTTGCAGGAGACGGTTTGTGTATGAAAAATAATATTTTTGTTTTGTTTTTGTTTCATGTTTTTTGTGTAATGTTTCAAAAATTCTGGCGCAGGAGACCCGCCTTAAGCTACATTCAGCACAGCGACCTTGAACGGCTGTACAGCAGGCTGGATAATGAATACGGCGCTTAAGAAGAAAGCATCTTTATGGTAACTTATAAGAATACTTAACTGGCAACCCGCAACTGCAAATGTCACTGTGTCACTGTCATTGTCATTGTCATGTATTTTTCTTTCTTTCTAGAGGTATTATTCGGATATAAATTGTGTACATATTCCTTCCATGTGTATTTTAAATCTTTAAATTATTGGTCCGGTAGTCTGTAGAACACATGGTATAATAATCCATGGGACAATATCTTTCTTATTAAAATTTGTGGTATTATTAATCATACTCGTTCTCAAACAAACAGCAGAACAGAAAATTTGGGTACATAAAGTCAGAAACGACTGTAAATTAATCATCTTAGCCTTAAAATTAGATTCTGCGTTGCGTAGCACATAACAGTCAGTGCCTAGCGTTTCACGATGGAAATCTCTTTTAAAGGAAAAAGGATCTTAGTAACCGGTGCCGGACAAGGTTAGTTTTTTATTTTATTTAACGTCATAGGGCTTTATCGTGCGCGTTAATTACTCAATAAAAGCCTGAGAATTAATGTAAGCAAATCAGATCGTAAAAATCGCCATAAAAGTGCAATGTGCGATTTCAAATTTTTATAATATTAGGTATGTACCTAGCTACCTACCCAATGTTTTTTTTTTAGGAATAGGTCGCGGTATTGCTGTCGAATTATGGCGAGCCGGCGCCAACATTGTCGCCTTGTCCCGAACTAGATCCCATTTGGAGACCTTACAAAGCGAGTATCCTTCCATTGACATAGTGGATGTGGATATTGGAGATTGGAATAAAACTCGGGAGGTGGTGGAATCTCTTGGCCACTTTGATGCCCTGGTCAATAATGCTGCAATTGCCATATGTGAACCTTTTTTCGAATCTACTGTACAGGCGTATGATAAGTAAGTGCTTATTTACACAAGTACAAGGGGGTTGGAGGTGGGGGAGGCTTCATAATCCCCCTCACTTAAGTGGGGGGATGCGAAAATTAATAGATTAGGAGTTATTTTTTTTTCTATTCTAACCTTAAAATGTATGCAATATGATAAGAATCACAATCATATGCTTTCTGTCCTCACAGATGTTCCTGGTGGTCTTAAAAAATTTACCCTGAACTAACTAACTTCCCTTCTGCTCACAGTTGTTCTGGGTGGTCATGAAAAAATTATTTGACCCTTACTTCCCTTCTGCCCTCACAGTTGTTCCAAATGGTCATAAAAAAAATAACTTGAACCTAGTTTTTCTTGGTTTTGTTTGGGTGCAAAAAAATTGTCACATGAATTCCATATTAAAAAAAATAAAAATAAATATCTATATGGGGGAGTGGTATCAAAGGGTTTGTGGGGTCACCAGTTAACCTTTCCTACCCACTCCAAAAAAATTTTGTGATTCTTATAACACTCCTTACATCTTTAGGTTAGAAAAGAAAGAAATTGATATCTCCTAAATTACCAGATTCCGCATCCCCCTTAAAGGGGTTCTAAACCCGTCTTCCCCTCCCCCTTTCCCTCCCAGCCCCTCCCTACACATGTGATCCTATACTAAAACTAAACCTAATTACCAGCTAAAGGTAGCGGCATGAAACTCTAGCACTGACAGTTATTGCGCAGAAGTCAAAAAGTAATACTGTACCCATGCGCAGTATCCCCTCTACAATTCACTCAGCGCTAAACTTACGTGCCACTACTCGTGCAATAACCTTAAGGGTCCCCCGACCCTAGACCAAAATACAACTTTCCATACAAACGTAGTCTACGTTTTATTTCAAAACGACATGTCCGATTTAAGCAAAATTTTGTAATTTCAAAGATATTGCAATTATCTAGGTTTATATTTAGTTTCCGACAGTAAAAATATGAACTTGAAATAGAATATAGTGTTTTATATCATTTTTGACCATTAGTATGGGAAACTTCTAAATCGTTATATTTTCTTTCCAGTTCATAATTTTACTATAGGAAACCCAATATAACCCTAGATAATTGCAATTTCTTTACAATTACCAATTTTTACCGGAATCTGACATGTGGTTTCAAAATTAAACGTGTACTACGTTTGTTTGGAGAAGTCTAGGGTCGCCGGACTCTTAACATCTATGAACTTTTATTTACCCAACTTAAATGTAAGCACAGAAGTTTAAAAACAAAGAGGGAAGTTTACCTAGCCTACTTGGATAATCAGGTGTTCGTTTGTATAATTTTTTTGACGGAAGTCACAAGTATCTTTGATCAAATCTTCATGAAATTTTAAATTTAAGTGATGTGGACCAATAGACTTTTAAATCTCGAAGGTAAGCAAAAGTAAGTCAAGAATTTACCAAAATATGGGGTTCAATTCAAGGCAAATCAGCCATTATACGAAATTAATGTTGATGTAAGTTATACAATCTTTAAAAACTGGATAGCTATGGCTAGGGATAGAATCAATGGCGCAGACAAAAAGGGGCTTATACCCAGCAGTGGGTCGTAGAGAGCTGGCGATGAAGATTGAATTCATGAATACAATTACATTTCTTATATTATTTTTTTCAGGACATTTGATGTAAATGTAAAAGCATTACTTAATATAAGCCAAATAGTTGCAAAGAAAATGGTAGAGAACAAAACTCGTGGAGCCATCGTAAACATATCTTCCCAAGCCTCAAAGGTAAATGGACATGGATTATGTGTTAGAGTATTTTATTCAGTTTCTACTATATTGTAAAACTGATATTTAGGATATTGGGGATTATGCTTAGGCTTATTTATGATCCAATTTTTCCATTATCTTAATACTGATATAAAATTAAAAGTATGCTTCAAGCTTTTCATTTTTATTAACATAACTAGCTGTGCCCGTAGGCTTCACTCCCCGTGGGAGTTTCGGAATAAAGAGTACCATATCTCCTTCCCCGAGTCTCAAACTATATCCATACCAAATTTCATCTAAATCGGTGCAGTAGTTTAAGCATGAAGAGGTAACAAACAAATATACAAACTCACTTTTGCATTTTTAATATTAGTAGGACTACATACAAATGTACAACTAAAGGGTGCTAGAACACAATTTCATCAAAGGCTAGAATTGGTGCTTGGCAAAATGCTAATACTGAATGTATTAAAATTTTCAGGCTGCTCTTAAAGATCATACCATCTATTCAGCTTCAAAGGCAGCTGTCGATGCCATTACTCGTGCAATGGCTTTAGAACTTGGACCTCATGGCATCAGAGTCAATGCTGTTAATCCAACTGTGATCATGACTGAAATGGCGAAGGTTGGTTGGGCGGAGCCAGCTAGGGCTGATGAAATGAAAGCGAAAATTCCTCTGAACAGGTTAGTATACAATGACTATTTAATTGTTTTAGAATATGCTTAAAATCATTTAAGTTTTGATTTTGGATGCCTTTACTCTTCCATTTCCTTGTCGGATGCTTTAAGTTAGACCACCTCATATAATTATTCAGTACCTGGGCGACCGAACTTTGCTCGGTTACATCTCAAACATTAATTATTTTTTTTTAAACTTGTCTAAATACAACGCAAAATAAAAAATTATACATAAAAAAAAAACAAAAGTAAGTCACCGAGTGGGATTCGAACCCGTAACACTCTTTCTAGCGGTCGGTATCCTTAACCGCTGAGCTAAAAATAAGGCGGTCGGCGCGACGAAATTAGCGACCATATTCTGCGTGGAAAGAAAAACGCATGAAAACTCGAAAACACGCGTTTTCCCAAACATAAAACTAATCTAGATCGATTGTTTACCCCCGAAAACCCCCATATACAAATTTTCAGCGAAATTGTTAGAGCCGTTTTCGAAATCACGGAAATTTATAAATATATATACATACAAGAATTGCTCGTTTAAAGGTATAAGATATTTTTTTCACAAATTGTCGTTATTTGAACACATGTTTTTCACAACAAATTGATTGTGTATAACTTATCACTTGAATTATAAAAGATTTTTCATGTCATGATCATGAAACACTTCAGTCACTAGTTTATGGGCATGATGACCTTTATAGTTGTTGATATTAAAGGTATATGTTATGTTCGTGTTTGAACGATAAGGTGACTGATAAACTTAATGTTATGTAAGTGTTATGTAAAATAGATAGGTTTAAATAAATACTATCTTAATATTCGACTGAATATATTAATTATTTCAGGTTTGGTGAAGTATCAGAAGTGGTGAATGCTGTAGTGTTTCTGTTGAGTGACAAAGCCAGCATGATTAACGGGGTAGAGTTGCCCATCGACGGAGGATTCCTAGCTACGTAAACCTTTGTAGCTTTGCCTACAAACAACTCGGATTGGGCATTTTTATTTTTATAATTATGAATTTATGTTCTTTACTTTGCCAAAGAATGCCTAGATAAAATTCGTTTGATATTGTGTTTATGTATCATTACATAGTTACTAATATTACTTACATATACTAAAATGAAGTAATCCAATTTATTGCTGCCATATAATGTTTTGTACCTATATTTTATTAGAAGTATACACTGACTATAGTGCACATGGTGGCTGTGCCGCTAGTTATCTTTCTCTGCGTGCCGTTGAGTATATAAGTTAGGTATTATGATAAAATGCTTATCTTTTTATATTCTTTTACTTTGACAAAAATATAAGAACAATTTTTAACAAGCTTATGATATTATATGTGAATTTTTTAATTGAATTAAGTGAAAAATTATATTGTTTTTATAGACTCTTTAGTAGGTATTTTGTTTGTTAACAGCATCTATTTAATTGGCATTTATCTTTTTGATAATGATTATACATCAAAATAATATATCGTATTGTCCGTCAGTACATAATAGCTTGTTTTGATTACATGATTTTGTTTTTTTGTTAAGTAAATAAAATCGATTGTTAAAATATAGATTTATACTTAATTATTTAAACAAAGTCATTAATGAGACACCTTACATATCGTAGAGACTATCTAAACAAGAACTTAATAGGTACATATTTAAAAACGAAATCCCTTCCCGCTGAAGAAAAGCAGAAAATAGTGAATTCGAAAGACATGCAAGTACCTTGTAAAACGGCAAGTGATATAAATCAAGGAAGATATACTGACCAGCAGGAGGTCATGAGGACATTCAATGAAAATGCTCATAAAATAATTATAATTACCTTATCACTTTCCCATATCCGCCTGTGGGCACGACAAATGATATTAAGTCTCGCGGTGAAAGGATTGAAAATAAAACGGATGCCGATAGAATTAGTAGATGGTCATGCCTTGCAACTGTTCACAAACTTTTATAAAAATGCGTAGGTATTCATTAAATTAAAAGAAATATATATCTACGAAGGCTACTTAATATTTATGTTACTTATAGCTATGTTGTGGACCAAGTGATACGGTTTAATTATTTAAGTAGATATTACGTCTCTCATTTTGTTTTCTAATTGCGGGATTTATCTTATTAGGGTTAGGCTACATCTGCACGGAAGTCGAAACGGCACCTTTTGTATTCTTCTGTCTCGTTCAGAACCGTCATTTGTTAGAGCGACAGAGAACGACGGAACTCATCAGCATCGGCGATTCTGTGGCGTTCCGTCGCCCTTCTCTTTAGCTAATGATGGTTCTGAGCGACAGAAAAGCGTAGAGTGCTATTCCGTACTGCCATATTTAGCCCGACCCTTAATCACTTGGTCCATACCAGCTACCTACACTATCTTAAACTCATTATTTAATATTTGTGCTTCGCTTCTTATCAGAACAATAATATGCCTATTATAGCAATAATATTAAAAATACGTTCATAATCAAGTTATATCATTCCTCCAAAACATCCAGACTCCATTTATCTCCAGTAAATCTCTTCATTTAAAGAACCATGGATAAATATTTTAAAGGCAAGAGATTTCTCGTTACTGGAGGATGTAAAGGTGAGATTGTCTTAGTTGCGTAAAATTATATAACTAACTACATAAACATACCAGGTGTGTGTATTAAATAAATATCTTTTATCTAAGAAAAATATATATACTTTTATATAAGTGTAACGGAAAGGGGGTATCAACCCGGAAGGTAAAAGTACTAAACAATGTAAACAACTTTTACTATGTATTAAGGGTCCCCCGACCCTAGACCAAAATACAACTTTCCATACAAACGTAGTCTACGTTTTATTTCAAAACGACATGTCCGATTTAAGCAAAATTTTGTAATTTCAAAGATATTGCAATTATCTAGGTTTATATTTAGTTTCCGACAGTAAAAATATGAACTTGAAATAGAATATAGTGTTTTATATCATTTTTGACCATTAGTATGGGAAACTTCTAAATCGTTATATTTTCTTTCCAGTTCATAATTTTACTATAGGAAACCCAATATAACCCTAGATAATTGCAATTTCTTTACAATTACCAATTTTTACCGGAATCTGACATGTGGTTTCAAAATTAAACGTGTACTACGTTTGTATGGAGAAGTCTAGGGTCGCCGGACTCTTAATGCATATAATCGAAAGCAGTTTTTTACGTGTGTGCAGTAACTTATTAATTTCGATATTTTTATTATATTCAGTTTCTAAAACATTAACTAAGTACACTTGACTAACAAGACAAAGTATTTGTAAAATGTCAATAAGGTCAAAACTCGCTTGACACCCTAGGAATGATATGCATTTAATATATTATTAATCGAGAACAGAAGTGTCATGTTTGAAACGCTGAGACACCTAAATAAACGGTTTTTCCGTACAAAAAACCATACGAACACAAAACGTAAAACGTGTGGTTTTCCAACTCCGTAACTTGTTAACCGTTGTGACCAAGTTGTGTCAGCAAAAAACAATTTTGTTTTACGTAGAAAACTTCGAAAATTGTCTAAAGTTTACAAAAAAATTTCACAATGAATAAAAACGCAACGTGAATTGGATCGATTCTCCATGAAAGGTTTACAAACCCTGGACCATTTTATGAGTGGTCTAGATAAGTCTCCAGACTTAAATTGGTCCAGGGTTTGTAAAATGTGGTTTGTTCCCGTTGAGTCACACCAAGATTAGTAACACTGCTACTCATTGGGAAAGTAACAGTGTTACTCATTGCAACTGTCATTTTTCCCAATGAGTCACACTGTTTCTAATCGCCACTCTGTATTCCCGTTGAGTCACAGTAATTAAATAAATAAATTTCATAAAAAAAGCATTTCTATAGTTTATTTTGTCAACCACTGTAAAAGAAAATAGTTATTTTAACAAATTAGGTATAATAAAAAATAATGAAAGAAAAAAATCTTAAAATTGGTGAGCTAAGATTTCTAAACAGGGTTTTTTAAATAACAGAATGCAGATAATTATTTAGAACATATGTTTTTTTTTTCAAAATATTGAAATGAACAACAAATACTGGGGTTAACGGGAATACAGAGTGGCGATTAGTAACAGTGTGACTCATTGGGAAAAATCACAGTTGCAATGAGTAACACTGTTACTCATTGCAACTTTTTTTCCCAATGAGTAGCAGTGTTACTAATCTTGGTGTGACTCAACGGGAACAAACCTAAAATGTCCTTATGGTCGAAATTCGCTTGACACCCTAGGAATCTAATCACAGTTTCTGTGTCAAGCTAATTTCGACCTTATTGACATTTAATTTTTTTTAGGGTTCCGTTCACAAAGGGTAAAAATGGGACCCTATTACTGAGACTTAGCTGTCCGTCCATCTGTCCGTCACCAGGCTGTATCTCAAACCGTGATAGCTATATAGTTAGCTGTCACTATGCTATAACTATAAAATAACCGGCCAAGTGCGTGCGGGCCACGCACAGTGTAGAGTTCCGTAGTTACGAATGCTGACTTTGAGTTCGCGCCAGTAAAAACGTCTAAAACAGAATTCCTATTGACATTTATAAGTAGATTGCCTATAATTTTTTAATTTGTAAACTCTACTTAGCTCTGATAGTTTAAATATACTATTGCTGTGTTTTTTTGACGTTATTAACTATGTATTTACGTGTTATTATATTACAATTTAGGAGATAGAGGGGGACCGGGACCCTTGACACTTGACAATTTGCACCAGAGAAGTAGATTTTTTTTACTAAATCTATGATTTGCACTATAAAACTAAATATTTCAGAAACGAATCCCTCAATCGAAAAATGGTGTTCACAAACTTATATTGAGTCACTTTACTTGTATGGGAGCCATCAACATTTTATTCCAAGATGTTATTCTATGACTTTTTCTGCATGATTAATGTACATACCTACCCATGCCAAATCACAGCTTTCTAGTACTTATAGTCTCTAGAGTAAAACCACGGACGAACAAACAGACACACCGGCGGACATGGCGAACCTATAGGGGTTCCTTGTTTACTACGCAATCCTATAAAAACAATAAAATACATATTTAAATTTTTAACCCCCATTCAACAAACCCTTCGTGCGCGAATCCGACTCGCACGGGTCGAATAAATTACCTAAGACTTTATTGCACAAAACAGTTTTCTATTTTTATTGGCAAATCAAATGATAATGTTTAAGACGTCTGGGGTTATCTCTGGATGAATCGGTTATAATTACATCATCATCATCATTTCAGCCGCATAACGTCCACTGCTGGACATAGGCCTCACCCAAAGATTTCCAAAATGACCGAAAAAGAGCGGCCTGCATCTAGCGCTTTCCAGCGATCGACCCTGGTCAGGTCATCTGACCATCTTGTAGGTGGGTGCCTTACGCGCTTACGGGGTCGCCATTCGACAACTTTTTTGCCCCATCGATCATGGCTTCATCGCGCTATGTGTCCCGCCCACTGCCACTTCAACGAGCTAATCCGCTGGGCTGTATTAGAGTTTTGTTCTACAAATTTCCTCATTTCTGATTTGATCACGTAGGGAAACACCAAATAGCCCTCTACATAGCGCGTTAAGCGACCTTGAGCCTTCTTATGACACCCTTAGTGTGGGACCACGTTTCAGAGCCATGTCATAACTGGTAACACACATTGGTTGTAGACTTTAATCTTGAGGCACAGAGGTATATATATGTCGCAGTTGGATTGTATAATCCGCTGTTATTCAACAACTCTAGCTATTTGGCATTACAGCTCGGTTTTGTAATATAGCTGAAAATCGGTCAGCTAGATCGTCCAATGTGTTACGTTTTACAAACTAGCTAACGTAAGATTGTAGAACGATTAGTTTGGAATTCTGCCACTTGTGGCTTGTGAAGTGTCAGTGTCATAACAACAAATATGGCCTCCCATAAAGTAAATTCTTCGCCGCGTTCCGGGACTAAGCTGTTTTTATCGAGATACATCGGAGGCATCGTTTGTGATTTCGGAGTTCAAAAGATTAAAAAGAATAAAGCAGACCTTTAGCTTGGATCCCATATTGTTATTTCGACGCCCGGCTTCCGGCAAGATGGAAAATTCACGTGGATCAATTAATTGGCCGTAAGAAATCGCTGCGTCATTGAGTTGTCAGGTTTACAAAATTTCTATATTTCTAATCCAAATGCATCGAGCTGATTATCATTCTTCATTGGTGTATTATGATGTTGGAGACTAAATTATTTAGTAAGGAGTTGAACTGAGGTTTTATTTCCATCCCACGAGTAATATAAAAATAATAAAGAACAACTATTGTCCCCTCATATATTATTTTGTTTGGTAACACAGTTTTATTTAATAATGGTAACCCTATATGCTATCTCAACGCTAGCTGTTTTGTTAAACGTAATTACGTAACTCATTGGCAATCGAGCTGAACTATTTTCAGCTGTTTTACAAAACCGTGCTGTATTGCCAAACAGCTAGAGTTTTTGAATAACAACGGATTATACAATTCAACTGCGACATATATACGAGAAGACATTGCGTAACTTGCCGAACGCTGCCCAGCCGAGTCGGTTTCGTCGAAAGACCTCTTCCTCGAAGCTGGAATTTCCTGGATCAATTGACCTTGGTAGATACCTATTGGTCTACAACTTTGAGGGTGGAATTCCCAACACAAATAGGCAGGGGCGCGACATGGGCATTAGACATTAGATACTTACGTTTTGTCCATGTTTCACCTCGATTTAAGTATCCGAGCATAGTACTTAAGTCTTCTATCGATTCTGCCATTATTATAGCGATATCGTCGGCAAATCGAAGGTGAGATATACTCGTTATTGATGTTGATGCCAAATCCTTCTCATTTCAGAAGCTTGAAGAAATCTTCCAGTGCAACGGTTAAAAGTTTCGGAGATTAACGGTATGCATATATCGTGCACTGCTCCTGTACTCCTAAAATTACATACTTGAGATATTTGATTGATGTTACAGGAATCGGTTACGGCATCGCAGTAGAACTATGCAGACATGGAGCTTCCGTCGTAGCTCTTTCCAATATCGAGGAAAACCTGCGGAAACTCAAGAGTCAATACCCCAGTATAGAGGTAGTGTGCGTGGACCTTCGTGACTGGGATAAAACCAAGGAGGCTGTAGAAGCGTTAGGTGTTTTGACGGAGTCGTGAATAATGCTGGTGTGGCCTTAAACGAACCGTTCTTAGAATGCACTAAAGAACTTTTTGACGAGTGAGTGTACAGCTTCAATGTATTGCTTACTAATTACGATCATAAAAATTGCGCCCTGTCGTTTTGTCTTTTATTTTGATTTAAGAATAATAATATATGTCCCGTTGCTCACTTTTCGCATTTGACTTCGAGTTTACCCAGGTACTCCAAACAGGGTTTGTCACTACCATATTCTATGCATTAATAAAAAGATTATATTTTGTTGCTTTTTAACTACGTACATAGCTGATTAGTTTTAATATTTTTATGTTTTGCAGAACAATTGCCATCAATACAAGAGCTGTTGTAAATGTAAGCCAAATTGTTGCTAAGAAAATGATCCAAAATGGTATACATGGCTCAATAGTGAATATATCTTCGAAAGCGTCAATGGTAAGGAATTGCCAGCTGTTCAGCTTTAAATTCACTATAAGTAGATAACGTAGTTTCCTTTGTATCTGTGAGTCTGCTGTGCTGTGTCATCAGTGTCATCATCATCACATTACTACCTTTCAACGGTTAGGTAAACTGATTGGGTGAGAGAGATTGATCATGTTGCTTGTAGACGCGCGGTACTTTTTAGGGTTCCATACCCATACATAAGGGTAAAAACGGGACCCTATTATACAAGACTTCGCTGTCTGTTCGTCCGTCTGTCTGTCACCAGGCTGTATCTCAAAAACCGCGACAGCTAGCGACAGTTGAAATTTTCACAAATTACGTAACTCCGATGGTCGAACTAAGTGGAATAAAACATCCTGATAGTCCGACATGCCGGACAGTAAGGAATCAAAATTCCTTGTCGTCCGATATTTCGGACAACGTTGTCGAACCACGTGGCCGCAGCGGGTATTTCTGTTGCCGCTTTAACAAAATTAAATATTTAAGAGGGGCTCCTATACAACAAACGCGATTTTTTATAGATAATGGTACGGAACCCTTGGTGCGCGAATCCGATTCGAACTTGGCCGGTTATTTTATCACTTCGTAGTCGTAGATAGTGACAATTTCTCTTTATAACATAGGCAGCTACGAGGGATCATGTATCATATTGTGGATCTAAGGCTGCTTGCGACGGCGTAACCCGTGTGATGGCTTTGGAGTTAGGACCGCATGGAATAAGAGCTAACACCGTCAACCCTATAGTTATAATGACTGACATGGGGCGCAAAGTTTGGTCAGAACCCTCAAAGTCTCAAGGAATGCTCTCAAGAATACCTTTAGGAAGGTAAGTATGCGAAAGAAATCATAGCCTTTATATATTTTTATAACCCACGACTAAAAAAGAGAGGTGTTAAGGTGTCTGTGGGATCGTGCGCCTTAACAAATGAGCCCCGATTTTGATGCGGTTTTTAGGGTTCCATAGTAAACAAGTACTTATACTCTTATAGTTTCGCTATGTCTGTCTGTCCACGGTACTCTAGACTATTCTAGCTATGATTTGGCATGGGTAAGATGTATTTTAATATTCACGTCGACAAACGTGTTATAAACAAATCAGGACTATATTCCAAACCGTTTGGGAGATCTAGCAAAAGGCCAAACATTTCCCCAGCGGAATTTTGAATAACTTAGGAGGACTATGACATATAAAGTCCAGTACCTGGGCGACCGAGCTTTGCTCGGATACATCTCAAACATTAACTACATTTTTTAAACTTGTCTAAAAACAGTACAAAATAAAAAACTTGAACATAAAAAAAAGCAAATGTAAGTCACCGAGTGGGATTCGAACCCGTAACACCTTTTCTAGCGGTCCGCATCTTACCGCTGAGCTAAATGGATGGCGGCCAGCGCGACGAAATTAGCGACCATATTCTGCGTGGAAAGAAAAACGCATGAAAACTCGAAAACACGCGTTTTCCCAAACATAAGACTAATCTAGATCGATTGTTTACCCTCGAAAATTGGTATATGGGGGCATATACCAATTTTCAGCGAAATCGTTAGAGCCGTTTTCGAGATCACAGAAATATATAAATATACAAGAATTGCTCGTTTTAAGGTATAAGATTTGTACATAAACATTTGCCTCTTATGATACATTAATTGCCCTACTAATTGAAATCTGGATTCCAGACAAAATTCCTCCAGAGAAACGTTTCCCTGGCGGAATATGTTTTTGACGCTTTTTTTGCAAAAATTACTGAATACACAAATTTCATTTATCGATAAACATTTGAAGGCAACTATAAACTAAAGATCTGGTATACTCAACAATTATTACCTATTCGATACTTTTCCGCGGGGGACATACACACAATAATAATTACAAATTAGAGTTGTACAATGTACCTACTCTAAAAATGAAACTTTTATACAAATTCAATAAAATGTTTTTAGTCGTTAAACCTACTCAATGTCAACATTAGCAACTACGGAATAGATGGAATACTTATGCGTGGCCCGACACGCACTTGACCGGTTACTTTTGTTTAAAAGATGACTCGATCAAAAGGTTCGTAGGTATGATTGATGAAAATCGGTTCAGCGGTTTAAAAGTTATGGGAGTTAGGTTATCCCATTCGTCCAATGGTACAATTTATAGTTTTGTTTTCGATTGTCACCTCGTTATCCCTGCTGAGGGTAAAAGTTGGAGGATTCTTTTGATTTGCCTGGAAAATGAATGTTTGGGTTATCCCAGCGCGGCAGACGTCTGTCACAGAATTATACATACCTACCTAAGTTACTTCGTAATCGCTAAAGGATTGCGACTTGCGACTGAGAAGTTCCACCCAAACAATGCTATACCACCCAAACAATGCTATAAAGACTGAAGTAATTAATCAAAATAAGCGGCCAAGTGCGAGTCGGACTCGCCCATGAAGGGTTCCGTAGTAGCAAATAACATAATATAAAAGTCGTAGTATGTTTTTTTTTTAATTTTATATTTGAGTTGATTGAATGAAAGGTAAATTGCTGTTTATGATTGTTGACGTATTAAAAAAAAACTACTTACTAGATATCGTTCAAACCAATTTTCGCTGGTAGTTTTTATGGTAATGAACATCATATATTTTTTTTAGTTTTATGATTCCCATATTTTAGAAGTTACGGGGGGGGGGACACACTTTTTTCCACTTTGGAAGTGTCTCTCGCGCAAAGTATTCGGTTTAGAAAAAAATGCTATTAGAAACCTCAATATCATTTTTGAAGACCTATCCATAGATACCCCACACGTATGGGTTTGAGGAAAAATTAATTTTTGAGTTTTAGTTCTAAGTATGGGGAACCCCCAAAATTTACTGTTTTTTTTCTATTTTTGTGTCAAATCCTTAATGCGGTTCGCACAATACATCTACTTACCAAGTTTCAATAGTATGGGTCTTATAGTTTCGGAAAAAAGTGGCTGTGACATACGGACGGACAGACAGACAGACAGACATGACGAATCTATAAGGGTTTCGTTTTTGCCATTTGGCTACGGAACCCTAAAAATGGGTACTTCTCTCACTTGCACTTGTTTGCAGAACCCGGATGCAGACCATCACACCATCACACTGTCGTGAATTTGCGTCTTGAAAGGAGGACTTATACCTACTTTTATATTTTTACAGATTTGGCGAAGTTCATGAAGTTGTGAGTGCCGTTCTATTTTTGCTGAGCGACCAAGCAAGCATGATTACAGGAGTCCACTTGCCTGTCGATGGAGGTTTCCTGGCTTAGTATAAATTATAGATAAATAAAGTAAAAACCTATATGTTTTACTCAATTTATTGTGTCAAATTAATTCATAATGGACATAGGAAACAATTCAAGAATAACAATTTATATGATGTATGTATATAATGGATATGCTAAGGTAGGCTAGCATAGATGTTAGGAGAAAATATACCACATGATAAGGTAAACATAACATAGTGATACTTCTAAAACAGTTAAACGATTCCCATGTGAATAATGAATGTTACTCGCATTGGAGGGAACAAATGCGTTATATACTTAAATTTAGAATTTATAATATCCAATAAAAGCCCATCTTCTAAATCCCTTACTCACTCTACTACTACTAATATCGATTTATTCCCTCCGTCCATTGTAGTCGAACGAGTAAATTGTTCGAAATAGAGAATGCATATCTCCAAGCAGAAATATTAATTGGTACATGACACGCAGCTACACAAGACTTCCAATTAAAAGGTATGCATAGAATAACAGCAAAATAATCGAATGACATTAATACTACAACAGTTATGTATGTATTTATTTCCATTACTTATGATATTGTAAAAAACAGTGTGTCAACTTATCTATATTATACCTTACAGTAACTATTTACAAAATCCGAGTCCATCTTTCCTCAGTTAGAGCGTAGGTACACTTAACGCTAGGAGCAAGCCACGATCATTCCGCACCAGAAGCGCATGCGGCACGGACACACTGACACGACAACGCAGCGGCGCCGGCCGCGGACTGTCGCAAGTCTGCCGACCACAGCGACAACACCGCCGTTTCGAAGCATTTGGACATCAAAACATTTAATGTAAACGACGTTAGATCATAGTAATTAGTAAGACATAACATATTCTGGTATGCAAGACAAAGTTACACTGTATCCTGATTCAAATAATGGATTTAGGGAACCTAATTGAGATTTATCATACGATCTGCACACTGCAATGACGGATGTAAGTAAAATGCTATATATACCCTGTAGACTAAACGACCTATAATACAATATAATGTTGAATTAAAACTAATTACAATGTGCAACTATTAAACACAAAACTGGTATGGGAAATCAAAAATAGAAATTAATTCAAAATTGTATTATGAACAAGTAAAATTAGTGTTTCCAGGGCAATTAACATTGAAGAAAATAAAAATTTAAAATCTTACACGGGTATCAAATGGACTACTACATCCCTTAAACAAATCTAAACATATTTACAGTAAATTGAACCTAATTCTCAGTCATATTAAGAGAAGGATGGTCCAATGGTCCATTTCAATCAAAGTACATGCAAACACAATATGTATCAATGCCTCAAGTCAACTTCAATACCATGTGTACAGTCCTTATGAGGTAATATTTACAAATTCCCAATAATAATACATCCATATCCACACTCATATCTATAACTTAAAAATCACGCTACGCTAGTTGACTAAAGCAACGTAATTTTTAAGTTAACGGTAATGATTCAACCTAGTTAGATCACAAAAACATCGAAATAGATTCTAGCATTTGGATGGTCTAGGAAGAACTACCAAAATACACATAATTTTCTGGGTCGGCCGTGCAATTATAATTTTAAATCAATATTTTACCATAACCATATGGATATGAACGGAAGATCACAATAAATACAAAGGTAATATAGGTAGCATTGAGATTTTGGTAAATTAATTGAGATCATGGTTCTTTTTGCATGAAAGTGAAATTTGGGAATGTCTACACATCTACATGAGCCGACTCATTAGATATAAATGGTTATTTGTATGACGAAATTCGTTTACCAAGCCAAGCCTATACAATTTAAATGAGTTCATTCTGATTAAATTAGCAAACCTTACTTAGATAAAACTATGGCAGTGGCAGGAGCAAGTTAATGCAATTAGTTAAACCGTTTAGTCCTTTTATTGAAGCCTGAATTTTTTATTGCTAGTAGTTTACCATGTGTAAAAATAACCCTGGAAGACGTTAAGAAGTTAAGGTTTTGAAAAACAGTAAGAGAAAAGTAATAAAAGATATTGCACGAAATATTTTGGACTAATTTATAAATAAACATATTTATATCAAAACTGAATCATATCAGTTTCTATAATCATTTTACCACGTGAAAACAGCAAGATACGTAGAAATGCCAAATGCACTTTCTGGTAAGCTTTATTATAATTGCAAAATCCCACTAATATTTAATCTTTCAGCATTTTAAAGCAGTTTCCTTCGACTACCGACGATTTAGCAAAAAAGAAAATAAACAATAAGTCTCTTCCTATTATTTCTATTTAAATCACAATTTCAATTATTTTAAAATAAAGCTTACATCCCAATAGTCGAATACGAGAGGGACAATACTTCGTTATTTCAGTATGATTTAAAATAGTCTTAATTCTAAATACAACTGAGCATAAAGTACAATGGATGCGTGGGTAGGCCTAATTAATATCTACGCTTACACAAGTCATAAACTCCCAATTCATTTAGTCCACGTTATCCTACAATTAAATAATTTACAATATAATATGAACGTTAACATGAATGCATACAAAATTTTAGTTCGGATGCGGACCGGCGGGCCGCGCAGTCCGAAGTCGCGTTGGCGTCAATTCCGGCGCCGGGCAGTGCTGCCGGCTCACGCGGCGGGCGGGCGCGCGCCGCCTCACCGCCACTCCGAGATGGCCGCCACCGCTGTACTCGGCTGCCCCGCCGCGCCCGCCGCTGCAACAAACACTGATATCTTGCAGCTGCCCAGCGAGATTGCTCAATCAAATTGGTCACCTTATCATGGTCACAGAATAAGAAAGTTTCCAAAACTCAAATCAGATACTTTTCTCTAAACGTCAAAACCTTGGGATTCAAAATGCGCTCTCAATATCAGTTTTTCTGCAATAATAAATCTAAAATCATGCTGGAAATGGATATGATCAATGACAAGTGATATTATTTTGTGACGTTTTATTCTATTAAAAGTATCAATCAACTTATTTCAGACCCCGGAAACTTCCTTAATAACTTTTGATTAATATGAGTATTACATATAGAAGTGGGCAGGACATACAATCAGAGGAAAGGAAAAATGGTCTCAATCAATAATGAACTGGTCATCACAAGTTACAGAAAACGTAATCGAGGCAGACCTTTTCGAAGGTGGGTGGACGACATCAAAGCTGTTGCAGGCAGCACATGGACCAGGGTGGCTAAGGATAGAGAAATGGAGGCAGTTGGAGGAGGCCTTTGCCAACCTATGGCATACAGACAGAGGAGGCGATGATAGTGTATAAGAGTTAGATTTAAGTTTGAAATATAAAATAAAGGCTATTATTATTATATTATTACACTAGAGGCAGCGTGCGGCTTCGCCCGCGTTAACCACGCGAGTGAAGTCGCGGGCGTGATGCAATATAGCCTATAACCTTCCTCGATAAACGACCTATCTAATACCGAAAGCATTTTTCAAATCGGACCAGTGGTTCCTGAGATTATCGCGTTCAAACAAACAAACAAACAAACTCTTCAGCTTTATATATAAGTATGGATATGGAACAAAATCTCCTAAGGTCCCCGCGCAATACGAGTATGCCTCCCCATCCCGTCCTCGCACCTGTCCCCCGTTCTCGCCTTGTGCTGCGCGGGACCTTAGAAAATCCTGTTCTGTATGTAATATTTATATTAAGTCTGCGGCATGGTATACAATTTGTAATTCAGTGTAGATTAAAAGACACCATGAAGTTCGATAGAATCTTTAAACATTGTGACATCTAGATTGGAAATGGGCACAAGGGCTAAGCAGGAAAAATTAAACTAAAACAAAATTAGTTTGCTTTGTGTCTATGTCAATCTCTCACCAAGACAGAAGTTTCTCGTTTCGCTAATGTTTTATTCCAACCTGACCTCTATGTAGCAGGTAAGTTATGCATACAAATAGGCTACATATTGCAATCAAAAGCAATCATTTTGACTTACTAGTTTCCTGTTCTTGGTTCTGTTCATGACGTCTAATCGTACGGTCGTTACCACCCGATTGGTAGTTTCCTCGTGGACCTCCTGAAAATAATATGAAATATTATTGTTTCATGAGTCAAGTTATAACAAAGTTCATTGGTCAATGGTTTCTATTGATATTTTAAACAAACTAAACTACATATGCCACTTACATACTCCTTACGAATATGTAAAATTTACGATTTATGTCAAAAAGGCGGAACGTCCGTGATATTAACGATTAAATTTAATTGACTTAGGTACTGCACTGAAAGGAAGCACATTTGTGTGATGCTATATACCAAATTAATCTCAAGAAGTCCACTGCTAGACAGTGGCCTCCCCTAAGGATTTCCAAAATGACCGATTGGAAGTGGTGAAAATTAAAGTTAAAGTAAAACAAACCAAACAGAAGAATGCAACACTGTGCCAGCCAAAACTAACAATATTGTCTAATGAAACAGATTTTGGTCCTGATGTCTCAATAGCCTGCCTAGCAATTTGTCGGCCCTTATTTAAACCGTTGTTAGCTGTAGATGAAAATACTTACCGAATTTAAGCATATTCCAGTCAAACATGTAATCGTATGTGAATCCTTGTCGATGGAAAAGAGTGCGAAACAGCTGACGAAGGTGGCTGTAGTCAGGCCTCTCCTCAAAGCGGAGTCGCCGGCAGTACTTCAAGTACAGCTGGAACTCGATTGGGTGGTTCTGCAAAACATTTTCACAATTTAATCACACATTCTTAATGCAAGTTTTGTAAAGCGCTGCATAACTAGCATATAATAAGCGTGGCGATTTTTCCTGTTTGCGATGAGTTTGGAAACAGAAAGTTTAGTAAATATTTTACAGTTATTGGTTTATATTGAATTGCATCAGTATTAAGAAGTTCATCCAAGGTGTTTTAAAATTATAAGTGACCAGTTCTGTATTACAAATCCAGGATTTCGAGGACAGACATTATTAATATTAAGCAGTTGACCCGGCCCAGCTTTACTTTTTTGTTTTAAACATTATGATAATGATGCACACATCTGGCCTGCACAACTTCTATATTTGTGATAGGTAGGAACTCTATGGATTTTAAATCTAATAATCTATTAAAAAAAAGATAAAAACCTCCAACTTACTTTACAGAGTTCATCAAAAGGTGTGGATAGTTTCTTTTCAGATATTCTCTCGTATTTCTGGCGCTTAGTTGCAGCTTTTAAGCCCTGCCACGGAAGGCTGCCACGATTAAAGTACATTAGCACATAGCCCAGAGACTCCAGATCATCGCGACGAGACTGCTCAATGCCCAGGTGGGTGTTTATTGATGCATATCTGGCTGTGCCTGGAAATTAATTTACAAATTTTTTGATTTTACAACATGCACTAGTTAGTGATTTAATTTTTTTTCTCTCTCTTACATCTGATACCCAGGTTCTTGTTGGTGCAAACTAAATAAACTAGGCACTATTTCTTACATTTTAAATTTATGTACAGCAAATGACAAAAACAAAAGTTATATATTCATTTAGATCTTTGTTTTTAAAACCAAGAAAATAATGCAATTGGTATAATCCAAATTTTTGAAAAATATACTAAGCATTGTATATTTTGAATTCCTGCGCTTCAGAATATACATATAAGCCACAGGTTACAACACAAGACAGTGTCATCATAAAATTGCAGTTTCCAATTTACACTAGATGCTTTTAGGCAGTGATAAATTGTTGTGGTGGAAACTCACACATGAAAACCACAACAGTTTCAAGTCTAATATCTAACAAATAATTCAATTAAATATTTCCAGTGTGTACTCTGCACATGAGCACCATTATCACTTCAGTATGCTAACTGAATGTAGCAATGCTGCTGTCAGATGTTCATATGCATGTTCATATGAACATGAATATGGATGACAGTTTATCTGACAAAAGTAAACTACTGCACTAGTTTTATATAGAAAATAAAAAATGTATTACCTGTTAAGTTTTTGTTTTCTCTGTATGGAATATGCTGCATTGTACGGGGATCTTTATACTTCTTAGCTAACCCAAAATCTATAATATAAACTAAATTCCCTTTTTTACCTAAGCCCATAAGAAAATTATCCGGTTTGATATCTCTGTAAACAAAACAAAACATTATCAGATAACAGATACCTAACTTGTTCCAAATGAAAACTACCTATACATAAAATTTTAATTAAAAGTAGGTAAGAAATTGTTTCATATCTCATACAATACAAAATCGCATGAACTTGGTATTTTTATGACATTTTGTTTTGCAATGTTTGAAAACATTATAAATTATTCATTGAATGAAAATGTTTACAAAGACATTCTGAAAGATCTGCAGCTCATGTTAGGAGGTAGGTTTTACACCTGTACAGGTTCTAAGGTTTAGTTGATGTCATCTAGCAGAATCTTAATCTGTGTTATCTTTTTAACTTCACTAAGTAAAAATTGGGTAGATGCTGGGCCAAAAATAACTATAAAATATTTCATAAAATACTATAATTCATAAAATAATATGTCATAAAATATTGTTACTTTCCATTGATCATATCCATTTTCAACATGATTTTAGATTTATTTATGCAAAAAAACTGATATTAAGAGCGCTATTTGACTCCAAAAAAGCATGACATCACCCTTTCGTATTTCATACAAATCCCACAGAAAATGCTTGTTTTGATGTTTAGAAAAAAGTGATTCATTTGAGTTGTTGTTATCTAGCAGACTCTCAATCTGTGTTATCTTTTTAACTTCACTTTGACCTGTAATCAAAGCTGTAAGATCATGATCTGTTTTAGATAATAAAATGTTTATATACATGCCTATGAATAAAGTTCCTGTAGTGTATATCTTGGATGCGGGTAATGAGCTGGTCCGCAAGGATGAGCACAGTCTTGAGAGAAAAGCGGCGAGAGCAAAAATTGAACAGGTCCTCCAAAGATGGTCCGAGGAGTTCCATCACCATTACATTGTAGTCTCCTTCTGAACCACACCATTTTATCGCCGGGATACCAACTGTCAATACAATGTTAGGTAACAAGTTAATAAACTCAAAATAGGTGTACAACAGGCATGCTTGTATTGTTTGTAAGCAGTAATATTACCTCCTCCTTGCATAAGTTTATAAAATTTGCTCTCTATATGTAGCTGTGGGTGTCTTGTTTTTATGCATTCTAATTTGATAGCTACCTCCTCTTTAGTCACAATGTTAGTTCCTGCGAATAATAAAAGTAGGTATTGAAAAAGCCGCCTCGAATGTTACAATATATACGGATAACAAGCTGCAGAAGTAAAACCTAAAGGACTCCAATACGAAAAAGTACTGGGATAAAAACATTGTCAAGTGAATCACATGTCCAGTGACAGCATACTCCGCAATAATACGGCAACCACTACCATTAGGTACTCCATCTAATTGTGCTAGATGTATAAAATTAAAAATATCGTGCAACTCTTTCTATTTATCTATTTCGAAACAAAAAAATCGCAGCTGGCCTACTATGACCATTTTTCTTTGTTTACAATCTTTCTTTATCATACTTACCAAGATAAATATCTCCAAAGGAACCTGAGCCAATTTTACGACCCAGTCGATACTTATTACCAACACGAAGCTCCATTTTGTTATTTTAGAACAGATGAAATCACAATAATATCATTGACCACCGAATCATTACAGGACGGCCATATTGCGATAAACGCAGATCTCTATTTGGGCAAACTGTACAATTTTGGGTGGAATAGGTTTCTTTAATTTACTCTGCAACGAATTCCAGGATTTCAGTGATAACGTAAAAAGACTTTAGCTGCAATTGAACGCTTTTTTCTTACATAAAATGAATCAGAAAATTAATAAAATATTCTAGCTACACACGCACACGAGGAATTTTAGTCGAGAATTGGGAGAAATTATGAGGAATGATGGCAACATTATATTGTATAGTAGGTATATTTTAATACGTAATAAAATTAAATAAATGTATTTGATGTACATACATATTTATTCTTAATAAATTTTTTTATACAGTAAATTCATACATTTGTATGTTATTTACAATAAATTGACAATTTAATTATACAAGTTTTATGTACTTTGATAAAAATAATCTTATTATATACTGGCAACTCATATAGCCCTCCCTAGTCCTTATTTTAAAACTAGAAGTCACTGTGTTAACATCAGAAGTGCTATTTTTGAAACCCGGAGTCACTTAAAAGAATGGTTTTTCCATCCAAAAAACCGTTCGTTTAGTGACTCTGCGTTTGAAAAATAGCACCTCAGGAGACGTATTTTTGAAATCACTTGTCACTTTACGAAGGGTTTGCGCGAGCGTTTCCAAACGGGCGCATTTTTGAATCGGTAGTTTGCGAAGGTTTTGCAACGAGTGGTCTTGAGCACTCGTAATTTTGACATTTGTAACGTAGATATGTCATCGAAACCAATCATGGGAAATCCGTTCCATTTCACGTTGCTTTTTTATTCATGTTCGAATTTTTAGAAAAGTATAGACAAATTATTGATGTTTTCTGCGTAAAACAATACTGTTTTTTTGCTGACACGACGGTTTCAAAAATACGATCAATTTGTATTTTACGCTAGTGGTGAGTTGGAAAACTACACGTTTTGTGTTTCGCTGAGTCCCTCAATGAAAAATAGCACTCCAGAAGTGCCATTTTTGAAACGCGGAGTCACCTAAACCACCAAACGAATGGTTTTTCATTTTTCCATACAAATGAGTTGACTTTTCAAACGCGGAGTCACTAATCGAACGGTCATCCGTTCGATTATTGACTCTGCGTTTGAAAAATGATACCAGGATACCACTGGCTAGAAGTCACAAAAAGTGTACCTAATTTTCCAAGTCGCCGCCATGGACCAACAACTTGCATTGCAAGTCCCTTACACCGCATTTTTACCCGACTGCGGCAAAGCCAAAAGAAGGGTTAGGTACCTATTGTACTTACTTTGGCACAGAAACAGAATAAATGCTATGTAGTAAAATTCAAGTGGTGGTTTTTTGTATGAATAAAATCCTTTCATGACTCCGCGTTTAAAAATGGCATTATTGGCATCAAAAAATGGCACAAATATGAAAATATTTTCTTTCAAACTAATTTTTTTTATTTTTATAAATGTTCAGAATCTGCGGTAACAAACATTTTCGTAAAATATAAACGTATTTTTTTTAAGTCTGTTAAAATACGGCGGCGGCCCTAATCAAAATTGACATTTCGGATCGTCAAATTGGGTCCTGCGGCCTTCAGGACTCCTTCTCCGAAGTTTCCTAAACTAAAATGGATCGTCTACAACCGACTATGGTCTAAGATCCCGATATATATCGACCTTCACCGTTAAGCTTATTTGATGAAACGTATTTTATGTTTAATTTTAGATTAGATGTCAATAAAGATATTACATATGGGTTGCCTAACAAATTTCAGTCTAGGATATGATTAATTAATAATTTATAAATATATATTTTTTAAATATTTCACCGGTTTGCTTATTAGACAAATTCTATACCAATCGAAAGTTTGAAGCCCATAGAATATGAAAACGTGAGGTCACAACTCTCGGGCTGCCAGGTTTCATGGTACAATAAAACAAGGTATTCTCTTCCCGTGACAGCTGATGACGTAGGTGGAACTTGACTACGTCATCAGTTTGATGTGCTGCCCACTGTGTGAAATTTAATAACCCGAGCGTAATGCATTTTTAAACTTTTTAAACCAATTTCGAATTAATAATCCATTATATCAATTTATAAAATATTGAATTCATGAATCACGCGAGAATCGCGAGATACTAAATAGCTAAGTTACTTAATATTTTTTTTAATATTCGTGAACTAATTGAGAAAGTCCTTAAATTTACTGAAAAGAACAACAAGTGGCAACACTTTCGTGACGTAGTCAAGTTCCATCTCGGGAAGAGAATACCTTGTTTTATTCTACCATGCCAGGTTTAAACGGGTAAATCGTCAGATGTAGCATTTTGCACCGGTCTAAGAATAGGCAACCTAACGTTTTCATATTCTATGGGCTTCATACTTTCGATTGATATAGAATTTGTGCAAACCAGCGAAATAGTAAAAAAAAATAAAAATAATTAATCATATCCTGGACTGAAATTTGTTAGGCAACCCATAAGCAATATCTTGACCTAAAAAATTAAACATAAAATAGGTACGTTTCATCAAATAAGCATGACGGTGAAGGTTGTTCTATATCGGGATCCTTTACTATAAGGGTATGAGACAACGGGGCAAGGATGAAAAGAAACAGACATTTTTTTTCCACCCTCGCAAAAGAGGGCTGTTATGTTTTGTTTGATTTTTTTGTATGTTAGTCATCTCTCAACGCCGGTGTCAGACTTTTCAAGTCTTAAGTAACCAGCTAGCCGAACTTGCCGAACATTGCCTGCATGCCATCTAATGATCGGTCGGTGGTCATAGACTCATAGTCACCAATGCATGCCGAATCGGATCACCGTCTCATCTAGCTTTTCGTGTATTGTTGTCGACCTTCGTGGCGTTGTGGTCACCATGCTAGTCCGCCACCCAGAGGTACCGAGTTCGATCTCCAGTCAGGGCAAGTGGAAAATGGCCTTTTTCAAATTCAACTGGCTCTTGAATGTTTATCTATAAATGTATTTACTACTTATAAAATATAGTATCGTTTAAATATTAAGTATCCCCTAACACAAGTCTCGAACTTCAAAATAAGTTAGGCTAGATCAATCAGTGTAATTTGTCCCTATATATTTATTTATGCAGGTATATTTCTGCGTACAGAGCATAGGTAGAAATAGACAGAAACACATATCATAGACACACGAGGGGCTCGGGTGTGTCCGTCTGGTGCCGTGGTCAAGTGTGTAGCTTTCAACCAGAACAAATTCTGATTAAGTTTTTGGTTTAGACGGTTATAGTTATAGCTTTGTCGTATGTACTTATAACCATATGAATATGTTTATGAATTTTGAAGGAAATATCTGTGGACCTCGTTTGTATGGAATCGCCTTCCAGCGAGTTCCCTCCCAGGTGATACCTATATTTTTAGGGCACGCAGATAAAGAAGATTCTTTGCCCAAGCTTAAATTTTTACAGCGAATTCAGTCCATAAGTCATGATGCTTACATGTCCATCCAATAATATAAAAAACCGACCAAGTGCGAATCGGATTCGCGCACTATGGGTTCCGTACCATTATCTATAAAAAATCGCGTTTGTTGTATGGGCCCCCCTTTATTTTGTTTTTAGTATTTATTGTCATATCGGCAACAGAAATACATAATATGTAAAAATTTCTACTGTCTAACTATCGCGGTTCTTGAGATACAGCCTGGTGATGGTGACAGACAGACGGACAGACAGCGAAGTCTTAGTAATAGGGTCCCGTTTTTACCCTTTGGGTACGGAACCCTAAGAAAGAACTACCTAAAATTAAAAAAAAAATCTTCTACAAACGTGCGAGTACATAACTAATCTTTAGTACTTATATGACGCAGGTAGTTAATAATAGGTGTTTGCCATACTTGCGGATGTAGCAGGCAGATAATCAGTATCATGTTCGAAATATGAAAAACACGCGCAGAAAAATATTTTAAAATATTAATTACCTATGTTTAAAGTAGACCTGTTGAGCTGTCAATTCCACGTTTATCGAAACGCTTTACTTGTGTGCTTATGTGCTTAGGTGCCCGGCGGTAGGAGTTCGATCTTTCTACTAGAAGCAAACTATTAGAGGGCAAACTGGACATTGGCATGTGCCTGGAAGCCCCAAAAACAGAGTACCTATCTACATGAGTTCATACAAAATTTTAATTTTGCTTCTTATTCTGATAACGTAAAGTAATAAATAAAAGACAATCTGGTTTTTAATCTTGCTCTTTTATCGTAAACATTTATTAATTCTCTAAAAGTTTAAAAAAGAAAACATTTTAAATTAGAATCATAAAATTTATAAAACATAGAAGTGGAAATAATAATATTCAAAGTGTGTAGGTAAGTATCATTACCATTCAAATATCTACAGAAATTTACCTACAATATGTATCTACTTAAATCACCGGATATACAGGATGTAATTGAATTCGTTGGCAATATTTTAGGTATCTACTATACTCATGATACAAAGTAATTTAAGACTAATAAAACTTCAATCAAAAGTTGTCATTTTCGCATTACAGAAAATCTCTAAACATGCGTTAGACTCTTTGATAGATATCATTACTGCACTTATAAATAAAAAAACTAATCGTCACTAAATTCATGAAAAAGAAATTAATTGTAATAGTATTAATTTCGTCGCGTCGTAGTACGCTAACATTTGTTCCTACTTCAATTACCTACTGACTATCCTCAAGCGTTCGTGTGACACGACCCGCCTCCACTCGACTTTCAACCTTATTCCCGTAACTTTAAGTCTACTTTTGTATGCCGGCCGCGCCCGGCGTTCAGCTGTATTGCAGCAGGTCGCTGACCTTGCGGCTCGTAGGTGTATCAGTGAGCGCGCACGACTCGAAGTGTTTTGATACTTTGGTTATTTTTCTTGCTTTTTGATTCTTTTTAATTACTGCATTAATTGTAGTGTTGTTACTGTACAAAATATCCTCTACGTGAGTAAGTTAATAAGTTAAATTATTGGTAATGATTTCAATTTCACCCTGTAGTTAAAAGTTTAAACCATACTAGGTCTAGATTACTAATAGGATAACTACCACATTAATACAGAGGGTATCTAACTATAGTAGGCAGAATATTATTAGGTATAGGAATAAATATTAGGTATATTTTTTTATTAATATAAGTACCATGAATAGATTTATGTACCTAGATATGCATAAATTTGGTATACCTTTGAACTTATATTTATAAACAATGTCCTATATACTATAATTACAAATATTTTAAGGTGTGATTCAGTCCAACACTTTTAAAAACTTTTCCCAGTAAATTTATACCGAAATACGAAAAAATTTTAGATTCTCACGTGATATCGTTACTATGGAAAATGAAATTTATTTTTCATATTAATATGTACATTAACGTGGAAAAGATGTTCAAAATGATGAACTGAATCAGCCCTTACAATATTTGCACTTAATAAAAAAGGACATTGAATATAGTTTTTTTTTTTCACATTAATAAAATCTTATACCTTTATACGAGCAATCTTGTTTATTTATTTATTTATTTATAAATTCTGTGATCTCTAAAACGGCTCTAATGATTTCGCTGAAAACTGGTATATGGGGGTTTTCGGGGGTAAACAATCGATCTAGATTAGTCTTATGTTTGGGAAAACACGTGTTTTCGCGTTTTTATGCGTTTTTCTTTCCATGCAGAATATGGTCGCTAATTTCGTCGCGTCGGCCGCTATCCATTTGGCTCAGCGGTTAAGGATGCGGACCGCTAGAAAGAGTGTTACGGATTTGAATCCCACTCGGTGACTTACTTTTGTTTTTTTTATGTTCAAGTTTATATATAATTTTTTATTTTGTATTGTTTTTAGACAAGGTTTAAAAAAATGTAGTTAATGTTTGCGATGTAACCGGTCGCCCAGGTTCTATATACTACATAACTAAGTAATGTGAAATCTAAAAGATGATAAACTTCGATAGATATTTGTCGGTTTACATTACAAACTTAAGTGAAATATAAATAATTATTTAAGTAAGTACCTAAGTCTTATTTACAGATAGCGACATTTAACAATGATGTACAAAAGTAATACCTAAGTATTTAAAAAAATAACAAGTCCACAATCTTTAAAAAATGAAAAAAATAATTACTTACGCTTATGCGACTAAAAATGCAATTTGCAGTGATCTTTACATTTCATTAAATTCTATTACACATATCTAATCTAAGAAAGTACTTACGAGATATTTAAGATCGCAGTTATAGGTACCTAGGTAGGTAAAAGTAGGTAGGTGTATTTATAAGACGCGTGAGCTCTGCGAATGCGCTGACGCTTCGGTACCATCCTATATCTATGGTAACTCCATCACAAGCTCCCTCGTTTCGGTAACCTATAGCGAGACATAAAATAACTGGCCTTGGCCGGTTATTTGGGCGTGTCGGGCCAGGTGCAGTTTAGGGTTCCGTAGTTGCAAATGCCAACTTTGAGTTCACGCCTCACGGTTTAACGACTAAATCCGTCTAAAAACTAATTTTCTATTGAATATCTATAAGTAGATCGACTATAATGCTTTGATTTGTAAACTCTGCTTAGCTCTAATATATACCTTTGACTACTACCATGAATTTTTTCGTTTGTCCACAACCGTTAGCGGACAGAAGGACCCATAGTAAAATTGTGCTTTAAAACCGAATATTTCAGAAACGGATCACTAAATCAAAAATTAAAAGGCGTATTCAGTTACCACCATTGGCAAGTCGAAAAAAAAAATCACACTTTACATGTTTTAAAGAAGCTAACCTAAAAAGAAAATTGAATGTTTTTCAAGATTAAATTTTACCACTTTTGTATTTTACCAGTTTAAAGCTTTCAGACTGTCAGATAGGCAGTCAGACATGGCGAAACTAAAAGGGTTCCTTGTTTAATACGGAACCCTAAAAAATAACTTTAAAAGACAATGAACTAGTACAATTTCCTAAGTATGGAGCCTCTTACTCAATAGCAAGCATTTCTAATAAAAAAATTCAAAAACTTCATAAGAAAGACAGGTAGCTACGTAATAGGTGAATACATTTTTTTGACGGATTAGGGGAGGTGTGTGGATATATTTGATTTGGCCGCCCCTTTGACTTCACCGCCCGGGGCGGGGGACCCGGCCAGCCTCTAGATCCGGGGCACACACACATATTGTACACAATGAAATTATAACTCTCTACCCTTCTTAAATTGACAATTATTTTAAGTAAGTACTCAATATACTTATTACAAACTGACAAGTATATAATTCCCTGTGTCTAGACAACATCGATTTCACATTTTTAAGTTTTTTCTAAGGTAGATCCAACAATCACATTTCTTCCTATCTATAAGCATATAAGTACCTAGGTACTCATTAATATCTGCATGCATCATAGAAAAGCGTAAGTAGGAATACTCGTAGCACCTGTGTGTAAAATAATTTTAATCTGCAGCAGATTAGAAAAGGACTACATTTCATGGAAGTTTTTTTCGAGATCAAAATTGGAGGGACTGTTGGTACCATTTCAAAATCGGCATCCACATTTATATCTGGAGTAACTAGTTTTGAAAGACAGGTTTGTTACTTGTAGGATACCTACGTATAACTGTCTTGTACATGGAGGGTAGTTTGGCATCACATGGGCATCACAGAATAGTTTGGCACTGTCAAAATATTGGCGTCATTTATAATGAGCCGATTACAAAATTACTTTCATACTTTTCACAACTCATTCAAATTATACCTACTACTTACAAGCACCAAGCAGCTTTGTGGCTTAAAACTATCATGATATAGCTACTCACTATGCCAATGTACAAAATGGCAGAGTTTATACACGTAGTTATACTACACACTTACTTCTATAAAACTCTTATCGATGAGTCTATTGATAATCTATTTTATTCTTTTGCTTGATACTAGGAAATAAAAAAGGGGGAAAATTTCCACGCTAAATATGTATACTTTCCAAGTAAATAGTCTCTGGACAGCAGGTTGTTTTGTTTTTTAATGCTTATATATTTTAAATCTCTATGCATTGAAGATGAATTTGAGATTCTTGTTTGTAATTATTGGTAACATTTTTTTTTTATCTATTACATAACAACTTATAATTTTTACATTTCTTAAACCTACTTTCGTACGAATTCCTAAGATACTCATACAACACAGCCAGAATCTTGCTCCAGTAAATTAAATATATTGTTTTCGTAGGTCATGTTACTTGTCAAAGTATATTTCTTTTAACTAAAATAGGAGAGAGAGCATGGCATGGAAGTATGAAAGCTTTCCTTTGAATGCACTTCATCAGAACGTGGTTACATAATTCATTAATACCTAAAATGAATTTAAAATACTAGGTAGTAGCGACGAGTTGGCATTACGAGTTTATCGGCATGCCCGGTAGAAAGCAGTCTTGTTACCGGCGGCCTTGCGGGCGCGCGCCAGGCGGCGGCTGACGCGCCTTGGTCAGGGGCTGTCCCTCATCTGAGGCTCCTCCCTGTCTCGGTCCATTGTCAAGTTGTTGTTCTGCTCATCTCGGTTGAGCACAAATACTGGCTCTACATTATCGTCATTGCCGTTGAATCTGCAAAGTTTATTAAATATATAAATCAGACTTGCTACTTCATTTATTACTTTACTAACAACTACCAGTAGAGTAATCTATTTTTCGGTTTATATAGTTGTGTAGCGATTTGTGCACCTTTATTCCGTTTAAAAAGTATCAATATATAGGTATGGCAGTATAGCAGCCCTTCAATTCTATTGACCGATGGAAGCGACTTCTTTGTTTTTTCTAGAGTTATCTAGACTCGTTAAACCCCCAATCAGAAAATCTAATGTTACCTGGCTGTAAATATAAGTACTTACTGATATCTTTCTTCCTCGCCTCTCATAGTGCAAATTGCATTCGTAAGAGCTTTCACGTAGTTTTTGGCAAGAGTCAAAGTTTCTATCTTCGAGAGACTTCTGTTATCTTTCTTCACATGAGGTATGACCCGTCGCAGCTCCTAAAATTAACGAAAGATTTTTCTGCTTAAAATTACGATAATTTTCTGCGATTACAATAGAAATTCATTTCTAAGGAGACTTAGGCTTAAAAACCACGTCATCATCATCATCAGGTCTTTTAGTCTCCACTGCAGGAACACAACCTTTTCTGTACTACCAGAGCCATACTTGGCCAGAGCAGCCAGAGGACTTAGCCTACACTCTCCTCGCTGGCCAGACGGGTTGAAGAGGTCTCACTGATGTTTATAAGCTTTGCTTAGCTTGTAATTTCGTAAGTCTTCTACGACATCCACGGGAAGACTTGGAGTTGCCCTATTCTAGTCTGCCGGAAACCACACGGCAACCACGTAAATGTATTTTTATATGTATGAATGACTAAGCACAGGTTTATGAATAACAATTAGATGTAAACTTCAGCAGAAAAAATACTCGATAAGTACACACTGAAAACCGCATCATGTAGTCACCTCTCAGTTTCTATCATCTCCATGGTTTGTAGCAGATAAGTATTTCTAGTAAATTATAAGTAAGTATTTTTAGTAAGTGAGTGATATGTATATGTAGTAGGTATTATATCAGCTTAATCAAAAACTGAATACAAATGTTAATTAAAAACAGTTTGTAACAAAACAAGTACATACAAAATGTAATCATTTATAAGTACATCAATTAGGTAATATAAATATTTATGCGTTTACAGGTTCATTGAAAGTGAAAGTGGCTCAGCCACTGGAATAAGAGTGCTGACTGCTGAGTGGTGCGACAGTAACCCGTCCTACAAAGTTACCCAAGCACGTCAGTGCCATAATGCAGTAAATAACGTCTTTATCAAAATGCACGAAACTGTCGTTAAGACACGAAGTCTGACTTGCTTATCAAACTTAAAACCAATTTTTGTAAGTATACTTTACTCAAGTAATTCACCAACAAATGTCTTTATTGCTTCGTTACTTTGGTAAACCACATTGCGACGCTTGCAGTCAATATTTAGTTAGACATGTATAGTATTTTCTACCATTAATTTAAGCAGTTTACTTTTAAACTAGAATTAAACCGACAATTCTAATCATCGAATTCTACATCTACACCATATATACTTACTACCTACAACGTAACTAGACTGTCCGTATTTTATCCTCAAATTACATAAACAGCTCAACTTACCTATATTAAGAATATAGAATAACTGAAGTAAAAACTTAAAGACGTCTTACGTTTGTACATAGTTATCTAACCTAATGGGTAGCTATATGCATAATAATATGCACGTTGGGACGTCGCAGGTATGGGAGCAAACTGAAACTACCAAAACTGCACAGCACTGACATTATTATACTTAGTGAATGAATTACTTACGTATTGAGTCACGTATCGATGAGGTCGAAACATGTCGGCTTTAGCTGACTCTAGGTATACGTGAGTACCCCGTTCACCAAGTATAATAATGCACAGCACTGTTCTTATACGTGAATATCTAGTTTAACTACGATAGTATTATTTTATAACTGTTTGGTTTAACCTAGGAAAAGGCAATCGGTTTCATACCTCAAAAGCGCGATTGAGAGAATGCATACGCATCCGTTCCCGTTCATTGCTTTCTAATCTTCGCAAGTTCCTCTCTCGGGCGGAGATGCCGCAGCGGCGCCGGCGGCCGGGGCCTGTGGCTGGTGCGGGCCCGCTGGCGCTGGCGGACGAGGATGAGCCTGCCGCGGCTCGGCGAGGGCGGCTCATTCGCCGAGGGACTTGCTCGTCGCTCCCACTCCCACTGTCGTAGAAATCTGAAATTAGTATAGTAATTCAATTAGTATAGTCGAATAGATTTTATTAATTTAAGCGTTATTGCGCATTATAACGAGTGGCTGACCTAATGTATACTCCATTGGTCAACGATTAGACCAAGCAAAAAAAAAGTTTTTCTATTGAGATAAAAAGGAGTGTAGTGTGATGATACTCTCATGCCTTTTACCTCGTTAAGGATAAAGACGTTATTAGTAGCGCTCTCGCATATTTCAGATGGGTATATATAACGATCTATTAACATGTTAGTGAAAATCGCATTATACCACTGGCAATATATAGACAGACAGACAGACTCTACAATAAATATTATCGCTTAAATGCAATGGTTATTTCAAGTATATGATACCTATTTAAAATTGTGCAGGTTGTACACCCATCACATCGTTTTAAATAAAAATAGTAGGTACTTTATATCTACAAACTATTAATATTCGTGTGCTCTTGTATGGTTGCATCGTTATTTATGCCCATGTGGCCCGCTGACGACGCTCTACGGATACCTAGAAGAGCCAACTTAGTCAATTGATACAGCAAATACGGAAAACGTTGAACGCAATCAACTAATCATCTATCATTCATTTGTTTTCTAGGTACCTATTAGCCTTAGGCTTCGATTAGTTTCACTTTCACTTGTTCTCGCTCATTGAGATCTCGTTACAAATTGCGGCTATCTGGATCGCTATAACCTTTGCTAGATGAAAGTGCTTCGTGTTATCTTTGAATTTGCTACAATGGATCTACACACAATGCTGACGTGGATTAATATGATACACGTATTTGTACCAATGTGTGTTCTATAAAGCGAGACGGCCAAGTTTCTTTAGAGGATTGTGTAGTGCCGATTCGCGTCGCGAGTAGGCATTTGCAAAAAATATATCTGTTTCACGCCGCTCTGCCTCGACCCGTGACCCGTATAGTGCGATAGAGAGAGCAAGTCCTAGAGGCGATTGCCTATTTTTCCTTCTGAAATTTATAGTTATATAAGATTTTATAAATAGCTTACAAGTTGGAAACTTTGTTTTAAGTCCTTCATAATTATAGCTCGATATGTACTACTTTTGCGTAAAATATCAAGGTTTAGACACAAGTGAAACTTAAGTATATTTCATTTTAAAGGAATGAAGAACTTGTATTATGAGATCATATTGAAGTATGATAACATACGAACTTACATTATACTAGATAATGACAGCTCCGATGATACACAATATCAACTTCATGTGAGATATCAACTCGTGCACTCATCAGCATCTTCCACTGGTATGAGAGGTATTCCAAGCACTAGCTTATCAAGTAGAGACGTGTCAACTTAAATATAATCGAAACTATTCACAGTGTGTTTCAGAAAAATGATATAATATTTTAATTGATTCCGTATTATAACTAGCAGTTCGCCACGAACTTAGACCTCGCGATTATTATTTCAGAATAATGTACCTGATTTGGATGAACTATCGGTGCAGGTTTACCGATAAGCGGATTCATGGTTGTGACCAAATTTTCTAAAAAGTTGGCAATCACAGCCCTTTCTTCAAACGACTTTCGATCTAGCTCTGAAATGTCAGGAGCACTTTCCAACCATACAATGCCATGGATATGTGGTCTACCGTGATGCTGAAATTCAGTTCTGTACCAGTAGTCTTTTACCGAAAAATGATCCATCATTTTTCAAATGACAAAGTCAGCTCGTTGTTGGAAAAACCAGAAAACTATTAATGGGTTTCCATTTATATGTATGTGTAAAGCTACTTCGCGTGCTTTGGTTGCTGTTGATCTCTTATTAGTTCGTGGCATAATTACTTATACTACTACAGAAGCACAGACAAGCAGCGATAGCCATTGAACGAAAATTCGCTCAACAATATTGCTAAATTTAATAAACAAGCCAACAATCAATCAAAATAAGCAAAAACTGAAAAAAAAATAATCGTAAAATAAGCAAATCCCTTTTTTTAAAAGAACTACTTATAAAACTCAAAATAATATTCAATATTTGTTATTCAGAGAAATTACTTTGTGGACCCCAGGGTGTATATATTTTTAAGAAAGTTGTTTAGTAACCCGGACTGAATTCGCCCTAAATAGTTTTAGAATAATTTGTAAAAAGATTTGTATTATATATCCGTCACGGCTCAGTCAGCTAGACTTCGCGAATCACCCTAAACCCGTTTGAGTATAACGTATAAAGAAGTTATTCAGACAAAAAAGTTGTTCAAATGAAAAAAAATCGTTTTTATAATGGCAACAAAAAAGTCTAATGAGATTTTTGAAAATATTTTGAAATGGCGGATATATGACAGTTTTAAAATTTTAAACCCCCATATTTCCGCCATGTTGAAAAATTTCGAAAAACTGGCTCGACAAAAAAATTCTATGTTGTTGCTGAATCTGCTTACAAAATTTCATGAGAATTGGTTAAGAAATGCGACCTGTAGGCGAGAACAGACAGACAGACAGACAGACAGACAGACAGACAGACAGACAGACAGACGGACAAAATAATTTTTGGCCAATCTCGAAACTGAGACGCTTCGCTCGCTTCGCTCGCTCGGTCAACTAGAATGGTTTACCAAGGAATAAAATTATTTAACAAAAAAAAACTCGATCTAACATTTAAAAAAATCCCGAGTAAGTCGTTCAATAAATTACCCATACCTTTCAAAGATTACTTCACTTTTATAAAATACCCTGTATTTACTATTAAGCTTTTTAGTCCAGTTTGTGTATCCGTTCTGCCCGCATTATTTCTACATTTCACGTACTCACATAATAAATCTTAGAGGCTATTACGTCAAAATCCACATAAATTGCGTGGTTATCACTTATCACACACGCAACAATGTAGGAGTTTATAAAACGTTTCAGAGTGAGTGGGTGTGAGTGGCGGCTTATCACCATGGAGGTGTTGATGTGAAATAAGTTACGTTGCGTGGCGGTGACGTCATCGCTGCTTTTCCATCTCAACACTATAAGAAATTTTCATAGCAGTTCCCACTACTTGTATATTGTAAATCTTTGGTAGTTCCCTAAGAGAAGGCGGTGAATATTTGCGGTGGTATTTAAATAAAAGTAAATATTTACTAGACTCTGAAAGTACTGCGCCCAACTATGCGCGATTTTTTTACAATATAGACATACGTTAACATATGGAAAAAAAAAACTATGCGCGAAAAAGGCATTCTTTCGCCACATTACCCTACCTACCTATAAGCCTGTAGAATTCGTAAGTGGCAGAATACTTTCGAATTGGCACATGAGGTGATATTGGCATCGTGCACTAGCTTTGGTTTTGTGCAACAAGTCCTGCAAAACTTTACTCATAAAATAAGAGAGGTGCTAGAAGGCTTACCTTTTGACAAGTATGTGATATCTCACTCGCATAGTTACTGTACTTCTGAATATAGGTTAGGTATATAATTAACATTAGTTTGACACCCTCACCGTTATATTTACATATTATGAAGTAGTTAGCCAAATATTTATAAGTCCAAATTATGTATTTTTATGTAATTGTAAAAAATTGTCATAGAAATTTCGAATAATGACTATAAAGCTGTCAATGAAATAGCACGTCATGCAGTTAATTATACTAGATATTTTCAAATATTATTTAGACCATAACCTCCTAATACAGAATAAAAATAAATAATATTGATGAATAGAGATACTCATTAATATTTGATCATAAATCTTATATGATGCGTACTGTCTCAAAAAAAAAACTATATCGTCATATCTGTTATATAAAAGGCTGCACACGTACCTGTATGATCATCATCTACAGACTTTATAATTTGTATTTTAGCATTACGTGAGGAGACTGCACGCTTGATAAAGTACTTTGCGTAAGAGCGCGCGAGCGCAGCGCAGCCTAATCGATTTAAACGCTCGGATACGGCCATATTTTCGTAATGCTCTTATCTGATTCGTGGCGTTTGCTGCCTTCACGAATAATAATTTCTTTTAATTTCCTATACCTAGTACCTAATACCCACGAAAAGTCAACAATCTAGTCAAAACAAATATATCACCTAGAGAGGTTGCGAGTCAGATATTTACTAAAGTAGATGAAGAGATTACATAAAGATTTACCCGCCTCAAACGTGTCGCGTATAGTCGCTTTTACCTAATGTGAACTTTTATCCTACGAATCAGGACAAATTTTGAACAAATCTTAATGCCTGTATAACTAGTAATTATTGGAGACGGTATACTACTAGCCTGGAAGTCAGTCACACGGTAGTTTGTCCAAGCTGTAAATAAATAGCCAGTCTATTACGGGACCGTGAAAAAAGATACGAAAAAAGTGAGGCATATGCCAGCAGTGGTTGATATGGGCTGAAAATGAAGATAATGATGAGGTAAAAATAAACCTACCACCAGCCTGTTCTATTTTGATGGCAGCGTCTTGGTTCTGGTCGTAGTACTCGGAGCCTTCAGCCTCGTCCTCGTAGTAGAGCACCATTTGTTCCGGCGACACAGCCTCGGAGTCGCCCCCGTCTGCACTTGCCCATTGGGGCATTTTTGGTTCTGGAATTAAAGAATAAAATTATTCAAAAATTATACAAAGGTTTTCAAATGTCAGCTTCCATCACCATTATCTATAAATAGATCGGCAATTATGGCAATGCTAAGGAGAGAGGAGAAATATATTTTTGTACATTTATAAGAACTAAATCAAAATTTATATATATTAAGTAACTAAATTCTATTTCGACCGACCGCCTAGTACTATTATCATATGACAAATAAACGAAAATGGCAGCTATATTTCAACATCTTTTAGAAGTTAATAAATCTTAATTGGAGGAAAGATGTCGACACGATAATACGAAAATGATTGAGAGCAACAAGTATAATAGGTTCCACATAATAGCTGGTAGGGGCGAGATCGGGCGGAGGGAATCGGCGCCGCCGGTCCGGGCGCCCACGCGGCGCCCAGCCGTGCGACAAATGACACCCATGCTCCTTAATGTTGACACCCTCGTACGGGGTAATTGACAACGGAATTACAAGTATTTATTCCGTATTCTTGAAATTATCATAAATCAGGTTGACATGAGGACATAGAAACAGCGGTATCTTTCGTTCGTAATGCGGCGAGTTGGCCTGAGATACCTATATTGACGATTGGTAATTTTACCACAGGAAGATATTATGTTCCTGAGGTAAAGTTGACATAGCGTGAGTTTGCTTTAAAGATAATTTATATATTTCATTAATGATAATTATAATTAATTCACATAAAATAGAGTACATAAGATCTTAAATAAATAATAAACATGTCCTCAATCTATTTTGCTTTTAGTTAACAAGCATATGAAAATAATGAGTCCGTAATTTGGGTACAATATCCATACTTATATATAAAGCTGAAAAGTTTGTTTGTTTGTTTGTTTGTTTGAACGCGCTAATCTCAGGAACCACTGGTCCGATTTAAAAAATTCTTTCGGTATTAGATAGGTCGCTTATCGAGGAAGGCTATAGGCTATATTGCATCACGCCCGCAACTTCACACGTGTGTTTAACGCGGGCGAAGCCGCGCGCTGCCTCTAGTAAAAAATAAAAAGCAATTGAGGCAATTTAATAATAAAATAAACGTAAATATAATTTAATAAGAAATTGCAGCATGTTGTCAAAAATGCTATGTTTCATCTCTGTATTAAGCATACTGTTTATATTAATTGTGCAATAGAAAACACACCTGCTTGAATAAATTTAATAAACCTGCCATTTTGGTTTTTTTTACAGTCTCGAAGTCCCTAATGTTTCCTTGCAAAGCGATGTTTTTATCAGTGTCAAAAGTTGCACTAGTAGGTAAGATAAACAGTATAGAATGCTTATTTTTCTTCACTATGAGTATTTATTCTTCACAATACACATGCACAATTTCGTTATTTTTACTGCATAATTATGTACTAGAGTTATAATTGAAGTCGAGGTTGAGTCGATAATCAATTAATACTACTTAAGTACTTACATAGGTACGTAAAGTGAATATGTGACGATTTTAAAGTTAAAAACTTTTGTATAAGTACTTATAAATGAAATACCTAATATACTTTATGTAGGGTAGTTAGACTAAATTATGTTTTATAACAGACAAGGTAACGCACTCATTGATTGATCATAGTTCAATAAAAAATCACTGTTAGGGTAAAAAATAAGAGATGATTGTTAAATCTTTACATATCCATACATTACTTACTAGTACTTACATTTACAGTTACACAGTTTGAAATCCATTCACCTATTGAATTTTCGCCTACACGCTTTTTCTGTTTTATTTGTAATCTCTTTATTACACAAGAAACATAGATACTCTTCGTATTGTTACCTTCTAATTTTATTCAGAATAAGCACTACATACGAGTACCTAATCATTTCAGCCGCACAACGTCCACTGCTGGACATAGGCCTTTCCCAAAGATTTCCAAAATGACCGATCTAGAGCGGCTTGCATCCAGTGCCTTTCAGTACGAGTACCTAACCCTTTAAATGTCGGACGCCCGGAGCGGGCGTCTGATGTATTGTTTTACTATTGTGTCTGCTATGCCGACATTTGAAGGGATAATATAATTGATTTAAACTATGTAAATAGGTACAATGTAAAAATTAAACATGTTCTCCATCTATCAAACGAAAACACTGAAAGTCGTAGCGGCTCGTAGAGGCCAGCTCTGCCACGTCACTAACGTGCTACGCGTTTGCTACGACGATCTACGAGATAATAAGTGATCCTTGCGATAATAATTACACTACTAATGTTAGGTTATTTCGGTCCATGTTTTAATACTGCATTTCTTACGTTGTGTCTAATATTATTAATATAACGAAGTAAAAAACGTAGCACTTGTATAAACACAAAAGATATGATTGGAAGAAAAAGTGCTACACGAGCTACGATGCTACGAACTTGAGCTATTTTGTAGCTTTAAGTTTGACGACAGAAAAAAGTTTTCCAAACTTTATCTAATAATTTAATATAAGTTGTAATCAATTTGAAATTTTTGTTATAATTGATACGTTCTTATCTCACTTGGTAGTACCTATATTCGTACTTAACAAAGATTTGCTACTCTATTCTTTGAATGTGGAACATTAGAATCTTGTTGAAGATAAACATTAATATAAATTAGATTTTTAAAACTATTATGTATTTTATTAATGTAAATCTAAATTAACATCCTAATTAAAATCTAAGTTAAACTCTAAATTATAGTTAGTTAAACAAAGCGAATAAAAACCACAGAATTTAGGTGAAAAAAAAGGAGAAAATGACTTTAAAGAACTTACATATTTATAAAGCCTCAACCTTTGTGTTACGACACGGTACGCATAAAAACTTCTTAGTTATACGAGTATCTACAGACGTCATCCTTTTACTATAACCGATTATAAAATCGAAGCCATGCCAGCATGCCTGGACCGCGCCAACTCTCACTTACTACGTCGTGAGGCGAGTAGGCCAGTCGGAACACGTGTTTAATAATTCATTTATTGTTAAAACCTCTCGCAAACGTAACGAATTTATTTTGCAACATTTTTAATCACATTTTATTGAAATGTGTCGCCAAGGAATAAATCAACGCTTTAGTTTCACACTGTATGCTTTTCATTTTAATTTTATACTTTTGTATAGTAGGTATAAGGAAATAAACATACATAACAGGTATGTGTGGTTGTGATAAGAGAGTTTTTCGTTAAATAAGTATTCTCCAAAACAAGTTTACAGCTTACTTTGGAGCTAGCTTAATTAATTTGATTCCTACCTATCTAACAAAATACTAATTACTACAATAATTGCTTTATAAAGCACTAACGAGTAATTGCGAGGTCAATTTGCTATTAGGTTTTCGATCAGTGGACTTGTTATTATGATTTGGTCTTGAACCGGTTTTTTTATTACTATACTAGTGGCAATTGCAAAATTTGTACGGTTTTTTAATGTTTGCGTGGCTGTTTTTACAATTTCTATCGGTTGATAAATTAACATTAATCTTTCGAATGAGAGAGATTGATCAGTCTACGTCTTCTCTATTTAACAAGATACATTACAACATAATATAATAGGCAGGAAACTAAAATACCTGCTTATGCTAGTATCTTAGAAAACAAAAATCTTCGAATATACCAGCTGCTTCTATTCCCGCGCAGATCGTAAAATCTGATTGAGGAAATGGGCGAGATTTGAATGATAAAGTCGTGATAACCACGACTTTGTAAGACCCCTCACAAGAAAATGGGATTATGTAACGAATAAGTAAGTTTAATGAAGTTTTATAGTTTATAAGTATATTTAATGAAGGTTATACCTAAAGTAAAAGTAATATTGGAATAAAGTATGTTTTTTCGTAGTAACGGATGTTTTTCCGCGCTTGATGATTAGCTAAGAGCTGTAAGATTATCGCGTGCTCGCAGCACGTGCAAAGTCTCTGGTTTTTCAACTCGTACACGCACATATAACAAAGCAATTGCAATGAAGTAGTGTACATGCTAAAATAAATTAACAAGTTTTTAACTCACGCGTGATACGTAAATCCCTTGGAAACATATAAGTGATATTTAAAAAAAACACACTTCTTCTGATCTAGTACTGACTGCAATTCGAATCTCTCAGATTCGACATTTCTTTTGATTCGGATAGACTTAGTACCTACGTAGTCTGTTATATCTCATGTGACTGAGATGATATTGTAAAATCGTTTTAAAACTTCTTTGTATATCGGGTTCTTTTTATTCTGATATTAGATATTTTATTGCCCTGTAGAAAAACATAGTATCGTTTGGTTTATTTCTTTTTGGTATATTATAAACTAGCTCTACAAGATTGACTGGGTCCAAAGTATCGTTTGTGTCAATAGGTAATAAGTTATCTACATGCCAAATTTCATTCCAACAAATTTTAGTCCAGCCGTTTTATACCATTCATACAAACATTCACATTTATAATATTAATAGGATTAATAATCAAACAATTAAGTAGAAGTACCTAAATTATACGTACTCCTCAGTGGAGAGCGATTTGAAAAACATTTAAATTTTAATATATGCTCGTTCTCTTGTATTGTCTTGATCGTGCTGTACAAACAATGCCCATAAAGCGTTCGTGTTGTTTGTAGTTAATTTATTTGCTCTATCTTTTGCGTCACATTTTCCACATTCACACCTGATCCAATAAATACAAGGGACCAGACTGAAGTGAACGATTGCTCGTTCACTTTCGGTTTTTTTTATTAAATAATAATTTGATGTCTAGAAAGTAGTCACTAGTAACTAGAGCAATTGATCCTAGGCAACGCTGAGCACCAATATGCACTGCTCTACTTATACCTATCTACTTAGATTTCAATTGGAATTTTTAGAAAATGTTTGTATGCAGCTTAATAAGTACTCCTTTTAAGAGAACTATATATTTTGTCAAGAGTTTGGATTTAAAATTTCTTCAAAAGATTTAAGAATGAATAGAAGGCCAATAAAAAAGCAAATAAACTGAATAAAGGCATAGTAAAGGCATAGAAAAGTAGTAGTACTTTTTCATAGTAAGAAGTAAGTAAGACGCTATAGTCATATTTATATCAAAACAATTGTTTTTGCTTTGTCATCATCATCGTTTAAGCCGCGTAACGTCCACTTCTGGACAGAGGCTTCTCCCAAAGATTTCCAAAATGACCAATCAAGAGCGGCCTGCCCCAGTGCTTTACAGCGACCTTGATAAGGTCATCTGACCACCTTGTTGATGTGTGTCTTTTGCTTCGCTTGCCAGTACACAGTCGACATTCGAAAATCTTTTTGCCCCATCTTTGACGACTACCACTTTAACGAGCTAAGCCCGCTGGGCTATGTCAGTGACTTCTGTTCTCCTACGAATTTTCTCATTTCTGATTTGGTTACGTAAAGAAACACCGAGCATACAGCCTTCTCCATAACGCGTTGCACAACCTTGAGCCTTGTTATGAGACCCATAGTAAGGGACCACGTTTCAGAGCCATAAGTCATCACTGGTGACACACATTGGTTGCAGCCTTTAGTCTTAAGACAGAAGTATTTTGGACGAGGAAACTCTGCGTTCGGAATAGGTGAATCTGCCGCAGCGTGTGAATGTAGTCCATGGTGCCTTTACGGAAACCGGATTGTTCGGGAAGCTGGAATTCGTCAAACTTGTTTGCTCTCGCAATTCGTGATAACCTTTGAAATCAACTTATAAACATGACTTAGAAGCATGTTAGGCCTATAGTTCTTCAATAGGATGTTATCTCTCTTTATGAAGAACAGGACCACCATGCCGCTGTCCACGCTTCTGGCGTTACGTCCTCGAGCAGAACGGACTTTAATTTTGCTTAACTGGTTTTCGTTAATTTCGTCACAATTTGCGAGTATAATTTTAGAACGACATTGGGAGTATTATCACAACACAACAGGTTTGCACACAACGTTGACATTTGCGTGACAACTGACATTTCGAACGGTAATGTCAGTGACGTGGACGGTAGTGCGTGTGCGCAAAAATATAGTCCATCGAACACTTTAGGAAGTGCTTGATATCGCATTAAAGGAAATAGGTTACTTCCATTAAAGGTTGTGCAGTATTATTGTTTTTTGTTGAGAATATATATGCTTGCAATTAAGTAGTAGGCCAGGATGATTTATACCTATTTGTTCCAAATTTAAAAGCGATAGCATTTATAGTTACTGAGATGGACGAACGGATAGACTATGCAGCACCATAAGAGCTTCTCTTTGCTATAAACGCTATCGAAATTTGGAATAAATATAATTTTTTCTGGCTCATTTCGGTTCAATGCTAATGCTTAAAAAATCCTGTAAATTATTATACTTTAGAAAAGGTGGTATAATTTCATTGTTTTTAACCCCGTAAACTCAAAATGGCATTTGCAACTACGGAACCCTACACTGCGCGTGGCCCGATACGCAAATTGCCAATTATATTTAATAAAAATTCTTGTTTCTCTTTAAAAAATGCTAAATACCCACATTTGTGACCTTTGACTTTGAATATTTTTTTGCAGACGTGGGATTGATGGAGACTTGACATTTTATTTATATGGGTGTTCCCAACATTCATACCAATTTTCAACTTTATGCGAGTTACATAATTGCCAATACGTAAGTATGTTGAATTGGTCTTGTGTCGCTCCGCTAAATAATTTCTCAGAAATTGTATTTGCTAAATCTCTGTATTGCTCCTAAAGTCACCCGTCTTGGCTTTTCCTGGCTTGTCCGTTACGTATAATTCCGTCTTTTCATCACGGGATTACGTTGAGCGAATTCATTTAATACCTTTCTCGATTCACTTTCTTTCACGGTTGGAAAATGACGTGCGTGCGGCGCTACGTCATTTAGCGACAATTGTGATGTTACTTGACCACATCACTTTGCATTTTTAGCCTGTACACAAAGGAATTCAGGATAAACGAAGCTGTCCAGATCAGAACTCTAGACATGCCAAATGCCAAGCTCTAGCGGCCCTCTTGTAAGACGAGCACTACTGGGCCGTCGGGGTGTAACTTTCCTAAACACTCGTGAGTGGCCAAGGCTTCTTGTTGATGTGGTCCAGCTAGCTCGAGGCATGCCAAGCTGCGGCGGCCGCGTGGTAGACGACCTTCGCGTGTACCGCTACACCTCGAACACTTTCACCTTGCTGCCACCGTCACAGAATTAATAATAGTATTACATACAGAACGGAAACTCGCACCGTCCCCCGCAATCTGGTGTCCCCGCAACCCTTCCCCCGTTATTGTGAGGTGTAAGCGGCAGTAAAACAGGGTTATTGGTAGTCGCACGTTGACATTACGCGAGTCACTTAGGATTATTGAATTATAATGGTGAGAAACTGCGCACATTATCATTGTTTATCCACGGAAAACAATAAATAACGAAAATTTTATAGATTTCCGAGTGATAAAAACAGGTAAGCAAAGAAACATATTCTGTGGTGGCGACCCTGATTGTTTAACTCACACATTTGACGTGTGCACGGACGGATTGTTTCGTTTGTAGTAGTACTAGGTATATATGCTGCTCCGTTTGTATGAAGTGCCATACCTGTGCCACCGTGTTAGCCCACTTACGCTTATCGCTACAAAGTTTTGCACTACAACATTTATTGCATAACGCATTTAATAATTGTAATTATTATATTTTACCCGCAACGTCGCACGGGTATTTAAGAGCAGGAGTTTATAGTTGCGGGCAATGACGTTCCATGATGCGGGATAAAATGTAGCATTTAGATATTTTTCTGTACTTAGTAACAAAACATACTGCAATCTGTTTGGAATGGGGAAAAAACTAACATATCGTCGCATTTACAATAACTATTAGTAGTTACCAAATAAACACTATGGTAGGATTACTAGAACTAGCTCTACCTAATCTTCGAACTGGGGACTTAGAAAAAAAATAGGGATTTTACTAACATTCAAAGATATAAATGAGATCTATCACAAACCTTTAGTCTTTGCAGTTGCCCGATGTTTTGATGCATCCATCGATGCCTGGCTTGGGAAGACTGGAGAAGAACTCCTCCAGTCTTCCTCCTAAAATAAATATTTTTTACTAAGTCACATATTTTTGTTGTATTCAAATAATATTCAAAAGAATTCAATATTAGGTAAGTAATATCGTCACTATCCTGTTGGGCAACTCTGACAGAAGGTAGAATAGTTTCTTTAATATTTATTCAACCCTACAAACCGTTTTTCAACACCAAACTACAGAACCGATTTAGATAATTTTTTTATGAAACCATCTTAAATAAATGTTTTATATGTTATGCTTGAGAAATATTGTACCTATATATATTTAAAGGGATGTTTGTCATATCTCTTACTAAATATCATTGTATTACTGCAATATGAATATAATAGAGACAGTTTAAGTCCAGAAAAATGCTTGATCCTGACATGTTGAGAGTAGAGCACTAGCTCTTCCTGCTCCACTTATGAGGCGTGCAAAACAACGAAACATTTTACATCAAAATTAATATGATGACCTCTTCCTTTTTAAGTTGGTTAATTAATGAATTAGAAGAACAGCAAAATTAAAATAGCTCAAACTACTTAGTATAAATAAAATACAGGCAGGTAGGTGCTTCTTTCTGAGATAATTCTCTATAGTATAAAAAAAAACAATTAACAATAATCAATGAATCATTAACATCTAATCTCGTTAGATTACATTAGCGTGGTTCGAGCAGTCTCACGAACGAGAAAAATAACTTGAGCATTCGCACGCGTGTGTATGTGAGGACGTGATGCATTATCAATGTGTTTTAATTTCAGTGTACGCAAGCTGTTTTGAATGTCCGTTATTGTATCTCATCAGCTGGCTAAACATTTAACAATTCAATAATAATTGTAGCTGTATCAATACTTGAGCTCTTTACTTTTTTCAAGGTCCTTGATATAGCCTCCTCAATAATAGATACACTCCTCAAAAATTCACATATAATTATATATTTCAAGATGTGTGTATTTTTGTCTTATTTGTATTTTTTTGCTCATCCTGCCCCTTTTTCCAGCGTATTTATTTTAGACTTCTAAGTTTATGAGAAAATTGTAGAATTTTCATTTTATTTCATTCAAAAAACGGAGATACAAAAAAGATAATGTGCCATAATGTTACTTCATTTTAAACATATATCATTATAACCAGCCAAATGTCAATACTCGATATGTATTAGAGGGTAAAATGTTGTCATAGTTCTACTAAGAGAACTTGGATCGGACCACAATATACAATATCTTTGGTTTTTAACACAATTAATATATTAAATACATGCCAAACAGTAATATAATCCGTTCAACCGTTATTTGCGTAATAAAGTTACGAACATACATTCAAACATGTAAACTTTTATGATATTACCTAGTAGGAATTTAGTAAATAAATATTGTTGCGTTCTGTACACTATTTCCGTTTTGAGCCCAACTCAATTGCTGTCCCGGGCAGCCTAGGGCTCGCTGCAAGCCGAGCGCGCCCCTGATTTTCTTGGAATTCGATTCAACTCTGCACTTATATTACGAGTATCTATATGTAAAGAACTAGGTCAAAGGATACTTTATTTAGTTCCCGGAAAATGTATTTATATTTTTATTTATTTACGAAGGATTTCATTTTCCTATAAGTACCAGAATTAGTAATTATCTGCTTTTACAAAGTGTAGGTAATATTTAAATACGTAGGTATACTTTTCGGAGGCTGTAATATACAGCCAGGTTTGCGAGGTAACTCTTGTACTTTGTTGGCAGTAGTAAAACATAAGTTAATTGCTACCTAGCTTTCAAAACATTGTTCGTTGGGTAGATACTCGCAATTTATAAGTTTATCGATAAGACTAGATAATAGTAATCCAAAAGTTTCATATCCCCATAACCCACCCTTTCTTCCTGTTGCCAGGTACTAACGTGCACAACACGTCACAAATTCTAATTATTACTTTAGATCTATATTCATTTTCACATTCTAATATAAGATTGAATTTAATACAAAGCGGAAGTTACTTCGCTTAGGTACTCTTATGAGTCTTACACCAAAAGTGAAGGTACTACTTTCGCCAACATTGCCGCGCTCTCAGTAGAGCCTCTTAGTATTTTTTGCGTGTATTTTTTAGCCTTAGTTTTTAGTTTATAAACGTATTAGCTCGTGTAATAGAAGTCTTTTGTTCTTTATTATATCAAATTATAATAAAAAATGTAAGTAGTGACACTGTATAACGTTATTATGTCCATGAAAAAGAGAAAACCAATTAATCACCTACGTAGGGTTAATATTTTATAAAATAGAATACTTATGAATGTTTGTGAAACCGCATTTGTATAAAATATAGATGTAGGTACATAAATATTACTTTTACCTTACCTTTTCTTACAATCTTGGGAGAAGTTATCATTTAATGTTCTTACCTAAGTTCTATATAACTGTTAAAACTAATAAAAAAATATATACGGACAAATCACACAGATTTTGCTACTTAGTCCCAAAGTAAGTTCGAGACTTGTGTCGTGGGATACTAACTCAACGATACTATATTTTATTAAAAATAAATACATAGGTAAACATCCTAATACTTATAAGATAAAGATATAATACATTCATTATTTATTATTGTATCTTAATATTCTTTAATTTCAGCTTCAAAGACACATTTATTGCATAATAAAAAAAATATCTTAGCATAGTAAGATGCATGTCAATTATGTATGTGATCGAGTTATTTACTGTAGATGTAAACGAATTCTGTACAAAGATTGAAAACATTGTTATCCTACGTAAGAATTATTATCATTTAAAATGGATAAATTATATTTCATTGTAATCTAAAACCTTGATAAACTGTATAAAAAGTATTTTATTGCTGCTTATTGGGATGATAATTTTGATAAAACTCACAATAAACAGAAGCATTTAAAAATTTCATATACCTAAAATACTTCTTGTGAAATAATATTTAATTCAATATGATTAATGCTATGAACTATAACTACATATGTATTTTATTTACGTGTAATAAAAAATATTTATCCAAACATAGTTGGAAGGCACATGTATGTTTTTAACTTTCATTATAAATACTTATTTATTTGCATTCTTTTTTCAATACTTCAATGGCATAGATATTGATTTATGGTTAGCATTAAAACATGTAGATAATACGAGTAGCTATCACTACACTATCAACCGGTGTTACTTTTGTTACTTGTTACAATAGTCTGCATTGGACTCTGCATATTACTCAAGCAATAATACCTTTATAAATGTTCTAGTAACATTATACACCAAACATAAGTAAAGAATAACGAAACGTGGCAAAAATAAAGTAACTAAGCATGTCTATGTATCGTATTTGCAAACCAAATCTCCCGGATGCCTATTAGCGTTAACGTCGATGCAACGATGTTAAATGAATTACGGGGAGTAAGGGACGGGACAGACGGTAAATGCATTTTGTGAAATCACATCCTGACCCTGCCGTATTTAACAGCAAACGTATAAACTGCACGGAGCAGTACATTTTGTAATATAACATCATCCCACCAGACCCCATCGGATTTTGGAACCAATGCAGGAAGGAGATCTCGTTGCTGACAATGTTAAGATGTTTTACAATTCATAGTAGAAGCTTTTATTATATTTTATACACTTAATTAATATTTTTAATAATATGCAAATTTCATCTGTGATAAGTACTTACTTATCTGATCTAAATTTGTGGTAAAATGTCAAGGACAAAAAATATGTTTCTTTTGCGGATCAAATATTGATATAAGTAGGTATGCCTATAGGTACATAGTTACATAAAATTTTCATGCTTAGTAACAACGGGATCTTATTTGTGATTTTATAAGTACCTGCTTAACTATTTTAAGTTATTATAGTTATCTAGTATAAATAGTAAATAATATAGTAGTAACTTATCTTACAGTTTAAAATACACGCTATGCTATCTGTAATACTTGTACTTAATTGCTGTATTAATTAGGTTGGTAACTATAAGTTATTATATTCTTTATCTCACTGCAACTTTACAAATACTTATCTAAAAATGGAGCGAACTTGTGATGCAACCAAAATTACTTTGTTAAGTTTGATGTTTATTTTAATCAGTCTTTGCCTTTCACTCAGTGTTCGAAACTGACACGTAGACTTATTTTTAAATCTCATTGTGTATCGAACTTACCTTGGTGTCCAATCGTTTCCAAACAAGTCCAGAACACTTCACTGAGATAACATAGTTGAAACAGAATTATGGAACTGGAGCGAAAGTGTCAGTTTTCGTGTGTCGTTCCGCGGCGGTGTTGGATCGAGTAAAAGTGCCAGGTGTGGGACTGAGGTGCGCGGCGCATGCACCCGCGGCGGCGACTACACCCGGAGTGGAGGCGGCTCGAAGGCTGGCGCGCGAGTGCCCGCGCATCCGCTCATCCCGGCTCCGTTTTCAGCTGAAATAAAGAAAACTGTGAAACCGATGACGTAGGTTGCCCATTGCATCCTATACATAATGAAAATTAAATATAATAGAGGCTATCGATTGACGTCAGCGTGGGGGTGGTGGACACCTTTGATGTAATAGTTCGTTGATTTAATTTCTGAAACTCTACAATTATGTTTTTTTTTTAATACGTTGCAGGTATTATATGCAAATTATATTTATTATTCAGCAATGGTAATAAGTTTATAAGAGTAACAGAGCGAGGTACAATAGGTTCTATAGGTGCGATTAGGCGCTCAAGTTACAACTTAGATTTATTTCCTATTTATATGTACTTTCATGAATAATACTTTATTACTGTCTGCAATTATATGACATTGTAGCATTTCTTCAGTAAAATAAATTATTTACAGCAAACAAAAAACACCAAGATATTTTACGCGATCACTGTATTAAATGACAGTTTCGTCGAAAATATATTGTAAGATCATAAAATGATATTCTTGAGATAAGATGGTGGCTATCAATAGATAATAGAGAGATTTTTTATATTTTTGTCGTGTTACTAAATAATTTAATAATAACTACTCTATACTAAACCTAATTAAGCAGTTAAATAAAATAAACTAAATAAAAAATAAACTGAGTGTAGGAACACTCGGTTGGAACAAAGTTACAAATATTAAAGCCCCTAAAAATCCCCAAAAAATTCCAGCCCCTAAAAAGTTATAATTATAACAGAAAGCCTATAAATTTGAATAAACTTTATGCAGGATACCCTTAATGGACCCAACATTTCAACTCAAACGGCTCAAATATATATACCTCACCTAGGCATGCATACTTGTGCCGTTTGAGGGATTCGGCGGTAGCTGTAGCTGTGCCAGCGTTCCCACTTGTGCCATGAAGATGGGAAGACGCCAGAGTGTCGACACCTGTGTTGTCCTTATTCGGCGGTAGTAAGAAGACGAGCGCGCTCTGCAAATTACGTTGACTTGACAGATGATTCGAGTAAGTCTGCAAAGCGGCTCGGCCCATTTTTTGTGCGTAGCAATTTCTAATTTGGAATTTATTCTGACGACGTGGTTTTGGCCTCCGTTAAATTAGAAATTTTGTTGGAAGGCTTCTTTAAAAATTTTACAACAAGATTTTGAATACCTCTACTGTGGACATGGACAGAAAGACAGGAGAGCACACTGGAAATTTTGCGAATTCCGAGCCCGACCTGATAGTTGAAAAAGGCTTGGTCCCTAAAGGTTGATGATTCAAATCCATATTCAAAAGAGATGAAAGTTAATCTTTAATGATATTGTCAATTCTTGGGAATAAGTCCGGGAATCTATTTCCGAAATGGCAATGTTTTAAAATGGAAAAAGCAAAATATTTGTGAATGGCTGAAAGGGGTCGGAGAGATTGTGAGTTGTGACGAGCTGGTAGTGTAGGAGATGCGAAGTATTGTTCTTATACGATTTGGCTTTTCTTCTAACCAGTGGTCATTCCGAATTACTTGACCGAATTAATAGCTTTGCAGAGGGCGCACCCCACACTTATATCAATAAAAAAAAAAGAATAGACAGCATTGGCCCTCTACTTTTTTTCTCACATAATGTCTTATAACATAACTTTAACGATACATTTTTAAAATTGCACACTGAACTGTGTAGAAAAAAAATTGTTTTGTACAACCGTCACAAACACCTGTAATCATATTCTTGCAAATAAATGTCTTATCAAATCACTTACACCGCTAAGGCACCGTACCACCCAGCTCTTCCTGTTAAGGGGATACTTGAAGCATTCGGGGTCTAGTGGTGAAATAAATAATCTGAAAGGAAATGAGATATCATTTAAAACTTTGCCTTAAGCAAGCTGTAGATAAAATCCTTTAATTTTATAAATTCCTGTTTACAGTTTAAAGTAAAAACGTAAAGCTTTTCTTTTGCGAAAAACGGACACTTTTGACATACGAGTATGTGCAAGGAATGCTTCACATTTTCACTTTAAACTGTAAATAGTAGTTCTTAAAATAGTTTCAAGGGTACTCAAGGGCTTGGTCAAAACAAATTTTAAATGAGATCTCAGTTTCCTTTCAAATAATTGATTTCAACGTTGGACCCCGAAAAAACGTGTATACCCCTTAAGGAATGTACAACCTGTTGCTACTCGACGCCCCCCGCCCTACAAGTGCGGCCTCATCTTGCTCTTTGCACCAGTTGAACTATTTTTGATTTTTATTGCATAGTGATTTCATAAGTCAAGAACTGAACGCATTTTCACTGGGTTTTTATTTTTAGATTTCCGGAGATTCCCTTTAAGAAACTCTTATAGTTTCGGTATGCCCGTCTGTCTGCGCCTTAGATTAATGAGTTTTAGTATTAGAAAGAAGACTTAACCACAGAATAAGTTCTAGTACTCAAGTACAAAGTCATATCTACGATAAAAAAAGGGATATTTAATAGTATCTGATTCGATTGTCTACCATAAGAGTAAACTATCCCTCAAGGTATCTTAAAGAATGCTTAGCGTATATGTACACTTAATAAAAGTGGGCACTACCTTGTAGCTGTTTATAAGATTTTCTTTAGAAGATCTACAGAAAATCTTATTAACAGCTATAAGGTGCATACAGCTGCAATGAATAGATAAAGTTTAGAATATTATTTTGAGATATTCTGAAGACGTTCCTCTATACGCTGCTTCTAAACCGTTTATAGAACGCGATTTATAGTAGTAGATAATTTATAGAAGTTAAGAACAGGTCTCTCATATCCAGTTAAGAACAGATGAACCTAAATCTTATCATCATCTAATCTTTTTGTCCCCACTGCAGGAGCACGACCCTCTTTGTACTACCAAAGCCATACTTGACCAGAGCAAGAGGACTTGGCCTACACTCTCCTCGCTGGCCAGATGGGTTGGAGAGGTCTCATTGATATTTACAAGCTTTGTTTAGCTTGTATTTCCTACAACAGCGCTAGAAACTCACAACGCGAGAAATTTTTTAAGGCCTATACCTACATAAATTGGGAATGATTTATTTTGCTTTCATCCCATAGTTTTTCTTGTCATTTCATGTTAGGTCTTTTAAAATATTTTATAATATAAAGGGTTTGCAAATATACTTGTTGTATTTGACCTGATTGCAAAATATTAGGCAAATGTACAATTACACAATTTATTTAAACGGCTTAAAGTCCCGCAAATTGGTCGTAAGGACAGCACGTATCCGTCCATCGATTTCGACGATCATCTTCAGTGCGAGTGTTAGCACTCGAGCTGCCATCATTTTGATGCATGGGATATCATTTGACCATGTTTTGTGTTCTGTGTTCGATATACATGTATTAGGTTTATCGAATATTTACGTACATATATATATACATACCTACATACAATGGGGCCCTTGTGAATTTAAGACATTGGTCTTACGGTCGGGGGTTGGAAAGAAATGTAATTCCCACTAATAGATATTTTTTTAGATTTGATAGAGCTATATAAAAAATGTTTATTACTGTATCTACCTATAAAAACATAGCCTATAATTATATCGACGAGTTTGCCTTATTAAACTTGTCAGTTAATTTTATACTTAGCGGTATATTATGGATTTAGTGTGCTCTGTCAGACTTAACTTTTATGAAACTAAGTTAAAATCAATTTTACGATACACAAGGAAAAACTAAATATTTTAGTCCTACTAATTTAGGACTTTATGTTTTAATAATTGGCCAAGTGCGTGTCGGGCCACGCGCAGTGTATGATTCCGTAGTTCCGAATGCCAACTTTGAGTTTATGCCACTAAAAACGTTTAAAAACTAATTATCTATTGAATTTGTATGAAATTTCTTTTCCGAGTACATTTTATAAGTTAATCGCCTATAACTTTTTAATTTGTATACCCTACTTAGCTCTGATAGTTTTCCTTTAAACTACATTATATATACTATAGCTGTGAATTTTTTCACGTGGCCATATACTTATAACCGTTTAGCAGATAGAGGGGGGAGGCACTCGCCTCTAACAAAAATTTTCACTTTAAACCCAAATATTTCAGAAACGGATCCCTAAATCCAAAAATGGTGATAACAAGCTCACAATGTTTTTGAAAGACCTATTCAACGACACCCCTCACAATGCGTTTGTCGAGAAAAAAAATATTGACTACCTTTTTACTTGTATGGCAGCTAACCTAAAAAAAGAATATTTTTCCAGATTTTATTTTACGACTTTTTCGCCATGATTAATATACATATCCATGCCAAATTACAGCTTTCTAGTACTTGTAGTTTCTGAGTAGGACCGCGGACAGACAGACAGACAGACAGACATGGCGAAACTATAAGGGTTCCTTGTTTACTACGGAACCCTATAAAGCAAAAGCGTGGTCCAGTGTTCAAGGCGTTCGCCTTGGTCGCTTGTGATAGGACCGAACCGGAAGCCTTGGGTGTGAATCCCACTGGGAAGCATAGTTTTTTTTTTTGTAAAGTTGTTTTCCGTCTAGTTAGGATATGATTGACTAGCTTGATTATCCGAAAAAATAAAGATGATTTCATGTTTTGGAAGGCACGTAAAAACTGTGGGTCCCGAACGCCATCTAGCGTTTGCTCAAACCTATCCAAGAATTGGTTCTGGTGTATTCTTTGGGTGGAGGTCAGACGGCAGTCGCTTTGTGTAAAAACCGGTAACCTCGTCAAATCACCTAGGCAAGGTAGCGGATCCCGAGCCATGCTCGGATGATGATGACGATTTATCAAGACAACCTTTAAGTAGGTACATTACGTCCTGAGATTACGTCACATGTTTTTCCATAACAATTTATTATTAGCGACATCATAGATATCTTATCCTTTAGATGGTTAATGAGTATTGATAGTATGGATTGTCACAATATTGTATCTGTTATAGGAAGGCCTGATAATATCACAATTTTGATAGAATGATATAAAAATCAGTGCATTGCAATTAACATACCTAGTATACAGCAGTCACACATTTTGCTGAACAACGCGTAGTAAACGTTAAGTACTGTATAAAAATGACGGTCTTTTTGATAATTGCCGGAGTGTTTCTTTTCATCAATCTTATGTTTTTAGTGGGATCAATAATGTATACAATCTTTGTAAAAGATAAGGTGCGTATTGTTAGTTCTTAATAAATGCCAAATAAAATAATAATATAGGACAACATAAAATATAATACTCGATACCTTGAGGTTCACTTTGCGTGTAAACCATTTTGGCCAAATTGAGTTATATATATCATCTTTTTCACACTTTGGGACAAAAGTTTAAAACACAAGTAAAAATATTAATGTAAAAGTCAAAGATTTCACTTTCTACTTTTGATTAGACGTAACTCTATTTTTTTGTTTAGAGTTTAGAGTTGAAGACGTAAATTCGTAAGTTATTTGTAAATGGTTTTTACGTCACGGTATAATGGTATGGTATTGAAATGCATTGCTTGATATACCTATTTTACGACCAACACACAAGACGAAATATTCAATACGCCATTGACGAATAATTCACATCCATTAAAAAATGTACTTTAAGACTAAAGCATAGGACAAATAATAAAATGATCTGACTTTAAAATAAGTTTGAAGTGCCCGTGGCACACTGTTTTCCCTTATACTTTCGAAATAGGCAGGAATAGAATAAGATAGATAAATACTGACAAATCTTATCACATTGTATCGGTTTTAGTTTGACTTCGATCGAACTAGCACAATAATCGGTTTTATACACAGAACATTAACATATTCTATATGGCTGTCACTGTTATAATAATATGTTTGCGAGCACAGGCGAGCACTATACAAAACGAAAAAATTAAGTTTATGTTGAATGCTTAGAATATAGATTCTATATTCTAAGGTTGAATGCATAGACATAGATTTTTTTTACTGCATACATTTGAATGTACCCGATTAAGATGTATAATAAAAATAATGTATTATATTAAGACATACATTATTTTTATTAAACAAGGAACCCTTATAGTTTTGCCATGTCTGTCTGTCCATTCGCTGTTATACTCAGAGACTAACTGTAATTTGGCATGGGTATTTATATTAATCATGCCGACAAAGTGGTAAAATAAAATCGGGAGTCATTTTTTTTTCTCGACTAACCCATCGTGTAAGATATCGTTGAATAAGTCTTTCATAAATAGACGAAAACGAATTACTTTTATATGGGTTTATACGTCAATAATTATAATCTTAATTTGACATATGACGTAGAGTATTATTTATAGGCCACTATATCTTAGCTGTAATCACCATAGATTGTTTTTTTTTCGGTAGACGTAAATCCAGGCTAACTTCTAAAGTAAAGGAGATGTGTAAATTATGATAGTATCATCTTTTTCGTCGCCGAATTCTAAGAAACTTTGGTCTTGGACGCTTTAAAATAAGTTCTAAAACAAAACAGTAATGAATTTTTTTTACGAAAAAAAAAACATTTTTTGGCTTTCCTGAAAAGTAGGGTTTTGGTTTATACGCCAAGAGAACCTCAAGGTATCGAATTATATTTTTACAAGGGCGGGCTTACACCAGTACTGAACTAAACTTAAAGTATAAATTTACAAACCAGTCTGTGTCAATGTTACACTTCACATTACTTAATTAAAGCTTTATTCCCCCTATTTATTAGATCAAAAGATTTTTTGACTACATATTTATTTAGGAGTAGCTAAGTATTTTAATAAACCTTTTTATTTTTTTCAGTTTATGCCAAGAGCGTCTCTAGCTCCGTCAGTCCTATCAGGCCAAGATCCAAGGCGAATTAGCAATCATCCTCATGTGATCCTGTTTGATAGTTTCTCAAGAATAAGGACCAACAGCACCATGGCTGACAACTCGGAAAAGAAGACTCACTTCTGGCAGAAAATCAGTTGCTCGGCCAGAAAACAAACAAGCTAATAAGGAATTGCTTCACACTCGCTACCTTTTCTCCTACTACCTACCTACACAAACTTAATGTCATCAACCTTTAAGAGACGTTTCAAAAAATACAATTGATTTAGATTAGTTATCATAAAGTAACTAAGCATTTACTTATTTTTCTAAACAGGTTCTAGGTCGACTGTCAAGTAACGGCAGAGTAGAATACGATTTTTCATCACCCTTTCCTCTCCCTCGTGAAAATTTTTAAGTCCAGCAGTGACAATAGGAACTATTTTGTGCCTATAGTAAAAGAAAAATAATCTCTCTTGCTTAATTGACATGTTAGTAAAACTACGTAACGAATTTTTGTTTATGTTGTATGCTGGAGTCAATATAGTCGTCTAATATTAAAATAAGTATAATTTAGATTTATTGTTGTTTATTATTTATAGGTATAGCGAGTAAGTAACGCCGTATATATGTTATGGACTTAGTGATAAATTGCGACACTTTTCTCATGCCCGGGCATTATGAATAATGCCAGGCTAATTTGGGAGAAGTAATAAATTAGAATTAGTTTTTTTTGTCTCGTTGCCTAGACATTATGGTTATTGTTATGTGATTCTCGGACAATTGATTATACACAGGCGGGCTGAAGGACTATCGTACATACAAGTGACGAAAGCGACCAACTCGGCTACGCCAATTATGTACAGGTCATGTAGTATTGGTTATGGGGCGGCGAGGTTGGCCCTCGGGTATAACCAATACTACACACCCTGGGGTCTACATGACTCTGTAAGAATACTGTTGGCGGCTAGGGAGTAACCCAAGGCCCCCCGCCGCATCATAACCTATACTAATGACCTGGGTACTCTACATGACTCTGCAAGAACGAGTCTGCTTTTGGCGGCTATTGTGCTCTATAGGTGATAACTGATAATGATTTTAATAATGCCCGGACGATTAGATAATAGTATTAGTCGTTATCAAACTGCCCTCTCATTTTGGTATTTTTAAAACTGCGCGGGCATTTATTACATTCTCATAATAATCACTTTGTCCATATATATAAGTACATATACATGATTGAGATTTGAGTGTCATATCAGTCGGATGCTTATCTTTATTTACATTTTATGAAGACGGAGAAACCGGATTGAACAATAAATATGATTTTTTTGCTAGTTTATTAACTCCTAATTATTTTCGACACACAAATAATGTGCAAGTCTTCCCGTGGATGTCGTAGAAGGCGATATAGGAAATTCAAGCTAAACAAAGCTTATGCACATCAATGAGACCTCCCCAACCCGTCTACTAGCGAGGAGAATGTAGGCCAAATGAGCAGCCAGAGAATTTGGCCTACACATAATACATAGAAACAATGTCTTGTTTCTAAATAAATGTTGTTTGTAAATCAAAGAATTTTCGAAAATCAAGTTGTTTGTAAGTCATTTAAACAGTAATTCAAATTACTTTCTTAAAATTATCTATATTTTGAATTAAAGGCACCTAAAACACTTTTATCTTATTTAATTGATATGAGCCTATATTTAATTATAATTAGGTATGTACTAGGTTTCCAAGTTAACGCCGATACGCCGAAGGAGATGAAGGGGGCTGGTCGCACCGGTCCTAGGAGATACTAAGGTCTTGCAGAGTACAATCATTTTTATTTAACAGTTACCGTAAATATTATACCCACTAGTAATCAGTTCATGTATTGTTCATAGAATATTTTTTTTAAACTAAAAACCGACTTCTCCCCTAACCACACAACCGATTTTAATAAAATTTCTTGAAGAATTTTCGAAATCGGTCAGGTGTCTTTAATTATCATAATAATATATAATAAGTAACCATACATAAAAAAGATCGCGACGAATTGATAACCTCCTCTTTTTTTGAAAGTCGGTTAAAAAGGTAATCTAATCGATCACAATCCTATATCTCTACATTTGTTTATCTTTTCACTAAACGCGGTGCGCGTTGTATGTAACGTATGTACCTACAGGTACTTACCTACACCTTTAATTAATGCTTATACTAGGTATGTCATGATTGGACCTCGTTATCTTATCAGGATAGACATCATATTTTTCGACTTCGACTTGTTACTCACCTAAACCTTTATGCATCCTTTAGTTACATGGACGTAGTAAACAAGGAACCCTTATAGTTTCGCCATGTCTGTTTTTCTGTCTGCCTGTCTATCCGCGGTTATACTCAGATACTTTTTTGTCTCGACTAACGATACCCCAAAGGATTTGGGGTATCGTTGAATAGGTATTTCAAAAATGTTATGAGTTTTTAAACACCATTTTTTGATTTAAATATTTGGTTTTAAAGTATAAATTTTTGTTAGAGTCAAGTGTGATGGTGTGTGTGTGTGTGTCCACCCCGCCTCTATTTTCTAAACGGTTATGTACTTGAAAAACAAAAATATTCAAATTGAATAGAAAAATCAGTTATGCGTAGTTGGCATTCGCAACTTACACACACAGACTTACATTAACTTACATAACCCTACACTGCGTGTGGCCCAACGCGCACTTGGCCATTTTTTGTAATTATTATGGGAAAAATATGATAAGCCATAACTACAGGAGATCGTTAGTCCCGTATTTTCTTTTACCCTTGACTTTTATTTATCCTATTATTTTGTATCACATTTTTATCAGTAAGTAGTGATTATATTTAGCTCATTGTCAATGACATATAATATGACTCCAGTACAATTAAATACCTACCATCGATATTTCAATAGTCGATAAATTTAAAGTATCAAACCCTATAAGAAAGTAATGACAATGCGACAAGATATAACAGGGTCTAGTCATAATAAATATTATTAGATCAGCGATGGCCGCAAAACTGTAACCAGCAGTAGGTACTTACGTCTAATATACCTAGGTTAGAAATAGAACTTAGTTACATATACCTACATTACATTTGTTACCTAGGTATATTAAAATTTACATTATATAAGGTCTAACAAAATTTACTAAAACTATTTGGGTGAATACAGTGCGTGATAGTGAACAACTTTTCCCAAATATCGAAATGTATAAAATAAGTTTTATCTTACAAATTCGGATGAGCTGATCGGTCAACTTGTAGGAAAGCCACTTACTTTTCATTACTCGGATGAGATGATCAGATTTCGATCGTGTTCCTTGGGGAAAGTTAATTCAGTATCATGGACTGAATTCAAACCTAAAAAAGTTTCCTAAATGTCATGATGCCACTCTGTCAAAGCGGAGGTTCCGGGTTCGATCCCTGATCAGGTCAGGTCAAGATGGAAAATAATCTTTTTCAGATTGACCTGGGTCATGGATGTTTATCTATATAAGGTCTAACAAAATATAGTTAATGAAACTATTTTTAGGGTGAATTCAGTCCGTGATAGCTAACAACTTTCCCCAAGAAACATGTCGAAATATGAAAAATAAGGTTTAGCTGATCGGTCAACTTATATGGGAGGCCAAAAATGACGTTTCATATTTCGTTACGTGTTCCTTGGGAAAGTTGTTCAGTTTTAGTATGGACTGAATTCATCTTTAAAATATTTTCAGTATATTTTGATCTTACCTATACGAAGTGGAAGGGACAAACCTGTAATAAACTGAACCACGGCTATACTAAATCACTACACCTATAACTAATGGAATTAAAATAACAGTCAAAAACTTAAAAAAATGGACATTTCCATACGAAAGTGTGTAGCCGTCCGGGTAATCAGTATGGAAAAGTCGAATTTTTTGTTTGTTTTTTGACTGTTATATAGTGATCATTATACCTACTACAGTGAGCTAGTATAGCCCGTGGTTCTATTTTTAACGGGTTTGTCCCTTCCACGTTGTATATGTATTTGTTATAAAATATAGATCGTTGAGTTAGTATCCCATAACGCAAGTCTCGAACTTAGTTACTTTGGGGCTAGCTCAATATGTGTGATTTGTCTAATTAATATATTTTTATTTATTAGATAGTACTTATTCAGTTTTGTAGTCAAGTCCAGCCTATGGAGAGATAGAGCAAGGTGCAACTAATAAATATAATACTAGTAACCCTGTAAAAGGATGTTACGACGTCAAAGGAAGGTGGTAGGTAAACCGAATTTCCGCAACCTTCAGCAGACCACGGCTGCACGGAATAATAAATATCCGCAGAGGATATTGAATAACTGAATTGGGCCTCGTCATTTTATAGGATAACATTCCGTTTGCCTGCTAGTTAATTCTTCTTTTTCTTTGAATATTTATTTTGCAGTTTTTTATCTTCAGAGCAAATATATAAAAATAGTTGCCTTAAAGTTGCCAAATTATCCAATGGAAAAAAGAAGCGTGGACACTCGCGTTGTGCGCGATAATAAGTGGCCGATTCAATCAGCCGAGTTAGGTAGGTATAAGCCGTATAAGTACGTACCGAGTAAGTAGTGAGCGCGCGGTTTCCAAACATTCCAAGACTGCGCTCTAATTTGATTATTATTTGTAACTTGCTGACCCGGCGAACTTTGTTCCGCTTAATATCTGTCAGGTAACGAAGCGTATCTAGTATTAGGAATTATATCCTAGAGCCTCTAACTTCATGCTAGTACCAAGACAGTACGCTTAGTTCCATCGCTCTTTGGCTAACTTTAGTTTGGACTTCTGATCCTTAGTCAGTGACTACGACTATAGATAAATATATATTTATCTAATGCCACGACTGAGCTCTGTAGGTTAGAATATATAATAAATTGTTTTTGATGTTTTATGTACATACAATTAATGCAAATAAAAACTTTTTTATCAAGGTACTTACTTTTTATTCCCTAATCGGGCTCCAATTTATTTTTTGCCCCAGGGCCCTAATTTTTCTAGCTACGCCACTGGAATCATCTTTCTTTTCGGATAATCAGCTGATTCAAGACTGGAAGATCCTAACCAGGCTGATAACAACTTATAAAAAGTTTGCTTACCACGCTAAGATTCGAACTTACGACCTCCAGATCATAAGGTGAACGAACGCCTTGACCACTGGACCACGGAGGCAGCCAGCGTGGTCCAGTGGCAGTAGATGAAAATGTTGCATGGAAAAGTCAAGGTTTGTGCGGAATGATGTTGGGCTAGCTATAGGAACTAAATCTATAAACATATAACTGAGGCTATGATGATTGATTATATTTAACAATAGTTAGGTTAATAATAATGACTTACCTACCTACTATCCAAATATACTAAACGAAGACATCAACGAGCCATTAGAAAATGATGCCATAAAATGTACCTAATACTTTTTCAACACATTCGCTCGGAAAGTGCTACTTACCACACTGATTTTACAAATGTAATGCCATTCATTACGCACACATTCCAAATCGTGCGGTAAATTACTTACCGCACTAGTGCGGTAAATTACTTACCGCACTAGTGCGGTAAAGTGTTTTTTTTAATGTTTAGGAATAAGTTTTTATAATGCCAAAATATCGAATACCTAATATTTTTGAAACATTAAATCTCTGCATGCAGACAGCCTAGACTTATACTGAAACCTTGTTTAACTTAAATTATTCCATTTTATATAAGTAGTAAGTAAAATACTTGTAATAACACTAAAACGAATTTATAAATCTGCCCTGTTTAAAAAATATTTTTTTTTAAATGATCGTTTGGCTGTCGGTGGATTGATTTCTGTGCCTCTTGTATCACCACATATTCGCGCACGCGCGAAATGCGCCTGGAAAAAGAAAAGCTAAGCGCGCCATATTTCAAATTTTCTTCAGCGAGATTTTAAAATTGTTTTATTATTGAAGTTATTTTTTCCTCACTAATGTGTTGAAAAACGTAGTATGGCACACGTGTGGTATTGTCCATTACAAGTCTCGGCTCCATAGACAAACGCGCGGGCTTCGCCCGCTAGTTTGTCAAGCCGCCTCGACTGCTGTAATGAACAATTTACCACACTTGTATCATAAACTACTATTATTAAATTATAAGGCCATAATCCAATTCTATAGGTACTTACTTAATTAATAACCAAAATAAACAACTTACTTGCTTGCAATTATATCTTATCTTAGAAAAAACATTAAATAAGTAGTACCTACGTTCAAAGTCACTAGAAACTTTATGTTTCGATCGAAAATCTTGTTCTGCAAGAGTAGGATAACTTAGAAGAGTGATAGAGATAGATGTTTACCTATTTTTAGTTATATGAACAGGGTTATAAATTTATAATAAAGATGCGAGTTCGCATAAATTATACAGGTCTCTATTTCATTATAAATAACAAGATCAATTCTCAGTTCTCAGTATATCCGCCCTGCGCACTTTTCATTTAAAGTTTCTCTCGTAACTGGTCAATGCCAAAACCCATACAAAAGTCACGTTGTTATTTCGAGTTAGACACACCATGAACAATGCGAATATCATTACGAGAGTTGGCGTGATATTTTCACAACAATCTCGAGCAGACCAATGTATGCATGGACAGGTTTGAGGTAAAAAATGCACAGATATCTAAATGGCGGAAATCGGCAAATCAACTTTTAGTGTCACAAAAAACATGTACCTAAGAGCTAGTTAAGTTACGTTTCATTTATTTACTAAATTCAAGCATGCTTCTAAAAATTAAAACTGAATCAATTTGAACGCATTATAGGTATAAGTATAAATAAATAATAAAACAAATAGGCAACTTCTTACTTAACATATACAATAATTGGAAATAAAGAAGATATGTAGATGAAAGGCCTTTTTTTTATTTAGCTGATATACTTATTATTTTAGAATCTATGTAATCTATAAGTTTTACATGCAAGTAAGTAGGTAAATACCTAGCCATCTAGTTGTAAAATCCATTTATGGCCACTTATGTCAGAAATCGATTTAAAGCCGATGTTAGCTATCTATTAAATGTACCTATAACTATATTCCTACAGTCATTCATAAAATGATTTGAATAGTTACACGTGTAAACATTTGCACAAGCAGATCTTGGTTTTTTCTTCGGTTTTTAAAAAAATATTTATTTATAACAAGCTGCGCCTCGCGGTATTACTTTTTACAACTAGACGTCATGTTAGAAGTAACCTATGTGTTAATCCAGGGTGACAGCTTCATGCATACCAAGTTTTATAACACACACACAAACTTACGCCTTTATATATTAGTCTGATGGCAGGCGTTCCTGTAGCCGCTACGTGTAGGTACACGTACTTGACTATGAAGTATTTGATTAAATATTTAGTTATTTAAACAGGTTAATATAAAACAAAACACATACTATGCAATACTTTAATTAACTCTGTGTAGCTACATACATAGTATTTATGGATTTAAAAATATGAAATCCCACCAAAATTTAAATGTGAAATTGGGATCCAAGTTCGCAATCCAACAAAAGAATTGAGATCTAAACGGTCGCCAAGTTCTGTAGAAAATCCTAAAATTTATTTATAAGAATCTTAACATTTGGCCTGGATAGTTATACCAGCAATCTGATATTTAGAAAAATATGACCCAACAATGTAAAACCAAGTTGTGAAGCGTCGCCAGTTCCTTTCTTTGAACTCGGCTCTATTACGCTGCCGCGTGACTAGATGAACCTGGATAGCTTTTATACATTCTTTAAGGTATATTCTAAGTATTTTGCAATAAGTATAATATATACTTAGTTGTATTTTTTAGAACTCCATTTTACTTTACCTACTACGTGTTACAAAACAACGCATCTTAGGTCTGCCTCACGACAAATATTATTCTAATTAAATCAGCACTCACAGCTAAACAAACAAAACGGGAGTTCTATACATTTGTAAGCCAATAACATTGGAGTGTCGATAAAAAATAAACAGTCGTTTCGTCGTCCGCCGCGCCGTAGTACTGGGTCGCAGTTTTGCTTGCGCTGCGACTGTGGCTAGGTAGCGCCGTGCATTTTCCCCATGAAACTTTATCACAGTTCGAAACAAAATGAGTTACGCATTTATTATTGTAGTGTCGGTCGCGATTACTCTTAAGCTGATGTTCCTGAGCTTTTCCATGTACTTTACGATTAAAAACAGACTAAGTCAAGAATGTTCGGTGAGTATTTGGTTCCAATAAGTTTTACTTTGCATTTCGGTTTCTACCATTTCGAAATGCTGTTTAAACTTTCGGATTCAGAGCGTTTTAGCATTGAATTGGCTATTTTAAATATAATACTTAGTCTCCTTCTTAACATACTTATATAATTATGAACGTATATTAATGCATGACGAATGTACCAAATCATCAATTTTTAACAGCAAGTACCTTCAAAACACATCCGTTACGGAGTATGATGACCTTCTTTTAAAATGATGTGTCGCAAATTACAGATAAAAAAAAATATCCATTGTAAATAAACGCTTGCTGTATAAAAACTTGCCTACTACTTAGATACAAATTAGGTACGAACACAGGGTTACGGCGGCGCAGCCCACAGTTGTTATAAGTTGTAAGTGTTGTAACGATGTTTAATGCGGAGAAAGAGGGCTCTACACGTCAGTAAAAACTGTACCTGATTATTTATCAAAACATTTTTTTCATCCTAAGTGTTTTTTCTAATATGGTATCCAAGAGCCATAGAAATGCTAGGCCTTACCTATATTTTCACTAAATATATCTGTGCTATTACCTACCACTGAAGAGAAAAAAATTACCATATTTTTTTCCTTATAAGTTGCAAAACATTAAAGTATTTTTTAAACCGTAGTAAAAGAAATCTTATAAATGAGACTTAAAGGCCATTATTGATATAAATAAAAACGACCTGTTTAACGAATTTTTGTATGTACTTAATGCAAATGTGATTAGTGGTTTATTTGTGCGAGTCTGGCGACAACGGATCCGATACTAATTTTGCCAAATATAGCGCTTCCACTAGATTTTCCTCTTCCGTGGCGATCAAAATGACTTAGGAACCTTATATAAGGTCTAACATACTGAAACTATCTTAGTTCCCTGATTGAAAGGGAGCATATATCGAAATATGAAAAAATAAATTTTTGGCCTCCCAAACAATGTAAGTTGACCGATCAGCTGATCAGAGTTTGTTGTTTTTGTTGTTTCATGGGGAAAGTTGTTCAGAATCGTGTACTGACTCTACCTTGAAAATAGTTTCAGCATATATTTTGTTAAACCTTAAGTAAGTATATAGTGTTAGTCTGTACCTTCAGTTATGTAACACTTTTATTAATTCTGTGGTTCAGTTCACGCATAAGTACTTGCTAGCTTGAAAACAGTGCCAATTTACTGGTACGGGAGCTGAAACTACTCTAACTCTACATTAACGCACACAAGGGATTAGTGAGAAAATAAGTAAGGTTTAGCACTCTACGGCTCTCTGAATATGTACAATGCTAAGTACTGATATTTCTTTTTTTTACAGACGGCCAGTGACAACAACAAGAAACAAAAATCTTTGATAATATCTTGGAAACAAATTCCTCGGATGTTTCTACCTAAAACTTTGAAGTATTGTTCAGATAACAATAGGCCCAGCGTTTATACTGACAGACTTTGATAGATACTTACGTGTCTTTATTCTTTTCAGTTAGTAAGTTGAATAACTTTTTATTACTTGATCTTATATGTCTCTACTTATAATACAAGGATTATTTGCACAGATATAATAAACATACTTATAAACTAGCCTATAACTATTTAATTCCTACGCCTGTATTAAGTTCCTACAATAGGCAATATATACTAATACCTGTTCCATTATTTAGAATTTTTTATCTTAAAACCCTATAAAAAAACATTATTTAGAATAGGTAGGTATCTCAAAAGTGACAAGTTGGTGAAAAGTAAGAGGCAATATTGCACTTACCAAGCCATTACCTACCTACTTATAGCTTGCTGAACAGCATATTGTCGATTTCAAAATACTTTATCTGTACGTGACTGTTGAAAGATTTTATTATCACGAGTTTCAGTAGTGGAGCGAGGCACTATGAATGTAACTTGTTAAAGGTACTGTTTCTCATGGGTCCAATGCTGGGGATTTTATGTTATAATCGACTTCCATAAACAAGTGAGCACCCGCTGTTCTGAGAGAAATAAAAAACTTAGAATGTACCAGCTGCTTCTCTTTCCACGTAAGTAGATCTTAAATAGTAAATCTTTGCTTCCATGCTGGTCTGGGAGAAAAGGAAAAACTTAAAATGTACCAGCTGCTTCTCTTCCCGCGCAGATCGTAAGACCGATCAAGGGAATGGGCGAAAATAAGAATCGTGTTAATAGGCGATGAGGCTAGCAACCCATTACTATTTTGATTTCTTCATACACCTTCTTGCCCAATCAAGCTAAAAGTGGCCTTTGAGTCTTGCAGCCCTGGGCTCTATCTGCTTAGAGCCGCAAGACCCAAATAGCTCTGTCTGCCCCATTAGGGATAAAGACGTGACAGTATGTATGTATGTATGTAGATCTTAAAAGCCGACCGAGAGAATGGACGAAAACGCGAATTATGTATTAAAGGCGATGCGGCTAGCAACCCTTGCGATTTTCATTCCTTTTTCCATCTTTTCGCCCATAATCACGTTAAAGTGGCCATTGGGTCCAGAATAAGACTCAAAACCTCAGGGCCTTGGGTTCTGTCTGCATAAAGCAGCAAGACTTAAAATGGTGTCTCTGCCCCATTAGGTTTTAAAACGTGATAGTTTACCTATTTCTCTACCATTTCTCATAGAAGTGTTTAGCTAACTTGCGACGATTTGAACGTTCAGATTCCTATCTGAATTATAGATATATAGAATAATATTTACATTTAGAGGAGCAGTCGAGACGAGCCTGCCTATTTTAAGAGTTCCAAAATCCCCGTTTCGCCACCACTGGCACCACTGGGGGCCACAGCTAAGCCTTTGTTTTTATTTTTAACTATTTTTTTATCCATATTTTACCGCCAGTGGCAACAAATGGGAATGTAAAGGAACAATTCCCATACATCACCACTGGAGGCGAATGGGAATCGAAACCAGGGTTTGTTCTATTCGCCACCACTGGGGGCAAATGAGACTGTGAATGATTGGCGATTGTCATTTGCCACCACTGGGGGCCACCACCACTGGTGGCAGACGGGACAATTTTTATGTACACGTGTGCTAGATGCCACCACTCGCGACGCCCCCACTGGTGGCGAATTGAATCATTCACAGTCTGATTTGCCCCGAGTGGTGGCGAATAGAACAAACCCTGGTTTCGATTCCCATTCGCATCCGTATGAAATCTCTAACTTTTTAAAATTTTAAAGGGTGACGTATGAAATCTCTAACTTTTTAAAATTTTAATGTTATATTTAACCTGTTATTGTTCCTGAAAATGTATATTTAAGCGTGTTAAAAAAGTTAGAGAATGACATTTTAAAATGGTCCTAGGTCACTTAAGAATTATAACAATACTTAGAATTATATCCTTATTTTTAGTTTCTTGACTATCTACTATTCATTATAATAGATACTATAGTGATCTAGTCTGTGGTTCGATTTATTACTGGTATGTTCCTTCCACGTCGTATATTATAGGTACGCTGAGATATTATAACGTCTAACATAATAAACTAAAACTATTTTAAGAGTGAATTCACTCCACAATACTGAACAACTTTCCCGAGGACCATAGATATATCGAAATATAAAAAATATTTTTGCTTTCGTACCAACTCGAGAGCAACTGATCGGTCAGCTTGTATGGGAAGCTGAAGATTCTTTTTCATATTTCGTGTATGTTCCTTAGGGAAACTCGTTATGTATCAGATTTAAATTGAATTTACCCTTCAACTTTAACCGTTCCTTTACCGCCAATACCAGACACAATAGTAAGACAATGAACGTGGACATTTATTAATGTCGTCCGGGCCTTTCCGGTTAAAATAGTTTCAGTAGACCCTGTATCCGTATTCCGTACTAGTATATATTAATACGCGTACACTTTACTTGAGAGGCAATCAGCGGGCGTCGACATCGCTGACGCCGCCACTGGATAGGTAAGAATATTATAAAAAGCCACAAAAACAAAATGAGAATTTATTATGTATAAAGTTCATGTATAAAATTTCATCTAAATTACATTCACATTGATGTAAACAACTAAATATAATAAATTATATACAATTTTATTATATTAATTAATTATATACAATTTTCGCGTATGTGCTTAGTTTGCTAATGTTTTTATTACGTTTTATTAAACTGTTCAATATTCAAGAAATTGATTTCTCTCACAAAATTTGGCCATTTAAAAGTCCTTTTTTGGAAATCTAGTTTTAGACTATTATGTTTGTATTGGAGTGCTTTTTGCACTACAAATCTGTTAAATTCCGAAACATTAGGATGATTAGTGTACTCTTCTATATCCATCCATTTACAGCTCTGGACTTCTCTTTGTGATAAGGTTATCTTATCTGAGAGAGCTTTCATCATCAATAGTATGTAAATATCTGAGTTACCGAACATCATATTATGAATGTGTCTAAAGGTGACCAATGACTGAAATTCAGCATCAATTCCTGTTTCCTCCTTTACTTCTCTCTTGGCAGCATCTAAGATATCTTCACCTGAAATAAATTTTTTAAAGGGTTAAAAAAGTTAATAACAAATTAAAAAAATTATGTTTCACCTATGTATTTGTATCACGTAAAATGGACTCCATACATCATGATGTAAAAAAAATGGCGATGACATGTCATCGTCATTTCTTTTGGCCGAAATGTCTGATGTATTAAATTTGTATAGTTATATGGTATATTTTTATAATTTAGTTTTTACAATTCTCATCCCTTCACCAAGTAAATTCAGATGAGAAGTTAATGACATTATAAAGCTGGTTATACACATTCTATGGTATAACCATACATATTTTTCAAATCTATGGGTATAACATAATCTGAAATCCATGTTCAATGAAGACCATTGTGGATTATAAATGCAAGTTTACAAGATTTATGTTATGAAATAAAATATTTTCAAATTATTTTTACCTCTCTCAACATATCCACCAGGCAGCTTCCAATGTGGGTAATCATAATGTTTTTCAGATACAGCTAAGAGTTGATCCTTATTGTTAAATACCATGGCACCAACTCCCAGATTGGTGTGACTGGCTGGAGGCAAATTGGGCTCGGAATCCAAAGGCAGCCATTTGAACATCATCACATAGTCATCTCTGGCATGATGGAAATTAAACCCTTTCTATGGATGTGAATGTGTGCCTTTATTTAAATAATAAACAAGCAGTAAATAATTAGCATTGTAGAAATAGTTTTTTGGAAAACTTAAGCTACTTACTTTGGCCAGAGTGGGGACCTGTGCTGAATCTTTTATATTCACTTTAAACCAGATACATCTTTTCCCTTCTTCTGTCCACTTTGCTAGTGATTCTGTAAAATCAATAAAGTAATAACTTACTTTCGATCATACTAATATTATAAAGCCAAAAATTTATGAGTGTGTGGTATGTATGTTTGTTACTTCTTCATCGGGACCAAATTTGACTAAAATTGGTATGCAGGAAGCTAACACCCTGGATTAACTCATAGGCTACTTTAACTGCAGGTAACACCGCAGGCTGCAGTACCATAATAAATATAATTATGAAAAATATTCATGTGTGTAGTACCTATTAGCCATTTTATGTAACGGTGTTAAAAATCCTTGGGGCACATAGGCTATGTCAAGCAAAAAGCTAGCAGATGATGGCATGCAATGATAATGGTTATTATCATAGTGGTCAGTGTATAAATTATTAAATTTAATGACAAATGCACATAATATCTTACCATCAAGATTATGGGAAAAAGAACTCTGATCTTCACATTTCACTGAAGAAGAATCTACAGTTATACCATTGAATCTATCCTTCTGCCCACTAAATATCTGCTGCAACGGTTGGTTTGAATATTTGTTACACTGGACGCAACTGAAACATTACGTAAGTTGGTAGGTACAAATTATATGTAATCATTAATATGTACTGATGATATAAATAAATATACACGGACAAATCACAGAGATAAATAAACAAAAATAGGTTGATAACAGACCTCGAATGAGTTAATCTAATAAAATTATTATATAAAGTGTATCGACCGTAAAACCGATTGAAAGACATCATTGTTTAGCTAACTATGAGTTCACAAAATTAACGTAATTTATATTAAATGTTTTAGATAGAAATGCAAAAATATTTTCTAAGAACTATTTGACTTTGCCTTGATGTAGGTAGCAAAGAGTATATAATCACTACGTTTGTAGGTAGTGTAGTGTTGTATTGTAGATAGTAGAAAGAACTGTCATCATCCATCTCTAACAGTGTTGCCATACTATGGGGACTAAAAATCTGTAAATCCAACAGCAAAATGCGTACGAATTCCGTACGTGAAATAAATCTGAAACTCCGTACGAAATCCGTACAAAAAAACATAAAATGCATTTATACAACTTTTATTTTTATTTTTTTATACAACTTTTATTTTATGAATTCACTGTATACATTTTCCGTGTGGTGAATAAATAAAATCAAAAGCAAAAATCATTTATAAATTTCAGTATTTATTTTTTTACATTCATATCTTTTAAGCCCTTCAATTGTCTCTGTTGAGATTGAGAGTTGATTTCACTGTTTCGTTTTTAATATGATAATAGCAAAAAAAAAACGCTCAACTTCACTGCACTTGAATGCATGATTTCAAGTAAGTTCACAATTGCACACACAAAAATAACACAACACCAATCAAGAAACACTACATTACATGTATCAACCACCTTAAATATATTTTAAGGGATGACAAATGTGAAAAAAATATCCATATCGTTATTTATGTGTTTCATTTCATACTATTTATAATGTATAATAATTTAAAATCCGTACACTTATCCGTACACTTTCTTTGTCCGTACGTGATATCCCATATTCCGTACGTGTACGGACAAATCCGTTCATATGGCAACACTGAATTCTCTAACTTCATTCATCATGTCATGAGATGAGTGAGACTGTGGTAAAGTCAGTGTTGCGAGCTCGTAAATCAGAAAAAGCCAGAAGTGTTATTTTTGAAACGCGGAGTCACCGAAAGAATGGTTTTTCCATACAAAAATCGTTCCTTTAGTGACACCGCGTTTGAAAAACAGCACCTCTGGAATGTCATCAAATAAATAATAATAATAAAATTTTACGCGAAAAAGCACTCCAGAGGTGCTATTTTCAAACGCAGAGTCACTAAACGATTTTTTTTTGGAAAATGCATTCTTTCAGGTGACTCCGCGTTTCAAAAATAGCAGTTCTAAAGTGCCACATTCCATTTCACGTTGCTTTTTTATTCATGTTAAGGCGGGTCTCCTGCGCCAGAATTCTCGAAACATTACACAAAAAACATGAAACAAAAACAAAACAAAAATATTATTTTTCATACACAAACCGTCTCCTGCAAATAATTTCTGTTTTGAATGAAACATTTCTTTATACCGGATTTACACATGCGTGTTCGCTATTCGCCTCGTCATTCGACGAAACATTCCACGAACTATTCGTGTACGAATGCCGACGCGAACTGCTGTTTACACATTCGTGTGTTGATTCATTATGAGATTCGCACACGAATATGGAGGACGTGGACATAATGGCGGCATGCACGCTACATTTACAATTATGTCTTCTACCCGGGTATTAACCCACGCTTAGGTATATACCTGTGTGTGGTGGGTAGATTGGGATGTTTATTTAAAACCAGCCGAAGCCCGCGACTTCGTTCGCGTAGACTTTATGACTTCGGAAAATGCTATATAAAATGCTAATGTTCCGTACCCAAAGGGTAAAAAAGGGACTCTTTTACGAAGACTTCGCTGTCTGTCCGTCTGTCTGTCATCAGGCTGTATCTCAAGAACCGCGATAGCTAGACAGTTGAAATTTTCACAAATTATGTATTTCTGTTGCCGCTATAACAACAAATACTAAAAACAAAATAAAATAAATATTTAAGCTTTTAGCTTATTTGGGGCTCCCATACAACACGATTTTTTATAGATAATGGTACGGAACCCTTAGTGCGCAAATTAGATTCGCACTTGGCCGGTTTTATATGTATACTGTATAGACTAGTGGACTTTATCCATGTTATTATAAAACGCAGACTAGCTGTACCCGCGGGCTTCGCTCCCCGTGGGAATTTCGTGATAAAGAGTACACTATGTCCTTCCCCGAGTCTTAAATTATATCTATACCAAATTTGTTCTATATCGGTTCAGTAGTTTAAGCGTGAAGAGATAACAAACAAATATTCAAACACACTTTCGCATTTATAATATTAGTAGGATACAAATTTAGTGACAGTCCTCTAATTATATGTAGAAATATCAAAAGGTCATTTAATGTATAAAACAATGAATATATCTAAAAGAGAAAATAACAAAGATTAAAATCACTGATGCTATAAGTACTTATTAAATATAGAGATATCATCTACTTGATGTCTGATTGCCTATTTTAACATATAATTAGGTCTACACACATTTGCCCACAAAAAATGTTAACTTAGACCTTTCAATTCGTATGTTTCCATACAAGTCATACAACGGGTACATATACGTCCTGTTGGGTCGGGCGCTAGCTGCCAACTGCCGGCAGGCGAAAGTGTAAACAGCCAGTTCGTGTTCGCTATTCAACGCGAACTCGCGAATCGCGAGGCGAATGTGTAAATGCGGCATTATGGTTGACTTCATCATGAGGTGCTACTTTTCAAACGCGGAGTCACTAAACGAACGGTTTTTTGTATGGAAAAACCATTCGTTTAGGTGACTCCGTGTTTCAAAAATGACACTTAAGATACCTAATAATATTTATTTCTGATTACTGTTATCATCATTTTTGCCAGACGAAGAACTAGAAGATGTGTTCTGCGTTTTACCAATTGCAGATAATAGAGATAGGCTCCAAAGGACTCGTACCCAAAACCATAAAATAATTAAAAAAGAAACCCTTCCCCTCTCGCCCCGCGCAGCGCATGTTTTCCATCTGCTTTGGAAAGCAGAAACATGTGTATGCCATAGACAATTGTGTATAGCCACGCCCCTTTGTTTGCATGTTTTTGTGTAATGTTTCGAAAATTAAGGTGCAGGAGACCCGGCTTTAGAATTTTTAGAAAAGCGACAAATTACCGATATTTTAATAAGTAAAAATGAAATTGTTCCTGTACCTAACTGTAGTGTGAAGTGTATTTCTCATAAACTTTATAGATAGTGGGAGATGCCATTTCTTACACGAAAGACAGTCTCCGCTCCGCTATAACTTACAATATGAAATGCAATAAATATTTTTATAGCATACTAGCTGTACCCGCGGGCTTCGCTCCCCGTGGGAATTTCGGGACAAAGAGTACCCTATGTCCTTCCCCGAGCCTCAATCTATATCCATACCAAATTTCATCTAAATCGGTTTAGTAGTTTAAGTGTAAAGAGGTAACAAACAAACAAACGAACAAACAAATATACAAACTCACTTTCGCATTTATAATATTAGCAGGATATAATATTAGCAGGATAGCAGGATTCAACACTTTCTTTGTCACTTTTTTACTAGTCGTGTACTCGTGTATGGTGCGATCTCTGTGTGCCTACCGGCAACTCCAGTTTTGCCTGCTTACCCTTCCAAAAGTTTCTATGGCGTTGTTTATTTGTTATGTAAGTAATGATATTTGGTTGTAGTAAGGAATCAGTTTCTTTGTATGGCTTGAGATTTTATCTCTTTTATTCATCAAACATAATATTTTTAATTATAAAACTTTACTCGCCTTGTGAAGACGTGGGTTTGCTGCTCCTCTGAAGCACAGCCAACCCAACTAACTAGATACAAATTTCAAAATTTACCAAGATAACATTTTATTAGGATTCCTTACCTTAGTAAACAAGGAACCCTTATAGTGCCACCATGTCTATCTGTCTGCTTTTTATTGATTTTAAATAATATTTTTAATCCTTGTGAATGGTGGGAAAAGGCCACAAAAAGGCCGATTGCTGCCAAGGGCCGACATAATTTCAAAAAGGCCGATTTGAGCTAAACTGGCAACACTGAGAATAGTAGACTGTCTGTCAGCTCCATCGAAAGGTATTCTCTTTCCGAAATGGAACAAGACTACGTCACGTTATGTGTTTACCACTCACTGACTTCACTATTTAGTACCTCGTGTGATTCATCAATTCAATATTTTATTATTAATTAGGTATTTAAAGTTCAAAAATGCATTTCGCTCGGGTCTTCTTCTTATTGTCTGTGTTAGTGACTAACACTAGTGTCATAGTTTTTAAACCGCCTTATAGGCCTCTGACATGGTTTTAGGTTAGGTAACTACCAATGTCAATGACAGTGACCGGGACCGACGGCTTAGCGTGCCCTCCGAAGCACGGATCATCGTACTAATCAGGTGATCAGCCTACAATGTCCTAACCAAACTAGGACAGCACAGCAACACAAAGTCATTGCCCCCCGCCGGGAATCGAACCCGCGACCTCGTATGAGCCGAACGACACATCACATTGACAAATGTCACACAGCACACTTTTATCACTATCGTCGTCTTGCTCACACATATAGAAGTTTTATTTTTGTAACGCGGAGTCACCTAAACGAATGGTTTTTCCATACATAAAATCGTTCGTTTAGTGACTCCGCGTTTGTAAAATAGCACCTTAGCACTATTTCTTTCGGCGAATATATTACTGTGGTTTCCAAACTTCTGCGGTGAATTGTGAAGGATACACAAAAAAAATGAAATAGTAGACTGAAAAATTTAATTTTATATGAAACTATAACGTATAGTTTAGCATAAGATGTAAATCTGAGGTGCTATTTTTTAAACGCGGAGTCACTGAAGTAACGGTTTTTTGTATGGAAAAAACCATTCGTTTAGGTGACTCCGCGTTTTATATGGCACTTCTGTATTGTAATTTGTAACATGACATAACACCCATCAGGCTGGCTGGGGGGTAGGTACTGAGCTGACCAATACTGAATAAGTCTTTCATCTTTAATGGTCGTTCCGAAATGACAAATATGGTAAATTAAATAAAGGTTAAAACAATGTAACTAAACTACTAACTTGTTTTTATCTATCTAACATCTTTTTCCCCACCAAAAAGTTTGAGAACCGCTTCGCAAAAATCGCAAGTGATGACTTATGCTTGTTCCAATTACGTCACCAGCTATCACGGAAAGAGAATAGGTACCAGGCAAGTATAGTATCATGTCAAATGTCAATATCTAGCTGTGCTCTTCATTTCATTTTGTGTCGTGAACTTGTGACTGCGGTACAATCCGTCCGCACAATTGGGCACAACACAAGTGCCTGGCTTGTCTCGCAGTTTCCTTATATATTTTTTTTTCATAATATAATTTCTTTTATTTGCTGTTTTCACTTTCAAGCGTAAAGAGCGTAGGTATTAATTGAGTGCCTACCTGCCAGTTTTACAGCTTACCATAAAATGACTTCTTTATTCGAAGGAACTGAGGATAGATACAACGGAGTGACCGTGGATTCTGAAAAGGAACCTTGTGAAGTAAATGAATTTATAAATAAATTATCAGGTAACATTGTATTAAATACTTAGTTGTGAAATAAATATCTTGTTAACAATTTTAATAATGTAACATTAGACAATGTTATTATTACATTTCAAGTAAGTAATATAAAATATTACAAAGAGACCTTGAAATTCGTCATGCTCACTGATAACATATCAGTGAATTAGAATACAATTGAATTGTTAACATTTCAGAATCACTCAAGAAATGGAAAGAAGACAAAAGGAGGTGTATCTGGTTTAAAATTAATATCAAACAAGCAGCATGGGTCCCAATACTAGCAAATGTGTGTACTAAGTACTACATTATATACTTAAAAAATATTATTAATATCTGTGTGTGTGTGAGAAGACCTTAACACATCTTCATCATCATATTCAGCCCACATCAACCCACTGCTGGGCGTAGGCCCCCTTCTTTTGCACCATTTTCCATGGTCCTGAAATACAGCAGAAACACCTCATTCATCTTTTATTATTAGTATGCTATTAATTATGGAAAAGACTGGCTCGCATAGTTACCAATACATGGATTCAAAGAGACCAAAAACAATTAAGTGGAAAACCTAAGATGAGCTGAAGTAGTAGGAAACAGAAAAGAGAGGCTTTTCCCAACTGTACTGTAATTGAGTTTATTCAGTCCAGCAGTGGATGTTATGCCGCTGAAATGATGATAATGATAATGTTTAACTCCTTGTGGTCTAACTGTTTAAATCTATGATTATAAATAATATTTATAATCAAAGATTTAAACAGTACCTTGTTACTAAAATAGATATGAATAACTCAATCATTTTCAGGAAGGCTTTAACTTTCACCATTCACGGGACAGTTTTGTTATGATGTACAAGTGGTTACCCACTGACAGCACTTCAAATTTACCGCCGGCATGTCACACTAATTTGGGAGTAGGAGGAATAGTCTTTAATGACAAAAATCAACTGCTGGTTGTTACAGAAAACTATTTCATAGAATACCCTCATTGGAAACTTCCTGGAGGCTATGTGGAAAGAGGTAAATATCACCTAATGAGAAACTGTTCCTTATATTCAGTCTAATCGTTTGGAAAATCTCTAGTGAGATTATATAGCGTTGTTTGTGCATACATTTGATTGTAAATTATTGTTTGAAATAAATAAATAAAAATAAAAAAAAATCATGTTACATTTAGTATATTTTAATATCTTCTTGATATAATAGTTACATCATATTCTGGTGTTTTCAGGTGAAGACATAAAAGATGCTGCAGTAAGGGAAGTGAAAGAAGAAACTGGTGTTGATACTGTATTTGAGTCCCTGGTTACTTTCAGACATACACACAATATGATGTTTGGCAATTCCGATATCTATGCAGTAGTCATACTTAGAGCTACCACTGACATCATCACTAAAGCTGATATTGAAATCAAGGATTGCAAATGGATGGATGTGGAAGAATACATGACTCATCCCAACGTTCATGAGTTTAATAGGTTTATCATAAGGCAAGCTTTGGACTTAAAGAAAAGGAACTTAAAACTGTCCCTGAACAAGAGCACAATACAAATATCCAAATGGGCTAGAGAGATGACATCACTTGTTATAGAGGACTTATGATCAGTGGTTATTTGTAAATATTCTATTATTTTAAAACCTGTTATTCAAACTACATCTACTAAAGACATTGCTTGAAATAAGACATGTTTATCTTAAATCACTGATTTTATTAAGAGATATGACTTCAAAACATTGACAATAGTTCATAATTTAACAATCCAATCACAGTTGGTTTTGTATATTCCAACATAAATTTGGTTTATTTTAAATTACATAACTATAAACAAAGTATTTATGTGAATGTTATATTTTTATAGACGGTTGTTTTTTTAATAAACTGCTGAGCGAGATGGTCAAATGTTTAAATTTCATAAACCATACATTTGATAACTTTGCTCAGCACTAATACAGGGCAGAACCTGATACGTGTGAAAAATAAATACCTTTACCTACATATTTACCAATCATTATGCTTTACCTTTCTATTTAAAATTAGTAATAATTATTTTTGGAAAAACGTGTAATAATGTGAAATAAAAAGCATCTGATTGTTTCTGTCAATTTTAAATACATTTGTCTGCAATATTAAATGGACGAAAAATACTTTTTCAGTAAACAACTATACACACTTGATCTGAGTATTTTTTTCAATCTGCATTTATAAATATCAAGGAATAAGGTAACAACATTTTGTTATACTTAATACAAAATAGTGGATATTTGAAAAATATGATAGGTACTGGGCACCTTCAAGGATTGTTGTAATTTATTTGTAAACTTCAACAATGTTAGTTAATATATTGATTGAACCTTGGTTATTATATTGCTTACACTCAGTAAGCAAGAACTCTTATTACTTTGATTATGGTGAAATAAAAAAGTGCACATTTTGAATTAAAAATTCCAATTAAATCCCCTCTAACCTACATCTATTCATTCATCACATTTTAAAATTATTATTATAATCTTTTTTAATCAAAGTCTATTTCTATAATTTTAACATCATTTTTATTATATTAATTGGCAAACAAAAACCTTTTATATGTAATCACTAATCATGGTCTTTTCTTCGTCTTGTTGACCAACCAACAAAAAATTGGTAATGTAAATTAGGTACCAATATTGAATATTGAAACAATTTTAATGATAGCAAAACATGAAGAAATATTTTTTTTTTATAGTATAAAATATCACTTATATTATTTATTTACAAATTTATTTGACACCAAAATCATTGTTACTATTTGTTTTGGTGCATTATGTTTTACTTTAGGTAGTGCTGCAGACGTCTCAGTACCGACAATACATCCGATCCGATCGATTGTCCGGGATCCAGTGCTGCCCCCATTTGAAATAATTTCTTTGAAAGAAAAGATATTCAAAATTTTGTCTTGACCAAGCCTTAGCTATCCCTTCAAACTATTTTATGAACTGTACAGTTTAAAGTGAGAACGTAAAGCTTTTCTATGCAGATTAGCCAAAAGAGGCCGTTTTTCTCAAATCTGCGTAGAAAAGCTTTACGCTCTCGCTTTAAACTATAATCATTAGTTATAGTAGTTACTAGTAAAATATTTGAAGGGTTATCTAGGGCCGTATGAAACCAAAATTAAAAATGATTTATCCGTTTTCAAATAATTTATTTCAAATGGACCCCGGAAAATTAATGTTTCCCCTTAATATGGTTGTCCCGTTTTAGAGAACCCTTAAATAATTTTAAAGCTAGTGTGAAGCTGACATACCCACACGAATCAGGTGCAAATATGAGGACAACTTCAAATGTATAATAGACAATATGCACGTATTTTGTTTATATATAAACGTATAATATTAGCGACGAAGTTGTGATACCTACTTTAAAGTTTCAATAGAAAGATAAGTCTTAAATAGACCGGTGACATCAACGTTCATGAAATCATGACTATACATTTGCCTTATGAAATAGCGTTGTTGCGAGTGAGATAGACATATTTTCGTAAAATCGGTATATCTCGTTCGTTTGTCAACTAATTCTTTATCTGTTTTAACTGTTAGTACCTACTTTACTTTTGATTATTTATGGATAAACTGGTTAGATAAAACATATTTTTTTCATGCATATTCCCTATTATAATATTTTGCAAAAGTGTCACTGTGAGATGGTGAAGTTCCATATTACATCACTATCATTATTAATAATGCCTTAGTATTTCACACTTAGTTATTTTAATAAGTATCAGTATTGAACATTTTCCTAAAAGTGTCCTTATGTATCTCAAGAATTTTGTGACTGCAACTTTTTTTATTAATTTGGATCCTCTTTCCAGGTTTATTTTTTATTTCTATATATTTTATAACTAGTGTCAATCATTTTGAAGATGAACCAAATGACTACCTTGAATACAGGCCAAACCGATATGTCAGAGAAAACAAAAATATTCCATAGTAAATAGACATATATTTACATTTTAATCTAGATCCGGCGCTGCAGCACTGTGACCCACAAAGTCACCATCTTCATCAGAGCTGTCGGCATCACCAATAATCGACTTAAGAAGTCCTCCAAATACCGAGGTGGAGTTCCTGGGGTCTGGCTGAACTTCTATACCAAACCAAATGCGGCCAATGTTGTCCAAATATACTGAGTAGTTTGGATCCCTTTTTATACTTATAGCATACCAGTTTCTCAATGTTTTGAATTGAGTAGCATGTCTCCTGAAAGAAAGAACAATAGTATTGAATTGAAGCCAAGAACTACCAAAAACATTTTTCACTTTGTATACTAATATATTATATGGGTACAATTTAATGATCACCAAAATTACCAAAATGGATTCATGCTCACCAAATATTGATTTACTGAAAGATTAATATTAATGCCGATAATTCGTTTTAAAAAGCTTAACTTTATTACACTAAATGCAATAAACCTGAAATTTAACCTGTAAAAGCGCGGTAACCTATCAAAGTTCGGACCACGCCTGGGATTGCTTAGCCTTCGAAAGCGTGGTCAGAAATATATATTTAGCGGTTATCATATTTTAATCAATTTCATAAAACAATAAAAAAGTAACATGTGTTTGGGATATGCCTCTGAAAGTCAGGGAACAAGCTGGATTTTTGTATACACCTTTGTTTTGGTATTATAATGAGGTATTCCTCAAAGCGCTCTCATTTTGAAGCGCACCTGATGAGGCGCTTCTTTTTTATTACTCGAAGGAACTCGTAGGAAAGAGCATGAAGTAAACGTAATTAATTATATCGATGATTTTTTTAAACTCAATTATGCATCATCATCATTGAAGTTTCTTAACCAAAAGTACGAAATTGTCAGAAAAATATGTTTTCGCTTTCTGCACTATAGTGTGTATTCAAAGAGCAATATTATTGTGTATTTAAAGAGTAACGTGTATTAAAGATGGTAAATCATCGATATAATTTATTACGTTTGCTTCATGCACTTTCCTATTTTTAAACGTGGGTGCGCTTCGAGGAGTACAATTTTAATATTTTTAATTGCTATCGGAAGCGCTCCTAAAAGGTGCGCTTCGAGGAATAAAAAAGGTGCGCCTTAAAATGGGAGCGCTTTGAGAAATAATTCATTCTAATATCTTGAAAGTCACTTAAGGTCACTGCTTCCAAAGATATTCAAGGTCAAAGGTGTCAAAAACCTGTGTTTTTTAACTTTTTTTTTTACCTTAAACATATTAGTAATTTAGTAGTGTCAGAACGTTGTAGAATATAAAATTCTATTTATGAAATATATATTTTTTTATAAATTTATCAATTTTTTTTTCACTATATTTTTTCAACTTTGTCAACATTATTTATGTCATACTCATCCAAATTGCAACCTTCTAGTACAATTGTACTATATAGGGGTTTAAAAAAAATTACAATCGACAGTTAGCCTTTTTATCTCAGTAAAAATTACTTAATTGAAACCTTTAAAATAAAATGTTGGTACCATCTATTTAGTGATTTGGTCGAGTAATTGGTCTGAAGTTCATTTTAAAGGTATTCATATATTTTTATGGCATGAAAAGGACAGTTCATGTGTACATTACAATACTTCCAAGAATAATTTGATGATGAGCATTCATCCATTATGGCAGGTGTCCTGAATTTATTATTAGTAAAATTGGTGCATTTTAGGAATGTACGCATTTAACCCTTTTCATGCGGGACTATTAAGGGGACGCACCGTGAAAATGGGCATTATCTATTTCTTATTTCTCAGCGAATATTATAAATTTAAAACTGATACTTGCTAATAGCATACTAGATCGCTTTTCTAGCATAATTGTGGTTGTGGATACACGATTAGCTAATTTTTGTAACACAAACTTGCTCATCAAAAACACCTCTACCAAAACATATACGGTCTAATTTCTCACAAACGAGAGGGACTTCAGCTTTGAAACTTTTTATGCAGATTAGTAATTATGTAATCTTCAAAATTGTGGTACAAATTTTTTTTTGATGCTTTAGTTTTAATTTTAGAGCCGTTTTTCTATAATTCATCAGTTTTGCGTGGCTTTAGATTTCAGTCATATAAGCCCTTTTGCCTTCCTGAAAAATATTGTACTTGCCGTCTCGCTTTTTCGTGAGTGTATTTAAATAAACTGTTCTTGTTGCACAGATTTTTGACAGTTATACATCAAATTGTCAGATGGCCGATGGGCCTCACGAAGCAAGGACGCGTCGCTCATCACAAAAAAAAATGACATTTGATTTCGTAAAATTATTGTCATAGTGTAGAATAATATCACGAATATATATGGGTCGAACAGTCTGTAAACAAATGTGCGAGTAACTTTCTTACACTGTGTCACTTGTCATAATGTCAAAGGAAGTGTCAAAGCATAGCGTGGCATAGATTGATTACCTGACAGACATGGTCGGCATAGATTTTTTTTCATACAAGTAATGTACATACAATGTCGATTAATAACATTTTATTTTTATTTAATTACCAGTTTTGTGGCAATAAATGATTTTATAATAGCCAAATAAACTTATCTATAAATAATACTCTTCGGATTTATTTACTTTTAGATTTCGAGAAATATACACGTACGAGTACATACTTTACCGCTGACTGACTGGCTGACTGATTGATATGATTGTTTGATCTGCACTGTAGTGATAGGCGTAAGGATGGAAGCTCACTTGCTTGGTGGGGAAGCAGAGAGGGCGGGGGGGGGGGGCTTTCTGCTTAACCCTCCACCAAACAAGCAACCAAGTGAAGCCTGAGGCCGAAGGCAGAGGTTACCTACGAGGCCATACACCGAGCCACTACCACCAAGTGCAATTTGGCATGGGGCATATTAATCATGCCAAAAAAATAGTAAAATAAATAAAATAGGGAAAAAATATTGTAGCTCCCATACAAGATTTTTTTTCTCGACTAACCCATCGTGTAGGCTATCGTTAAATAGGTCTTTCAAAATATTTTGAGCTTGTGAACAAAATTTTTCGATTTAGGGATCCGTTTCTGATATATTTGGTTTTATTAAAAGTTAAAAGAAAACTATCAATCCTAATTAGGGTACACGAATTAAAATTAGTTTTTAGACTTTCTTATCGATATGGATAGTTGTATCGATATTGTGAAGGTTTTTCGAAATCAATTATCGATAGTTAATATAAAGATAGAGTCATACTATACAACACTTGTATAAATTAATTTTTTAATAATTTAATAAAATTATTAATATTTTTAATAGACACATCTTCCTAGGAAATGTATAGATTTCAACTGTCTGTCTATCACAGTTCTCGAGAAAAAGCCTGGTGACGCAGATAGACAGTGAAATCTTAGTAATAGGGTATCGATTTTACCATTTGGGTACGGAACCCTAAAATGATAAAAGATCTAGTTAAACTTTCAAAGAGTGGGTAAAAATAAAGGACTGAATTACCCTTTCACGGCACTTGTTTTAAATTTTGCCCATTGTTTACTGTAGCATAACAGCCAAATAAACGTGTATTAAGCGACAAATCTGAATATATAATATTGCTCTCCTAGCATTTACAGTACATAGACGCTCCGCAAATTCGACGTCAGTTTATAATAAACTAGCAGTCCATCCCGGCTTCGCCCGTGGTACATACATAGCCTATGTCACTCAGGGATAACATACCTAGCCAACAGTGAAAGAATTTTTGAAATCGATCCAGTAGTTTCGGAGCCTATTCAATACAATCAAACAAACAAACAAACAAATCTTTCCTCTTTATAATATTATTATATATATAGTGTAGAATAGTGTAGATGTAGATGTAGTGCCCACAGTAGTGCCAATATACAACGTGGAAGGGGCATACCCGTAATAAATCGAACCACGGGCTACACTAGACTACTTGATTATAGTATAATGACAGTCAAAAACTTAAAAAAAAATACTTCCATACAAAAGTGTGCAGCCGCCCGGCCGATTTGTATGGGAATGTCGAATTTATTTTTATTTTTTGAATGTTATTTTAATATCATTAAAATATAGTGATCTAGTATAGCCTGTGGTTCGATTTATTACGGGTATGTCTCCTCCATGTTGTATATTAATTGTTTTTTCAACATTCTTGCTCGTAAAGTGGATCTCATTGAATTTCATCGGCTTTAGACATATATAAAGTAGCTCATAAAACACACTTGCGTTATAAACGCAAATAGTGAAGTTATACTATGCAACAGCCATATTTTTTTTTCTCAAATTCCGAACACGCCCACTGCCTTGTGGCACCAGCTAGTAATGGTTGGCCAGCCGCGCTGATTTTAATAAGTATTACGGTGGGAAAGCAGCCGTGTGCTTCACAGTTTTATGGTTGAGTTTATTTAACCGTTCCTTTACCGCTAATACCAGACGCAATAGTAAGACAATGAACGTGGACATTTATAAATATGGTGCGGGTTTTTTACCGGTTAAAATAAAAATCAGTTTAGATATACGTGTGTTGAAAAACGTGCGATATACGTGCGTATATTTGTTAAACTCTCTCGGCTCTATCACGCCCTCGCTTTCGGCTCTGGCACGAAAATTCCGCCTCCTGTGTTATAACCACTATAACGCACATATATGCTAATATACACAACTATTTTTCAATTTAAAAAATATTACATATTTTAATATAAAGAATTGAATAATGCATCTCTTTTTTATATAGTTACGTATTTACCCCTTACTTATTTTGTGTAACATGCTGACTTTTCATTGGTTTTCGAAAAAAAATCGTATTGTGAATAAATTTCTCGATCCATATACGTAATCCAAATTGGTGTATGACATAAGATAAACAAATCGAGACCACGTAGTTATGTCCGACCAAAACTACCGCATGACCTCGATGAACTCCGGCCGGCCGGACGGAGGCGGTGCCTGGGGGTAGTACTAATAGATCTCACGATTTTACTTTGTTTTTGAATTTTTATTTTGACTAGCTAATTAAATTTTACTAACGATCCTTATAATGTGGCCCTTGGTCCAAAAAAACAATGAGAAATTACCGTGTATATTTTAAAATTTAAATAAATTATTTCTCTTTTATCTAAAGGCTGACCGGTAGACAATGCGCTAGCATTAAGTCCACCTTTTGTACCATTATGGTCATTTAAGATTTAATAAATAAATAAATTTTCCAATTGCGATCTTTTTTTCCATGTGTCGTTGGCTCAAACTAATAAATATTGATCTTTCATTATGAATTTCGAACATTCTAGACTTCCTTCCAGAATGTTAGTCATTGCTCAGATTTCTTATTGAAAGCCAATATCTCTGGTTAATTGATCTTGTAGGCTTGATAAGTCTCAGTTTCAAAAACATAACGTAACTAATAGATTACGTGACATGACCTTTTTCAATTCTTTACAAAAACATAACATGTTACAAAAAAAGTAAACATACTAGAGATACTTTTCATTACGTCATGGTTTTCATACTGTAACCTCTATATATTTTTAACTCTATCTGCATTGAATTTAGACATTCTACAAACCTAGCGGAAAAGAACGGACAACTTTTGAATCAATTTTGACAGATTTTGAAAAATAAAAACGTAGAGCCAAGCCTTAATTCAATTGCGCACACTCTGTACGAGGTTTTGTATGAGGTGGGCATACTACATAACAGTGGGCGAGATATTACGTCCTAATAAGATGGTATTTCTGTACGGAGGGGGTATCATTACGTCAATAGCAATTCCGTCACCGGTTAGCGCGACGCGGTTAGCGTAATATTACGTTTTCAATATTATATAGACAAATTTGGTGTTGCCATACTTGTAATAGATATATATACATCTGAACGCCTAGTTGTACTTTTTTTCATTGTTATTTAATAAATATAAACGTCTAAAAATGTAAAAAATATATAGCTGCAGATTTTTTCTACATTTTTAAGAAATAATTACTCTATGCATTAGAAAACGAACAAAATTATCACCATTTTTCTTGGACTTTGCATATTAATAACAATGAAACTGGATAGTGACAAGCATGCAACCCAGGTACAACAACCATATACATAATAATAAGTGAGTATTTTACCATCGCAAGTTCGCTGTGTTTTCATTCGCCGTACAGGAGCACTAAGTTTCTTATTGGTCTAGCCGTATATACAGAAGATTTTAAGTTAACGTAATAATACGCCCATCGTGTGGTGAACTGTTTAAGTTTAAACGTAATATTACGCCAGCCGCATGGAAAGGGTTAAATACAAGCCCTAATTTATTTGCTAGTTAAGCTAGAGTTTCACACAGACCAGCTGAAAAGACTCTTCCAAAGATCTTAATATTCAAATGCCTTATACCATTGCAACCATGATATGGACTATTGACAGCCAAGAGTTTGCAATACCATTGATAGTTCCACAAACTTTTGATTCTAACGATAGTGTTTATTTAATTTATTTCAACAACTATCAATAATATCTAATTTTTTAAAACTATTAGATAGTGCAATATTATCAATAAATAGATTGCAAATATTCAATTAAGCATTTAGACATGATTCAAAAGCAATACTATACATATTTGCTTAACCTGTCATCTGTAAGCAGAGCGGAATCCGGTCGACATGCATTGTTATCCTATTGTGTCTGGTGTTTTGCACAGACAACAGGTTAAGAAAATCAGCACATAATAGGTTCTGGGGGTAACATTCATATTATAGGGAATAAAAAAGCAATACTATTGAATATTTGCAAGCTATCAATAGTCACAATTGGTAGTCCTGCAATGCTACCTCATATTTATATTTTTTGCAATGTAGCTATGCTAATCATAGACAGATTTTTTTTACTGCGTAAGATGCTAATACATACAAAGCAATCCATTTCATATAGCAATAGACTTCTCTGCGGGGCTGTGATTTGACATCCAATAGGGTATTAGGTTGTGAGAAGCCTCCCTAAAAATGATTCCAGATATTTCAGAATAATAAGCAATATTACTTACTGTTCAATTGCTCTTAACAGGAACCAAAGGAAGTTTAACAACGGAAATAGGTATGGAGGACCCTTTTCATTCTTTATCGTAGGATGTAAGCCTGTGTATTTATTAAATGTTTCAGTTGCCATCTGAATATTCCTCAGACAGAGAAATTGAAGGACTGCCTGTGCTATGAAAAGGTCAATCTCTGACTTCAGTCCTTTAGTGGTGTGTAGCTCGATAAGCATGTTGGCATATGTTGATCCATCACAAGAATGTAGGAAATGCCTATGAGCTGATGTATACTTTTTTTCTCTCCAATACACTTCTGCTATTTTCTGGAAAACAATATTTGGTGTATAAGCAAAGTTATCATATACATATGAAATTATATAGGTATGTATTAAATTGGAGTGGTGGTGACATCAGGAGCAAATGGTTTTAAGTAGTGTTTGTTAAGTTTTTGTCACTTCAGTTTTGTTTTTTAAATGGCATTACCATGGATGTGAACATATTTATATTTATTCAGCTTCAAGGTATGCCTTGTAACATCCACAGCTCACTCAAGCCACTAGTTTATACCTAAAAGGGGCAACAAAATTAATAAATTTAGGTACCTTGTGTAGAAGAGGATGACCCTTCTTGTTGCTGTCCATAGACCATTTCACAGCATTGGTAAGATAACTTTCTCGTTCTGGTATACTGGAGTTCATGATTTCGAAAAGTTTGGCTATTTTGTCTATCCATTCTTCACAGGGTTTTGTTTCGGACTTCGTCAGTACGTCAATGAGAAGTATAGCTAAGTCTGCACCACTACCTTGCTGGTCGCGTTGTAGGAGAAGTGTAGAACCTTTGTACAACAAATTTAATAAATCTGCATACTTCTTCTGGCTTAAATATCTGAAAAGTAGGACATTTTATAGATGCGCAGATATTAGGAAAAAAATCATTGGAAAACCTAAAATGATGTCAATCTTTTACCTGAAATATAGAGTTCTATACATTTGATGTGCTTCATAGTATTGACCTGAATTTACAGAAGCTTCTAATTTATCTAAAACTCTCACTACACCTCGTTCACCACGTGCAGCCATAATATTATTTTCTAGAACTAGATATAACTCCTGATTTCGTACGCACTCAAAACCAAAACCAATTTACGCCATAGCCACATGAAAAGTCAATTGATTCAACTTCATTTGGTGACGGAGACCGACAGCCAGCCAACAAACAAATAAAGTGAATAAAATTAGAGAGGTAAGAAATATAATTCTTGTTGCGCTTTTTGTAGTAAAATACTCGAGTAGAAATGAGAAGACAGTATAAAATCGTAAATTTCCAATTTGATTACATTATACCTTATCCGTTCAAAAACAAGACAGTGTAATGCCATGCAATTTTTGAAACGCTGAGTCACTAAATGAAAAGAATGGTTCATACAAAAAAACGTTCGCTTCGTTTAGTTTCTCTTCTTGTCAGAAATGCTATTTTAGAAAAGCGGAGGAAACCTTTTAAACGAATGTATTTTTCTTACAAAAACAGTCCATTTAGTGACTTCGCGTTTGAAAAATGGCACCACTGGCCATTTGGTTTGAAGTGCCATTTTGAAACGCGAATTCACATAAACAAATGGTTTTTCCATGCAAAAAACCGTTCGTTCAGTGACTCCGCGTTTGAAAAATGGCACTTCAAACCAAATGGCCAGTGGTGCCATTTTTCAAACGCGGAGTTTCAAAAGGTCATCTAAATTTTTATATACTATTGGTAATTTAATTTTTATCAAAATAGCAACACTGATCTGTCAAATGTGACACATTGTTCGGAATTACAAGCGACGTTAGTTCGTGTCAGCAAACGCCCGCGAAAATTTGCTAATCTCATAAGATTTCTAGGTAAGGCAATTTTTATAACGGTGTTTATTTACTTCTATGGATATTTTCTTGAATGACCAATGTTTTAAAGGGCATCTAATGTGGTCACTTTCATGTTTATAACCTAAATAACAATGTTTAATAGCAGTTCGTAGGTTTATTGATGGTGCCAATCATTGGTTTGTAAGAAAACTTAAGCTAATTTATTGGCACTGATGCCCATGGATTTTCACTGAATATTGTTTTGTCATGTTAGAACACTTATTAAATTATAATAGCGTTTTATTTTAGATTTCTCATAAAAATTATTTGTTAATTGTATGTTTTACCTAATTTTGGCAGGGTGCCAATTACAAAAACCTATTATTGACATTAGTGTCAATAATTAGGAAATGGGTGCTTTTTGACGAAGAGAATGAATATGATGAAGATCTGAAAAAAAAAATAGTTTTTTCAAACCACCTGATTGCGACCCACAAAAAAATAGATCAAGAAGTGGCCCAAACCACTAATATTCCCTGCACTTTGATTGAAAATCTAGATCATGATACCAACAACGAGTCATTTATTGTAGAGGATATGAATGTAATATTTGCTGATGATTTCTAACATGATCATAAAATACTGTTCAGACATGATGATTGTGAGTCACAAGTTGACTCACAGCCTCAATTGATAACAATTTCTTATGTCGCCCAGATACATAAACCACATAATGAAATTAATAAACCAATAACAGTTTTGTTAGAGTATTCTACCAAACGATGTGTGCAAGAAGTTAATAATGACGAAATTGACAAAATCAAAATTATATCGGAAGAGACAGTATACTTTTTTGACCCTTTACACGTTCTTCTATTCAAAACTTAACACCTGATAAAGTAAGTGATATTTTGGTTTTACCAAAAACGCAACGAAAACGAATTAAATTACCAACAAGGTTCCTTTCGTACTCACGTCACGTCAAAGGAATGGAAGGAACAATAAATCAGCAAACTAAAAGTGAAAGAAGAAAAGCTTGAAGGTGCAAGAAGAAGAAAGGAAGAAAGAGAGCGCAAAAAGCAAATAAAGACAGAAAAAAATAAAAATCAATAAAAGTAATACCAAGAAGTGGCCTAATTATTGTCAGACTCTTGTAGATATATCTGCCAAAGTGTCCTCAGTGATAATAAACCTAAAAATCCCTGTGATGAAAAAACATAACAGGTGATAGTACAGTTAATTTTTAGAAGAGATTGAAGAGGACATCATCCTCCCTAAAGTAAACTTAAAAAGCACCGAACCAAATAAACCGTTTACTACGGAAGAGTTAGAAAAAATAATATAAGAAATGGAAGATAGAGAAAACTAATTGCTATATCAAATAAGATCGAAAGTTAAATGATAATGTGAAAAGGTTTATGAAACTATAGGTTAAGAAAAAGGTTTTGATATTTTGTTGCCAATGATACACAATCATCCTTAGCAGATGAATATTCAGATGTATATTCCTACATATGTGAGGTTTAAAATTTCAAATTATACGACGTTTATTGGCGATTAGTGCCAATGGAAAAAGCATGGACCGGCTAGCCTGGCCTGGGTACTTATGTGTTATTGTAACTGTACATACCTTAATTTATTATTATTTTAATTAACTACCAACATATGCTTCATAGCGGATTAGCTCGTTGAAATGGCAGTGGGCGGGACAAATAGCGTGACGAAACTGATGGCCGATGGGGCAAAAATGTTCTCGTTGGATGCAAGCCGCCTCTAGATCGGTCATTTTGGAAATTTTTGGGAGAGGCCTATGTCCAGCAGTGGACGTTATGCGGCTAAAATGATGATGATGATGATATTCATCTTCTAGGTACCGATCTAACATACAATTTTGGACTCCGTACAATTTCTAAGTTTTAATGCACCACAGACTTTCACAAGGCCGGGAGCCGGCCGCGTTCGTCAATGAATTCATTATTTAGGTAGGATGTATATTTCCTTGGGTAAGCGGGTCCCATGTATATACCAACATAAAAGTATTTTCTGTTGGGCAATGGTAAACAGTGGTAAATAAAGAATGACACCAGGATTTACGCAGGTGTAAAGAAAAGACATTGTTCTGGGACGCCGCCCCTGGGGAATCTTTTAGTTTATTCATGAATGAGAGAGCTCGGTCTACCGACGTACGTGAGAAGCTGTCTAAAGCTGGTTGTTGGTGTAAATAATTAAATACGGTGCAGTTGAGCACAGAAATAATCAAGTGGTGTCAAATATATTTTTCGGGTTTCTCAATAGCATCATTTTTTTTTCATTCATTTCAGCCGCACAACGTCCACTGATGGACCTCTTCCAAAGATTTCCAAAATTACCGATCTAGAGTGGCTTAATAATAGCAACATCCATAAGAAGAAAATATATAAAAGTCATATCAGGTTTTGGCGGCCAATCTAGGGAGGTATACCATAAAGTCTGTCTCGTTTTTTCTACAAAGAGACCGGTTGGTAGACGAGGCGCCTATATTCAAGACCTCAGTCCGCAAAAGAAATCTTAATTCTCACTAATTATCTACTTATAGCCGTACTAAGACCTTAAACTATGTACTAAGGCGAAGTTTTTCCAAACTCGAGGAAAATGAGGCACTTATATGAGGGGAATTGAGAATGACGGGGAAGCGGCAAGCGCGAAGTGAACGCAGAATGACGAGGTACGCAGATTTTAACGGCTTTTTATGATACAAACCTTATAAAGTAATTATAGAATTTTATTATTTACTTATTCACGTCACGAGTAATATCAAAAATATGAGAAATTTAACTACTAAGTAAATTTGTTTAAGTTTTTCCTTTACCCACTTATGTCACTTATTTTCAGCATTAAATTTTCTCGCGACTAAAGAACAATCCATTGAGTAGGTACCACATTCGCACATTCATTATACAAAATCTTTGGGTAAGTATATAGTGTATTTTTATCGTTCACGTTACAGTTCGTAAATATAAAATAATTGTCCAAGTGCGTGTCGGGCCACGCGCAGTATAGGGTTCCGTAGTTTTAAATGCCAACTTGCAGTCTAAAACGGCTAAGTATTGAATTTGTATGAAATTTTCCTTTTCGAGTACATTTTATAAGTTGATCACCTATAACTTTTTAATTTGTTATGACTAACAAAATTTATTTGACACGTGACTTTAACAAAAAAATTTACTTGAAACCTAAATATTTCAGACACGGATCCCTAAAGCGAAATATAGTGTTCCCAAGCTCACAATATTTTTGAAAAACCTATTCAACGATATCACACACAATATGTTTGTAGAGAAAAAAAATATTGACTTCCTCTTTACTTGTATGGCAGCTACACTAAAAAAATTTTTTTTCCATATTTTATTTTACGACTTTTTTGCCATGATTGATATACATATCCATGCCAAATTACTGCTTTCTAGTACTTATAGTTTCTTAGTAGGACCGCGGACGGACAGACAGACAGACAGACAGACATGGCGAAACTATAAGGGTTCCTTGTTTACTACGGAACCCTAAAAAAACGCTTTGGTTTGTAGGTTATTCTTTATTTAGATGGAAAGAGCTGTTCTCATAGATGCGGTCATCTATGACGGTTTATTTACACAATAATATTAAAAACTAGCCGAAGCCCGCGACTTCGTTCGTGTGGACTTTGTCTCTGGAAACTGTTCATCAGGCTGAATAACTTTTGCTAAGGCGTCATTTTTATATTTCTTATATGTAGTTAAGCTGGACCATAATGGCTCGGCATCAGGTGTTCCATTTTCCAAAATATTTATACTCTATATGTTGCTCAGGCTTAACAGCTGTATAATAAAAAAAGTTTCATTCGAATCCGTCTGTATTTCCGGAGATTAGCGAGTACAAACAGACACAAAGACAAACAGATAGTTTTTTTTAATTCTTACTCTATTACTATGTCTCCATCGCGCCCAAATATTTTTTTTTGAAATATTTCTAATGTACAGACACTTTTTTACTGTTTTATTATATGTAAGAATAGATATAGATAACTTAAGTACTAGGTATAAATCGATCTAGCAAAACAGTTTTTCGCTTATCAGCCGGTGCCTCACCTTATGTAAGTATTCATAGCAATCCCTATTCTTTGATGTTATCGGCATATAGGTAGATAAACTCGTCCTGTATTAGGACTACTATTTTGTGTACCTGTCCTGTGTATGTCTTTGGATTTTTTAAACTTAGGTATTATTATTTAAGTAAAACAGTACTTAATAGAAGAAGGCAAATAGCTACGTACTCTATTCACGACTTTAACCTAACGGGCAGGCAGAGAAAAAGAGGAATCAAAATAGTGGATGCTAGCTGCTTCGCCTGAATACAATTCTACTTCACCGATTCCCTCAATCTACTTTTACAATCTGTGCACTACAGTTTTACGATCTATGAGAAGAGAAGCAGTCCTAAAGTAGCCTAATAAAATAGAAGGCTAACTTTTTACTAGAAGGTAAACTCTATAGATCGTTCAATGCCAACATTTCTATGATATACCTAATGTTTCTCGAGAAATAAATACCAAATCCCTATTTCTCACAAATTCGCGAATGAAATAGACTTATATCTGTTTTAAAGAGCATTTAAAATTTGTATTTGCGACGTAATAAACCAGCCCTTGAGCACACTTTTATTTATCATCCCTTAGGACCTCAACAAAGAAAAAGAGCTTAGGTAAGATTAGGTTACGTAGCTTAGCTTAGCTTAGACCAAAAAAAAAAATGATTTTAAATTCTCCAACCAGATTAATAAAATATTCCAACCGGACCAACTAAAAAGTTGTATCGTTGAGAACGAAAAATAGTTGATCCGTTCAAATGTGGTCGGTTTAGTTGGTCGGAGTGGACGTCCAACACTAGGTGTACTGGTAATGCGATTTGATGTCTCAATAGTGGGCAATGAAATTTATAGAAATTGCGTTCATATCAAACCTTTCCAATTTTCCCCTCGTGGGCACGCTGCCAAATACCAAGCAAAATGCCTTTGAGATACACTAGCTCCTTCCAGTTATTTGTAGCTAGTACATCTAGCGTAAAGTGGGCTAACCTCGGCATCCGACAGCAGAATAAAAGACAAAGGAAAATAAAATCTTCGATGCTTCGAGAAATCGAGAGACATAGGTTGACTGCTACTGAAAAACGAAAATTGAATTTTTATCTTTGTCTTACCGAAGGTGAACGATAGTACCTACGGTCATATTATTAAAATATATTATCTATTGTATTGGACATTATTAACTTTTGTACTTAGTATAATTGAGAGTGATTTTTCCTCTACAAAACAGCATATAAAATATAAACAACGAGCTTACACACCTGAAAAAAAAATGCAGAGCTAAGATGATAAAATTATCTACTTAGTTTCTTTAAAAAAAACTTGAAAATCACACCGTGGAATACTTACTGACATAATAAAGTAATTAAGTAAATGACAAAGGGTTGCTTTAAAATTAAAATAAGTTTAGTCTTAACCGGGCCAGGTAGCGAACGCCGAAATAATTACCATGCCGTAGACTTTTATTTTCTCTCATTTTTGTTGAAAATGTAGAGTGTTGAGTGTGTAGAGAGTTATTTACACATTTGATTAATAAACCTTATACTTAATAGTTTACTGTTACTAAAATAGAAAATAAAACTCACTATGAAGGTGCGTACAGCCAAGAATCATATGTGCAGTCAGAGAGTACATACAATTCCATGAGTCAGAGTCTCATAAATCAATAAATAACGAATTGCACTCAAAGTCAAAATAATTATCATTTATTTATCTTTGGATATTTGTATCACTTGATAATTGTCACTTTTTTTCTTTTTCTTTCGATTTCTTAACTCATTCACGGACACTAAGCCAGACACAATAGAAAAAACAATTGATGACTTCTATAGAAGTCCTACTGTCCATTAACGTGTTAAAAGGTAAATGTTGACGTCAGTTCATTTACTTACAGCTAAGTTTACTGCCGCTTCCTAAGCGCAAGTACAGAGACTCTTGCGATTACGGTGTCTTTTCACTTGTTTCCCACGTTCTACATAAAGGTGTTTAAAACGGGCGTTTTGCGATGCAGAAGTTGCCTGAATAAGGCTAGAAGGCTAGAAATCACTGACCTCCATATATACAAGTACGCGTACTTGTATATATGGAGGTCAGTGCTAGAAATGCTTGTTTTAGTGCGACTGATCTGTGTAGTCAGATACATCTGAATCTGGCTTCGCAGCGTCGGTGGGATGAGCCTCTTCGAGAGCAAATAAAGAAAAAATATTTGCAACAGCAGACAGTGACATAAAACGATCCCGCCTTCTAGCTAGTTGCAAACCAAGGTCAGGGTATTGGCCTGAACGCCCTCCCAGCAGCTGTGGGAACGCTTCTAGAAAGGACTACCTTCAGCTTGACAGTGAGCCTACTCTTAGGAGCCATAATTTTTTGCCAGTAACCCTTATAATCATAATAAAGTTAAAAAAAATACATTTCTTCTAAAGATCAAAAATATAGAATTACTAGCGGCGCCCCGCGGCTGCTTCCTGCATACCAATTTTTATTAAAATTGGTGCAGCCATGGACACATACACACACTCATTATCTTTCGCCTTTATAATATTAGTGTGATGTGATAATATTTTTATAGTAATACCACAGAGTACTTTAAACTTTTAATACCCAACCATATACTCTGCTCCTCCGAAGTCTATCATGCTGGTCTATAGGACCAGCCGATTCGTAAAAATGTGGTGAAAATTAGAAATATATCAAATCCTCTCGTCATCATCTATTCTTCTTCAGGACACAGTAGTGAATGCGTAACTGTGACACAAAATCACTATAAGTATATTATACTATTACACAGTGACCTGACCAGACCAAGGTCACTGGAAGGCGCTGGATGCAAGCCGCTCTAGATCGGTCATTTTGGCAATCCTTGGTAGAGGCCTATGTCCAGCAGTGGACGTTATGCGGCTGAAATGATGATGATCATCAAAGTGTGTATTATGGACACTTACTCACACAAAGAGGGAAGATGCGCACTGTACCTACGGAAATATCAATTTGAGCTATGACTGCATTATATTACCGTTAATGTACATAAACAAACTTTGACAGGCAAGTTGTTCCATTTTTTGATAAAAAGACCTTTTGATGTAGATTTTTTTATATTGTGGTAGAGTAATAAATTTTATTTCTTCTCTAGTGTTACCTATTTTGAGAAACATGCGGAATTATTGGATATCTTTGTTAATTCCATCTGTATGTTGCGGTGTAGTTTCCGGTAGAATAGGACCACTCCAAGTTTTCCCGTGGATGTCGGAGAAGGCGACTCAGGAAATACAAACTAAACAAAGCTTATAAATATCATGAACCTCTTCAACCCGTCTGATCAGCGAGGAGAGTGTAGGCCAAATCCTCTGGCTGCCCTGACCAAATATGGCTCTAGTAGTACAGAGAGGGTCGTGCCCCTGTAGTGGAGACCAAAAAGACCTAATGAAGCTGTAAGCGTTTTTAACATTGGGTCTGGAATCGTAATATATGAACGCTCGTCTCTGCGAGTAACATTGATTTAAATAACTACTGGTTAGAGCGATAAGATGGGTGCACACTGGGCCCGCCCGGATACGTGACTTGACTCTTCACAGCGTCGGTTGTTAATTCACCTGTTACCTATAGTACAAGACGAGAATGTTCGTGTTATTTTGCTAATAGGTATGTCATGTCAACATGAAGAGGTGTACATGTAGCTAACGACTTGTAAATGTATAGTAGCTGTTGCCCGCGACTACATCCGCGCGATACTTGATTATCTCGCGGCGCGTTATTGGTGCCATTTACCCAATTAAAAATAATCCTTTGTCCTTCCTTCCTTGAAGATTAAACGGGCTCCTAGGATTCCACATCAATTATTCAGAACTTTAAAGTAAATTATAACCTATATGTTGCCGATGACTAATTGCCAGTAGTTTTTTTGTGAAAGGCGAACAACAGACAGACAGACAAACATAAATTTCAAATCATTTTTGCCTTTTGAACCCTAGTAGTTTTTGTAGTACCTCCCGGTACAACGCGGAAAAGACAATACCCATAATAAATCGAAACACGAGTACTAGTCCACTATAGTATAATGAAATTAAAACTACAGTCAAAAACTAAAAAAAATCGGCATTTCCATACAAAAGTGTGCAGCCTAATACATACATAAGAATAATAAAAATGTTAAGACCATTCGCGACTAACTCCAATTCTGTAGGTACATTAAATATAACTACAACGTAGAATTTGCCTGGGCGGCTGCACACTATAGAAAGCTTTCTAGACTCAAACTAAATTAATGATAAGATAAAAGCGTGACTTTAAATGACCATTAGTAAAAGTGCACTATTATACAGTAACAACAGTAGAGCAGCTTATAGATACACAGCTTGTGGTGAATAGGGGTTTCGGAGCTAGAAAATTCGATCTAGCTCGTTACATTTTTTAGGAAACCTCGTTTATTGGTCGCCCAGGAACTATTAGTAAAGTCAACGACCTCTCACTTTTAAATATAAAACTAGCTTTTCGGGCGCTGCGCGGGCTGCAAGCAGCCCGCGGTTTATCGTGCGGTTGTTAAGGTAGGCTAAGATATGTTTCCAGTTCAGAAAATGGGTAAGTTTGTATGGAGGGAAATTGTCCATGTATGGCGGCCATCTTGGATTTTGGAAAAAATCAAAAAACAAATGACGCTCGTCAAATTGCTTACAACCCCCTATATTTTGGAAAAAAAATCACGCCCCTAACCCCAACCGTTTTCGCAGGCCGTACCCCTTCCACATCAGGTTTCTGCAGATCCTCAAATGTCAGATTTTTCTGGTACTCACTGGAGCACCCTCTATACGACCACACATCAACCTAAACCCCACCCACCCCGCAACAGGGCAAACAACTATGTCAATCAGTCAGTGAGTGGTATTGTAGGTTTATATATTATAACTAGCTTTTCGGGCGCTGCGCGGGCTGCAAGCAGCCCGCGGTCTTTCGTGAACCTGTTGAAGTAGGTTAAAATATGTTTCCAGTTCAAAAAATGGGTATGTTTGTATGGGGAGAAATTGTCCTTGTATGGCGGCCATCTTGAATTTTGAAAAAAATCAAAAAACAAATGACGGTCGTCAAATTGCTTACAATCTTCTACATTATGGAAAAAAAATCACGCTCCTAACCCTAACCGTTTTTGCAGGCCGTACCCCTTCTACATCAGGTTTCCGCAGATCCTCAAATGTCAGATTTTTCTGGTACTCCAATTAGCACCCTCTTTACGACCACACATCAACCTAAACCCCACCAACCCCGCAACAGGGCAAACAACTATGTCAATGAATCAGTCAGTCAGTGGTAATGTAGGTTTATATATTATAATATATAACTAGCTTTTCGGGCGCTGCGCGGGCTGCAAGCAGCCCGCGGTATTTCGTGCGGCTGTTGAGGTAGGCTTAATAACATGTCCAGTTGAGAAAATGGGTAAAAACTGAAGTCAGTATAGGAAACATCATAATATGTGTGGGGGCGGCCATCTTGGATCCAAAATCTGATTCCAGTTCCGAGTTTCATATGTCTGGGGTCTGCAATTTTGTACATGGGGGTAAAGCACCCCGCTTTACCCCCATGTACAAAATTGCAGACCCCTACGAAGTCCCAGTAAGACGTTATAAACGAAATAAGTTAAATTTTGGGGGGCTGTGGGAGTGGCTCGGGCTTCGCCCTCGCCCGCAGCTCGCCCTACGGGCTCGCATCACTCGGCCTCCGGCCTCGTGAAAATTACTTAGGGGGGGATCTAAGAGGAGGGGGGGAGTGGCTCGGGCTTCGCCCTCGCCCGCAGCTCGGCCTGCGGCCTCGCGGGGGTGGCCTTTGCTTTTGGCCTCTGGCTGCGCCTAGTTACTTGGAGTGGCCGTTTGTATGAAATTTGTATAGAGGAAAATTGTGCATGTATGGCGGCCATCTTGGATTTTGAAAAAAATAAAAGAACAAATGACTCTCGTCAAATTGCTTACAACCCCCTACATTTTGGAAAAAAAATCACGCCCCTAACCCCAACCGTTTTCGCAGGCCGTACCCCTTCCACATCAGGATCTGATGATCTTCAACATGTCAGATTTTTCTGGTACTCACTGGAGCACCCTCTATGGCAACAGGGTAAACAACTCTGTCAGTGAGTCAGTGGTATTGTAGGTTTATATATTATAAATATAATAGGTACCTGTAAATCAAGACTGTCATACGGTAAGTATATAGAAAATCAACTCACACAGACAAGTACCTACTTCTCACCAACATCCTACATCCACAAGGGCGTAGCCCTGTGATAAGTAATTAAAACATAAAAACCTAAGACCTAGTTTGAAAAGGGTCGAAGTTAATTATTGCTAGTTTTAAATACTTACTTACTACTTAGTTTATCTTACACAACTCACATCACTATACAATTAGTAAGTACTTCGTGCCATTTGGTGTTGAAACTTTGGGTCCCCGGGGTGCTGAAGCAAAGAAATTTGTAGAACATGTTAAAACGCACCACATCGAGACAACTGGAGTGGAGACCCAATCGCAGGCAGTTTTTTCGCCCCACCGATTAATTTAGCTATCCAGCGGGGAATGCTGCCAGCATTTAGGGCACGTTGCGTCGGTGTTAAGAATAGTTTTAAGTTTTAGATCTAATTGAATTTTTCTTTTTTTTCTTTCGTTATTTATAATGATCACAAATAAAAAGTTTGTTCATAAACGAGTAATATTAAAGAAAACTTCTCTTTTTTAGCAGGAGTAATAAGTCGTTTTATTCCATCGCAAACCCCGTTTCACGTCAGGATATCTGATAGCGCCTTCGAGAGGTTCTACGACGCACATATGTCAGTGTTCAATCTGATGGCGTAGTACTTGAACCTCAGTTTCAAGAGCCGATTTCAAACGCGCCCGAGGCTGCGTTATCGGAGCGCTGACGATGGGATAATGTTGCAATTTGTCATACTATCCTTAGTGTATTGGATACTGTGTATACTAGTTCAGCTTAGACCAAAATGTATCTACTACATAGATAAGGTATTGGAAAGAAGCACTGAGTCTAAGACTAATAGCTTACAGAGCTCGTCTGATCATGATGGATGGCGCTGAGCTAAAAGCGTTACTTAGCGGCGCTGACTCTATTTGAACTAGGTATATACCTCCTTCATGTTTCAGAATGTGAAACATTTTCTTGGGAGACATCATTTTATTTCATAAATAAATACATACGCAAGTCCTTTTCATTCAATTCCTATTGATGCAAATAAATGCGTGTAGTGTAGGTATACTGGTGAAAATTTTAGTAATCGTCAGAACAGATGCTAGTCTTATGTCAGCAATCGATAAATTGCTATGATTTATTTATCGCAAAGCATATGACAGCTGACACTCAGCAAAACGAAGGTCACTGACCTGCCCAGTGCCTTAGCTTATTAAATTGACAGTGGGCGGGGAATATAGCGCGATAAAACGATGGTCTCTACGAAAGGTTCTTGAATATATAGACCACGTACTGACTATGGCAGCGTAAGACACATCCGTCTGCTAAGGGTTAGAAAATGCTGGATCAATGATAATGAAATGCTTGGAACCTTGGGACAACTTTAGGTATCCCCGCATCGTTAGGATACCCACTGCTGGACTTATCCTGCTGTAGGCTTCATAAGGATTAAAGGTGTTAACGATAACCTATTTGTACACTTAAAATTAACCAATATAATTACATTTCTTATTATTTATAAGAAAATCTGTAGCCCAACAAAGTATTGAAATAACTTACGCAACTATCATAAATCTGATATTTGTACCATCTTTATGATCGCCTTGCCAATATTTGCAAATTTATCATAGAGACGCCGATAGGATCGCCGTCCATCATAAAAGTATCATATATCGAATTCTCTAATGTACCTATATATTGTATTTTAACGGTCGTTTTAGAAATCCTTGGGGGAGGCCTATGTCCAACAGGGGATATCCTGTGGCTGCTATAATGATTATGATGACGATGATGATCTCAATGACGTCAAAACGCAAGTTATAAGTGACGAACGTAGATTTTAGCTGCAACTCTACATAGGTATTTATTTTTTCATTTTAGCCGCGTCGCGCGTCGGGCTAATTTTGTGTGAAAAAGGAAGTGTTACGAAAGGCGACGAAGCGAGCTAATGTGGAAAATGAGATGCACAAACTCAATGAGTGCATCACTTTTACGAATATAATTCACTTTCAGTACAGGCAGTGTTAATAAATTTAACTTGTTCAAGCGCTTCCCAGTTCATTAGTAGTAATAAAGATTTTATAATCAGAATGTTATTTAACATTATAATAAATGTAGATACGCACATACGAGGTAGAATCCATTTAAATTTGGAATTTTGCGCGTTGAATGCGGTTGAAAACGAGCCGAGGTACTCGTAGGTACCGAGCGCAAGGCGAGCAAGAGGTTTTTTTAAAAATTCTGAGTGTATTTTATTGGTTTTATATTTTTTGCCGTTATGTTACGTGTGAGCATGATTTAATATGACGCGTGATTTACCAGTCAGCCTTTTAAATATGCTAAAGAATGTTTTTATATTGTAAAACACATTGTATCAAGACTTTAGTAGTTTCTTCACGAGTACATTATAGATAATCTAAAATAAAAGTTAGTAGGTAGGTTATATATTTAAGTTAGTAGGTAACTATAAATCAGGTGATAAATGTAACAGGAATTCTTATCTTATCTTTGAAATATATGACATCTATTTTTATACTAACACTTTTCGTAAATCTGCATGATAATGTGTCATGACTAAAAATATTCAAAGTAACACCAATTCCAAAGCTAGTAAAAAGGCAGCATAATAAAACAGTGTGTGTGTATTTAAGCTCCGAGGAAATGTTCACTGAAGCGCGGTTCACTCACGAGCAGCCAATTCATCAATCGCCCTACGGAAATTGACCGCATCGTAAGATGACGCGCCTCTATTGGCATCAACCCTTTTCAGCTTTTGTATAAAAATGTCCACATGGTTACCCCTAATATATCACAGTAATTGCACTAAGGAAAAATAAGAGTTACATAATTTATCTATTACTATCAATTTATTAATATGTATTACACATTCATGAAGTATCTAATACCTACTGACGTATATCCGTAAGTAGATATATTTTGTATAATATTAAAAACATGATATATTTATGACTTTATCTATGCTCTACAAATAACTTGTCCTAAATGTACCTATTTTACAGAGATGTTTATGATTCCGTGGGGATTCACCTACATCACAATATATCCCAGCGCCACCAGTTATCTAAGTTATCTAACTAATCCCCTTATACTGTAGATTCTGTACAAATCTCTTATCTTATGCACCACTAAGTATTTATGTAAGCACCAAAATTTCCGATAAAGATATTCAAGATTTTTTCTGATCTTCTTTGTAGTAATATGACCAGGTCTTTGCTCATATTATACAGATTTAAAACATTATGTTTATTTTATAATTAGCCCTTGACTGAAAGTAATATAGCAAATAGAAAAAAAAACTTGAGGTGTCAAGGACACCGAAGGAACCGGATGGAACGAAGTTCCTTTCGATTAATTAGGAGAGAGAGAGAGACAGACAGAGAATTACGCGCACGCCGCACGGCTTACAACTATAGCAAAAAGTGTCGTTACAACTTTTTGTCTTAATTTTTTCCGTCTAGCCTCCTTTCGCAACGCGCAATACGGATCTTTGTTCCAATACTTTTGCATATTTGTGTTTTTGACATAGGATTACACCATCCTACCAAATTTTACCTAATTTGTTCAGTAGATTCGGAGAAAGTTGGCTGACAGACGGACGGACAGACAGACGCACAAGTGACGCACAAGGGTTCCATTTTCTCATGTTTTGTACGGAACCTGAATGACAACAACTTATTTATTTAATAAATAAGTACGAACATTGCAAGGATAAAGAAAAGCTTGTTATAAAAAATAATTTGGTTATTGCTGTACTATGAAAGAAGAAGTTACTTTGTAAGTCGTACTGAATTTAAGACGGATTTGTAGCGTTACGTGACTAGAATGGAAGATGGACTATACAATGTCTTGTTGGATGAAAGTTCACAATCTGATCAGTAAGTTTTAACTATGTCTTATTTTAATTAAATCGTGGAGTACGACTTATAAATACATTGAGCAAAACTGCATAACTCTCCTAAGGAATAGATACATCATCATCATTAGGTATTTTTGTCTCCACTGCAGAACTAGACCTTCTCTGTTCTGCCAGAGCCTTACTTGACTAGAGCAGCCAGAGGACTTAGCCTATACTATCATCGCTGGCCAGACGGGTCTCATTGATGTTTATAAGCTTTGTTTAGCTTATATTTCCTAAGTCACCTTCTACAACATCCACGGGAGTACTTGGAGTAGCTCTATTATACTTTGCCGGACACCACCCGGCAAAGTACTTATAAAGACTTATGAAATAAGCCCAAAATCGATGTAGTTTTGTCGTTTTATTACTAAGTTCCATCGACCATCTTCTGCTATAAAGTTTGTGATCTTCAAGACAAATCAAACGAGTTTTACTCAATGAGGTTATGTTGTTTTATAACTGAGTTCCATCGAATATCTCCCGGCTTCATCACCAGAACAGCTAATTGACTTCATAATATGTATTGTCATCTTACATAGACAAGTATACAAAATTTCAGCTAATTTTGTTGAGAACAACAAGTTGAAAATTGAGTTGCAAGATTTGACCTAAACAAACATTCATACAAACATACAAGATACATTGCAAGTTAAATAAAAGTTAGTAAAAAGGCCTCAGTGGAGGATTCCATCTGCAGTAACGAGTCGGGGGCTCGTCCGGAGGGAGCCATGTCGTTACGCACGTGGCCATCTCGCTCGCGCTCGAGAACCAACCGGCGGATACACGTACTGAGCTAAGTGCGATTATTCGAGTAAGTTGTACAAATCCCTGTAAAAGAAGTCAGTGGCATGGTCATATAGTTATTTCGGAATAAAAAGTATCTGTCCAATGTATTAATAAAGCGGTCAAGTGCGAGTCGGACTCGCCCATGAAGGGCAGCCAGGCTTTCCGTAGCAGCAAAGTGCCATAATATAAAAGTTCTTGTAGTTTGGTTTGAACGAGATCTAGTAAGTTGTATTAAAAAAAACTACTTACTAAATCTCGTTCAAACTAATTTGAGACGGTAGTTTGCATGGTAATGAACAGCATATATTTTTTTTAGTTTTATCATTTTCTTATTTTAGAAGTTACAGGGGGTATCTCTCGCGCAAATTAATCGGTCTTGAAAAAAATATATTAGAAACCTCAATATCATTTTTAAAGACTTATCCATAGATACCACACACGTATGGGTTTGATAAAAAAAATGTGTTTCAGTTCTAAGTATGGGGAAAGCCACAATTTTTTTGTGCTAAAAAATCTTAATGCCCTTTACAGAATGCATTACATACTTACCATACTTACCATCTGTTGAACGCTATACTGTGCGTGACCCGACACGCACTTGGCTGGTTATAAACATTAAAACTTATCAATTTTCACATTTATAATTTTATTAGTATTTTTTCAAAAACGGATCCTAGAAAATGATAATTCGTATCATAATTTGAAATCTGCATATTAGACGAAACCGCAGGGAGCATTTTTTATTAAAGTAATTTTGGTAGAATTATTAAAACGCAAACATCATAAAATGGTATCGTAATATCACAAACGTTATAAGCAGTCTGGATTGATGCTTACGAAATAATTCAATTTAGTTTATAATCCGTAAATCCGTTTAGTGAAAGCAAATATTTTTGTTATAATCTGTTAAATTAAAACATAGTTCGCAAATATTTTTATAAGCTTAGAAACATATAGTGTAATAGCCGATTTCTAGGGATTAATTACAATGTAAAATATTATAAAATAATATTAGACCGTGGTCGATTGATCACCAATCATTGTTATTAGCGAATGATCAGTCATAAATGATACAAAAAATGTGCTAAAACAAATGACCACCCACATTTTATCTATACATATCTAAATAAAAGAATGATCTGACTGATCGATCAACGGCCAGCTGAAGCCGCTGGGTCTAGAAGCATGACATTTTGCACAACGTTCTTTGAATGACGTAGGTGTGCACTTAAAAGGGATTTTTGGTAATTCATACCTTAAGGGGCTTGAAAGGTTGTATGAAACTTGGTCAATTTTGAAGTTAGAAATGTAAAAATGATTAAGAGCTCAAAAATTTTCTGTACGACGATTAAAAAAAAAACAAAAACATCAAAGGCTGTAAAATAGGGGGCGAAAATTAATATGAAACTCAGCTAAAAATGCTAAATACGGGAAAATGTGAAGATTGTAAAAAATTTACCACATGGGCAAGACCGAGGGTTTCAGCTAGTTTGTGTATAAAATAATACTGATAATATCGAGGATAAGCTGATGTAACATAAAACTATATATTTCTTTTGGAAGAGATGCATCTTTGGCAACCTATCAGAATAAGATTTCGAGATAAACTCTGTATTTTTCATGAATTCGTATTTTGTTATTCTAATATAGCTTGTATTAGTCAATGTCAAGTGTTCTTTATGACTGGAAAAATGATAAATATTTCCTCAATATTTAAAAACTGACATCAAATACATTATTCATATTGATACCTCAGTGTCCTCAACAGATTGTTTAGTAGTCTTCAGTTTCATAACAAAAAGTTCATATGATTTTAACATAGAGCGAATACATACTAGTAGTTCGCCACGAACTTAGACCCCGCGAATATTATTCCAAAGGATGTGCCTCCGCTGCCGGCGCTGATCGCCGAATTGGCTGCCGGCGCCGGTATAACACGATCTGTGTCTGTAGTAAGATATGCATTTTTAAGAAAGTTGTTCAGTAACCTGGACTGAATTTACCCTTAAACAGTTTCAGGATATTTTGTAAGAAGATTTGTATTTTATATCCGTCACGGCTCAGTCAGCTAGACTTATCCTAAACCCGTTCAAGTATAACGTATAAAAAAGTTGTTCAGACAAAAAAGTTGTTCAAATAAAAAATGGCCTTTTTATAATGGCAACAAAAAAGTCTAATGACATTTTTGAAAATATTTGGAAATGGCGGATATATGACACTTTTAAAATTTTAAAACCCTATATTTCCGCCATTTTGAAAAAATTCAAAAAACTGGGTCGACAAAAAAAATCTATTTAGTTGCTGAATCTGCTTACAAAATTTCACGAGAATCGGTTAAGAAACGCGACCTGTAGGCGAGAACAGACAGACAGACAGACGGACAAAATAATTTTTGGCTAATCTCGAAACTGAGACGCTTCGCTCGCTTCGCTCGCTCGGTCAAAAATAAAATATATTATCTTTATTTATAAAATGTTAAATTTTATACCTACTTTTAATTTAAATAATAGTAAATGTACGTCCATCAAAATGTTGGAGGAATGACAAAAGAAATTTAATGGAAATTCACCAAAGTTATTTATTACAATACCTGAACTGGAAAGACATTAAAGAGTCGTCAGTACTCATCGGGAATTCACGAATCAGACAATAAACATTTTTGCTTTGTTCGGTTGATTGAAATTTTATCTTTGGTTCTAAGATGAAAAAATGTTATACTTAGAATATTTTTTTGAGAGCCCGAATCTAAATTAGTATCTCGTGCTTACCAAATCATATATCGTACGTGTATAATTGCTGTATATTCATTAAACATTAAATATACAAACTTGTAGTTATCATCTCATCACATGCTTATATCAAAGAGCTTCAACCTGTTAACAAAAAACCTACAAGCAAATACACATAGGCTTTGAGGCGCTCGAAGACTATTTCATTATACTCCATACGTGCTACGACGAGCGACGCGTAGCAAATGCTACGAAAGCTCTACGATCGCGGTAATCTAATTAGAAGAAAACTTGTTGCTTTTTTAAACCGTTGAAGAACTTACAATGGGAGTAATACTAGCTCATACAAGTTCATGAAAATTTATCGTCTATTTATCTTCGCTGTATGTTTTATCCAAGTTAGGATAAGGATTATTTGTCCTGCTTTGACTGATATACCACAAAAGTATTTTAGACATACATACATGTACTTATTTACCTCAAGTTCGTATTTTCAATTTCATACATACACTTACGCATTTTTCAACTTCAACAGGCTTCTGAAAATTAAATATTCGAAAGCAAGGCACTGGTTAACAAACATAAATCATTATTTATAAACTCAAACTCCATTTAACATCCGCCTCTTTGCCAAATTTTGCAGAACTTTTAGAAGTATGTGCCAAACCACAGCGCGGTAACAAACAGGTGGTACGTGGTAGGTACCAGTTTATTATTGTAACAAACAAATAGCAAGACATTTATAGAAGAAAAATGAAATTTTGGACGGACTACAAAGTAAATATTATTTGATGTTTACGAAGCTGATTGAGACGTGGAAATAAGTCTTTTCAAAATCTTGATGGGTTGTAAAGACGTATTTTAAATTCAGTGTCTCATTTACGAAACACTCAACTTTAATTTCTCTCATAGATCGAATCCGAAATAGCATCGTACGGAAACGTAATTAGTTGGCTCTACAATAACACAAAAATATTGTTGTTATTGTTTTTGAAGACGTCTATCACGTTTTTCAGCGTCAAAAAAAGGGAACAAGTTTTTTCTAATTAGAGGTTTCGTAGCATTTGCTATACGCGTCGTGTCGAAGTTCATACGGAGCATAATGAAATGTCGTTCATTAACGAACGTCAAGGGCCTCAAAGTCTATGTTTGTTTGTATGTTGATTAACCGGCTGGAGCTCTTTGATATGAGCATGTCATAACATGATAACTACGAGTATGTCAACATTGTAGTATTTTCATCGCTTTGTGAAGTATGTCTGTGATCTTAATTTTTGATAGCGCAAATATGCGATATTCAACTTCGTAAGAACGACGAGATACTCATTAATGATAGGTGCTCTCAGAAAAATTAATCCTTATTTTTAAGAACAAATCACACTGAAATATTTTAATTATGTAATATATTTTCACATTACAACATAACATAAAAAATTCTATCTACCAACCAAAAGAAAGATGGAAAGAAAACTTTATTGTCTAATTCGTAAATTCCTGACGTGTACTGACGATCACTCTTTCATGTCTTTCCAGTTCAGGTGTCGCATTAAATTACTTTATTGAATTTCTATTCGTTTTTTCTCCAACATTCAGATGAATGTAGATTTTATCTCATTTTAAATCCTAATATAGAATTTAAAATAAGATATTTTCTAAATGTTCATAGGTTTATCTTTTATTGTAAAATTTGTAATGTACTTATTATTAACCGTATGGACTTTTCAGTTGAAAGAAGAATCTTTTACATGTTAATTGGCACACATAACCTGTAATGTTTATAAACTGTTAAATGGTTACTCTTTATTTAATTTTAAAAAAGATACTAGCGTTTCTGAACTACACTAATGAGAAGAACAGCCGTAATGTAACTACTTTACGATACGATGACTAATTTTGGACCATATCATGAAGTAGCCATGCCTTTCGCTTTTATTCATTGATCTGGGCAGACCACATCATGGTATGGCCAACAGATATTTGATCAACAAGGAAAACAACCATAAGTATGTACGTAGGTTTAACCACACTGTTTTACTCAAGTAGTACTCAGTAGACTAGTCGGCCATTTTCGACTACGTAAGTAAAACCATGTTAAAATACCTAGTTATGTCATCTCACGTTAGTTCAAATAATATTAGTAACAACTTTTTCATGAAATGGTCGGCCATATCATGAAATAATAAATCCTGTGATCGGGCCACGTCATATAAGTAGACTATCAATCGGTTCTAGTATTACTTAATACCTATGAATAATGTGTCTGATGTCAGGTTTCAAATATTATGTAATATTTAGAATATTTTCAGGAGGGATAAGAAGATGGAGGACTGCAGAAGGATAGGAAGACCGAGGAAGACGTGGGTATGTGTAAGGACAGATATGAAGGAACATGGTGATGACAGAAATAAGTGGAAACAGTTGACATACAGAGCCTACCCCAAATAGGGAAATGGCGAGGATAATGATGATTTATTATAATGTCATCCATAAAGAACATTTGACATTGTATTTCATATCTTTCCCTACCTCAATCACTCTACACATATATATAGGTATGTATGCATCTGAACTGTAAACACTTGTTTACAAAAAATGAACGTATATTTAATGTAATTTTTATTTTGGTTTATAAAAGGTTGAATAAGCGTAATAGACACATTTGTTCATTTGACGTAATCGACAACGACAGGCGGCTGACTGGATTTTTTGAAAAGACTCGTTTTTATTCCATTTAGCAACAAGAACAAAAATCAAAAGGATAATAAGATAGCTTTATTCTATATATTTACCTTCATTTTGTGGGCCTAAAACACGTTATTATTCCAGGTGATTGTGCGGAGGGTGAGAAGTAGAAAGTGTGTTAGCCTCATGATTTACTGAAGCAATTCGTCAGCATTAAGGAGCCACCAGCGGTTGCTCGCGAGGATTACGTCGTTCAACTTCTTTAGTTTCAACAACTTGTGCGCTATCCAACTTTTAATATAAGAACATAGCTCACAGTATGGATGAATGATAGTCTTATTCAAGCTAAATGTTAGGCGGGAAGTATCTACCTAAGAGTTAAGAGTCCCCTTACCGTAGACCAAACTTCACTTTTCCATACAAACGTAGTCTACGTTTTATTTCGAAACAAAATGCCCGATTTCGGCAAAATTTTGTAATTCCAAAGATATTGCAATTATCTAGTGTCGTGATTCTAAATTTTTAATCGATTTTTTATAAATATTTAATCGATATTCAAATATATTTATTCGATACTTTACAATTTTATTCACGGCAACACTGAGTCGCTCGTGATTGGCTGATAGCCTCGCCAATCACGTTTGAATACGCCATTTTCTCTTTGGTTTTAGTCTTTTTAAAAGCTTCCGCGTGCCAGATAGTCAGTTGGCGTTGTGCAGTCGAGGTGAACAGTTGTAACCAAAACGCTGTAATAATTACGAGCAATTATATTGTGCTAATTTTAGACGATAATAAAATATCAGTTACAAAGTGAAAGTGACTTTCATATTTACACTCCTACCTAATTGATAGTGAATTATAGTTATATCGAATAATTATATAATAATTCAAGAATCGTAAAATCTCAGAAGTGGTACGTGATCTACAGCTCAAAAAAGTAAGTAAGTATTTTAATATTTTATTATACACTGTTGAATTTTTTATATACCAATATTTTCTTTACCATGCCTTTTTGTACAAGATTTATTATATTTTAAGTAATGGGATTTGCATGATCATTTTATTACCTGGAGGCCTGATATGCTGATGGGATCATTTGGTTGGGGCGACTCCCTGACAATGTCTCCCAGTAGCAACGTCCTTCTGGATTGAATTATAGTAAAATTATACTAATACGGGTAAACAGCTTGAGTGGCAATTAATCGAGACTAGTTCTCGATAATGCTATTCTCGTGAGTTGAGGTTGATTTGTCGCTCTATGTATTTGGTCAAGGTTACTCTTTGATAATGATGTTGCGCAATGACTATTCGACGATTACCCGTACTAGTGCGAGAATATGTTTATATTTCTTACGTTTTTATTGTAATTTAAGGTATGGTATAGAAAAAAATGGATATATACAATTTTCGTAAAGTATTTAATGGCATAAGCTAAGGCCATTTGTCTAGATAAAAGTCTGTATATTAATCTTTCTTTGGGGCCATGTGTGTCATTATTATGGGCCACGTGCGTCCTTATGGCCATGTGTGTCACTATTTAGGACCATGTGAGTCCCTACGGCCATGTGTGCCATTTTCTTGGGCCATGTGCGTCCTTATGGCCATGTGTGTCATTTTTATGGGCCATGTGCGTCATTTTATGGGACCGTGTGTCCTTATGGCCAGGTGTGTCATCCTCTTGTACAACAAAAAGTGTGCAAATGCCTCAATAGTGCGTAGAATTCCAATGAACTACAAATTTTATAAACTTAGATGTTTCGTTAATATTGGTCTTGCCACTTGAGAATCTAAAATAATTAAAGTTCACTACAGATTTCAGTTTTAAATTCTTTTATTAAATACAAGTCAACAAGATACATTTTAAATAAATACAGTTAAACTGGAAATTTTATAACTTTGAACTAATCTGATCCAATGAATAATTTACATTCTGTTTTCCGAGGTCATGGAACGTGGAAGAGCTCGAGAACGTGAATACAAGAGAAAGAAGGGACCTTTCTCACCATCACCTGGGTCAAGCTGCAGACGCCGCACTGCTGCGAAAGTACGAAGACCGTCAACGGCTCCATGGGTCGTTGAAGTAGACCAGTAAAAATAGCGTAACCTGGACATAATGCTTTAACCGTAAGTTTCTTTTTGTATGATATAAAGTAATGTTAGTTATAGTTAAAATAGACCGAATTAAACAATTTAGGGCTCTGCGTCAGTGTAAAAAAACCAAAAAACTGAAAATTGAACAAATTTTGATTTCATAAGTACAGCATAATTAATAACTTTGGAAAACTACCTCTACCATATTTTAACGTGTGCATTCCACTCGAATAAACCTAAATTAAACAAATTAATCAATTAGCACTATCGTTAATAAAGAAGGTTCGGTATGTTACAAATTTTCAGGCTTATCTCACCAGAAATTATAGATTACTGTCTTTCAACAATTTATTCTAAATATTATATTATGTGTGTTGATAAATTATTAAAAATTAAACAAATTCATTTTATGCATTTCTACATTTACAAATTTTTGTATTTTTTGTAAAGCCAAAATACATAACTGTTTTGAAAGTGTTTAACTTATGCCGTCAACATATTTTTGATACTATAAGGAACAAATCAAACAAGAAATATCTACGATTATAATTTTTTTCAATTTTTTTCTTACTTACGTTTTAATATGAACGTTATTTCTTGCACAATAAGGTCGTCATTGGTTTGTGCCTCAACTCCCGACCGTGCTGTAGCGAGTCGCGAGTGATTCTCGTGTACAGTAGTTTCGTCGCATCGTCTTATGCATTTATTTGTAGTCAATCATTGTCAAACTTTTATAAGCACGTGGGAACTTTTACTAACCATGGATCGGCTAGGGTGGAGATTTATTGAAATATTGTGTTTATTAGATCGATAATAACTACATTGTTGAGCTTTTATTGGTTTGTTTATAAAGCTTTTTATGGTACATAATAAAGAACACAGACACAAATCAGAAAAGTAAACGTACAACTGCGGACTTATCCCCAGGGTTTGTTACTGGTACCAAATTCACATTTTAAGTACCAGTAACAGAATTTTAATTATGTTAAAATTTTAAGGGCAATACTCGAATAGTACGGGTATCGTTTATGTAGTAATAGTAACGTTATAGGTATTGTTAAAATTTAAAGGTAATTTTACCGGTACGTACCTACGCGTTGTTACCGTTCCGCATGAAACTCTACTGCGAAGAGCCACATTCCCGTACCTGCCGAGTCGCGATCGCGACGCACAACACTGCGATGACCAGTGTTGCCTCTCGATAATACACTATCGCTAGTCTATCGATAGACTATCTGTATTTTGAATAAAACAATATTATCGATAGTATTGATTCTGACGACAAACAAACTATCGATAGTATTGCTTTTCTAATAAATAAATAATCGATACTATGGATAGTTTATGAAACGCAATACTATAGTTAGTTTATTCGTCATCAGGATCGATACTATCGAAAGTATTGTTGGTTATCCATATTGTTGCCCTAAAACAGGAATTACTATCAATAGTACACAAACTATCGATAGTATTGTTGGTTATTAGAGATGTGTTGTTCCTTTAATCTTTAAGGTCTAAACCAATACTGAACTGTTGTGAGTAGTCGATCCGGGTCTTCTGATTCTGACCCATTCAATTAATTGATGGGTTTTCTCATGAAAGTTCACGAAACAATCGTTAAAGCCGGGTATTCCTACAAATGTAGGTATTTAATGTTGCCCCGGCCGCAATTTGCATCGCGTGGACGCTGCGTCGGTGAGCTCACATGTGACCCCACCAGCGACACAGTATAGAAATAAGCAGTAGAATAGTTTTATTTTGATTAAAGTAAAAGTAAAGTAGTGTTCGATACAGCTACATTATCTTATATTAATGCTGACGGGGTAGACAGAGTCCAGGGCCGTAAGACCCAAAGGCTTAGCGTGATCGAAAAATAAATCAATAGTGATGGGTTGCTAGCCGCATCGCCTATTAACATAATTTGACAGTAGCGATTTATTAATAAACAATTAATAGAAACAAATAACCCTGCAAAGTCGTTATTTAGTGTCTTTGTTTATTTTCAACCCCCGACCAAAAGAGGAGTGTTATAAGGTTGACGTGTCGGTATGTCTGTGTATCTAGGTGTCGGTTAATGGCATCGTAAGGCCTGAACGAAGATTTAATTTTTTTGTTTGAAAACTGACTTTTCGTCATAGTTCTTAGCTATATTTATTAGAAATTGGTTTAGCCGTTCAAAATTTGTTAGGAGTAAACACCTTAAAGTCGGTTTTTATCATTTTTCTTGATTATAAACTTATGGGTATTATGTTGTTTTGTTATTTACTATCTATGATACAACACTGAACCTAAAAAACATGGGTCTCACCTAGATCCCAGTATTTTTCATACGACATGCAAAGAAGAAGATTACGAATATATAGTCTATAGGGTGCAATTGAAATCATTAGCATTGATTTAACTTATCATCATACTCACCTAAAGGATATTTTGTATGGTAACAATACTGCAATTAATGCAGTAATTAAAAAGTATCAAAAAGTAAGAAAAATGAATAAAGTATCATAACACTTTGAGTCGTGCGCGCGTACTGATACCTACGTGCCGCAAGGTCAAAGACCTTGGACGGATACAGCCAAACGGCGCGACCGACCGGCATACAAAAGTAGACCTTAATTTACGTCAATAAGGTTTGAAGTCGAATGGGGACGGGTCGTGTCACACGAAAGCTTGAGGACAATAGGTACGTTTGAAGTAGGAACGAATGTTAGGGTACCAAGACGCAACGAAATTGATACTATTATAATTAATTTATTTTTCGTATTAGTTTTTTTTTATAATTGCAGTAGAGGTATGTATCAAAGAGTCTGACGCATGTTTAGAGGTTTTCTTGAATATGAAAATGACGACTTTTGATTGAAGTTTTATTAGCATGCATGCATATGCATGTATGATGTTGAATGTATTTGATTTTCTTTATTCCTTAATGTCGCCACGGATTTGAATGTATGGCCACAGAGCAGATAATAGTATTACATACAGAACGGAAACTCGCACGTTTTTGGACCTTGTAAGCGCCTTTAAAATAGGGTTGTTGCACGTTGACGTTCCCCGAGTCATTTTGGGTAATTGAAATAATATTGGTGAGAAACTGCACATATTATTATTGCTTATCCACAAAAAACAACAAAGAACAAAAATTTTATAGATTTCCGAGTGATGAAAACAGGTAAGCAACGCAAAAAATTCTGTGGTGGTGACCCTGATTGTTTAACTCACACATTTGACGTATGCACAGATATATTATTTCGTTTGTAGTAGTACTAGGTATATTTGTTACTTCGTATCTATGAAGTGCCATACCTGTGGAATGGCGTTTCTTTAGAATCCTTAAATTTCAAAGTGACATTAGCTAAAAAGTCTTTTTATTGTTTCGTACCTAAAGGTTAGAAATTAGCCCAAACTCGATTGTGTTAAGTTGTTTTATAACTGAGTTCTATTGACCATTATCCGTCTGCGTAATCAGATCCTAGATAAGCATCGCCTTCCAGAAAGTACTCGTCAAGACAAATCAAACGAGACCTAGGTACTCGATGAGGTTATAACTGAGTTCCGTCGAATATCTCCCAGTTCCATCATCAGAACAGCCCATTGACATCATAATATTGTATTATCATCCGACTTATAAAAGTATACAAAATTTCAGCTAAATTGGTTGAGGATAACTGGTTGAAAATTGAGTTCGAAGATTCCACCCGAACAAACATACTTACATTTATACATACATTGCAAGTTAAATAAAAGCTTGTAAAAACATGTAGCGATCTTTAGTTGTTTTATCGGTCCAATGTTAGTAAGCGCTAGCACGCGTCTGATCGGACCTGCCGAGTTCAAGTCGTCGCGCTTGCTAATTTCATATAATTATTAAGAAAATAATTATATCAAGTCAAACTCAGCGAATTTATCTGTAAATATTAAGTGGCTTTAATCAAGTACAATTTTTTTATGTAAAATATCAGTATTTTACTCGTAGTTTTGAAAAAATATCACAAAAAAGGGTTACTTTGGGATTTTTTCCAACCTAATGAAGTTTATAGGATCTTGTAACTGAATGCGAATTTGACGAGCCTGGATACTTAACTTATACATACCTTTTTTTAAGAGTTTAGTAGTAGATTGTGCTACAAGGCGTAAAGGTAATACTTTTAAGTCGAGTGCGCTACTTTGAATTTAGAGCAAAACGAAGGATTCCTCAGTTGAATCACGAGCGCAGCGAGTGATTCTACGATGGAATCTTGAGTGAAGCGAGGGATTCGTGTATAACGCCCGAGACAAAAATATTACCGTACGCAAGTAGCACACATTACATCGCCATCCATGAGAAAAACTAGCAAAAAGATACAAAACAGAATATGGAGAAAGTAGAATAACTACAATACCTAATCAAAGCTCCGACAAGTACTAACCTTTATTTAGTGTCATTTTCATTCAATAAATACTAAGAAATAATTTTTAAGAACCAACTTCTAAAAAAAATGTTTGTTCACGCATAAACTCGTAACTTTGTTTGCGTGGACCTACATATTTTAAGATTTTTATAATAACAATAAATTTAATGTGCACTATCGGCTTAAACTTACGAAAAAGGATTTAAATTTACACAAAATAATTAATTTTAACACAATATAACCTAAGTAATTACTTTGAATCGAAGACAAAAATTGCGCTAATTATTCTTTTTTCCTTTTTCGAAGCAAAGACAATAATCATTTTTACCTACATTCACGATGATATGTATTCCAAATTTAAAAAAAATACGAAGTCTGTTCCAGTTTTTTATTGTATTAAAACTAATTCTTTTGTTTTTAGCTGATTTTACATAGATAACATCGTGTTTAATTTTCAAATTGTGTTTTAATCCCGTAAGATTTACTTTTTCACTTTTTAATCCCGAGAGAACTAGCAGTAACTTTAGCTCCAAATGTTTTGGGATGAAACCATCGTTTTTTGAGCAGATGGGATGAAAAAAACACTTTTGTCTATGCCTCAATTGGTTTTCAAAAACTCTAAAGCACGGCCTCTGCAGGAATACCTAGCCTTAAATGTTTCCAATCGCTCTCGTCATTTTTGGTCCAAATCCAATAATTATTTTACTGAAATAATTAATTTTTATGTGACTGTAATTCTACTTTTTTTCACTAAAAAACTCATTGAACCTCATTACATGATACCTAGATGAACCACGCTAGGAATTAATTGGCCATGTGATGAAGTCATACTGAACAAGCTGGCCAGTCGATACTTAGTGACTAGTGGTAACCACTACACGAGTAGTGGTTTGAAAATAGTATTTTATACACATAAAAATTAAAGTGTGGTTTTCGTTTTGGTTTTTACTGATTATATTTATGCATTAAAAAGCAACTGAGTTTAACTTCCATAGCGCTTATTATAATACGACATAATAAATAGTAATAATACTTTATTAAATTAAAAAAAAAATGTACATAGCACACAGAAAAAGACATTAAAATGTCCAATGGGCGTGGGTGGTCTTATAGCTAATAGCGATAATTTCTTTCAGACAGCTGATGTAGAGAAGTGAAATGCTGCCATTTCCCATAGAAGTCTGATGAGACAAGGTCTATGTTAAAAATAAGTCTATCTATGTCAAACATTTTAGTCCTGCTCTCTACACGGCCTCTGTGCGGGCACTTGCGAGCACGTGTGCAGTGCGAATTGCGTTGAGACGTAACTTGGGCGTCGCATCGTGTGAACGGTGGGTAGAAATTGTGTAAAATGCTATTGTTACGAAACTGGGTTCGAGATTTGGAGAAAAACGCCAAAGTTCGTATGAGGGTTTTTATTCACTACGGAACCCAAAGGTTGACACGTGAAGATGGTCTTCCTGATGTCAAAGTCCAAGTCGCGTAGCATCTGAGGTCCAGGTATCTCGTCAAATTAGTCGCAGGTACTTCCACTTGTCGCACTGAGGTAGGTTTCCTTCGCTTCGGTTCGCTTCGAAGTTATCGCTTTCGTAGTTCATACTGAACTGGCGGGACGTGCACTCGATCGCCTTTTCCAGCGCCAGCCTTTGCCAGCGGTCTACATTGTTCTCGAATATTCTCATATCTTGACGAATGTATTTCGATTGACGGGAAACATCGAGACGCCGGTATGTGTGTGAGTGCGACTAAGCCGACGACCATTCAATGAACTCTAGCCTCTATGCTATTAGAATATAAGGCCTTGTTTCGCTTGCATTATCCTGACGTCTTTTTTATACCATTCCGCTCGCGAACATTCCGAGTCTATCTCGCCAGCAGAGTTCTTGCTCGTGAATATTCTACATTTATCTCGTTCGCGACACTATGTAAGCGCATAACTTAATGAAACTTAAATTGCACGGCGCAACTTGCACTCTGTAAATACCCAACTACATTTTAGTACGACAGCATAAAAACTTCGTTATATATTTATGTATTTAATTTTTTCTCATGTTACATCCCATTAATATGCAATGTCATGGGAAACGGAATATTTCAGCAGGGGCCCATTTTTGGAACGGTATTAGTCCAGGAGCTGTCATGTTGTACGGGTTTGCCATGACAACAAGAGTATTACAAGACTTATATTGTTTTTAGAGTTTTAAATTGTTCATTGTGTCACCACGTTAACCCGTAAAGACCCGGACGGCATTAAAATGCCCACGTTCATTGTCTTTCTATTGTGTCTGGTATTGGCGGTTGCGAATGGGTTAAAGTTCAAGGCACAATCAAAACAATCCTACAATTAGCAAAATTCCATATTTACGAGTTATATGTTTTGTAAGCACACGGCGCGATCGGTTGAAAACACGTATAAACTCGTTCGCAGCCGCGCGCTCACCCGGCTGGTGCCTCGCTCTCTCTCCCCGCACCGCACCGCAATCACCGCAAGCATCCCGCTTCACGACATGTTCTCGCGTATTTTCAATCAAATATTTTTAGTTTTAAGTAAGACGTTAATGTGTTTAATTTTGATGAAAATGTGATTATAGTACACAAAAAGCTATAATTAAACAAAAATAACACAGTTACTATTTCTGGCTACTGAGAAAAACATTAATTTTAAAACATTAAAAAATGATGTTTAATTTTGGTCTTTAATGTCTAAAAAGACACAATATAGCTTATAAAGATATAAACATTATGGTTATCATTTTGGCTTAACTAGATATCGAGATCAGGTGAAAACTGTGAAAAAAAATGTATAAACAAAAATGGGGTCAGTTTAATTTTGCTATTAAGTGATCGCATTTGAATGCACCTAAAAGTTAAACTAACAAGGTCTTTGGTTACCTATTATGCTTTTAGGGAAAAGTTGAGTAGTGTACAAAATCTCACGATTTTTATATAATACGGTTGCGACCGCGGATAAATTACATAATATATCTAATTAATATTTGATACTCAATATTGATATCCGATAAAATATTGAAAACAACGAGTTTATTATTTATGTCCAGGTTGTGCTATTTTGATCGGTCTAAAGAGGTTAGTGATGCCGGGCCTTCATCTCTCGTTACGGATCAACCCTCCGATCAAGCCACAGAGAAAGTTGTAGGGCTCACTGAAGATAACCTTATGAGACTTTTAGTGACTCTTCAAAAAGACAAGGGAAAAACTTATCAGTTTAATAATAATCAGCTAAATAATGTCATACCAGAATTCGATCCCTCTAGTAAAACACAAAGTATAGATCATTGGATAAATAAGGTTAATGAATGTACCAGCATCTACGAATGGGACGAGAAGCAGACCATTCACTTCGCACTCCAGAAATTAACTGGCCTCGCTAAGAAATGGTTTGAGTCATTGCCGTCCGTTGTGTATACATGGGCGGAATGGAAAGCTAAGTTAAGAAATGCTTTTCCAAACGAGCGTAATAATGGGCGGCTTCTCGAAGAAATGCTGGCGCGTACTACTAGAGTTAACGAAAATTTACGCGAATATTTCTATGATAAGCTTAGTTTAGTTAACCGATGTGAGATAACCGGGAAAAAGGCCGTGGATTGTATTATCCACGGTATCATAGATAAGTCTATTAGAAATGGTGCGCAAGCCTTAGACTGTAAAGAACCGGAAGACTTATTGGGTTTTCTTAATTCTCAATTAGGTTATATTCATGCACAAAAATCTGATTTACCTTTTTTTAAGAAACGCGATATACCATTAGGAAATCGTAATCCTAACCATTTGTCTACGACTTCGGGGAAGCTTGTTTGTTTTAACTGCCGTTCTGAAGGTCATACTTATTACAAGTGCCCTAAGCCTTTGATTAAGTGCCAGAATTGCCATAGGGTGGGCCACAACAACACTAATTGCAAGTTGGGTCCTTTGACAGCTACATCCGATAATAAGACCACTAGTAATGAGGAGCGGAAGACATTAACCATTACCATCAATAACAGTAATGACAAGTATTTTAAAAAAGCCACAATCGCTGGTTTAGATTTCATTGCTTACATAGATTTCGGAAGCGAGTGCTGTTTGATGCGAGAATCGGATGCAGCAAACTTAATGTTATCCAAAACTCATAATGATTTGCCAGTCATTAAGGGATTTGGCAATTCTCGAGTTATACCCAATTATAAAAGTTTTGTATCATTAAAAATAGACTAATTTGAAGCCAATATAGAAATTTTAGTAGTTGACGACAAGTTTCTTCAATCGTCATTACTAGTCGGTCAAAATTTTACAGAACTTCCTGGCATAACAATTTTAAAGGATAGTGACAAATTGATGTTTTACAAAAGTCCTAATATTCAAAGTTACGACTACGAACCAAGTTTAAAGCTATCGGTGTCATCTCCTACTTTGCTAAATAACATTGACCTTGTCGAAATTAATACTTCGAACAATCCCTCGTTCAGTGGAGATGTATATGTTAAGGGATATACTAGTAACGAACCAGGCAAGGAGTTCCATTTACACCAAGGCGCTTACAAAGTAATTAGTGGCAAAGGGCATCTGATACTTAGCAATTTGACAGGCTCCCCCTTTCTCTTGAGATCAAATACTACTTTAGCAAGAGCAGTGCCCTTTGTCGAAAAAGAAATTCGGTGTGTTAGTAGAGTGGCTAATGATGTCGTTAATTTTACCGAAATTAAGGTAGGTAGTCAAGTAGACACTGAAACTTTTGATAGGTTGTATAAGCTTTTACAATCTTACCGAGATTGTTTTGCTCAGAATCTTGAAGAGATCGGATGTGCTAAGGATGTTCAGATGACTATTGAATTGACTGACGACAGACCAGTTGTATACCGTCCTTACAGGCTCTCCCATTCGGAAAGGGAACAAGTCCGTTCTATAGTTGACGAGTTGATCCGAAATGATATCATTCAGGAATCAAATTCCGACTTCGCTAGTCCGATCTCGATGGTGCGTAAGAAGAATGGTGAACTACGCTTGTGCGTGGATTTTAGGGCCGTTAATAACAAAACTAAAAAGGACTGTTTTCCCCTTCCTCTCATTGACGATCAGCTGACAAACCTTAGCGGTAACAAATATTTTACTACTCTGGATTTAGCCTCCGGGTATTATCAAGTGCCAGTGGCTCAGGAGTCTCGTCGCTACACGGGATTCATAACGCCAGATGGCCACTACGAATTTAAAAGAATGCCGTTTGGCTTGGCAAACGCCCCGGCCGTTTCCCAACGGCTGATTAACAGAATGCTTGGCTCACGGCGTTTTGAGTCTGCCCTTGCGTATTTAGACGACATTCTTGTGCCATCTGTGAGTCAGGAGGAAGGGTTTAACAGGTTAGAGGATATATTAAAACTGTTGCGTGAAAACGGTCTTACCCTTAAACTATCCAAATGCAGATTTTTTGATGTAACTATAAATTACCTGGGCTATGAAATTTCAGTTGAGGGGATAAGGCCTAACGAACAGAAAATCTTGGCCGTAAAAGAGTTCCCTACCCCAAAATCCGTGCACGAGGTTCGCCAATTCCTAGGTTTAGCTAGCTACTTCCGAAGGTTCGTAAAAGGCTTTGGTGAAATTGCTAGACCACTTACCAACCTATTAAAGAAGGATATACCTTTCAAATGGACTGATTCCGAATCCCAATCTTTTGACTGTCTTAAACAAAAATTGGTTGAACGTCCAATTTTGTCACTGTACGATCCAAAGCTTGAATCGGAACTACATACGGATGCGAGCGCTTTAGGAATTGGCGGAATACTTTTACAATGGCAAAGCAATCCGCGTGTTCTTAAACCAGTTGCCTACTTTAGCAGGCAAACAACACCCGAAGAGCGTCATTTACACTCTTACGAGCTTGAGACCCTTGCTATTGTTTGCTCATTAAAAAAGTTTAGAGTTTACTTGCTAGGCCTCAATTTTAAAATCGTTACAGACTGTAACGCACTTCGTACTACTCTAACTAAACGTGACCTTGTACCGCGAATAGCCAGGTGGTGGCTTCAAATAAGTGAATTTTCGTTCAGTATAGAATATAGGCCAGGCACACAGATGAGTCACGTTGACGCATTAAGTCGCAACACAAATCTTGTAGAACCGAACGAAGATTCTCTTGCCGTGGTATATAATATCGAAAAGGACCACTGGCTTTTCGCGTTACAAATGACTGACCCAGATGTATCTAGAATTACTAAAATTCTAAAGCCTGAAAATGATGAGGAGATTAAAGAGATAAAGAAAAATTATGTAGTAAGAGACCATAAGCTCTACCGCAAAGTGGACGATAAATTCTTATTAGTAGTTCCCCGTAGTGCAAGATTTCAAGTATGTAGATCCAATCACGATGACATAGGGCATCTAGGAGTCACCAAAACAATTGAGAAAATCCAAAGTCAATTCTGGTTTCCACGGTTGCATCATTTTGTCAAAAAATATGTCAACTCTTGTATAGAATGCGCATATAACAAAGATAATGTTTGTCGCAAGAAGGCTGGTCATTTGTTTCCGATTAAGAAGGTGGATATACCATTTCATACCGTACATTTGGATCACCTTGGTCCATTTACCATAAGTCGTAATGGTAATTCTTACGTTCTCACTATTGTTGACGGCTTTACCAAGTATTTGTTTGTAAAACCCGTAAGAAACACTAAAACTAAGACCACATTGAAAGTACTCGAAAACGTATTCTTTGATTTTGGATTACCGAATCGCATTATATCTGACCGTGGCACTTCGTTTACATCTGCTGCTTTTAAGAATTTTTGTGATTCTTACGGTATAAAACACGTATTGAACGCAGTCGCATGTCCTAGGGCGAATGGTCAAGCGGAGCGCTTTAACCAGACAATTTTGAGCGCAATGGCCAAACATGGTGTTGGTAAAGATGAACGCAATTGGGACACGTGCCTGGGTAAGATACAGTGGGGTATTAATAACACCGTGAATGCTACCACCAATAGAACTGCGGCGGAGGCCCTATTTGGTTTGAAATTTCGTGATGCTCTTTCTAACAAACTTGACATTGATGTTGAAAGTTCCAAAGAAAATATTGAAGATATCAGAGACGAAATAAGTTCTAAAATTAAAATAAATCAGGAAAAACAAAAAGTACGCCACGATACCGGTCGGGCTCCCGCTACAGTCTATAAAGAAGGTGATCTCGTTAAAATCACAAGAACAAACTATTATAACCAAGGGAATAGTACAAAGTTGTTGTCGAAATTTATAGGCCCATTTAAAATTATTAAAAATCTGGGCAATGATAGGTACAAAATTGCAGATATCCCTGGTTTTAGCCGAAAGAAAAGAAATTTTGACACCGTTGTCGCAGCAGATAGAATAAGGCCATGGATTAATTTAAAGTCCTTAGATCCTGACTCAGATAAATCAACCAGTGATTCTGATTCTGCGGAGTCAGATAAAAGTAGTGACGATGATATTACTCTGTCTGAACTGCAACAACGAGTTAAGCGCCAAACATAGCATAAGTATACCTTTTAAAATTAATACAGTGTAGAAAACATATCAACTAAGTTATTTTCTTAGCACATTAATGTATCTATATAGCATTTCAGGGAGTTATCATTTTAAGTTTTAGTGATTTAATTATAATCTATATCGAATGTCGTGATAAGTAGGGAGTTTCTTTGTACACTCTTTTCTTTAATGAGTATGGGTTAATTAGTTGTCATAAATTATATTGATTTTGCAACAGTAATATAATAATAATTCGTAACTCTTATGTAATGAACTTTAATGTTACTCACGCTACTGACTATTGGGTTACATAGGTGCACCGGGAGGTTGCACTGTGTCGGACGGCCGAATGTCGTGATTCTAAATTTTTAATCGATTTTTTATAAATATTTAATCGATATTCAAATATATTTATTCGATACATTACAATTTTATTCACGGCAACACTGAGTCGCTCGTGATTGGCTGATAGCCTCGCCAATCACGTTTTAGTCTTTTTAAAAGCTTCCGCGTGCCAGATAGTCAGTTGGCGTTGTGCAGTCAAGGTGAACAGTTGTAACCAAAACGCTGTAATAATTACGAGCAATTATATTGTGCTAATTTTAGACGATAATAAAATATCAGTTACAAAGTGAAAGTGACTTTCATATTTACACTCCTACCTAATTGATAGTGAATTATAGTTATATCGAATAATTATATAATAATTCAAGAATCGTAAAACTAGGATTTCAATTGGTTTCCGACGGTAAAATATGTACTTGAAATGGAATATAGTATGTTATATAATTTTTGACCTTTAGTATGGGAAACTTCTATATCCTTATATTTTCTTTCCAGTTCATAATTTTACCAGAAACCAATTATTACCCTAGATAATTGCAATTTCTTTAAAATTACAAATTTTTACCGAAATCTGACATGTGGTTTGAAAATAAAACGTAGACTACATTTGTATGGAAAAGTGTAGGGTAAGGGCATTCTTAAGAAAAACACCAATGGCCGCGTTTTGTAGTATTTTGTAAAACATGTAGTTTAGTTCGAGTGCAATAGTGCTGGTCATAATTTCCTTCCGTGCTGGGCTCGGGGAAAAGAAGATATGTTTACCAGCTGTTCTTTCTGCGCTAATGGTTAAAGATGATCGAGATAATGAGCTAGATTTTGAATCAAACCTAATAGGCGATGCGGCTAGCAATCCATCACTTTTATTCAGCCTTTCCGCCTATCATTGCGCTAAACGTGGCCTTTGTTTGTTGCAGCCCTATTAGGTTCTGTGTACCCTGTTAGCGATAAAGACGTAATAGTAATATATTTGTATACTTTTTATAAGTATGATTGGTCTATACACATCTCAGCTCTCACATCGAGAGGTAAGTAAGTTGTAATATTATAGTAGGTACCTAATAATAAAAATGAAACGAGTTATAGTGTTTCGACAAAATACTGCGACCGACCGCTGCTGTAAAGGTTTATATATGTGCCCTTTCGCTTCAATCTCGTATTATTACTATTGCTAACACGAATGTCTCTCGGAACGGTATTGGTTCGGCAGTTAAACAAACGGAGACGTCGATATTATTCATGTTTCCTGCAGGCTTGAGCCGACATCATCGACGGGGAAATATCGCTACAGTAAAACTCTCCGGGGAAATTTTTCTACGTTAACAATAAGGCCATTCTGTATTTTCGTGTCGAAAAATCTGGAATTTTATTGCTGTTTACTGTACACACTGGCATTAGTCATATTTGTGTGTAAAGACGGTCTAAGGGACTGTTAATAAGTGATATGAAATATTTTATAGTTTACTAGTTTTTTTTAGTTTAGTTTTGTTACTTCTTTCATTACATGATATAAATCGGAACTATAAGTACCTACTTACCTAAATTAACAAATAACAATCATCTTTAGCAGTAATGCTTCAGAGCCCGAGGTCCGCTCTAACTAATCAAGGACGTTTGACGAGTTTACTGGTTTTTACACAGAGCGACTGCCGTTTGACCTCCGCAACCCAAAGGGAAGACGGCCAGAACCAATCCTTAGGTAGTTTGATGATCAAACGCTAGATGGCGTTCGGGACCCACAGTTTAGACGTGCCTTCCAAAACACGGAATCTTTCTTTTTTAGGATAATCAAGTGATTCAAACTTGCAATATCCTAACAAGACTGGAAATAACTTTTCACACAAAGTATGCTCCCCAGTGGGATACGAACACATGACCTCCGGATCACAAAGTTAAAGCCTTGACCACTGGACCACGGAGGCAGTTGCAAATTAAATAATAACGTTTCCCGATTTTGTCATAGAGGATTAGGGAAAAAAAAGGCTGGCCTTCGTGTGATATACTAAAATTGTTGTTATAATTGAGCTATCAATGTGAACAGAACTTTAAATGGTTGTTGTTTACAATAAAGCAGGTTGGCACCGCAGCCACCTCGTCATTATGCTAATCGCCGAACGCTGGCGTCTCAATACATATTCAGCGAACATTAGCGGCTTTGTTACGTCTCTTAGATGAGCGATGCAGAGGTCAACGGACAAAGCGGAGCTATTCATGAGGCATTTATTTTACTTTATGGTCGATGTTACAGGTCAAATTACATTCAGTTAGCGTGATAAGGCAAGAAACAGAACACCTCTACCTTTTTATACTCGTAAGTACATTTCCTTTATGAGACTGGTAGTGACTGGTAAGACTAACTTTGTAGGTCTACTGGGGGATTAATTTTGATTGCAAAGAAGAAACATAACACAATTGCATGTAGAAGTACACGTATGTATGGTATTAAAAATATTATTATTAATATTAAAATATATTAAAAAAATAGAGTATCTAAAGGTAAATTATACATTATATATGTATATGGGATTGTGGGTGAATATCGTATTAAGGTGTCAAAATGTCTATTATACTCGCCACGCTTGACGTGGATATCTAAAATAGATTCGATAAGATCGGCGGTAAATGCAAATTGATAAAATATGAATAATATTTTTGAAAATAGTGTCGTAAAATGTAACAGTGTATAACTTTTGTGTTTATTAAGGAGGCAAATAAATTTCATTTCAAATTTCAATTTCAAAATACGAACTATTATGTACAGAAATATATTTTTATAGGTAAAGAGAAATAAATTACATACTTAGTAAAGTTTCTTTATTTTTAAAGTCACTGTCCATAAAAAAAGAATTAGATTTACATTTACATTCAGTGAAATTAACAACTCAGATTTTAACACTTGGATTAAAAATAACTTATTTAGGTGTTAGTAAAGTTAATAGCTTTTGCTACCTACTGATTAAGTACTAGGTACTGAAGGTACTAGGCGTTTAGGAAATAGCAGATATAATCCCATTAATACAAATTTATAGTCAATACGTAGGTAAATAAATAAATATATGGGGACATATTACACTGATTGAGCTAGACCCAAAGTAAGTTCGAGACTTGTGTTATGGGACACTTACTCAACCATACTATACATATATTATAACAAATACATATATAGATAAACATCCAAGACGCAGGATAATTTGCAAAAAAGCTATTTACCAACTTGCCCTGAGCAGGGATCGAACCCGGAACCTCTGCGTGGCGGACTAGCATGGTAACCACTACGCCACGGAGGTCATAAAAAAAAGTAGGTACTAATATAAATTTCGCATCTCGATATTTACGTGTAACGTCATCCCAATGAATTCCATTCATATTCTAGGCATTAGCCGAGAATGTGGATAGAATTCATGCCATAACACTATTTATTTCTTTTGTAATACAAGCTTGGCAAGCGATCTGAATGAGATTTCGATTTTTCCTATTTTTCATGAAAAATATTATATACTTTGTTGCCCTAATACAAACTTGTATTTGGCAATTTCATGTTCATTTTCGATTGCGTATATTCAAATTATTAAATAATTATTTATTTTTCCTTTACTTATAAAATTAATCTTATCAAGAAGATTCATGTAAAGTGTTATATAATTCCGTCCAAATATTTACTGTTACCACTCTCGCAATGAAAAAATTCAAAATAGTTTATTCGGTACTTAATTTAAGATTAAATTGCTCTGAATGTCAAGAGGAATTACTTTCAAGCATGAATATGGTTGTATTAGTAAGATAAATAATAAATATATTATTATAAAGATAAATAAAAAAAATAAGAACAATAACAGGTTTCTATCTCTTAATACAAGTAGGTATAAAAGAAGTGCACAAAACTTTAACGGATCACAACCTTCATAATTTAAAACAATTGAACGGTTTTTACTAGATTAAATTATTAATTATGTAACTATTCCTAAATTTTAGTACTATGCTACTTACATTATGATATTTTGAAAATTAAATGAATTTACAACAAAATGAAGAGTACAATTATAAAACCTACTCAGATTTACGATGTCTAAGATTCTAATTACATGGATATCTAAATTAATAACCATAATATGCTGATAATATTATACCTATACCAGATTTGTTTAACTGGAAGAGTTAAAGGGTATAATAAATGTTCTACAGCAAGGCAGGTTAGACATCCATTAGAAATCTTGTAATTTGCTTTTTGAATGCAGGTTTTGATAGAAAAATTATAACTAAGTCACTCAGTTCCGTGTTAAATGTATTTGTTATGTTATGGACTATAAAGGAGCAGACTTCACACACTTCATTCCTATATACGAGCATGTACCTTAGGGATTATTGTACGGGTGCACCTTGATTTGGTAGGTGGGACTTGGTTGGGTATTGTTGTATTTAGTAAAGACCATATATTTTGTTTTACCGTTGAATGTAAGGACGTGCCTTTGCCAAGTCTGTATACACATTAGTCCATCCTAAGTGGCTTGTTTTACAGTTTTCCATGTTTTGTTAGTAAATACAATAGCAGTATTATGAAAATACTCTACAGTTTTTAGTTTTGAGATTGTAGAGGCTATTTATGTAAATTAAAAAGAGAGTTGTTCCCACCATGACGCTAAAAATGGCTTTTGGGTCTTGCGGCCCTGGGCTCTGCATAGAACCGCAAGACCAAAATGCTTTGTCTGCCCCATTAGGGATAAAGACGTGATAGTATGTAAAACAGTAAAATAGTAACAGAAGAATAAACAAACAATTAACGAAATAACTACCTACAAACGAATTTAAATTACCACGAAGTCCACATCCATCGAAATGTCAGCGGAGGGACAACAGAAAATAATATAAATTAAACAAAGTAATTTAATATGACACCTGAACTGAAAAGCCATTAATGGACAATCCGAGTTTGGAGGACACGTTAAAAAGTTTCGAATCAAATGATATATTTTTTCTTTTCATCTTTATATTCGTTTGAAATAAATTATTCAATGGTGAGAATGGTAAAACCACTTCTGCATGGTATTGGGTTTAAAAGGTTGGAGCTTAAATTATGATCATGTCTGTGATGCGATGTATACCATGTAAATGTTAACTCAATTTGAACACTTTACAAGTAGATCATAATCATAATCATCAGATCTTTTTGTCTACACTGCAGGAGCACGACCCTCTCTGTACTACCAAAGACATACTAGGCCAGAGCAGCCAGAGGACTTGGCCTACACTCTCCTCGCTAGCCAGACGGGTTGGAGAGGTCTATTAATGTTTATTAACTTTGTTTGGCTTGTATTTCCTAAGTTGCCTTCTACGAAATCCACGGGAGGACTTGGAGTGGCCCTATTCTACACTGCCGGAAACTGCACGGCAAGTAAGATGCTTGGAATTTGTTTAAACGTAAATGTAGTGATAACATTTTGCAAAAACTCAGTCTTAAATTATTATTTTATTAGTATCATTGGTAGTGTTTCTAGCTTTAAAAGCTTTAAAATCTACTTAGAGTGGCCAGTTCATCCAAACCAAACTTTAACTTCCAATTCATTATGAGGCATCGTAGCACGTCTGCTACGATGCGAAGCACATCTACTAAAACGCGTAGCAAAATGCTACGAAACCTTTACGTGCTTATATGCAATAATTAAAGCAAAATATCTGATAGTTAACTTTTGCGATAGTTTCCATCCTGTAATAGTAACTATGCAGTGTAATTTATAACTTACTATTATAATACATTTTCTTACGGCTCAAATGTAACTTAACTTTTATGAGGATAAGATTAACCGGATTGGCATACCATCATCTATAACATTGCTAACATGCAAATTATTAGAGTTATGATTCATGCTTATGTTTTCATGGTCCCTGATATTATTTATCGTTTCTTTATTTGAATCGATTGTATTGGGACGGGCACATGTCCAGCAGACTAAATTTGACAGGAGACACGAAATACCTTTTTTTTTTTAAGTCTATTGAAGGTGCAAGACAGTACTTATATGGAAAATTATATAGGTCTGTCTAACACAACAGCACTTGAGCTCTTGTTTGTGTTTTTATTTAGAAAGTGTCAAAATAAGACTCCTCAAAATTTATTTATTTTTATAGCATTATTTTTGATACATGTCAGGTCTTCCTAACAGGCACATATTATTATAAATTACTCGCTCACTTGGAAATATCCTGGTTTTTGGAAGTCATATTGAAATTAACTAAAAAAGATATATTTTGCTGATTTTCAGTTTTTCTTAAATCACTTGTTGACGATATCTTATCTTATACCTTTAAACGAGCAATTCTTGTATACTTATTTATATATATATTTATTTATAAATTTCTGTGATCTCGAAAACGGCTCTAACAATTTTGCTGAAAATTGGTATATGGGGGTTTTTGGGGGTAAACAATCGATCTAGATTAGTCTTATGTTTGGGAAAACGCGTGTTTTCGAGTTTTCATTCGTTTTTCTTTCCACGCAGAATATGGTCGCTAATTTCCTCGCGCCGGCCGCCATCCGCTTAGCTCAGTGGTTAAGGATGCTGACCGCTAGAAAGAGTGTTACGGGTTCGAATCCCACTTGGTGACTTACTTTTGTTTTTTTTAATGTTCAAGTTTATATATAATTTTTTATTTTGTACTGTTTTTAGACAAGTTTAAAAAAATGTAGTTAATGTTTGAGATGTAACCGATCGAGCAAAGCTCGGTCACCCAGGTACTTTTAAAGTTATGTTAGCTGTCAACGTAACGTTTGTTTTGGGAAGAGCACTTGTCCTGGACTAGTGCCTTTCCAATATAAGGGGGAAAACGACATTGGCATACATACATAATATCACGCCTGTTTCCCACAGGGGTTGGCAGAGACAATTACTTATTTCAAAGAATATTAGTTCTCGGTGAAAATCCACGCATTTAACTGAATTTCGAAAAAATGTGGTCTAGTGCCTTTCCCAAAATAAACGATTTATTTATGTTCCTGTCAAGAATGTAGGGATGAAGGAAATTGAGAAAATAATACATCTTGTTGTTGTTTACTCCTTTGACACATGTTATTTCGTTATTCATACATATTCAAACGTTCGTTTAAATAGACGATCACCGAAAAAAAATTAAGAAATCACAAAACATCCTAATTATTACTAACCTAAAAATTCCCGAGAGTGTTCCTGAAGGCTTTGTTAATTACTGTTTTAGTCGATGAAGCCAATATTTTGAACGCGAGCTGCACTAATTAAGAGTTTTTTGCTGAAACGCCTAAAATTTTACACAATACAACTTTGTGAATGACGACAATCCTTATTCACAAAATTGTATTGTGTTCAAACTACAGTCAGTGACTGCATCTATATGTCTACAAGATTATAAGGGAATTACTTCAGATAATAAAGATACTTAATGGAATTAATTAGCAGCTCGATAGACCAAGTTTTATAAGGAGAAGAGTGGGGTCCCATGGTCATAAATTTTTTTTTGTATCATAGTTTCTATTTCACTGTCGCTTTACTTTCATCAAACAAGAAAAAAAGATGACAAATATATATTCCAGAGTAATAAAATTTCTTCCAACACGCGAATTATGTAACGTTAAAAGGTGATGCAGCCAGCAACTCATCACTACTTTGATTCTTTTTTCACCTTCTCGCTCACCATCTCGCTAAAAGTGGCATTTGGGCCTTTCCACTTTAGGCTTTGTCTGCTTAGAGCCGCAAGAACCAAAATGCTCTGTCTACCCTATTGAGGACAAATACGTGTTAGTGAGTGTGTGTGTGTTATTGTTTTTGTTATCTGAAAACAGATATATAAAATACTTTAGAATCTAAATCTTTAATTGAAATATTAGGTAAGTAAAAACATTTTCCAATGATTCGTCTAATGCAAAACGGCGCGAGCAGCTAATAGCTGCTTTTAGTCGCGGTTCCATTTGGAATATTAATAGAGCCGCCCCCCTTGTACAAGTGGCTGTCAATACCAGCCGGCGGTGGCCGGGCATCCTTTCGCACGACCAACTCAGTGGAGAGCTCGGCACAAGCCGGATTTTAAAGTTACGCGAAAGTAATATGGGTCAACTTACACTGTGTTATTTTTCTGGTAAGTTTAACTTTGATTTGTTAACATTTAATAGGTTATAATTACTAGATTAGTTTAAAATTTATTGTAAATATTGTTTAATTTCGTATTTAATTAGGTTACTTAAGTTTTATTTATATGTTTCTGTATTTATTTATTTTGTGCTACTTGAAATACATAACACTATTACTAGATCTATTATTAGTGGACGTTATGCGGCTGAAATGATGATGATGATGATTACTAGATCTAATGTTTAGAAAGAGATGATATAAATCAGCTTACCAATCCCTCTAGGGCTAAGAAGATTAATATAAAGTTTTTCAAGTTTTTTCCAACTATTTTTCAGAAAATTTAATAAAAAAGTTGATTTTATTCAGCCGGGAATGCGTATAATGATATATTACGGGTGTATTCTTTTAGATATTTCGATATGCTTTTTTCATAAATTGACTGCTAAATGAGTTTCAGCTAATAAAATCTAACTAAGAACCTAATAAAAAAATCGAATTAAGAACAAATTTTCCCACAATTTGTTGCATTTCGTCAATAGCATAGTATTATTCAATTTGGTATGTGTGGAATAAACGATATTATTACATGAATTTTGGGGTGGGTATAAAATTTAAATTGAAGAATAACACTGTTGAAAAACCAATTATCCTTCAAGAGGCAGCATCCGAGTAAACAAATTGTTCACTGAAAATTAAATTTTGACTCTCGCTCCGAGTAGTGAGCGATTGAATAGACAAAGCTCGCAAGTCCGCTTCATAGCGCGGGGTTCAAAGGTTTGGCAAGAGTCCAGTTAGTTGGGGCGCGCGGCGGCCGGCCGTCTGCAGCCCCTCGCGGCTTATTTTATAACTTGTTCCATTAAGCACATTTATATCTCACTGCCGCTTTTAGTTAAGAACATAACACGCTGAAGTTAAAGTACTTAGTCCACTTACAGCGCTAAAGTTGTCGTATGTTATTGTTAATAAGTAGCTGGCGGTGTGAGCCGTAGCTCTTATATTAAACTAAAATCTCGCGTTTTTGCAGCGAAGTTAATAATTGCAGAAAGTAACGCAAACGGAATTTCATTATTGTTTTGTTTTAAATCCAAAGGGCTCCTTTTTCTATTATAATCTTAGATAGTAAATGTTTTTTATTCTCACTATTTCTCTTTCAAAAGAACGCTAACACCAATACCTTTTTTTTATAAATACGATTACACGTATAGTATGTAGAGTATTATAATATAAAGCACCACAGAACAAACAAACTGTCAAGTAAAATAGCTGCAATCACATTCAAATTCGAGCAGTCGCCAAAGCCGGTCGACAACCGACTGGAAATCTCGTTTATTGTTCCACATTGTTCATGCCGCTATGAATACATTAAAGCCTCTAATTAGATGTCCGTAGAACCAGTGGTACCTTTGCCTGAATTAATTAAGACCTAATTAGTCGAATCAGTACCCATTTCTATCGATTTGTAAATTTCTACCTGGACAGATTATTTGTCTAAATATATAAAAAAGTTTACGATACTGTCAGTCGATTTGCCCTTTAGCCGATCGTAGGATTTACGATATTTGTTCAATATATTATCATGAGCCTTTTATTTTTACCTAACTAGTAGTTCGCCGCGAACTTAGACCTCGCGATTATTTTTCGCAATTCAGTTTCCTAAATAACCCCTAGATGGCGGTATCCAAAGTTAGAACGCGCTATGGTTTCGTTTGCTACATAATCGCGGACATTTTTATTAATATTTCAAAAACTACTGAACCGATTCTGATGCCCAACAAACTTGAAAATTCTATTGATGTTTCCTACATGCCTACCAAGTTTCATCAAAATCAAACCATCGGTTCGGCTGCTATCGCGGTACAAACATACATACATACATACATACATACATACATACATACATACATACATACATACATACATACATACATACAATGTGTTTTCGCCCCCAACTCGATTTAGAGACCTCACTCGCTTCGCTCGCTCGGTCAATTAGAGACCTCACTCGCTTCGCTCGCTCGGTCAAATACTATTATATTGCTAACTCAACAGATATCCCTGAAAACAGCGAATTAATTCATTACTTCTAGCGATATTTCGACGATTCTGTCGTCATGGTTGCTGGCAGACCATCATTGTGACCGTGAAACTCTACAATCATCTATCAATTGATATTTTTCTCGTCATATTACCGCCGTGATTTTGTTTCAGTTATTATTACACCATGTTATTTTTGTAAGTAGAAGTTTTGCAATACAGAGCCATGTATTTCCAACTAAAGACAAAACAAATAGTCAACATTGTTTACCGATCTTTGATCGATCTGTTTTGAGACATTGTTGATGACACTGAAGAGCTAAAAACACAATAGAAAAACTTGGTAGAAATTCGTACCCATCTCCGCGTCGATACACAAGTGGAACTAAAAAACTAAAAAGTTTAGAGTTTCCGCGAACGAATACTGTAAGTGAGGGCACTCCGGGCTTGCATACGCTCTGGCGGACGTGCAGAACAGGCTTTGAGCAATTTCACTCAGTTGAGACGACGAAGCTACTTATCGAACCATACAACAACAATGAACGAGAATATTTGCACCATGTTTTTTGCAGGCTATTTCTTTAAACTCGAAGAAGTCTATGTGGAATTTCAAGTGAGTTCGGAGTTCCCATGCACGGTTTGTTACCAAGACACACAATGATAATAAATTATAGAAAGTTCGGTAGGATAAACGTATATTGATAACTGATTAATTATTAATTATTATTGATTTATTTATGAGCAGACGATACTCGCATAGAGTTTTGCTTACGTGAACGTGAACAGTGTAATTATTTGAATGCAAGCGCAACGTGATTTGATCGCACTGATGCTGCCAACGGGGCAGTTTCCTAAGTCAAAAATAAATTATTTGGTACGGTTAATAGAATAAATCGTCACAGAATAATGTCGCTTATCATTGATCATATCCATTTCAATTTTTATATTTATTAATACGGAAAACTGACGTTAATAGCTATTTGACTCCAAGAAACTGACGTCGACGTCATTAGTCATTATTTCATATTAATCCCACAGAAAATGTTTGTTTTGTCGTTTAGAAACAAGGATTTAATTAGAGTTGTTGGAAACTCCCTTGTTGTACGTGCTACACTCAGCACCAGGGATCTAAATACGGACCGAATGGGAAGAATGCAGTATATTATTCCAACATTGTGAAGTCGAACTTCGCAATGTCTTCCTACTGGAATAGAAAAGCAAAAACTATACCAATACTTTTTACATTATGTGATACGAAGGTACGTTATATAAGGTAGAAATAGCTATTATACTATGTATGTAGTTAAAAAGCATCTGTTGATTTGTTTCTTCGTCTTAGAAATGCCTTGATATCATCTCGGTACTTTGCTTTCCTCCTGTTTCCTAATGTTACTAAATATATTTGGACTTTATTGTAATGAAAACTTTTATTTATTTATCTCATTTATATAGGTATTATATAGTTAAGGATTTTCATATTTTTGGTAAAAACTTTTTAATTTTGATTTACTTATAATATACAAATAATACCTTCGATACTGAGGAACTGTTAAAGTCACATTCAGACAGAACTTTTTCTTATCAATAACCAATCTTATTCAAAATATATGAAAGCCCACGTAGATTTCTACCAATCCCTATTTACAGCTACTTACTAAACACCGTGATTTTGAAGTGGAAACTATATGTTAATATTCAATATTCTTCGTAAAGTCTTAACTCACGTACTGACGTGGAAATTTCATAGCTCAGCAAACCTTGAACACATAACTGTACACTGTAATAGTAATCTTCCGGCGAACTGCAGAGCTGTTAGTATTCTGGTGCAGTAACTGCTGCAACCGGGACTTATCTCTAATGTTTCAAACTTCCTAGACTAATTGTCTGGTTTAGACGAGCACTCCCGATTGGCGAGTCGTTCTCAAACTAGCGGACGTCATCAAAAAGCTTATGAAATAAAAGAACATAGACATGTGAAATGACCTTATGAGTGGTATAAAATATAGCAGGATACGGTTATATAAACTGGGGGCACGGTAGTCCCCATAAACCTAGTTTTTTTGTTGTAACTAGTCAGTAAGTTCTAAGGTACTTTTAAAAGTCCTTAAAACTTCAAATTTTAAATTTAGTTAGTCTTCGAATTATAAACCTTGAGCATATAAAGAAATATAAATTGGAAAAAATCGTGACATTGCAACGCCTTGCCAATATTGCACGCCTTATAAAAGAGCGTTAAGTTAGTGCTCTATTATAGTTGTCAAAAGAATAACTTATAAAAAAAATGATTTAAAATCATGGATATCCGGATGTTTCTATGCCCGTGTAAGCTGTGATTACGCTTGAAATACTATGGTATGGTATTTGTACAATTTTGTTGATAGCTTAATCACGTCGCTGGATTGTTTGCTATAAAAAATTACTACTCTAATTCGGTCTCGTTTAATTATAATTAATAAATAAAATATGCACTTAAATTACCTGTTGCAAACACCAAAAACAACAACAACAGGCCATTGACGTCCGTCTTATTTTTGAGTTTATACGGCTCTGGATACGTTACCTTTGAGTCTTTTTTGGTCAGCGTGCGTACGGCATGCGTTTTTGTGACTGGAGGTAGATACCTATTATCAGATTGCCGGTAAGCCCCATGGCAGTTTTAATGTTCTTTAGGGTTCTGTACAAAAAATGGAAAAACGGAACCCATATAGGATCACTCGTGCGTCTGTCTGTCACAGACAATTTACTCCGAATCTCCTGGACCAAATCAGGTCAAATTTGGTAGGTAGGTTGGTGTAATCATAGCAAATTTTTCCTAAAAATCCTAAACACAGAAGAGCAAAGTAAAGTGTATATTTTTTTAAGTAACAAAAATTCAAAGTAACAGTAGTACCTAATTTAAAAATGATTTTCAATTTGAAAGCGTAAGTCACACTTCCGTTATTTATAGTTCGATTTTGAAAAATAATAGGTTGGTAAGTAGGGATTATCTACATTCTACATGTAGTCATAAAAATAATCTTCACAATCGATTTTGATAAAATTTCTATGGGATCACCTCGCAAGTAAACCCTCTCAAAGAAAACAATAATTTTCCAAATCAGTCCAGGCGTATTAATAATCGGTGATCAAATATAAAAAAAAACAAAAGATCGCGTCGAAATAATAAACTCCTCCTTTTTGGAGTTGGTTAAAAAATCAAAATGAATGTTACGGTAATCATGTAGAACAAAGATCTCCCGAGTGTGAGATTAAACGTCTTTAGCCCGGATGATTTAATTAGCATTATTAATATGAGGAACGCCTGCAGACAGACTGCAAGTGGGATGCAAGCGGGGAGCGTGCGTCGGCGGCAGTGACAGAGGCTGCCGGGCGGGCGCGGGCGGCGGGCTGCGGGGCGGGCGAGGGTGCAGGTGCACCTGGGCGGCGGCCGGCGCGGCGCCCGGCGGCCCCACGTGCCCGGGCTCAGTCGCCAGTCAGCCGCCGCCGCCGCCGCCCGGCCGTGCCCGCTCCCACGCCGCGCCGACAGCGACAGGTGGCGCCCAGCGGCGCCGACGCCCGCCGCCTGCGCGATCCGCACTCGCCCGTCACACCACTTCCCATCTTAAAATGTATACGGCTGGCTTTAACATGAAACTTTAAAGATACTTCTGTAAATCAAAGTGCGGTGCTGATCAATTTCGATATTTGAAAATGAAGAATGTTACTAGTTGATCTTGTGCTCTCCAAACTGAATCGTGAGTCGAAGATGCTGTCTTACATGTTTGGATTTTGAATTAATCATTACCAGCGATCACTCTGTAAGTATGTTTTATTCTTCATATCTCTTAAAGCTTACTAACTGGAAATTTATTCTAAATATTAGATAGGTAGAATACATTGAAAATTCTGGTACAGAATAGGAACAGCAAAACACGAAGAAACACAATTTCACTCAAAGCAAACATGTGTACATAATTAATTGAGTAAAGGGAGAGCGAACAATTTGTTCTCTACTGGAATATAATTCTACGTCGTATCTACTCGTAAGTTAACCCTAGTTTTAATACAAATGAGAACAAAATTCCTGTGAAAAATATTAATTTACCACTTCGAAGAGGACGCCGTCATCGAAGATACATAATTATTTAATAATTGGTTTTTCTAAGAGCAGAATGAAACTTTTAAAATATTAGTTAAAAGTTACCATGCATTCAATATGACTAAACTTTTTTTTTATTAGGAACGCAAAAAAAATTGCTTGAATGTCTACCACTCTTTGAGTCGATCCATATGCAAACTTTATATTTATATTTTAGCTTACCGTAAGACGGAAGAGGTATTTGCTTTACGAATTTAGTGAAATAGTTAGTAGTGAATTTAGTAATATAAATTCATTTACATGTATACATTATTGAACAAGCCAGCCGAGTAATCAAGTATGCTTTATTAGATAATTAGACCTTTTAATGTAACATTGTGTTTATGTTTAATGAGCGACATTGTAGTCAAAGAGATTAAACAATACCTAAAAAAATTAAGATTTACTAATCAATGTAATACGTACTTATAATTTTAGACCTTTTCCTACTCAGTGCTAGTTGTAATTTGCAATCTTATTATACACTACTTAGTTATTGTTGTAACAACCCCGGGCGCTTTGACTGCGGGCCGGACGCTCGGAAGTCTAAGATGTTGGCATATCCGGCGACCTAAGACATAGTTACTGTACGAGCGAGAATATTTTTAAGAACATTATACTTCCAGACAAAAAGATTTTTGAAATAACGACGTTATACCTACATCAAATAACACGTAATGCTTTTTCTTTACACATAATATGTATACATGTCTATGTGTATATTTTATCTAATGGTGTCAGACAGACACCATTATATAAAATATACAAAACTGTCACAAAAGGATGCCAAAAACACGCTAAATGGAGACATAAAAGCTAAAACTATCACTGACAAAAAAGAATGGTTGCTAGTAGCAAAAATGTTCGCTACACGTTACCAAAATCAAGTAACTGTTGAACTCAGGGCTACTTAAAATGTGTTTTAAGTAATACTTCTAGTTTGGGACATGCACCTACATGGTTCTGCTAATAAGAACAAAGTTTAGTATCTACTAACCAAATAGCAAGTAGCAAAAATGGTTCAGCTATTTCTTTTTCTCAGTGTTTTTGACACCAACCCTACTTAGGAATATAATGCAGTCCCTCACGAGTCCTTTAGTCACCTCTCACATCATCTACGGAAAGTGATTCTATTCTAGACGGATACTATACTGCACCTGCTTATTTTACCTGTCCGTATGTACCTATTTTAATTAGATAAATTAAGAAGAACCGACCACGGAAATGGGTGAGAAGATGAATAATGTCTTTTGGACACGGGCTCTATCTACTGTGATAATGTACCTGTAGGTATAAATCTTATATAAAAAATCTTAGCTTAATAAAGGACATACATTGTACAGCCCCACAACCCTATTATATTGTTGGCAAAATGCCTTCGGTAGAAAAAAACGCCGACAAACATTTTGGATCTGCAGTAACTGATATATATATATCTGAAAGCCATAATTTACGACTAGTCGCCGAAACTCGTAAAAATAACATAATGGCTATTTATTTATTGAGCCATCATCATAACAAATACCATGAACTAAATAGATACTTGATGTGCAGAAATAAACTTACTTATCATATCTTCAAGTATTATTATAGATACATAAACCATACTTGAAGAGATTAGCAGATTCTAAAAAAGCTGCAACAAAGTTGTAAAATTTTATAATTTTATCGTAACATATGAAAGTGATGGGCAGTTCTTCATTTAGGTACAACTATTGTAACTGGTTTTTCAGGAATGATTATTTCCGTTGTACGTTGAATCGTGAAAATCCTTGATAATACACACATGTATCAATAGAGATTTTTTATGCAGGAAGTAAATGCTCTCTTTAGATTATCCTATAAGTTGCAAAAAACAAAGTTATAAGTGTATGTAACACAAAGTGCACAATCACATTATGACATATAAGTACTCAAGATTTGAATGCATTAACTTTTTTCTGGCCGATGTGTCGACTCGTTTATTGCTAGAATTTGTAATACGGAGTAAAGTCTAGTCTGTTTTGTTTTGTAAATATGTACCGGCTGTCATTTCTAACTACCATTTTATACGGCCTCTTTTATCATTTATCTTTTTTTTATCAGGGATTTCCTCTATAAAAAGTCCGCGCTATAAAATTTTAGGACTGCTCGGCTTTTGCTGAGTGAAAAATGTTTGCCAGAAAATATTCTGAAGCACATACAAGCTGCCACAATTTTGCGCAGATTCATCTCTTTGAATTTGTTATATAAACAAAACAACGCTTTCCCAACATTTTAAGTGCGAATTTTGTGCACAATAATTTAAATTTTTTGTTGTAATTTTTATTTTTACATCGGTATATATTAGATACACTAAACCTGAAACATAAACGTGTGTGAAGTGATTGGACTTTTTTAAGCAAACTATTCATATCTTTTTTTCATATCATTTACCACATAAGTAATAACAAAATCTTACGATATAGTACACTATACATAGTCTTATATTGTAAGTTTGTATTATTTAACACAGTGTAGAGTTAAATGGAATAGAACGCGGCAGTTTTTACTCGTAGAAGTAAAAACTGCCGCCTACAACTGCGGCAACGCTACGAGTGCTACGAAAAGGCTACGAAACGTAGAGTTAAGAAGAGGGTTCTTCTTAACTCTACATAGCCTTTAAACCAAACAATTGAATTGGGTAACTCAACTGTTGGGTAATTTTCTGTAAAAATAATAATCGTAAAATGTAATTAAATGCTAAACAAGCATCAAAATAATTAGGAAGTTCCCTGGGTCAAAAATAAATTATTTGTTACTATTAATAGAATAAAACGTCGCAAAATAATGTCACTGCCTTTGATCATATTAATTTTCAACGTGATTTTAGATTAATTATTACGGAAAACTGATATTAAGAGCGCTATTTGACTCCAAGAAACTATGACGTCATTAGTCTTCATTTTATACAAATCCCATAAAAAATGTTTATTTTGACGTTTGGAAAAAAGTGTCTGAGTTGTTGTAACGTTCCTTATTGGAAAGTAAGCTCGACCCGTGCCAAGTAGGTAAAAGCCGAAAGACTTTATCCCCACATAAAACGATGCCAAGTCCGGTATGATTTGATTATTTATAGGCTGATATAAATTATCCCTTAACCCTTTATGTAAATATTTGCGAGTTCCAAAAAGTCGTTTTCAATTTTACTCGATAATTAAAATTAGTTTAACGACGAGCGCATTCCAACGGATTCATAGTTTAATTAAAATGTTATGACTGCTTTCAAATGAAACTGTTAAAAAGCTCGTTAACAGCCGAGGATTTCTACATCTGCAACTCTTGGTACACAGCTGCTGGAGAGTGAGTTTCAAATAGTGCAGTTAGTTACTAAATTAATGTTCCCTAGAGTTCTTGCCGCTTCGGTCGCCGAGTGTTTGTTCGTATCATTGTAACTAACATTTTGAGTTGAAACGCTGGCATAACTAAGATTAATGATGGCTGGCAACTATATTTTGCTCTCTAGAGAGGCGAGAAAACGCCGTCCATAAATTGGAGTCGATGGTTATGAGGTCGCAAGTGCGTGACATCTATTGTTGCGACGCGGCCCGCCCCGCTCCATCCATCATAGTGTCGAGAATTTTATTGCACCGTCTTATTTTATTTCTTTTTCCTTAAGAACAATAGTCCTTAATTTTACTTTCATCAGAAAAGATGCTATAAAAGGATCGCAAATGATCCTGTCGATTCTACTTTATTGCTTCATTTAATGGGTATGTTTTACAGATGTAGTATCTGTAAAAGATACATTGAATGAAGTATTTTAAAGCTCCTTGAGGAAATTATTTTATTGGTTTTGTGATAGTAAGCTCGTGTTTTAGTACCCATGTTCCCAACAATAACATTAACTTATTATGGATACAACAGTTTATTATTCTTTATACCAAAACCAACTATTATTAATTCTGTGCCAAAACTAAGCAAAAGATAAAGTAAATTGATTGAAGAAAAGAAAGAAGCCAAAAACGGCGTTGAGATTAGATGAAACGATTCTGATGACTTTGTAATTTTTTATATGTTAACTCTTACAGTACTTACTTTAAATATTTAAAAAAGAGTAGTTTGCCATGTAATTAAAACCACGAATTAATTAAGGTAATCCGGTAATCCCTCAAACTCACGTATATCCAAACCAATATTATGTTAATACTATTTTCATTAGTGAAGCAAACTACAGAAATTATGTTGGATCAAGGTTTGATAGCAAATACCACACTGGGAACTACGCGGTGCACAAAGAACCCTTGTTTGCGGAGCAATTAAATCTCCTATACCCGAAATTCTCGGGATATCATATAAACGGTGTTTTGGTCGACGTGACCTCTGTCAGAGCGCCCCGGCCGCACCGAGCGCTCTCGATGTTCCAGTGACATCCGCCTCGCGCCCAACCAGACAGACAAATTAATTGTAGCCTAGCTATATAACCATTAAATATAGACCACCTGTTGTTGGTACCGTTATAAGTAACACTCATACCCTTGTCTTAGATGATCGTGAGTTAATATTGTAATAGCGTGCAGGCAAGCCTGCTCCCGGCGGGGCTCCTATGTTTTTACTCTGATTATACTGTCATATTTCTGGTGACATATTAACTCCAAGCTCTTTTATATATTTTAAGTTTGTGAATTCATGTGATTTTATGTTACATTTTTTATTCTTAAAATAAGGTATTGTATATAAAAAGTTGAAAACAATTTTGTACAATTTTTAACATTTTTAAATTAACAATTTAGTCTAGGTTTTTTTAGAAGGTTTATTTTGTTTATTTATTTACTTTATTGGTTTATGTACACTAAAAAAAATTACAAATAAAACCTTCTAAAATTAAACATAGTACATAGGTGCTATTTCTTTCTCAAGAAATTTCTTCCAGTAGACCCGCGAGATTAAATAAGAAGAAATATTTTTTTTGATAATAAACAAAAAGATGTATTTTTATGCCTTATTATTATTATAATTTATTATTTAAAAACCTTATTGTACTTAACAAACATTAATTACAAATAATTTCGTACAAAGTGGTATCAATGGTAGACTTATCCCTTTTGGGATTCATCCAGTTGACGAGATATTTTATATTTTACTTAATTAATATTGTATTCGTTAATTGAAAGAATTTAATATACTAATTAAATTTCAATTACTATAGTATTAGTACACAAAATATACTCTACTTTTTTAATGGTAACAATCGGGATCTACGTTTAATATGTGATTGTATTGAATATCCATTACGATAGATAGCCATTACCTGATAGCCATACACGCCGTTAACATATTTTTTTCCGCATAAAGTTTAATAACGATAAATTGATTTGTTAGGGTACAATAAATTTACATAGTGTATTTACCGCACTTAATTCTGCGAACATACACGAATATAAATAAGAGCAAACTGAAGAGTGGCAATCTGGTTATACATAGATATTGCCCATTTAGACCCTAAACTTGAATGTACCTATAGTTACTCATATTCCCGAATTTAACAATAAACTAGTCTAGTAGTGAAATTTAAATTTATTGTTGTGGTCTGTCTGTATCCTAAATATCTCAGAGATAATGTCAATTTTTACATTCATAGTAAATAGAGGTAGGTAAAATTTTAACAAAATCATTATAGTAATATGCATACATTTGGCTAAGTAAACTTATTTGATTTAATAATAAACTAGTAGTTCGCGACGAACTTAGACCTCGCGATTATTATTTCAGAATGATGTACCTGATTTGGATGAATTATCGGTGCAGGTTTACCGATATGCGCATTCATGGTTGTGACCAAATTTCCAAAATAGTTACCAATCACAGGCCTTTCTACAAATGACTTTCGATCTAGCTCTGAAATGTCAGGAGCACCTTCCAACCATACAATCCCATGGATATGAGGTCTACCGTGATCCTGAAATTCAGTTCTGTACCAGTAGTCTTTAACTGAAAAATGTCCCATCATTTTTCAGATGACAAAGTCAGCTTGTTGTTGTAAAAACCAGAAAATAAATGCTTATTTGTATTGCCATGGCTCTATGCCGCTGCTCATTGGTTTCTTACTCTCTTCGTAAAGCTACTTCGCGGGCTTTGGTTGCTGATGATCTCTTGTTAGTTCGTAGCATAATTACTAATACCACTACAAAAGCACTTTTTTTAAGTCGGTTAAATATGATAAAATTTATAGAACTACTTATGAAATTCAAAATAATAACCATAATAGTTATTCAGAGAAATTATTTCGTGGACCCCAGGGGGAATATGTATTTTTAAGAAAGTTGTTCAGTAACCCGGACTGAATTCACCCTTAAATAGTTTCAGTATATTTTGTAAGAATATTTGTTTTGTATATCCGTCACGGTTTAGTCAGCTAGACTTCGCGAGTCACCCTAAACCCGTTTAAGTATAACGTATAAAAAAGTTGCTCAGACAAAAAAATTGTTCAAATAAAAAAATATCGTTTTTATAATGGCAACAAAAAAGGTCTAATGACATTTTTGAAAATATTTTGAAATTGTGGATATGTGACAGTTCAAAAATTTTAAACCCCCATATTTCCGCCATTTTGAAAAATTTCTACAAACTGGCTCGACAAAAAAATTCTATTTAGTTGCTGAACCTGCTTACAAAATTTCAAGAGAATCGGTTAAGAAATGCGACCTGTAGGCGAGAACAGACAGACAGACAGATAGACAGACAGACGGACAAAAGAATTTTTGGCTAATCTCGAAACTTAGACGCTTCGCTCGCTTCGCTCGATCGGTCAATTAACAAGCTACTCTCAATAAACTTACCAATGAACAGTTTAGAAAAAAAATTAACAGTTTAGATACTTTATAAAAACATATTAGGATCATTCGCTTATCTGTCTGTCACCCTATCACAGCCATTTGCTACGAAACTATTGAACCGATTGGGTTGAAATTTGATACACATATGTGAGTGAGTGACTCCAAGACTGACGTAAATAAATGAATTTCAAGTACATATGGAGGCAACTTATGTGGTGGGGTAAATTAGTAATTTAAAAAAGTTTCGTGCACTATATCGTGTGACGTATAAAATGAAAGATCTGTTTAGAAGAATTTCAAATATTTTATTTTGAAATCGTTAAAATAGTGTTTTTGAAGTTATGTAAGAAAAAAGGAAAAAAATACATTTAATAGTTCTTTACCTATATATTACAGAAAAACCTAGAAATCTTTCCTATTATTTGAAGTGAGCAATTTCTTATATATTATTTATTTATGATAAGAATCTCGGCAACAGATGAAACGATATTAATGAAATTCACTAGTACTGGAGCTGAGAATAGACTTCGTTTTCTTTGCGTTCTAAAGCATCAATAAATTTGTATTCTATATTATTAGAATCTTCTTCTTATATTTAAGAGCTGAACTCTTGTCGGTGTCTCTTTCTTCCGCTCCTTATACGTTTTCACGTTTAATTTTTCTTTCATTCATTATCAGAACGCTAATATCACGATGTTGGTGACCATGTCTAGCTCAGCGGGAAAGGGAATATTGACAGTCGGTGTCTAAAAATCCTCGGTTCGAGTCCCATAACAGAATGCTTATTTTTTTAAATTCTTACCAGTGTTTTCATACAAATACCTAATAGATATCATTTGACATCAAATCAATGTAGGTACGGAATTAGTGAGCAAGTTTGACTCGCATTTTTCCGTTTCACCTGTTCGGTAAATTTCAAAATTTTATTTATCCACTTTCTGAAATAACTAGAGTAGTTGCAAATACCGGATTATTCAAAAATACTCGAAGAACTGAGTGCGTTGCGCGAGTGAAAACAAGAACGTCTCTAGTTGGGTAGATGATGATCATATCCATTTTCAACATGATTTTAGATTCATTAATGCAGAAAAACTGATATAATTAGCGCTATTTGACTTTAAAAAAGCAAGCAATGACTTCACGCTTCTGTACAATAGTAATTATAGAAAATTATTGTTTTGACGTTAAAAACAATGTTCAGATTTGACTTGTTCTCATCTAGCGAATTTCGCAAATTAGCTGAGACTCTAAACTGCCTCTTATTGGCCGAAGCCTTTTAAATTATTACGAACTAGCTGTGCCCCGCGGTGTTTCTCCTCGGTAGAGTAGCCTAGGTGTTAATTCAGGGTGTCAGCTCATGCTTACCAAATTTTCGTTCCAGCCGCTTGCGCGTAAAGAAGTAACAAACATACACACACATATTCACATACTTTCGCCTTTATAATGTAGTGTGAATATAGAGGGGACTATGCTTGGTGTTTTTTTTTATGGAGGCTGCCTCCAATCGTTCGTTTTGGAAATCCTTGGGGGTGGGGGACGCCTATGTCTAGCAGTGGACTTTCTGTGGCTCACAGGCTGTGAATGAATATAGTGTGATGAGAATAATCCTCATCTGTTTTGGTTGTGAACAAAACTTGTTGTCAGCAGGTCGCAGTAGGAAGGGCCCGGCGCGTGAGGTGCCGGCATGGCGCGGCGATGACGCGGCCGCCGCGCGGCATGCCCCGCTGACATGGCACGCAGCCGCTCCGCCCTCCTTTCGCTGGCAGCTGTCGCAGCACTCGCCGGTAATCTTATCTTTTTTTTTAAATTAATTTACGACTGGATACTAGTCCTTTAGAGCCCATCTTTATTTATCTCCTCTTTATTCCTACCAACTATACAATCAAAGGTTTGTATCGGTCCTTTGATTGCTTCAAGAAGCTTCTGACGACAAATCTATACGAGTCCACTGTTTTCATAGCCGACTGAGTGGCGGACGGCGCCCAAAGACGCCCACCGCAGTCCGCAAATAAATATCACTACAGCCGCACTATAACTTTTCACTTTAAACATTTCACATATTTCCCATGGGAATGAGAATTTATAACACCAAACTACACCAATTTCATATTATAAAGTCCATTAGAATCAATTTGCAAAACAATTTAAAACAAACTCGAACTGAACCCCTTGACTTTCCGCCAAAAAACTCTCTTAATTACATTTCTTTATGACGACCTTCGTGGCGTAGTGGTCACCATGCTAGTCCGCCACCTAGAGGTTCCGGGTTCGATCCCCGGTCAGGGCAAGTAGGAAAATGTTTTTTTTTTCAAATTGTTCGGGGTCTGGGATATGTATCTATTTATTTATTTGTTATAACATATGGTATCGTTAATTTAGTATCACACAAGTCTCGAACTTACTTTGGGGCTAGCTCAATCAGTGTGATTTTTCCCTATATATTTATTATTTTCGCTTTAACAATTTCTACTTGGCGCTAGGCCACTTTATTCCATATCGTAAAATATTTTCATTCGCATATTCTGAAAGGTCAATGTATTGGATTAGCTCCAGCTATCCCTCATAAAATGTACCTACATTAGCGTAACAATATCAAAAAAATATGGATTTAGTTCTAATCTTGTTTCATATCCTACCTTATGTCTCGTGTCACTATTTTCTGTCATCAGTATATCGCAAAGAAAACACGAGCCGTTGCTATTTAATACGAATAAACTACGACTCGTAGCTAGCTGCTACATTAAAGCTTCTAGCCCTTGCTCGTAACCAATAGTTACAGTTATTAGCTACGACTCGTAGCTAGCTGCTACATTGATGTTTCTAGGCCTGGGTTCATAGCCAATAGTTACAGTTATTAGCTACGACTCTTAGCTAGCTGCTACGTTGAAGCTTCTAGCCCTTGCTCGTAGGCAATTGTTACAGTTATTAGCTGCGACTCGAAGCTAGCTGCTACGTTGGTGTTTCTAGGCCTGGGCTCGTAGCCTATAGTTACAGTTATTAGCGAGTTAGTCGCGAATGGTCTTAAATGCAATTAGTCTACTACGACTCGTAGCTAGCTGCTACATTGAAGCTTATAGCCCTTGCTCGTAGGCAATAGTTACAGTTATTAGCTACGGCTCGTAGCTAGCTGCTACATTAGGGCTAATAGTTACAGTTATTGGCTACGAGCCGTAGGTAGTTGCTACAAACGAGCTACAATCTACTACGAAACACTGGGCTTGTGCGAAATGTAAGCCATCGTAAATAAATATGGATTTTGTGACTTTCATGCTGGTCTGGGAGAAAAGATAAAACTAAGAACATATGAGCTGCTTTGCTTCCCGCGCAGATCGTAAAAGCTAATCTATGAAATAGAGTAAAATGTTAATGCAAATCATCACCACGCTAAATGTGGCATTCTTGCGGCTCTGGGCTTAGTCTACTCAGAGCCATAAGTCCCAAAATGCTCTGTCTGCCCCATTAGGGATAAAAACGAGATATTATGTTTGTATGTTTATGATTTTTGTGTGATTTTGCAAATAAAAGCAACGATTTATTTGCTTATATTTTCCTTACATGTACAGTACAGACTAGTAAGGAAAATATAAGCAACATTATTATTATTGTATGTTTCAGAAACAAAGTCACCCTTGTCAATAAGTTAGCTATGTAAATAAATATCTTTTGTTTTAGGAATTCCGGAATCCATTGTGTTCCTCATAAAATGAACGTGCAAAATTTATGTGGGATGTTTACCAGATTTGTATTTTACCACAAAGGATGCCGGAATACCTTGAACTGGTCATCCGTATCGGCTGAAATATTACTTTTAGTGGCCCAGGACGAGGTCCAGTAACGTGCCTTCATTTTCAATAGAATATTTAACTCGCTTCGCTGGCAGCTCGCATTAGTGTTGCAAGCAATAGTATTTGTCGATAGTATATTGATACTATCGTGAGCCTAGAAAACCGTAACAATATCGATAGGATTATCGATACTATCGAAAATAACGATAGTAAAGGTACTAATAGTATAAAGCTATCGACAGTATTTAGCTATCGATAGTTTTTCATACAAAAAGGAGTTACAGTATCGATACTATCGATAGTTTTGCATGTCATCAAACTATTGTCAATCGATACTACCGATAGTCCTATCAATAGTCATATGATATTATGACTGTTTTTCGAGGACAATACTATCGATAGCCAAACTATCATAGTTTTGTAACGGTAGCTCGCACGTAACTTACATTTGACTACCCGTGTGTACGAGACAAAAACATCATTTGGATACAGAACACTACACTCGGCATCCGCGGAATACCACTGTCGTAGCTCGTACCACGGTCCTCGACACAATGCTAAACGTTTAAGTGCAACCTTGAGAAATTCATGTAGCTTTACAAATTGTTAAGTTCTATTTAAGTATGAAGCCAATTTTATTTTTTTGTTTCTTCCTTTCAGTAGAATCGAGTAGCGAAGCATTATTGTATACCGCCCTCTCCCTATTTTCGTCTCCACCTATAAGAAATATTATTAAATATAATGATTCAATTATAGAAAAGTAAAAGAATTATACATATTTATTTATTTTGCTACTCAGATGTCATCGCTTCTCTGTCTCAATAATTTCCTGTTTCTTAATAAAGCTTTTTATTTTCATTTTCAATCGCTTATCACGGAAGAATACTGAGATTTTTTTAAGGAGCACTAATTTGTTAGATTTTTCACCCATTAGAATCGTTTCACGTTATAAATGTCAATTATTTCATAGTGCGTGCGTGGTCCTTCACCTCTCTATATTTTTATACGCAAACTTGATTTGTATTTTCTGTTGGCCTAAACTTTCGAAGAAATAGAAAACCACTACGCGTTTTATTATCCGCAGCAAAGAACCTAAAAAGCTGAACTAAATCATCCTTGTGCATGCATTGACAACGATATGTATTCTTTTTTTTAAAATTACGATTATTTTAGGATTTCTTTCGGGACACTGCGAACATTATTTAGATTTTACATGTTCAGTTTATTCAGTTAAAAAAAAACGTTCTTGTTACTTTCTGATACAGCAGAATCAGTAACTTGAGTCTTACTATTTAGGGAGAAAGTTAGTTTTTAGAATAGATGTAATGACAAATATATTCTAGGGTGTCTAAAAAGAAAATTTATATTTTAGAGCTCAAAAACGGCAAAAATATCGCGTTTGTTGTATGGATTTGTTGTTATAGCGGCAACAAAAATACATCATCTGTGAAAATTTCACCTGTATAGCTATCACGGTTCTAAATAAAACGGTACCACTTAAACGAAGCGCCAAGTATTCCTCTCATTGGAAAATGGGTTCATAAATTTGAAGAGACCGTTCTAACACTAGAGAAACCAAAATCATGAAATTACAGCCTTCTAGTACTTATAGTTTCTGAGTGGGACCGCGGACGGACAGACAGACAGACAGACAGACATGGCGAAACTATAAGGGTTCCTTGTTTACTACGGAACCCTAAAAACTCAGGACTCCCGTCAAAGGTTTGATTATATGTTAACCAGGCAATTGAGCGCTTTTCGACGAGATGCAGCATAAACTGGTCCCCACGTAGTCCTGATTTAATCTCTATAGATTTTTTCTTGCCGGGTTATTACCTCAAATATAAAGTTTATCTATACTTGTACTGACTTCTTTAGCGCATTAGAAGAAAAAATATTCGTTACGAAATGGCAGCCATCACGGAATCGACCTACCAAGCCGTTATTGGAAATTTAATTTCTGTCTGATTGAATGAGTGCCGTGAACGCGAAGGTTTACGTTTAGACGATGTTATTTTTAAGAAATAAAATCCTTGATGCTGGATTTTTATAATAAATAAACATTTTTTTGATAGACATCTTACTATTTATTTCATTGATTGTTAAAGATAAACTTTCTTTTGAGGCACCTTGTATAATAAGTAATCATTCATCGTGGATAGTCAGATTAGCAATAAATATCTTCTTTATTATATACTTAGGTAAAAAAAATTACTAAAAAACCCACTTATATTATAAAAAAATTACCATTAGTTATGTTCGCTGTAACTACGTAATTATCTCCAATTGGATATTCTACCAGTATTAATTAGTTGTTGATTCAGAATGACACATTCTCATTTCTGGGTCGATTAATTTGCGCACGACTAGTGTTCATTCCATTTGTGCGTCTATTTCTATTTTGTGATTTATTGTGGCAATAAACAAGGCTGAACACAGAAGCCATTTAATTTTTTTATAATTGTTTTTAGCTTCAAAGAATAAACAGTATTTAAATTTAAATGATGTATAAATGTAACTACATGTAATTATATATTATAACTGATTCTAAAATTGCAACAGATAACCTGATAAATATGTATAAAATAGATATCTTGTCAACGATTTCAGAACTCATACTACAGTGATTGAATTTATTTTGATGTTCTGTAGTCCGCTATAGTTCTTGTTTCTCCAAACTTAAAAGTGTTGACGTTCTAGGTAACAAGCCTGGGTTTGTGCGTATTTACTGATAACGTCTATATAAAAATTCGTGATATTCTTTGTTCCGAGTTATCAGGAGCAGAAATTTTAGTAACCACTTTTGTTAGAAGTATTAGTTTGCAATCAGTTTAATATTTTATTTAAAGCAACGACTTTTGACGCGTAAGTAATAAAAACATATTATATTGGCTCAACAAAACAAAAATTCATAATATTTCATGGTGTACCTTGAGTATATTATTTTCATAGACCAAAAATGTGAGTTCATTAGCCAAATAAACAGGTAAGAACAACAATAAAACTTTTATTATGACACAGGCAAGAATAATGTTACCTAAATAAAATACAACCTAAAAATCAAAACGAAATAAACAGGCAGCTCTTTCAATTATATTGTTTGTTTGTTCCGGCAAGATAAATGTTCTATTCATTGAATTAAAGGTACTTCTCAGTGAAACAATGGGCGTCAGTCTAAGCGTTTTCTATCAGCGAGCCGCACTTTAAAAGCCTGTCTTTTCACCTTGTTCACATTCACCGCTTTATGCCGGTTGTTCTATTCATTCTCAATGGAAGATAACTGGCAGCTGAATACAAATTTAAAAATAAATAGGTTTATATATTATAATACGTTAGCATTTTTTGCAATTTATAAAGTACACTTAGATTTGGACTTAATAATATAGGGGACTACCCGCAATTTAGTCAAAATAACATTAGAGACTATTCGCAACTAGACGAGTTGCTATTTAAACGAGTTCCGAGTTACGTTTTAGATGAGATTCCACGTTGACTATTTGAGTTTAAGACCATTCGATATTAACTTATTGTAGGAGTAGACATGCTTCGTTATTATGACATATATTTTATTTCTGTGAAAACCCGGTAATTTTTTTAAAGATCTCTATTGTACGATTGAACATACGGTGCGAAAATAATTGAAAATACACTGTATTTACGAAAATGGTGGGAGATCAAACCAACAAAAGGTTTAATTCTCACTGAATTTTATAAAAATACATGAATGAAGATAGACTATTGAATTCTTTGACAAACACTGGAGCAACTAGAGATAAAATTGGTTTTCTTGATAAAAAATATTTCGTAAGAATATTTAGGGAAAAGAAATTAAGATATGATGCTCGTATTTCACATATACCGATTATAAAAGAACATGCCGTTGAGACTGATTATTCTGGCGTAATCGAATACTTCCACATATAGCCTAAACGATCAAACCAAAGGGGACCAAGGCCGGCCAGACAAACATCATTTATAGCTCGCTCGCCAAACTCTTTCATTGCTTTTGTTCCGAAAGCGCTCGTGTTTCGTCCGAAAATAGCGTTGTTTTTACTTAATGGAACAACGCCATATATGTTTCTGGCACCTTATTTATTGCTTTGTAATGTGATAAAAGGATAAAAATCAGTTATCAATGTTCAAGCCTCGCCGTAACGGTCATCTTGTGGCCGACAAACAATTAAAAAAGTCTGCAATACTTCAATTTAAAACTGTTGTAATGGCATGAAATCAAGTAATAAATAAAGAACTCTAAATACGGAATCTCGTTAACTAATTTACTTTTTCTAATCAAAAATAAACTAGCTTTTTATTATGTCATATCTTAGTATCATATCTGTAATATAACATAATAAGTTGCAACATATTATATAACTTATCTAACCATAGATTGTTGCTAACCAGTTGATTAACATGTCTGTGGTTATAATGCAGATATGATTTAATATCCAAACTATGCAGCAGGCATATTATGTGCTATTAAGTTTAATAACTATGTAAGCTAGGCTTACGACAGTCACTGGAGTTGCATCAGTGTATATATTATAATATATTAGAATAAGAAGAGCACATAACTTTGACTCGTTTATCTATCACTTTGTTACAGACTAGTTATTATAAATTATATTGTTTAGAAGTCAGGCCAAATAAAAGGCATTGTTACAGTAACAAATACCTGTTGTACTATGATTGTTGATGTTATGTATTATGTAGATATTGTTTTATTTTTTGACTGTATGTCCCATCCAAGTTGTATGTACATACATTTTGTCCCACCACTTTTGTTCTATATTCACATGAGTCAATAGAACTGTACTTTATTTAATCGAAAGCAACTCTCCAGTACACTGTCTAGATTCCCTTAAATCCTGTGTAGGTAAATATTTTCCATCTTCCTCTATAATTTAGTTAAATAATATATTTATTTATTATTTAAAATGTGAAAAAATAGTGACAAATTACACTGATTAAGTTATCCTCAAAGTAAGTTCGAGACTTATGTTATGGGATACTAACTCAACAATACTATAATTTATAAAAAAAGTCATATACAGATAAACATCCAAGACCCAGGACAGAAAAAGGCCCTTTTCCAACTAGCCCTGACCGGGGATCTAACCCGCCACGGAGGTCGTCGTCAAATTTTAATAAAACTTATACAAAACCACTTACATAGTTTTGATCAATCCGGTCACCTTTGATTATAGTTTTGCTTTCCTTCTCTTCCTTTTTCTGAGCAACTTTTAATAAACTGTGTTTTTCAGACTTACTTCGACTCCTGCCTTGGTGTAATTAAGTAACATATCTCACAGTTAAAGTCCTATTGAGTCATGATAGTGCAGCAATGTATGATCAGTGTATGCGCAGGGTGTTGTGTGTGCGCGCCGCAAGGCAGTGTGCAGGGCGGCGTGCAGGGCGGCGCGCAGGTCCCGCCGGGCGTGCCGCACTCCACCGCGCCGCCCGCCGGCGTCGGCGGCGTCCGCAGGTACGGAACACCGCATTATTCATTCATTCACGCTTTATAATTGCGAATTACCGTTACGACACATTAGTCGTAGAGAAGCGATCACGTCTATGAAGTGTTTAGTGTTGATTTTTACGCACAAGATCTTGTTTTGAGCAAGGTATTTTACATAATATTGATTACTACCTAAAGATTAACAATAGGCACGCTTCCCAGAAGACTGACAAATAATACTCATTTATTTTATTAACAAGTTAATAACTTATCCTAAAATTGCTACGTAACACCTAATACATACGTATGAAATAGATATATTTTCAGTGATTCAGAACTTATACTTTGATTTAATTTATTTTGATGTTCTGATCTTGGTCTTTACCAGTGACTTAGTCTGCTGTGTTTGTTATATTGCCCTTAATTTTAATCAGCAGCGGATATTTTTTATATTTGGCCAACTGTTTGCAATTTCATTAAGAAAATCCTTGCACAACATAAAATTGAAATGAGGATACAAAGTATGTACTAAAACAAAGCCTGCCGCAGTGTGTAAAAATCAACATAAAACGTAGCAGTATTATTCATTAACGCTGACGCTCTACAACGCAAACGTAGTCTTAGCCTAGAGTTCTGTGATTGTTGATTAACGTGAGGTTGAAAATAGGTACTAGTGCCGTAATATAGGCGGTACCATATTTTCAACGGCACAATAAAATTTAATCACAATGTACCCAACGCACGTAAACTGCAGGTGTACTTTAATTAAATTATCATCGTTAAGCAAATGTTTTGTAGACTGTAAAGTTCAGTCATTTTGTGAGTCATTAAGTAGTAAGAGATGAGCAAAGTTGGCGGCTGCAATTACATTAGCCCCGGACATGTCACTCTAAAACTCATCCACGAAGTTTTCGACGAGACAGCCAGCCGCTGCACTGACTCAAGCTTGGCTAATTTATAAGAACGTAATAAAAGCTTTGTCTGACTCAAACTAGCGCTTTCACAATGGTGACAATGTGGATGAAAAGAAATAGAAAATTTAGTTAAACGTACATTGTTTAATGACTTTTTAGTTAAGTAAAACAAAACATTTATTACCTACGTGATAAATTTGGATAGGTATTTATTCTGTAAATACTTTTTTATACATAACAAAAATCATTATAACTAAATTAAACTAAAATACTGCTAGTACTCGATTAAGATAAAAGAAACAAATTAAATCCAAAACGAATACTATAAATAACACAACTTAATTTATTTAACAAGAGGCTGGCGGTGTTTCCACATTGTATGGCCAGGTTAAGCCTTTGGCCATAATGCGCACCAGCATTTGGATATACGCGAAATAATGTTATTAAATATATATTTTTCATTGTGATTTTTAGGACTGAACTATTCCTTAGCGTATGTCACCAGATTTACCAGTGAGCTTAAAATATACATTTAGTAATAACTTGTGGTAATTGAGTTTAGTGCAACGGGCAGTTAATCGACTAACAATAGAATGATATAACATATCCGCTTGTCTGCTGTATACCTGACAAGTTTAAACCAACGGGAATAATAAATAGGTAACCTACACTGGTATATCGAATTTAGTATTCTGTTTTGTCTCTAATAGAACATTCGTGTTCGATTTAACAGACACATTAAAAGCAATTAATTGATCAATTCAAAGAGTTTGTCATTCGAGTAAGTACAATTCCATTTTATACATTAAAATACAACTCAGAATAGGTATAGGTACATAAAACACTTACCTACAGCCATACTTACGGCAACATACCAAACATTTATGTCACGAAACATATTAAATCTTTCATAGAACAAGGTTAATAATTACGAAAAGCTTAAGTTTAAACAAAATTCCTCAAATGTTTCATTTTATTAACTTCTATTTTTAAAATGAATAAATAATAAAATCTACTGCAATCTGTGATGCGATAAAAATCAGAAGAGTTTCGTATACACAAGCTCCGCTTCTTGCTTATACATAAACCATAGAACGTAAATTTCCCTGTACACTAGAGCAGCTCTAGAGTAATCTGCGAAACACTTTGAATACTGTAGCTTCATTACAGGATTCCTAAAACATAGCACTGCAGAGTAGAGTGTTCTCTCAAACAGCCGCGATTATATAAGTTGATACATCGTTTGCGTTTTTGCAATGTTTGCTCTTACTGAAAGAAATGCATTTTATTCACTGAATTACAGATCGAATTAATTCGTGATATTTGGACTAAGGTTATAAGTTGACTGCCCGAGAGCATCGATGAAAAACCTTTTGTATAAAGTTAAAAATGATTTTGCTAGCATTATAACCCTTAAAAATAAAACATAACAATACGTGCTTTATTAAAATGATTTTGATTTTAAACACTTTGTTACACAACTGTTATCTTCTCCATAAGAAACATGTACTTAATGTTAATAGCGCTTGCGTTGTAATAGTGCTATTAAAACTCTAGGATGCATGCACTTTATATTTCCAACACTTTTAATGGTAAATGAATCATTCATTTACAATTAAAAGTGTTAAAAATATAAAGTGATAAAATCTATACTTGAAAACGTACTAAATATTGCGGCTATTTGATAGAAACTTAACTACTCTACTGGGAAGGTAGGAGTAATTTAGTAGACAACTATTAATCATGACAATATTCGGACCCAGATTTGATTATTAGATAATCCAATACTTATCGACATTTGAGAAGTTGGGATCTTTGTTAAGTTATGAATAATAATGTGACTACGTTCTTCACAATATTTCCTTTTATGTAGACTCGGAAGACATTACATTATAATATGAAAATTCTATTCTCAAAAAGGTAGTAGCATTGTCTATGGTTGTTAGTATTTAGATATGGACTTTGTATGTTTAGTGAGAGATCCAGAAACGCAGTAGCATGTCAGAGCCAAGTTCAAAGAACCCACTTCTATAAGACTTGGAAAGTTGATATTTGGCATCTAGGTAGAACATTAGGCATATACAGAGGACAATTAAATAAAAAAACAGGGAATTTCGTAGACTTTTTTCAATTAATCGATTTTAATAGGTAAATCGCATATCGAAATTATAGCTGAGATTATAGGACCAAAAATTCTATCCGCTACTTATTACTACATGGCGTATTAATAAGGAACCTGTGGACCCTATGACTATGCCTATTTGTTTCGTATGATTTTACCATTACGCCACTAAGATTAAGCGTGCTAAGTTATTGCATAGACTTCAACACTAATGTAAGGCCTAAACTAAAGAACATGGTGAAAATAAGCCAGATCAAATGTTAGGATACTTATAAAAAAAATCAGGATGATTCTCAAAAAAATAATTAAAAATGACACCTAGTGTCATGTTTATAATACTACTACTCACACCAAATATAAAACGTAGCTAACATAAGTTTAAAGTAAAATATGAAAGAATACGCAGCACGAGTAGCAACAAACCGATAACCGAAGCCCGATACCGGATAGACCCCGCAATCGCATCTCGAGGGCGTACTTAAGATCTGATGCTGCGATTTCAAATAGGAAAATAAATCTGAGACACTAATATTCGATATCAATTTAAAATACATTTTACTACAATTTTCAATTTAAAGAAAATAGTTGATGGAATGTTTGAAGTTAAAGTACATATAGAAAAGTAGAATAAAAATTTAGAATTTTACCGTCATATTACTCAAAGTAAACGCTTTTACTGTAAAAAGATTACACAGTAAAATCATTTTCTTGACTTCACTTAAGATGTCGCTTGCAGATTGACAGACAGATAATTAAATAACTACTTTGACATATAATTGAAAACAAACACTGTAGGGAATTATAATAAATTTATACAATTTTGTTTACAAAAAAAATCGTCATCTTTACGTAATCTAAAATATCCATACCTTATTGATAGACAGGCAGGATATACATAAAACAAAAAAATGAAAAATTCGAATATAAAAAGTAACAATGCTTACTGAAGTAAAATGGCCACGCTAAACAGTTACGTGGACAAAAATTTACATACAACACAGGTGCGTTTCCAGTCTCCATTTCCGACGCTTATTTTTAGCATTCGTATTGGAAAATACAGAATCTATTCCAGGGAGTATTGTGTCTAGAATATTTAACACGGGCTGCAAGCAAAGTGCAGTAGACATTTTGCCCGGAACAAAGTTAAAAATTTAGCGTCTAGTCTTGAGTTATTTTCGAAAAGCTCTAAAATACTTAACAAGAAAGTGTTACAAAGTAACCCAAATGGTTTTAGTTACCATATTCTGCTTTGTGAATCAGATAACTCTTTTACGAGTATCCTTACTCAGAAAAATCATTGTTTTTATAATGTTCTATAGCAGTTTTAAATTTATTCTGTTTTACTCAGTAAAAAAAAGGAATCTTGTTTTATTTGTTTTGTAAGATTAAACTCGTATAATTATCGTGTTAATTTTAATAATATTTACATTAAAAGTCACTTTATATTATACTATTTTATTATACGCAACAAAACGGCTGCGACGAGACTATGTAAGTAATTTATTGCCTAGAACATGTAATTACAGAAAGTTTTTTATAATTTACGAGCCAAAGCCGATATCTCTTTGTAAACCATCGATTGTTGCCGATGAATGAATAGTTCCGCTGCATGAGACTATATATCAAATGATAATATTTGCACGTTTCAACCACTAGTGTAATTGCCCATGCCACTCTGGACTATTCATTAAACATTCCCATGATAGGTCACATACACAAGTTTAATTAAATTTTATATTATATCTAATATTTTATAACCCTTATTTACTTATTATTAATTTTATATTATAAAATCAGGCAATAATCGTTAACCTGAAAATATAATAATATATTTATTTATTTTTACTTATGTTTACCTATTATTAGGCAAATAGGAATTAACGAATAAATAAATACTTATTTGCGAAATTGAATTGTTTTATGGAATTTTATCACTTTATAACACATATTTTACATATTACCAAAACAAAGGTTGCTCAATATTTTTTTCAATACATAATTTATAAAAAATGTTCTGTAATTAATAATTTTTCGTAAATCCATTGATTCGCTTTAGAATTTTTTCATGATATTTATCACAGTAGGTAGTTATTATTGCATTCGCATGAAACACATTAATATTATTAGATAGGTTCTTATGTGCACGAAATCGCAATATCCTAAGGACGGAAAATTGTAACAATTCAATTTCGCTTTTTTGCTGTCATCAGAAACCGGGAATCCACGACAACGTGCGCTTAGCGATGGCAACAAGCGTTTACGGATTTTGTGCCTGCAGTAGATCAAAAAATAGTGAAATAAAACCAACCCGTCAAAACGCTTGTCGTCCCCGCCTGCGCTGACATGTTGTGGCCTGGGCCAAAAGCCCATTTATATGGGCGGTAAGCTTCGGCATTGAAAGTTGTTGGCTTCACGCCAGAGCTGCGATCAAAGCACCTTCGGCAATTTTGCTGTCTTATTACAACGATGGTGTGACTTTTCTTTCTTGTTATTGTAGAGATAGTTATGATCGAGATAATGTGCCTCGTAGAATGATTATGGAGCTATGAACAAAGGAATGAGTATGCTATTATCGTGAAAGCGGGAGCGGATTTTATTGCTCGTTATATTTGTACACAGATTCAGTCAGTATTCCAGAGGGCGCGGCTACCGGGACTGGCGCACTCGCGGGGATCCTACGCTCATCAATTCGCTCTGGCGCAGCCGGCAGCCTCTCGGTATTCGGAAACAATTAGGTTAGTTCATAAAGTATCTTGGTACCTATTGTATTTTTCAAAACTCTTCAAGCACATGTCAAACTTTAGTCTAATCCTTTGAACACTTTTGAAAAAAAAAATTTAATGTGTCTTCATGAATGAAATATAATCGCCAGTGTCTGTACGTGAGTAACCCGTTAACTCATTCCAATAATATCGCTAATAACTTTAATGATTTTTATAATAAAGCATCATATTTTTTCTGTCTGTCCAGGAAACGCGGAAGTATACATAGTGTTGGCCCTGCTGATCGGGTTCGTGACTGTGGTGGTGGGCTGCTGGCTGTCGGACAACTGCTGGTCGCCGGAGCCAGAGGACGTGCTGGCGGGCGGCTGACCCGTGGCGGCGGGCGCGTGCACGCACGTGTAGCGCCCGCCGTCCGCGGCGCCGGACCGGGACAGCCCGTTGGGCGCCGGCTCGCTGTCGCCCGTGCTGCCGCCGCCCGCGCCGCCGCACGCGCCGCCCCGCACGCCTGCCTTCCTTCACGCCGCTCGACACCTTTGTCGCGGCGCTTGCCTCCGCCTACCCTGTGACAGGAGAAATGAACCTCCAGTTTTTTGACCGGAGCCCTTCCATCGCTCCTGCCACATTCATGAAAAGACTAATGGGAATCATATTCCCACCATAGCTAATGGTGGTGTTTGCGATGATGAATTAATTACTTAGATAATAAATAAGTGTGTGACGTGCGACGCAGAAGTATTGTGCTTTGTACTTCGTGGATAATGTTCTACTTGTGAAACGGTGATAAAGTGCAGGTAATCGGTTTAGTGAACTGCAAGAGCTTGAATTAAATTTTTGTGTATTTACTCTATTATAGTTAGTGTATGAATGTAAATGTATGTAATCGTATTAAAGGTACTACGTGATGTATCTGTAACTGAGCGCTCGGGATTAGCCAATTAGAAGATTCTCAGTACTATTATCGGATCTCTCATCGTAGGGTACGCTTTTAGCGGTCTCTCTAATTTGGATTCACCTGTCGTAACTTTACCTGAAACGTGGTGCGGCTACACTTTCTCTTTGCACCACTACTATTGTTTCTAAAAGTATGTGCCTTGAAATGCTTTCCTCGACTTGACTCGTAGTTAAGAGCGTGTTTTGAACCATTTAGAAGAAATTTCTTCTCTCTGTCTGTAAGGACAAGTAATCCCATAAGTGCAATACACATCATGACCGTGCCTTTACCGTTCTATAGACTTTGAGAGGGACGTAATTAACAATAGGTTTTTAAAATGCGCTTTCCTCGATGGAGGGTCACCTACCAACAATTAATTTTGTATTTTTGTAAAATGTCCGGCTTTTTTTAATATGTTTCGTAATTAATTAATCTCCGTTAATACCTAGAAATAATAGAGGAAAGTGAGTTAGGACCAAAAATCTTTCATTAAACGTGCGTCAATTGGATAAATTATTATCTACTAATTCGAAATTGCCATCGCAATAGGATAAGAATCAACTTGAGAGACAACGACATAATACATTACTAAATGTAGTATTTCGATACATTTTTTGGCGATTTTGTATACATTAATTATATATTTGTGTATAACAAATCATTGATGTAAAATACCAGTAATTTTAGATGTTTCGTAGCTTCTTAATAATTGTGTCCATTACATTAATAAATTTTAAGTGAACATTTTAATGCCTAATGTTACCTGCAGAACTTTCATAAACTGTTAGTCTCTTTAAAATATAAAATAATCCGATGAAATAAACGAAGTCCATTATAAGAATAAAGATGTTTAAAATCGTCGATGTACTCGTATGCATTAATGATAAAAATAAATCAAAAACCAAATGCATCTTTGGCATCATCGCAGCAGCGTAATATTCATAAATTAACTGGCACAAACTGTTTTAAACTTCCATTTCTTCTTACTTTTACTTTGCATAGTTATGAACTCGAGGATAATGAAATAAATATTTGTACAGCTCATAATGTTAAGTCGATCGGATCGTAGATGTCGTTGTAGAATAACAGTAGATAGCAAAAAGTCTAGAAAGCTTATAAATACATTTTAAAATCACTGCGGTTATACCTACATAAGCTCATAATATACATAAATATAGATACATCAGATACTTACAAAAAAGAAATGCACGAAGGTTCTAGACGTAATAGGGTCAATTTAAGGTTTTTTATTGTACCCTAACGGTACTTTGTGATTTAGACATGAATTTAGTATAAACATGTGTACTGTAATTGCAATAATTCATTGAACCAAAATCTGTTGCTAGAAAAGGTATAACAGTTCACCATCGAAATACTATATAATAAAATAAAACTATAGATGTGTTAGAAACGTTGATTATTTCGGAAATTCCGTTTTCTTGACCATTTTTTATTTTATATAAATGGTTCCGAAAAAAAGCCCAAGCCCGGAGTTATTACTTAACGTACTTTCTTATACTAATATCTGTAGTATTCCGTAGTTAGCCTGGAACCCATAGACTGCCTCTTTGGTCCAGTCCGTATATTGATCATGGCGAAAAAATAAAATCTTGAATTTTTTTAGGGTTATTTATAGATGTAAATTGGAAGTATTTTTTTTTTTTCATAAAATCATGTTCATAAGATCACCATTTTTTGTTTCCAGGATCCGTTTCTAAAATACTTGGTTTTATATTGATTTTTTTAGAGTTAATTGTCCCCACTCCCCTCTGTCTGCTAAATGATTGTATACTGCACGTGTCCACACGTGAATAAAATCACAGTAGTAGTAAATATAATGAAGTTATAAAAAACTATCTGAGTTTGCTCTGGGTAGGGTTACCAGAGCCAAACAGCTTATATAATGTACTCGGAAAAGGAAAAATTCATACAAATCCAGTAGAAAAGTAGTTTTTAAGACGTTTTTAGCCGCGTGAACACAAATTCGGCATTCGTAACTACGGAACTCTACACTGTGCGTGGCCCAGTACGAGGCCTGTTTTTTTCATTGGAAATATATGTACTTCATCTTTTTGTCTCGATGGTACTAATATATTTTGTCCCTCGACCATACACTACTGCTACATTACATGTACTAGGATGTTTACAGCTAAATAAAATAAAAGTTTTAATAATTCTTAATTAATTAATTAAACATATTCATTTTAATTGTACTTAAGTAAGTATTTGGATAATTTAATTTTCCAGAAAGCCAGCCATTAGTATGTACCTACTACCTATACTTCCAAATTACGCACAAAGATGATATGGTTAATTACCTCTTCACATCACAATATAGCAATCAATACATTTTAAAAACTGTACATTGTTCTCTTTTATTAATTACTACCTTCCTTAGGCATTTATTACAAAGGTATCCGCAATCTTACAAAGTGTAAAATTAATTTCTTTCAGTTAATTACAAGAGAATCTGAGGTTGTTTCAAATATTCCAACAACTTGCCTTGGAAACATAAAAATCACAGATATTTTGTGCCGAAGTCCTTTTCGGAGCGTTACTACTTTTGACATTGGTATTTTGATACCTTTTTCATTGAAGAGGATAGTTTTAAACATTGCTTTGAAAAAATCTTGGACTTTATACCTATTAGTTTTCAAATCACACCATGTTATTTACGAGTACCTAGTATTACCAACATCAAAATGTAACTTGTATATGTTATTTATATTGGTTCATAATATTGTTTATTATAGCGTTAAGGAACCCGACTGAATAGTCAGCATTTTTAAGCATTGTATAAATAATTAATATTTAATTGTCATAGTGGTTAGAGGAATGTAGGCGTAAGTAAACATTTTACTCGAGCAACATACGCAACATGCGTTGACTGGAGCCTATCTCAAGTCTTAGGCAGTTGAATACCTTAAGAACTAATGTATAATAAATGATTCACAGTCACCAAGCAATTAATTTGTGACTGTAGTTCCTTAGACACCCTGTAGTTACATTTTGTATATGATGATTGGAGGGCTCCGCTTGTGTGGAAGGACTGAAGACTATAAGCCATTTAATTTACTACGCTACTTTAAAATACTGTTATTTTAAATTAATAATGTCATACGTTTTTATAATAACGACATTAATGTCCTGCCCATCAAAACTTGATAGTATCTACTTTTGCCAAACCTTTTAAGATTTTACGGCATCATATATTCGTAACCTATTTTTGTATTGTTGTATGTTGTTTCTTCTAATTCTAAAATATGCGAATTTAAATCATCTCATTAATGTTATTGTTAATTTATATCTTTGTACTTTGTGCCAAATTATCTTACATGTTTAATGTGTAGTATAATGTAAATATTTAATAAATTATTTGCTATTATTCGTTCACATTTGGCGGTCTGATTGGCTTGGCTGATTTAGGAATTGAGAGAACTCATACGCTCAAATAATATTTAGCGATAATATATACATATTGTATGTCATCATTTGTCACAAATAAATTCAAATAAATGTAATAAAATAAACTTGCTTTCATTTAAAAGCTCCCAAAAAATAAAATTCATCACTATCCTTTTTATTTTTTATTGAACTTGAACAAGTAGTATCCCGTTTTGAAGCATAACATAGCATAAGCATGTCATCTGAATCCAACATAAACTTGACAGAACGACCTACTGGGGTTCAACATATAGTTATTGTACCTATAAATCTGATAATATGATTTCACAGGTGTAGACCGTATCTAAAGCTAAGAATTATCACTTTAGGAGACAAAGGTTTGCTTTTAACTTAGCACTCAAATTCACTGGCGTCAGATTCATAGGTAGTGGTTTCAAACATGAAAATCAGGAAGAAAGTGCGCTAAGGGTAGTCTACTAAGCAAACTGTTTCCATAGAAAATATAGGGCATGAGGCGCCGCGCAGCGACTCTGACACAAAAAAGCTCTCTCGTCTGACATCGGTTATACATATAGGCTCATCCATACTATTCTCATCAGCGTTATTAAAAGAAGCACAAGTTGTAGGACAACACTCAGATTCAGGTCAATGACTAAATATGTATACATGAATATCAAAGACAACCTGGAATGTTTTTACCTAATTTGCTTTTTCGATTATGGTTCTCAGCTGTTTGTGGTTCATGTGGGTGGTGTAATCTAATATTTATAATAATTTATTTTTATTTAGAATCTAACAAACATATTATTTTGGTATCTTCCTGTCTATCTTAAGGTTGTCTTATAAACAATGCAGATAATTAATGGATTTTGAATATTCAATACGGTTTACTCACATATAGTGTAGTCAGAATCATTAATAAATTGAATATTCAGAAATGCTGTCTGATTTCAATCTATATAAAAGATCATCAAGTTATCTTTAGACCCAATCAGAACCGTTTTCTTTAAATCAAAACTTTGAGGGCTACGAAACTGTCTAGTCACCGCTCCTAACACTCTCTTACTTAATTTCACATCAACATTACTCTGGAATGCCTAAGTGATAACAGTAATAGAAGTTAAAGATAACGTTCCCGGATTCTCAACCTCAAAAGTGTTGTTACATTTTACAGATCATTCATGTATGTCATTTATATGTTTGTGGGTAACTCACTACTTATTTTGTCAGAAAGTTGAAAATTTGATAGGATACACTAGATTTACAACCTATGTTGCTGTTGTAAATTCTTTATTGTACATAAAAAGTCACAATTGAAATACATATAAAACACACACGTACAACATGTACGTACAAATGTTTTGCACTTCCTCTCACATCAAAATCATCATACAGGTAGAGCCTAGTCTGTTCCTTTGTGGTCTGTACTGCAGGTGTTTGACTGTAACATTTCACCTAAATCTTACATGTGTCTATCATCTCAGCCTATATCATTCCACTGCTGGACCAAGGCCTCTGGGCCATCACCACGCAGGGCAGCCGGGTTGGTGATCCCAATATACGATAAAATTTATGCACAGAAGACACCGCTGCCCGTCTTCTGTTATATAACCTTCCTTAGTCGCCTCTTACGACACCCCTCGGAGAGTAAAGGGATCGTGACAAATCGTATTCTAGTTTGTCATCTCTACACAACCAATACTTGTGTTACATACGTCATATCTATGAAATGCTCGTGTAAATAAATAAATAAAAATATTTTGTTTCATTTCCATTATGTATAAATAAAGAAATACAAATCCTTGATCCTAATAGGACATATCGATTATCTCGAATATTATTCGATTCGATATATTAGTACCTGGGTGACCGAGCTTTGCTCGGTTACATCTCAAACATTAACTTAATTTTTTTAAGACAATTATATATTTATATTAAGACAGTTTATATATAATTTTTTATTTACAAAATAAAAAATTATATATAAACTTGAACATAAAAAAAAACAAAAGTAAGTCACCGAGTGGGATTCAAACCCGTAACACACTTTCTGGCGGTCCGCATCCTTAACCGCTGAGCCAAATGGATGGCGGCCGGCTCGACGAAATTAGCGACCATATTTTGCTTGGAATGAAAACGCATAAAAACTCGAAAACACGCGTTTTCCCAAACATAAGACTAATCTAGATCGATTGTTTACCCCCGAAAACTCCCATATACCAATTTTCTGCGAAATCGTTAGAGCCGTTTTCGAGATCACAGAAATAAATATACGAGTATTGCTAGTTTAAAGGTATTAGATTCGAAACAGTAAAAAATATGTTATTTAACTCAAAGTAAAAAAAAATCGTATTCCTATTACTAACACCACTGAAACTCCTTCCATTTGAGTCGTGGTTGACGAACTATAGGTATTTTAGGGGGTACTTTTTAATTTTGACACGAGTGTCGGAAGTGTATCACATTTAGATAAACGAAAAATAACTGCGTCAGTTTAATATTTTAATCGCCTAAACGCTTGCAGGATTATCATAACAATCAGGATTAGAAGGACGCTCCATTTCCGGCGGGGTCGTGTACATTCGGCAAGGTGATACCGGTCTGTTAGCGGTATTCCGATAAATAGAGGTAGGTATATTTACTTTCAGGATATAGTGGTAGGTTGTAAAAATATATTGCTCTTTAACCTTGAGTAAACTCGATTATGTTTATATGTTGTACTTCCAGGCGCAAATGATTCCCTTTCCTATTACTTTACGAATTAGTTATGCAGTTGAGAGTAGACGTCCTACTAAAACCATCAACCTTCCTTATTAAATGCTAAATATGTTTGAACTTGTTTTCCTTGTACTGAGGAAATACCGAAGTGTTGGATTAAACTAGATAGCTCACATGTCTATACGAGTACATAAACCTGATTAGCTAAGACGTTCCTTAGATATTACTGCGATTATGTACCTTTTCAAGCTTGAACCAAAAAGCAACACTTGATGCAAAACAACTTCTCAATCCGGGCCGTAGTCCGCGCCACGTGTTAATCCCATAATAAATTAAAGTATCGGACTCTTTAGCTCTAATGAGTTAAGTAGTTGCCAAAAAACAATACTCAAAAACATTCATTTACAAAAAGTACTGGATTTTGTTTTGAATGAAAATTGTAATTACGTTGTATTATTTTTAAAGCTTTAAAAACTTTATTTAGTACTTCTACATGCTTGTCAAACTGTTCATAACAGAACATAAATATCGTTTCTTTTTCATTATAAACTGTACTTTTTTCTTTGTTTCATTAACGTTCGTAATGAAAACGTGATTTGAAAGCGTTGGACTCTCGAGTCGATAGCTCTAACGACAAGTGAGACTTGTTAAACAAATGCGGCTCGAGTCGCTGCGTCTCGCTCGCCGCCGCCGCCGCCTGGCCAAACGAGGTATTTTATTTCATTACTAAATTGCTTTATATCTTAGAGAAAATTGACGTAGTTTCATTTAGGTTCTTAATAAACAATAAGGTAAATAACTAATAAAAACACAAATTTGTGACTTATATGTAGACACCTACAATCACACTATCACACTATTATTATAAAGGTGAAAGTTTGTGTGTGTGGGTGTGTGTATGTTTGTTATTTCTTCATGCGCAAACTGCTAGACCAATTTTGATAAAATTTGGTATGCAGAAATCTGACAACCTGGATTAACAAACACATAGGCTTCAGCGGATAACACAGTGGAGCGGAGGAACTAGTTGATTTATCGAGTAATAAATTCTTACAAATCCAAACTAGTACGTAGATTGGATTAAAACATGTAATATTAAATATGTATAACTACATAAGTATATTTGTGACCCGTATACCTATTATACTTTTAAAATAAACCTGCGAATAATACAAGTAGGTTAATTTTTATGACAGGTTAAACTGTTTTACCCAACAAGCCTACAAATACAATTCATATGAATAAAAAAAATCATATAATTATAATGTTCCATCACTGGAGAAATGAATGACTTAGTTAAATCATTATTGTATAATTGGCATCCATCATGAAAACGTGAAGCGTCCCCGGACTCTCGAGTCGATAGCTCTAACGACGAGTGAGACTTGTTAAACAAATGCGACTCGAGTCGAGTTGCCCGGCCAAACGAGGGGTTTTATTCCGCTACAAAATTGCCGAACACTTAACTCGATTCAGATTCAATGAAAAACCTTTTTTATGGTTGTTTCATTTCGTGAAGGAAATAGCATAGTATATTTAATTTTAATTTACCTACTTGTTATTTTATCTTTCTTTTAAAAATTCTAAGTAAGTTTCTATTTAAAATCTTTTTAAACTACGATGACACAGCCAGTCATATTACATATATGACTATGGCTGTGTCATAAAACGAACCTACATAGAATATACAACATATTATTAACCCTATGATCGAATATATCTTTGTTTAGACATTTATTGCATAAGAAGGGTCTATCTATAATATAGGGTAAGAAGACGCTATCGAGCATTTTTGACGTACTTATACAAAGTTGCACACAATACTTTTTCTACGACTATATTAACATAACAAAATACAAAATTAAACAAAGAAAAATAATAAAGTGTTTGACATAATAATATGGTTTATTGACGTCTTTCTAGTGACCAAGTGACTATGTTAAAAGAACGTTTTTCTTATGTCGGCAGTGTGGTAAATTAAAAGAAAAAAGTTCTAAGTCTATGGCTAGAAGTATCTTTTTGGCGAAATAACGACACATATGCTATTATGGGATACTATATACTTTTCCGAAATCATAAATTATATCTATGTTCTTACATGTGTTCATGACTTAAAAGTACAGGAGTAGAGAAAACTACTAATAGAGTAAAATGCTATTTTATTTATTGGACAGTTACATGGACTTGAATGTGTCAAAAGTATGGCGAATGTACAGCTATTTAGAGATATGACCGTCATTATTTAGCCGCAATATATTTATGAAGTTGTTGTGATAATATTGACTAGAAAATGGAAAAAGTTTTCAAATATTATTGCCAAATGGGGAGGGAGATCGACTAAGGACACTTTGTTTATATTTTTCATCAGGCCAACGAACCAGATAATTAGATCATCTTTTAATAAAACGTACCGACGAAATAATCAGAACACGGTTCAATAAACATAAAATGTCTACAAAAAAGTAAAAATTTAAGAAATTCTTTCTTTCTTATTTGTGACGATCATTAAATAGAGGTCAATGTCAAAAATGTATATTTTAGTATAAAATATCTAATATACAGGAGTTTTAATTTCAACAAGATAAAATATAACATGAATACTAACTAAATGAATTAAAAAATGTACCATTTACGACTATTTACATCTATTTCCTGATGGTAAATATAAAGTGTATAAAAACTAAGGCTAAGGGAACGTTATTGTGTTTACACAAATAATTTATAGATTTGAATCTATTTTCTATGTACCTACATGTAAGTACTAGACACATTTGGAAAGCTAGATATTTTGCAATATGTGTTAATAGATGTAAAATGTTTTTGTGACAAATACTGGTGAACTATAAAATTGACATTTCATAGAATGCCCTTTCATCGCCTGCCACACAGCCACTGTGGTACAAAGTTAAACGTATAGGGCAAAGCAATCTCGGCCGGAGCCGAGCTATAAAAGCGATGGCCCGTATCCACGAGCTATATCCGTCTAGATCGGCCACAGAACCCTAGTTACGATACAGTCTTTATATAACTTTCCTACGTATCTTGTCATTGATAAAGCTTATATATATTTATAGAGAATTAAAATAACTACTTAATTGCCCGTTATAGATTGCTTACAGCGTGTAACTTAATAATAATGCACCTGAATAAAATGTTTTTAACGTAGACAATAGATACTTTTTGTTAGAAATGGCCTTTTCTTTTAGAAGTGCAGACACAGAGTTTTCACCTTGACTGTTGAAGCATCATTAAAAATGTGACGCAAAGAGAGAAATTTATTGAACCTGCTATGTTCTTGTTAAACCTATAACAAGAAAATCGCAGGATCGATAAAAAAATAATTGAAATCATTTGCAACATGAAAAAATTTAAAATTGGTATCGCATGCTCGTAAATAATTTGTGAGAGCGTGAATACGCTCTGTAATTTTAAAATGTTAATTGGTAGAACAATTTGTTTTTACTTCACGTTCCAAAGGAACTTTCAGCTTTTTATTTTCACTTAGAACATTGAACATAATCCGCTGAGACCCATTCAAATAATGGTAATGACTAGTAGGGCAATATTAGAAGAAAAACTTTCTTACTTATTAATAGTAACAGATACATAACTGTTACTAGGATCCCTATTTAATCTGCGTAGAGGTCTCTACCTAAATTCGTTTGAAGATTAACAAAGTGTGCCTTTGTTTACTCAATTTTCAAAGTATTCAAACTTGATCAAGTTAGCTGGCCAACGTTGATCTTTACGGCATCTAATTTGAAGGAAGGGCAATCATAATAAGTTTATAATTTCCAAAGAAACAATAAAATGAATTCAAAGGAAACTTTCATCAGAGATTTTGAAATAAAAGCTTCAATGGATGTAGGTCATTTGGTAGGTACTTAAGCTTGAAGAATGACAGAAATAAATTTGTCACAACGGCATTTTCATAGTAGCCTACGCTCAAACAGATTACGGATATAAATTAGAAGTTGAACGCCGTTGCAGATTGCGATAATTTTAAAATATGTAGGTACTGCTTCCTATCTTTTCTTTATTTTTTAAATGCATGTACATATCTGCTTAGGTATTTAGGCAGTAGCAGCCCAAAAGCCGCAAATATATTAAACCTAATCTTCAACCTACAGACTAAATTATGTACCATATAATAAAATAATAAACGGAAACAGCGGAATTACCTGTAAAGGTTTACAACTATGACTGTTACTATTAATATCTAAAATTAATATTTTCATTAATTACTGTTAATTAATTACTAAGAAGGTACGAACATTCCAAAGAAAAAGCGCAAGACGATGCAAACGATCATAAATCATAATTTTCTTTCAACATGAACAACGCGATAGAACAAATAAGCGGCCAAGTGCGAGTCGGACTCGCCCATGAAGGGTTCCGTAGTAGTTTTTTTTTAAATTTTTATATTTAAGTTGATTGAATGAAAGGTAAATTGCAGTTTATGACATATTAAAAAAAAACTTCTTACTAGATCTTGTTCAAACCAATTTTCGCTGGTAGTTTTTATGGTAATGAACATCATATATTTTTTTTAGTTTTATCATTCTCTTATTTTAGAAGTTACGGGGGGGGACACACTTTTTTCCACTTTGGAAGTGTCTCTCGCGCAAAGTATTCAGTTTGGAATAAAATGATATTAGAAACCTCAATATCATTTCTAAAGACCTATCCATACATACCCCACACGTATGAGTTTGATGAAAAATATTTTTTTGAGTTTCAGTTCTATGTATGGGGAACCCCAAAATTTATTGTTTTTTTTTCTATTTTTGTGTCAAAACCTTAATGCGGTTCACATAATACATCTACTTACCAAGTTTCAACAGTATAGGTCTTATAGTTTCGGAAAAAAGGGGCTGTGACATACGGACGGACAGACAGACAGACAGACATGACGAATCTATAAGGGTTCCGTTTTTGCCATTTGGCTACGGAACCCTAATAAAACGATCTTAGTTGAACGTTAAATACATACCTATTTACGACTCATGTTTTTTTTCCATTTAGTTACCCTGATATAACTTTGATTTTTGTTGACTGTGAAATAAAATACTGCGTGAGACCATTTCGCTACAACTAGCCTCTGACATTACTTAAATAAGTAGCTATTAGTGCACTCGAAGGTACTCCTATATTATTACAATTTGAAAACGAATATTGTCACTTCATGAACACCTGTAGATATCCAAACTTACTTACTATTTATTATAAGTAAGACATGACTTGATTTAGTGGTTTATTTTATGAAATTTAAGTGGTTTTGTGGATCTTGCGGATACATGTCGTTTCAAAATCGTATTTTTTTTTACGCTTAACAATATAGAAATGATTTTAATTCAGTATAAATTTCGGTAAGTGTTCCAAACTTAAACCACATTCTCCCTCTAGAGGTGAATGAAATTCAGTGCAATTTTCTTTCTCTATGTTCATTCTTGGTCCAGAGGCTGAAATATATTTAATACATTTTTCTTTCCCTGTTTTTAACAGATTAAAAATGACTATTGTTATGTTCGCTTTTTGTGCCACAAAATGTGACTTTTTAGAGCAAGTGGTACCAAAATACTATTATGTAACGTTAAACTTAACAAACTTAATACTGACTATCTGAGGGAAATCTAAGAGTTAGTAATAAATAGCAAAATACTGCCACTATTAGTATCTTTCAGACGCCAATTAGTAGTAAATACACTTAAATCCTGATACTTGGTTTAAATAGAATTTCTTCTAACCAGATTCCTTACCGGAACACATTTAGCGAATGCTCGGCAATTACTCACCACCCCAGATAGGTATTTAAGGGTACACTTAACACAAATTGAGGGCTCTTTTTCATTCCTCTATACAATCTTGGGGGTTGACGTATAGAGTGGCGTTGTTGATAGGATTAGACAGGAACGTTTATTTAAAAACTGATTTTGTAAAAAATTATAAAAACCCTTTTTTTCAGTTCCAGGAACTTTATAGTACAAAGACCTACTTACGTGATTCCGGTTTTACATGTTAATAACGCAACAGCACGCAATATTTTGAATCAAAGATCTTTTCAATACTCATAAGGATTAGTGTGTATATATATATGTCGCAGTGGGATTGCATAATCCGCTGTTATTCAAAAACTCTATCTATTTGGCATTACAGCTCGGTTTTGTAATATAGCTGAAAATCGATCAGGTAGATCGTCCAATGTGTTACGTTTAACAAACTAGCTTACGTAAGATTGTAGAACGACTAGTTCCGAATTCTGCCACTTGTGGCTTGTGAAGTGTCAGTGTAATAACAACAAATATGGCCTCCCATAAAGTAATTTCTTCGCCGCGTTCCGGGACTAAGATGTTTTTATCGAGAGATATCTGGGGCATCGTTTGTAATTTCGGAGTGCAAAAGATTGAAAAGAATAAAGCAGACCTTTAGCTTGGATCCCATATTGTTATTTCGACGCCCGCCTTCCGGCAAGATGGAAAATTCACGTGGATCAATTGGCCGTAAGAAATCGCTGCGCCATTGAGTTGTCGGGTTTACAAAATTTCTATATTTCTAATCCAATTGCATCGAGCTGATTATCACTCTTCATTAGTGTTTTATGGTGTTGGAGACTGAATTATTTAGTAAGGAGTTGAATTGAGGTTTTATTTCCATCCCACGAGTAATGTATAAATAATAAAGAACAACTATTGTCCCCTCATACAATATTTTGTTTGGTAACACAGTTTTATTCAATAATGGTAACCCTATATGCTATCTCAACGCTAGCTGTTTTGTTAAAACGTAATTACGTAACTCATTGACAATCGAGCTGAACTATTTTCAGCTAGATTTTTTGAATAACAACGGATTATACAATTCAACTGCGACATATATATATATCATCAGTTTGAACGAGCACTTACTGTCAAAACTAAACTGACTGTCTGAGTACTGTAACTAAACTGACTGTTTTTTTCGACCCCGAGTTTTCACTGTTTTCACAGTGAAAACTCGGGGTCGAAAAAAATTTTCATTGCGTGAATTTAATTTGGTTCTAAACCGTGTGCGTGGTTGGGGGTCAGGCGGGCTGGTAAAATTAATTATTCAACAGGATTGCGAGTGTAACTCATCGCCGGCGGCTCGCAGCGGCACCATTACCTACATTACAGCTGATCTGATTCATAGCCCGCTCGGTTAAATATTGTTGGCCGCAACCGTATCAATATTTACCGGTTTGTGCCAACCCTGTTAGGAGAATGTTTATTCACTCTTGCGAGAAATGCTTATTTATTGCTCAAGCTGCACCTTACAATTTAGCATATTAGTGGTATAAGTTAAGACAGTTACTTTCCGTTTGATAATTTTATGGTTGGCTTTTAATAATGAATTGTAGATTTGAATATTTCACTCTGATAAATTGATCTTAGGATTCGGAATTTGATCGGTTTAATCAATTAATTTTCCAAAAACTTTATGACTATCTACTGTTCGTCATATTTTCCAATATTTGCTTTCAAAACTATATACTTATTGAAATTCTACAACAGTACGTGAATCAATGGAAGGAAATATAATACGTTGGCACTCGCGGTGACAAACTTTGCAGCCACAAAGAAAATAGGAAAAGGTTGGAAAAAAGCAATATTGCTTATAACGCCTTCTTTTTCTACTTTGCTATTTCTGTCACGCATCTAGAAACTAAACTTTATCGTTCTTGATGTAGCTTGCGTTTGCCATGTATTTAATTTGTAAAAAAAAATACATTTTTATGTATACCGAGTAAAAAAGAATTCGTACATTCTATCCAAATATATAGTAGAATCCATTTTTACTCTCAGTTATTTTAAATGATCTTAGGAAAAAGTTATCTCTTCGTAGTAAAAAAAAAAAGATAAAAACACATATTTAGATACAAATTAAAAAATTATGTTATATCAGTATTATGGGACTTACCGCGATTAATATCGTTTTTTGCCAGATACTAATGCTAATAACAGTAATTGTGACCGTGAAACTAAAATCATAGGTATATTGAAAAATCATGTTATCACGAAAGAGTCACTTAGCAATCTTTTATTACGAATTTTCTATACGATCCTTGAAGACGAGACAGTCTTCTCAGAATTCGCAAAGTGTACAAAAGCCGTGATCGTTCAACCGAGAAGCGGTGTGACACCAGAAGTTTGGTCACCGGACTTAAATGCAGATTCACTGTTCTTAACTTTTCTATTAAATCACTTGAGATAATTTGCGTTGTCAACCGAAATAACAATAAGGCTGCCCTAAAATGCTAACAAATTTTGAAAATCTTCTTCCGGCGTATTTAAGTTTAAAGGAAAAGTTTTCAGTGGGGTTTCAATTATTTCCTGTTAAACACATATATAACGGAGAGAATAGCGAAATTGATTGTTTAGTTTTAATTTAATTTATCTGCAGGTAAAGATATCGTTATGTACACGCGTATGTATTGTACCTAATTATGAATGTTAGCGTAAACTGCATCAAAACCGGCCCAGTAAATTCGGGGTTTATCGTGTACAGACCAACATTCAATCAGACAGATATACGCGCCGGCTGAGTTCATTTTATTATTATTTTAAATTGAAAACATAAATTTAAATATTTGAATCCCTGATAAAAATTAATGAAACTAACATAAATAGCCATCTTCACATGATGTGCCTACTATTAATATAGTAGGTAAGTACATACCACGTACTTCTAACCTTTATATTCATGTAAAAAATTCGTTGAATAAGTATTTGTATATACGGTAGTTTAAACTCAAAAAGCTAGTAAATAAATAGCTATGGTAAAAGTATGAAAGAGACTATTAATGTATCTTTTGAAAGAATGAGATACACTAGTAGCGAGCGCTAGATGCAAGATTACCGTCTCTACGAGAACGTATGAGGGACTCTTTTCACTGAAAATTGTCTGAAAACATCCCGCATTCATCAACAAAACTGCAATTACGTACTTGACACAGCTGTCTAGTCTAACTATAAATACGATTCATAGAGCAGTCTTCTCCTTTTAGTATCTTTAATAACTTATATTAGTGTCAGATTTTATAGATAGTGGTGTTTGATGAAACGGACATGTAAGAGGGAAAGGGGTATATACTCAATGGTTAGTACATACATATATAGTCTAATAGTAGGTAGATTAACGCTAGGGCGCTACTTTGAATCCAGAGCGTAACGCAGGAGAGTCACGAGCGTAGCGAGTGATTCTACGATGGAATCCTTAGTGAAGCGAGAGATTCAAGTATTTCAACCAAAGTAAAAATATTACCGTACCCGAGTAGAACACTCTACTTTTCATCTCCATCTATAGGAAAAACTAGCAAATACAAAACAGAATATAAACAAAAGTAAAACACCTATACACACCTATATACACCTTATCAGAGTTCAAATACTAATCTTTATTTGGTGTCGTTTGCATTTAATAAATACTAAGAAATAATTTTTTGGAGGCCACCAACTTCTGATAAAATTTTCACTTGTAACTTTGTTTGCGTGGTCCTACATATCTCTTTATTTTTATAAGTAAACTTAATATATACTATCGGCTTAAACTCACGAAAAAGTATTTTTTACACAAATAACTACAAATCAATAAAATAAAACTTACAACTTCTGTAATTACTTTGAATCAAAGACAAAAATTCGCTTTATTAATTATACTTATGTCTTTTTTCGAAGTGAAGATCATTAAAATTTACCAAGATCATTAAAATTCACCCATGTCGACGTCGATATGTATTCCAAATTTAATAAATACAACGCCTGTGCCCTTTATTTCTTGTTTTAAAACGCTCAGCGCCATATGTATAATTTTTGATAAACCTTGATTGTTTTACTATTGTGTCTGGAATCCATGGCGGTCAATGGGTTAAAACTAAATTCTTCTTAATTTTTTACTCGACTGCCAACATTATTTTTGATTTTAATTATATTCGTGTTCAGTTTTCAAATTGTGTTTTAATCCCTAGAGATTTTATTTTTACTTTTCAGTCCCAAAAGCATCACCAGTAAACTTTTGCTCCAAATGTTTTGGGATGAAAACGTCGTTTTTCGAGTAGATGAAATGAAAAAAGTATAAGCACGTAGGAAGACAGTTATGAAGGACTGAGTTGGAAACAATGTACTTTCTCGTTAGTAGTTCGACGTGCGCCGTAGCTTCTTCAAAACTACGTGACTGAGTGAGTGTCGTAACGTGACGTCTAATAATCTAATAAATCGGCCAGGTGCGTGTCGAGCCACGTTCAGAGTAGAGTTCCGAAGTTACACGCGTTACACCGTGGAAACTTTATTTTCCATAATTTTACTGTTATTTATTTATTTAATTTATTACACTTAAAATCTTAAGATATCTTATAGAACAAAAGGTACAACTTAATGCTAAGCATTGTCTACCAGTCACCTTTATCACGTAGCAGAAAAATGGTAGATTTACATGTTCACTACCCATTTTATTGGAACATTTTGTTAAGTAATTGGCGATCTTGACCATAGGATTGCTATTTTTTTTAGATCATGTAGCAATAACTTCGATATTATTTGAACTTTGGTTCATAATGAATCAAAATTTATTCTATGTTTTCATTTATTGCAGGCGTATTTATATTCGTAATTTTTAACCCCCTACAAAAAACAATGGTTTGCCCCCTACAAGTTTGTCTGTGTGGCTATCTATGGCATCGTAGCTATCGAACGAATAAACCCATTTCAATGCAGTTTTTTACGTGAAAGCAAGTTCTCTTGCATTGTTTTATAAAAAACGGTTCAGCTGTTTAAAAGTTTTTGGGGGTTAATGCTTGAAAGTCGGCTGGCAAATATATTAAAATTAAATTAATTCCGCCATTTGTTAAAAGTATATTTATACTTTGGAACAATAAAGTTTGATAAAAATTAATAAATAAAAAATAACAGCTGGCGCGATGACTGATATCAATACCTCTTAACATCGGTGGAAATATGTAATTCCGCCCCTTTTCATTAAATGGCGTGGTCAAAGTTTTTTTTTATTTGCCTGGCAAATAAACTTCTTTTTTTTTAACGTTTATTTTAGCTTGTTATGAACATTCAATAACGTTTGTTAATTAAGTTTTGATATGTTACCATATCAAAACTTGAGACCATAACAGAACGTTCTCTGAGACCATAACATCCGGCAGGAAGGAAATCCTCGCACAAACGGAAATATTAGTACCGACACAATCCCAGAGTTTATGAGCCATACTAAACAATGGTGAGGCTGTACCTTGTAACTATAACCTTGTAAATTTCAATTAATTATTTTATAACAATTACTCAGTGCACTAACAGTTTTTCAAAACGCGCACTTGATTAATCTATAAAACAATAAATCTTTTTTTAAGTTGTCTTAGAAGATTACCACATTTGGTAAATGAGCAATTAAAACGTCCAGTAATTTAAGTTTATTTAAAACTAACTCGTACTACAAAATAGAACAAGATAATACATGTTTATACACTTTTGTACAACATTTCTTTGGCATGCAAATTAGTAGATTATTAACCAAGGGGATAAAGCAGTGTCTTCTGTCGCGGGTGACGACTTAAATCGTGAGCGCAACGAAGGATTCGAGGTTAACTCCCGAGCGAAGCGAGGGAGTTAAATACTTAAATCACGAGCGAAGCGAAGGATTTAGGACGAGTCCTGAGTGTAGCGATAGATTTAAGTTCACCCAAGACGAAGACAGCTTTATCACCGAGGAAAATACTCTACTTTTCGTACCATTTGCGAAAAATATAAAGACAAACAAGAGATAAGCATTTATTAATTAATTAATTGTAAATAAATATAGGTACGCAGAAAACTTAGCCCTTTGCTTTTTCTTTCTGGAAAACTAAACAACTGGTGTAAACAAACAATAGGTAACGGGCTAACGGGAGTTTTTGGCGGGAAGTCAAGGGGTTCAGTTGAAGTTTGCTATATATTGTTCTGCAAATTGGTTCTAGTGTACTTTATAATATGAAATTGATGTAGTTTGGTGTTATAAATGCTTATTCGCACGGACAATATGTAAAATGTTTAAAGTGGACAGTCATAGTGCGGCTGTAGTATATTTATTTGCGGACTGCGGTGGATGTCTTTGGGCGCCGTCCACCACTCAATCGGCTATGAAAACCAGTGGACTCGTATAGATTTGTCGCCAGAAGCTCCCTTGAAGCAATCAAAAGACTAATACCAACCTTCGATTGTGTTGAGTAGTTAGGGTTAGGATCAGGAATAAAGAAGAGATAATTGAAGACGGGCTCTAAAGGACCAGTATCCAGAGCCGTACATTTATTATAAAAAAAAAACAAACAATAACATGACTTGATTTAGTTGTTTATTTTATTAAATTTAGATGGTTTTGTAGATTTTGCGGATACGTGTTGTCGATTCAAAATCGTTATTTTTTTACGCTTTACAATATAGAATTGATTTCAGTTCAGTATAAATTTCGGGGAGTATTCCAAACTTAAACCACATTCTCCCCCTAGAGGATGAACGAAATTCAGTACAATTTTCTTTCCCTGTTTTCATTCTTGGTCTAGAGGCTGAATGAAATTCAGTACAATTTTCTTTCCCTGTTTCTAACAGATTGAAAATGACTATTGTTATGTTCGTTTTTTGTGCCATAGAATGTGACTTTTTTGAGCAAGTGGTACGAAAAAAACATTACCATCAGCCCCCTTGCTTTGGAGGAAGAATATAACTACGTATTTAAAAAAAAACGACGGGTTGCACTCTGGGAGTGCCGGCAGAAGTGAAAACTTGAATATTAACGTTGTGCATTTTTGATATTTTGGAATGGTTAGGGAATAATTTTGCACGAATTGCTTTAATTATCAGTATAAAATATTTCAAATCTTTTCTGAACCACAGTCTGTCACAAATGTCACAAGCATGACCAAATTCATTTTTAACAAAATCATTTTCAAATACACAGCAGTATGGCCACTACACAGACGGTCGAGCCATCAGCTGTCACCATCCATGGATGCGCGTAGCACGCTGTAACATAAACACACACGAACATTCGCGCAAGCGCCCTGCGCCGTCTTACGAATTTTCGATCAAGCCACGTGTCCTGACGCGAGTTTAAAATTTTTACCCATTCCAAAAAAAGAGCACAACGCCGCTAAAGAAGTTTTCACTTCAAAAATAAAATTATAAACCTTGAATTGCACAATCACTCTTTACGTAACTATTCATACATATACACGAGTATAGAGAGATAAACATCACCCGCATAAAATTACCCTTACAACTCCTCTTTTGAAACTTTATCTTGTTATATAAGTTATGGCATTTCAGTGTCCATTAGTGCGGTTTGAAACATCAGAAAATAACTGATTTTCTTGAATAAATATGCTGTGCAACATAATACATACGTACTACATGCATAATCCTATCCAACTCCTACTAATATTATAAATGCGAAAGTGAGTTTGTATATTTGTTTGTTTGTTACCTCTTCACGCTTCAACTACTGAACCGATTTGAATGAAATTTGGTATGGATAAAGTTTGAGACTCGGGGAAGAATAAAGGGAAGAGGGAAGGGGAAGAATATATATATACTTTTTAAAGATAAAGATAATTTATTTGCCAAACATTTGTTACAAGATATTAGTACATTCAATTTCGTCCAATCATGTTTACCATCACCGGTGTGCAAATGTAATTAGAAAGGCTATCTATACCTATGCTACCTATATTACTATACTATAATAATATACTTAATCTATGGACCTTATTATATAAACCAAAATCTATTTACAATTTATGAGATAAGAAATCCTTAATACTATAATAACATTTGTCTATCAAAAATGACTTAAATTTTTTCTTAAACAAAGTAACATTTAATTCTTTATATTGTTTTGGTATTTTATTATATATTATCGGTGCCATACCTAATAGACAATAATGCAATAAAGCAGTTTTTGATGGATGTATGCACAATTTGTCTTCACGTCGGTTTCTTTCTACTCTATCAGATAACTTAGGAAACAGGTGAGGATTACTTTTTACAAATATAGCTGTTTCCATTATATATAATGACGGAAATGTTAGAATCTTATGTTTTTTAAATATCGGTTCACAACTATCTGTACTTTGTAATCCGAACATTGCTCGAATACAGCGCTTTTGCATTTTAAATACTAGATCTGTATCGGTGGAATTTTCCCAAAAAATTATACCGTATCTAAGGACTGATTCAACTAGGCCATAGTATGCAGTTATTAGTGCATCAGTATTTACTTCATTAGATAACCTATACAGGGCATAAGATGAACTACTAATCCGTTTACAAAGGCTTTCAATTTTAACCTACAGTCGATTATTATTCCAAGAAATCAAGTAGATGGAACATTAGATACAATATTGCCCTGGTATTCTAAGTTAAAATTGTTCGCTTTTTTAGGTCTTTAAGTAAAATGCATAATGTTAGTTTTATCAAGGTTTATTTTTAAATTATTATTATCAAGCCATGTTATTATTGAGGCTAATGTCGAGTTTACGTCGAATTTATATGATTTTTTTGTCCGTGCATTTAACTGTTACTGTACTATCATCAGCAAATAATGTTATACTATGTTTGATATTCATAGGAAGATCGTTAGTATAGATAATAAAAAGGAGAGGCCCTAAAACACTACCCTGCGGAACTCCATATGATACACATCTTTCATTTGATGTGTAATATTTTTCTGTTTTAGATTTAAAATCAAATTTAGATATTTCTATTATTAGACGACGATCTTTATCCCGAAATTTCGAAATTTCCGAAATCCCGAACAGCTAGTACGTATATAAATGTAACGATGTTTCAATAAAGCTCCGTGCTTCATGTTATTATACTCACCTCATTTTTCCATCATTTCATACCGGCCGTCTTTGAAATTTTATTTTTAAATTTTATTTTTAAATTTTATTTTAAATTTTAATTCTTCACACGTTCCTCCTCATCATTCTGACGCATTCCTCTACCGTCTCTCATAATGAAAGCAACTAACTTCTTAATAATGGTTTAATCAATCAGTCAAGTTATTTATTTGCATAAAACTACCTACGTTTTATGCAAATAATAATGCAAAGATCTTAGTTATTATTCTTCCCTTTTACATTTTACCTTCTTGCGTTGTGTAATTGTATAATTTTCTATCAGTTCTGTTATTATAAACAAAAAAAATATTAACTTTTGCTCTACGACTACTTATGCATATTTCATGTGAGAGCACATTAGGAGTTCATTGATAAAAATGCATTATTTCTGGAGTAAGTCAGTGCCAACAATTTCTGGAGCACGACCTATCTCGCGTTTCATAGTTATTGTGACTTAGGAAGATGGGGTTTTTATTATGAATCTTTATATAGATTATCATATATTGGCGCTCAACACATTAAATGGTAAACGCTTTAAAGCTAAACTTTGCGTTAAATATATGACGGAAATAATCACAGGCAAACCCAAGGCCTGTTTATAAAGATCTATTCCTATTATAGATATCTTCAATTTGCATGTCTACATCCACAGACAAAGCTGGAATTACTAGAATCGGTAAAAATCGTTATTTTAATCTCTACTCCGCTCACCTTTGATTTGGAATGTCAAAAAAAAGTTGAACTGATTTTGGTTCGGATCGAAGCGGGTTCTAAGCGTATCATTTGTATCGTAAATTTGTCAGTTAAAATGTTAAATACCAGAATTGCACTGCTGAGCTAGGCAGGAGGAGTTTCCACAAAATAGTTATGAGAAAGGTATATCAAACAAAGTTACAAATTGCACTAGGTATATATATGTCGAACTGAAAAAACTTGATCGTTGAACTGAATATTACTCGAAATCGCCAAAAAGCTTGTCCATTAACATAATCATAATGCATAATATATAATACATAGGTATATCTATAAAATAGATAAAACGTCACGTGCAAAACCGTAGAAAAAACCGTGGGTAGGTATGGAATCACTTTTATGAGAGGCATCGATCGTAACCCTAATATTTACGTAGCACTCCGTAGCAGTACCTCGTAGCACGTAGCTACGAATGAAACTAGAATACAACAGATTAACAGACCGTTTTTTCATTTTAACAAGGTTTTATTTAACTTGCAATATATCTTGTATGTATGTTTGTTTAGATCAAATCTTGCAACTCAATTGTCAACCAATTATTCTTAACCGATTGACCTGAAAGTTTGTATATTTGTGTGTTGGATAAAAATACAATATTATCGAATTAAAGACCTTTTCTGATGTTAGATCTAGACAGAACTCGGTTACAAATCAACATAACCTCATTGAGTAGGACTCGTTTCACTTGTGTTGACGAGCAAACGATATCTAGGATTTGATCATGGAGACGGAATGTTATCGATGGAACTCAGTGATAAAATAACGCAACTTCATCGAGTTTGGGTATAAGCCGTATTTTTCTTAATAAGTACTTTGACCTCACAATAAAAGCTATAGTAGTATATATTTTTTTCAGATATTTGAAGAGCAATAAAATAAGTCTACGAAACATATTTCACCAATATTCTAACAATTATTGAGCGTGACTCAGAAAGCTCTAATTAGTTAGTTACTTTTATACATCGTGGTATTTAATTGTAATTGTAGCACCTATTACTAACTATAAAGAATAAAGTCTAAATATATTTATTAACAAATTTACGACCAATTTACTTAACAAATCCCCGGGAGCCGCAGTCTGCGAGATTAGGGTGCCGCCGGGCTGCAACTCGACGATGAAAAATTTGAGCAACCTATTTTTTCATGTCAAATACCAAACCAACATAAACTTCTCTATAGATGTTAGGTTTGGTTACTTGTTTAGATTTAATTAAAGTTTGTAATGTCTAAGAAAACCGAACTTGAACAAACTTGAATGAAGATATTTAAAGATCCCCTCTGGGCCTTTGAAAGCTTACTCTCCAATCCCTAAATAACTACAAAGGATATAGATTAAATAATACCCAGTATCTTTACAGGTATTTATTTTCTTGTTACTATATACTATACCAAATAAACATGGACACTACTTGTATACTTACAATAATTCTCTAATAATAATTATCTATCAATAATTATCTAACAATCTTGCTGAAAACTACAAAGAAAAATACTATTTAATTATACTTTAACATTTAAATTTGTAAATTAATTGCATGCCATAAAACTCGCTCGCCGTTCCACTTTTTTGTTGCGATATCTGACGGGGTTCATAATGTAGTGTACCTTATATAAATACAGTAGTATGAAATATAAATACTTATATAAATACAATAATATATAAGACAGTGACTTTTAGTAGTTAGAACTGATGTACATTATGAAATGCAATAAATAATTAGAATTAGAATTCTTTAGTCCTACTTTACTTACACACAACATACACATACTATGGTATGTACAAAATACAATGTATACCTGGCCACCCTGGCCAAGAATAACAGAGCCCTACGCATTACACGGGCACGAATTAATCTCTCCCGCACGCAATATTGACATTCCCTCTTTGCTGCCACAAACATAATAGGATATCACGCTGCTCATTAGCCACTATCATTTTTGCTCGTAAAGCGGCGTCGGCTCGCAGTCTTCCTGTATTAACATGAAAGATAAAATATTTATGCGGCTCAATTCCTTCTCGGTAGTAACATATATTATGTACAAGGTGCGATCCTGTGGTGGCTTTAAATTTTAAAATAGGTAAAAGTAAAAAGCGTAGTAGGTCGTAGGTATGCGTTTGTATAGGAAACGGCAGGTAACCGCAGTTCCGACCTCTCCCGGGCTGCTCGAAGCTCGAACCAGTCAGGTGCCGGCTAGTGTTTGCATTTTTCATAAGGGCCATTCATTGTTAGGATCACAACGACAAAATAACGTAACACGAGAATGACCTATATTTGAAATATTACATACAATATTTATTAGGATATAATAGAATATATATAAATATTTACATGTACCTTACTTTTGCAAGTACAGGGTGACCAACTTGGAGGTATACAACTTTTTTTTGCCGCCATTTTGTTTTGGCTTTAAATATGACAGTTGTTACATGAATATTACTTTGTGTAGATACGGCAAATTTATTATTGAGCGTTTTAGGACGGTACAACGTGTTTTAATTATTAAAACGTTTTACTCAACCCAATCATGTATTGCGGAAACTGTAACTCGGATTTTTGGTAGGAATAACTTACCTTCGCGTCTAACAATAGCTCGTTTAGTGAATAAATTTGAGCAGTATGGCATCGTAACAGATAAAGCAGTTCCTCATCGTGTCAGAAGGGCTCGTACAGAGCAGAATATCGAAATTGTTCGTCAAAGTGTAGAGGAAGAACCCACATTGTCTACACGACGTACTCAACAACTCGGAATTAAGAGGACTTCTCTACAGACAATTTTGAAGAAAGATCACCTGATTTAACAGCTCGTCACTTTTTTCTGTGAGGCTATCTAAAGGGACGTGTTAGCATAGACGCGTGTCTATGCTAACATGCCAATGAACCTTCCGCAATTAAAATCAAATATTCGAGACACAGTCACTAAGATAACGCAGGAAATGTGTAAAAATGCAATGAAAAACGCGATGAAAAGGGTTCACATCTGTGATGCTGCTAGAGGTAGACATTTATCTGACATTATTTTCCATGTGTAACTGCCAGCCCTAAATATTATATTTAACAAGGAATACTTGATATATTTTATATTTCATAGAATAAAATTACAAAACTAAAGTGTATACCTGTTATTTGGCCACCCTGTATTATGGCTAGATGTCAAACCTATATCACAAACTATTTTATTAAATGTCTTCCGTATACATTACATATATAATAATAAGTATTACATATAATCAAAATAATAATCAATACGTAAGCGATTTATAAATCTGTATGCTTTTCTTAAAAATAAATCATAGTACAAGTTGAGTAAATCATGAGGGTCTCTCAATTCTGTCCATTTATTTACGCTTCTACCTGAATATATGTTTAGTCTACTATTACTGAAAACAAGTAATTCTTGTATATTTATATTTATTATTTAATGATGGGTTTAGAAACCACTACAACAATTTTGATATAATTTTGTATTTAGGAGGTTTAGGTAGGTAGGTTTCATTTTTCAAGAACCTCTTTTTCTTGGTGTTTTTATCGAGTGGTGGTCGATCAGGTACTTCTGTTTTAAATAAAAATATACCTAAATATTTGTTTCTATATAACAAATGATATGTACATAATTACATTTCAAATAAAATAATATTACTTGCAATATTTACCTATTGACATATAATCATACAAATATGTATGACCGTACTAAATAGGTAACATTATTTACGAGTATGTAGTGTACTGATGTAAAAGTTGTATATAGCAAATAACCATGCAGTACCTACTTACTTTTTACCTAAACAGCTGACTAGCATACAAGATTAAAATAGCGGACCACTTTCGACCCAAATAGATTACTTGACATATTCTACCTCTCTAGCCTTCCCTTTTATAATGACAGCTTTTGGGTGTAAAAGGATTCCTTATTATCACAGAGGCATGTGAGAGTTTTTCCCAATTGACACAGGTTCAACTTGGTCTGAGGGTTTAACACAACATAAATCCTTCACGAAAATAATTTGATGATAAACTTTTCATTATATTTAGTTTCAGTTCACGAAACTAATTTTTAACTATAGAGATACCTTATTATGCAGCTGTTGTGGAGGACTAGCGCCTGAACTAGGTATCCTAAGAACCTGTCTTACAGGTAATATTTATATTAATTTAATAATTTTAAAGTAGTACAGATTTACAGTATATTTACACCAAATATCTGCATGCCGTGTGGTTTCCGGCAGAGTAGAATAGGACCACTCCAAGTCTTCCCGTGGATGTCGTAGAAGGTGATTTAGGATATATGAACAGCTAAACAAAGCTTATAAACATCATGAGACCTTTTTTGATTCAAACTAACGTGAGATACAATCATTATTATATTTAGTGAAAGCGTTACAATCATTTAATTTGGTGAACGGGATAATATTTATTTGTTTATAAATAATAATTGATTTTTAATCCGATAGAAAACAAGTCAAATCAAACACTTTTATTAAACGCCAAAACAACTTCAAACATTTTCTACAAGATTTGTTATAAGTACAAAGACGTTATGCCTTTTTAAAGAAAAATATTCTTAGATATTTATATACATAAAATAACAGACACGTACCAACATTCCCAATATGGAATATTTTTTAGAAAACTATTTTGTCGTTGAACAAAACGTAGGTTAGTGCTCTGCATTGTCAATTCGTTTGGCAGCTTTCCACCCCGCGCCACTAAGAGGTACGTAAAGCATAATTTTACAATAAATACGATATGACTCGAGAACTGTAATAAGACAGCTGTCAGCTTCGGCGCTGCGGAGATCAGCGAGCGAGGGGTCAGGCGGAGAGCGCACAATCTGCCTCATTATCGGAGGATCTCTACACACTCTGTGTACACTGTTTGCCCCAGGCATACAGGCATAATACCTGTATGTATAGTGTCTGTATTGATAGATATACACTATATATACGGGCATTTTTATGACTACATGAAGCTTGTAACAAAAATAAGTATATACATAGATATGTATTATCATTACCTATCGTAAGGTTATTAAGGCAACGGACAGGTCTAGATAACGGTGCCATCATTCAGAAATCAATCTACAAGATATCTACAAGAACATTTATCTATATCTGTACATATTATAAACAGTAAAAAACTATGTCCGTACATTTAATATAATTCTAAAAACAATATGTAGGATGATTGAGACTTAATAATGGAGTAAGAATTTAAAAAAAATGTATGGCTGTTTGTCTTTTTGTTCACGCTAATCTCCCGAAATACTGAACGGATTCAAATAAAACTTTTTTGTTACATAGCTTTTAAGCCTGGGCAACATATAGGGTATAATTGATTTTGGAAAATGGAACACCTGATGCAGAACCATAATGGTCTAGCTAAACTATAAGAAATACAAAAATGACGCCTTAGCAAAAGTTGTTCAACCTGATAAGCATTTTCCGGAGTCATAACGGCCACACGAGCGAAGTCGCAGGCTTCGGCTTGTCGCCACTAAGAAAATTAAAGGAGTGACACAATTTCAATGACATTGTTCAGCGAAAAACCAATAAGAGTATTGTCTGCGTATTTGATTCCTAATGCGGTCAAAGCCGAAAGTCTGAAATAAAAGCAAAGAGATTGCTATAAACTTAGCAAGTTATGTTGGGGTTTGTAAGGCCCTTATCGCGCGAACAAGTCTAAAGAGATTTAGAAAAGTTATTGAATAAAACGAATTATTTTAGGTTTGTCTAAAAATCCGATAAAATGTAACATAAAAGCTAGTATTATAAAAAAACTAATCTATTGAATTGAAATATTCATAACTAGCTGTAACCCGAGACTTCGTCCGCGTAGAAGTCGAAAATGGTTCTAATAGGATTTTTATTTGCTTTTTGTTTGTTTGTTTGTAATAACTTTATTGTACCAAAAAACAAAATTTAAAGTACAAAAATCCAAAAGAGCAAATATACAAAGGCGGACTAATCCCATGTTTTTTTTGTTTTTAATTTTGTTATAACATATGAATTATTTTTTGTCTTTCCGTTTCCCTTTGCCGACGACTTGTCTTGAGCGGCGGAACGCTTCAGCATGGCCTAGGTAGTAAGTCACCCCATTTCATCTCTCTAGGGATTGAATGTTGTAAATCCTGAATCACGTGCTTACTCATTTAACGCCAGGAGTACTCCTGCAAAATTTCGAAAAAAATAGTCTAACTAATCTTGTTTCTCCATACAGATTGTGGACCCCGTTTCACCCCCTTAAGGAATGAGTTTTAAAAAATCCTATATCAGTGCACCCCTGGACCTCATAAGGACTCCAAATTTGGCACATGGGCGAGCCAAATTTGGAGTCTCTAGACCCAGTGGTTTTTGCTGGGCGTCGATATGTCAGTTGGTCACCATTGAGTCAGTTTCTTTTTCCCGTTCCCATTGCCATTCCTGTTTCTGTTGCCATTGCCCATTTCCGTTTCCGTCATTTGATAGAGCGAGAGAGAGCGTCTGGACACTACAGGGGGGTTACTCCAATAGCGGTACGCAAGACGGACGTTACTGCTTATCTGCGTTTCAGTGTTAAGCAACATTGAGCACTAACGTACAATAATAAAGTCTAATTCGGTTTGAGATAAAAATAGGACGTCACTTTTGTTAGGCTAACGTATTATTTTATGGAGGGTTACTCCATATAATAATCCTAAATTACCTAGGTAGTAGGTATTTCATGTTTCTAGGGGTTGAATTTTGAAAGATCCTGAAACTCATATTATTCATTTACCGCCAGGAGTACTCCTGCGAAGTTTTAAATAAAATGGTCTAACTACCCCTGTTTCTCCATACAAACTATAAACCCCCGTTTTACCCTCTTAGGGGGTAAGTTTTGAACAATCCTTTCTTAATGCACCCTTAGACATAAGGAACTTATGTGCCAAATTTGGAGTCTCTGGACCCAGCAGTTTGAGCTGTGCGTTGATATGTCAGTCAGTCACCAGGAGTCGGTCAGTTTTATTTTTCTCGTTCCCGTTCTTATTCCCGTTCCCATTCACGTTCCCATTCCCGTTTCCAATACCGTCATTTGCGGGATGCGGGAGAGAGAGAGAGAGAGAGAGGGAGCAAAGGAATGCTTTAGCATGGCCTAGGTAGTAGGTCACCCCATTTCACAACCCTAAGGGTTGAATTTTGAAAAAAATCTGAAACATTTATTTACATAACGAATTATTTATATTATTTATATATTATATAACGAAGTTTCGAATAAAATGGTCCCACTAATCTTGTTTCTCCATACAAACATTGGGCCCCGTTTCATCCACTTAGGAGGTGACTTTTTAAAACACCTCTAGACCTAATAAGGAACTTATGTGCTAAATTTGGAGACTCTAGGCCTAGTCAGTCATTTAGACTACGTTCAAATTTATGGCATTTTCTTCCCCTTTACAAGCTTTTTATACAAACTTTACACTCCATTTTTACCCCTTTAGGGGTCGAATTTCGAAAAAACCTTTCATGACTGAGCACATTATGTAATAACGTAAAAATACTGTGCAGATTTCTTGTATATATCTGTTATGATTAAGGCCGGGCGTTGATGAATCAGACACTCTTGTTCTTTTATAGGTATATATAGATTGATTTTTGTGTTATTGTTTGATTATTTGTGTTTCTGAAATTGGAGCAGACTTAAAAAAAAATCCATACAAACTATCAACCCCTATTTACAACATTTGGGAATGGATTTTAGAAAACCGAAATATACTTGTGTTTTTCATATGTCTTTAGGAGTTATAGTGAAAAATTTAATGGATATTGGAGAAGATTTTAAACTTTCATTTCCATTTTGTACCCTTAGGGGGTGAATTCTAATAAATCATGAAATACTTATTTAATGAAATATTTTTAAGAGCATGAATCTCAATTTATATCGAAATCGATGCAGATTTAAAGATTTTTCCATACAAACTTTAAACCCCTATTTCACCCCTTTAGGGTTAAAATTTTTCAAAATTCCTTCTTAGTGTGCGTCCGCGTTTTGAATAGCAATAATGTCCAAATTTCATGTTTCTATCATAAGCGGTTACGGCTGTGCGTGCGTCTTATGTCAGTCTGTCAGTCAGTGGGAACTTCTCCTTTTATATATATATAGATTTGGTAGGACAAACAATAATACACGTTTAAGAAAAGTTATACCTTTTTATTAGGTATCTAACAAAAAGTTCTTAGTATCTAATCGTAACTTCATTTCACACACGTAGTGTAGGATATTTCCAAAAGTTTCTTCATCTTGTGCAGAAAAAGAGACACGTGGCAACGACGTGGATATTACAAGACACTCATAAAGTAGAAGGCGGCGAGAAATAAGAACCTATTCACCCTCGCTAAGAAACTATTCAACATGTAGTATCAACTACCTATATATATCTGATAAATTGGAAAAACAAACTATGTCTTCAATATTTTTCTACACAATTTAATACTTTTGAACTTTCTTCGCACTGGCATAATGTTCAAGATTGTTGTAAATATTTTGAACGTTTAGCCTTCATACACAGTATGTACGCTACACCTGTCGGCGACGGTCGGCGACCTAAGTCAGGCGAGGGGTTTTGTTGAATAAGTCTCCCTTAGCCAGGTAGTGATCACATAGCGAACCACCTCAGAAATATTTTTTTTCTGACGAGCAGATGCTAGCTAGAAACCGCAAAATGTCATCCGTCTATTGTTTATGATACAGTTGATTTCTGAACGAAAAAAAAAATACGCCTCTAGAAAAAAAAACTTGACATTTCGCTTGTCAAAGTCAAAATATTGGTCGAACAGCGAATTTTTGTGCAAATTGAAAGTGTTTTTTAGTATTATGGCGGAAAAAATCCCGGTAAGTGATATTATTTGTGTTTTTATAATAGCAGATAGGTTGAATTATATGTAATATGTTTCGGTTTTACATGATATTTGTTTTTCTTTGAAATATTTACGCCGAAAGTTTGTGGTCAACATGTGACCTCTGCCTATCTGGAAAAACTTATTGTGGTTATTATGTAACCACTGTCCTACAAGCGTTTATCCATATAAATAAAGGCAAAACCATATTTACACATCAAATAGTTTGTATGGTAGATAGATAGGTTCTTGGATCGAAGAATAACCGATACCCTGGTGTCAGAGTCTTTTAACCACTACATCACAGAGACATTAATATTTATTAATATTTTTATACAAAGAAACACACAAATCTTTTCTCTTTTTAATATTAGGCTTATATGTAGATTCACCTTTATTTTTTCAATACTTACATGTTGTGACCTAACTGGGCAGTGGTCAGATCTAATCCACATCATGTATATTTAAATGGGCAGTGGCCATATCCAGACCAGAGGGTTTTTTTATAGGAAATTGAAAGAATAAAAAAAAATTAAGAAATTAGTTTTTTTTATTATCATCCTATCTACCATTATCTGTATATAAAGATAAAATAATCGCCAGGCCTGGCTAAGGGTTAAAAAATATTGTAAGCTTATGAACATTTTTCAATATAGGGATCCGTTTTTGAAATATTTGGTTTTATAGTGCAAATTTTTGTTAGAGTCAAGTGTCGTCTTCCCTTTTATGTACTAAAAAGTTATATATGGACACGTGAAAAATGTACAGCAGTGTATCTGTATATCATAAGTACCTGGGCGACCGAGCTTTGCTCGGTTACATCTCAAACATTAACTAAATTTTTTTAAACTTGTCTAAAAACAATGCAAAATAAAAAAAAAATATCTAAACTTAAACATAAAATAAAAAAAAAGTATGTCACCGAGTGGGATTCGAACCCGTAACACTTTTTCTAGCGGTCGATATCCTTAACCACTGAGCTAAAATCAAGGCGGCGGCGCGCCGAAATTAGCGACCATATTCTGCGTGGAAAGAAAAACGCATGAAAACTCGAAAACACGCGTTTTCCCTAACATAAAACTAATCTAGATCGATTATTTACCCCCGAAAACACCCATATACAAATTTTCAGCGAAATCGTTAGAGCCGTTTTCGAGATCACAGAAATTTATAAATATATATATATATACATACAAGAATTGCTCGTTTAAAGGTATAAGATTTCAGCCGCATAACGTCGACTGCTGAATATAGGCCTCTCCCAAAGATTTCCAAAATGACCGATCTAGAGCGGCTTGCAACCAGCACCTTATCCATTATCTATATATAGTAGGGTTTACAAATTAAAAGGTAATAAACGAGAAATTTAAAAAATGTGAGGAAATTTAGCATGCACTTTGCCGGTTAGTTACATATCAAAAAGGGTTACCTCAATCTATGACATATTTTAACCATATCGTAAAAATTTTTCGCCCGAATATCCTAAAAGGTCGATGGATTAGCTTCAGCTATCCTTCATAAAATGTACTTACATTAGTACCGTAGCAATATCAAAAATTTAGTTTTACTCTTGTTTTATACCCTATGAAGGTATCCTTATATCTTCTGTCACTATTTTTTGTCATCGGTATATTGCTAAAAAAACACTAGCTGCTGCAGAAATGCTACGAGCCCTAGTTATTTGATACGGACAAGCTACGGCTTCCAGCCCTAAACTCGTAGCTAATAGTTACAGTTATTGGCTACGAGCCGTAGCTAGTTCCTACAAACGAGCTACAATCTGCTACGAAACACTGAGCTTGTGCAAAATGTTAGCCATTGTAAATAAAAATAGATTTTGTGACTTCCATGCTGGTCTGGGAAAAAAGATAAAACAAATCTACCAGGTGCTTCTCTTTCTGCACAGATCGTAAAAACGGATCAAGTAAACGGGATGCGACTGGCAGCCCATAATTATTTTGATTTTGGGATAAATTATATAAAAAATGCTTATTATTCAAATATTGCATTTGCATAGCTTGCATACCTTCTGTTTCCCAAAATTATTCCAGTCCAGTACAATTAGATCTCTCATTTATAAGTAGTCAGATACTAGCGAGGGGTCTAGATTTAGGTAGTAGATAACTTAAGATTTTTCCAAAAAAAAATGTACATCGGAGTTCAAAGATTACAGCCTATTATTTGAAGTACAAGTATGTGATCTCTTAGAGCTCTTGGACCAGCAGCCATAACCATGTGCTCTTTATTATTTACCTTCTGCTATCAACTTATTCCTATTTTACTATAACAGCATATTTCCAGCAGAAGAGCTCTGTCAGTATTTTATAATTTTCTCATACAATTAGATAAATAAATTTGGGAATCTCTGAAATTGTGTAGGTAAGTAACGTGTTTCAATGCGAGCTTCATGCCTTTTGTTCTTGTAGCCACAGCTATGCGTAGCGAAGCGACACCGTTTTGCTTTTATACAAAGTGTTACATAAAGGCAAAATAATCCTGAAATTTCATGCCCAGCTTTATCAGATTTCTTTATTTTTTTTATTTTTCGCTTACATGCACTCATACACATAGACTTATGATCTAAGTAAGAAGACTGGAAATAGGCGGTAAAAAGGCGAGACCAAAAACTGCGTGCATTAGTGTGCGTATATATGCATGTGTTGTAATCCGGCTAGTGCAGGGGACTACGTCACTTAGGTCACAATCGACTTTTATCGATAAAATTGCTACGCGTCGTGATGATTGGCATAGCAATTTTGATTTATCTAGATTTAATGGATCGATGTTTTAATATCGTGTAGTATAGTGAAACCATAAAATACATACAACATTTTAAGCTATTGCATAGCTTCTATCGCGGGGACCGAATCCAGAAATTCCGTAACGCAAAAACCTCACGCTCCCCACTCCGCCTACCATGTAGGTTGCCGCTTCGTCTCCGTCGTCCGTTTGCGACGTTGCCGTCCTTCCTTGTATCGAACCACCTTAATGCAATAGCTTTACCGCTGCAGTCCCCGAGTGCCACACGTCTTTTTTTAAAAAAATCTAATTATAAACAGCCAGCAACAGGAACCCCTTTGATATGAAACGTCTATTGTAGGGAAGCAAAGCAGATACTTACTACTTATAAACTCTTTTATTATGTGTATCGCAGTGTTATGGGACTACACTTCCCATAGTGCGCCCTCAAAAAATAACACTGGAGGTCCTGGGTTCGATCCCCAGCCAGGGAAAATTGGAATATATCTTTAAATAAGACTTACTTATCATTTTCACATCAATATGATTTAATAGATTAAGAAACACTACTACAATTTAATTTATATATACATACATAGCTTATGTCACTCGGTGACAAAATCTCATTTTGAAGTTAGATCCGAATAAAGCAAATCAAATTGTCGCGAAATTGCTAGAAGAAAATTGCGAATATTCTAGTTTTGTAAAATAATCTAGAAGGATGTAGAATGTTTAAGAATGATGTAAAATTACCTATATAGGTGGTTGTGGACTCTGTCCCGACTTCACACAATTGCAATGTCATATACACTCGGAACATTCTTAAGCCGGGATCACGGAACTCACGGAAGGTCAAGTACATGTATTTTCTAGAAATATCTAGGTACCTAGGCAGGCGTATATTAAAGCGGACACGTGACAAACTGAGTATCCGTTGATAAACTATTATAACTAACTATCCAGCGATATCGGCGAGTAACTCATACCTCATACAACTTCAGCGAGGAATTTTTGATTACGACTGCTTGACGACTTTGACATCGGACGTTTCAATCTTTGGTTCCGTAGTGAAATACCCTATGAAGAGTGTGAGCATTTTACTCCAAATCTCGAACTCCAGTTTCGTAACAAAATACATAATATGTAAGTATAGCCTGAAAACATTATACTCTTTTTTTGACGCAATCACAAAACAATGTAGGTAGGTACCACATATAATACAGTAACAAAATGTCAAAATGTTCGATGACTCTAATGACATGTCTCCGTAGTCTTGCTTGAGTAAGGCCTTTAAGGTTTACGGGGTAAATAAAAACGTTTGAAACAAATCAACAACAAAGGCACTTTAAAATTCACTAAGTATATTTGTACGGATTTACGAACAAGTTACATCACGTCGCACATTTAGTAAGCACAATAAAATTTAGAAATTTTCCATTAGTATATACTTACGTAAACCTTTTTTTTTGAAGTCGGTTAGTAAAAATAATAATTGTTTATTAATAATTAACTTAACACAAGGCATACTTTTGCCTTTTCCGTAAGCATATCGATACCTGTGTTTATCGATAACGGCAATCCCTAGATATGAGTTTGACGTAAAGGTTAATGTCGAAAATGGTCAAAAATTGGCGGAAATTCACGTATTTGATAAAAATTTATACAAAAAGCTTAGGTATTCTTGTAGTATATAATGTTTATTGTAATCATTTTTGCCATCTTTTTATATGCAAAGTTTTAACGAAAGTGTGTTCAATCAGCTAAAAACAACTTACCAGTGAAATGAAAAACCTCGAGAATTTTTCATCATATTTGATCTGCAGGCCGGCACAACCCAGTAAGTCAACCTAAGCACACATTTTTAAGTATTATTCCCAAGATTTTTGCAGCCAACGCTAAATATTTTTTATAAAAATTGAGTTTCAATTTACTTTCCCGCCGTACTGGGGACTGATTAGCACCCATTCCATAGACAACGTGTAAACGACATTTGAAATTGGTCTCGTTTTTTTTGCTTGATTTCTTTGGAGTGTCCTCTCTAGGTACCTTTAGGTACAATCCTAACTCTATGCTCATACATAACATGGTTAGTAGATAAATAAGTACATAAACCCTGACATAGTGTTGCGAACTTAGTATGTAGTTGAGTTTATATAATATTATTGATTTTAGGAATAATATGATTGAGACATTTCAGAATTTGTTAGTAATCAAATTGAATTACAGAGAACTTTAAGTTACTAAAACATTTACTAACTTAAAGTTCTCTGTAATTCAATTTCAGGGAAATTTGATTAAATTTACACAAGATGTAATTTCTGATGAATTGAAAACATGATAAAATGTAAAAAAAAACTATTTACAAAAAAGTAAGGGTAATAAATTTCTTTATAACAATTGATGTACGGCTTATGAATTCTTTAAAACTAGTTGTGTAATTTGTCTTCCAAGTATTCTTCAATAGAACAGATAAAAAGATTGCTGATATGGAACCGTCTTTAATGTCAAGAGTTAAACATTGTCTTCAACGAATCGTATTTTTGCAACATCTTGTAGAATATCGACGAATTAACTACATCGTAAAACATTTAATTATTCTCCTTCATTTCACAACTTTTTTATGTCCAATTAGAAATCGTAAAGCTTCAGTGACGACATCCATCGGAGCACTGATCTACAAAATTGGAACGGAACCAGCTGTGCTTCCTCGAGGCTTCAAATCGTTATGCACGAGTGTTCGATTAAATTGTCTCTTGAATAATTCCACCAACGTTTGTTTTGTTTCTTTGTGTATTACATAATATCTTGGATATTCATTTATACTTTCTGTATCCCTATCTCGCGACAGCAGAATTTTACTACGATGCCAGAAATAAACGACACATATTTCTAGCATCGTAATAACATTATTATCTGTCTTTATCATCCTGATCATCATATTTAGAAATATTACCTTATGTATTTATTATTTGTATATATAAATATGTATGATTATATATAAGTATTTATGTAAGTTTATTATACGTATGTTTATGTAGGTATGTTCTTTTTATCTTAAAATATGAATGTATTTTGTATACCTAGGTATTTATTTTTGTTTTGTACATGCCAATTACCTCTTTCTTCCCATTTCCTCTCTCGAGTCTGCTGCAAGAAATTTCTTTAGAAATAAGTAGCACCTATGTACTATTTTTACTTTTATAAGGTTTTATTTGTAACTTTTTCAAGTGTACATGAACCAATAAAATAATTAATAAATAAAATTCTGAGATAAAAAAGTGTCTAATAAAATAGGTTGTCAAAAATTTGTGGGTTTTGTGGATCAATATACTTATGTAATTAGGGATTGGCCAAAAATGGTATTGTCCGTCTGTTTGGTTATTTTTCCGACTGTTCTCGCCTAAAGCTTGCATTTCTCAATCAATTCTCGTAGAATTTAGTGAGAATCAAAAATTATAAAATATTTTTGTTAATTCAGTTTTTCAAAAATTTTTAACATGGCCAAAACATATGGGTTGTAGCCTTTACAAATATCATATTCATTCATCTTTTTTGCTACCCTTATTAAGACGCACCTTTTTGTGCAAATAACCTTTTTAACTGACTACGAAAAAGGAAGAGGTTATCAATTTGTTGGAATCTTTTATTTATGTAAATTCACCCATGAAACTAAAGGGTTCTCATAATTTTCACCAATTAGATACTCGATGACGCCTAGACGAACATAGAAAATTCTTATCGGGCAGCTTGTCAGGTGGTCCCGTAGATATTTTATCAAAATCGGTTGTGTAGTTTAGGGTTGAAGTCAGTTTTAAGTTTTCAAAAATTATATCCCATAAACTCCTACAGCTCGGTGATGACTCGCAAGATCACAGCTCATAGAGCCACTAGTTTGTTAGTCAAATCATAGCTTAGTCGAAGAAAATTCAGTGTACTTAAAAAAATATTAAGATTCATTGAACATCAATCGTTCTTTTGAGATTATTTTGCTCAATATACTTAATCTTCTAGTTGCGATAGAAGAAACTCTATCCTTCCTGCTCCGCAGTAAATCCTGAATCTCTGAATACTTTACGACTTACCTAGTTACCGTGAGGATTTTCCGCAAAATTATTCCGATTGCTCGACTTTGACTTACTTTTTACTTACTGCGATAAAAATAAACTAACTTGAAAGTTGAGCTAAGAAAATTTTTAACTTAATACTTGTATGTAAATATTTATGGATATGATATCATTTTGTCACTAGGTATTTTTTGGAATGATATGTGTATCGTGATGATAAAACGAGCGTAACAATTTTTAGTTTATCTAGCGAAATTTCAAGATGATGTATAAGACCTGGTCGGTTACCTTGGTAGGTACCAATATACGATAGGTATTCGTGGGTAGGCATAGTTAGGTAACTATGCCTACCCACGAATAAACAAGACGGACTATACCGGGTAGAAATTCAACTAAAAGTAACCCTATACAAATAGTATTATGTTTGCGGAAAGTTCAAACAACATTACAGTGGGTGCGGTTCGGTTCCACTAGTTTTCGTTTGCGCAATCAGAAAATTAAGTTCACGAGAAGGCGACATCGGGTCCCATTCTTCTTTTTTTTACTTTATTTACCAAACAAAATGGTACAAAAGGCGAAACAGTCAACCTTCGATTTCAAAAAAATTGGTGGCAAATGGTGAATACTCGTACTTCAAAGCAAAAGGGTTTAATCTCTTTGCAAAAGCTTAAGCAAAATGAATAAGCTTAGAAAGTGACAATAAACGAGTTTTAGTTATTAGTGAGTTTGCAAGATGGCTGATGTCAACAACTATTATAAAATCTAAAAAAATAGACAAGTATCAATATTTAAAAATAAATAAATTATTTTTTACTTTTAACTGTTGAAAGACTTTTTGATTTTATTGTAAAATTTAGATCTCGCGCAGATCATAAAAGCCGGTGGATGCAATGGGCCAGTGTTAGAATCTAGTCATTAGGCGATACAAGTAACAACCCATCACTGATATAATATTTCCCTTTTTAGAGTTCCGTAGTTAACATGGAAGGTATACAAGAGTTTCATAGTTTTGCCTTGTCTGTTTGTCTGCCTGTCCACGGTTCTACTCAAAGACTATATTAGACTAGTACCATTAGTTCTAGAAAGCTGTGATTAGGCATTCATGCCTACAATTTTCTAGTCAAGTCTTTTTTGTGGAACGTGGAAGGAACATACGGGCTATACTAGATCACTATAATACAATGAAAATAAAATAACAGTCAAAAACTTAAAAAAAATGGCATTTCTATACAAAAGTGTGGACCCCGGGCAACTTATATGGGAATATCGAATATTTTTGTTTTTTGACTTGTTCTTTATTATCATAAAATATTGTGATCTAGTATAGCCCGTGGTGCAATTTATTACGGGTATGACCCTTCCATATTGTATTATCTGTGTGAATATTAAACTTGATTTATCATTACAGTTTCCACCCACGGGTTTGTTCGCTGCTGTGAATAAATCTAGTAAGTAATCAATAACTATGAAACCAGCTCCATCTACTACCATTGAACTACGAGTAGATGACGCGTGACTGAAAACGAATAGCTTTCTAAACTTGCATTATATTTCCACTTGGCCCGAAAACAACAAATATTGTGGAATAAAACGGCGCGCAAATTAGAAAAAAATGCGACTTAGGTATTTTAAGGCATCAATTTAGCTTTTTTTGGAGGTCTGCGAACTTAATGTTCAGCTGTTTAAATTTAAAAAGGCTGACAGTAAGAACGAGTGTGGTACTCTCGTAGACCGAAATAGAGTCGAGAGCGGCGCGGCTGTGGCGGGCCGGCGCGCCGCCACGTCGCCGCCTAGCCCAACGCTAAAACGAAGCCTGAAAGTGTTAAATCGTAAGCGAACTCGCTCTTAGCGCTGAAGCTCAGAAAACTTTTGTAAAAACGTCCAAACTAACTGGCTGTATTTACGGCACTTTCTTTTAACAATTTGCGCATATTCAACGCTTATACTCATATGTACCGACTTACGTTTTAGTTCCGTGCAAACTCGTAAATGATTCACGTACACTCTCCTTAGCCGCTGAAAGACATTTTTTCATCGCGGATAGCAATTTGTTGGCAAACGGAGTGATTACCTTGTCCTTAATAATTTATTTGAGCTTCTACCAAGTAACACAAAGGCTAGTGTTATCTTTTGAATAAAACATCCCTCTCGAGCTCAGAGAGCAAACTGCTATAGGTTTTCTTTAGTGTTTGGAAAAATCTTTATGCAGTGTGATTTGATTTGTTTTAGTACAAAAAAGTTTGAAATGTTTTGTTTTTTTTTATTATTCTGGTGGTTAATAAGTAATAATTATTGTCGTATTATTTACTTTTATACATTTTGTTATAAATCATAGTTTTATAAAGAAACTAATTATGTTAGTATCCCAATCCCAAATCAGAGGTACCTACTATATTATAAATGCGAAAGTCAGTTTGTATATTTGTTTGTTACCCCTTCACGATTCAACCACTGAACCTATTTTTATTAAATTTGATATGGATATAGTTTAACCCAGGGAATGCCGTAGAATAGTTTTTCTCTTGGGGAGGGAATACTAATACGTTAGTCGTAGCAATAATTTGTATTTATACAGCAAACGTCTGAATTGGATCAGTTTTATATAAAAAGTAGCGGCCGTACTTGTGTTTACTTACTAGCCAAATCACAGTAAAAATAAATCTAGGTCTATGAGCCAGACAGTATTCCTCTCATACTCACGTAATGAATACTGTAGTAGAGACAACTAAAATTAAAAACGTTCATAAAATCGCCACATGACGATGAAATTTAGATACTACTTAGCTGTGCCTGTGGGCTTCGCTTCCCGTAGGAATTTCGGGATAAAAACTATCCTATGTCCTTTCCTGGGCATTAAACTATTTTTTTTTTTTTTTTTTTACTAGCCTATTCTGTCCCACTGCTGGGCAAAGGCCTCCCCTCTAGTACGCCACTGTTCTCTGTCATTTATTTTCGACTTCCAGGTCTTGTCAAAAAGCACCAGATCATCGCACCACCTTGTCCTTGGGCGACCTCTTTTTCGACGCCAGCCTGCCGGCACCCATTCTGTAGCGATCTTGGCCCACCTATCTGGGTGCATCCTACACACATGCCCAGCCCAGTCCCATTTGAGTTTGGCTGCTTTTCTCCCCACGTCTATTATTTTGGTTTTGGAACGAATGCTGGTGTTACGTACACGGTCTGTTAGCTTTATTCCTAGTATACTTCGTTCCATGGCTCGTTGGCAAACCCCGAGTTTGAACTTTTGAGACAAGGTCAATGACCAAGTCTGTGCTCCATAAGTCAGAACGGGCAGGATACACATGTCGACTAATTTACGTTTGTAAGTCAAAGGAAGTTTTCCCTTCATGACGTCACCCATGGACCAGAAGCTTTTCCAGGCATTTTGGATCCTTCGTTCTACCTCCTTATCTTGCCTGTCTTTGAACGAAGCTATCTGGCCCAGGTAGAGGTATTCGTCGACATATTGTATATCCTGTCCGTCCACCTGGATTTTAATTTTGGACCTGTTGGTCATGACCTTTTTTTTGGACCTGTTCATCTTGAGTCCAACCTCGAGGCTTGCTGTGCTCAGGTCTTGTAACATTACTTGTAGTTCCGTGGGGGAAGAAGAAACAAGGACAATGTCATCGGCGAAGCGTAGGTTTGTTAGCCTCTCCTCGCCCAAGACAATGCCCTTGCCTTGCCATTTAACATCCAAACTCTTAAATACTTCTTCCAAGGTACACGTAAACAATTTAGGAGACAAAGGGTCGCCTTGTTTAACTCCTTTTTGTATAGGGAAAGATGTTCCAGTGGATTCCAGTTTCACGGCACCTGTACTGTTGCTATAGATGTGTTGGATTAATTGGATGTATGTCGATTCTACATTTTGTTGTTCTAAGGCGGAAAATATGGCTTGATGATTAAGACTGTCGAATGCTTTATTATAATCAACAAAACCTATATATAATGGTTGTTTGAATTCTGTAAATTTTTCTATTATTTGGTTTAACACTTGGAGATGGTCCGTGGTAGAAAAAAAAAAGGGTCTAAATCCGGCTTGTTCGGGTGGCTGATGATTATCCAATTGCGAGGCGATTCGATTCTGTATAATTTTAATAAATACTTTGTATAAAATTGAGATTAAGCTTATGGGTCTATAATTATTGATATCACTATTATCGCCCTTTTTATGTAATAATATGATGTTCGAACTGCAGAATTGTTTAGGTAATTTACCAGATTGTAAAATTAAATTGAAAAGTTCGGAAAGGTAGGGTACTAAAATTTTATCTCCAAATTTCAGTATTTCTGAAGTAATTCCATCTTCACCTGGGCTCTTGTTAAATTTCAAACTTCGAATAGCTGATTGGATTTCATCGTCTGTGATTGGTGGGATAGTATCGGGACAGTGGTATTCTTTTCGTGTATCCAACGAGGATGATTGATTATTGGTATAGAGATTTTTGTAAAATTGAGTGCATAAATCTAATATTACATTTCGACTGTGTTGTTTCTTGCCTTTTGAGTCTTTGACGCTAGTAATCCATGATTTTCTTTTAGTGATTCCGTCTTTTAATACTCTCAAGGATTTGTTATTTTCGAGTGCTGATTGTACCTCATGCGTTTTAAGTCTTCTCAGATCCTTCCTAATGCTTCTTTTTACTTTTTTGTCAAGATTTCTATATTCCTGAGAACCTTTTTCTGCGATTGTCCTTTTATCTATTAATTTTTCCGAATGCTTGGATAGCTTATTTCTACTTCCCTTCAATGGTTTTATTTTATTGCTAGCTTGTTTTATTGCCTGAACTATTTTATTATACTTATGATCGACTTCTTCGCTTTTATGCGTTATATCCTTTTCATCTATTGTTGGTTCAATTTCTGTGTCTAAAATACTGAATGAATTTCGGAGCTCTAAATTAAAATCTTCAAATCTATTAATAAGTGTTTCTTTGCTAAGTTTATTGATTTTATTTTTAAATAGTGAATTTCTATATTGTTTGACATTAATTTTAAGTTTCATCCTAAGTGGTCTATGGTCAGAGTTAAATCTAATTTTGTTTATTACTCCAATGTCCCGAATAGTTAAGTTACTTGATGTTAAAGCGTAGTCAATCTCGTTTTTGTATCCACCAGGCGATATCTATGTCCAGCGGCGCTGGTTTTTCTTAGGGAAAAAACTGTTTAAAATTCGCAAGTTTAAATTGAGAGCAAACTGTATGAGTCGTTTTCCTCTTTCATTTCTTTCCCCTAATCCATAAGGTCCTAAAATGTTTTCATTATCTGTTACTTGCCGTGATCCAATCTTGGAGTTAAAATCTCCGACGATGACCTTCCAAGTGCTTTGATTCTCGTCATAAGCTTTAATGAGGAGATTGTAAAATTGTTCAATAGCTTCATCGCTGTGTTGGGTTGTAGGTGCGTATACTTGTATAACGGTAAGTGTTTTGTCATTTTTAATTTTGAATTTAAGGACTGCGATCCTATCTGAGTACGCTTTAAACTGGATAATGTTACTTTTCCATTTTTTGGCAACTAAAAATCCTACTCCATATAAATTTTCTGTTTCACCATAAGAATAGAATATACCATCTTCTCTTTCCTCTATATGTTCACCTGTTCTTCTTACTTCTCCTAATCCTATAATGTCCCATTTTATGGCTTTTAATGCATTTTCTAATTCTATAAGTCGTTCGTCGGTCTTTAATCTACATACATTATACGTTATAATATTTAGCATATCTGAGTCCGGTGTCACTATAGCCTGTGTCGTTTGACGGTTAGGAGATCTCACCCGGGGATTCTTAGCACCCCTGACTTCTGTGTTGGCCCGCTCTCCGTCCTGAGCGATACAACAACAGGAGCCGCCGGGCACTTGGGGCCGTTTTGACGTCTTGTTAATCATTTATTAGGAGGGGGTTTAGACCAATAACCCACCGCGCTGGTCCAGTGCGGGTTGGTGGGTCGCCAGAGCCTCGTTTGTTGATCAGCAGGATGTACCACGAGCAGGTGAGGTTGGCTTGGGATCCTAATACCCTAAGGTAGATGTTATTTGGATCCTGTTACATCATTAAACTATATATATACCAAATTTCATCGAAATAGGTTCAGTGATTATAGCGTGAAGTGCTAACAAACAAACAAATATAAAAACTCACTTTCGCATTTCTAATATTAGTAGGATTTAGTTCTGTGGCTAAAACTTTTATGAATACGAATAGAGGGATGAGTAGGAAAATACCTATAAATATAAAAAATATATTCGTACCACAAATCGCACACAAGGATCTGCTCACATTTAGGCCAAAGTCGCGACGTGTGATTTATTCCTATCTATCCGTGCTACTTCCGCGGAGATAAACGTCTTGCTGCCTGCCAATATATCAGAGGTTCTCTTATGGTAATTTAGCTATTATTATTTTAAAGTATCGAGGGACTATAGCAGTCAACTGTATATAAAATTAAAAAGGAATGCTGTAAATAGGTACATAGTACATGTGTACAATTGTACATGCAAGTTAACAGTAGATTGTGCTACTAGGTGTAAAGGTGTGTGATACTGAAAAAGAAAGAACATTATGACAAACTGTGTTTAAAACAAAACTGACAGATGACTAAGCCATAATGACAAATAATATTAAAAAAATAAATTTAGGGGATGATAGCCTACATTCATTTTTCTCATAGATGCAGTTGAAAAGTAGTGTGTGCTACTCGGTAGCTTCAAGCGATACCTATACACACATATGAATCCCTCCCTTCACCCAGGATATGCCTACCCATCGCTTTATAAACATAATTATTTATCTTCCTTGTCACTAGATGGCGGTATAGAAAATAATTAAAACATTAAAATCACATTACTATTATTTAAATAAAGTAGTACTCTAATTAATTAAATGTGACTTATATTAATGCAATATCATCTTTCACTTTTTTGCTAGTCGCGTGTGCTGCCTCTGTATCTCCAGTTTTGCCTTCTTATACCATACACATTGTCTCAAATAGTTTCTATAGCGTTGGATATCTGTGACGTTCGTAATTCTATTATCTTTGTCCACGCCCACGCCACGCTACGCTCTCGCCTCAAAAATAGTACCTTTACTCCTTGTTGCACTATCTATTGTTCCTAGGTATTTTTTCGAAGCTTCTTGGAAATAATAGACGCTTTCTAAAAGAGTAGGCTTACAATAGTGTCAGATCGAGAGCCTTTGTGTAGCACAATATATTAGAGCACTTACACGAAAGGCCAGGGCAAGTGGCCGGCGACAGGCAACCTGCCGCGGACGCCCACGCTAACTTGTTAACTCGCTAGTTGGAATTTATGACTTAGCTAAGTGTAATTATGGACTTGTTTTAAAAAGCACCTGGTATCAACTTCAAGGTTATTTGTTGGATATACAATTTTTATGTATTTTTTTACTGTGGCAACATTTGACCCTTCTTCTTTTCATACATTATACAACCACAAGGTCCTTACAGTAATAAATTCCAATTTAATGTTTAAATCGTTTAATTTAAAAGGAAGTCCCTGACAGTGACCTTAACGCTCTAGACGTTTTACGTAAATATTCAGAAAATCATTGAATGTAGGTTTGAGAAATCTGCATTCAGTTTTTCTTAAATTCTTTGTAATACATGTAAAATAAATACACGTGAAATTAATATAAAGCTTGGCGGTTATGTATTGGAAGCAATATAAAAACGACTTTCTCGAAAATTCCCAAAAGACGTTTCTTCCACCTTCTTTCAATATTAGGCAAGCTTTGAATCTACAAATATAAAAACAGAGTGGACGAATAGGAACAATTAGAAAAGTAAATGAAAAAAATACTTACGTTAAATTCAGCTTACTTGTTTTTCTTTCAGGAACCGGGATGTTTTGATTAGCATTTTTATATTACGGTTTAGTTAAATCCATTCCTATTTAATTCAAATCAAACCTCTGCATTTAAACAGCAACACGACCGCAATCTGTGGTTAACATAACTACACTGGTTATATGTATTATGTATGTATGTATGTATGTGGGTATTTATGCCTTTTCTACTGTAGCATCCGCACCACTTATCCAATTTTCACAAATGAGATGCTAATCGATTCTTCATTATTGTCCGGGTAATATAGGCTACAATTTGTATGCAATAAATGTTTATATAACGATTAACGACCTTTCGCCAAATTGACAGCCGCCTACTCTTGGCTGACAATATTCTTTTAGACATACCTCCTTATTATTCGCAGACTTCTGTGATTCACACCTATGGAATTTGCTCCTTAGATATTAAAATGACATCGTCCTTGGGTTCCTTTTAAAAAAAAAAATTTAATTCCTTTTCAGAATCCTAAGTTTCTTTGACCTACCTAATTACTTTAATGTGTTTATATTGTGTATATTATGTATATCATATATATACATGTTTATATATTTTCGATATATTCTTTTGGGTAGCTCCCGCATACATGTAAACTGAGAGTATTTTTAGGGTTCCGTACCCAAAGGGTAAAAACGGGACCCTATTACTAAGACTTCGCTATGTCTGTCCGTCTGTACAGACAGACTGGTGACAGCACCAGGCTGTATCTCAAGAACCGCGATAGCTAGACAGTTGAAGTTTTCACAAATTATCTATTTCTGTTGCCGATATAACAACAAATACTAAAAATTATATAAAATAAATATTTAAGAGAGGCTCCCATACAACAAACGCGATTTTTTATAGATAATGGTACGGAACCCTTAGTGCGCGAATCCGATTGGCACTTGGCCGGTTATTATTTTTTTCTCGGCTAACCCATCGTGTGAGATGTCGAATAAATAAGTCTTCTAAAAATATTTAAAGCTAGTGAACACCAATTTTCGATTTAGAAATCTGTTTCTGAAATATAGTATTTCATAGTGCAAAATGTAAGAGTTGAGTTTAACTCCCTTTTTAAGTTAATCCCCTCTACTTAAAGGTTGTAAATATATGACACGTGAAAAAAAATGTAATTGACGCTAAGTAGGTTTTACGAATAAAAGTTACTCAACGATCAACTTATAAAGTGTATTCGAAAAAGGAAAATTTCATACAAATTCAATAGAAAAGTAGTTTTTTTAGACGTTTTTAGTAACGTGAACTTAAAGTCAGCATTCGTAACTAACTACGAAACCCTACACTGCGCGTGGCCCGACATGCACTTAGCCGATTATTATATAAAAATATATCTTATTAGGTACAACCCGTACAACATTTGATTATGTAATACTTACTTGATGCAAAGTTTGTATATATCCCGTTAGCTAGTTTGTTATGATTGTAGCAGTATCAATCTACTCAACAAATCTAGATTTTGTCAATGTAACCAAGCACTAAGTATAATAACAGATGGGCGGGATAATAACAGAAATCAAGTTAATTTAAAGGGTGTTTTGACAGTTTCATCTCATTATAATCACTTCCCTTCCACCTAGGCACTTATAAGTAAATATAGAAATCGTTACAAAGTTATAGAACTTTATAACGAGATGTGAGCTTCGTAACATTTAGAAATTACAAAGCCTTTATAAATTAACTTAATAATTTTAATAGCTGTTGAACGTGCCTCCCCTGTTTACCTCTTGAATATGACAGCTCTCGTATTCGTCTGAATACGTACACATAAAGTTGGTAATTTGATCATTTTCCCTTATGCTATAATAACAAGGAAAATACAGCCATGGAATAATATTATCTGTATAAGCATGTGAAATTTTATATGTATGTATTTCTAGTCAAACGTTTTTTCATTATCATATTTGGCTTTGCACGGATTTGTAATGTAATATTAATGAAAACCGCATCAAAGTCGGCTCAGTCGGCTCAGTTAGAGCACCCTCTGAGGAATCTGACATACATACCCTCTGGGGGACTTCATGATATACGTGGATTGAATTACGATAAATATGTCCAAGTCTGCCATTCCACGAAAATAGTTAATTAATAAATGTAAGGTAATTTGATCATTTTCCCTTATGCTATAATAACAAGGAAAATACAGCCATGGAATAATATTATCTGTATAAACATGTGAAATTTTATATGTATGTATTTCTAGTCAAACGTTTTTTCATTATCATATTTGGCTTTGCACGGATTTGTAATGTAATATTAATGAAAACCGCATCAAAGTCGGCTCAGTCGGCTCAGTTAGAGCACCCTCTGGGGAATCTGACATACATACCCTCTGGGGGACTTCATAATATACGTGGATTGAATTACGATAAATATGCCCAAGTCTGCCACTCCACGAAAATAGTTAATTAATAAATAAAGAAACATTCTTCAAGAATGTGTTTGTGTGGTTCAAGAAATTATGTGTTTGAAACTGATAAATGACTCGAACATACAATCGATAGATGCCACATGCTAGTGTGAGATCTACCCAGTACTAACCCTGCGCCGAATTTTACGAGCCTGTCGGTGTCGGTGACACGTCGGTGCTCCCCAATGTCAGTTAGCTCTTACAGAGGTAGATACAAACGGTCACGTACCTCCGCCTTTATCTCACAGGAATGGCGAGGATAAATCTGTACCTAACGTTGCGTGTATGTGCTTGTTTCGTGATATGAAAGCCAATGGACGTGTGAGTATAAACGGTCGGTAGAGATATCGAATTACAGCAGAGATTCATTACTTACTTTTCTTCATAATATATATCAGTTCGATATTGGACTAAACGCCTTTCCCATTATGGGAGGATTTGACCATAATCACCAAGTCAGGCAGACTGGTTTTGGTGATCGCCGAACATGGCATATACATACATACCTACAAAATATCAGGCCAGTTTCCCATCTAGGCAGAGACTATGGACTATATTTTATTTTTTATACAAACTTTATTTCATTTAAGTACATATCAAGTTTTCTAAATCATAGATTAAATTCATTCGGCCTTAAAATAGTTTAGAAATTCATTCAGTCTTAAATCAGTATTTTTGTTAGATCCTTTATAAATATAGAAATACAGCATTTATAAGTGGTTCAGACATTTTCAACATTTTATTTTCAAGCTTTCTCAGCTTTTTTATTACGAGTTCAAACAGATATTAAACGTTTCTACACTTTAAATGTTTTGAACTAAAACGACAATATATCAATTACATTTCGGAATCAATGTGAATGTTTCAATAAGACATATGTATTTGCATATGTACGTCATTTCGTATCGTTTGAATGCCACAGCAGCGTGACGCGTGAGAAATTCGCAGGCTCCCGGACACGGCCCGCCCCCGGGGCGCCGCGCTGTACATTCCAATATTTGATACTTCCTGGCATCGTAGGAAAGTAACGTTTTCGTATTATATAGTTTTGAATCACTTAAGAGGCCCCTTACCCTAGACCAAAAACCAGTTCATAATTTCACTGTAGGTAACCAATTATTACCCTAGATAATTGCAATTACTTTAAAATTACAAAGTTTTACCAAAATCTGACATGTGGTTTCAAAATAAAACGTAGACTACGTTTGTATGGAAAGTCTATAAGCGTATTCTTAATGGCTCCGCCTTCGATATATTGTGTCGGTTTTTGGCAGAACCCTATGATCCATAGGGACCTTTATCAGACCACAGTCTATTAAAATCGACTAAAGCCTTAATTAATTAACCAGTGGTTCGCCGCGAACTTAGACCTCGCGTTTATTAATTCACAAGTTTATTTACAAGACACATTAAAAAGCCTCGATTCAAATCGATTCGATTTTTGATTATTCGGTCATTGTGTGATTCGATATCGTTGCAGAAAACTGAATTTATAACTTTCTTTCATCTTCTATTCTGCTGCAACAGTTTATTTTGTTATAAAATCAAAACCTGGATCAAATATCCGTAAGACGTTTTAATCTTGAAAGAGCAACGTATGTACATTGCGGCCGCCAATTCTTTTACGCCAATGTCCACGACTACTGTAAAGTGAGTCCTTGCGATATGTGCACAGTTACTGCCCAGACAAGCAACAACAGTGGAAATCGTTCGAAAGCACTTGGACATTCTTCCACGACCGGGGCATGGGTGGAATGAGAACCATAGCATTTATTTGAGGACCAATATATGTATTTGTCAAACTGTACACAAATTACAATTGAATTTGCATATCTTGTGGTTGGTCAGAAAAATCATTTTTCGCATATCAGTTTCATCTAGTGACATATTGATTGAGTGACGTATTAAAATCTGAAAAGTTTTTGTCACATTTCAGATTTTAATACATCCTCAAAACTTTGGGTAAGCACGTTTGTTCATCGCTAGGTAATTGATAAACCTACATGGCATGTCGATTTTCATCAAAAACCATTAATATAAACATTCAAATTGAAACAGCAGACAGAGCAGGATAATAATACTGGAGAAATTATCTCCAGAAAGAATATTAGAGAATATGGAAAAGGTAAGAGATAATTTCTATTATTATATATAAATTATTCCTTACCTCCTCCATAGCCTCTTTCTATCAAACGAACTATCTTATTTAAAAAAAACTAGATACCTACCTACCCTATGTCCGCTCCGTAAAGCTCTCCAAAAATACACAGTTGAACGGAATGGCACGATGCGGACTGCAGCGGATTCAATTAATCAGGCCGTGTATCTAGACAAAGTTCAAACTGATAGAACGAACGTGAGCCTTACTTGGCGGGGCACGGAGCCCGGGGGCTGCTTGTCCAGACGGATGGTCCGTTTTAGTCGCAGCGATTGCTAGCAATTGTACTGTTAATTACAGCTCGAATAGTCGCAATTTATTATGGATCTAGTTTCCTCACACGCTCTCGTACTTGCTTCTAACTCCGGATTACCTAATTCCAGAGCAGCGTTGCGATTTGACATCACATTGACTAAAATATGAAGATTTACATAATAACTTAAAATCACAAATATCATGAGTAAACATATTGTCAAATTGACATACATCGTACTATTTAGTTTCGTTATATTTATTTTGAATAAAGTTAATCTAATATCCCTTTAAATGTCGGACGCCCGGAGCGGGCGTCTGATGTATTGTTTTACTATTGTGTCTGCTATGTCGACATTCGAAGGGATATAGTAGTTACTCGTATGAATTGCGTTCAATTGTCATGGACTGCAGCCAAAGTTCTTGGCTACAAGCCATGTGGTCACAGATAGACAAATTGAAAAGACTAATTGACTGCTGACTAAACAAGGTATCTGTTTGATCCTCGATAAGAGATCGATGAGACGTGGCATATTTTCTGACACAAGAGGGTCTGGAGTCTGGAGGTAATGGGTATAATTCCCAGCAAGGGCACGTACAAGCCTAAATTTTAAATTTTGAATTTATCTGCAGTTCTGGATGTCACCATCATCATAATCGGAGAGTATTCTCGGTTGCATCCTCAGCAGATTGCAAACGAGCCTTCAGAGCATGGGGTTCGCTACCTAACCTAGATAATTATTGACTATGTTGATGTGTGTTATCCTGATCTAAACTCAGATCTTCTTAATAAGCTAGATCGTCTTATAAATAATTGCAAATACGTTTCGTAATACGACGTAAATTCGTAAATACGACACACATCTTAGACACATATCTTCTTTTCGATCTAAGCTTAACTGGCTTCCTTTTCGTCAGCGTTGACAACAGAGAATGCTATGTACTCTTTTGTCTATACTTAAGAACCCTCTTTCTCCCCAATATATGAAAACCAAATTTCGCTTTCAGTCTGAAAGCCATGACCGTGAGCTTCGCTTCAGTCATACTCTTCAACTACATCTTCCGTTATTTCGGTCCGAATTTATGTCTAACTCTTTTACTCTTCAAGTTACGCGACTCTGGAATGCCTTACCTGAAGACATCAAAAATATCTCAAACAGATTCCTATTTAAGAAAAAAGTTCACTCGTACCTTTCTGTTAATTTGTTTTAGCAGAACTAAATCAAAACATTTGTACTATGTATGAATTTGTATCTAAGTATATATGTGTATGTATATGTATGTGTATGTATTTATGTGTATTATACGTATGTATCTAAGTAAACTTGTAGTAGTATAAAGTGTATTTTAAATACATCTTTAAGCACCTATCGCATTTAGATTAAATTTTTCTGTTTTCCTACAGGTTGACTGGTAGAGAATGCATTAGCATTAAGTTCACCTTTTGTACCATTGTGGTCAATAAAGATTTTAATAATAATACAGGCCTTCAAATAAAAAAGAATCATTAAAATCGGTCCATGATTGACGAAAATATCGCGTAACATACATACAAAAAAATAATAAAAAAACATACAGTCGAATTGATAACCTTCTCCTTTTTTGAAGTCGGAAGTGCCTCATTCATAATTTACTTCCATCATTCTGAATTCTATTTTCAACACTCCAGTATATTGTGTAAGCCATGTAAAAATAGCGTTTGTGCTGCACAACGTTGTAACACAGAACTGTCACACAATTCAGCTACAAAAAGAGCAAAAACCAAAACTGTGATATCGGCGAGCTGCAACTTTTTCCATTCCACGCCAAAAAACTAGAAATGCATGTCATTCGTCCGTCGCACTTTATTTATCAAGCTTTAATTAGGTATGCCTCGGTTCAGATTTAATTTCTGATAGAGTTTTTAGAGAGATACAAAAACGCTTTCCTATATATCATACCTAACTTAGGGGGTAGCTTGCCTTTGGGTTGAGCGACCCTTAGCATTGGCTACACGAAGTAAGTGTCGCAAAATTACTTGTCACATTTAGCAAAGCAAAATACCTAGTGATCTTATGATAAAAAATAAGAAGATGTATCACATAGTACTAAATTTAAATTATCACCGCTGCGAAATACATTTCTGTCGTACTTTTAAAAACGTAGGACATTAAACAAACTCTAGTCACGTCCATTTCGCCAAGCCTTGCCTAAGTGCTATATGACACATTATTCGCATCCGCATCTTTACTCTACCTACGGTCCATAATAAAGTTCGCGTGAATAAGTTATGACATCCTGAAAATAAATTTACGTTTGGTCTGGGAGTTCTCGAAGTAGATTATGCTTACAAGAGTTTGAAAACCTTTCGCTTTTGAATTTTCATAGGGAGATATATTGTTGTGAGTTATCCGAACATAGATCATCAGAGAGCTCTTGTATATACACGTTTTAGCACCACGGGTACGTACGGGTAATAAGTACGTTAATTTCTATTCGTTGAAAAAAATAAGCTATTGATGAAAGTTCTTTTCATAAAACCCGTGGTAAAACAATTCAGATCTGGAAGCAGTTGCACATAAATGTACCTTCATCTTTTGACGTAAAAATATGCACGAGAATTCTTGGTTTATAAACAACAATAAACAATCAAGAACAAAAGATATTCGTCGGTTCAGTTACAGTTATTGGTTACAGTTAGATTTTGTGGCAATTTAACTGAACAGGAGAATATCTTCACTTCGGAAACGATTGAATTAATAGGTTCAAATTGATGTATGATTGATTTTATGTTCATGATTGAAGTTTGGCGTAAGTTCGAATCGGTATTCATAAAGTAAGGCTTTACGTCTGTATTACAAAAAACTAAAAATAAAACAGACTACACATTAAAAAAAATATCTAGGTGGGTGACACTAACGAAATAAAACTAGAAAACTGAGAATGAAGTATATTATTATATTTCGATAGTCTCTGATATTATGTTTGGCTTTGAGCAGAGTTTATATTTTTGCAGAATCAACTTGTTATTGCATATCAAATAGTATTAATAAATACAAAATAAGTATAGATACATTGGGTGGACAGCGCCAAGAATCGCAAGACCGATGCCACACTTAGAAAAAAAAATAGTTCCACCTACCAGCCTTCACCTAAGTATAATACATTGGTCTACAATATCTACACATTACTATATTAAACCGTACATTGCAACTGAACAGAAAAAAAACTTAGTGAAATATAAAAATACTTGTCATATATTCTTGAGTAAATAAATTCTCAAATGTTTCATACCAAAAATAGCTAGTCTTCATCCACACAAAACATTTGCAATTACTTACAATTTCATGTCAACTTCTGAAAACTATCTAAATGAAACTTTTTACAATAAAAGGCATATAAATACAATGTTTTATTAGTCTGCGAAAAGAGATAGCGGTGCGCACAGTGACTTGGTGAGCATTAGACTTGTCCGCAAATGCATTTCTCGCGCACAGGTGTTCTTTTATGGAACTCTGCCAGCATCCCACCGGTATCACGCCTCCTTACCTTAATTGTATCTACTGTGAACTACTCAATGCTAAAATCCACTCTATATATTCAATATTTATATTTATTTGCATTTTAGCGTAATAATTATATATACCTAGTACTAGAGGTGCACGCGGTCCCAATAACCGAACTTTAGGTTGATTAGAGTGCATAATGGTTTTGAAATAGTAAAAACTAAAAGGACGGTACATATTTTATATTGTTATATTATTCAAGTAGCTATTTCTAAATAATTCAATAAAATCATACCTTTTACGTACTTAGGTATTTTACATTAGCCCAAGAACTTTTATTTTTGTGCATCTATGCTATGAGTCTTCCGCAGTCTATTTTAAATACCACATCCAGTAAACGGTCTGTACAAAACTACATATATAAGACTAACAAACTAAATAGGAATAAGATTAGTCTTATTTACGTTGCCATTATTGATCTTTATAGCCGTAACAACGAGGAAATAAAGACATAGTGAAGCTAGAGGGTTTGCTTTTGGCAATCGTTATAAAAAGTTGGGAACACCGCCCGAAATTTACTTAAAAGCGGCGGACAAAGACGTTGAAAAAATTTAAGTAGCCAATTAGTCCTTTTAACAGTTCTGTCTGAGTCTACATGGCTGGGAGCCAAGAACGTTGGCTGCATTCCATAACAATTAAGCGCAATTCATACAGAATGACCAATAGGTAGCTGGCAGTATTCTCTTTCAATAAATACAAAATAAGTTACGAATTAGTTAAGTAAATTCGCAACTCGTGTAACGTCATGTTACATAATACGTAGCAACTATTAACAAACTGCATATGGTTTGGTAATTAATATAATATCTCTTAATCAAATACTACGGTACTGTATCAAATACCACAGTATTTGATTAAGAGATATTATATTAATTACCAAGGACTTAAATATAAGAAGACATCAAATATTTAGGTACAGTAGATACCGACAAAAAGCATTGCCATGATATGTGTCGATGGCTCTACCATTTGTAACGATATATTTTTCTGCTTATCTTACTTATCGTTAAAGGATACATTTTGGTAGTTTTTAAGCATATCTGATTGTACGAGTATATCACCTATAATTGTAAACTATAAAATACTAGCTGTACCCATGGGCTTCGCTCCCCGTGGGAATTTCGGAATAAAGAGTACCCTATGTCCTTCCCCGAGTTTCAAACTATATCCATACCAAATTTCATTCAAAACAAACAAACTCACTTTCGCATTTATAATATTATTATTAGTAGGATAGGATATATTATATTATAATATTATATATATTATTATATATAGTAGGAAGGATAGAATTAAATTACATCCAACTGCATCTAATTAATACCACAATAGCGAGTATTCGCCTGCGAGTCCGTCGGGCAAGCAGCCTCCGGGCTTCGCAAAGTCTCACATTCGCTCTACCTATATCAGTTCGAACTTTACTTGTCTAGAAACAAGGTCTGAATAATTAAATCCGCAGATACTATCTTCATTGATAAAGAAGATCATAATAAAATATAGATTTTTAAAATACTTACATATCTACTTCAATTTCAGATATTCTTACGTACAGTTTGACCTACTTGAAGTTACGCAAGAACAGCATAAACAGACAGCTTACAGACAAAACGATTAATAAGAGGGTGATTTCTTTCGGTTGGAAGTCTCATGCAGGTAATAGAAAACTGCTTTGTAATGACATTCCAGTTCTATCTCCCTTGCGAGGGCATTAATCGTTCTATAAGCCCGGAATTTGGCTTCAAACTGGTTTTGTATGTATTTATTATGTAAATAAAGCCGTGCCTGGGGCTTTATTTGACGCCCTATTATATTTATTGTAATGTCGTTGAGTTAGTATTCTAACACATCTAACACAAGTCTCGAACTCACTTTGGGGCTAGCTCAATGTAATTTGTTTCTAATAAATAAAAAAAGGATTAAAAAAAAAAAAACAAACGTATTGAATGATATGAATGCTTTACTTGGAACCTGGTGTCCATGTTACACACAGCACAATATTCAGTGCAGCTTATTAAAAACGACTAGACAGGTACGCTTTTACCCACTACAAAAGTCGTCAACTACAGCGATGCGATGAGTAGTGTTATATATGAGTCTTCATAACATATGTAATCTAGATATAACTTCAAACTTCCGCGATCACAACTACTGGTACATATTGAAATTACCGCGTTTAAATTTTATTATTATGTAGCATGGTGGAAATTTCAGGCCTAACTTAAAGAGCTTTCCATGTACTACCTACACACCTAGGTTATATGTTGACAACATCGTTTATATCCTATATCTTAAGAGGACTCGAGAACTACTGAACGAATTAAGTTTTAGTTTAAGTTAACTTATAGTTGATTTTCTGTTTGCATGACATGAACATGAAGCCAGTGGAAATATGCAAATGCGGGTGCCGACGGCAGGCTATGTTTGGTCTGGGTAATACATGACGTCAGGCTCTAGTGTCAGCAGCATTCTGACGAAAGGATGTTTATAAAAATAACACACCCATAATTGTACTTTATATACACAAATTATATGTAGATACCTATGTCCTACATATTGTGATTTGTGTAAATGATTTCGTAAACTAGTAATTTTATAAACCTATAGGTATGTGCAGTTACACTCTCAGCTTCATTTTGAAACAATCATTCAATTCTGAATTCAAGTCAATTTAATTCCAGTGGAATTAAACCAACAAAAATGCTGGGATACCCCTTTGGTAGAGAGAACTTTCAAAGATTTGGCTTAAAATGTTCACAGTGACGTCGATCGCGCTCGGCTTCTAGCAGTCTCTTCTAATGAGTCTAGCCACTGGCTGCATGCCATTCCATCCCTCAACATCAGTACACTGCTGGACAATAACTGTTTCCGTACGGCAGTCGGTCTCCGCCTAGGAATGCCGATATGTTCGCCACATCGTTGTGCATGCGGATAGACTTCCTCGCCACGGCTCTTTAAATGACATCATCATAAGGGCTCTTGCCAACATAAACGTTCCTTGCACCCTGGAACCCCGGGGTATAACATGAAGTTATGGTAAGAGGCTAGATGGTTGTCGCAGATACCCTGGGAACGTGGAAGGGCTCTAGTGTCGGACGCAACATGTGATGATACACTAGCGCCTTCCCAGCTCAGGGAGGCGGCCTTGAGAGCCGGGGCGACTGCTGAAGCCGCTGAGGCTGCCAAACGGCGCATTTATTTATCTCTCAGTAGAGATTATATATTTGTATGGTTGGACCATGGGGCCCTGCCGCGAGGAAACTCTTTAAGGAGATCTCCCCGCGACTGATAGCCGCCGCAGGTGGCTAAAAGGCTGGCTGCTCTTTCTCTCAACGGATCAGCAAAGCTATCCAGCAATGAACGCAGCCTGCGTTCTTGCTACCATGCCGCATTGGCAAGATATCACTTTTTTATCATAATTTAGTATAGGTAAGTAGGTAAGTCGTTTTATTTATCTATATTCGTGTTCTTATTTCTTTTTTCTCAATAAATTTCATTCAATTCAAAATTGAATATTGTATGAGTAAGTATCACCTAGAACAAAGACGCTTCTTCGGAAACACAGAAGTTGAAGGCAAGACGGATAGCAAATAAAAAGTTATCTCGGCGGAACTGGCACGGATAGATAGGCAATAAATTACACGTCGCGACCGCCTATCCTTATATGCGATTTGTGGAACCAACTTATTTTTGACATTTTTATGTTTTTATATTAGATTTATTTTACATTTATATAGTAAATCTAAAGCTTTTTCTATTCTGTGGGTATTTGAATAAACATCATCAAATTGTAATAGATGAATAGTAGCTAACTAACATAACTGGTTTGGTATTATTTATATTTTTTATTCATTTTACACAATATCTGCAGAATTCAATCAACTGCAAAAAGATTTTTCTAAACATCACTAAAAGAATAAAGAAAACCACCTACAGCCGTTTGCTCTCGGAGCTAGGGTAGGATGTTTTATTCAAAAGATAACACTGGCCTTTGTGTTACTTGGTAGAAGCTCAAATAAATTATTAAGGACAAGGTAATCACTCCGTTTGCCAAGAAAATGTTATCCACGATGAAAAAATGTCTTTCATCGGCTACGGAGAGTGTTCGTGCATTATTTACGAGTTTGCACGGAAATAAAGCTGACATGTAAACGTTAAATGTGTGCAGATTGTTAGAAGAAAATCGCCGTAAATACAGCAAGTTTGCCATGTGGTTTCAGGCAGAGTAGAATAGGGCCACTCCAAGTCCTTCCGTGGATGTCGTAGAAGGCGACTTAGGAAACACAAGCTAAACAAAGCTTATTAACATCAATGAGACCTCTCCAACCGAGCGAGGAGAGTGTAGGCCAAATCCTCTAGCTGTATGGCTCTGGTAGTACAGAAAGGGGCGTGTACCTGCAGTGGACACAAAAGACCTGATGATGACAGCAAGTTTATTTGGTCATCATTAACCCCTTGTATGCCGGAATATCAGACACAATAGTAAAGCAATGCATTCTTGCGTAGATCTACGCAACGGCATACGTGAAGCTAATATTAAGCATTACATGGAGCGAGTTCACTTACATTAACCACTTTAGGCTTCGTTTTACTATTATATATAGGCGTCCGATAGCAGCGACGACATGGCAGGGCGCCGGCCGCCAACGCATCTCTCAAATCTACTTAGGAGTACAAAAGTACAAGTCTTTAAAATTAAAACGCGCGAATTCACTCAAATCTACGGTGTAGGGTTATGGGTGAAGGAAGCCAAAGGTAGTCCACCGCCGGACAGACATAGGTAAAATAATAAAAATTCAACTGGTAGTTTCTTGTACACATGGAGGTAACTTAGATATCTCAGTTCCTCTTGAAACTAGCACCTAAAACATGCTCTCTAGCAGGGACGTGCATTACCGATTATTGCAGGATAGACTAATTGTGGGGCCTTTGCCCAGCAGTGGGACAAAAAAAAACTCTCTGACTGAACTGACCCTATTAGTGTGTTTACATCCCGAGAGCCACATAAACGCGTCATATTGATTAATACTATTAAATGTTCTTTTTAGCTTACCGCTTGTTTGAATGAAATCCAAAATAGGCTGGCATCGGCTATTTATGATTATTGCTCTTTTGTCCTCAAAATTTAGCAATCAAACACCTGGCGCACAACTTTTACATGAAAAACTTTCCATTGCATAATATGTTCAATGCATATAAAGCGGTAATAAAGTTTTTCTCCTAATTTCATTTAATATCGCAAACAAAGTTCAGATTCAGAGCAGATCGTAATCATTTGTATGTAATGCAACAATGCAAATAATTATCATTGGACAAGAAAAAATATCAAATATATACGACTAACGCAAAAGTTTACGTAATTTCATTTTATCCTCCAACATCTTTCGCGTATTTAAATTGGTAGCGTAACACAAGCGAGGACCAATAACTTTCTATTTTTCATCACGGAATGCATTCGGGAACAAATAAAAAGGCTCGAAATCGATATCATTCCTTATTGGTCAAAAGTGAAAAGAGATAAAAAACGTTGATTATTGAGATAGCACTAGCTTAAAGATAAGGGCAATTTTTGAAAATAAGTATTTCACTAACCTAATGGTTTTTTCCATACAAAAATTAGCTTTGTTTATGACTGACGCATTTTAAAAATGGCATGCATTAGCTCTTGTCTTAGATATTGGTTATGTGTGCGGAAATTTCGCGTGTGTGTGCGTCGATGAAATACGTAGACGATCACACTACAGACGCAAATTCCTATCAGTGTACTGTGAATGTGTGTAAATCGAGACACTATGGAGAATTGTCTTCTAGGTAGCTGCCTAGAGTACTGCGTATATATATACGTATACCTACCCTAAGTAAGCGAGTACGTAGCCAGCATATTGCGCGATGGACAGGAAAGCGCGCGTTTATTTGAAAATAGGGCCTATTATAATTTATTTTTAAATAAATAAATTCGCATATATTAGGGAATCTCCGGGTAGCCAATGTCTTTGTGTCTCTATGGAAAGCACGTGCCTGCTCTCTAGTGAAATAAAAATACCTGCAAGTCATTTAGGTATACCATCATCACCAAAACGGTTAAAGTGGTAAGTTAAATTTTAGTAAAGTAAATATCTGCTTGGAGTAGGTACTAGAGATTTCAGAATATAGTAAATAGAGTTCAGAATATAGTAAAAGAATTAGTCATCCGGTTAAAAATTGGGACCCGATGTCGCCTTCTCGTAGACTTTATTTAATTTCCTGATTGCGCAAACGAAAACTAGCGAGACCGAACCGCACCCACTGTGATGTTGTTTAAACTTTCCGCAAACTACGATTTGTATAGGGTTGCTTTTATTTGAATTTGTACACCCACTACAGTCCGAGTTGAATTGAGAGTCTTAAGATTTAGTACACATACACTTACATACATATATACCACTGCTTACCCGTGATACTACCAGACACCATTACACTTGTATTGAGCGGGAGCTCCCGCTACAAATACATTTAGTACATACTCACTTACTTGCAGCAAATGCGATATATATACTTACTTAAAACCCGTCAATATGAACAACAACAGCATTGGTTCCATAGGAAAACTATCATCTATTCATCATGGAATGTTTGACTTTTCCATAAAAATCGGTCCGGTCGGTTGAACACGGTTGTTAGCAAAAAGACGAAATTCGTTTCGAGTTCCCAGGATTAGTCTTATAGGTAAAATTGATTTCACCATTTTTGTAACAAAATTAACTCGCAAAGTCGCTCAATCGGAATAATTTCGTGGAAAACCTCATGGTAACTAAGTCGTTAAGAGTTTATCAAGATTTACTGGCAGTAAGGTAGAGTTTTTTCTATCACTGCAGAAAGATCAGATTAACTACCTCAATCATTAATTACGTAGACACATATTGAAACTTAGACGAAATAAAACCTGGTTACAAAAAGGTCTTCTTTAATTTTGGCTTAAATAGTACAAATGCCATTTTGAGTAGATACCTATATTAATATATGTTTTTAATTTATGTTTCCAGAGCCCATCTACCTCAGAGTTTAGTGTAAAGGTAATTAAAAGGATCTGACAGCTTAACGAAAGGATCGCATTATACTGCGGAATTGAACGTAAAGAGCTATTCCGTGAATATTGTTACACCATGTTGTTTTTTGAGCGACGACGTTTCGGTCAAGTTGTGGCCGCCGCTACGATAAGCACAGACACCTCGGGATAGATTAATTATTCCGCAAGTTGGCTTCCAATTTACACCGACTCAATGATTGTATTAATTATTGCATATTGTATTTACGGCAAGAAATAAAAAGGACGATCTCTGACATAAATATTGAATATTTAAGAAGATATTAGGCATTTGAAACATGAAGTTTCGGGGACGTCAGCAATCGGTGAAACTTGACGATTGTTCGTCGGAGTGGAGTAATCTTAACACTGGCGTTCCCCAAGGCGGTATTCTTTCTCCTTTGTTGTTTTCCATCTTTATAGACTTTATCACTAAAGATCTTCAGTGTTCGTATCATCTGATGACGCTGATGACTTGCAGCTTTACACACAGACTGAAGTGGAGGATCTCAACAATGCCGTTACTAAAATTAATACAGACTTGCTGGCCATAAGTAATTGGTCGAGACGCTTTGGAGTCACAGTAAACCCTACTAAATGTCAGGCCATTATAGTTGGTAGCTCTCGACTTTTGAACCGGATTGATGACGATTCCATCTCACGTGTTTTCTACGACAATACTGAAATACCTTTTACATGTAGCGTTAAAGATCTGGGGCTGTCTATTGATTCTACACTTTCTTGGAGTGGGCAGATTTCTGAGGTTGCTGGTAAAGTCACGGGTGCACTCCGGGCACTCTATAAATTAAAACATTTTTTACCTATAAAAATTAAAGAAATGCTCATGAACACTCTTATTTTGCCAATTCTGGATTACGCGGATGTGTGTTACACGGGACTGAATTGTGATCTCCTCAACAAGCTTGATCGTATCCAAAACAACTGTATCCGATACATATTTGGCTTGCGGAAGTACGACCATGTGTCGGCTTACCGGTCTCAGTTAAAATGGTTACCTATTCGACAGCGGCGTAGTCTGCATATACTCAATACTCTGTATGCCATACTTTTTGATCCTAAAACTCCGGCTTATCTTAAAACCAAATTTCCCTTTCTAGGTAATTCCCACGTTAGAACTCTTCGCTCTTCAAGCAATCTTCTTCTTGATATGCCACTTTCCCGGACTGGGTTCTATAATAATTCATTTGTCGTTCAAGCTGTACGGCTTTGGAACGCCTTACCAGTCAGTATCCGGAAAGCTGAATCTCGTCTTGCGTTTAAGAGAGCAGTGCGTGAACATTATCTCCAAAAACTGTCACCGGCTATATAAGTAGTATTTATGTAGTTTATGTATGGTTTATTTTTGAATTATTATTTATGTATATTTATGTGTAGGTTTATCCACGATATATATTATACGACTATATGTACTTACTTAATAATTATAAGTTTACTCCTTTCTTTTTGTCTTTTTAGTTAGTTGCTGTTGCTTACCCCAAAAGATTACTTTCTCAGCATCACCTGTTGGTTGACTGGTAGAAAAGGCCCCTGTCCTTAAGTCCGCCATTTACATGTATATTGTAATGAAGTTAAATAAATAAAAAAATAAAAAAATAAGTACATATCTAACCTAATTTTTTGATCAGTTTTCCTTGTATTCATTTCGTATATGAAATTAATTGTATAATATTATAAAAATGGGGTATCAACCCGAAAGGAAGTAACGTTACTGAACGATGTCAACAAGTTTTACTATGGGGCCATCCCTAAAATCGAATCGAAAAAAAAATCTGCAACCCCATACATTTCAGCACGATAGGTATTTAATTTTTATGGAGCTGGAGATTTTCTTTAGAAATAATAAAACCTTGCCAATAAAACCACGTAAAAGCTGTCACACTGGACATCAAATCACCATTTATTTAAGTTTTTCTATAGATATTATAAAGTTTAAGGGGACGCACCGTGAAAATGGGCATTATCTTTTTCTTATTTCTCAGCGAATATCAGAAATTTAGAACTGATACATGCTAATAGCATACTAGAACGCTTTTTAAGCATAATTGTGGTTGTGGATACATGATTAGTTAATTTTTGTAACACAAACTTGCTCGTCAAAAACACCTCTACCAAAACATATATGGTCTAATTTCTCACAAATGAGAGGGACTTCAGCTTTGAAACTTTTTATGCAGATCAGTAATTATGTAATCTTCAAAATTGTGGTACAAATTTTTTTTTGTTGCTTTAGTTTTAATTTTAGAGCTATTTTTCTCTAATTGATCAGTTTTGCGTGGCTTAAGATTTCAGTCATATAAGCCCTTTTACCTTCCTGAAAATTATTGTAATTGCCATCTCGCTTTTTCGCGAGTGTATTTAAATAAACTGTTCTTGTTGCACAGATTTTTGACAGTTATACATCAAATTGTCAGATGGCCGATGGGCCTCACGGAGCAAGGACGCGTCGCTCTTCACAAAAAAAATGACATTTGATTTCGTAAAATTATTGTCACAGTGTAGAATAATATCACGAATATATATGGGTCGAACAGTCTGTAAACAAACGTGCGAGTAACTTTCTTAAACTGTGTCACTTGTCATAATGTCAAAGGAAGTGTCAAAGTATAGCGTGGCATAGATTGATTACCTGATAGACATGGTCGGCATAGATTTTTTTTCATACAAGTACCGTACATACAATATCGATTTATAATATTTTAGTTTTATTTAAATGCAATAAATTAATTTTATAATAGCCAAAGGAACTTATCTATAGATACTCTTCGGATGTATTTACTTTTAGATTTCGAGAAATATACACGTACATACTGTACCACTGACTGGCTGACTGATTGATATGGTTGTTTGACCTGCGCCGTGCTGATAGCCGTAAGGAGTGAAGCTCTTTTGCTTGGTGGGGGAGCAGAGAGGGGGGGGGGGCTTTCTGCTTATCCCTCTAAACAAGCAACCAAGTGAAGCTTGAGGCCTAAGGCAGAGGTCACCTACGAGGCCGTAGGCTGAGCCATTCCCACCACGTGCTTCGTCGTTCTTTTTTTTGCAAACCAAGATGGCCGCCAAAAGCAATTTTTTGGAATCCAGGATGTCGTCTGTGCTTTAGAAAATTAAACTTTTTTCGTTAGTAACGTCTCACTGGGACTTTGTAGGAGTCTGATTTTTGCATGAGGGGGTAAAGCACCCCGTGGAACTCGAAACTGGATTCAGATTTTGGATCCAAAATGGCCGCCCACATATTTTTCTTCTTTTCTTAAGTAACTGGAGCTTTTATCCATTTTCTGAACTGGAAACATATCTTAGCCTACCTCAACAGCTGCACGAAAAACCGCGGGCTGCTTGCAGCTTGCGCAACGCCTAAAGAGCTAGTAAATTTGTTAAAATTGATATAAAATATCGATTAATAAGTATAAAATATCGATAGTCTATATACTATATTTGTAGCCTTATAAAACCATAACAATATCGATAGGACTATTGATAATATTGATTACTGATAGTTTACAATAATATCGATGACAAGTAAAACTATCGACAGTTTTTAGGGTTCCGTTTTAAACAAGAAACCCTTATAGTTTCATCATGTCTGTCTGTTTGTCTGTCATCCGACGTTTTATTTAAAGACTATAAGTACTAAAAAAGCTATAATTTGGCTATATTAATCATGCCAAAAAAAAAACAGTGAAGTAAAATAGGGAAAATATTATATTGTAGCTCCCATACAAGTTTTTTTTTACTAACCCATCGTGTAGAGTATCGTTAAATAGGTCTTTCAAAATATTTTGAGCTTGTTAACACCATTTTTGATTTAAGAATCCGTTTCTAGAATATTTGTATTTAATAAAAGTTAAAATAAAACTATCAAACCTAATTAGGGTTAACGAATTTTAAAAAATCATAAAATGAAAATAAAATAAGTTTTAAGACGTTTTTGGTGGCGTAGACTTGGCTTGGCCGGTCGATTTTACCATTTGGGTACGAAAACCCTAAAAAGATAAAAGATCTAGTTTAACTTTTAAAAATTGGGTAAAAATAAAGGACTGAATCAAACTTTCTTGGCACTTGTTTAAAGTTTTGCCCATTGCATCGTTTACAGTAGCACAACTGTACTGTAGACAAATCGGCATAAATAAGATTGTTCTCCTAGAATTTACACTATATAGACGTTCCGCAAATTCGACGTCAGTTTAAAATAAATGTAGTGCCCACAGTAGTGCCAATATACAACGTGGAAGGGATATACCCGTAATAAATCGAACCACGGGCTACACTAGACCACTTACTATAATCAAATAAAAAATAACAACCAAAAACTAAAAAAAATGGCATTTTCATACAAAAGTGTGCAGCCGCCTGGAAAATTTGTATGAGAATGTCAAATTCGGTTTTTTTTACTGTTATTTTATAATTATAATAAAGTGATCTAGTATAAGCCTGTGGTTCGATTTATTACGGGTATGTCGCTTCCATGCTGTATATTTATTATTTTTTCAACACACTTGCTCGTAAAGTGGCTCTAATTTAATCGGTTTTAGATATATAAAGTAGTTCATAAAACACGCTTGCGTTATAAACGCAAATAGTGAAGTTATATTATGCAACGGCAATATTTTCAATTTTTTTTAAAATACCGAACTAGCCCACTGCTTGGTGGCACCAGCTAGTAAGTCCGCGTGCCGCGCTGATTTTAATAAGTATAACGGCGTAAAAGCAGCCCTGTACATCACAGTTTTATGGTTGAGTTTATTTAAGGCTGCTATCAACGCTAGTCCTCAAAAGTCATTGAAATACAATCCGCTGTTAAACTATTTCTGTTTTTTCTAAAGGCTGACCGGTAGACAAAGCATAAGCATTAAGTCCTTGTACGGACATGACCTTATTCAATTCTTTACAAAAACATAATATGTTACAAAAATGTAAACATATTAGATTTATTTCATTACGTCATGTCTTCCATACTGTAACCTCTATATATTTTTAACTCTATCTGCATTGCGTTTAGACATTACTACAAACCTAGCGGAAAAGAACGGACAACTTTTGAATCAATTTTGACAGATTTTGAAAAATAAAAACGTAGAGCCAAGCCTTAAACGACATAGCTTTTGTTGCGATTATATTGATTAATTACTTTATATACCATGAAAATTGATTTCACTTTGCAATAAATACTTCTATGTGAAAAAAACGCACCAAGGCTTCCTAAATCGTAGGGCTGCTAAATTGCTAATACGCTGATCTATTATGGACACGATTCATCAGAGCGATTGATACCTACTATTTGACTCTAACTAGATGCTTACTAAGTGTGATTACAACTTCCTGTTTCGTAAATCGGTTCTTTAAAATCGGATAGTTTAATAACCACTTTATCCTTAACACAAGGTTCATGTAGTCATAAATAGACGGAAGGGTATAGACACTATACATAGGTACAGGCTTACATTGTACTGTAGAGATCGCCCGATAATGAGGCAGATTGTGCGCTCTTCATGTCCCCCTCTCCCGCTGATCTCCGCAGCGCCGGGGCTGGCAGCTGTCTCATTACAGTTGTCGAGTCATATCATTACAAGGAATTGGGATGTTTTATTGTAAAATTATGCTTTATGGCCTCTCCGTGGCGCGGCGTGGAAAGTTGCCAAACGAATTGAGGCAGTCGGTTAGAATACCTATGTTTCATAGGTAGGTAATGACAAAATAGATAAGTGTACTTAGGTATTTTATCGTTACCTACAGGTACAGGTACAGTATATTTTAACAGAACCTTGTTGCTTATGAGTTCTCAAAGGATAAATATTTTAGACTAGTATTTAGTCTTATGTAAAATTTAATATATACTACTCATTTTGGAGTAATACGTTTTTTTTCTCTAGATGACATGACTACGTCAGCTTTATAACTAATTCTCATCAATATAAATAAATATTATAGAAACAGTGCTGGTCTTCCAAATATTCGAAATAAAAATATATTTTCACGTAGAAGCGTAAATAGGTGGGATGAACTGAGAGGCCCTCCCAAATTATTCCATTTTACTCTTTGGCGTATTTTGCATTTCAAGTTCCCTTTGAAAAAGGAATATTGACTCTTAATTTACGGAACGCAGATAACATGATGCTCCTTTTTATTAAAATGTACTACCTACTATTTATAACCATTTCACTTAAATATTATTTGAACTCGGATAAATATATAAGTTAAGTACTTATATATTTATCCGAATTATCCAAATATCTAAATTTGTAGATTAACTTATATAGGTATTGTTTAACATATATTTATTTTTAAATACATATTTTCTATGACTTATATCGTAATCTTCCCAGCAGTGGTCGTTCCGAAACGCTAGTAGTTTTTAGCTTATGCACTAAAATAATATTTTAAAAAAATGACCTTCAATAAGAGATAAATTTATCCTACATTGAATAAAAAAATTTGACTTTGACTTTGACTTTGACTTTGACTTTGACCATGAGTCAAAATTCGCACGTGATTTATAAAAAATACCTTCAAATTTGTGTTATACCAGCCAGCGGTATTTGTATACAGACATAAATACCGCTGTCCGGAAATGATTTATAACATTAAAGAGACTTGTCTACTAAACACAAAATAACTTTTTATCAAAATATGTATTACAAACATTGGTCTTCATGCAAAATGCAAACCCTAGCCGGCACCTAACTGGTTCGAGCTTCGAGCAGCCCGGGAGAGGTCGAAACTGCGGTTACCTGCCGTTTCCTATACAAACGCATACCTACGACCTACTACGCTTTTAACTTTTACCTACTTAAATTTTAAAACCGCCGCAAGATCGCACCTTGTACATAATACATGTTACTACCGAGAAGGAATTGAGCCGCATAAATATTTTATCTTTCATGTTAATACAGGAAGACTGCGAGCCGACGCCGCTTTACGAGCAAAAATGATAGTGGCTAATGAGCAGCGTGATGTCCTATTATGTTTGTGGCAGCAAAGAGGGAATGTCAATATTGCGTGCCGCTATTTTCTAACAAGTCAAATTAGATACTTAACGTCGAAATAAACATTTTCTATGGGATTTGTATGAAATACAGGCAGATGACGTCATCGTTTCTCGGAGTCAAATAGCACTCTTATTATCAGTTTTCTGCAATAACAAATTTAAAATTCACATTTAAAATGGATATGATCGTGACAAATGACAAAATTTTGTGACATTTTATTTCCAAAAGTACCAAATATTTAATTGTTGACCCAGAAACATACCCAAATGGGTACCTAGATGACTGGATCACATATAAATTATTCAGTAGAGTTCATAAAATAAAACGTCACATAATAGTGTCACTTTTCATTGATATTATCCATTTTCAACATGTTTTTAGATTTATTAAAGCAGAAAAACTGATATTAAGAACGCTATTCGGCTCCAAAAAAAGCATATTTTATACAAATCCCATAGAAAATGTTTGTTTTGACGTTTAGAAAAAAAATCTGATTTGACCTGACATCTAGCGGATTCGTGGCCATGTAATGCTTTGGGCGTAAGGCTCCATTAAGTTAGAGGTTCTCTGTTATTCCCTTAAAAAAAGTCTAGGTAAATGGTTATTCCTGAACTCTTAGATTTCCATTTTATTTGACTATTGAAGTCATGGACATAGAATTTTTAAAATACTGCGTAAGATTGAAATAGTATTCTATTTGAAATTTGAAAGTAAACAAAGAAAGGTATAAGTAGGAAACTGATGTTCACATTTTAATATCTAATATTTGAAGCGACCATTTACATAGCGGCCTAAATTTACTTAATTAAAATCTGCTTACTTTAATATTATCTACAAACTTTAATTAATTTCTTCGCCTAAAATAACCACCCAAACTTAAACAACACAGATTTGGCATCTACAGCTGAAATCTACAGAGGATAAGTTTCTTAGGGTTTGGTATTTGACATGAACAAATAGGTCGCTCAAATTTTTCATCGTCGAGTTGCAGCCCGGCGGCACCCTAATCTCGCAGACTGCGGCTCCCGGGGATTTGTTAAGTAAATTGGTCGCAAGAGACGAATCTGTTTTTGTTTGTTGGTGGTATTAATATTAATTGCTTATCATTTTGGGAAATTTGATAATGAAATTTAAATAAGCTGTAAATACTGCTATTTTCGTTCTTATATCTAACAAATAGGATCTTTACTGTGACATAATTTGAACACGCATCAGTGTTATAGTTATAAATCACAGTTTCTGAAATAAATCTTTTGACGTACTTTTGAAAAGCAGAACTAGCTTATCACTGAATACAGTTTAGTTACTATTACATAGACCTAGATTTTTTTACTAGGTAAGACTGTAACGAGTGCAACTATCACCTATAACTGATTCAAGAAAAAAGAATGATGACGTAATAATATTCTACACTACACACATCTAAAGCATATGGTATACATACATATGCACACACCCACCAGCACTACACCAAGTGCTACGGGATTACTACGTTCTATCTACGACAGCGTTTCGTGCTACCACTTCTGCTACGATACTGCTACGTGCTACGAGTGCTACGATGACTGCTACAAGAAATATATTTCATTAAACGCTTCCCGGAAATACTGACGACGGAATAAATGGTGGACTTTCCAATATAATGTAATTTTGTGTGATATTGGAACAAAGACACTTTTTACCCGACTTCGACAAAGCCGGGTTATGTGTTTAGCCACTATTTATGTTTATTTGTTCTCTCGTATCCCCATATCACAATAAATTCAATATTACGACCTCTTTTAGGCCTAAAAGAAATGAACTCAAAAATAAAATTAACCAATCGTGTTTAGTATCAAAAACTTTAAGAGCTTAATTCGTAAATTTAAAAAATATAAAACGTGAAAGGGACAAATCCATAAAAAATCGAACCACAGACTATCCTAGATCACTTTAATATAATAATAATAAAAAAACCGTGAAGAATTAAAAAAAAAGATATTCCCATACAAATTGCCCGGGCGGCTGCACACTTTTGAATGAAAATATCGTATTTTTTAGTTTATGACTGTTATTTTAATTTCATTATCCTAAAGTAATCTACTATAGCCCGTAGTTCGATTTATTACGGGTATGTCCCTTCCACGTTGTATACATTTTTAGCTATTAAACTCTGCTGTGCTTGAATTAAATTTCCTCGTAGCCGGGTTTAGTTTTTTATCCTGTTAAAAATATCAGTTCTGTGCTATATTAAGCCGGTTTTATACAGCGCAGACTACTTATAGAGGTATAAAAACCAATACATACAATAACCTTGGGATCCTACCACCCTAGACTTCCATTAGGGATAAAGGCTCGATAAAGATTTGTCTATAAGATTATTAATCAAATTAAAAAACTCCCGACTTTCAGGAACGCCATCTGGTGATGAGTAGCGGAACTGCATATTCTAATTTATATCCGTAGCGCCATCTATTATTTTCTAGGCAAATTTAAAAACCTCGACTTTCAAGCGTTAACCTTTTGAGCGCCATTGACTATATTTTGTATCCTGTATTGACTAAATTGTACTATTTTTACTAGTCTTGGCGTCAGGGGTAAAGTAATGCAAAGGTTAACCCCGAGTAACTTAAAAACGGCTGAACCGATTTTTATCAAAGCTAAGAACCACCGAAGAAGGGCATGTATGAAGAGATTGATGAGTTTAGATGAAGCAAAAGAGGTTTGTCAGGGTCGTAGCAAGTGGAGGTCCATAGTCTGTGCCTACCCCTGCGGGAAACAGGCGTGATATTATGTATGTATGTATGTATGTAAGAACCACCGGAAGGGAACTTGTTTTCATGTAAAAATCGCAATGAAATCGATCCATCCGTTCGAGAGCTCCGGTGACACAGACAGACATAAGTATCAAAATTATCATACCCCTCTTTTTTGTCGGAGGTTTAAAAAATAAGCATAGGATAAAAGATAACATCAAGAAGCATATGTTGTAGATAGCCTTCCGATATACCGTTTTGGTCTGAGATATACCTATACCTTTGGGAGAGGCCTATGTCCAGCAGTGGACGTTATGCGGCTGAAATGATGATGATAATGATGATACCTATACCTACCTATTTAAACTTAAACTATTTTATTTAAACTGATAGTTCAATGTTTTTATTAGATTCTGCAGTAAACATAAATAAGTGATTCGTACGCTGCTGTGCACACTGGTTACAAGGCTTCTCGTGCCGCACTATTGTTTAGTTCGCATGGCTCGTAAACCGTAGCTCAGGGATTGTGTTATAATTATTTCTGCTTAAGTCTTTGTTCTGTTCGTACTAGAATTTCCTTCCTACCGGATGTTATGGCTTGAGAGAAACAACATCGTGTTGTTACGAATCGCACTTGATAATTATTGCAAATGTCTTGTAAGTACAATACAACGTACCATTTGTAGGTAATCGTAAGGTCTCCCATGCTGGTCTGGGAGAAACAAAAAAACTTAGAATGTACCAGCTGCTTCTCTTCCCGCGCAGATCGTAAAAGCCGATCGAGGGAATGGGCAAAAATGCAAATCATGTTAACAGGCGATGCGGCTAGCAACCCATCACTGTATTGATTGCTTTTCCATCTTCTCGCCCACCATGACGCTAAAAGTGGCTTTTGGATCTTGCCGCCCTGGGCTCTGCATAGAGCCGCAAGACCCAAAATACTCTGTCTGCCCCATTAGGGATAAAGACGTGATAGTATGTATGTATGTATGTATGTATTTGTAGGTAATTATAAGGACCATAAACATTAATTAAACCAGGACAGAATATAGGTAACCGATGATGCTTAGGCCTTTGAATAGCAGTAAGACATAGACAAATTTTACCTGCTTTAATATTAGGTATTGTTAATAAGGAAGTTAAAATTTGTGAAGGCTTTCGAATTTGGTTGTTTTTTTACTCAAAGGTGGAATTCTTCTAGGTAGAATGGGAAAGTTTAGATCCTATGGGTTAAAATATTTTGGTTTAGGTATTTGGATGGTTGTGATCATAGACCTAGTTTTTTTTTTACCGCGTGTTACTTGTGTATTCTAAATCTTTGTGACCATTAAACATGTTGTGAGATGGTTGTGATCATGAAGTTTGAGGATGTGGGTTTCCTTTTTTTTCTGAACGATCAGCAAACTTTGGCAAGTAGAATAAAATAATAAGGTTATCCAAGCCATGAAGTGAGAGGGTAAAAGATCCAAGCTGATAACGCCATAGTTAACAAAATAGGTAGTACCATGAAGTTAGAGGGGTGTACTCAAGTTATATAATAAAATATCTTGTAAGTATACGTAAAAAGAGGAAAATGTCACCAGAAGTTTCTTAATAAGCGCGTAGGAAGACAGTTATGAAGGACTTAGTTGAAAACAATGTAGGTACTTTCTCATTAATACCTTCTTCAGAACAAAGTACGTGACTGAGCGAGCGTCGTAACGTGATACAACAGAAAACTATCGCTCGCTTCTCACTCAACCAACTTCTGTTTAGCATCATAAGGTTTTTGAATGTAAGTACTATAACCTATAGTAGCTGTACGTGTCCCGTCTGCACTGGTCTACGAGGGTAGAGGACGTCGTGGACTACGTCTGAAAGAAGTAACTTCACCTTGAGGGTTGAACGGCTGCAGTCTCGCCACAAAGTGAATTTTAATTCATATGTGGCGAGAGTGCCAACGCATCATCTGCCAACCTTCATGAAGGAGAACTTCTGGCCGCAGGGTGTCGTATTTCGGAGGTTCCGAGGTCAGCTGCCCGACGACACCGTGCGTCACACGTCGCCGACACTACGTGTAAATTAGGATAGATGGATTATGTATGTTAGTTATAAGGTATTTATAATATGGGTCTCTGGCATTGTACAAAATTTGTAAGTACAATGCTATTGCCTGAAATAAAGGAATTATTGTTATTATAATACTTACAGGCTTTTGTGATTTCGATGACCAAGAATGAATACACTAGAATCCTTTACACGGATTAGTAGGAGTAGATGGACTGATATACATAAGTATATCAGTCCATCTACTTACTGGACTAAATACCATCGATATATCCCCCGGGACCCGAGTGGACAATCCCAGCAGATGGCGGAATGTCGTTGCACAGACGACCCAATGACCGTTCTCTGTTACCCATTTATCTAAGTGCTGAACTACACGAAGCGTAGTATTCATAAAAAACGCCGCATAACTAACGCTCAATGTGGCCGTCGTAAATGCGGCTCAAATTGCGCGTGCAAAGACTCGCACAACGCTCTATGTAACTTGCGCTTGGTCATAGAATACAGACCAATACAGACAAGGCTTGGTGTGGACGGTGCGGTGGGTAGAAATTACATGAAACTCAATATCGTAACGCGACGCAATACGCGTCCGACACGCATCTTATGCTGTGTTTGGTTTGGCACTTACTTGTGACTTACTGGTGATGTCCCTGGACACTCACGGTCATGAGACACTGTCCATAAATCTTGGTGAGGATGTGCTGAAGCAGGTGGACAAGATTTGTTATCTGGGGAGCACGATAACATCCAAGTGTGATCTTGATGCTGAGATCAATAGCAGGGTCGGTGCGGCAGCTGCAGCATTTGGCAAGCTGTATTCCAAGGTCTTCTGCTCACATGACCTAAAGTTAGCCACTAAAATTTCAGTGTATATGGCAATTGTTCTGCCGAACCTCCTATACTCATCTGAGACGTGGTGTGTATACCGGCGTCACTTTCGTGCTCTAGATCGATTCCACCTAAGATGCCTTTGTACGATCATGAAGATCAAATGGTCTGATAGAGTGCGAAATACCGAAGTCCTGCGACGTGCTAATGTTGGTGGCATTGAAGCTTATTTAATGCGTCGTCAGCTTCGGTGGTGCGGTCACGTATCACGGATGGCGGAAGGAAGAGCGAGTGGCGAAGCGCATCTTCTTCTCTGAACTGGAGGAGAGCAAGCGAAAACATGGCGGACAACTACTCCGGTACAAGGACGTCCAAAAACGCCACATGAAGAGATGTAACATAGAGCCCTCGCAATGGGAACGTTTGGCAGCACAGCGGCCAGAATGGCGTCGGATTGTGGACAGCCAAGTACGGGAGTTCGAGGATCAGCGTAAAGCTGATCTCGATTCTAAACGCGACCGTATAAAGGCCCGTCCACCTGCCGCCATAATATATCATTATGAGGACGGTGTACTTATGTGTCCACAATGTGCACGGTGTTTTGCCGCAAAGATAAGCTACGTAAGCCATCTTCAAGCGCACGAGCGCCAAATCAATGGATAGGAGTCCAAGGGGTCGCCATGGCCGAAATCGGTCAGACAGATCATCATCATCAGTGGCTACAGTCATAGACATAGTTTTTTTTTTTTACTTAGTACTTAAATCTATGGCAACAGTAGTAAAAGACCCGGTGGTGAGAAACAAAGTACAGTTGCAGAATTAGGATATCTTATACCTATAAACGAGCAATTCTTGTATATTTATGTATTTATTTATATGTATATACATTTATTTATGTGATCTCGGAAACGGCTCTAATGATTTCGCTGAAAATTGGTATATGGGGGTTTTAAGGGGTAAACAATCGATCTAGATTAGTCTTATGTTTGGGAAAACGCGTGTTTTCGAGTTTTCATACGTTTTTCTTTCCACGCAAAATATTAGACAAGTTTTAAAAAAAGTAGGTAATGTTTGAGATGTAACCGAGCAAAACTCGGTCGCCCAGGTACTGAGTTAAATTATATAAGCTGTATAATTCTTCGAATAAATTAACTTACGGCTGTTAAAAAAAGTTATCTTGGTTAAATATTCCGACACGATCCGTGTCATTTTAACCACGGGAAATCCACAACTGGTCATAAGTCCGGATCTAACCGGGGTTAAATTAAACTAATATCTACCATATACATAATAAATTAGACAAACGAGTTAGTGCGTGGGTATTGTGACCCACCCACTTGTTTGTTTACGAAATAGAAACTGCGATCAAATAGAAGCCATTCAACCATAAGTTCAACTAGGTAGGTAGGTAAGTATACTATATTTAATTTCGAGCAATATTATATACGTATATCTACGTAATTTAGGTCAAGGGAATCTGAATAATATTGGCAATGCGGCTCGCAACCCATCACTATTATTATTCCCCTTTTAGCGTTTACACGCTCACTATCACTCTTAACGTGGCTTTAGGGTCGTGCACAAATTAGAAAGATAGGTCATAATTGGTATAATAAAATAAGGTATTCTCTTCCCGAGATGGAACTTGACTACGTCACGAAAGTGTTGCCACTGATTGTTCTTTTCACAAAATTTAAGGACTTTCTCAATTAGTTCATGAATATTAAATAAAATAATTAAGTAACTTAGCTAGTAAGTATCTCGCGATTCTCGCGTGATTCATAATTCAATATTTTATAAATTGATATAATGGATTATTAATTCGAAATTATATAAAATATATAAACCTACATTACCACTGACTCACTCACTCACTGATTGACATGGTTGTTTGCCCTGTTGCGGGGTTGGTGGGGTTTAGGTTGATGTGTGGTCGTATAGAGGGTGCTCCAGTGAGTACCAGAAAAATCTGACATTTGAGGATTTGCAGAAACCTGATGTGGAAGGGGTACGGCCTGCGAAAACGGTTAGTGTTAGGGGTGTGATTTTTTTTCCATAATGTAGGGGGTTGTAAGCAATTTGACGATCGTCATTTGTTTTTTTATTTTTTCCAAAATTCAAGATGGCCGCCATACAACGACAATTCGGTGTTTGACTAATTTTGGAAATAGTTTTAAATTATTCTTTTAGTATATAATAAACCTACAAAAATAATCTATCTTCGAAATTTACAGTATTTAGGATAAAAATCGATGTTATAAATTTAAATTGTAAAAATGGCGGCAAAAACGACATCTTTGTAATGGCTCCGGTCACGTGACGCGTGTGACGTCACAAGCTAGTACACTAATCCATCTTGAATACATACATCTGACGGTGCATTGCTTGTTTATTTAATCAAATTTCAGTAGTTATTGGAAAATATGGCTTATAAATGGTGTGTAGTACCACAATGTATAAATACTTCGATAAAGACTCCGGAAAAAGTATTTTTTTCTGTTCCTACGAATCCCAAACAACGTAAATTGTGGTTACGATTGGCGCGAAGAGAGCCAAGCAGTATTTCGATGCATACAAATATCAGAGTACAAGAAGGGAAATACTGTGAAGTATTTAATATCCTGCACTCCTAATGGATTGGTCAACTATGTTTCTCAAGGATTTGGGGGCAGAACAAGTGATATTGTAAGATTCCCTTGCAGACTTGTGGAACAAAAGCAACAACGACACATCTCCAAACCTCCTCCTAACCTAAAAATTGAGGCTTTTCAAAATGTATGAATATTGAATACATACATAGGTATAACAATATCTTATACCTTTAAACGAGCAATTCTTGTATATTTATTTATTTATAAATTTCTGTGATCTCTAAAACGGCTCTAACGATTTCGCTGAAAATTAGTATATGGGGGTTTTTGGGGGTAAATGATCGATCTAGATTAGTCTTATGTTTGGGAAAACGCGTATTTTCGAGTTTTCATTCGTTTTTCTTTCCACGCAGAATATGGTCGCTAAATGTTCAAGTTTATATATAATTTTTTATTTTGTACTGTTTTTAGACAAGTTTAAAAAAATGTAGTTAATGTTTGAGATGTAACCGACCGAGCAAAGCTCGGTCACCCAGGTACTATAGGTATTATTTTTGCATTTAAAGTGCTATATTGAATTACATATATTACAAAAATGAATAAAATATGCCAAAAAATTCCTGGCGGCGTGAATTTTTTCTCCGTATCTTATTATTTATTTAAACAGACATAGGTACTAGTTTACAAGGGTAAATGATATATATATATATATATATATATATATATATATATATATATATATAGATTCCGCTATGGTACTTCATCATTTCAGCCGTAAACGTCCACTGCTGGACATAGGCCTCTTCCAAGGATTTTCAAAATGACCGATCAAGAGCGGCCTGCATCCAGCGCTTTCCAGTGACCCTGGTCAGGTCATCTGACCACCTTGTAGGTGGGTGCCCTACGCTTCGCTTGCCAGTACGCGGTCGCCATTCAAGAAGATTTTTGCCCCATAGGCCATCGGTTTGTTGCGCTATGTGTCCCGCCCACTGCCACTTCAACGAGCTAATCCGCTGGGCTATATCAGTGGCTTTTGTTCTCTTTTGGATTACTTTATTTCTGATTAGATTACGTAGGGAAACACCGAGCATAGCCCTCTCCATAGCGCGTTGAGCGACCTTGAGCCTTCTTATGAGACCCGTAGTAAGGGACCACGTTTCAGAGCCATAAGTCATCACTGGTAACACACATTGGTTGTAGACTTTAGTCTTGAGGCACAGAGGTATTATGGATAAGAAGACATTGCGTAGCTTTCCGAACGCTGCCGAGCAGAGTCGGATTCATCGAACGACCTCTTCCTCGAAGCTGGAACTTCCTGCCTGGATCAAATGACCCAGGTATATATACCTACTGGTCTACAACTTCGAGGGTGGAGTTCCCAACACGATAAACTATGGTACTTACACTGCTGTTTTCATATTTTTAAGTTCAGCTTTATAATAATCAACGTTATTCTTAAAGAAAAGTGCAACCATAAAAGCGCCTATCCTGAGTAAGTTGCTGCTATCGGCTTGCACAAAATATTCTTACATTTTGCGATTGTAAACCAGTATTAATGACACTAGTTATAAAAAATGTCCATCAGTTGTTCAAAAATAGCTCACAAATGAAAATAACAACTAAAACACATTAAACTCGAACGACAATCAACAGTGCAAAAAATTGTATCCTAGCGTGTGACGTCACGAGTGTTACCACCAATCACAGGGCGTTTCGATTCACGTAAATTTTTTTAAAAAACATCATTTTTATTTTGCGAAATATGCAATAAATATACATTATTTTGTTAAAATAAAGTGAAAATGGTTTCCTTTAGACTATTATCTCGTAGAATGTCCACATTTCGTAGAGTATTTTGAATGTTGTCAAACACCGAATTGTCCTCCATACAAACTTACCCATTTTCTGAACTGGAAACATATCTTAGCCTACCTCTATAGCCCCACGATGAACCGCGGGCTGCTTGCAGCCCGCGCAGCGCCCGAAAAGCTAGTTATATTATATTATAATATATAAACCTACATTACCACTCACTCACTGACTGACTGATTGACATAGTTGTTTGCCCTGTTGCGGGGTTGGTGGGGTTTAGGTTGATGTGTGGTCGTATAGAGGGTGCTCCAGTGAGTACCAGAAAAATCTGACATTTGAGGATTTGCAGAAACCTGATGTGGAAGGGGTACGGCCTGCGAAAACGGTTAGGGTTAGGGGTGTGATTTTTTTTCCAAAATGTAGGGGGTTGTAAGCAATTTGACGACCGTCATTTGTTTTTTTATTTTTTTCAAAATTCAATATGGCCGCCATACAACGACAATTGTCCTCCATACAAACTTACCCATTTTCTGAACTGGAAACATATCTTAGCCTATCTCAACAGCCCCACGATGAACCGCGGGCTGCTTGCAGCCCGCGCAGCGCCCGGAAAGCTAGTTATAATATATAAACCTACATTACCACTCACTGACTGACTCATTGACATAGTTGTTTGCCCTGTTGCGGGGTTGGTAGGGTTTAGGTTGATGTATGGTTGTATAGAGGGTGCTAAATGGAGTACCAGAAAAATCTGACATTTGAGGATTTGCAGAAACCTGATGTGGAAGGGGTACGGCCTGCAAAAACGGTTAGGGTTAGGGGCGTGATTTTTTTTCCATATTGTAGAAGATTATATGCAATTTGAAGACCGTCATTTGTTTTTTGATTTTTTTCAAAATTCAAGATGGCCGCCATACAAGGACAATTTTCCTCCATACAAACTTACCAATTTTCTTAACTGAAAACATATCTTAGCCTACCTCAACAGCCCCACGATGAACCGCGGGCTGCTTGCAGCCCGCGCAGCGCCCGAAAAGCTAGTTATAATATATAAACCTACATTACCACTGACTGACTGACTGACATAGTTGTTTGCCCTGTTGCGGGGTTGGTGGGGTTAAGGTTGATGTGTTGTCGTATAGAGGGTGCTCCAGTGAGTACCAGAAAAATCTGACATTTGAGGATCTGCGGAATCCTGATGTGGAAGGGGTACGGCCTGCAAAGACGGTTGGGGTTGGGGGCGTGATTTTTTTTCCAAAATGTAGGGGGTTGCAAGCAATTTGACGAGCGTCATTTGTTTTTTGATTTCTTTCAAAATTCAAGATGGCCGCCATACATGGACAATTCCCCTCCATACAAATTTCATACAAACGGCCCCCCAAGTAACTTGGCGCAGCCTGAGGCCGAAGGCCGAAGGCGAAGCGCCCCTGCGAGGCCGCAGGCCGAGCTGTTGAGCGAGGGCGAAGCCCGATCTCCCCCCCCCCTCTTTGACCCCCCCCCCCCCCCCCCCCCCCTACAAGTAATTTTCACGAGGCCGCAGGCCGAGTGATGCGAGCCCGAAGGGCGAGCTGCGGGCGAGGGCGAAGCCCGAGCCACTATCACAAAGCGCAGCGTCTTTTTTTTATTTTTTGAAAATCCAAGATGGCCGCCGTAAGTCAACTGCTTGCGATTTGGCTGAAAATCGATATTTATATGTAATTTGACCCCAAAAACCTAAATTCAATATTTTTTTTGGAATCCAAGATGGCGTCTGGATTTTAGAAAATTAAACTTATTTCTTTTATAACGTCTCACTGGGACTTCGTAGGGGTCTGAAATTTTGCATGTGGGGGTAAAGCACCCCGCGGAACTCGAAACTGCATTCCGATTTTAGATCCAAGATGTCCGCCCCCACACATATTATGATGTTTCCTTTACTGACTGCAATTTTTATCCATTTTCTGAACTGGAAACATGTCTTACCCTACCTCAACAGCCGCACGAAAGACCGCGGGCTGCTCGCAGCCCGCGCAACGCCCGAAAAGCTAGTTATATTATATTATATATAGCTACACTTACCACTGACTGACTGACTGACTGATTGACATAGTTGTTTGACCGGTTGCCAAATAGTAGGGGTGATGGTTTATGGTGGAACGTACAGGGGTGAGGGGGTCGAGTACCAGAAAAATCTGACATTTGAGGATTTGCAGAAACCTGATGTGGAAGGGGTACGGCCTGGCTAAACGGTTGGACCTGGAGATTTGACCCCATAGACAAAATGAAAGAGGTACCTGATCAATTACCAGAGCCGGTATATTTTTTGAAATTACTAAAAAAATTTTACCCCCCCCATACAAATTTCATACAAACGGCCCCCCCAAGTAACTTGGCGCAGCCCGAGGCCGAAGGCCGAGGGCGAAGCTCGCTCGCGAGCCCGTAGGGCGAGCACCGTGGCGAGGCCGAAGGCCGAGCTACTCCCCCCCTCCCCCTTTTACCCTTAATCCCCCTCCCCCCTAGTAACTTTCACGAGGCCGCAGGCCAAGTGATGCGAGCCCGAAGGGCGAGCTGCGGGCGAGGGCGAAGCCCGAGCCACTCCCGTAAGCGCCGAGTTTTTTTATAATTTTTGGAAATCCAAGATGGCCGCCGAAAGTCAAATGCTTGCGATTTGGCTGAAAATCAATATCTATATGTTTTTTGAGCAGAAAAATCCAAATTTGAATTTTTTTTTGGAATCCAAGATGGCGTCTGAATTTTAGAAAATGAAATTTATTTCGTTCATGACGTCTCACTGGGACTTCGTAGGGGTTTGAAATTTTACATGTGGGGGTAAAGCACCTCAAGGAACTCGAAACTGCATCCAGATTTTGGATCCAAAATAGCCGCCCACACATTTTTTCATGTTTTCTCAACTGACTGCAGTTTTCACCCATTTTTTGAACTGGAAGCATTTCTTAGCCAACAACCGCCGCACGAAAAACCGCGTGCTGCTTGCAGCACGCGCAGCACCCGAAACACTAGTTATAATATATAAACCTACAATACCACTGACTCACTCACTGATTGACATAGTTGTTTGCCCTGTTGCGGGGTTGGTGGGGTTTAGGTTGATGTGCGGTCGTATAGAGGGTGCTCCAGTGAGTACCAGAAAAATCTGAAATTTGAGGATCTGCGGAAACCTGATGTGGAAGGGGTACGGCCTGCGAAGACGGTTGGGGTTGGGGGCGTGATTTTTTTTCCAAAATGTAGGGGAATGTGAGCAATTTGACGAGCGTGTTTTGGTTTTTTATTTTTTTCAAAATCCAAGATGGCCGCCATACATGGACAATTTTCCTCCATACAAATTTCATACAAACGGCCACCCCAACTAACTAGGCGCAGCCAGAGGCCAAAAGCCAAAAGCAAAGGCCATCCCCGCGAGGCCGCAGGCCGAGCTGCGGGCGAGGGCGAAGCTCGAGCCACTCCCTCCTCCCCCTTGAATCCCCCCCCCCCCCCCCTTAAGTAATCTTCACGAGGCCGGAGGCCGAGTGACGCGAGCCCGAAGGGCGAGCTGCGGGCGAGGGCGAAGCCCGAGCCACTTCTCTACGCGCAGTCCAATTTTTTTAAGTTTTAAAATTCCAAGATGGCCGCCAAATGTCAACTGCTTGCGATTTGGCTGAAAATCGATATCTTTATGTATTTTGAGCAAGAAAATCCAAATTTAATTTTTTTTTTGGAATCCAAGATGGCGTCTGGATTTCAGACCATTTAACTTATTTCGTTCATTACGTCTTACTAGGACTTCGTAGGGGTCTGAAATTTTGTACATGGGGGTAAAGCACCCTGCGGAACTCAGAACTTGAATCAGATTTTGGATCCAAGATGGCCGCCCCACACATATTATGTTTCCTTTACTGACTGCAATTTTTACCCATTTTCTCATCTGGACATGTTATTTAGCCCACCTCAACAGCCGCACGAAAAACCGCGGGCTGCTTGCAGCCCGCGAATCCAAGATGGCCGCCATACATGGACAATTTTCCTCCATACAAATTTCATACAAACGGCCACCCCAACTAACTAGGCGCAGCCAGAGGCCAAAAGCCAAAAGCAAAGGCCATCCCCGCGAGGCCGCAGGCCGAGCTGCGGGCGAGGGCGAAGCTCGAGCCACTCCCTCCTCCCCCTTGAATCCCCCCCCCCCCCCCCTTAAGTAATCTTCACGAGGCCGGAGGCCGAGTGACGCGAGCCCGAAGGGCGAGCTGCGGGCGAGGGCGAAGCCCGAGCCACTTCTCTACGCGCAGTCCAATTTTTTTAAGTTTTAAAATTCCAAGATGGCCGCCAAATGTCAACTGCTTGCGATTTGGCTGAAAATCGATATCTTTATGTATTTTGAGCAAGAAAATCCAAATTTAATTTTTTTTTTGGAATCCAAGATGGCGTCTGGATTTCAGACCATTTAACTTATTTCGTTCATTACGTCTTACTAGGACTTCGTAGGGGTCTGAAATTTTGTACATGGGGGTAAAGCACCCTGCGGAACTCAGAACTTGAATCAGATTTTGGATCCAAGATGGCCGCCCCACACATATTATGTTTCCTTTACTGACTGCAATTTTTACCCATTTTCTCATCTGGACATGTTATTTAGCCCACCTCAACAGCCGCACGAAAAACCGCGGGCTGCTTGCAGCCCGCGCAGCGCCCGAAAAGCTAGTTATAATATATAAACCTACAATACCACTGACTGACTCACTCACTGACAGAGTTGTTTGCCCTGTTGCGGGGTTGGTGGGGTTTAGGTTGATGTGTGGTCGTATAGAGGGTGCTCCAGTGAGTACCAGAAAAATCTGACATTTGAGGATTTGCGGAAATCTGATGTGGAAGGGGTACGGCCTGCGAAAACGGTTAGGGTTAGGGGCGTGATTTTTTTTCCAAAATGTGGGGGGTTGTAAGCAATTTGACGAGAGTCATTTGTTTTTTTATTTTTTTCAAAATCCAAGATGGCCGCCATACAAGGACAATTTTCCTCCATACAAACTTACCCATTTTCTGAACTGGAAACATATCTTAGCCTACCTCAACAGCCCCACGATTAACCGCGGGCTGCTTGCAGCCCGCGCAGCGCCCGAAAAGCTAGTTATAATATATAAACCTACATTACCACTGACTGACTGACTGATTGACATAGTTGTTTGCCCTGTTGCGGGGTTGGTGGGGTTTGGGTTGATGTGCGGTCGTATAGAGGGTGCTCCAGTGAGTACCAGAAAAATCTGACATTTGAGGATCTGCAGAAACGTGATGTGGAAGGGGTACGGCCTGCGAAGATGGATGGGGTTGGGGGCGTGATTTTTTTTCCAAAATGTAGGGGGTTCTAAGCAATTTGACGAGCATCATTTGTTTTTTGTTTTTTTTCAAAATCCAAGATGGCCGCCATACATGGACAATTCCCCTCCATACAAATTTCATACAAACGGCAACTCGGCGCAGCCTGAGGCCGAAGGCCGAAGGCTTAGCCCACACGCGAGGCCGCAGGCCGAGCTGCGGAGCGAGGGCGAAGCCCGAGCTCCCCCCCCTTTCCCCCCCCCCCCCCCCTCCCTCAAGCAATTTTCACGAGGCCGTAGGCCGAGTGATGCGAGCCCGAAGGGCGAGCTGCGGGCGAGGGCGAAGCCCGAGCCACTATCACAAAGCGCAGCGTCTTTTTTTTTTTTTTGGAAATCCAAGATGGCCGCCGAAAGTCAACTGCTTGCGATTTGGCTGAAAATCGATATCTATATGTAATTTGACCCCAAAAATCCAAATTTAATATTTTTTTTGGAATCCAAGATGGCGTCTGGATTTTAAAAAATTAAACTTATTTCGTTTATAACGTCTCACTGGGACTTCGTAGGGGTCTGAAATTTTGCATGTGGGGGTAAAGCACCCCGCGGAACTCGGAACTGGAAACAGATTTTCGATCCAAGATGGCCACCCCCACACATATTTTGATGTTTTTTTTACTGACTGCAATTTTTACCCATTTTCTGAACTGGAAACATGTCTCAACCTACCTCAACAGCCGCACGAAAGACCGCGGGCTGCTTGCAGCCCGCGCAGCGCCCGAAAAGCTAGTTATTATATTATAATATATAAACCTACAATACCACTCACTCACTGATTGACATAGTTGTTTGCCCTGTTGCGGGGTTGACGGGGTTTAGGATGATGTGTGGTCGTATAGAGGGTGCTCCAGTGAGTACCAGAAAAATCTGACATTTGAGGATTTGCAGAAACCTGATGTGGAAGAGGTACGGCCTGCAAAAACGGTTAGGGTTAGGGGTGTGATTTTTTTTCCAAAATGTAGGGGGTTGTAAGCAATTTGACGACCGTCATTTATTTTTTTATTTATTTCAAAATTCAAGATGGCCGCCATACAACGACAATTTTCCTCCATACAAACTTACCCATTTTCTGAACTGGAAACATGTCTTAGCCTATCTCAACAGCCCCACGATGAACCGCGGGCTGCTTGCAGCCCGCGCAGCGCCCGAAAAGCTAGTTATATTATATTATATATAGCTACACTTACCACTGACTGACTGACTGACTGATTGACATAGTTGTTTGACCGGTTGCCAAACAGTAGGGATGATGGTTTATGGTGGAACGTATAGGGGTGAGCGGGTCGAGTACCAGAAAAATCTGACATTTGAGGATTTGCAGAAACCTGATGTAGAAGGGGTACGGCCTGGCTAAACGGTTGGACCTGGAGATTTGCCACCATAGACAAAATGAAAGGGGTACCTGATCAATTACCAGAGCCAGTATTTTTTTTTTAATTTTCATAAAAAAAAATTCCCCCCCTACCAATTTCATACAAACGGCCCCCCCAAGTAACTTGGCGCAGCCCGAGGCCGAAGGCCGAGGGCGAAGCCGGCTCGCGAGCCCGAAGGGCGAGCTCCGTGGCGAGGCCGAAGGCCGAGCCCCCCCCCCATCACCTCCCTCCTCCCCTCCCCCTCCCCCTCCCCCAAGTAATTTCCCCCCATCACGAGGCCGCAGGCCGAGTGACGCGAGCCCGAAGGGCGAGCTGTGGGCGAAGGCGAAGCCCGAGCCACTCCCGAAGGCGCCGGGTTTTTTTTAATTTTTGGAAATCCAAGATGGCTGCCGAAAGTCAAATGCTTGCGATTTGGCTGAAAATCAATATCTATATGTTTTTTGAGCAGAAAAATCCAAATTTGAATTTTTTTTTGGAATCCAAGATGGCGTCTGAGTTTTAGAAAATGAAATTTATTTCGTTCATAACGTCTCACTGGGACTTCGTAGGGGTCTGAAATTTTGCATGTGGGGGTAAAGCACCTCAAGAAACTCGAAACTGCATTCAGATTTTGGATCCAAGATGGCCGCCCACACATTTTTTCATGTTTTCTCAACTGACTGCAGTTTTCACCCATTTTTTGAACTGGAAACATTTCTTAGCCAACAACCGCCGCACGAAAAACCGCGTGCTGCTTGCAGCACGCGCAGCACCCGAAACACTAGTTATAATATATAAACCTACAATACCACTCACTCACTGATTGACATAGTTGTTTGCCCTGTTGCGGGGTTGGTGGGGTTTAGGTTGATGTGTGGTCGTAAAGAGGGTGCTCCAGTGAGTACCAGAAAAATCTGACATTTGAAGATCTGCAGAAACTTGATGTGGAAGGGGTACGGCCTGCGAAAACGGTTAGGGTTAGGGGTGTGTTTTTTTTTTCAAAATGTAGGGGGTTGTAAGCAATTTGACGACCGTCATTTGTTTTTAATTTTTTTTCAAAATTCAAGATGGCCGCCATACAAGGACAATTTTCCTCCATACAAATTTACCCATTTTCAAAACTGGAAACAATTCTTAGCCTACCTCAACAGCCGCACGATAAACCGCGGGCTGCTTGCAGCCCGCGCAGCGCCCGAAAAGCTAGTTATAATATATAAACCTACAATACCACTGACTCACTCACTGATTGACATAGTTGTTTGCCCTGTTGCGGGGTTGGTGGGGTTTGGGTTGATGTGCGGTCGTAGAGAGGGTGCTCCAGTGAGTACCAGAAAAATCTGACATTTGAGGATCTGCGAAAACCTGATGTGTAAGGGGTACGGCCTGCGAAGACGGTTAGGGTTGGGGGCGTGATTTTTTTTCCAAAATGTAGGGGGTTGTGAGCAATTTGACGAGCGTCATTTGTTTTTTTATTTTTTTCAAAATCCAAGATGGCCGCCATACATGGACAATTTCTCCCCATACAAATTTCATACAAACCGCACTCCCAAGTAACTAGGCGCAGCCTGAGGCCGAAGGCCGAAGGCGAAGCCCATACGTGAGGCCGCAGGCCGAGCTGCCGAGCGAGGCTGAAGGCCGAGCTCCTTCCCCCCTTTGACCCCCCCCCCACCCCCCTAAGTAATTATGCGAGCCCGAAGGGCGAGCTGGGGCGAGCTGTGGGCGAGGGCGAAGCCCGAGCCACCATTACCAAGCGTAGAGTCGTGAATTTTTTTTTTTTTGGAAATCCAAGATGGCCGCCGAAAGTCAACTGCCTCTGATTTAGCTGAAAATCAATATTTATATGTGTTTTGACCCCAAAAATCCAAATTCACCTTTTTTTTTGGAATCCAAGATGGCGTCTGGGTTTTAGAAAATTAAACTTATTTCGTTTATAACGTCTCACTGGGACTTCGTGAGGGTCTGAAATTTTGCACAAGGGAGTAAAGCACCCCGTGGAACTCGAAACTGCAATCAGATTTTGGATCCAAGATAGCCGCCCCCCCCCCCCCCCATATATTTTGATGTTTCCTTTACTGACTGCAGTTTTTACCCATTTTCTCAACTGGACATGTTCTTTAGCCCGCCTTAACAGCCGCACGAAAAACCGCGGGCTGCTTGCAGCCCGCGCAGCGCCCGAAAAGCTAGTTATAATATATAAACCTACAATACCACTGACTGACTCACTGATTGACATAGTTGTTTGCCCTGTTGCGGGGTTGGTGGGGTTTGGGTTGATGTGTGGTCGTATAGAGGGTGCTCCAGTGAGTACCAGAAAAATCTGACATTTGAGGATCTGCGGAAACCTGATGTGGAAGGGGTACGGCCTGCGAAGATGGTTGGGGTTGGGGGCGTGATTTTTTTTTCAAAATGTAGGGGGTTTTGAGCAATTTGACGAGCGTCATTTGTTTTTTTATTTTTTTCAAAATCCAAGATGGCCGCCATACATGGACAATTCCCCTCCATACAAAATTTATACAAACGGCCCCCCAACTAACTTGGCGCAGCCAGAGGCCAAAGACCAGAAGCAAAGCCCTCCACCGCGAGGCCGCAGGCCGAGCTGCGGGCGAGGGCGAAGCCCGAGCCACTCCCCCCCCCCCCTTTGACCCCCCCCTCCAAGTAATTTTCACGAGGCCGCAGGCCGAGTGATGCGAGCCCGTAGGGCGAGCTGCGGGCGAGGGCGAAGCCCGAGCCACTCGCACAAGCGCCTTTTTTTTTTTTAATTTTGGAAATCCAAGATGGCCGCCGAAAGTCAACTGCTTGCGATTGGGCTGAAAATCGATATCTATATGTATTTTGAGCCGAAAAATCCAAATTTGACAGTTTTTTTGGAATCCAAGATGGCGTCTAGCTTTTAAAAAATTAAACTTATTTCGTTTATAACGTCTTATTTGGACTTTTTAGGGCTCTGAAATTTTGCATGTGGGGGTAAAGCACCCCGTGGAACTCGAAACTGCAATCAGATTTTGGATCAAAGATGGCCGCGCCCCCCCCCCCCCCCATATATTTTGATGTTTCCTTTACTTACTGCAGTTTTTACCCATTTTCTCAACTGGACATGTTGTTTAGCCCACCTCAACAGCCGCACGAAAGACAGCGGGCTGCTTGCAGCCCGCGCAGCGCCCGAAAAGCTAGTTATAATATATAAACCTACATTACCACTCACTGACTGACTCATTGACATAGTTGTTTGCCCTGTTGCGGGGTTGGTAGGGTTTAGGTTGATGTATGGTTGTATAGAGGGTGCTAAATGGAGTACCAGAAAAATCTGACATTTGAGGATTTGCAGAAACCTGATGTGGAAGGGGTACGGCCTGCAAAAACGGTTAGGGTTAGGGGCGTGATTTTTTTTCCATATTGTAGAAGATTATATGCAATTTGAAGACCGTCATTTGTTTTTTGATTTTTTTCAAAATTCAAGATGGCCGCCATACAAGGACAATTTTCCTCCATACAAACTTACCAATTTTCTTAACTGAAAACATATCTTAGCCTACCTCAACAGCCCCACGATGAACCGCGGGCTGCTTGCAGCCCGCGCAGCGCCCGAAAAGCTAGTTATAATATATAAACCTACATTACCACTGACTGACTGACTGACATAGTTGTTTGCCCTGTTGCGGGGTTGGTGGGGTTAAGGTTGATGTGTTGTCGTATAGAGGGTGCTCCAGTGAGTACCAGAAAAATCTGACATTTGAGGATCTGCGGAATCCTGATGTGGAAGGGGTACGGCCTGCAAAGACGGTTGGGGTTGGGGGCGTGATTTTTTTTTCCAAAATGTAGGGGGTTGCAAGCAATTTGACGAGCGTCATTTGTTTTTTGATTTCTTTCAAAATTCAAGATGGCCGCCATACATGGACAATTCCCCTCCATACAAATTTCATACAAACGGCCCCCCAAGTAACTTGGCGCAGCCTGAGGCCGAAGGCCGAAGGCGAAGCGCCCCTGCGAGGCCGCAGGCCGAGCTGTTGAGCGAGGGCGAAGCCCGATCTCCCCCCCCCCCCTCTTTGACCCCCCCCCCCCCCCCCCTACAAGTAATTTTCACGAGGCCGCAGGCCGAGTGATGCGAGCCCGAAGGGCGAGCTGCGGGCGAGGGCGAAGCCCGAGCCACTATCACAAAGCGCAGCGTCTTTTTTTTATTTTTTGAAAATCCAAGATGGCCGCCGTAAGTCAACTGCTTGCGATTTGGCTGAAAATCGATATTTATATGTAATTTGACCCCAAAAACCTAAATTCAATATTTTTTTTGGAATCCAAGATGGCGTCTGGATTTTAGAAAATTAAACTTATTTCTTTTATAACGTCTCACTGGGACTTCGTAGGGGTCTGAAATTTTGCATGTGGGGGTAAAGCACCCCGCGGAACTCGAAACTGCATTCCGATTTTAGATCCAAGATGTCCGCCCCCACACATATTATGATGTTTCCTTTACTGACTGCAATTTTTATCCATTTTCTGAACTGGAAACATGTCTTACCCTACCTCAACAGCCGCACGAAAGACCGCGGGCTGCTCGCAGCCCGCGCAACGCCCGAAAAGCTAGTTATATTATAATATATAAACCTACATTACCACTGACTGACTGACTGATTGACATAGTTGTTTGCCCTGTTGCGGGGTTGGTGGGGTTTGGGTTGATGTGCGGTCGTATAGAGGGTGCTCCAGTGAGTACCAGAAAAATCTGACATTTGAGGATCTGCAGAAACGTGATGTGGAAGGGGTACGGCCTGCGAAGATGGATGGGGTTGGGGGCGTGATTTTTTTTCCAAAATGTAGGGGGTTCTAAGCAATTTGACGAGCATCATTTGTTTTTTGTTTTTTTTCAAAATCCAAGATGGCCGCCATACATGGACAATTCCCCTCCATACAAATTTCATACAAACGGCAACTCGGCGCAGCCTGAGGCCGAAGGCCGAAGGCTTAGCCCACACGCGAGGCCGCAGGCCGAGCTGCGGAGCGAGGGCGAAGCCCGAGCTCCCCCCCCCTTTCCCCCCCCCCCCCCTCCCTCAAGCAATTTTCACGAGGCCGTAGGCCGAGTGATGCGAGCCCGAAGGGCGAGCTGCGGGCGAGGGCGAAGCCCGAGCCACTATCACAAAGCGCAGCGTCTTTTTTTTTTTTTTGGAAATCCAAGATGGCCGCCGAAAGTCAACTGCTTGCGATTTGGCTGAAAATCGATATCTATATGTAATTTGACCCCAAAAATCCAAATTTAATATTTTTTTTGGAATCCAAGATGGCGTCTGGATTTTAAAAAATTAAACTTATTTCGTTTATAACGTCTCACTGGGACTTCGTAGGGGTCTGAAATTTTGCATGTGGGGGTAAAGCACCCCGCGGAACTCGGAACTGGAAACAGATTTTCGATCCAAGATGGCCACCCCCACACATATTTTGATGTTTTTTTTACTGACTGCAATTTTTACCCATTTTCTGAACTGGAAACATGTCTCAACCTACCTCAACAGCCGCACGAAAGACCGCGGGCTGCTTGCAGCCCGCGCAGCGCCCGAAAAGCTAGTTATTATATTATAATATATAAACCTACAATACCACTCACTCACTGATTGACATAGTTGTTTGCCCTGTTGCGGGGTTGACGGGGTTTAGGATGATGTGTGGTCGTATAGAGGGTGCTCCAGTGAGTACCAGAAAAATCTGACATTTGAGGATTTGCAGAAACCTGATGTGGAAGAGGTACGGCCTGCAAAAACGGTTAGGGTTAGGGGTGTGATTTTTTTTCCAAAATGTAGGGGGTTGTAAGCAATTTGACGACCGTCATTTATTTTTTTATTTATTTCAAAATTCAAGATGGCCGCCATACAACGACAATTTTCCTCCATACAAACTTACCCATTTTCTGAACTGGAAACATGTCTTAGCCTATCTCAACAGCCCCACGATGAACCGCGGGCTGCTTGCAGCCCGCGCAGCGCCCGAAAAGCTAGTTATATTATAATATATAAACCTACATTACCACTCACTCACTCACTCACTGATTGACATGGTTGTTTGCCCTGTTGCGGGGTTGGTGGTGTTTAGGTTGATGTGTGGTCGTATAGAGGGTGCTCCAGTGAGTACCAGAAAAATCTGACATTTGAGGATTTGCAGAAACCTGATGTGGAAGGGGTACGGCCTGCGAAAACGGTTAGGGTTAGGGGCGTGATTTTTTTTTCAAAATGTGGGGGATTGTAAGCAATTTGACGAGAGTCATTTGTTTTTTTATTTTTTTCAAAATTCAAGATGGCCGCCATACAAGGACAATTTTCCTCCATACAAACTTACCCATTTTTTGAACTGGAAACATATCTTAGCCTACCTCAACAGCCCCACGATGAACCGCGGGCTGCTTGCAGCCCGCGCAGCGCCCGAAAAGCTAGTTTTATATTATATATAGCTGCACTTACCACTGACTCACTGATTGACATAATTGTTTGACCTGTTCCCGACTGACAGGTGTCACAAATGTTATACCATCGTGTACAGGGTGTTTTGAAACCAACCAGAAAAATCCGAAAACTTGAAGATCACCAGATCCTGATGTGGAAGGGGTACGGCCTGCGAAAACGGTTGGGGTTAGGGGCGTGATTTTTTTTCCAAAATGTAGGGGGTTGTAAGCAATTTGACGACTGTCTTTTGTTTTTTGATTTTTTTCAAAATTCAAGATGGCCGCCATACAAGGCCAATTCCTTTCCATACAAATTTCATACAAATGGCACCTCCAAAGCAACTTGGCGCAGCCTGAGGCCGAAGGCCGAAGGCGGAGCCCCCTTGCGAGGCCGCAGGCCGAGCTGCGGAGCGAGGCCAAAGGCCGAGCTCCCCTCCCCCCCTTTTTGACCCCCCCCCCCAAGTAATTTTCACGAGGCCGCAGGCCGAGTGATGCGAGCCCGAAGGGCGAGCTGCGGGCGAGGGCGAAGCCCGAGCCACTCCCACCAAGCATTGCGTTTTTTTTTTTTTTGGAAATCCAAGATGGCCGCCGAAAGTTAAATGCTTGCGATTGGGCTGAAAATCAATATCTATATGTATTTTGGGCCAAAAAATCCAAATTTAAATTTTTTTTTGGAATCCAAGATGGCGTCTGGATTTCAGAAAATTTAAATTATTTCGTTAGTATCGTCTCACTGGGACTTCATAGGGGTCTGAAATTTGCTTTACTAGAGTAAAGCACCCCGTGGAACTCGAAACTGCAATCAGATTTTAGATCCAAGATGGCCGCCCACACATTTTTTCATGTTTCCTCAACAGACTGCGATTCTTACCCATTTTCTCAACTGGACATGTTCTTTAGCCTTCCTCAACAGCTGCACGTATAACCGCGTGCTGCGTGCAGCACGCGCAGCACCCATAACACTAGTTATATTTATAATATATTATATTATATTATATTATATATAGCTACACTTACCACTGACTGACTCACTGATTGACATAGTTGTTTGACCGGTTGCCAAATAGTAGGGGTGAAGGTTTATGGTGGAACGTATAGAGGTGAGGGGGTCGAGTACCAGAAAAATCTGACATTTGAGGATTTGCAGAAACCTGATGTGGAAGGGGTACGGCCTGGCTAATCGGTTGGACCTGGAGATTTGATCCCATAGACAAAATGAAAGGGCTACCTGATCAATTACCAGAGCCGGTAATTTTTTTTTAATTTGCGAAAAAAAAACTTTCCCCCCATACAAATTTCATAGAAACGGCTCCACCAAGCAACTTGGCGCAGCCCGAGGCCGAAGGCCGAGGGCGAAGCCGGCTCGCGAGGCCATAGGCCGAGCGAGGCGAGCCCGAAGGGCGAGCTCCGTGGCGAGGCCGAAGGCCGAGCCCCCTCCCCCCTCCCCCCTTTCACCCCCTCCGCCCTCCCCTCAAGTAACTTTCACGAGGCCGTAGGCCGAGTGATGCGAGCCCGAAGGGCGAGCTGCGGGCGAGGGCGAAGCCCGAGCCAATACAGCAAGCGCCACATTTTTTTTTATTTTTGGAAATCCAAGATGGCCGCCGAATGTGAACTGCTTGCGATTTTGCTGAAAATCAATATTTATATGTATTATGAGCCAAAAAATCCAAATTTTAAATTTTTTTTGGAATCCAAGATGGCGTCTGGATTTTCGAAAATTAAACTTATTTTGTTCATAACGTCTCACTGGGACTTCATAGGTGTCTGAAATTTTCTTTACTGGGGTAAAGCACCCCGCGAAACTCGAAACTGCATTCGAATTTTGGATCCAAGATGGCCGCCCACACATTTTTTAAATTTCCTCAAATGACTGTAGTTTTTTTCCATTTTCTCTACTGGACATGTTATTAAGCCTTGATGTATAGCACGAAAAATCGCGTGCTGCTTGCAGCACGCGCAGCACCCGAAACACTAGTTATATTATATATAGCTGCACTTACCACTGACTCACTGATTGACATAATTGTTTGACCTGTTCCCAACTGACAGGGGTCACAAATGTTATACCATCGTGTACAGGGTGTTTTGAAACCAACCAGAAAAATCCGAAACCTTGAAGATCACCAGATCCTGATGTGGAAGGGGTACGGCCTGCGAAAACGGTTGGGGTTAGGGGCGTGATTTTTTTCCCAAAATGTAGGGGGTTGTAAGCAATTTGACGACTGTTATTTGTTTTTTGATTTTTTTCAAAATTCAAGATGGCCGCCATACAAGGACAATTGTTCTCCATACAAATTTCATACATACGGCCCCCCAAAGTAACTTGACGCAGCCTGAGGCCGAAGGCCGAAGGCGGAGCCCCCTTGCGAGGCCGCAGGCCGAGCTGCGGAGCGAGGCCAAAGGCCGAGCTCCCCTCCCCCCCTTTTTGACCCCCCCCCCCCCAAGTAATTTTCACGAGGCCGTAGGCCGAGTGATGCGAGCCGGAAGGACGAGCTTTGGGCGAGGGCGAAGCCCGAGCCACTCCCACCAAGCATTGCGTTTTTTTTTTTTTTTAAATCCAATATGGCCGCCGAAAGTCAAATGCTTGCGATTGGGCTGAAAATCAATATCTATATGTATTTTAGGCCAAAAAATCCAAATTAAAAATTTTTTTTGGAATCCAAGATGGCGTCTGGATTTCAGAAAATTAAAAATATTTCGTCAGTATCGTCTCACTGGGACTTCATAGGGGTCTGAAATTTGCTTTACTAGAGTAAAGCACCCCGTGGAACTCGAAACTGCAATCAGATTTTGGATCCAAGATGGCCGCCCACACATTTTTTCATGTTTCCTCAACAGACTGCGATTCTTACCCATTTTCTCAACTGGACATGTTCTTTAGCCTTCCTCAACAGCTGCACGAAAAACCGCGTGCTGCGTGCAGCACGCGCAGCACCCGAAACACTAGTTATATTATATTATATATAGCTACACTTACCACTGACTCACTCACTGATTGACATAGTTGTTTGACCGGTTGCCAAATAGTAGGGGTGATGGTTTATGGTGGAACGTATAAGGGTAAGGGGGTCGAGTACCAGAAAAATCTGACATTTGAGGATTTGCAGAAACCTGATGTGGAAGGGGTACGGCCTGGCTAAACGGTTGGACCTGGAGATTTGACCCCATAGACAAAATGAAAGGGGTACCTGATCAATTACCAGAGCCAGTATTTTTTTTTATTTTTTATAAAAAAAAAATTCCCCCCATACAAATTTCATACAAACGGCTGCCCCAAGTAACTTGGCGCAGCCCGAGGCCGAAGGCCGAGGGCGAAGCCGGCTCGCGAGCCCGAAGGGCGAGCTCCGTGGCGAGGCCGAAGGCCGAGCCCCCCCCTTCACCCCCCCCCCCCTCCCCCAAGTAATTTCCCCCAATCACGAGGCCGCAGGCCGAGCGACGCGAGCCCGAAGGGCGAGCTGCGGGCGAGGGCGAAGCCCGAGCCAATCCAGTCAGCGCCGGGTTTTTTTTAATTTTTGGAAATCTAAGATGGCCGCCGAAAGTCAAATGCTTGCGATTTGGCTGAAAATCAATATCTATATGTTTTTTGAGCAGAAAAATCCAAATTTCAAATTTTTTTTGGAATCCAAGATGGCGTCTGAATTTTAGAAAATGAAATTTATTTCGTTCATAACGTCTCACTGGGACTTCGTAGGGGTCTGAAATTTTGCATGTGGGAGTAAAGCACCTCAAGGAACTCGAAACTGCATTCAGATTTTGGATCCAAGATGGCCGCCCACACATTTTTTCATGTTTTCTCTACTGACTGCAGTTTTCACCCATTTTTTGAACTGGAAACATTTCTTAGCCAACAACCGCCCCACGAAAAACCGCGTGCTGCTTGCAGCACGCGCAGCACCCGAAATACTAGTTATATTATATTATATATAGCTACACTTACCACTGACTGACTGACTGACTGATTGACATAGTTGTTTGACCGGTTGCCAAATAGTAGGGGTGATGGTTTATAGTGGAACGTACAGGGTTGAGGGGGTCGAGTACCAGAAAAATCTGACATTTGAGGATTTGCAGAAACCTTATGTGGAAGGGGTACGGCCTGGCTAAACGGTTGGACCTAGAGATTTGACCCCATAGACAAAATGAAAGGGGTACCTGATCAATTACCAGAGCCAGTATTTTTTTTTTAATTTTCATTAAAAAAAAACCCCCCATACAAATTTCATACAAACGGCCCCCCCAAGTAACTTGGCGCAGCCCGAGGCCGAAGGCAGAGGGCGAAGCCGGCTCGCGAGCCCGAAGGGCGAGCTCCGTGTCTAGACCGAAGGCCGAGCCCCCCCCCTTCACCCCCCCTCCCCCTCCCCCAAGTAATTTCCCCCCATGCGAGCCCGAAGGGCGAGCTGCGGGCGAGGGCGAAGCCCGAGCCACTCCCCCCTTCCTCTTGGATCCCCCCATTAAGTAATTTTCACGAGGCCGGAGGCCGAGTGATGCGAGCCCGCAGGGCGAGCTGCGGGCGAGGGCGAAGCCCGAGCCACTCTCACAGCCCCCCCCCTTCCCCCTCCCTCCCCCGGAAGTAATTTTCACGAGGCCGGAGGCCGAGTGACGCGAGCCCGCAGGGCGAGCTGTGGGCGAGGGCGAAGCCCGAGCCACTTCCCCAAGCGCAGTCAAATTTTTTTAATTTTTAAAAATCCAAGATGGCCGCCAAAAGTCAACTGCTTGCGATTTGGCTGAAAATCGATATCTATATGTAGTTTGAGCCCAAAAATCCAAATTTAATATTTTTTTTGGAATCCAAGATGGCGTCTGGATTTCAGAAAATTTAACTTATTTCGATCATAACGTCTTACTGGGACTTTGTAGGGGTCTGCAAATTTGTACATGGGGGTAAAGCACCCCGTGAAACTCGGAACTGGAATCAGATTTTGGATCCAAGATGGCCGCCCCCACACATATTATGATGTTTCCTTTACTGACTTCAGTTTTTACCCATTTTCTCAACTGGACATGTTATTAAGGCAACCTCAACAGCCGCACGAAAAACCGCGGGCTGCTTGCAGCCCGCGCAGCGCCCGAAAAGCTAGTTATATTATATATAGCTACACTTACCACTGACTGACTGACTGACTGATTGACATAGTTGTTTGACCGGTTGCCAAATAGTAGGGGTGATGGTTTATGGTGGAACGTACAGGGGTGAGGGGGTCGAGTACCAGAAAAATCTGACATTTGAGGATTTGCAGAAACCTGATGTGGAAGGGGTACGGCCTGGCTAAACGGTTGGACCTGGAGATTTGACCCCATAGACAAAATGAAAGAGGTACCTGATCAATTACCAGAGCCGGTATATTTTTTGAAATTACTAAAAAAATTTTACCCCCCCCATACAAATTTCATACAAACGGCCCCCCCAAGTAACTTGGCGCAGCCCGAGGCCGAAGGCCGAGGGCGAAGCTCGCTCGCGAGCCCGTAGGGCGAGCACCGTGGCGAGGCCGAAGGCCGAGCTACTCCCCCCCCTCCCCCTTTTACCCTTAATCCCCCTCCCCCCTAGTAACTTTCACGAGGCCGCAGGCCAAGTGATGCGAGCCCGAAGGGCGAGCTGCGGGCGAGGGCGAAGCCCGAGCCACTCCCGTAAGCGCCGAGTTTTTTTATAATTTTTGGAAATCCAAGATGGCCGCCGAAAGTCAAATGCTTGCGATTTGGCTGAAAATCAATATCTATATGTTTTTTGAGCAGAAAAATCCAAATTTGAATTTTTTTTTGGAATCCAAGATGGCGTCTGAATTTTAGAAAATGAAATTTATTTCGTTCATGACGTCTCACTGGGACTTCGTAGGGGTTTGAAATTTTACATGTGGGGGTAAAGCACCTCAAGGAACTCGAAACTGCATCCAGATTTTGGATCCAAAATAGCCGCCCACACATTTTTTCATGTTTTCTCAACTGACTGCAGTTTTCACCCATTTTTTGAACTGGAAGCATTTCTTAGCCAACAACCGCCGCACGAAAAACCGCGTGCTGCTTGCAGCACGCGCAGCACCCGAAACACTAGTTATAATATATAAACCTACAATACCACTGACTCACTCACTGATTGACATAGTTGTTTGCCCTGTTGCAGGGTTGGTGGGGATTAGGTTGATGTGCGGTCGTAAAGAGGGTGCTCCAGTGAGTACCAGAAAAATCTGACATTTGAGGATCTGCGAAAACCTGATGTGGAAGGGGTACGGCCTGCGAATACGGTTGGGGTTGGGGGCGTGATTTTTTTTCCAAAATGTAGGGGGTTGTAAGCAATTTGACGAGCGTCATTTGTTTTTTTATTTTTTTCAAAATCCAAGATGGCCGCCATACATGGACAATTCTTCTCCATACAAAATTCATACAAACGGCCCCCCAAGTAACTTGGCGCAGCCTGAGGCCGAAGGCCGAAGGCGAAGCGCCCCTGCGAGGCCGCAGGCCGAGCTGCGGAGCGAGGGCGAAGCCCGAGCTCCCCCTCCCCCCCCCCCCCCTTTGACAATCCCCCCTACAAGTAATTTTCACGAGGCCGTAGGCCGAGTGATGCGAGCCCGAAGGGCGAGCTGCGGGCGAGGGCGAAGCCCGAGCCACTATCACAAAGCGCAGCGTGTTTTTTTTTTTGGAAATCCAAGATGGCCGCCGAAAGTCAACTGCCTCTGATTTGGCTGAAAATCGATATTTATATGTGTTTTGACCCCAAAAATCCAAATTCAACTGTTTTTTCGGAATCCAAGATGGCGTCTGGGTTTTAGAAAATTAAACTTTTTTCGTTTATAACGTCTCACTGGGACTTCTTCGGCGTCTGAAATTTTGTACACGGGGGTAAAGCACCCCGCGGAACTCGAAACTGGATTCAAATTTTGGATCCAAGATGGCCGCCTCCACACATATTTTGATGTTTCCTTTACTGACTGCAGTGTTTACCCATTTTCTAAACTGGAAAAAAATTTTAGCCTACCTCAACAGCCGCACGAAAAACCGCGGGCTGCTTGCAGCCCGCGCAGCGCCCGAAAAGCTAGTTATTATAATATATAAACCTACAATACCACTGACTCACTCACTGATTGACATAGTTGTTTGCCCTGTTGCGGGGTTGGTGGGGTTTAGGTTGATGTGTGGTCGTATAGAGGGTGCTCCAGTGAGTACCAGAAAAATCTGACATTTGAGGATCTGCAGAAACGTGACGTGGAAGGGGTACGGCCTGCGAAGATGGATGGGGTTGGGGGCGTGATTTTTTTTTCAAAATGTAGGGGATTGTAAGCAATTTGACGAGCGTCATTTGTTTTTTGATTTTTTTCAAAATCCAAGATGGCCGCCATACATGGACAATTCCCCTCCATACAAAATTCATACAAACGGCCCCCCAAGTAACTTGGCGCAGCCAGAGGCCAAAGACCAAAAGGAAAGCCCTCCACCGCGAGGCCGCAGGCCGAGCTGCGGGCGAGGGCGAAGCCCGAGCCACTCCCCCCCCCCCCTCGACCCCCCCCCCCTCCAAGTAATTTTCACGAGGCCGGAGGCCGAGTGATGCGAGCCCGCAGGGCGAGCTACGGGCGAGGGCGAAGCCCGAGCCACACCCACAAGCGCAACTTTTTTTTTTAATTTTGGAAATCCAAGATGGCCGCCGAAAGTCAATTGCTTGCGATTGGGCTGAAAATCGATATCTATATGTATTTTGAGCTGAAAAATCCAAATTTTACAGTTTTTTTGGAATCCAAGATGGCGTCTGGATTTTAGAAAATTAAACTTATTTTGTTTATAACGTCTCACTGGGACTTCGTAGGGGTCTGTAATTTTGCATGTGGGGGTAAAGCGCCCCGCGGAACTCGGAACTGGAATCAGATTTTCGACCCAAGATGGCCGCCCCCACACATATTTTGATGTTTCCTTTACTGACTGCAGTTTTTACCTATTTTCTCAACTGGACATGTTCTTAAGCCCACCTCAACAGCCGTACGAAAAACCGCGGGCTGCTTGCAGCCCGCGCAGCGCCCGAAAAGCTAGTTATAATATATAAACCTACATTACCACTCACTGACTCACTCACTGACAGAGTTGTTTGCCCTGTTGCCGGGTGGGTGGGGTTTAGGTTGATGTGTGGTCGTATAGAGGGTGCTCCAGTGAGTACCAGAAAAATCTGACATTTGAGGATCTGCGGAATCCTGATGTGGAAGGGGTACGGCCTGCAAAGACGGTTGGGGTTGGGGGCGTGATTTTTTTTCCAAAATGTGGGGGGTTGCAAGCAATTTGACGAGCATCATTTGTTTTTTGATGTCTTTCAAAATTCAAGATGGCCGCCATACATGGACAATTCCCCTCCATACAAATTTCATACAAACGGCAACTCGGCGCAGCCTGAGGCCGAAGGCCGAAGGCGAAGCGCCCCCGCGAGGCCGCAGGCCGAGCTGTGGAGCGAGGGCGAAGCCCGAGCTCCCCCCCCCCCTCTTTGACCCCCCCCCCCCCTACAAGTAATTTTCACGAGGCCGCAGGCCGAGTGATGCGAGCCCGAAGGGCGAGCTGCGGGCGAGGGCGAAGCCCGAGCCACTATCACAAAGCGCAGCTTCTTTTTTTTTTTTCGGAAATCCAAGATGGCCGCCGTAAGTCAACTGCTTGCGATTTGGCTGAAAATCGATATCTATATGTAATTTGACCCCAAAAACCTAAATTCAATATTTTTTTTTGGAATCCAAGATGACGTCTGGATTTTAGAAAATTAAACTTATTTCTTTTATAACGTCTCACTGGGACTTCGTAGGGGTCTGAAATTTTGCATGTGGGGGTAAAGCACCCCGCGGAACTCGAAACTGCATTCCGATTTTGGATCCAAGATGGCCGCCCCCACACATATTATGATGTTTCATTTACTGACTGCAATTTTTACCCATTTTCTGAACTGGAAACATGTCTTACCCTACCTCAACAGCCGCACGAAAGACCGCGGGCTGCTTGCAGCCCGCGCAGCGCCCGAAAAGCTAGTTATACTATAAACCTACATTACCACTCACTCACTGACTGACTGATTGACATAGTTGTTTGCCCTGTTGCGGGGTTGGTGGGGTTTAGGTTGATGTGTGGTCGTATAGAGGGTGCTCCAGTGAGTACCAGAAAAATCTGACATTTGAGGATCTGCAGAAACCTGATGTGGAAGGGGTACGGCCTGCAAAAACGGCTGGGGTTGGGGGCGTGATTTTTTTTCCAGAATGTGGGGGGTTGTAAGCAATTTGACAAGCGTCAATTGTTTTTTAATTTTTTTCAAAATCCAAGATGGCCGCCTTACAAGGACAATTTTCCTCCATACAAAATTACCCATTTTCTGAATTGGAAACATATTTTAGACTACCTCAACAGCCCCACGATAAACCGCGGGCTGCTTGCAGCCCGCGCAGCGCCCGAAAAGCTAGTTATATTATAATATATAAACCTACAATACCACTGACTCACTCACTGACAGAGTTGTTTGCCCTGTTGCGGGATTGGTGGGTTTTAGGTTGATGTGCGGTCGTATAGAGGGTGCTCCAGTGAGTACCAGAAAAATCTGACATTTGAGGATCTGCGGAAATCTGATGTGGAAGGGGTACGGCCTGCGAAGACGGTTGGGGTTAGGGGTGTGATTTTTTTTCCAAAATGTAGGGGGTTGCAAGCAATTTGACGACAGTCAATTATTTTTTTTAATTTTTTTTCAAAATTCAAGATGGCCGCCATACAAGGACAATTTTCCTCCAAACAAATTTCATACAAACGGCCACCCCCGCGAGGCCGCAGGCCGAGCTGCGGGCGAGGGCGAAGCCCGAGCCACTCCACCCTCACCCTTGGATCCCCCCCTAAGTAATCTTCACGAGGCCGGAGGCCGAGCGATGCGAGCCCGAAGGGCGAGCTGCGGGCGAGGGCGAAGCCCGAGCCACTCCCACAACCCCCCCCTTTTTACCCCCCCCCCCCCCCTGCAAGTAATTTTCACGAGGCCGGAGGCCGAGTGCGGGCGAGGGCGAAGCCCGAGCCACATCCCCTAGCGCAGTCCAATTTTTTTTTATTTTTGAAAATCCAATATGGCCGCCGAAAGTCAACTGCTTGCGATTTGGGCTGAAAATCGATATCTATATGTAGTTTGAGCCCAAAAATCTAAATTTAAAATTTTTTTGGAATCCAAGATGGCGTCTAGATTTTAGAAAATTTAACTTATTTCGTTTTTAACGTCTCACTGGGACTTTGAAGGGGTCTAATATTTTGTATGTGGGAGTAAAGCACCCCGCGGAACTTGAGACGGCAATCAGATTTTGGATCCAAGATGGCCGCCCCCACGCATATTTTGATGTTTCCTTTACTGACTGCAGTTTTTACTCATTTTCTCAACTGGACATGTTACTTAGGCCACCTCAACAGCAGCACGAAAAACCGCGGGCTGCTTGCAGCCCGCGCAGCGCCCGGAAAGCTAGTTATAATATATAAACCTACATTACCACTCACTGACTGACTGACATAGTTGTTTGCCCTGTTGCAGGGTTGGTGGGGTTAAGGTTGATGTACGGTCGTATAGAGGGCGCTCCAGTGAGTACCAGAAAAATCTGACATTCGAGGATCTGCGGAAACCTGATGTGGAAGGGGTACGGCCTGCAAAAACCGTTGGGGTTGGGGGCGTGATTTTTTTTCCCTAATGTAGAGGGTTGTAAGCAATTTGACGAGCGTAATTTGTTTTTTTATTTTTTCCAAAATTCAAGATGGCCGCCATACATGGACAATTCCCCTCCATACAAATTTCATACAAACAGCCCCCCAAGTAACTTGGCGAAGCGCTCCCGCGAGGCCGCAGGCCGAGCCGTGGAGCGAGGGCGAAGCCCGAGCTCCCCTTCCCCCCCCCCTTTGAGACCCCCCCCCCCTATAAGTAATTTTCACGAGGCCGCAGGCCGAGTGATGCGAGCCCGTAGGGCGAGCTTCGGGCGAGGGCGAAGCCCGAGCCACTATCACAAAGCGCAGCGTCTTTTTTTTTTTGGAAATCCAAGATGGCCGCCGCAAGTCAACTGCTTGCGATTTGGCTGAAAATCGATATCTATATGTAATTTGACCCCAAAAACCCAAATTTAATATTTTTTTTGGAATCCAAGATGGCGTCTGGACTTTAAAAAATTAAACTTATTTCGTTTATAACGTCTCACTGGGACTTCGTAGCGGTCTGAAATTTTGCATGTGGGGGTAAAGCACCCCGCGGAACTCGGAACTGAAATCAAATTTTAGATCCAAGATGACCGCCCCCACACATATTTTGATGTTTCCCATACTGACTGCAGTTTTTACCCATTTTCTGAACTGGAAACATGTCTTACCCTACCTCAACAGCCGCACGATAGACCGCGGGCTGCTTGCAGCCCGCGCAGCGCCCGAAAAGCTAGTTATAATATATAAACCTACATTACCACTCACTGACTGACTGACTGATTGACATAGTTGTTTGCCCTGTTGCGGGTTTGGTGGGGTTTAGGTTGATGTGTGGTCGTATAGAGGGTGCTCCAGTGAGTACCAGAAAAATCTGACATTTGAGGATCTGCAGAAACCTGATGTGGAAGGGGTACGGCCTGCGAAAACGGTTGGGGTTAGGGGCGTGATTTTTTTTCCAGAATGTAGGGGGTTGTGAGCAATTTGACGAGCGTCATTTGTTTTTTGATTTTTTTCAAAATCCAAGATGGCCGCCATACATGGACAATTCCCCTCCATACAAAATTCATACAAACGGCCCCCCAAGTAACTTGGCGCAGCCAGAGGCCAAAGACCAAAAGCAAAGCGCTCCACCGCGAGGCCGCAGGCCGAGCTGCGGGCGAGGGCGAAGCCCGAGCCACTTCCCCCCCCCCCCCCCCCTTGACCCCCCCCCCCCTCCAAGTAATTTTCACGAGGCCGCAGGCCGAGTGATGCGAGCCCGTAGGGCGAGCTGCGGGCGAGGGCGAAGCCCGAGCCTCTCCCACAAGCGCCGCTTTTTTTTTAAACTTTGGAAATCCAACATGGCCGCCGAAAGTCAACTGCTTGCGATTGGGCTGAAAATCGATATCTATTTATATTTTAAGCCGAAAAATCCAAATTTGACAGTTTTTTTGGAATCCAAGATGGCGTTTGGGTTTTAGAAAATTAAACTTATTTCGTTTATAACGTCTCACTGGGACTTCGTGGGGGGTCTGAAATTTTGTACATGGGGGTAAAGCACCCCGCTGAACTCAAAACTGCAATCAGTTTTTGGATCCAAGATGGCCGCTCCCACACATATTTTGATGTTTCTTTTACTGACTGCAGTTTTTACCCATTTTCTGAACTGGAAACATGTCTTACCATACCTCAACAGCCGCACGAAAGACCGCGGGCTGCTTGCAGCCCGCGCAGCGCCCGAAAAGCTAGTTATAATATATAAACCTACATTACCACTGACTGACTGACTGACTGATTGACATAGTTGTTTGCCCTGTTGCGGGGTTGGTGGGGTTTGGGTTGATGTGCGGTCGTATAGAGGGTGCTCCAGTGAGTACCAGAAAAATCTGACATTTGAGGATCTGCAGAAACCTGATGTGGAAGGGGTACGGCCTGCGAAAACGGTTAAGGTTAGGGGTGTGATTTTTTTTCCATAATGTAGAAGATTATAAGCAATTTGACGACCGTCATTTGTTTTTTGATTTTTTTTAAAATCCAAGATGGCCGCCATACAAGGACAATTTTCCTCCATACAAACTTACCCAATTTCTGAACTGGAAACATATCTTAGCCTACCTCAACAGCCCCACGATGAACCGCGGGCTGCTTGCAGCCCGCGCAGCGCCCGAAAAGCTAGTTATATTATAATATATATATAAACCTACATTACCACTCACTGACTGACTCATTGACATAGTTGTTTGCCCTGTTGCGGGGTTGGTGGGGTTTAGATTGATGTGCGGTTGTATAGAGGGTGCCAAATGGAGTACCAGAAAAATCTGACATTTGAGGATCTGCTGAAACCTGATGTGGAAGGGGTACGGCCTGTAAAAACGGTTAGTGTTGGGGGCGTGATTTTTTTTCCATAATGTAGAAGATTATAAGCAATTTGACGACCATCATTTGTTTTTTGATTTTTTTCAAAATCCAAGATGGCCGCCATACATGGACAATTTCTCCCCATACAAACTTACCCATTTTCTGAACTGGAAACATATTTAAGCCTACCTCAACAGCTCCACGAAAAACCGCGGGCTGCTTGCAGCCCGCGCAGCGCCCGAAAAGCTAGTTATAATATATAAACCTACATTACCACTGACTGACTGACTGATTGACATAGTTGTTTGCCCTGTTGCGGGGTTGGTGGGGTTAAGGTTGATGTGTGGTCGTATAGAGGGTGCTCCAGTGAGTACCAGAAAAATCTGACATTTGAGGATTTGCAGAAACCTGATGTGGAAGGGGTACGGCCTGCGAAAACGGTTGGGGATAGGGGCGTGATTTTTTTTCCAAAATGTAGGGGGTTGTGAGCAATTTGACGAGCGTCATTTGTTTTTTGATTTTTTTCAAAATCCAAGATGGCCGCCATACATGGACAATTCCCCTCCATACAAAATTCATACAAACGGCCCCCCAAGTAACTTGGCGCAGCCAGAGGCCAAAGACCAAAAGGAAAGCCCTCCACCGCGAGGCCGCAGGCCGAGCTGCGGGCGAGGGCGAAGCCCGAGCCACTCCCCCCCCCCCTTGACCCCCCCCCCCCCCTCCAAGTAATTTTCACGAGGCTGCAGGCCGAGTGATGCGAGCTCGTAGGGCGAGCTGCGGGCGAGGGCGAAGCCCGAGCTACTCCCACAAGCGCCGCTTTTTTTTTAATTTTGGAAATCCAAGATGGCCGCCCAAAGTCAACTGCTTGTGATTGGGCTGAAAATCGATATCTATATGTATTTTGAGCCGAAAAATCCAAATTTGACAGTTTTTTTGGAATCCAAGATGGCGTCTGGATTTTAGAAAATTAAACTTATTTCGTTTATAACGTCTCACTGGGACTTCGTAGGGGTCTGAAAATTTTCATACGGGGGTAAAGCACCCCGCGGAACTTGGAACTGGAATCAGATTTTCGATCCAAGATGGCCGCCCCCACACATATTTTGATGTTTCCTTTACTGACTGCAGTTTTTACCCATTTTCTCAACTGGACATGTTCTTTAGCCCACCTCAACAGCCCCACGATGAACCGCGGGCTGCTTGCAGCCCGCGCAGCGCCCGAAAAGCTAGTTATATTATATTATATAAACCTACATTACCACTCACTGACTGACTGACTGATTGACATAGTTGTTTGCCCTGTTGCGGGGTTGGTGGGGTTTAGGTTGATGTGTGGTCGTATAGAGGGTGCTCCAGTGAGTACCAGAAAAATCTGACATTTGAGGATTTGCGGAAACCTGATGTGGAAGGGGTACGGCCTGCGAAGACGGTTGGGGTTAGGGGTGTGATTTTTTTTCCATAATGTAGAAGATTATAAGCAATTTGACAACCGTCATTTGTTTTTTGATTTTTTTCAAAATCCAAGATGGCCGCCATACAAGGACAATTTTCCTCCATACAAACTTACCCATTTTCTGAACTGGAAACATATCTTAGCCTACCTCAACAGCCCCACGATGAACCGCGGGCTGCTTGCAGCCCGCGCAGCGCCCGAAAAGCTAGTTTATAATTTATAATATATAAACCTACATTACCACTGACTGACTGACTGATTGACATAGTTGTTTGCCCTGTTGCGGGGTTGGTGGGGTTTAGGTTGATGTGTGGTCGTATAGAGGGTGCTCCAGTGAGTACCAGAAAAATCTGACATTTGAGGATCTGCGGAAACCTGATGTGGAAGGGGTACGGCCTGCGAAAACGGTTGGGGTTAGGGGTGTGATTTTTTTTCCTAAATGTAGGGGGTTGTGAGCAATTTGACGAGCGTCATTTGTTTTTTGATTTTTTTAAAAAATTCAAGTTGGCCGCCATACTAGGACAATTTTCCTCCATACAAATTTCATACAAACGGCCACCCCAAGTAACTAGGTGCAGCCAGAGGCCAAAAGCCAAAAGCCAAAAGCAAAGGCCACCCCCGCGAGGCCGCAGGCCGAGCTGCGGGCGAGGGCGAAGCCCGAGCCACTCCCCCTCCCCCCTTGTAACCCCCCCCCCCCCCTAAGTAATCTTCACGAGGCCAGAGGCCGAGCGATGCGAGCCCGAAGGGCGAGCTGCGGGCGAGGGCGAAGCCCGAGCCACTCCAACAGCCCCCCCTTTTTATCCCCCCCCCCCCCCCCCCGCAAGTAATTTTCACGAGGCTGGAGGCCGAGTGACGCGAGCCCGAAGGGCGAGCTGCGGGCGAGGGCGAAGCCCGGGCCACTTCACAAAGCACAGTCCAATTTTTTTAATTTTTGAAAATCCAAGATGGCCGCCGAAAGTCAACTGCTTACGATTTGGCTGAAAATCGATATTAATATGTAGTTTGAGCCCAAAAATCCAAATTTAATATTTTTTTTGGAATCCAAGATGGCGATTTTAGAAAATTTAACTTATTTCGTTTATAACGTCTCACTGGGACTTCGTAGGGGTCTGAAATTTTGTACATGGGGGTAAAGCACCCCGTGGAACTCGAAACTGGAATCAGATTTTAGATCCAAGATGGCCGCCCCCACACATATTATGATGTTTCCTTTACTGACTGCAGTTTTTACCCATTTTCTCAACTGGACATGTTATTTAGCCTACCTCAAAAGCCGCACGAAAAACCGCGGGCTGCTTGCAGCCCGCGCAGCGCCCGAAAAGCTAGTTATAATATATAAACCTACAATACCACTGACTCACTCACTGACTGAGTTGTTTGCCCTGTTGCGGGGTTGGTGGGGTTTAGGTTGATGTGCGGTCGTATAGAGGGTGCTCCAGTGAGTACCAGAAAAATCTGACATTTGAGGATCTGCGGAAATCTGATGTGGAAGAGGTACGGCCTGCGAAGACGGTTGGGGTTAGGGGTGTGATTTTTTTTCCAAAATGTAGGGGGTTGCAAGCAATTTGACGACCATCACTTGTTTTTTGATTTTTTTAAAAAATTCAAGATGGCCGCCATACTAGGACAATTTTCCTCCATACAAATTTCATACAAATGGCCACCCCAAGTAACTAGGCGCAGCCAGAGGCCAAAAGCCAAAAGCAAAGGCCACCCCCGCGAGGCCGCAGGCCGAGCTGCGGGCGAGAGCGAAGCCCGAGCCACTCCCCCCTCCCCCTTGTAACCCCCCCCCCCCCTAAGTAATCTTCACGAGGCCAGAGGCCGAGCGATGCGAGCCCGAAGGGCGAGCTGCGGGCGAGGGCGAAGCCCGAGCCACTCCAACAGCCCCCCCTTTTTATCCCCCCCCCCCCCCCCCGCAAGTAATTTTCACGAGGCTGGAGGCCGAGTGACGCGAGCCCGAAGGGCGAGCTGCGGGCGAGGGCGAAGCCCGGGCCACTTCACAAAGCACAGTCCAATTTTTTTAATTTTTGAAAATCCAAGATGGCCGCCGAAAGTCAACTGCTTACGATTTGGCTGAAAATCGATATTAATATGTAGTTTGAGCCCAAAAATCCAAATTTAATATTTTTTTTGGAATCCAAGATGGCGATTTTAGAAAATTTAACTTATTTCGTTTATAACGTCTCACTGGGACTTCGTAGGGGTCTGAAATTTTGTACATGGGGGTAAAGCACCCCGTGGAACTCGAAACTGGAATCAGATTTTAGATCCAAGATGGCCGCCCCCACACATATTATGATGTTTCCTTTACTGACTGCAGTTTTTACCCATTTTCTCAACTGGACATGTTATTTAGCCTACCTCAAAAGCCGCACGAAAAACCGCGGGCTGCTTGCAGCCCGCGCAGCGCCCGAAAAGCTAGTTATAATATATAAACCTACAATACCACTGACTCACTCACTGACAGAGTTGTTTGCCCTGTTGCGGGGTTGGTGGGGTTTAGGTTGATGTGCGGTCGTATAGAGGGTGCTCCAGTGAGTACCAGAAAAATCTGACATTTGAGGATCTGCGGAAATCTGATGTGGAAGAGGTACGGCCTGCGAAGACGGTTGGGGTTAGGGGTGTGATTTTTTTTCCAAAATGTAGGGGGTTGCAAGCAATTTGACGACCATCACTTGTGTTTTTCTTTTTTTCAAAATTTAAGATGGCCGCCATACAAGGACAATTTTCCTCCATACAAATTTCATACAAATGGCCACCCCAAGTAACTAGGCGCAGCCAGAGGCCAAAAGCCAAAAGCAAAGGCCACCCCCGCGAGGCCGCAGGCCGAGCTGCGGGCGAGGGCGAAGCCCGAGCCACTCCCCCCCCCCCCCTTGGATCCCCCCTAAGTAATCTTTACGAGGCCGGAGGCCGAGCGATGCGAGCCCGAAGGGCGAGCTGCGGGCGAGGGCGAAGCCCGAGCCACTCCCACAGCCCCCCCCCCTTCCCCCCCCCCACCCCGTAAGTAATTTTCACGAGGCCGGAGGCCGAGTGTTGCGAGCCCGTAGGGCGAGCTGCGGGCGAGGGCGAAGCCCAAGCCACTGCCCCAAGCGCAGTCCAATTTTTTTTAATTTTTGAAAATCCAAGATGGCCGCCCAAAGTCAACTGCTTGCGATTTGGCTGAAAATCGATATCTATATGTAATTTGAGCCCAAAAATCCAAATTTAATATTTTTTTTGGAATTCAAGATGGCGTCTGGATTTTAGAAAATTTCATTTTTTCGTTCATAACGTTTCACTGGGACTTCGTAGGGGTCTGAAATTTTGCATGTGGGGGTAAATCACCCCGCGGAACTCGAAACTAAATTCAGATTTTGGATCCAAGATGGCCGCCTCCACACATATTTTGATGTTTCCTTTACTGACTGCAGTTTTTACCCATTTTCTAAACTGGAAACATTTTTTAGCCTACCTCAACAGCCGCACGAAAAACCGCGGGCTGCTTGCAGCCCGCGCAGCGCCCGAAAAGCTAGTTATATTATATTATAATATATAAACCTACAATACCACTGACTCACTCACTGATTGACATAGTTGTTTGCCCTGTTGCAGGGTTGGTGGGGATTAGGTTGATGTGCGGTCGTAAAGAGGGTGCTCCAGTGAGTACCAGAAAAATCTGACATTTGAGGATCTGCGAAAACCTGATGTGGAAGGGGTACGGCCTGCGAATACGGTTGGGGTTGGGGGCGTGATTTTTTTTCCAAAATGTAGGGGGTTGTAAGCAATTTGACGAGCGTCATTTGTTTTTTTATTTTTTTCAAAATCCAAGATGGCCGCCATACATGGACAATTCTTCTCCATACAAAATTCATACAAACGGCCCCCCAAGTAACTTGGCGCAGCCTGAGGCCGAAGGCCGAAGGCGAAGCGCCCCTGCGAGGCCGCAGGCCGAGCTGCGGAGCGAGGGCGAAGCCCGAGCTCCCCCTCCCCCCCCCCCCCCCCCTTTGACAATCCCCCCTACAAGTAATTTTCACGAGGCCGTAGGCCGAGTGATGCGAGCCCGAAGGGCGAGCTGCGGGCGAGGGCGAAGCCCGAGCCACTATCACAAAGCGCAGCGTGTTTTTTTTTTTGGAAATCCAAGATGGCCGCCGAAAGTCAACTGCCTCTGATTTGGCTGAAAATCGATATTTATATGTGTTTTGACCCCAAAAATCCAAATTCAACTGTTTTTTCGGAATCCAAGATGGCGTCTGGGTTTTAGAAAATTAAACTTTTTTCGTTTATAACGTCTCACTGGGACTTCTTCGGCGTCTGAAATTTTGTACACGGGGGTAAAGCACCCCGCGGAACTCGAAACTGGATTCAAATTTTGGATCCAAGATGGCCGCCTCCACACATATTTTGATGTTTCCTTTACTGACTGCAGTGTTTACCCATTTTCTAAACTGGAAAAAAATTTTAGCCTACCTCAACAGCCGCACGAAAAACCGCGGGCTGCTTGCAGCCCGCGCAGCGCCCGAAAAGCTAGTTATAATATATAAACCTACAATACCACTCACTCACTGATTGACATAGTTGTTTGCCCTGTTGCGGGGTTGATGGGGTTTAGGTTGATGTGTGGTCGTATAGAGGGTGCTCCAGTGAGTACCAGAAAAATCTGACATTTGAGGATCTGCAGAAACCTGATGTGGAAGGGGTACGGCCTGCAAAAACGGTTTAGGTTAGGGGCGTGATTTTTTTTCCATAATGTAGAAGATTATAAGCAATTTGACGACCGTCATTTATTTTTTGTTTTTTTTCGAAATTCAAGATGGCCGCCATACATGGACAATTTCCCTCCATACAAATTTCATACAAACATGCCAAGTAACTTTGCGCAGCCTGAGGCCGGAGGCCGAAGGCGAAGCCCCTCCGCGAGGCCGCAGGCCGAGCTGCGGAGCGAGGGCAAAGCCCGAGCTCCCCCCCCACCTTTGACCACCCCTCCCCCCAAGTAATTTTTACGAGGCCGCAGGCCGAGTGATGCGAGCCCGAAGAGTGAAGCGAGCTTCGGGCGAGGGCGAAGCCCGAGCCACTATCACAAAGCGCAGCGTTTTTTTGTTTTTGGAAATCCAAGATGGCCGCCAATAGTCAACTGCTTGCGATTTGGCTGAAAATCAATATCTATATGTAATTTGACCCCAAAAACCTAAATTCAATATTTTTTTTGGAATCCAAGATGGCGTCTGGATTTTAGAAAATTAAACTTATTTCGTTTATAACGTCTCACTGGGACTTCGTAGGGGTCTGAATGTTTTGCATGTGGGGGTAAAGCACCCCGCGGTACTCGGAACTGGAATCAAATTTTAGATCCAAGATGGCCGCCCCCACACATATTTTGATGTTTCTCATACTGACTGCAGTTTTGACCCATTTTCTGAACTGGAAACATGTCTTACCCTACCTCAACAGCCGCACGAAAGACCGCGGGCTGCTTGCAGCCCGCGCAGCGCCCGAAAAGCTAGTTAAATATATAAACCTACATTACCACTGACTGACTGACTGATTGACATAGTTGTTTGCCCTGTTGCGGGGTTGGTGGGGTTAAGGTTGGTGTGTGGTCGTATAGAGGGTGCTCCAGTGAGTACCAGAAAAATCTGACATTTGAGGATTTGCAGAAACCTGATGTGGAAGGGGTACGGCCTGCAAAGACGGTTGGGGTTGGGGGCGTGATTTTTTTTTCAAAATGTGGGGGGTTGCAAGCAATTTGACGAGCATCATTTGTTTTTTGATTTCTTTTAAAATTTAAGATGGCCGCCATACATAGACAATTCCCCTCCATACAAATTTCATACAAACGGCCCCCCAAGTAACTTGGCGCAGCCTGAGGCCGAAGGCCGAAGGCGAAGCGCCCCTGCGAGGCCGCAGGCCGAGCTGTGGAGCGAGGGCGAAGCCCGAGCTCCCCCCCCCCCCCCTTTGACCCCCCCCTACAAGTAATTTTCACGAGGCCGCAGGCCGAGTGATGCGAGCCCGAAGGGCGAGCTGCGGGCGAGGGCGAAGCCCGAGCCACTATCACAAAGCACAGCTTCTTTTTTTTTTTTTGGAAATCCAAGATGGCCGCCGTAAGTCAACTGCTTGCGATTTGGCTGAAAATCGATATCTATATGTAATTTGACCCCAAAAACCCAAATTCAATATTTTTTTTTGGAATCCAAGATGGCGTCTGGATTTTAGAAAATTAAACTTATTTCTTTTATAACGTCTCACTGGGACTTCGTAGGGGTCTGAAATTTTGCATGTGGGGGTAAAGCACCCCGCGAAACTCGAAACTGCATTCCGATTTTGGATCCAAGATGGCCGCCCCCACACATATTATGATGTTTCCTTTACTGACTGCAATTTTTAACCATTTTCTGAACTGGAAACATGTCTTACCCTACCTCAACAGCCGCACGAAAGACCGCGGGCTGCTTGCAGCCCGCGCAGCGCCCGAAAAGCTAGTTATAATATATAAACCTACAATACCACTCACTCACTGACTGATTGACATAGTTGTTTGCCCTGTTGCGGGGTTGGTGGGGTTTGGGTTGATGTGCGGTCGTATAGAGGGTGCTCCAGTGAGTACCAGAAAAATCTGACATTTGAGGATCTGCAGAAACCTGATGTAGAAGGGGTACGGCCTGCGAAAACGGTTGGGGTTAGGGGCGTGATTTTTTTTCCAAAATGTAGGGGGTTGTGAGCAATTTGACGAGCGTCATTTGTTTTTTGATTTTTTTCAAAATCCAAGATGGCCGCCATACAAGGACCATTTTCCTCCATACAAACTTACCCATTTTCTGAACTGGAAACATATCTTAGCCTACCTCAACAGTCCCACGATGAACCGCGGGCTGCTTGCAGCCCGCGCAGCGCCCGAAAAGCTAGTTATATTATATATAGCTACACTTACCACTGACTCACTGATTGACATAATTGTTTGACCTGTTCCCGACTGACAGGTGTCACAAATGTTATACCATCGTGTACAGGGTGTTTTGAAACCAACCAGAAAAATCCGAAAAGTTGAATATCACCAGATCCTGATGTGGAAGGGGTACGGCCTGCGAAAACGGTTGGGGTTAGGGGCGTGATTTTTTTCCTAAAATGTAGGGGGTTGTAAGCAATTTGACGACTGTCATTTGTTTTTTGATTTTTTTCAAAATTCAAGATGGCCGCCATACAAGGACAATTGTTCTCCATACAAATTTCATACATACGGCCCCCCCAAAGTATCTTGACGCAGCCTGAGGCCGAAGGCTGAAGGCGGAGCCCCCTTGCGAGGCCGCAGGCCGAGCTGCGGAGCGAGGCCATAGGCCGAGCTCCCCTCCCCCCCTTTTTGACCCCCCCCCCCCCAAGTAATTTTCACGAGGCCGTAGGCCGAGTGATGCGAGCCCGAAGGGCGAGCTGCGGGCGAGGGCGAAGCCCGAGCCACTCCCACCAAGAATTGCGTTTTTTTTTTTTGGAAATCCAAGATGGCCGCCGAAAGTCAAATGCTTGCGATTGGGCTGAAAATCAATATCTATATGTATTTTGGGCCAAAAAATCCAAATTTAAATTTTTTTTTGGAATCCAAGATGGCGTCTGGATTTCAGAAAATTAAAATTATTTCGTTAGTATCGTCTCACTGGGACTTCATAGGGGTCTGAAATTAGCTTTACTAGAGTAAAGCACCCCGTGGAACTCGAAACTGCAATCAGATTTTGGATCCAAGATGGCCGCCCACACATTTTTTCATGTTTCCTCAACAGACTGCGATTCTTACCCATTTTCTCAACTGGACATGTTCTTTAGCCTTCCTCAACAGCTGCACGAAAAACCGCGTGCTGCGTGCAGCACGCGCAGCACCCGAAACACTAGTTATAATATATAAACCTACATTACCACTGACTCACTGACAGAGTTGTTTACCCTGTTGCCGGGTTGGTGGGGTTTAGGTTGATGTGCGGTCGTATAGAGGGTGCTCCAGTAAGTACCAGAAAAATCTGACATGTTGAAGATCATCAGATCCTGATGTGGAAGGAGTACAGCCTGCGAAAACGGTTGGGGTTAGGGGCGTGATTTTTTTTCCAAAATGTAGGGGGTTGTAAGCAATTTGACTAGCGTCATTTGTTTTTTTATTTTTTTCAAAATCCAAGATGGCCGCCATACATGCACAATTTTCCTCTATACAAATTTCATACAAACGGCCACTCCAAGTAACTAGGCGCAGCCAGAGGCCAAAAGCAAAGGCCACCCCCGCGAGCCCGCAGGGCGAGCTGCGGGCGAGGGCGAAGCCCGAGCCACTCCCACAGCCCCCCCTTTCCCCCCCCCTCCCCCTCCCCCGGAAGTAATTTCACGAGGCCGGAGGCCGAGAGACGCGAGCCCGAAGGGCGAGCTGTGGGCGAGGGCGAAGCCCGAGCCATTTCCCCAAGCGCAGTCAATTTTCAACTGCTTGCGATTTGGCTGAAAATCGATATCTATATGTAGTTTGAGCCCAAAAATCCAAATTTAATATTTTTTTGGAATCCAAGATGGCGTCTGGATTTCAGAAAATTTAACTTATTTCGTTCATAACGTCTTACTGGGACTTTGTAGGGGTCTGCAAATTTGAAAATGGGGGTAAAGCACCCCGTGAAACTCGGAACTGGAATCAGATTTTAGATCCAAGATGGCCACCCCCACACATATTATGATGTTTCCTTTACTGACTTCAGTTTTTACCCATTTTCTCAACTGGACATGTTATTAAGCCTACCTCAACAGCCGCACGAAAAACCGCGGGCTGCTTGCAGCCCGCGCAGCGCCCGAAAAGCTAGTTGGTATATAAAGTTCAAAAATGCATTACGCTCGGGTAATTCAATTTCACACGGTGGCAGCACATCAAACTGATGACGTAGTCAAGTTCCACCTACGTCATCAGCTGTCACGGGAAGAGAATATATTATTAAATCATGGGTCATAAGACTCATAAGATCCTAAGCTCTGTTTCGACATTTGAGATAAAAACGTGCCTAGTACGTTATCAAACGTTATAGAGCTAGACAGTCAAAAGAATAGGTTTATTAAATTATTAAATGAGTTAGTGTGCCTCGCCATATTGCGAAAAAAACGGAACTAAACTTACCTTGGGACCGCCCAGCGTGGCCCAGGCCCAGCCCATAACACAGATTATATAATTAGCCAAGGCCTCGCGCAATGTAGGGTTTAAATGCCAGAGATCATGCCGCTGAAAACGCCTCAAAACTAATTTTCCTTTTCCGAGTACATTTTATAAGTTGATCGCCTATAACTTTTTAATTTGTAAACCCTACATAAGTAGCTCTGATAGTTTTCCTTCTAATTTCGTTAATATCGTACTATAGCTGTGATTTTTTTCACTTGACCATGTGTAATCGTTTAGCAGATAGAGCCCTGGACACTTGACGAGAACAAAAAAGTTTGCAAACCAAATATCGAAGACAGAAACGGATCCCTAAATCGAAAAATGGTGTTCACAAGATCACAATATTTTAGAAACACCTATTCAACAATACCCCCCAACGCAATAGCTGCCGCGACTACAGGCTGCGAGATACACACCGATACCAAATTACAACTTTCTAATACCTACTCATAGTCTCTGAACCGCGGATGGACAGACAGACAGATAGAAATTGCGAAACTATAAGGGTTATTTTTTTACTACGGAACCCTTAAAACAACCGGTGGATACCATCAGCGTAAATAATGGAAAATTACTGTAGCTCAAGCCACGGTAAAGATATCTTTACCGTGCTCAAGCGAAACAAAACATCAGACACCTGCCTACCTGCCTAGGTAGGTATCATTCTACTTAGCAAATGCACTCACTCACTCTCAAACTTTCAAAGCAAGATTAAGTACCTCTGTGTCTGAATTCTGAACGTTTAGAGTTTAGAGATGTTTTAGGCCGGCCCCATACACACGGAATTCCGTACGGAATCCATTCCGTACGGAATCGACTCGGAATTCCGTTCATCTACCACACACAAACGGTTTTTTCCGTACGGAATGACGCGACTCAGTCGAGAGCCGCCAGCTATCGAGCGCAGACGTTCTAGTAGCGTGCGGAAATATGAAATTTGAATGGAATTTGACCATGATTTTTTTATAGCGATTGCATTTTTGCTATTTATTGTTAAAAAATATATCTTTATCTTCGTATTGACGAGTTCTTCGAACTCCCTTCAACCTATTATGACATTTTCCACAAAATAGTATGCCGGGTATTTATTGTATGGGAAAACATGAATTGACAGGTCTAAATGTTTAATTTTTTTAATGGCAAATATTTGGATACCTAATTATATGTCCTGCCACGGCCTGCAATGGCCTGCCACGCCATTTCCTTAAGGTCTCTGTCGTGGTATCCTTGATTATTAGTGTTCTATAAACATGTGTAAGCTTATACGGATATGATGAGATATTGTATGTCAGACATTGCGCGGGAAATTAAACGTACAATGAAGTTACAAACTACAACACGTCCGCTCGCTACGGTCGTGCGGCGCACACTGAGCGCATTCCGTACGGAATTTCCGAATGTGTGGTGCGACCCAAACAAAATGTATGGAAGACGTGCATTCGGAACGGTTTTTTTCCGAACGGGATTCCGAACGCACAGGCCTTCATTCGGAATTCCTGACGGAAATAAAAACCGAACGGAATGCTACCGTATGTGTGTGGTACAGTCATTGATTTGTATGGATTTGCTGCGTTCGGAATCCTGATTCGGAATTCCGAATCAGGATTAGAAATGGAATTCCGTATGTATGGGGCCGGCCTTACGTTTGACATTTGTGTTGGTTGACATTGACAAGTTGAAGTTTAACACGTGCGACGTGCGGCATAACCAAACCAACATACCAACAATTACCTTTATGTATTTTCTTACATTGTTACACACGTTTTTCTCTTAATAAATATTTACGGATTTAAAATACCTACCATGGTTTCTGTAAAGCAACCTATTCCAAAAAAAGTGCAGTCAGAGAAGATATCAAAAGTTAAAAAATCGAGTAAATCTAAGAAATTATCACCACACTTAAAAACGCAAGAACCGCAAAATAACAAAAAGACTCCATCGAAAGATGCAATAAATGAGCATAATAATGTGAAGAACAAAGTGAAATTCATCATGCCTTCCAAACATATCACTGAGAAACTAGCAGAACAGTGTTTACAAGCCTTGGACAAATTGCGTGCCTCTACGAAAAATAAGAACGCTATATTTGATGAAGAAACACAAATATTTGCAGAAATTAAGTGTATTAAAATCCAAAACACTAGGGGAAACATAAAAATGTTAGTACATTCATTTTGGTTTTATAGATTATATTTATCTAAGTATCTAAATCGTTTCAATACACTAACTTTATAGAACTTCAGTATATGTTGGATGTAGACAGATTTTTTATGAATTGATTTGTGGTATATTTTTTGCAGTGTTCTCCCCCATAGTACCGTGGCATCAACTGGAGAAGTTTGCTTGGTAGTTCCTGATTTAAAAAAAGGAAAGAAACCTGATCATGAACCTACTATTGAACACTGGGAAGAAATTTTACGAAAAGCAGATGTCTCTGTGGTATGTATTAAATACATTTACTCATTGAAAAGAAGTACTGATATCAAATCAACACCTCACTTTCAGAAACAAAGTTTCAAATAATGGCTTGACAATCTTGACTTACACTTTCTTATTTACAAGACAATATAACCCTTTCTTCTTATCTTACAGGTGAAAACTATACTGCCTATGAGACAACTAAGAGTAGAATATGATCAGTTTGAACTAAAACGCAGGCTCATGACACAGCATGACTTCCTTATGGTTGATACTAGAATTCTGAACCATGTATCACATGTATTAGGAAAAATGTTCTTCAAGAAACATAACATGCTTATACCAGTAAGGATTAATGAGAAACACGATTTAAAAAAAGACATTGACATTGGCTTGCGTTCTGTCATGTTGCGTATGAATGAAGGACATACTGCCACAGTAGTGGTGGGGCACACGGGCATGTCTCAAAAACAACTGAAGGAAAATGTTATGTCCTTAGTAAAAAGTTTAAAAGAAAAGTATCCTGGTGGAGAAGCCAATATACGGTCGCTAGCTTTGAAATTGCCATTGTCTTTATCCATACCGTTGTATGTTACTTTAAGTAAGTACACTTCATTTATCACTTAGAGTTTAGATGTACATTTTCATGGTACAAAAAGATAAGACTTTTAACTAATTCTCAGTAACAAATCTGCATTTCAACAAGAGATATGCCAATAAGAATAACAGTTTTTGAGAAAAATTAGTCTAATATCTATTTAATAATATACATACATATATTTTCATAGACTTGTTATTCTGTTGGTGGATGATTTGAAATTGAAACTATACTGAAACCATTTCAACTCAATATGAAGATATGACAACCTCCTTGGCATAGAAACCATACTAGTCTGCCATTCGGAGGCACTAGGTTCGATCCCCAGTCAGGGCATGTTGGAAAATGGCCTTTTTAAAATTGTCCTGGGCCTTGAGTGTTCATCTCATTTTTTCTTATCTATTTATAAAATATGTTATTATTAACAACAATATTAGTAAGTTAACCCAAAAGTCCCTCATAAACTTATTAATTGCTAAGACGAATTATCACAAACAGCAAATTACCATTTTATAATTACAAAACTGTATACAGTTCTACATATGGCAAAAGCCATATACTTTTTCTTGCGAGCTGTGATGGTGCACAGAAATTAGATACTTAAAAGTTGATATCAATAACTCAATAAATTAAGTTTCAATCCCTACAAAAATGTGTCACCTGCACAACAAGATAAGGGGTCTATTTATAATATTGTTTCAACATTACTACAGGATCATCAAACACAATGAATGCTCCAAAACTGATGCACAAGAAGCCAAAACACTTCTCAGAGGTGGAAGATGAGCTGTCCACAATACCAGGCAGCAGAGTCAGGGTAGCCCCTGATGGCACTGTCCATGTCATGAAATCGAAAGGTGGTGCTGGGTATGTATAAAATCCTCGTAATTACAATAGCCCAATTAGCTTTCATTAATTCAAATAAGAACAGCTAATGAATGTGAAACATAATTGGTGAATTCCATATATTTCATCTCAAGGGGATATTAGGAATTATTATAAGCAACAAAAACCGGCCAAGTGCGTGTCGGGCCACGCGCTGTGTAGGGTTCCGTAGTTACGAATGCAGACTTCACGCATACATTTTACTAGTTAGTCGCCTATAACTTTTTAATTTATAAACCCTACTTAGCTCTATAGTTTTGCTATAAACTTTGTTATGTATACCACTGCCGTGATTTTTTTCACTTGTACCTATACACGGTGATTTTTTAATGGTTTTGGAGCCGTAGGCCACTTCATAAGGATCATTAGTAAGACCTAATTTGCTAGTCAAAATAAAAATTCAGAAACCAAAAATGTTACATAACTAAAACTCGAAAGTAAAATAGTAATTTTAATTTGTAGTGCCGTCGCTAGGCGCCACCGGCCTGACGGCCGGAGTTCATCGACCGACGTTTAGCAGATAGATGAGATTAGATGCCTAACCCGTGAAGGATACGTGATAATGTATCTGTATTCAACATTTATTCCATTTTTTATTCCACAGATCTGAAGACTCAGGTGATGAAAGTGAAAATGAACAAGAAGATGCAATGTCGGAAGCAGGAGCTGAAAGTGACTAGCTAAGAAATATTAAAAGATGCTTGTTTAGTTATAAATAAAATAAAAATATATGCAAACAATATTTATTTTAATTAGTACATAATGTTAAAGTACAAATTGTAGCAATTATTATATAATCAATGACATTTTGATCCTACAACTAAATGTTTAATAGACTTGTGAATATGTCTCATTCTGACCAGAAGCTTCCTGAGCTGGAGTCTTAGCTTTTGCTGCAGTGGATATAACTGAGACCTGCATTTTCAAAGGCCACACTTTCTTGAATTTCTTAAAGTTCTTTCCTCCAGAATCTCCTTCAGATTCAATCATTACAGGCTCTTTCTTAACAATCAAATCTTTTATAGTAACAATTGTAGTGCCCAAATCCAATCTATTCATTCTACTGTCCAGGTCATCCTCTTGTTCCTTTTTTATCTTATGAATTGCATTCCCATTAAGTTCTGACAAATTAAACTTCATCAGTTCCTCCAATTTACGTCCCCTCAGTGCTGCAATATCAACTTTTTCTTCAACCTCTTTCTTGATCACAACAGGAGCTTCCTCTTCTACAACTTCACCAATCCATTCCATGCGAGACTTTTTAAACATATTGTTTTTAGAAGACTCATCCGTAGCTTTTGTTTTATCTTGAACAAAATTAAATATTTCATCTTCCTCATTGTCTGGTCCAGAACCTTGTTTCCTTTTTTGTGGCTTTGATAAATTTAGTTTCTTGGCTTGATTGTCACTGTTGTTATTTGATGGGGTGATGAAATTAAAAATATCATCATCATTATTAGCACTTGCAGTCATTTTCTTGCTAGGATTTGTGTCATCATCTTCACTATTTTTTCTTTTATTATTCCTGGTGTTGAATGTAGATATATTCTCAGTGGCTAATTTCTTGTGGGCATTTTCCGTAATATCACTGCCATGCTTTCTTTTGAATGAATTTTCTGAAGTAAGACTTTCATTTATGACAACATTTTCTTTTGTCGACATGGAATGATTTTCTTGAGACTCTTGAGCTAATACATTTGCGGGTTTTGTAGATTGATTGGTAGGTTGTTGTTTCATTACTTCAGATGTAAAATTGAAGTTGGGATTGCAATATTTTTCAGTATTGCAGTACAATACAGCTAACCCAATTTCAGCATCAGCAACTACTCTCTTATTGTTTGCCTTCAGATAATTAACAATTTCATTTACTTGATTTAATGTAACTTGAGTTTCAGAATTAGTGGGATTGTATTGTATAACAATCACATCATGCTCCACTAAATTGGATTTAGTCAATTTAGATTCACTCAAAAGAATTGGTGTGCCAGAGCTTTTAGAAATCACCAACTTATACATTTCAAATTGTCGTTTTGAGAAAAATATGATTTTCTTCCCAATGAACAGTATTTGTCTACGACTATCTGGGTTAAATGATACAATATCTTTATTGAGAGTGGATTCCACAATATTTGGAATGTAGTTTCTAGCATCTGGTAAAGGTTGATTGGTATCCACGGAAGCCAGGCAGTGGCTCCAGAATTCTGTGGTAACTATACGAGACCCCTGTACCAAAGCTAACACCACTTTGATAGTCAAGGTGATAGCTGGCATTGTGAGATACATACAAGAATCATCCCAGTCACTTTTCAGTATCCCTCCAAGCCTGTTCAAACATGACTTCAGGCTTTGTAGGCTTTCACCTTTCAAAGTAGATGTGCAAGTGACCAAATTAATTTTATTGACGATCCACAAACTATTTAATTTTCCAAGTTTGATCACGTCTTTGTCATCCAATTTTATGGGAATGTTGCTGTCTAGTTTTTCAGTAGAATTGTTGACAAACGTACCGTATCTTGAGCCCAAATCCTGTAGAATTAGATGATTTTCTCCAGTAGACAAAGTAGCATGTCTTCTACTGATCGACGCATCATCAGGTATTGCAAAGTTGCACATTTGACCATCTACACTTCGGCCTATGGTTATCTGCTTATGAGGTAAAACATAAATTACTCTTGTATCGTTGTCTGACGTTAAATACCACATTTTGAATAATTTTTATTAGTATATTTTTATTCACTCATTCTCATCAAAAACACGACAAACAAAAAGAAAAACCGGGGCCGCTTGCTTGGATGTCGGTTTCATAGATAAAAATACGAAAGAAAGGTCTATAAGTCTATGGTCTACCCAGAGACTAGAAAATAAACCCTCCTATTCATTGTCCGTCAAGTAGGAGACGTATTTTTGAAATCACATGTCACATTACGAAGGGTTTGCGCGAGCGCTTTCAAACGGGCGCATTTTTGAATCGGTAGTTTGCGAAGGATTTGCAACGAGTGGTCTTGACCACTCGTAATTTTGACATTTGTAGCGTAGATATGTCATCGATACCTATCATAGGAAATCCGTTCCATTTCACGTTGCTTTTTTATTCATGTTCGAATATTTAGAAAAGCATAGACAAATTATCGATGTTTTCTGCGTAAAACAATATTGTTTTTCGCTGACACGACGGTTTCAAAAATACTATATGAAAAATAGCACTCCTGGAGTGCTATTTTTCATTGAGGGACTCAGCGAAACACAAAACGTGTAGTTTTCCAACTCACCGCTCGCGTAAAATACAAATTGATCGGATTTTTGAAACCGTCGTGTCAGCGAAAAACAATATTGTTTTACGCCGAAAACATCGATAATTTGTCTATGCTTTTCTAAAAATTCGAACATGAATAAAAAAGCAACGTAAAATGGAACGGATTTCCCATGATAGGTATCAATGACATATCTACGCTACAAATGTCAAAATTACGAGTGGTCATCAAAACCACTCGTTGCAAATCCTTCGCAAACTACCGATTCAAAAATGCGCCCGTTTGAAAGCGCTCGCGCTCAGTTTTCCAAACGGGCGCATTTTTGAATCGGTAGTTTGCGAAGGATTTGAAGTGCTATTTTTATAACGCGAAGTCACCTAAACGAATGGTTTTTCCATACAAAAAACCGTTCGTTTAGTGACTCCGCGTTTGAAAAATAGCACCTCTGCAATTTTGCAACGAGTGGTCTTGCTGCTTATCAATAATGGGCTCTGGAGTGCTATTTTTCATTGATCCGACTCAGCGAAACACAAAACGTGTAGTTTTTCAACTCACCGCTCGCGTAAAATACAAATTGTTTGTATTTTTGAAACCGTCGTGTCAGCGAAAAACAGAAGTGCTATTTTTGAAACGCGGAGTCACCTAAACGAATGGTTTTTCCATACAAAAAATCGTTCGTTTAGTGACTCCGCGTTTGAAAAATCGCACCACTGAATTGTTTTACGCTGAAAACTTCGATTATTTGTCTATACTTTTCGAAAAATTCAAACATGAATAAAAAAAAGCAACGTGAAATGGAACGGATTTCCCATGATTGGTTTCGATGACATATCTACGCTACAAATGTCAAAATTGCGAGTGGTCAAGACCACTCGTTGCAAATCCTTCGCAAACTACCGATTCAAAAATGCGCCCGTTTGGAAACGCTCGCGCAAACCCTTCGTAATGTGACAAGTGATTTCAAAAATACGTCTCCTGAAGTGCTATTTTTGAAACGCGGAGTCACCTAAACGAATGGTTTTTCCATACAAAAAACGGTTCGTTTAGTGACTCCGCGTTTGAAAAATAGCACCTCTGAATGACGTAGTGATTATATACTCTTTGTCTGAATGATTGGATACCAAGCCGTAAAATAATTTGAAAAAAAATATAGAAAAAAAGGAATGTTTCCATGGAAACGTTTGTTGTTCGTTTCTTTAGAAAAAATTATGCACAAAAATCAAAACTTCAATTCCATGATGAAAATTAATGAAAACCAAAGCTTTATAGAAGTTGAAAATTAGCGTATTTTCGTTTTAAAATAACAGAATAATGACTTTGTATATTGATACCAAATTGTTTTTTTCTGATGCAAATGTAATATCTACTGTGGGATCTTGGCACCCATCGCTTCCACTACTTGCAGTTGGTTCATATAATCAAGAAAAAGGAGGATTCGTAACAATTTTCCAAGAAAATGTGAGTCGATTTAAATATATCTATTGAGATTTACTAATAAGTACCACTTATGTACCTATTTTAACATTCATATTCTTTCAGGGACATGCATTGGAAGGCTGTGAATGGCCTACACTGTTATCAAATCAAGTTACAGCTCTAGCATGGCATCCTTCGAGACGCTTACTTGTAGTTGGTTGGGATGGAGGTGAACTTTATATCTGGCTGGAATACTCCTGGGCTCGTCTAGAAGCCCCACACAATGCTGCTCTTACAACTGTTGCCTTTAGTATCGGAGGAGGCCGTCTGCTAGCTTCGGATGCGGCAGGGTCACTGTCAGGATGGCAATCGGCTTCTGGTGCTCCTTTGACTTCTTTTCATCATCAGCTGGGTGATGTTATTACTCATGTAACTTATTGTACTCCTCGGCCAAATAGTGAAACTTCAATCAGAGGTCTTGCTCGTGCAGCTGTTGCTGGTGATGAAAATGCCTTGGATGCTTTAGCAGCTTGGCGACCTCGTACAACTGCTCGAATGAGAGAAGGTGCTCAACCCGACAACCATGCATGCTATGCTGCTCAGGATAATGGGGTGATTTTGTACATTGATCAGTCAGGTGCTTGTTCTGAAGTTCTCAATGCACCCGGAAATATAATATTTATGGGTGTAATTATCAATATTTACCTCCTTGTTGCTTGGGAATCAGGAGGAGCATTAAGCCTTACTAGATTTATCACATCCGATGATGGCTCTTTAACAACAGATACCCATGTTAGAATGGCTGCTAGAAATGGCCAGTGCATAGTACTGGCAGGGAACTATAATATTGCAGTTATTACTGGAGATAATCTCATTAGAGTATGGGATAGTGAGACGGGAGATAATGATGCTCTGCCTAATGAAAAAGAGGAGATAGCTGCAGGAGATATTTTTACCAGTATTTGTTACTGTAATTTAAGCGACACACTGTGCTGTGGAACTTCTCAAGGGAATCTGTATTTGTGGAGGAGAGATCACAGAAACCAATGGAAACTTATCAGTAGCACTTGTATCAAAGGCACAGTGAAAGAAGTAACCTGGGGATCTGAAGGTTTAATGAATCCTTTGTTGCATGTTAACTGTATAACCAGTGCCTTTATTTTGCGAGAACAACCTGTGTGCTGGGGCTACTCCTCAAATGTTTGGATGGTGCAGAAATCTGCCAATGAAATAGCCATTTGTAATAAAAATAATATAACTTCAAGTATTACTACAACAATAACAGTGAGGGCTTTTGCGTTCAAAGATCAGTATGTAGCATTAGGAGACGGGAAAGAAGTACAGGTAACTAATAGTTCTAAAAAAAACATAAGTACAATCTTATATTCCATTTAAATTTTTTTAAATTTTTTTGTTTTTCAGATTTGGATGTGCAGCAAAGAAAATGACACAAATTTTTCTCTTATAAGAACATTTTCATGGAAAACTGATGTACTTATCATTTACAATGATGTTCTAATTGGAATTGTAAATCCTCACATTGAATGTTATACCATCACTGGGAACAGTTTGGGTATACTTCCAAGTTCTGAAGGTGAAGGGGAACCTATTGGCATTACAAATACAAATAAATTCATTGTCATTGCTACTATGGATGGGACATTGAAGTTAGCTGAAATAACTAAGAAGGGCCTTAGAATGCCATATCCTCCTAAGAATTGCTATCAAATGATTGAAGATTTCGGAGAAGTGATGAGAGCGTCAGTAAATTCATCAGGCAGGTACATATGTTTGAGCATAGCTAACGCCGGCTTGGCGCCAGATCCCAGACTATATCTTTGGGATGTCGCTAATGACGTAATCACAAATTCACTCATGTCTGATACTTCGTCTCCCCCATATCAAAGTGTCCCTATAGCAATATTATGGGATAATAATGATCCCAGAGTAGTAGCAGTTCATATGAGATCGGCTGACTTGGATAAGATACACTTATTTTTCTGCCATGAAGGCAATCTGTATGAGTACAAAAATTGGTGCACATCATCTGAGGAATATTTCATGGCAGATTTTATGTTGTGCAATGTACAGGCGCCTCATGTCGTTATTTTATCGCAACAAAATCTGAAGAAGATCCCAATGCGCGAATTTGAAGGTCGGAGCGATCCTGATTCGGCAATTACGAAACAAGTATTAGATTTTCTGTATTACATGACTACAGGACATTTAGAAAAAGCGGTTGTCGTTGGAACTAATATATCAGGAGGTAAAGCGTCTGTTATTTGGGATAGCCTGGCGAAAGTTTGCGTGGCCCGCAAGCGACCTGACGTAGGAGCAGTGTGCCTGGGGAAAATGGGCAACATAAAAGGTGCTTTAATGATGCGCAAAGTAATGAGCGATAATGACATAGATGACACTTGCAAAATTGCAGTACTTGCTGTTAACCTTGGTATGACAGAAGAGGCAGAGAAATTGTTCAGAGAGGCTGGACGCCCAGACTTGATAACACGACTGATATCTGCAAAAGAAGGAGGACTGAATGAAATAACTAATGGTACAGATGAAGGCGAAAATATATTGCTAATCAAAAGTGCTCAGCATAAACTAGCTAAAGTTCTCTGGGCCAACGGAGAAACAGGGCCTGCTCTGAAACTGTTCGAAAGTGCAGGCACTTTAGTACCGCACGTTCCAAGGATGTTAATTGCTCAAGGACAGGCTGCAATCTTAGCGCAATACGTAGCAACTTCTAACGACGTGGCTCTGATAACCTGGTGGGGTCACTATCTCGAAAGTGTCGGAGACATGGACGGCGCTTTGGAATCGTATGCTCGGGCAAATGATTTCGGCGAGCAGACACGACTCTTATGCCACATGGACCGGATAGAAGAAGCTGAAAAATTGTGTCAGAAGAACTCATCATCATTGTATCAAATGGCTCGATACTTAGAAATGCAACCAGATAAGACTGAGAGTGCAGTGAAGGTATGCTATATCAAAATCTGACAGTAGTTTTGTATGCGTTTGTGTGTATTCCCACTAACAGGATTGTCAGAGCCTGGGACCGCAAGACCCAAAGGCCACTCTCAACGTAATTGCGGGTGTAAAGATAGATTAGATTCTCATCATTCCCTATCGATCTGCGCGGGAAGAGAAGCAGCGGGTATATTAAATTTTTTTTATTTTCTCAGACCAGCTTTTCATGCTTATTAATTTAGGCTATAAAGTACAATACAATTAACTAAATTACAGATGTTTTTAAGGTGACGTAACCAAAACCGAAAAGCATCATTGCAGAGAATATATAAGGATTGATGACAAAGCAAAAGAAGTTTGTTAGGATCGTAGTTGCGTCTCAATCTACCCCCATGCTAAACAGGCGTTGAAATTATATGTATTAGTACGTGTCGGGCAACGCGCAGTGTAGGGTTCCGTAGTTGCGAATGTTGACTTTGAGTTCCCACCACTTAAAACGTCTAAAAATAAACAAACAGACAGACATGGCGATACAATAAGGGTGACCTGTTTACTACGGAACCCTACAAAACAAAGTAGCTACATATGACGAGGTGGATGTCGTAGAATGCGACTTTGAAAATACAAGCTTAAAAACATGAATGAGACCTCTTCAACCCGTCTAGTTAGTGATGAGAGTCGCAAAGTCCTTTTGCTGATATGGCCAAGTATGGCTCTGGTAGTACGGAGAGAGAGCTCCTGCAGTGTAGACTCAAAAGACCTGATGATGATGTCAATTCTCATTGCGACCAGTGGGGACAAGTGGGAGAAAATTTTGTTTTTTTGCTCATTTCACTATTTAACTCTTTCACTGTGAGACCTCAGAATTAATAAAAGTATTGGTGAGACTTTATATCAGTTGTTGTGCCGCCAGCTGCACAACAACTGCAGTGGAGTCAAAAAGACTAAGGGCCACCGCTAAAGTTAGACGGGCGCACGCGGCGGGTTCGGTCTGTCTCTGTCACAAAGCCTACGTGCGAAAGAGATAGCAGGAATCCGTCGCGGGTCACCTGTCTCTGTCGCACGTAGCGTTTGTGACAGAGATAGACCGAACCCGCCGCGTGGGCCCGCCTAACTTAGCGGAGGCCCTGAGAATGATGATTGGTTTCAGATGTACATAAAATGCGGCGCGGTGTCGTCCGCGATCCGCGTGGCAGCGGAGGCGAGCGCGTGGAGCCTGGTGTGGCGCGCCGGCGCCGCGTCCGCCGCGCATGCGCTGCACGCCGCCGCCATACTGGAGAACGCGGGGCAGGCGGAGCAAGCTATAGCCTTGTATCAGAAAGCAGGTAAATGGTTGACAAATAAGTAACTAGACCAAACCATCATACAATACAATACAAACATGCACTGTGTGTGTGGCCCTTTAGAAAGGGACATTTTTAAAATCAGCCGAGAAATTTTAAATTAAGTTGGAAATTTTATAGTCCGATGAGCGCTATCAAGCTAGTTTAGAAAAAAAAAGTGGCCAAGTGCGAGTCGGACTCCCCCTGAAGGGTTCCGTAGCAGCAAGTAACCTAATATAAGTCTTGTAGCATGTTTTTTTTATATTTTTCCATTTGAGTTGATTGAATGAAAGGTAATTTGCGATTTACTATTTATGACGTATAAAAAAAAACTTCTTTCTAGATCTCAGTTCAGTAATTTCGTTCGTATACTATATTCGTATCGTTCAGTAATGATCATATATTTTTTGTAGATTTATCATTCTCTTATTTTAGAAGTTACAGGGGGGGGGGGACACATTTATCCACTTTGGAAGTGTCTCTCGCGCAAACTATTCGGTTTAGAAAAAAATGATATTAGGAACCTCAATATCATTTTTGAAGACCTATCCATAGATATCCCACACGTATGGGTTTGATAAAAAATATTTTTTTGAGTTTTAGTTCTAAGTATGGGGAACCCCCAAAAATTATGGGCTCTTTTCTATTTTTGTGTGAAAATCTTAATGCGGTTCACAGAATACATCTACTTACCAAGTTTCAATAGTATACTTCTTATAGTTTCAGAAAAAAGTGGCTGTGACATACAGGCGGACAGATAGACAGACAAACAGACATGACGAATCAAAGACGAGAGTTTTTTGCCATTTGGCTACGGAACCCTAATAACAAGTTGGGAACTATGTAGTCCAATGAGCGCTATAAAATGTAGCTACATCGCTGTACGTAAAGGCAAAGATAATATAATTACTAACGTAACAGATACCCAACGCCATAGAAACGATTGAAGAGGCCGTAAGCACGCAAAACGGGAGTTGCGGAGCGTCCTCTCAGAGATGGCAGCACGTGACACACGACTAGCCAAAAAAGTGACGAAGAAAGTGTTGAATATACTTTAAAAATATATATTGCATTTCATATAAGTCTTATTTGACTAATTAGAGTATTACTTTATTTAAATAATGGTTATAAAAGATTTGTATGTTTTAATTTTTACCTTAAAGCGCCGTCTAGTTACAAGGAAAAAAATTGGTTGTTTGTAAAGTAGGTTTACGATCGAGATGTTTACGTGATAACGTCGTTTCACGGAATGACTGGCAGCGCTCGAGATGAGACGGGAGATCGGTCCGTCTCTCTCTCGTTATACCTGCGATCGCGCTCGTGAGGTTTTGGTGTGACACAAGTTTCTGAACATGTCACCCGACTAAAACGATTTTAAAGACGTTATCACGTCAAAAAAAAAATGTTTATATGACGATGGGTAGGCATGGTAAAGGCCTAAGTGTCGAGCATGTGCGTTTGCAGGAAAACCCCACATGGCTCTAAAGCTGGCCCTGAGCTGCGGCGACACGAACGCGATGGTGGCGGCGGTGGAGTCGCTCGGCGACCGCGTGGAGCCCGAGCTGGCGCACACGCTCGCGGCGCACCTGCGCACGGCGGGCCGGCACTCGCACGCCGCCGCCCTACTCGCCACCGCTGGACAGGTACATTACAACCCTTATTCATAAAAATTAACAACCGTTTGCTACCTATTTTAGTTAAAGCATGTTTTCAATATTTGACATTGACGGAACAAAACAATCCATGACTATTTTGACCCTTTTTCCACCTCTACGCCCACCTTTGGGTCTCGCTGTTCTAGGCTCTCTACTCCGTTAGGGATAAAGCCGTGATAATATCTATCTGTCTAATAAAAAAAATGTTTTTATTTTTTCACTTTGAAATGATTTTTTATTTAAAATTTCAGTACGAAGAAGCATTAGATATTGTGGAACAGTCATCAGCGCCGCTGTCGGAAGAGCTGAGTGAGCGGTTAGCAGCGCCTGCCGGAACGAGCGGTCGAGATGCTTTGCTGCGACGGTTGGCAGACGTGCTCGGTGCTCGGGGACTGTATCACCAGGCTGCCAAGCGACTCGCTCATGCTGGAGATAAGGTAATAATAACTTCATGGTTTCAATTAGTTCAAAGAACTGTTGGCAGCGCCCGCTGGTACAAGCGGTCGAGACGCTTTGCTGCGACGGTTGGCAGACGTGCTCGGTGCTCGGGGACTGTACCATTAGGCTGCAAAGAGACTCGCTCATGCTGGAGACAAGGTTTTAATAACTTCATGGTGTCGAAGGAGCTTAATGAGCGGTTGGCAACGCCCGCCGGAACGAGCGGTCGAGACGCTTTGCTGCGACGGTTGGCAGACGTGCTCGGTGCTCGGGGACTGTATCACCAGGCTGCCAAGCGACTCGCTCATGCTGGAGACAAGGTTTTAATAACTTCATGGTGTCGAAGGAGCTTAATGAGCGGTTGGCAACGCCCGCCGGAACGAGCGGTCGAGACGCTTTGCTGCGACGGTTGGCAGACGTGCTCAGTGCTCGGGGACTGTACCACCAGGCTACAAAGAGACTCGCTCATGACTGTAGGTGCCGCCCGCCACTCAATCGGCTATAAAAACCAGTGGACTCGTAAAAATCTGTCGTCAGAAGCTGCTTTGAAACAATCAAAAGACCTGCACCAACCTTTGATTGTATAGTTAGGGTTAGGGTTAGGAATAAAGAAGTGAAAAGATGGGCTCTAATGGATTAGTATCCAGAGTCGTAAAATAATTTTAAAAAATCTGATTTGTCATCTAGCGGATTCTTATTTTATAGGTTTTGGTTTGCTTTGTTCAGTGCCACCTTATTGCCCTGCAGGCCGGTGCGATGCGATGGCCGATGCGTTTAGTTTGTCTTGTTCAGTGCCACCTTATTTCCCTGCAGGCTGGTGCGATGAGATGGCTATGCGTTTAATTCGCCTTGTTCAGTGCCACCCTATTTCCCTACAGGCTGATGCGTTCAGTTCGTCTTGTTCAGTGCCACCTTATTTTGCTGCAGGCCGGTGCGATGCGCTGGCTGATGCGGTCGGGCGACGCGGACCGCATCGCCACATTCGCGGCCGCGACCCGCGACCGCGGCGCGCAGCTCATGGCGGCCGACTTCCTGCGCCGCCACGCCGACTGGCGCTCAAGGCCCGACCTCACGCGCCACATCATGCACTTCTACACCAGGGCTAAGGTCTACGGCAAGCTGGCCTCGTTCTACGCTGAATGCGCTAAGATGGAAGCTGACGAATATGATGTAATATTATTTTTTTGTTATTTGTATTACCAAAAAGAATACAGGGTGATTTTTTACCCTTCCAGCCAAATTTTTGGAGCAGGATCTTAGGATTCCGTTCTGTATGTAATCTTTTTCCTCACCTTATCCCACTTTACGTGAGGTCGGGACAGCATGTGAGTCTTTTCCATTTTCCTCTGTCCTTTGTCAAGGCACTTGTGACATTCTTTTTTTACTACCGTTCTGTATGTAATAATCATATTAATTCTGTGGTTCAGTCTACGATACTGAACTAATTGCTATAAAAAATAGGTATATATTAAAAAAATTGTTTGCCCGAGCGCTCATTTGTATAAGCCGAATATTGTTTTCGTATTTTGTTAAATGTTTTAATGGAAAGTAGTTCTATATCATGGACTAAACTCGCTCAAAAAATTTGGCTGGTGGGTAAAAAGTCAAGTATAATTATTAACGTAACAGATACACAACGCCATGGAGACTATTGGAGGGCCCGTAAGTAGGCAAAAGTGGAGTTGCGCGGTAGCCTCACAGAGATGGCAGCACACATGATGACTAACAAAAAGTGACAAAGAAAGTATTGAATATGCTTCAAAAACATTTATTGCATTTCATATAAGTCATATTTAACAAATTAGAGTACCACTTTTAGATTTTATTGTTTTAATTTTTACTTTATGGCGCCATGTAGTGACAAGGAAGAGAAATAATTATGAAGGCGATGGATAGGCATAGTATTTCGTTTTTTGCCAGGTATATCGACTAATACCATTATTTGTGACCGCGAAATTCCAAAATTATACAATGTTTTTAGGCAGTAACTACAATGACTCGGAAGAGCATGTTTATGCCAGTTGTGGTCACCGCTTAATTTGTGAAAGCGCTATCAATGCGTGGGAGTATCGAGCCACCGAGCTTCTTGACCATAATTTTTTAATGTATTTAGATATGTATGTCTTTACAAACTAGGATAGACAACAATTTCGTACACTGTCTACACTCAATTCCCACTTTGCATTTGCGCGGGAATAGGTAGAACAACCCAGCGCCTAGCATAACATAAGTAGTTGACTATGAAAGGATGTTTTTGTAGAATTGCGTAGATGCTGGCTCAAAAATTATTATTCGATTGATCGTATTTATTTTCAATATGATTTTACATGTAAAATATGCAGAAAAACAGATATTAAAAGCGCTATCTGATTTAAAAAGCAAGACTTCGCACTTTTATATTCCATACAATTCAATGTTTGTTTTGACGTTTAGAACAAAGTGTCTGATTTGACTTGTTGTCATCTAGCGGATTGTATTTGTATTTTTTTGCCTCCACAGAACTATGAAAAGGCTCTAGACGCGCTCAAAGAAGCTGCAAAATGTCTATCGAAGTCGTCAGATCCCGAGACGGGTAATATTTTAGCTTTTATTGTTTTAAGACTGTATTTCAGACTGTTCATAAACAGTCTTAAATACTCCCTTGCACCATCAAACTGAATATGATTATATTATTTATTAAATTATTTTAGGCGCCCAAACTGTGGCTTTGCAAGAGCAAAGTACGCTTGTTAAGCGATACTTGGACTTAAAGAAGACGTTAGAAGCTGGGGAAATCAATACAGGTAATAGCTCAATAGAGAATATAATAATTTGAGTGGAAAAAATCTTCCACGTCCAATAACTTTTTTTTTAGCAGGGACACATCATACTGATTGAGCCCAAATAAGTTCGAGACTTGTGTTATGGGATACTAGGTCAACGATACTATATTTTATAACAAATAATACATGTATAGATAAACGTCCAAATCCCAGGACAATTTGAAAAAGGCCATTTTCCAACGTGCCCTGATCGGGAATCGAACCCGGGACCTCTGTATGGCGGACTAGCATGGTGACCACTACGCCACGGAGGTCGCCAAGTACTTTACCTATTTGGTGGTAGTAAAATGGCGAGATCTAGACCTTGTTCTCTTTATTTCACTTTAATGACTGCTGCTACTTTTTTTTGTTTCAGGTGTGACGAGTGGACAACAATTACTTCGCGCTCTTTCTGGGCGTTCTGGATTGATTACAGAAGAAAAAGTATTAAAATTACTAATCCAATATGCGCCAAATCACCCAGAAGCTACGCGTAAGTATTTAATAAATAGTACCTGGGCGACCGAGCTTTGCTCGGTTTCATCTCAAACTACACCGTTTTCGACATCACAGAAATTTATAAATATACAAGAATTGCTCGTTTAAAAGTATAAGATATACCTAAGTTTTATATACATAAAAAGAAAAGCTACCTTATAAATCCATATATGTATATTAAACTTATCTTATAATTACAAAACGCTTTGCATGTTTTGGTACTATTATAGTGTTAAGTCTTAATCGAGCTAGATATTTCTAATTATCATAATTATAAGTTGCGAGTGTTGCGACTGACACACGGTTAGAAGGTGTCAATTTCTGTACAAAAACATATCTTACGTTTTAAATTATTTTGTCACGTTCAATCATTTAATCATTAGGACGATAAACCGTAGGAATCTCTTGTTAGGGCATAAATTGTTTTTTTTTTTAAACCGGATGTTAAGTTAATAATATTTTTGTTGTTACAGGATTTGAGCAACAACTAAGGGCTTTACAAAAAAAGCCAGAAGAAGAAAGAGAATCTACAGGTTCTCCTGATCAAAGCATTGAAGAAGTTATTTAGATATAATTGAGATTAAGTAAGAGTTATATTTAAGTTTGTTAATTTATTATTTTAGTCTGTCGAGTCCACATATTAATTTTCTCGGAATTGTGATTTGAAACTTATTCCGTCCATAGGTTTTTAAGGAAAATTAGATGAATAAACATGTAATTTGCATTCACATCGTTTAATTTTATGTAAATGTTTGATAGATGTTCGGCTTGACAGCATCTACTCTCTTCGTTCTTTGTTGCATAAGTCAAGCAAGCCTCTGACGGTGTCCATTTGGTAACTGTTTTTTGATGTCGCACATACTAACAAGCTTAATCATCATCATCATCATATCAGCCACAAGAAGTCCACTGCTGGACATAGGCCTCCCCCAAGGATTTCCAAAACAAGCTTAATAACTTGAAGCAATCTTCTCGATTTAAATTTGGTTGCTTCTTAATTTCAATTGCATTTATCTAAATATGGTATATAATGGTGTTCAGTCGCAAGTTCGCAACTGCAAGTATTATAGGTTCGTGTAACTCAACAATTGACTCCAACTTGTGAAAGATGCTCCGCGATGGCTGACTTGATCTGTGAATCATAGCGAAGAAATGCATGGTAAGCGCAAATGGCAAACAAAGTAAACTCGTCCTAGTCAGAAGTCCCAGTTGTTCCACCACCACATACATACTCTTTATTCCTAACGGGGCAGACAGGGCAATTTGTGTCTTGCGGCTCTAAGTAGGCAGAGCCCAGAGCCGCAGGTCTCAAAGTCCTCTTTTAGCGTGATCGTGCGCCAGAAGGTGGAAAACGGAATCAAAATAGCTGTAAAGGACTAGTATCCAGAGCCGTAAATAAAAAAATATACACATTACATTAATCCTCTGCATTAATCTATGGCAGATGTCAATGTCGGGTGTTCGGATCAGCTGTTTTTGAGGTTATAAACAGTAATTATTAGTTTCTACTAACGTAATTCGGTTTCGTTCGGTTTAATTAGTTATGATTATAAATACAGCGAGAAGTGTTAACAAACTTTACTTGTCTAAAACAATAAAAGTCTATCAAAGGTTAGCGACAATTAGTATTTTAACTTTTGAATTTTTAAGTGTTCATCGTATTTAAAAATATTTTGAATGGATTTCAGATGTATTATACACAGAATGAACAGTTCAGATGGAAAAGGCAACATTCCCGATTTAAAAAGGATGAGAAACTTCAGTATAGTAGCTCATGTCGACCACGGCAAAAGCACATTAGCCGACCGACTACTTGAAATTACTGGAGTCATAAAACCTGGCACAGAAAATGCTCAAGTACTTGATAAGTTACAGGTATGCCTTCGACTTAATACCTAAATAATAAGGGTACTTTAGTACAGGAAAAATCTACTCCAGTCTTACAGATTGGTGCTCCATCATTTCAGTCACATAATGTCCACTGCTGGCCATAGGCCTCTCCCATGGATTTCCAAAATGACCGATCTAGAGCGGTGCTTGCTGCTTGTTTTAGTTGTACTAATTTGTAAATAAATTTGTGTTCTTTTTATATCTACTTTAAATGCCTCCAATTATTATTAAAATTGTAGTGCTTACTAGCAGTCTCAAAATAACTCTGTTTTCTTTTCCAGGTCGAAAGGGAAAGAGGGATTACTGTTAAAGCTGTAACAGCATCATTAAACTACACATATAATGGAAAATCTTATCTCTTAAACCTTATTGATACACCAGGTCATGTAGACTTCTCAAATGAGGTAAAATATTGTCTTTTGAAAAAACACTAAGTCAATTTGAAATGGTGTGGTAACCACCGCGAAAGTTTGTGAGTGTGTGTATATTTGTTATTTCTTCACACACAATCGGCTAGACCAATTTTGATAAATTTTTGTATGAAGGAAGCTGACACCCTGGATTAACTAATAGGGGCAATTTTTTCCATAGGTAACACAGCACCAGCAGCTGGTTTGAAATAAATTCGTGGTTGTGTTTATCAAACCCTGTTTATTTTATCAAGACTTACCTCTAGATTTTCACTTTAATTATTATCTAGTTTAATTTTTAAACAAATTTCAAACATTAAAAAATTAATTTTATGTTTGGCAATTACTTATCTTAAATCTTGAAATCTTACAGGTCGTTCGGAGTGTAACAGCATGTCAAGGTGTCATCATGTTAGTTGATGCAAATGAAGGAGTCCAAGCCCAAACTGTTGCAGTTCACGCCCTAGCCAAAAGGAATGACCTAGTCATCATACCTACATTGAACAAAGTGGATCTACCTCGAGCTGATCCTGAGAAAGTCAAGTCACAACTGAAATCTCTATTCAGTATTGACCCTGAAACTGTAATGACAATATCTGCCAAAAAAGGTTGGGGTGTAAAAGAATTGCTAGAAGCTGTTATAGAAAGGATTCCTCCACCTGTTGTAGACACTGATGGCCTATTCAAAGCACAAATAATTGACACTTGGCATGATAAGTACAGAGGGGTTATGTGTCTCGCTTATATTCATTCTGGCAAAGTACAATTAGGCCAGGCCGTTAAATGGAGGTCAGATTCAAAGCAGAACACTGTAAAGTTCTTGGCACTTCTACGACCAGATGAGGAGCCAATTGAAGAAGCAGTGGCTGGACAAGTAGTTATGGTAGGTAAGTTTTCGTCAGGGGCGTGCATAGAGATTTTTGTTTGGGTAGACTACAATACAACTTACGCGATTTTACGTCCTCCAAAATCAGTGGCCATTTGTGAATACTTATTGGTTTTGATAATAAACAATCACTATTCAGTTTGAACAAGCAATCACTTTGTTATACAACATTCACAAGTAAAACTTTGCACCAATTTATTAAGTTTTAAATAAAACTTTCATACCTATGCATTTGTAAACAAACTCAGTAACCAAACTAGGTACTTAAATCACCGAACGAAATATAATCCGGCAAAAAAATGTGTAACACATATCAATACAATTTGAATACAATCTTCGATGAATTACGCGTTTCTAATTTGGAAGCATAGCACGATAAGAAACCCTATTGGTCAATACTACAATTAGCCAATAGGGTTTGTTGTCGTGACCTTCGTGACATCACAGGAACAAATAAAAATATTGATACATTCTAATTGGCCACAGCCTCGGTCTCAGCTCTAGCTTTATGTGTGCATTTGTTACGTGTGTGGTGTGTCCATGAAGGACGTTCATGCACACAAACGCAGGCGCAAAAGCCTATTCATACACATTAGCTACCTATGCATGTGTGTAAATTAAGCCATCTAGATATTTGTCTTCGGCGCGTATCTACTTACGTTTGGTGCTCCGCGCCGCCGCCGCGCTGGTAGCGACACAGCGACTTTGGAGTTGAACGGCCGGAAAGAGCGCGCAATTTAAAAGACGTGTAGCGCGTAATCGTTTTTATATAAAAATTTAAAAAATGCGCATATACTAGCAATCGACCGGGTAGACAACGTCTACATGTCTCTATGGAATGCACGGCCCTGGTTTCGTTAATTTTCATTAAGTTTCAAGGCATATATATGCTACCGACAAAGTAATTAAACATTATAAATGCCCATGAAGTTTAAAAAGTGCCCAAAAAGAGAGGGCAAGCAGTGTTATATCAACTATTCAAATTACTATAAAGAAATTCTAATTTTTATATGTACTTCACCCAAAGTAGCTAGTCGTTATTCATAATGTCCGGGCATTATGAACTGTCCTGATATTACTTAATCCATAACATATAAGTACAAGTCTTTGACAAGTGCACAAGTGTTTTGTGGTCTAGTTTCATATTAAATCTGCCACATAATAAATGAATGCAGACCAAATATAACCAAAGCTACTACTTCTGTTTAGCATTTGCTTTGAAATAAGTACATAGTTATATACTGAAAGTAATCTGGGCGCATAACCTGAAGGGTAAAAAATAACAGTTGTTTAAAAATATTTTATTTGTTTAGATAAAAAACTTACATTGACCATTTTGAGGTTCAAAATTAAGCCACAAAGTTGGCTAAAGTAATCTTTTTCAATAATTTGCATATTTAGAGCGTCGTTACCCACAGGGTGCGGACCCAGAGGCGGCGGCTCTGTCGGAGACCAGCTTCTATCAATAGACTATGTGGCGAGTGGCGATGCAACAGAAGTGGCTCCTGTGCGACACATGGTGTACGCAGGCGTGTTCCCCGCAGACCAATCGCAACACACGCTGCTTAGTGACGCTATAAAGAAGCTAGCGTTGAATGACTCTGCTGTCTCTGTTACTCCTGATTCAAGGTAATGAAGTGTTGACTTTATAAATGTCTTTTTCTTAGTAATGGCATTAAAGAACGTGCCATTGCTGGCCCTTAATATCCTTCTTTATTAGTATTGTACCTTACAGACCGTTCAGACATGACGCCACCGCTGCAGCGCTCCTATAGCGCCGCGCGCTTGGAATTTGTTTGCATTAGTTAGGGCAATCATGCATCGGGTGTTGGTGACGAGTACACACGGGCTGTTGGTGGCAGGTTTGCTGGGACTAATAGTGGGTGGGCGTCGGCCGGCAAAAGTTTACATGAACTAACCGGCGCGGTTGCGGAATCACACAAAGTAATTTAAATCACATAGAATGTAACTTTGACTTCCGCTAAGTAACACGTGTACTATTAACTTGCTTAAAGATGTATTTAAAATACACTTTATATACAAGTTTTCTTAGATACATTCGTAGAATATACGTAAATACTTATACATATACATGCATTTTTAGTCCCGCATTGGGGCAAGGATGGCGTATCGGATTCCTGGGACTACTGCACCTTGATGTCTTCACGCAACGACTGCTACAGGAATATAAAGCTGAGGCCATTCTCACTGCTCCCTCAGTCCCGTATAAAATTAAGTAAGAAACTACAATTTATTTCCTAACTTAAAGATGACCTTTCCAATAAATTTAAAATTGATACAGACTATATAGTGTACTCATAATATCAGCTTTATCTTACTGATATACGGTTGTTTTTTTATTGATTCTTTACTTTTTATGGTTCCGTAGTTAACAAGGAACCCTTATAGTTTCGCCATGTCTGTCTGTCTGTCTTTCTGCAGTTTTACTCAGAGACTATGAGTGCTAGAAAGCTGTGGGTTGGTATGGGTATTTGTATTAATCATTATGCCAAACACGGCATTCGCAACTTTCTACGGAACACAGCGCGTGGCCAGACACGCACTTGGCCAGTTATTTATTTTTTTACTGTATACAGCCCCAATCTTTAATTTTTTTTATCTCTTTAATCATATTGTATATATATTTCAGAATCAAAGGCGCCAAATTGATAAAACACCATAAAAGTGACGAAATCCTTATTACAAATCCTTTAATGTTACCAGACCCCAGCAACATCGAGGAATATTATGAACCTTTTGTTATAGGTAATAAACTTTTTTATATAGGCAACTACAGCCTTTTGAAAATATAGTTCTGTTGTATATTTACTTGTATATAAATCCTTAATTGGTCTTGCATTCAGCCATCCAGAAAAGTTACCTAATCGATTTAATGTTTTTTGTTTCGACTGAGCCTAAAATTAAAAAAAAAAATCGTTTAACTGACAAGGCCCGTTGTTTTACTATTGTGTCTGGTATTGGCGGTAAGGGAACAGGTAATAGAATTGATTTTCGAACACTATGATGTGCCTTAGTTTGTGGTAATAATAGATATGCATTTAAAAAAAACTTAAGTCCTTAATCGATATGCCTATAGTATGACTTACTGGATAATTTCTTTAATTCCAGGCACAATAATAACCCCAGTGGAGTACATTGGCTCTGTGACCACTCTATGCATAGACCGGCGCGGCACTCCGCTGCCCTCCAGCGCTGTGGACGACAATATGACAATGATGCAGTTTATCTTACCGCTGTCTGAAGTTTTGGTGGACTTCCATGATACCCTCAAAAGCATAACGTCTGGATTTGCCAGCTTCGACTACCAAGATTACGGTTTTCATCCCAGCGCGTTAGTGAGGGTATGATTTAAATATCACCAAGTATTATCAGTTAGATACAGATACACTATCTTTATTACCCGACTGCGGCGAAGATAAAAGGAGGGTTATGTGTTTCGCAGCTATGTAGGTACCTATGTATGTTCATCTGTTCCCACGCATCTTCATAGATGTCTATGATACCTTAACAAATGGGGTATCATTGGAAGCGCCTTGGCTGCCAGCTGGTTTTAAAGCTATGTGAAGTCACAGTAAATTCACGGTGACGCCCCCTATGGTGACGCGCTATAAAGTAATGATTAAAAAATAAAACAAATTATACCGTGTTGTAATCAAATGAAAGGGCTTAAAAAGTTAATTTCATTATTAGCTGTTCTCTCCCTTTCTAATAAACGTACTTTTTAGTAAGAACTTTTCCCTACTCGGGTTTTAATTTTTTGAACTATTTTATTCTTGTTACGAATGTGGTAAAAAGATTTGAGCAGTAAGACCCAAATGCAAGGTTTATGATATGATTTGCCTTTTTTGCCGTTCATCACACTATCACACAAAATTAATAAAGGCGAAAGTTTGCGTGTGTATGTATGTTTGTTACTTCTTCACGCACAAACAGCTGGACCAATTTTGATAAAATTTGGTATGCAAGAAGCTGATACCCTGGATTAACACATAGGCTACTTTTTCCGCGGGTAACACCGCGGGCCGTTCACTATCACGAATGTAGGTATTATTCCATTCTGCCTACAGTTTTAAATTGACAGCTTTTTTATGACCAGATGGATATCCTGCTGAACGGAGTTTTGGTCGATGAGCTGACAACTATAGTTCACATTAGCCGGTTAGAGTATAACGCTAGGAGACTAACAGAGAAGCTAAAAGAAATGATACCACGACAAATGGTACAGGTAAGATGTCTACAATATTCAAATTTCTAAGATTAGATAGGTTTATCTAATCTAATAATCGAAATTGCTGTGTGATATCCATCCATCCGTCTAATTTTTACTTGCTGTTCGCTTTTTCCGTTTAGAAAAAAAAACAAAGAGTATGTTTAATTTGTTTTAAAAAAGTTTACTTGCTTTAAGAATTCATTTTAGAATCTTTAGAAAATTTATCAGATCAAATCTATCTTGGGGTGCGTGGTAGATATACAACCTCTTAAATCTTCCAAACTGATCCCCCAATGCAAGAGATGTCAGGCTTATGGCCATACACAAATGTATTGTGCCAAAGAGCCAAGATGCGTAAAGTGTACTGGAAAACATTTGACTAAGGACTGCAAAAAACCAGCTACAGAAAAACCGAAGTGTGTGCATTGCGGAGAAGGTCATCCTGCAAACTATAGAGGTTGCATGATAGCCAAAGAGATGCAATAAATAAGGACTAATTCTGCAAAAAAAATGTAGTCAGCCATGAAATAACTGCACAGAGCAAACCGAAACCTACTAATAAGCCTGCCTCAACAGTAACCAAAAATATCTCTTACGCTCAGACAGCTGCAAAAAATTCTATAAGCCATCTTCGCAAAGATGAAAGCAACCAAAACCCACAAGACAAAAAGTTAGATGAAATTCTTAAGCTTATGTCATCATTCGACGAGCGCTTGAAAAAATTAGAAAATAGCACCAAACCGGCTATTACTGCAAAGAATAAAAAAATATGAATCATTTGAAGATCATGGCATGGAACTGTAATGGGCTACTTAACCACAAAAATGAGTTACAAGTAATCCTAGATATAGAAAATATTGATGTGTGCCTGGTATCTGAAACACACTTTACAAAACAATCTTTTATTAAATTAAAAGGCTACAAAGTTTATAATGCATTGCACCCAGCAAACAAAGGTAGAGGCGGCAGTGCTGTGATTATTAAAGAAACGATTCAACATCAAGAATATGTTAAACATGAGGTTCCTCAGGTGCAATGTGCTGCAGTCAGATTGAATACAAAAAGTTGTCCTCTTACTGTGACTGCTATATACTGCCCACCCAGACATAGAATACAGAAAGACTTGTGGAAGAACGTTATTTACGCACTTGGTGACAGATTTATATTGGGAGGAGACTTCAATGCTAAGAACACGTATTGGGGATCCCGACTAACGAACACAAAAGGAAGACAACTTATGTGTGCCATCACAGAACTGAAATGTGATGTTGCATCGACAGGTTCACCTACATACTGGCCAACTGACCCAACAAAAATCCCTGATCTCATAGACTTTTTTATATATAAAAACATGTCGTCTAACTACATGCAAACTGATCAAAGTTATGATATGAACTCTGATCACTCAGCCATATATTTAGAAATAAATGAAAAAAAATTATTTAAGGAAGATAATTTAACCCTAGTCAATAAATATACAGACTGGGATAGTTTTAAAATAGAATTAGATAGCCATGTAGAACTAAGAGTACCACTCAAGACTCCAGAGCAACTAGATATAGATTTAGAAAAATTCGTCAGCTTAATACAACATACTGTTTGGAACAATACACCTAAAAGTAAGAAAAGAACCTTAAAAAATACATACCCATTACAGATAAAAGATCTGGTAAAAGAAAAAAGAAGGCAAAGAAAACTATGGCACCAAACTAGGTCGCCAGATGATAAAAAAAAGTTAAATAACCTTACAAAATGCCTAAAAAGGGCAATCCAAAAACATGTTGATGAGTGCACAAACACGTATCTCCAAAAACTGACCAGTGACCGTAGTACAGATTATTCTCTCTGGAAAGCTACGAAGAACATGAAACGGCCAATAAACCAAATTCCTCCCTTAAAACTTGGACTTGGAAGGTGGGCGATCAGTAACAAACAAAAAGCTGCATTGTTTGCCGAACACCTCGAAGAGATCTTCAAGCCAAATGACATATCAGTAGGCATCGATGAAGCTATCACTGAGAGACTCAGCGACAATAACGATGAAGAAATAAATATAAAGCTTGTAACTCCAAAAGAAGTGATGAGGGAAATAAAACAACACATCAACCCCAGAAAATCTCCGGGCTTTGATCTTATACCCGGAGAATTGCTACACAATCTCCCGCGAAAGGCTTTAGTCAAGCTAACCAATCTCATAAACGCTGCATTGAGACTTAAATACGTGCCTGATTTATGGAAAGTAGCTGAAGTAATAATGATACCAAAACCGGGAAAACCCCCAAATGAGACGACGTCGTACAGGCCTATTTCATTGTTACCTGTTATGTCAAAGTTATTTGAAAAAATACTGCTAAAAAGACTAAAACCTATCATCGAAGCCAAAAATCTTATCCCACCACATCAATTTGGCTTCAGAGAAAAGCATTCAACTATAGATCAAGTTCACAGAATTACAAATATAATTGAAAACACCCTCGAAAATCAAAAAGTCTGCTCTACTGTCTTTCTAGATGTAGCACAAGCTTTTGATAAAGTGTGGCATGAAGGACTCATCATGAAACTTAGTAAAATATTACCCACTAACTTTGTAGATATATTAACATCGTATATAACCAATAGAGCATTTAGAGTGCGACAAGAGAATGCGTATTCTGAAATAAAAGTAATAAAAGCTGGAGTGCCTCAAGGAAGTGTACTAGGTCCGGTCCTGTACCTATTATACACCTCGGACATTCCTGATATTGACGAAAATACTATGGCGACCTTTGCTGAGGACACTGCTATTATGGCTGTCGGAAGAACACATGAAGAAGCAGCGGAAAAGGTTCAAATAGCAGTTAATAAAGTCATTGAATGGACAAAGAAATGGCGAATCAAGCTAAATGAATCAAAGTCAGTTCATGTTAACTTTACGAATAAGCAAGAACAATTTTGTCCCGTATATATAAATGGACAGCAAGTTCCTTATGAAAATACAGCCAAATACTTAGGTATGACTCTGGACGCGAAGCTGCGCTGGTAAGCGCACGTCAAGAAGAAAAGAGAAGAGCTTGAAATACGGTTTCAAAAGATGCATTGGCTGCTTGGGAGAAAGTCTGCCTTGTCAGTACACAACAAAATACTTTTGTATAAACAAGTCCTTATGCCAGTATGGACTTATGGTATACAGCTGTGGGGCTGTACCAAACAGAGTAATATTGATATGATCCAAACGTTTCAGAACAAAGTACTTAGGAGTATTGTCAATGCACCCTGGTACATAAGAAATGCTGATCTGCACCGGGACCTTAACATGCAGTTCGTCGATAAAGTTATAAAAAAATATGCAGAAGCACACGAGTACCGATTGCTTCATCATGTGAACGTTGAGGCAATCCAGCTCCTCGACAACACGGACATAGTGAGAAGACTTAAACGAACTAAACCGTTCGAACTAGTGTAGGTAGTGTAGTGAAAATTAATTAAATAATCTTGCAGTTATAGTGCAATAACTAGAGAGAGTGCCTTCCCCTTTATAGAGACAGTAAGAAAAGTGCCGATGGACACATTCTTATACTATTGCTTATAAAACTAGGTCAATGTAAAATTACTAATTAGTCTAAGTTAATAGGCTAGATTGTAATAATAGTAGCGTACTTATTCAATTATTTTTAGTATGTAGGTACGTTAAGAAAAAAAAAAAAAAATTTTGGAATCTTGACTGGTACTGGGCCGAGTGCGTGTCGGCCCACGCACAGTGTAGGGTTCCTTTTCCGAGTATATATTTTATAAGTTTAGTAACTTTTTAATTTGTAAACACTACTTAGCTCTTGAAAGTTTTCCTTTAAACTTTTATTTATACGGGCAATATCAAATTTTTTTTTCTTCAAATTTTTACTACTTTCACGGCATAATTAATATAATATACATGACAAATTACAGCTTCCTAGTGAGTCTCTCAAAAAAAACCGAGTACGAACATTGACAGACAGACAGACAGACATGGTGAAACTGGATAGATAGATAGATATAACATTTATTCGAAGGACAAAAGCAACACAATAAAATTACATAAACAAATTCTAAAAGTACAAATAAAAATAAAGTTCCTTGTCCTCCAAAATGGTCTCCAACTCAGCTAAGCAGGGATCTCGCTAATGCAAATCATATGCTAGGATTTGCATTAGCGAGATCCCAGCGCTGATCTTCCGTTGGAGCCATAATGGGTGCTACAGACAGGGTGCAATTGAAATCATTAGCATTAATTTAACAAAATATCATACTCACATAAAGAATATTTTGATACGGATACAGCTGAGTGGCGCGACCGGCCGGCATGCAAAAGTAGACTTTAATTTACGTGAATAAGGGTTGAAGTCGAGTGGGGACGGGTCGTGTCACACGAACGCTTTAGGATAGTAGGTACGTTTTAAGTAGGAACAAATGTTAGGGTACTACGACGCGACGAAATTGATACTATTATAATTAATTTATTTTTCATGAGTTTAATGACGATTAGTTTTTTTGTTTATAATTGCAGTAAAGGTGTCTATTAAAGAGTCTAACGCATGTTTAGAGGTTTTCTTTAATATGAAAATGACGACTTTTGATTAAAGTTTTATTAGTCTCAAAATACTTTGTATCATGGGTATAGTAGATACTTAGAAAATTGCCAACGAATTCAATTCCACCCTGTATAAAGGTTCCTTGTTTACTATGGAACCCTTAAAAAACAATAACATACCTACTAACTCCTTACTTTAACATTGCAATAAATTGAATCTACCTACTTGTACCTGTAGTACAAGTAGGTAGAGGTACAATACTTGTACCTCAGTAAACCTGGTTTACTGTAATTGCAGATAGCTATCCAGGCAGTGGTTGGAGGGAAAGTTCTGGCAAGAGAGACATTAAAGGCTTTCAGAAAAGACGTAACGGCGAAGTTGGTAAGTGTTCCGTTTCATATTTCCTACACAATATGACAAGTTATCACTATAGATGATTTCATGAAATGTTTCTTATACTCTTATACAAATTATCCCATTGTCAAATCAAATTCAACTGAAAGGGAAATGGCTTGTAAGATTCAGAAGTATAACTCATGTTTAGTAGATTTGCTTTAAAGTTAGTGATAGTATCTGTATCAGTAGATTTGTTGTTAATACCTAAGTGGGTTAATTTAATATTTTCAGTACGGTGGTGATGTGACGCGAAAGAAAAAGTTACTGAAACAACAAGCTGAGGGCAAAAAGAAGATGCGCAGTGTTGCAAATATTAAAATACCAAGAAATACCTTTATAGATGTATTAAAAAAATAAAAACATAATAGAACCTAAAAAAATTACCGCTTTTTATTGACTTTCAAACGGCATGCCCACAGCACACATTAAACCTTTTTCAACGCATTGAATACGTGTGTATTGTTCATTAAGTCTCGGTTCCATAGGCACACGTGCGAGCTTCGCCCGCTTGTATGTCGCTTGTAACTCGCCTCGACTGTAATGAACAATTGACCACACTTGTCTCTCGATCATAAACTAATAGGTTGGGGAAATAGTCTTCGCATTTTATATGAAAATTCAAAACATTTTTTAATATAGTTTATTTACATTTAACTAAAGTATGTAGGTACCATTTTGTTCGATAACTTTTTGCCATCTTATAGGTAGGGACATGATCCCATTGCTATAGAAATTTTGGGGCTTCTGATCAAAAAACTGCGTCAAGTAGTTTTGGCAGTCCTCTCGTGATGTTAACCTGACACTACCTAAAGAATTCTGAAGAGACCGAAACAGGTGGAAATCTGAAGGTGCCAGGGACTATACGGCGGATGCATTAACACCTCCCAGCCAAACTCTCTTAATTTTTGCTGAGTGGTTAAAGATGTGTGAGGTCTAGCGTTATCATGATGAAAAACCACACCCCTTCTGTTGATTAATTCCGGCCGCTTTCTCTCAAGTTCTTGCTTTAATCTTATCAGTTGTTCGCAGTAGAGTTCTGAATCGATGGTCCTGCCTGGTGGTAACAGCTCATAATGAATAATGCCCTTCCAATCCCACCACACATACAGCATCACCTTGTTGCGAGTTAACCCGGGTTTCACCACAGTCTGTGAAGCCTGACCGGCCTTTGACCATGACCTTTTTCGCATGTTCTTGTCGTACGTGATCCACTTTTCATCACCAGTTATCAATTTCTTCAAAAATGGTTCTTTTTGCTGGTAAAATTTTAAAATGTATCTAATTTCTTCATTAGATTCACTCATCTTGACGGTAAGAAAAACAAATGAAAATCACGCATTTTCCTAATTTAAATTTGGAATTATCTTCTTTAAAATTTAAACTTTTAAATGATACCAAAACCAGCCAGGTACAAATAGTATAGCCAAAGTGGTTTTATTACAAGTTCATACATACTATATAGGAAAAGACTTTTTCCCCAACCTAATACTATTTTATAACTATGGGGCTTCATTAAAAGCAGAATTTATAAAAATATAATAGTTTTATTCAAAATGCTGATTATATGTATAATAGGGTCATTGTATGGTTAACATCACAAACAACTACTATATGTAATTTACAAAAGCAAATATTTTTTTCTAAGTGATGAAATAATTCCAGTGAATATTCTAGTTAAAAAGGGTATACACATACATACAAAGGAATGGCTTTCAATCGACAAGTGAGTAGTCTTTATTTATTTTACAACGGCATTTGGGTAAGTAAGTATGACAAGACAGATTTATTTGATTCTAATTTCGGTGCCGTATTCAGCCTAGACACAAAGGTATGTTGTTGCAAATCATATTTGTCATACCACGCTTCACCCACAAAAATCTGACAAAGCGATTTGAGTGTTGCGACCTGACGTTTACAGTTTATATCACTAAATAAACAGTTGTTTAAAATTATAGACAAGTACAAAATCACTGAGAATTACAATGAAAAAGGGTGCAATTATGGTATTATTCATGTCCTTAAAATGAGGCAATAAAACTATGTGACACACATACAAAGTCGAGGAAAAATAATATGCAGCTTACGCGTCTTAAAAAATATTAACGAAGAGAAGAGTTTACGCCATATTATACGGCTTTAAAGTACCTACTAAAATGGAATAATTTGATTTACTATCTAAATAAAATAACAAATTATCATAACAGTTCTTTTTCGTACATGCCATCAAAGCAAAATATTCTGTTCTTCCTTCCTACTATTTCAGGGTCATCCATAAATTACGTCAGACATTGATGGGGAATGAAGTGTGACATGGGGTGACGTCACATAAAAAAATATATCTAAGCATAAAACTTATTTCGGATCTGCTACTTAGAAAATCATGCAATTCATGTGACGTAATTTATGGATAGCCCCTTATCACGACTAGCGAGCGACCCAAGAGCGAGGCAGTGTTTTTTCTTGTGAATTTATAGGATACCAGATACCATAGAGTCTCGCTATAAACAAAATTGCTTTTGCCAACGACATGCTATATTGTATGTGCTAAGTGTATAATTCAATGAATAAGTAAGTACTTATATGCATGATGTTAAGGAAAAAACTACTAGGTTCGCTCTGGCTTCGCATACATACATATAAACTTACATAAAAGGCCTTTCTAAAATACAGTAAATTAAAAATCAAAATTTAACTACATAAGTATGGACCTATTCAAATAGACAAAATAATAAATTTGTTTTTGATACATAAGTGATGAACTCATCTGATTTGTATATTAGGTGTAATTAGAAAAAATAGTCTTATTTTACAACCGTTTTGGCATATTATTTAGGTTCAACATCATAAAAATACAATGATGTAATTAATAGAAAAATCATTCCTGAAATTCTTTGGCAATCTGTTTTGTTTTCCTCAAAATATAAATAAATCAAACGAAAATATTTAATTTCGATACGTATAGGTATTTAGTAGGTGTGATAAACTTAGTTGTGTTCTGGTAATTTACAAAAATACTGCTCTGATTGGCGTATGTGTACTTTGAATAACTAAAAATGTGAAATTTCATCTTTTATCATTCTAATAGGTTAAGTTACTGCTAAATACTAAATTTAACTCAATAAAATCTCATTAAAATGTAAATTTAACAAATTTCTTTAACTTCAGCTGCATCAGTTACATGGTAAACGAAGAATTATGTACATGTGTTGTGACAATCTTGAATAATTTCTGTTATAAAAAATATTTGTAAACAATTTGATTTATATCATACTTCGTCCTTTTTTACATTTTTAAAATAAGTTTAAACAAAATACAATAAATAACGAATTTAGTAGGCGTATCGCATTTAAATTCTTAGATTCAGTCAAACTGATAATGAAGATGATAATTTTAAAATCGCTACTCTCCCAAGACGCGACAGCGATTCAATAACAATATTACAGTGAAAGATAAAGTATTTATTTTTTCTTTTTGATATAAAGTTATAAAATTTGCTTATTCATTATCATTTACATTGTATATTAGGTTTATTTTAAATAAGACGTGCTTTCGCCACATGCGTTAACAAACGTTCGTCACTGGATAAGGCGCAGGAGTATCAGACGCCGAATTTTAAATGAATCTACTATTAACATTGGATACTCCACCTCATCTAAACTCTGACCTGCTTTCCTTGAGGCCGAAGTAACATGACATTCATGTCGATGCGAAAACTAATAAAGGGCGACAGGAAGCTATATTTTTAAGGCAGCAGACATCAATCATAATTTCTCACTCTAACAAAATTTGTTGTAATACCTTTAGCATCCTCGACATGCACGCCGTGAACGACTTTTAAAACGCGAGTATGACTCTATAGCATATTCGTGGTCTCTTGTACTCAACATGAGGGAAGAGGACGCCTTTCGCTTCTTCTGGGCATAATTCACGTCAAAACGTCATGCACGAATGCAGAGCCTATTTAAAATTTTGATGATCACTAGAAACCAAATTTAAAAATGAATATATGCTGATCAGAGTGAGAAATTAAGCTTACAGCGCCAAAGTCGTGGAAATTAGGTCATAAATATGTTGCTAATTTCCATTTGTCATTCTATACCAACATATAACATTTATCTGTCTTCAGAGGTCTCCAGAAACTGTGCATACACGTCCCTAGTGCACTCACCCTTTTCATTGAATTTGTATTTGTAGTAAGAACCGTCAGCGCAGATAACTGAAAAACAAATCAGTAATAACATATACAATCCGTCTTATTATAAAAACAGGACTAACTTTATGACTAGGTTTAAACCATTATCCGCCCTAATCAAGTTGACATCTAGTAAAGTGAAACTAACTCATCTGTTAATGTTAACTTGAATTGGGTGGATTATAGTTTAAACCTAGTAACAAAGTTAATCCTGTTTTTATAATAAGACGGAATATGTTTATATGTTTGTTATAATTTTTTGCATTTTTAATTATAAAAAAAACCTAACATATGTCATAAAATAAATAAAAAGAATAACATATACAATAATAATAATGCATAAAATGATATTCAACATCACTGTTACTTCTTCACCACCCTGCAAAACCATAGAATGTACCAGTTGCTTTTCTCTTCCTGCGCATATTATAAATGACGAATAAGTAATTGGTTGAGAAACTGAACCATCAATAGGAGTGTTAACCTAAAGGTTATCTGATTAATGATTAAAATCATCATTTAAAAAATATTAATATTAATTAAACAATCAAATTAGAATTATGATTACTAATCATAATCATTCAAAACATTTACACTTGGCAGATTTGTTTATGTATACAACTATCAGTTCAAAAATACGTTAAGTTCTAAAAAAATAAGCTTTTACAGCATGTTCTTCCGAATTTTTGGGAATTTTTTAATTATTATTTATTATCATATCAATCGTCGTTTTTAATGGTGATTATTTTAATCATGATTAAAGTAAATAAAATCAATAAATTGATTAAATGTTAATAGATTAATGCCAACAATGATCAATAGCCAATGTGCTAGCAACCCATGGGTTGGCCTTTGTTGGTTTATCAAGTGTATTAAGATTATTATGACTTATACTGTAATTACAGTTTACATCATCAAGTATAATGGGCCAGTAATTAAATAAAAAAACAGAATTGCCACAGAAAAAAGTGTACTTACCAATAATAGAACTTTTATCAACCCCGAATGCACAGATGCACGGGGGACCATTTGGAATAGTAAACTTGCAGAAGCTCCAATTGCTAGAGAAGTACTTTGGTAAGAAATTGACAGTCGCCAAGCTAGATTGTTTGTTCAGCTTCTCGTCTTCGAGACTAAACACATGCACTGTGCCATGGTCAGACGTTACACATAGGTTGGTGCTTGTATGATTAAAATTTATGCAGTAGATAGTTGCCTGCAAAGCAGAAAACAATATATTTAAAGAGCAATGAGTATACTTGCATGAGAAAAATAATGCAATTTAAGAAATCTGTACTGGCTGTTTAAAGATCTATGAAGTCGACTTTCTGAGACAGACGTCTCACAAAGTCCACTTCAGAGATCACCTTTGGGCGAATACACCCTTAGTTGTTTTTGAGAACAAATACAATGAGTCATGCTTCAAAGAAAGTAAAACTGTAGGATAAAGAGTAAGCATGTTTGAATTCAATTAAGATAAGATGCACTACAATTATAGTCTCTGAAATTTAACAGAGTTTATATTAGATTATTAAAAGTTTCATTCTAAATAAACTTTACCTGATGAGCACCACGCCTTAGTTCTGCAAGTTTTTGCCCAGTAACAGTATCAAATACCCTAATTAGTGTTCCCTTGGTGGATGCTGTAGCAAGCCTAGTTCCACCAACATTCAGAGCTAAGCAACTGAGTGGAGCCTCGTGAGCGGTTATAAGATGACCTTCTGGAGCAGTGCTTGTGCTTGCATGACTGCTTAGTTCTACCAGCTGGAAGAAAACAAATTGTAATTATAAAAGAATGTTAAAACTTTCACTGCTGAGTAATTATGCTACTCGCACATTTTACAATGCTAGTGCCGTTTACTCATTCAACTGCTTTCTGATGTTATGTTGAATTGACGTAAAATGAAAAAGTAATACTCGTAGGAATCTTCCTAATCTCCATACAATTTTGAAATGGTATAATTTTAAAAAAATACGTTAATTTTGTGGGTGGTATGTCAAGTACATATCGTGTACATTAAATTAATTCCCTAGGTAGGTATAAAAGATACATAGAAAGATTTATATTGCTTTAAATAACCTTAATGAAGTCTTCCACTTTCACCTAAATTATCATACATTAACAGCTATCTTAGAATAGTTGCATTGCAGAATGTTATCTTCATTGCAATATATCAAGCAACAGAATTGCCTATATGGTAGGTAAATAATGTTACAAAGTAAATTGAAGTGATTAGAGGTGCTATTTTTCAAATGCGGAGTCACTATACGCACGGTTTTTTGTATGAAAAAACCATTCGTTTAGATGACTCCGCGTTTCAAAAATGGCACTTCAGGTCTAGATTGAAAAGCAATGTGTAGTGTTTTAACCATATCATAATTATTTAAGAATTTCTCCAATGCAACATACCTAGAGTGAATTGAATGTACAAATATTTAAAGACTTTAGTTTAGCTAAAATTTACCAAGCCACATTATACCTAAATTTATAGAATAACTATCGTAGATAACTTTGCTTCATTTATTAAAAATCCATTCCATGTTTAAATGATCATCTTTGTAAGGCTTAAGAGTTATAACAATACATGTGCATGCACAGGGACCCTGTTTTTTTGCATAATTTTTTGTCCTAATATGCTTTGGCATAAAATATTTTGTCATAATAGTTTTTAGGCATAAGTTGTTTTTTGGCATACTGGTATTATTATTATTATTATAGCCTTATTTTTCAGACTAGTGTTCTCGCTATTCTATTATATCGGTTTTCCTCTTTTTCTGTAAGTCTGATTGCCCTTCGGCAAAGGCCTCCTCCAGCCTCTTCCACTCCTTTCTATCTCGTGCCACTCTGTGCCAAGTCTTTCCTGCCACCTTTCTTATGTCGTCGTCCCATCTCATCTGCGGTCTCCCTCTCTTTCTATGTCCTTCTCTTGGATACCACTCTGAAACAGTTTTACACCACTTAGCTTTCCCTCTTACTACATGACCTGCCCATCGCCATTTAGATCTTCTTATGTTTTGGATGATGTCTTTGACTTTTGTTTTGTTTCGAATAATAGTTGATTTTACTCTGTCAGATTTCCGTATTCCCAGCATGCTTCTTTCCATGGCTCGTTGGCATGTGGTGAGTTTATTCGTGAGTTTGTTTGACAGAGGCCAGGTTTGGCAACCATACATGAGGATAGGTAGTAAGCAGGTGTTGAAGAGTTTGCATTTTGTATTAATGTGGAGTGTTTTGTCTTTCATCACTTCTTTCATACTCCAATATCTGTGCCAACCATTTGCAGTTCTTCTTTCTATTTCTTTAGTTATATTGTCAATAGGTGATATCAGTTGGCCCAGATAGACGTATTCTTGCGTGTATTCGACATGGGTAGATCCTACTCTTATGGTGTTTTCGTTGCCGTTAGTCATCACTTTAGTCTTTTCTGGGTTTAATTTTAGTCCCACTTTCTCACTCTCTGCTGCCAACTCTATGATCATGTTGTTTAGCTCTTCAGATGTATTGGCAAACAGAACGATATCGTCAGCGAACCTTAGGTGTGACATTTTGCGACCGTCTATGTTTAGACCTACATTTTCCCATTTTAGGTTTCTAAAAACAGTTTCTAAAACTGCTGAGAATAATTTTGGGGATAGAGGGTCTCCTTGTCTCACGCCTTTTTGTGTGTTGAAAGTTCTTCCTTTCTTCTCCAGCTGTACACATGCAGTACAATTTCTGTACACATTCCGAATAAGCTTAATGTATTTGTGATGTATTCCTTGGTCTCTCAGAGTTTCCCATATCTTTTCATGAATCAATGAATCGAAGGCCTTGCTATAGTCGATAAAGGCTAAGTAGTATGTGAGTTGGTATTCACTATAATTCTGTATTATTTGGCGTACAACATGCACATGGTCTATCACTGAATTATCTTTTCGGAAGCCTGCTTGCTCTATTGACTGTTGATCATCTAGTTCCTTTTCTATCCGTTTTAGCAGTACTTTAGCAAATATTTTGTAAACATTTGACATCAAACTGATTGGGCGATAGTTGCCAATATTAAGTGGGTCTCCCTTCTTGTAAAGTAGAATTATGTTTGATTGTGTCTATTGTTCTGGGATGACTTCGTATTTGACTATGTCGTTAAACAATTCTGTAAGTATGGGTGCAATATCTGTCATGGATTCTTTTAATATATTGTTACTGATGCCATCTGGACCTGGAGCTTTGTCACTCTTTAGAGATTTTATAGCATATATGACTTCTTCTTCAAGGATACTTGGGATTTCTGTGCTGTCCGTCAGTTTTACCTCGTGTTGCTTGGTTTTTTCTTCGTAAAGTTCTTTATAGAATGTTGTAGCGATCTCTAATATGTTTTGTCTGCTGTTCTGCACCTTGCCTTTGCTATTATTAACTTTTAATACCCAATTCCTTGTATTTGTTAATTCCTTGCAGGCTTTTTTATAACCTCCCGTTTTCTGGACATGTCTTTCTATTGTTTCCATTCTATGTTTTTTCCTGTCCTTTCGCAGGCTTTCTTTAATTTTGTTGCTTATTGCTGCCATCAGTTTTCTTTTACGAGGGTTGTCCTTTGTTCCCATCAGCGATGCCCTTGTCTCCATCAGATTTACAGTTTCTATTGACAGCCAGTTTTTATAGTTGGCCCTTTTGTCTTTGCAGTGCTTGGTAGTGGTTTTTATTGTGTCTTCTAACCAGTTGTACTTTTGTTGCACATTCCAGGTCACTGTAGCCTCTTTGAAGTTTGAAAGTTTTAATTTTAATATTTTTCTATCTGCTTCCGTTAGGGAAGGCTCGCCAGCTTTTGTAACTGTTGGGTTTATTCTTGGTCTTGGTTTTTTTGGTTGGGTTACTTGCAACTCAGCTCTGACCATTCTATGGTTGGTACCGAAATTAAATTTACTTAAGACATTTATGTTCGAGAAGTAGCCTGGCTTGTTAGACATTATGAAGTCAATTTCGTTTCTTGTTGTGCCATCAGGGCTTAACCAAGTCCACATCTTCTTTTTGTTTTTCTTGAACTTAGTATTCAAAATAGTTAAATGATTCATGTGGGCAAAATGTATGATTCTGTCTCCATTATTGCTTCTTGTTTTGCTGCTATATGTGTACTGGCCCACTATTGTTTTTTCTTCTGGATGACATTTTCCGATTTGGCCATTGAAGTCGCCCATAACTATGAGGTTATTGTGTGCATGAGACTCTATTGCATTGTTAAGGTCGTGGTAAAATTTTTCTATGCTTTCCTCTTCAGCTTGTTCTGTAGGCGAATACACTTGAATTATTGTCCATGGATCCATGTGACCTGGTATTTTTATGTTTAATAGTGCAATGCGCTCTGAGACTCCTACAAATGCCTCGATTTGTTTTGACAGGTGTTTTTTGATTATAAATCCCACTCCGTGACTACCCTGGGTTTCTCCGATGTGGTAAAATATGTAATTTGGGTGTTCAATGATATTTTCTCCCAATTTTCTAACTTCGCTCAGGCCAAGTATGTCCCACTTTATTTGTTCTAGCGCATATTCGAGTTCTATTAGTCTTTCTTCAGACTTCAGTGTTAATACATTTAGTGTGGCCAAGTAAACTTCAGAGTCTTGGTTTTTCCATTTTTTTTCCTTTGGCACTTTTCTTAATGGTGATGTTCCTTGTTTTGATGTGTTTTGTTGTGGTATATTTTGTTTCGATTTTGATTTTGATGTTGATTTTAATGTTGATGTCTTTTTGGCTGGAGGGTGATGGTCTTCTTTCCCCACGGTGACCAGCCGGCTTGGGGTGCTTTCTTTTGAAGTTGTTTTTAATGAAGTTTTGTTATTTTGTTTGATTACTACTTAGGCATACTGGTAAGTTGGGCATAATTATATTTTAGGCTAATTTGTTACGGCATAATGTTAATTCGCATAATCTCTTTAGGCGTAATAACTATAAGACTAATAGTATTTAGGCATAATATTTTAAAAAATAACAGAAACAAAATTAAGTTATTTAAGTGTTTATTTTTAATTATCATGCAAAAAAAAATATGACCACCCAGAACAAATGTGTAAGTTTTTTTTTATGATCACCTGGAACAACTGTGAGACCAGAAAGGAAGTTAGATTCAACTTATTAGCAATTAATAAACAATTTATATACAATGAATAAATAAATAAATAATAAATATATAGGGACAAATTACACTGATTGAGTTAGCCCCAAAGTAAGTTCGAGACTTGTGTTATGGGATACTAACTCAACGATACTATATTTTATAACAAATACATATATAGATAAACATCCAAGACCCAGGACAATTTGAAAAAGGCCATTTTCCAACTTGCCCTGACCGGGAATCGAACCCGGGACCTCTGGGTGGCGGATTATCATGGTGACCACTACGCCACGGAGAACGTCAAAAATGTTATTCTACATCCTTTTATGCTTTAAAATGTTGGGGCTAAATAATGATTATGCTTAGGTACATTATGCTTAAAATGATTATGCATACTCCATTATGCGAAAGGACGTTATGCTTACAAACGATTGTGCATTAAACCAGTATGCTATGTGATATTATAGCTTAAATTTGTATGCATATAGATAGTGATCCGCATGCACATTATCATTGAATAAAGATTTTTTATTTCTATCAAAGATTTGACATATCTACATATAACATTTATTTTAAGCCCTCCTTAAAATATATGTTATATGTAGTATACTTTAAAAAATCTTTATCAGCTATTTCTAATTTATTTACCATAACTACGGACCTATGAATTATATTTGCCACCACTGCCACTGGGATTAAGTCTGACCTATTCGTCCTCAGTGGGGACGATGCGGTGGGGACAATTGAAACACACAAATCTAAAAATTTTGCCATTTTGCTTGAGTAAGGATGTCCCCACTGGGGAGGAATGTGATATAGCCCTTTCGATTTATTCCCACTGTAAAAGTTGGGCTAAGAAGCCCCTTGTTTGTGCAGACTGTTTGTACATTTAAAACAGGTCACTTACCTGGACATGCCCAGTCTTGCGGCTGGGGTAAGCTAGCAGGGCGTTATTGCTGTTTGGACACACTACACACAGCCCTCGGGGATTTGGACATGTTTCAAATACATGCAGCAGCTGTGGCTGTGCAGTAAATGTGTAGACTTTTATCAGGTTTTCTGTAAATACATTTTTTTTAAATATTTTTAATAACTTCAGCTAATGATAAACTGGGAGCAAAATAAACAGAATTAACCAGCTGCTTCTTGAGCAGGTTATGGAGGAGTCAATAAGCAATGAGCAGTAACTTGGACTGTGGTTAATCTATAGGCTAGTGATCTATCACAATTCCTGATTACAGAATTTTTTCTTTGGCCCATCTTTTATCTAAATATGGCCTTTGGACTCATGTCCCAAGGGGACATGAGTCTGTCTAATTAAATAAAGGCTATTAAATATCTGAGAACACTTTCACAGACTGTCTACTGCAATTATGAGACAGCTATTGTTTTTTTTTCTGTAGCATATTCATGAACTGTGAAAGTTTTAATTACTTACAGTATTCGTTTTTGTAGGTTTCATCAAAGTGTCAATTGCTTGGTTCAATGTATCCAAGTGAATTTTTTATCAACATTTTGCAACAATAACGCCGCCTTCAAGGACAGCAACTACTCACCCAAAACAACAACAATTCTGTCTCTTCGAAGTTTCACAGCTTTCACATGGCTATTGAAATCTAGTGAAATAGCCGAATCTTTCTTTAAGTCATCCCATATAATTACTCTATTAGGTGGATATACTGGGGTTTTTCCACCACCAACAAGAGCCATGTAATTGCACCGAAAGAGCATCTCTACATACGACAGACCGCCTTCAGCGAAATTTTGACGTTCTTTTTCTTTTAGTGGGTCACTATTGAACACTCTAAATCCATTCTCCGTTCCGCACGCGAAGCAACCTAAAGAAATTTAAAAATAAAAAGCGGTGAAAAATAACAGTACCTATCACAAATAATAACTTGAATGCAAAGAAAACATTGCACCTTCACCTTGCACTACTTACCCTGGTCCTGATTAAAACCAACGTATAATAAGCCATTACCGAAACTGTTATCTTCTGACAAATTCATGGCGAATAATTTATGCTTACAATTTACAAAACATATGCAAGAAAACAATTTTATTTATCAAATTTTACTTCACCATCGTCGCACAATCAACTTTTCGTCGGCAATTTGACATTTTGTTAACAAGGTTACCATTACTTGCCAATCTTTTTTTTCTAAATAATCAAAGAGCATATCATGGGAGCATATAATCACTACGTTTTATAATAAAAAACGAATACAATAATTGTATGAGTATAGTTGGGGTGGAAGAAGGAATGACGGGGAATAGGGGAATATGGAGGGATAAGACATACTGCGCCGACCCCAAATAAAATGGGAAAAGGTAAGGCAGAAGAAGAAGAAGATGCGGCATGCGGCTTATGTAATGCGGCTGAGCTGACTGAAATCAAACTGAAATGATGATGATACATTAATTTTATCGAAATAATAATTAGAATAAACTTGCCAATCTAAATGCAATATTTGAATTCATAAAGAAAATGAGGTTGACTGACAATCCGCTGAAATCCGAAGTGCCATTTTTGAAACGCATAAGTCACTAAATGTTCATACCGCATTATCGGGAATCGAATCGAACATAATACCGATACTTGATTTTTAACTAGGTACCTACGCTTCTATAGCAATAACAGTCAAGTGTCAAAACAGTGTCTTGCTTGTGTTGTGTCTGTCTGTCAAAGGTCTGTCACTGTCACTGTCATTGGATAAAAGTTATGCATGGAAATGGAAGTGAAACAAGAATTTGAGAGAAAGAATAAACAAATTAAATAGGTTTGGTGAGGTTTCACATTACAAGCCGAAATTTTACTACTGAAAAAAAATACCATTTTACTGAAGTCATCGATATCGCAGTGGAAATCATTACCCGCTTGTTATTTGAGTTCGAATAAGAGAACGCAATAATCATGCTAAAACCAAAAGCATTGACTCAAGTCCTAAGCCAAGCTAACACTGGAGGCGTTGAGAACACTTTGTAAGTATAACCCCTGTAGCTTTGGAATATAATGTTAGGTAGGTACTCAATAAAGTTTGACAGTAATAAGCATGTATGACTCAAGAACAGGGACCGGATTAGCAGCTAATTTTTAAAACCCCTTTATGTGGTCATCCTTACGATAGGCTTACCCTCACATTTATGTTAGCCTGTAAAAAGCTTATCCAGCGAAAGGCTTACCGTATCCCCTATAGGGTAACCCTATCCTTATGATAGGCTAAGCGTTTACCAAATCATTGGAATTTTTTCCGCTTTATTGAAAGGGTTTTTCCCCCCACGTTTCCTCCCCGCCCTGTGGCCGCCAGGGAAAGCACTTCTTAAAGGGTAACGTACAGTGCATGTTTTAACAACTTATTTAAAGGGAAAGCCTTTTAAAGGCTTCCCATATGATACGGTTAGTCGATCGAAAGAGTTACCCAGCGATAGGAGTTTTTGATCCAATAAAAAAGTTCAAGCCTATCAATTAGCCGCTAAAAACCCATGTTAGGTAAAGCTCTTCCTGTCCCTGCTCAAGAACGAGAAACGTAGTTTAGTTACGTTAGGTGTCAAACACGTCATACACCCTTTAAAATATGATCCTTTTTGTTTTAGGCTATTGAATCATCAAGGCGCACTATTGGCATACTCTGGCTATAATGATAAAGATGCCAGAGTCACTGCAGCCATAGCTAGCAACATTTGGTCGGCCTATGAGAAGCATGGCAGAAATGTGTTTAAAGAAGACAGACTGCATGTGATATTTGTTGACTGCATGAATGGAAAAATTGCAATAACACAAGTGGCCAACTTGTTACTGTGCCTTTATGCTAAAGAGTCTGTTGGATTTGGAATATTGAAGGAGAAAATTAATGCATTAGCACAGTATTTAGAGGGGCCATTGAAACAAGTTGCTAGTTCATAGTGTAATTTTTATTTATGAATATAAGTTTATATGCATATTTACTTTTATGTAAAGTACTTTTAGCCACACATTAAACCCATCTGTTTACTTAGACAATTACTTTATAAGTCTTTGCACTTGGTGTGTGGTTTCCTGTGCTGTGTAAATATCTATATCATTTTTTTTAAATCCGTCAATAACTGGAAGAAGTATTATAAAAATGCTATTACTAAGTGCCAGTTTATTACCACAGAGTTATAACAATGACCCATTGACTGATACTGTCAGTGTTTTTCGTCCCACTTGTCCATTTTTGTAACAGTGTCTTGGAAGGCGACTTAGGAAATAATCTAAACAAAGCATAAAAACATCAATGAGACCTCTCCGACATGTTTGACCAGCAGCATGGAGTGTAGGCCAAGTCCTCTAAATGCTTTGGCCAAGAATGACTAGTAGTAGAGAGAGGGTTGTGCTCCTGCAGTGGAGACTAAAAAGATCTGATGATCCATCCTCATTGCCACCAGTGGGGACAAGTGAGGAAAATTTTGTTTTGTTGCTCATTTCATTGATTAATCCTTTTCTATGAGACCATAGAAATAATAAAAGTATTGGGAAACTTTATATCATGCCCCTAGCGCAAGGCGTAGTGAATCGCAAATAAACACCTACTACCAAAAGGGGATGTGGATACTTAAGCTATTTGTAATACGAGCAGTGGTTTTTTTGTTGGAAATATATGATGCGCATGAAATGGGCACAAAATGTTAGAACGGCATGAAGGGTTAAGATGATTCTTCATATGGTATACATACTTACTCATACTTAAAACTAAGTTTTAATTACTTGTCACGAAACTTAGTTTCATTAACATGTAACTAAAGTAAAAAATGTATAATATGCATTTGGTTCGTACACCTTACATAATTTTGTATGATATTGTAATATAAAATATAATAAAAAGTACATATTAATACTAGTTTTTTAAATTTAGAATCCCTACTTAAGAAGTCTACCTGCTTGTATATCTCTGTGTCTTTACAAGATAAAACGACTGAAGCAATGGCTTTCACTTACAGGTTAATTATTACTTCAGTGAGAAGGATTTGCTGTGATTTCAGCTATAAAGGATATATGTAAATAAAATTTAAAAGTTATATAAGTTATTTATTATGAAATAAAGAATAACATGTACCTAACATATAAAATGATGATGATGATGAAAAATGACATAGTCTGATATACCTACATAATGTAATAAATTATCGCATTTTCTTTTGCTTTATCAGATAATTTCTGAAGGCAATCTGTTTGTCTTTGAATGACCTCTTAATTTTTCCCTTAGCCTTATGTTTGACCATTTGGTAGTTTTTAGTTTTGCGTTTTTCTCTATTGGTTTTAGAACAATGGATATTCTTTCTACGATCTTTATATCCAAACTTGTCTCTTTCTTCTCTACCCTTCATTACAGTTTCGAGTCTAGCACTTTTATCATGTTTTCTTTTCTTATGAATATTTTCGATAGCTGACAGTTGTACAAGTTCCCCATCTTCTTCATTTTCGTCTTCAACAGCACTTTTACGTTTTATGCTTTTAACATGCTTCTTAGCTTGAGCTGCTTCAATGCGTTTAAAATCCTCATCTGTAAATATTGTGTCCATGGCTATTTCTCGGGCTTGTTTTGTTTTTTCATAATTTTCTTGGGCTTTATCAGTTTTCCGTTTAGCTTTTAAAATTTTTCTATCAGTGTAGGTATTTGCTGTCTCTCCAAGTTGCTGATCTTCTTTTGTTTCATTAACTTCATCGTTTCCTTCTTGACTTTCAACACTCTCATTGTCACTTTCGTTATTTTCCTCCCCTTCATCATTGTCATCATCATCACTGTCAGTGGGTATTTCAACTTCAGAATCTGATGAAGCAACATCAACCCATTCATCGCTATCAGAATCGTCACCTTTTCTCTGTTTCCTCCCAACTTTCTTTTTAGATTCCACAGTTTCCTTTTCCAGCAATACTTCTGACCCAGGAATATGATCCTTTATTTCAACTTCACCATACTTTTTTGTTTTTACTTCTAAAGAGGCTTCTGTAGGGCGCCCTCTATCTTTTTTGTGTAGAAGTTCAGGCATTGATTGTCTGTATAGTTGTATTAATGATCTGGCCGCCATCATAACAGATTTCTCTTTATAATTTTTGTACTGGACTAAATCTCTGAGAAGATCTTCACCAATTGCAAGTGGACACCTAGCACAAATTTCTCTTACTGCATTTAAGCCAACAGCCATAACATCTGTGGAATTCCTTTCAGTAATAAAATTGTTTGCTATTGCCTTCATTACTGGTTCAACCACTTCAGGAGGTACAAGTTCATGTGAGGCTTGTGCTGCAAATTGCAATATTCTTGTTACCTCTCGTTGGTGGGGCATAAGTAATCTAGCTATGAAGGGATAGTAGTTAAACAAAAATAGATTATGTAACCCAATTAGCCTTGATATGACATCTAGTGTCATCAACTTTACTTCAAACCTTTCATTTGATGATTCCAAATGCTTGAAGAGCTTTTCAGCAAAACCTTGAGGGTTGTTTATCAAGTGCAGGGCAGAGAAATTAAACGATGGGGCTTTTTGTTTTTTCTTCTTCATTTTCTTGGCAATCTTTTTGACTTTATCTACCATCTTCTCTCTTTTTCGTGTCTTTTTATTAAATTTGTTTGAAATCATTGTATCTCTAGGGTCTATTTCTTCATCACTATCAGAATCTTCTTTTTCTTCTTCATCTTTTCCAAGGAAGAACTTCAAGGACGCCACCATTACTTTTGTAACTTTAGAGAAACAACCAATATCTGCTATTATATTAACCGTTTTATGATCATTCCAAATATTTTTCTGGTATAGTTCTATAAGAATATCTATAGACAACTTAGCGGATCTAGCATCAGAATCTCGGAGCATGGCGAATATGAAGTTTTGCAAGGTCGAATTAAATTTCATATCTTTATGCTTCATATTGATATTTTTGATGTCCGTTATAATGTGAGTTTTAAGAAATTCTCTCAAATACTTATCCTGACATTTTAGTAATTGGAAAAACAACTCCAGCAAATCAAATGGTGTAATAAAATTCTTATTTCTCAATAATATCAAGCATTTACATAAAGAAAGTCTCATATCATTATGTAGGACTGTATTATGTCGCTTCAATACATCAACAATCTTCTGTGGAAATAACTTCATTTCATTCAAGTAACACTGCGCCACTTGGGCTAAAAACATAGCTTGTTCATCTAGTTTCTTACTGTATTGCGTAGGATTTAAGTTGAAAATTTCCAACGTAGTCTCAAAATGAGCTAATTGCTGATGGAATTCTTCTTTGTATGATGCTGGATCTCTTTTTATCAGGTTTTGTAGCTGAGTCAAATTGTTCGGCAGTTGATTATTATGGCGTACCATTTTGATCTTGAATAATTACCGAAAAGAAAATAATGCAAAGTTTTAATTATTTCCGCGTGTCTTCAAAATTTCACACACATTCAACTCAAAACATAACCTCAAATTGAATGTATGACAATTGACATTATTCATAGTGTTGTCAAAGCCACAGTCAATAATTTTTTGAAGCGTCTAGTCGCTCGACCTTTCATGAGCAAAGGATTATACGATTCTTTTCTGATTTAATATTTGCTACATATTTTATCGACTTTACTATTTGTTTTTCTCAACACTACTTTATTAAAATGGCAACACAACATTTTATGTCAATCGAAATCATCCACAGCCAGCCACGTCATTTTTGCTTTGAATGAAATAAGTATACGCGGCGGATTTGCCAAGAATTAGTTTATTTAAACATCATGAACATATTCCGTTTATGCGGGGACTTGTCCCATTTATTAGCTATTATTATATTGTTACTAAAAATCTGGAAAACAAGATCATGTGCAGGTGATTATAGTTATAGAGATGTGATACCGGCTTGCTTTGCGAACCTCCCTATTGAAATAACATGTTACGTTGATGGTTTCAGGTATATCTGGAAAATCTCAGATACTTTTCTCAATAGTATACACGGCCCGATATGTGGATTTGTTGACTACTTTTATTTCGCCTTATAACACTATCATGAAAGTGTTCTTCATCGTCGGCTCGTATGCGACTGTTTATTTGATGTACGTGAAGTTTAAAGCGACGTACGACCACAACCACGACACGTTCAGGATCGAGTTCCTATTGATCCCATCGGTTATCCTTGCCTTGTTGATTAACCATGAGTTCACTGTTATGGAGGTTAGTACACTGAATAGCAATGTTATGTTTAATGGCATGTAACAATTATTATAATGAATCTATAGTATAACATTGGACTGTTTGTATGGCATCCTGATAACGAAAAACTGAAGTAGGTACTTACGTTATTATATTTATTACACGGGTTACGCATAGAGTTAGCTACTTACAGCTTACTCCTTACTAGTGACGAGCACAAATATTTTTGACAGGGTAGGTACTTATCTTACCTAAATTATAAGGACAGCTGCATATTAAGCCAAAATACATTTTTCACTAGTATCTGATATTAATTTAAGGAAATGAATTGGATGCAGGTCGCATTCAATTGATTGTTTTGAAAATCCTTGGGGAAGGCCGATGTTCAGCTGTGGACTTCCTATAGCTGTTGTGATGATAGCAATAGATTCTTAATATGCTCACTGCTTTATAAAGCTCCATTGAGCCATTTTTCAAATGTGAAGTCACTAAATGAATGGTTTTTGGTATGGAAAAAAATATTTATTTAGTGTACTCCACATTTTAAAAATAGCTTTTCTAGCTCAGGCAATGATAAAAAAAGCTGCTGGTCATAAATTTATAACTGTGAGCCGATGCATTCTTTAATCCACTAATAAAAATATTATGGGTATTAAAATCAAAACAATTTCCATTCACTAATTTAGGCTTTTATTGCAGGTTCTATGGACATTCTCAATTTACTTGGAGGCTGTAGCAATTCTACCGCAACTCTTCCTTGTCTCAAAAACTGGCGAAGCTGAGAGTATCACATCTCATTACTTGTTTGCTCTTGGAATGTACCGAACTCTTTATCTCTTTAATTGGGTAAGTCTTTTTTTTATTATAAATGTAAAGTCAGCGGCAGATAAAACCTGACCCCCTGACTTTAAAGGCTGTTTGGTATGGGGTTCACTTATTGGCCTTGGGCATATAAACCTGATAGCATATAAAAAAAATTTTGCTCTGTGATAAGTTTGTGTAAACAAAAATACTTATGTCTGTAGACAAGTGTCTCAGAATATATTAATATTAAAATGGTTATTATTATTTAATCCACTATTTTCCAACAATTCAAATCAGATATTTAAAAAAAATCAAAACAAACATGTTCTATGGAATTTGTATGAAATACAGGCAGACGACATTATAGTTTCTTGGAGTCAAAAGCACTTATAATTTCAATTTTTCAATAACAAATTTAAAATGGTTATGATCATGATAAGTTTTTTTTTTTTTTGTTTTCATATCTTCGATCAGTCTCTGACTATAAGCAGACGAGTTGTGTGTCAGTGTGGTTTTTATAGAGGTTGCTCCCCAGCGGCAGCAATCCTTTTTTTTATTTTATTTTCTGGAACTCAGTCCCTGAATGTCGTGTCTTTTTAGACGTTTTTTGTAACTAATATTGATCAGCTTGGACGCCAGCTCATTAGGGTGGTTTGCGAGTCGCCTCTCATATCGCTCAGACAAGAGTCTTATCTCCTCCTTTATAGTGTTAATTTTTAGTTCCTTATGGACTTCATTGTTAGTTATGAGCCATGGTGTGTTGGCGATGTTTCTAAGTAGGCCATTTTGCAATCTTTGCATGATGGTGATGTTAGAATTACATGCACTTCCCCATATTTGAAGTCCATAGGTCCATATTGGTTTTAGGATTGTCTTATAAATTAAGAGCTTGTTGTCCAAGGATAACACTGAGTTGCGCGCCATCAACCAGTACACATCTTTGTATCTCAGGTTCAATTCCTCTCTTTTGGTTTTGATGTGTTTATGCCAGGTCAATTTCCGGTCCAGATGCATGCCCAGATACCTCACAGAGTCACTTTGTGGAAGGTAATCTTGTCCCAATTTTACCTGAGGGCAATCCCCTTTTCTTAGTGCAAAGGTGATATGAACAGATTTAGAGGAACTTGCTTTGATTCGCCACTTATGGAGCTTGTCTCATCATAAGATCATGATAAGTGACATTATTTTGTGACATTTTACTTCCATAACAGTACCTAATAATTTTTGACCCAAGGAAATCCTCAATTATTAAAATATGTATGTGATAATGAAATTTTCTAGGAGTGAATTAGTTGTGTACAGCTAAAATATCCCAAAATATCTGAACTTTCTATTTCAAGATGTGCATTTAAAATAAACATCATGTGTCTAAAGCAGGAAAATTACTTTCTTCTGATACTCAAGGACTAAATGCTAGTCTACTTATATCATTATATGAGTAATTTTCCTATAAACTTGCTCAGACTCAGTAATCGTCCTGTCCTTAGCCTATTGTTGGCTTAATTAATATGCTATTTTCCAACGAGTCAAATAGGATACTTTTTTAAACATCAAAACAAACAGTTTCTATGGGATTTTGTCAGGCTAATTATGTCATAGATTTTTAGTTTCAGTTTTTTTTTTCTGAAATAATAAATTTAAAATCACATTAAGGTGAATGCAAAGGGCTCTTCATTAAACTTTTTTCGCTAGATGGCGTTGATTTCAATATTTTCAGGTTTTTTTAAAATTCTTGTGTAATGGATTACTGGTAGGCAAACATTTTTGATCGGCGAGCCTGTAACATACTCTTTTATTTATTTAATGGCATACTATTGTTCTTCAGTCAATGTATTTAGAAAAATGCTCCAAAATAAAATCTGTCATTTTGTCTCGTATCTCTACACTCACTCACACTACGACAGGAGCTTAAAAAAGCATAAAGATGGCGTAAAGCATTGTTATAGACTATGGTTATAGATTTGAGTATCGCCACTAGATGGCACTATTAAAAAAAAACTGGATAGCGCATATTTTCAGTTATTATTTAAAACCGAAAATCATTTTAAACACAAAAAAATGATCTCAGATTGCATATTTGTCAACCACAGCTTTGACTCTGATAGCTAATCAAGCCTTGTGTCGGGGCACTCGTTTAGAGTTTAGACCATTTGGTGGAAGGAAAAACCACCGCGCAACAAACGTCGTCATTGTACATGCAATGTATTTTTTAATAAAACCAAATCGTACACATTGTTGAATTTTCTTTTTATTGAAGTTTAATATTTATTACTGAAAAAAAAAACAATTCATACAGATAGAATGATACAAAATGATAGTGATTTCTGCCGACATAAATTGTTAAATGTTGTAGTCATTATTCTGTGCAAGGTGACTAAAAACAACTTTATAGTTTATTGCATGTTTGAACTTGAAATGATGGATGATGGAGACGGCAAACCTCTGTTAGAGTTTATGTAATAGAAGTGAAACAAAAAAAGAAACACTTCTGCATTTTCCTGACACGTATATTCCCATGGACCTGAAATAAATTTTAAATATAAATCTATACAAAAATATATACGGACAAATCACACAGACTTTTAAATCAATCAAACCCAAAACAAGTTTGAGACTTGTGTTTTAAACGTGGCGGCAAGTTGCAACTTAGGAAAACATTTTGAAACAGATTCTAATATGAAATGTTGAATCACGTATATTATCGTACAAATAACAATATTACAAAATATCACGAGTCGTTCGACCACGCAGACAAGAAGTCCTGGCAAAAACGTCATCCGTGACATCCGTACTTTTCTTGCACCGCCGTGGATGAAGGCATTTTTGCTCGCCGCTTTATGTAATTTTAACTAAACAGCCGGTTTTATACTGCGGCGACCACTGAAATGTGTATACTTACATGTAGCGTGTCACTACTATCAGACACCCAGGCGACGTAAACGAATCTCAACTAGATACAACTTGCCTATAATAAATTATCTATACATATAATAAAATAGTAAAAAAACTGTGTCTGTACATTAAATATATTTCCAAAAAAAATATTGGGGGCGATGGAGACGTAGTAATAGAGTAAGAATTTAAAAAAAAATGTCTGTTTGTCTGTTTGTACACGCTAATCTCCGGAAATACTGGACGGATTCGAATGAAACTTTTTTTGTTATATAGCTGTTAAGCTTGGGCAACATATAGGGTATAAATGATTTTGGAAAATGGAACGCCTGATGCAAAACCCTAATGGTCCAGCTAAACTATAAGAGATATAAAAATGCCGCCTTAGTAAAAGTTGTTCAGCCTGATGAGCATTTTCCAGAGACATAAAGTCCACGCGAACGAAGTCGCGGGCTTTAGCTAGTATTAAATATTCAAATGATTTCAACTTATGTCAAATCGGTATATCGTTTCAAACCTGCAATCAAAAAAACCGGTCAAGTGCGAATCGGATTCGCGCACTATACTAACACTAATGCGGGTTCCGTACCATTATCAATAAAAAATCGCATTTGTTGTATGGGAGCGTCCCATATTTATTTTATTTTGTTTTGTTTTTAGTATTTGTTGTTATTATAAAATTTCAACTATCTAGCTATCGCGGTTCTTGCGATACAGCCTGGTGACAGACAGACGGACAGACGGCGAAGTCTTAGTAATAGGGACCCGTTTTTATCCTTTGGGTACGGAACCCTAAAAAAAGAGTGTGTGTACTCGATGGCGTGTACTTATGTACAATCTACACGCGTTAGATAGAAGTAATACTTCTTTGGCGTGAACATAAATACAGAGAAGATAGGTACGATCGCAGATTTTTATATAATACTAGCCGAAGCCCGCGACTTCGTTCGCGTGGACTTTATGCCTTTGGAAAATGCTCATCAGGCTGAACAACTTTTACTAAGGCGGCATTTTTATATCTCTATAGTTTAGCTGGACCATTATGGTTCTGCATCAGGCGTTCCATTTCCCAAAATCATTTATACCCTATATGTTGCCCAGGCTTAATACCTATATAACAAAAAAAGTTTCGTTCGAATCCGTCAAGTATTTCCGGAGATTAGCGTGTACAAACAGACAAACAGACAAACAGACATACAGACATACAGACAAACAGACAGACATTTTTTTTTAAATTCTTACTCTATTACAACGGGTCCATCGCCCCCAATATTTTTTTTGGAAATATATTTAATGTACAGACACACTTTTTTTTACTGTTTTATTATATGTATAGATATGTATAGATATGTATAGATATCCAATGAATATTTGATATTTAATATAAATATGGGAGACCTTTGCCCAGCAGTGGGACAGTACAGGTTAAGTAAAAAAAAATATATAAATATCCCATAAAATAATTTAAACAACGAATTTATGAACTATGTCCAGGTCCAGGTTTTGCTAATTTGATTGTTCATGTAGTAGATTCAGAGATATGGGACTAAAGCAAGTAGATTAGATAAGTCACGTTCAGAAGTTCGTAGGTTTATTGTGAAATTCTAAATAAAAAGTAAAGAATAATTTTTCGGTATTTTATTATTATTTTCAAAACATAAATTATAAATACTTATTTTTTGTTTATTAATAGGTACATGTTTACCTACTAAGTTTATACCTATAATTCTTTTTTTTAATTAATATATGTTTTGTAAAAAATATTTGTTTCAGTTTCAGAACGAACTCATATCGTAGAAATTAGAAATATTGTGGAGACTTGGAGAGAAATGCATTCGGTTTCAAAAGCAAACAACGTTGCCGTCTCGTGCCGCTATGTACCTACTACATTTTGCGCGTTGCCCGCTGCTAGCAGGACGGCAACGTTCATTCTGTTTGAGCTAAGTCTTTTGACTTATTACTAGGTACATTTAGATATTTTTATTACAGCGCCATCTAGATGATGTCCAAGTATGTCGTTGCAAGCATTGAGCTGTCAAATTAGACAAATGCAGTAGTTTGTAATAAATCTGCTAGATGTCACCGCAAAATGAATTCTATTTATTACGCACACATTGTTAGAAATGTTGATTTTTGTCTTGTTTTAAATATCGTTTTTCTTGTAAAGTACTGTAAATTATTATGACAGATTTTAAAGGCGAGCACTACAACTTTATGAAAATTGGAAAATCGATTGTAATATGAGAAACACTATCCACATTAAGAGAATTGCTGTAAAACAAAATGTATGGACGGCCAAGGTTCGCAATCACCTTAAAATGGATATGTTCAGAGACAAGTGACATTATTTTGTGACTGAGTTCATATTATATTGCTCATAATGGATAAAATTGATAGGTATCTTTTAATAATATTAGACTGATAGGAAAAAATAAAGTCATATACACTAACACTAATATTGTAAGCATGGTCACTGTCTGTAATTAAATCAAATCAGTGTGCAGTTCATTCACCTTTTAAATAGGCACTACTTTAACAAGACATGATTACATTGGTTTTTTACTCCCATAAATAGAAAATCTTACAATTGCCAAGGAGGATACATTATGGATAAGGAAAATTTTACAAATACATTGACAAAACATAGAGGTAAATTGAAAAAACACTTGCTTTTCTGACCCCACATAGTACAGAGTAGAATAAGGTGAGAAGAAGAAATAGAAAAATATTACATAGTGTAATGTAACTATTGTGAATACAAAAAACGTTCCCCAAACACGTACCTAAATCAAAAGGAGGGAATCTCATGGAAATCCATTAACTTGTAAAGTTATTATAATTTACAACACCTTATTAAAAATAAAATAATTAGTAAAATGAATTAAATACTTTTTAATAAAATAATAAAATATTTTCAACAAACAAAGTTTATATCCTCTGTATTTTTTGACTTACCATAAATGTGTTACAGTGAGTGAACTCATAGTAATTGATAACAGTTAACTGCATCTGGAACAATTGAGCTACGTATGTGAATAAATTCATAAAGTTTGAGTGGAATAGTGCTGCAACTTGTGTGTAGGCTAATCTCGGAAACATTTTATAAAAACATTTTCAATGTGAGTTTCACTTATACGTAAGTGTTAGCATTTTGTCACGATGTTTTATATCGATGCGATGGCCTGGTGGTGGCTGTACGCATTAGGCCTGTCATACATATACCACTAGAAATCGCTACTATCGCAAAATAACGGGTAGTTCCATTTTTTTTAGTGTCTAGTAGTAGCAAATATACAAGTTTGCAGCAATTCGAAAACCGCGAAATGATGGCCCTTTTTAGGGTTCCGTAGTAAACAAGGAACCCTTATAGCTTCGCTACGTCTGTCTGTCCGTCCGCGGTTTCACTGGTATTCCCAATATAACTCCTAAATTTTGCGGTTTTTCGAGTGCTGCAATGTTAGCACACAGGTCTTTCGATTCGAATTGAAACTTTAATATGTTATGGACCAAGTGATAAATTGGGACATTTCATAATACCTGAGCATTCTAAATAATGATAATCTACTAAGTATCGGCTAAGTAATGAATTATAATTTGAATTTGTTAGCAAGTTTCGAAATGACCGGCTTACATTATTAGCGCTCACCCATGTTTAGCCCCCGGGTGTGATTCATAATTGGATTGGTGACTAGAATTTGTGAGCTTTTCGAGCTTCTTTCTTTAAATAAGTAATACTCCTCTTTTCAGGTATACCGCTACGCGTTTGAGGGTCATTATGAGGTAATTGCTATCGTCGCTGGAATAGTGCAAACTGTACTGTATTGCGATTTCTTCTACCTCTACATTACAAAAGGTAATATATTCAGTTATATATAAGTATCTCAAATATTTTTTACATGCTTATTTTATTTAGTTTCACCTGTCCCGTTGTCTGTCTGTAATCAAATCTTGTAAGTTTAATTTTAGCCACTTCCCGGTTTCCGATTGAGCTGAAATTTTGCACGCATATCTTATATCGCTTGTCAATGCAATATTATGGTGACATGAAGCTGACCTGGAGTAGAAGGGCTGCTTTAAGAACTCTGTATTGAAACGACGCAATCCCATCGAGTTTTGGCTTATTACCTTTGTCTTGATAAGTACTAGGCCCTACAATAAAAGCTTGTACGAAAAATGTTTTATTTTATCAAAAAGGTTTTTTTTAACAATTTTTGGTATTAATTGTCAAAATGTACGTTGACTGACAAGAATAGAACATAAATAAATATACTTACATATATATGTGAAATCTGTACCAGGAAAGTCTTTCGGGAGGGGTAGGTCCATGTAAATTCCGAATACAAGAACTTTAAAAATTATCCTTACTAAGCAATATTCTTCCACATTTTAACTGCTTATTTGTTACAATAACAGGACACATCCTTAATCACTGGCTATAAGCACTGTTAAAGATGGGATTTGAAACCGTTAATTAACCCCCCCCCCCCCCCTTTTCTGTTCGCCATATTGCATTCCGACTCAGTTTTAAGGGCCTGCCAGACGGTTGCCAACAAGCACCTCCGACCAGGTGACCTTGGTCGGGTCCGACCGTGTAGACGGCTGTTGGCGACAAAATTTCGTTTGACATTCCAACGCCCTTGGTCGTCGGGCGTGCGCTCCCGACCGCTGTCGGGACTGCCGGTTGGCAACCGTGTAGCCGCCTGTTGTCGACCGCGCTAGGCCATTCGCGAGAAGGAGTCGACGCGTGCGGATGTGCATGCATTAATGACGACGGCGTCCCAATCCCAACGCTATTGCTTTAATTTTATATCTCTCTGAAATGAAGGTTATTGTCATGCAGTTTTCTTTATAAAATACTGTATTTAATATGCCCAAAATATCCCATTTATTTTTTTTAGTAAAATTAAGGAAAAAGACTTTTTCCATTTTTTTCAAAAAAAAAGATCTAATTTTGGGGTTTGATTTTACAATATTTTTTTAAATGATAGATTATGTACATAATTGAATTAATAAAATCAAATATTTTATTGAAATCGGTGCGGTGGTTTGGCTTGAAGAAATTCTTAATATTTTCTTAAATTAATAAACTTAAAAAAATATATTAAAAGTTCTGTTTTCCTAAGGGATGAAACTTTCGCATATCCATATCCGACGTTTCCTGTTTTCTTTTTTTTCTTCTATTGAGCTCAATAGGACTTAAACCACGCCAACTCGTTGTTTCGATAGGTTGGTAGTCATTTTACGAGATATTGTCAGTCTGCGAGTTCTAAACACACTGACGCCAAAGCGCGGTCGGCCGACCGACCCGACCGTGTAGCCGCAACACTCCGACGGTCGGCGCCGACGAGGCACCGACCAAGGTCAACACGTCGGAAGGCTTGTTGGCAACCGTCTAGCAGGCCCTTTAGGCAGGCAGGTTGGCCCAATCTACTTTTAAAAAAATGGGTTTATAGCGCAGCCGCTGCTTAAAATTTTTATTAGCAAATCTGTGTCGAATTTTTGATAAATGAGTCTGCATTACAGTAAGTACAACGCTAGCTTTAGACCGCGACTAAGTTCGAAAATATTTTTTGTAAAGATTTTAGGATACAATGTAGCCTATGTCCCTCTTCTGTGCCTTACATCTCAAAAGTAACATGATAAATCAAGTAGATCGGTCTACTTCGTTTCCATTTCAAGGACATACAAACAACTTTATGCAACTTAATAATTCTTTTATTGTTCTAGTTCTCAAAGGAAAGAAGTTACAGCTGCCAGCTTAGATCTGCAGCAACAGGTAGCTAATATGATGGTGAATACGAAGATATTTTATATAAGCCAATAAATTACCTAAGATTTAGTGTACAACTACCGTCTGTACAGTTGTGAAGTGTTTTCATGAACGCAATTATATGTGATGAATTAAAACTTGTACTTGTGTATATTAATATTAGTTTGTTCTGCTGTCAATGATATAAACTAGCATTTGTTTGTAATGAGGACTGGGTTATCCATAGAGGCAAATAAATTAATTTGCGGGTTTACAGTATGCTTGAGAACCATATTTTGGGAAATAAGTAATTTATCACTACGTTAATATATCTACACTTAAAAGTGTATGCGATTAAGAATCTTGCATTTACCGTGGGCACAGATTACTAAAAGTATCTACTGTGGGCCGCACATGGCATAATCCAGCCCTTTATATTGATTCTATGATTTGTCATCTCAATTATTCTTATTGTAACGACGATTTGTGCAGATATGGTGACTTTGGAATTTGAAAATTTCTCACTGACCTTTAGATTCTAATAAATCTTTTTTTATATATCTTAATATAAACGAAGTCACATAGTATATGTTGTTTTGATTTTTAGTGTTATTGTAGTTCACTGATATTTCTGGGTAATTTTGTACAGAAAAGCGCTTACTGCTCAAACTATATTTTAGAAAATGATGATTGGCCGTTATTTAGAGAGCAAATGTAGGCCAGCCATGACAGTGAGGCTAGCATAAAGTTTTAATGATCTAAATTTATTGTTTCTTAGAGTGCAATTCAACGAATATATAATTTCAAATCTCCTACTCCTAATGTTTCAAAACGAAATCCATAAGAAAATATAAGAACTTTCTTCCTATTAAGTTAATGCCATTTACTTAAATAATTGTATAATTTAATACCATTTATATGTGGCAACTAACCTATGGTTAAAATTAACGTAAACCAAACTTAGTATTACGCGTTAATAAACAGTGAAGTTGTGGGTGACGCGTCATAAAAACAGTCACACAATGTATGGGATGATACATTAACCCTACATACCTTCCATACATTGTCACACAAGAATAGTAATGTATGCATCTAATCACGTAAGTTTTGTCATTTAATAAAGCCAATGAAGGTCTGTATTCGCTCGACACTGCAGTATAAAGTGATATTTGCGAAGGCACGCGACGTGCTTATGACATGCATAGCGCACGTCTTCGCAAAGTCGGTTTGCAATTGTGCATCGGCACTGTTGTTTAGCAGTAAAAACGTTGCGCGGCGTCATTAAATTCATCACGATTTATGCCGTACATACATGTGTATGAAACAAAACAACAGCTGCCGTTTGAACACGATTGCTATTAACTACTAAAAGAAACTTGTCCTATTATGTATGAGTGTATAACAAGTTCTCGACATCAATAAAACATAAATTGTGATAGCACAGTAAATATTGGCATAATAATTGTTGTCAATTGTTATTGAAATTTCAAAATAGATCCCTATTGGTAATCATGGAAGATCAAACAAACATATTTTTTACATTTAATTTTAAGAATTTAATATAATTACATGCAATAAGAATTCTTAAATAAATAAAATTTCGAAGTGACGATTAAGGTTATTTATTTTTCTATTAACTAACATTATATAACAACTATTAGGTATAATAGATAGGATACTATCTACACAAAAGAACAGCATAATCATCGAAATCAGCTACGTGCACTTGTTCCTGGAAAGAAAATACAAATATGTAGGTACAATGTAAGTTTTTTAGAAGATAAGTTTTTAGAACCATTACTGCAAGACTCACGCCACGTTTTGCAAAACTAATTAGCCTATCATCATAATATCAAACACAATAAGCTTTTGAAATACGTAATTTAATAATATCAGGACCTACCTTCAGCATAGTATTGCTATTCAGTAAGTAGAAAATACCATTTTCAAGTGTTTGCTCATTCAAAACAGCTGTGTAGGTCACTCCCATTAGTAAGTTTTCTTTTATCTGTAAATAATAAAACGCTAATAAGAAAATTGACATGTACCTATTTACACAACTGTTTTGTAAGTTTGTCAATACTACAAATTATGAGCCAGCCTCGAGCGAGGCGGGCTACAATTCCTCTCATATCGCACATAGCCTTCCCTCGTCATTATAAATATATTTGGCGGGCGAGGAAGCAAATTTACTGTTTCAGGGAACACCAGCGGAGCTTTGAGCCGTGTACTGACTCAGAGCCTGACTGGTTATTGCTACAATAGAACGCGGTACGACCGACACCTTGTGGGCCGCTCTTAAGTTGTTTATATCCCCCGTTTACAATGAGAAACTCGTTTATGATCAAGTTTGGCAGTGAGCCTTCGTCACGGCTGCCGTCACAGCGTATAAGGATGACACCAAGGCTGAGAAGCCCAAGTGACTGGGTCAAGTCGAGAGGTCAGGAAGCCGATGAAGAACTATGAATATAGAAAGAAAATATTCAGTATTCAAGTACGGTAAATACCTGGGTTTTTAATGAGAGTGACCAATCAGGTAGCCTTGTTGAAACGTTTTTCATGTTTAATCTGAGGTGAAGCAATTTTGATAGTTTCTCCAGTGTTATTTTCTTATTTACATCTGTAAAAAAAAATATTCTTATACAGGTTTACTTCTTAATCACCAGCATTTCAGGAGCAAGTTCTGTCCATTATCGAAAAACTAAAAAAAGATATTCTGCTATACTATACATACAAAATTTGTATTATCTGCAAACATCAAATACAAAATTTGTAGTATCTGCTCAATTAATAAGCTCTCGGCCAAATGGATTTTTAATATTTTTATAGAAAGTAGTTCAGTATCATGGACTTAATTTGGCTGGTGGGTAAAAGTTACCCCATCCACTATGACTATCAGTGACCTTAGATCTTTTACATCTAAATAGTTAGTAAATTATTTCACTCTTTGATCTAGCCTAAGCATAGATTTAACATGCAAGATGAATTTTGTGTAAAAATAAATTATCTTGCTTTCCATAAATATTTTTCTTTTTCTATGTGAGGCTGTACATCTTAAGGGTCAGCTCAGACTGAGACGCGATGCGATTAGACGTGGCGCGCTCTTTTGAAGAAAAATAGAACTTGTTAACTGCACAAAAAGATACAAATGTCATTGAGAGTCCACTGCAGAGATATGGGACTAAGTCCACTGCGTCGCGCTGCGCAGCGCGACGTACGTAACACTGAAATTTGTATCTTTTTGAGTAGTAAACAAGTTCTATTTTTCTTCAATGCGCGCACCACACACAAATAAAATAAATTCTTACCTTGGTAATCCAAAGCAAAAGAGATTTTGTATGGTGCCATTTTTCTATGTAATCTTAAATATTCATCTTTGTTTTGACTTGTGAGCGCATCAAGTAAAATATAAAACAATGCCCCTTCCAATGACATGGTGCAACTCAAGCATGACGAGTGTTTTGCGAGCTGCAAACAGAACAGTATGTTAAAAATACATGATAAGGGTGACATTGACCCTGGTCTTTTCTTAGTAAGATAACTTTTGTCGTTAAAGTTTTAGTTACATTTTATCCTTAATTTGTTTTCTTGGCAGTTACTCATACTACCTACTGAATAATTTCAAAAGTTCTTCTTATCGTGTGTGTTAGTGACTAACACTAGTGTCAGTTTTTAGGGTTCCGTAGCCAAATGGCAAAAACGGAACCCTTATGGATTCGTCATGTCTGTCTGTCTGTCCGTCCGTCCGTATGTCACAGCCACTTTTTTCCGAAACTATAAGACCTATACTGTTGAAACTTGGTAAGTAGATGTATTATGTGAACCGCATTAAAGGTTGTGACACAAAAATAAATAAAAAATTAGGGGGATCCCCATACTTAGAACTGAACTGAAAAAAATATTTTTCATCAAATCCATACGTGTGGGGTGTCTATAGTGCGGGAAGTAGTGTCATAAGGTGCAAATTTTGGTATCGGAAGAATTCACTTGGCACAGATGTGTAATATACGTAAAGTTAAGCTAATTTAGCCCGGTAGCCATCCCCCACCCCCTGGGGGGTAGGTAGGGGGGGCATTAGAAATTACCCGCCGCCGTGCTTCAGAAAAAAAATCATATCAGTTTCTATTCACCTAACATCTCAAGTTTGGTATCATTTTCTGATAAATCAAACATGAGGAATTCAATTTTGAGTACAAATTTACATTTAATGTAAAGATTAAAGGTAAAAAAAGGGAAAATATTGTCGAAAATACTAAAATCGGATTGCATTTTTTTTATTTTAACTGATTTATTTTACCAGAAATCCTGTATTTTGTGCAACAAAAAATACTATCTTTAAGAACATTTATCTAGCTTTTTAAAAATGTATACTTTATTATATATAGCTGTCATACATCTATCTGAAAAAAATCGAACATGGCACGCGGCGGTGCCTAGGAACTATTCCAACCGTTTCGTCTCACATAATTTGTTGCAAGTATTAAGTTGTTTTTTAATTCAAAATATATAGGATACATATTTTACTTAATTATTTACTGTCTCTTATGGTCTAATGTATCATAGTAGTATTTTTATATTTATATTAGTTCATTTTTTCATAACATTTTCCACCACATTGTCATAATTCGGTACATCTTAATAGTTTTCTTAGACAGTTGCACCTAACATTGCGCCGTGATTTGCACTTGCACCGAATTAGTTGTTCACGACAAGCGGTAGCAGTCACTGGTGCAGTAGTCCACTTCGGTTTCCAATTATTTGGTTCAATTTTCTATCCCTAATCCGCCGGACTGGGACGATTTTGAATCAGCCCTATACGCGCACCCTATGGTAAACAGCTCGTAGAAGATTTATTTTAATTTTTTAATAGCCTATATAGTGTCCCATTGTTGAAAAAAGGCCTCCCCTTCTTGCTTCCACGATTCACGATCCAAGGCAGCTTGCTGCCATTCACTCATGTAGCTTTCAATATCGTCCCTCCATCTTTTCCTCGGCCTTCCCCTACGCCAGCGTCCTTCTGGAACCCATAACGTCGCCTTTTCTGCCCATCTCTCCGGTTGCATACGACAAATATGTCAGGCCCACTTCCACATCAGTTTTGTCGTTTTGACACCCACATCGACAATTTCGGTCCTGGAGCGCAGTTCAGTGTCTCGTAGAAGATGCTGCCAAAAATTCTCTGGCTGTCAGTCTTTTTTTTGAGAACAGCTTCCTCCTGCACTCGTTTAGCGATGTGCACTGATTGGACCTAAAATGAAAATCAGGTAAATGGGTATTGCAGTATTATTTTGGTCAAAATAAAATACAGCTATATACATATACCTGTCATTTATAACCACGTAGATACAATTTTATTTTGTGCTCATTTATCAATTTTATCATACATCGTTATGACAATATTTTAAATAATTTGGTTAGAGTTTTCTACGTCTCTGTTAGCGAGCATATTAATTCACTAGTCGCTGATGGTAAAGTATTCCATGCTTCGTCAGCAACATGCACCATTATTCTTGTATCAGCATTCAGCTTCTTCGTCGTTACAGGGATCGATGTTATTTTTTCAACGATCGCTGCAGCTAAGAACATTCGTATGACTGTACTAAGCAGCTTATGAAGCATGGAATACTTTTTCATTAGCAACTAGTGAATTTAATATGCTCACTGACAGAGACGTAGAAAACTCTAACCAAATTATATAAAAAAAATTCATAATGATACTCTAACCAAATTATTTAAAAATTAGCCATAACCATGTACGTTGTATGATAAATTATCACAAAATAAAATTGTATCCACGTGGGTTATAATCCATATCTCCCTATTTTCCGCTAAATGCTTGACCTCCCTTTATGACACGACTTTTGCCTTTTCTTTTACTTCATCCATGAACGACCACTGTATTTTATTTTGACCAAAATAATACTGCAATACCTATTTACCTGATTTTCATTTTAGGTGCAGTCAGTGCACATCGCTAAACGAGTGCAGGAGGGAGCTATTCTCTAAAAAAAGACCGACAGCCATAGAATTTTCGGCAGCATCTTCTAAGAGCTTGTATAATAATGGTGCTTGTTTACCATGGGGTGCGCGTATGGGGCAGATTCAAAATCGTCCCAGTCCGGCGGATTAGGGATAGGAAATTGAACCAAATAATTGGAAACCGAAGTGGACTACTGCACTAGTGACTGCTACCGCTTGTAGTGAACAACTGATTCGGTGCATGTACAAGTCACGGTGCAGTGTTAGGTGCAACTGTCTAAGAAAACTATTAAAATGTACCGAATTATGACAATGTGGTGGAAAATGTTATGAAAAAATGAACTAATATAAATATAAAAATACTACTATTGATACATTAGACCATATGAGAAAGTAAATAATTAAGTAAAATATGTATTCTATATATTTTGAATTAAAAAACAACTTAATACTTGCAACAAATTATGTGAGACGAAACGGTTGGAATAGTTCCTAGGCACCGCCGCGTGCCATGTTCGATTTTTTTCAGATAGATGTATAACAGCTATATATAATAAAGTATATATTTTTTAAAAGCTAGATAAATATTCTTTAAGATAGTATTTTTTGTTGCAAAAAATACAGGATTTCTGGTAAAATATATCAGTTAAAATAAAAAAAATGCGATCCGATTTTAGTATTTTCGTCAATATTTTCCCTTTTTTTACTATTAATCTTTACATTAAATGTAAAATTGTACCCAAAATTGAATTTCTCATGTTTAATTTATCAGAAAATGATACCAAACTTGAGGTATTAGGTAAATAGAAGCTGATATGATTTTTTTTCTGAAGCGCGGCGGCGGGTAACTTCGAATGCCCCCTTACCTACCCCCCAGGGGGTGGGGGATGGCTACCGGGCTAAATTAGCTTAACTTTACGTATATAACATCTGTGCCAAGGGAATTCTTCCGATACCAAAATTTGCACCTTCCATACATTGGGTGACACTACTTCCTGCACTACTATGGATAGGTCTTCAAAAATGATATTGAGGTTTCCAATATATTTTTTTTCTAAACTAAATACTTTGCGCGAGAGACACTTCCAAAGTGGAAAAAAGAATGATAGACCTAAAAAAATATATGATGTTCATTACCATGAAAAGTACCAGCGAAAATTGGTTTGAACGAGATGTAGTAAGTAGTTTTTTTTTAATACGTCATAAATCATAAACGGCAATTTACCTTTCATTCAATCAACTCAAATATAAAAATTTAAAAAAAAAAACATACAAGACTTTTATATTATGTTATTCGATACTACAGAACCCTTCACGGGCGAGTCCGACTCGGACTTGGCCGCTTATTAAACCGCCTTAAAGGCCTCTGAAATGGTTTTTTAGGTAAGGACCAATGTCAACGTCAGTAACCGGGACCGACGGCTTAACGTGCCGTGTGAAGCACAGATCATCTTACTTATCAGACAGTCAGGTGATCAGCCTACAATGTCCTTACCAAACTAGGACAACCACATAAAGTCTTTGCCCCCGCCGGGAATCGAACCCGCGACCTCCGGGTATGAGCCAAACGCTCCAACCATTACACCACGGAGGCAGTTAAATTTCAAAACTGATAGTTTTGAAAAACTGTCTCATGACACATGACATTCTGAACAGAACAAGTAGGGTTGGGCGACATCTATCAGCACGGAACAGCACTTCTCTATGCTGCTATCTTTTTCTGTTGCTCAGAACCGTCATTCGCCAGTGCAAGAAAAAGCGACGGAACGCTTCAGCACGGCTGGTGCTGAAACTTTCCGTCGCCCTCTAAGATAGCAGGATAGAAAAGTGCTATTCCGTGCTGCGAGATGTAGCCCAACCCATAAATCTACCTGAACTGATACTAAGTACTTATACCTACAGGTACTAAAGTATAAAACTTGTGTACATATATAAACCCAAAAAAAAAAATATTTGACTGGCAGGTACATTTTTTCAATTTACCTGTTGTCGTTGTCACACTATGCTGAATAAACAGTGGTAGATTAGCCAGAACCTTTGGCTATTGTTCACTTGCTAGCTATCTAAGTTTTATTATTCTGGTCTGCTTAAGGCCCAACGCAGACGACAGTCCGTGATGCACTTTTAAGTCTGTGATAGTCTGTGAAAATAGTACTTATTAGCGCGTCGTGTGTGTTGCTGCTTGTGATTCCGTGGTACTATTTTTACAGACTAAAAAGTGCGGCACTGTTAAGTCTGTCGTCTGGGTTGGGCCTTAACACATTTATAATACATACTGTCTCACTAGGTTTGATTTGCACAGTTTCTACTGATTGGCTGCCCCATGGATACTGTGCTAAGATGTCCACTACAGCTGTGTTGTCTCCATATCTGATGTCATTCACGGTAAACAAGCTGGGAGTTGTTGTTATCTGAAACAAAGTACAGTTGAAAATTACATACAGTTTGAGTCTGTTTTTGCAGTATCATGAAAATGTAAATGAAGTAAAGGTAGAAACTTTCATGCTGCTTTTTTTCCCACATAGATCATAGAAGCCGATTATGGGAATTGAGAAAAATGTGAATCAGTTAATAAGCAACCCAACACCATTTTGTTTCCTTTTGCCATCTTCCAAACCACCACCATGATAAAAGGGGCCTTTGAGTCGTTTGGCCCCACTCTGTCCGCAAGACCCAAAATGCTTAGTCTGCCCTGTTAGGGATAAAGACATGATAGTACATACACATAATTAAATTTAAACAAAAACTACCTGACTTTATTTTCTTTCAGGAGTTTCTTTCATAGCTCCAAAGTTCTTTATCATATCTTCACCAAATTAATATGGAACCAGCAAGGTACTAAAGGCTTTCAAATATATAAAAAAAATACATCAAAATCGGTTCTCAAGTAGCAAATATGTAGAGCACAGATATTAAAATAAATGTAGTGTAACATACATACAAAAGAGAAAACATATAGGTTGAATTGATAATTCTTTCTCCTCCCTTTTTTAAATTGGTTAAAAATATACATATTCACCTATACATTTGATCAGACAGGGAAATTGAAGAGCTGCATAGCATGCTGTCCTGAGAGTACAAAAGTGGATTATACCTTTATTTGATATTTTTGTAGAGTAGTACTTACAGAACTCCACCAGAATTTCCTGTATCTCAGCCACTGAATAAAATATTGCATAACATCTTGCTTTGGAACAATTATATTCAAATTCAGTATGCAATCATTAACTGGAACACAGTCAGAAAGACTGTATTCTCTTACGAAATCATTACTATTGTAGTTCGGAATCTTGTTGTTAAGATATCCAATTGGCAATGTAATGTTTTTCTTCTCCTGAATATACTCATATTGGTTATAAACAGTCATATGTTTAGATGTTTTGTTATTTACAAATCTTAACCAATTACTGAAAATATTTTGTATTAGTAATCCGCTTGGGTTTTCTAAAATATATTTCACAAAATCACTTTTTGATTCTACTATTCTAAAGAAATTATTCATGTGCAGTATATTGCTAATTCTAGCTTTCATTTTCAGAAATCTGCTTATTTACACTGTTTGGTTTTTCTTCAGATTGTACTTCATGTAAGGGTATATTTCCTGGAGGAGCAACAAAATAATCATCCTCGGTTAGAGCAGAATTTTTTAAAATGTCCTTCTGACAGTTCCCTTGTGTCACATTATCTGGTCGAAGATATAGGCTCCTGGAACATAGTGGACACATATTTTAAAGTGGGCAGTAAAAAAATTGTAAACCTGAAAGTGTGTGTATTTTATCATCAGGCTACATCTTATCAATGAACAATTCACGTGCGAAATACGGGCAGTAAATGTACAAACATACATTATATCTAGCTTGTTTCTCACAAGAGTAGGTCTCTACCTACTGTCCATAGTCTGTACAATGGACCTCCATTTGCTATAATTCTGAGAAACCTTTTCCGCTCCATCTACATTCATCAATCTGTTAATAAAATAAAAGCAGTAAAAGCATACATAATTACTTACTCATCTTCTAAAACTGAATAGAGAGGTTTTACGTCCAAAGTGTTAATGTGAAGAATTTTATCCGCAAAAGCAATAGAATCTTCTAATACTTTTACACCTTCCGCTGTATCACATTTGACCAATGAAAGTCTTTCTAAAAGGGCTAAAGTGTTCTTGTCTACTTTCACATTTTCTTTTTGTTTCTTTTCTAATGAAACTACTGGAGTGGCAGGAACTTTTGAGGAATATCTTTTTGATAATAGAAATTTATAACTAGTTAGAGCAGAACGAATTTTCATAGTTGTAGTTTAAAAGTAAGTATTTACAAAATAAGTAATATAAATAATACCACAGATTTTTATGAAATTTAGTATTTTTTATTTTATTATAAATGGAAATAAGGAAATGAAATAAATGTACTGCCTAACCTAACCTCAAAATTCGGCGTTCATGTCATTGTCAATGTCAAATTGTGATTGTATTAATTTCCCATTATGACAGTGCTAGGTACATTCCAACTCATCGCTCGTCGTGTCAGCGAAAAACAATATTGTTTAAAGTCGGGTCTCCTGCACCTAAATTTTCGAAACATTACACAAAAACATGCAAACAAATGGGCGTGGCTATACACAATTGTCTATGGCATACACATGTTTCTGCTTTCCAAAGCAGATGGAAAACATGCGCTGCGCGGGGCGAGAGGGGAAGGGTTTTTTAATTATTTTATGGTTTTGGGTACGAGTCCTTTGGAGCTTATCTCTATTATCTGCAATTGGTAAAACGCAGAACACATCTTCTAGATCTTCGTCTGGCAAAAATGATGATAACAGTAATCAGAAATAAATATTATTAGGTATCTTAAGTGTCTCATTTTTGAAACACGGAGTCACCTATACGAATGGTTTTTCCATACAAAAAACCGTTCGTTTAGTGACTCCGCTTTTGAAAAGTAGCACCTCATGATGAAGTCAACCATAAAGAAATGTTTCATTCAAAACAGAAATTATTTGCAGGAGACGGTTTGTGTATGAAAAATAATATTTTTGTTTTGTTTTTGTTTCATGTTTCGAGAATTCTGGCGCAGGAGACCCGCCTTTACGCAGAAAACTTCGAAAATACGTCTATGGTTTTCTAATGAGGGGTTTTCAAAGTGACATTTAAAAAAAATATATAGTACCTAACTCTTTTTTTCACCAGATGGCTTTGACGCCTTGGTCAAGTGTCAAATAGTGGTGGGTCGTAAGTTCGTAACGGGTTTTGCAGAAAACGGAACGGACTGGTTTCATCTGGCAAAGGAACTGGATTGAGAACCAGTTTCACGAAAAACTGCTTTCCCTCTCCTTTAAATAAGATATAAAATTATTTTCTATAATTATTAATTAATTAAATAAACATTACGAAAGAAACGTGTTTGTAGGAGAAAAAACGAATAAACGGGCGGAACGAAAGAAATGTTCGTTCATGATTTGGATATCGGGGATCGTTTCGTTATTCGTTTCTTCGTTTCACCCGGTGTGGTCGTCCGTTCTCAGTATAACTAAATGTATATGAATCGAAAACCGTTCGTTCGTTTCTCTCGTAGAAACCAGTTTCAAAAAGACAAAAACGCCCAGTACTTCAAAAATGCTGTACTTGTAAAATGTAAGCAATTTACATTCTACTAAGAATTTTTCCTTAATTCAGTAAATATATGAGAGAATTCTTATGAAAAGTTAGTCCAGACTTGATATTATGTCGTAAAGCTTGTATTCATTGTGATTTCGTCTTAAGGAAAACGACGAGTGTCAATATTTTGACAGTTTTTCACAATACATGGGCTAACCATAATTATAACGTAGTATATATATTTTTTTTTGTTAGAATATTAATAAGCAAACATGATAAATGAAACAGTAAATAGTTATGTTTATATTACCTACATAGATACCTAGAGAGTAGACATGGACGTTGAATGAACGAACGGTTTATTTCAACCGTTAACTGGCATGAAGTGCATGAACTATTCGACTAGTTTACCGTCGAATGATAAACCGAAATGATCGAATGATAATGATCGTGGCTCTTCGTCGCTTCGCTACGCCAACCGAAGCTAGCAATCTGTTCCTCATACTTTAATATTTGCCGATATGACTGTCTCTGCCGCACGCATGCGCGAAATCCATGCTATGAGTGGGCGCAGTTCAATTCTATTGTCATACGCATAGATTGTATTTTTAGTTTATAAACAGGTTATTAGACTTGATTTACGTTATTTTTTAGGTCTCATTTGACTCTAGTCTAGTTCACGTCACGACGTTGACGTTGTCGTTGAATCATGTCATAAAAGTTTAGTTTACGTTGTCATAGTTCCTTAATGTGGTTCCTAACTAGTCGAAAATTAGACTGTTTTATGAACTTGTTTAAAGTTGACGGAAAACGGTCTCGTTTCGTCGACGACAAAACCGTTGAAGACCCACCCCTATAGAGAGTGACAGGACATTAAATATTGCCATCTATGACATTGACACATGCCTTTTTATCAACGCCAGATCAACGCCATCTAGACTTATTTTTTTAAATTTCTATTCTGAAAAGACCTCATTCTATTTCACTATAAATAAAAAGCAGCGTGAATCGGAACGGCTTCTCCATGAAAGTTTCCTTTGACATTGACATATCTACGCTACAAATGTCAAAATTACGAGTGGTACGACTGGTACGAGAGCTATTTTTCATTGAGGGACTCAGCGAAGCACAAAACGTGTAGTTTTCCAACTCACTCAATGTGTGGACAAGACCACTCGTTGCAAATCCTTCGCAAACTAGAGTCTGTGCGGAAAGAGAACCGTCGTGGCGTAAAATCAAACTAACAAAATCTTTTTTATATGACAACCCAACACCCATCTGTCAAATGACAAACTTTACGTCATCTTTGTTTACCGTGTTGTTTTAACGTGATTTTTATTTTAAATCATTTCAAAAAGGGGAAATCCTTTACCCAGTCCTACAAGGGAAATAATATTTAATATTATTATAGGTTTTGCCAAAAAGAAAAAGCGGCCAAACACAATTATCGACTTAAACAAAGTCATGGAACGTGTGGCGGCGATGTGCGGTATGTAGAAAGTTATTTTAAATGTTTTAGATTTCCTAGGTAACCCCCCAGACACCGACATTTTATATTATGTATAAATTAAAAAGAATTCGCAAAAATATATAAAAATATTTGTTTATTTTGTTTTAATCAAAGTTTTTGATAGCAGGTATAAAGAGAGTTGATACTTTTAATTTATTATGCGTTTAGTTAGATAAACTTGCCCTATTTTTTTCAGGTTTGAGTAAAGATACAGTATCTAAAATAAAAAGAAGGTACCTCAAATAACGGCGTGTGGTGCAAGAATTTATTATAAATAATTGTAACAGATTCGAGCAAATCAAGTTCAGAAGAAGAAAATTCTTTGGATCTCTATAGTCTATCCGATGATAGTTCAAACATGTCCGGCATTGAATATTTAGAATAAGACTATGGTTCAGATCAATAAATTTATAAATATATTATTGTTTTAAATTTATTTTTTATGCCTACCTAACCTAAAGGCTAACGATGAAGATAGCATCTGAAAACATATAAAAATATATTCATTTACAGCCATTACATGTAATGTAAATAATATATAAAAATATAATTTATCCATTAGCATCCAATAGCAGTCATAGTTTCAAAATATCAAGAACTTTATAGTCGCACTATAATGACACAACAGTGTTGTCAACATAACAAATACGGATATTAAACACAACTGCGCCCTCAAATCCTACGACGGTTCTCTTTCCGTACAGACTCTACCGATTCAAAAATGCGCCCGTTTGGAAACCTTCGCGTAAACCCTTCGTAATGTGAGAAGTGATTGCAAAAATACGGCTCTTGTGGTATTTTTTGTTTTTTGTATGGAAAAATCATTCGTTTAGGTGACTCCGCGTTTCAAAAATCGCACTTTTGAAGTGCTATTTTTCAAACGCGGAGTCACTAAACGAACGGTTTTTTGTATGGAAAAACCATTTAGATCTTTAATATAAAGCTGCCTTCAAATGTTTATCGATAAATGAAGTTTGTTTATTCAGTACCTAATTAAGAAGTATTAAAAAATGGGTCTCTTGGATATGTTTACTCGGTAGTAGGTATTATTATTTATTTCGCACTTTGATTTTAATTTTTGGCCTCTTTCATCGGGTCGAAAAGGTTTCAGTGTAATTAAAATTTTTGATCCCTAAAATCAAAGAACAATAACCATAATATCATTGCCTTAAAAGTAAAAATGTTTTGACACTTATTGTCAATTTTGACGTTTGATTTTGATTTGTCTGCAGCAGTAAACATAACCTAAATACAGTAATTAAATTCTATAAATAAAATTAATCGGTAAGTAAATATGTAGTAACAGTAGGTATTTAAATCACTATTTTGATTTCTTTTTCCACCTTCTGTGGCTTACGAGTCTTGTGGCCCTGGACTGTGTCTGCTTAGAGCCGCAAGATCCAGTGCTCTGCCATCAAAGAGTACATAATCACTTGTTTTAATACGTAAATAAACTGCCCTAATTATATATACTAGCTCCTAGTTTCTTGTTATATAACTATACAAATATTTAACTTGAAAGATCTACTATGTAATAACTACGGTAACTTGCCTGCCCAACCCTCGCATCGACTCTGACAGTACCTACCTACTATTACGGCACTGTACTATTATTATGTCACTGTATTTTCATGTACTTAGCCATACACTTTATCACTTATTGCAGCCTCTCTTGCTGACATCCTGTTGTTATGTTATGACTGTCGTTGTTGCCTCCTCTCCTCCTCGCTCCTCTCCTTCTTTTTCCATCACAAGGATACCACTCTGTAACATGCTACCTGCCTTGCCCTGACGCCTTGCACTTATATATATGTAGGTACTATTTTCATTTCAGAAAAGATGAAGAAACAAGCTCGTAATCTTCTCTATGATAAATTACACAGAGGAGGTGTAATTGTTTGCATTGGTTTAACAATCTATGGATCTGTACTGCTTGGAGATCATTTTTACAAGTATATGAAGTATGCTAGACCACAAATCCAGGCAGCAAAGTCTGCTACAGAACAAGAGTTGCTGGCAGAAGGATCTTCGGATAAATTAGTTTAAAGGAATGATACCTATATATATAGATCTTTTAAGTCATTAACTTTAAGCTTAATTTGTATTGTTTTTAGAATATTATTAGCCTTGTATTTTGTTCAGAAGAAATTACTTGTTAAAAATAATAAAATTAAATGTAAATAGTTGTGCATACTTACATATTTCATTTATTATTTAGATAACGTTTCCCTAGTTAACTATTGCTGGTATCACAGCCATCTTATGACTTAAAGACATCAATGGATATTAGTTGTGTCTATATTTATTTTCTGTGCCTGCATGTCTGTGTCTGTCAAAAAATCTGATTAACAGATTTTACCGACAAAATAAACATGTGATAAACGCGCTGACCAAAAATAGACTCGAAGAACTTTTATCTAGAGCTGTAAAGAATGACATAATAAAAGTACATATAATATGCATTAACACTAACTTCATGTTATTGTATGCATCAAGTTAGAGCTCTAACTTCATTATATATGTATACATTTTACAGAAATTCAGCTAAGTTTTTTTCCTTTCTCCAGACCAGCATGGAAGATAAATCTATAATATCTACATCTATACATATAATAAAACAGTAAAAACAGTGTGTCTGTATATTACGAGTATATTTCCAACAAAAAAAAAACATTGTACGTTTACAACATATTTTTAAGTATATATATGTCGCAGTTGGATTGTATAATCCGCTGTTATTCAAAAACTCTAGCTGTTTGGCATTACAGCTCGGTTTTGTAATACAGCTGAAAATTGTTCAGCTAGATCGGCCAATGTGTAGCGTTTAACAAACTAGTTTAGATTAGTTTGGAATTCTGCCACTTGGGGCTTGTGAAGTGTCAGTGTCATAGCAACAAATATGGCCTCCAATAAAGTAAATTCTTTGCCGCGTTCCGGGACTTAGCTGTTTTTATCGAAAGACATCGTTAAGAAGTAAAGAGAGGAGGCATCGTTTGTGATTTCGGACTGCAAAAGATTGAAAAGAATAAAGCAGACCTTTAGTTTTATTCCCATATTGTTATTTCGACGCCCGCCTTCTGGCGAGATGGAAAATTCACGTGGATCAATTGGCTGTAAGAAATTGCTTCGCCATTGAGTTGTCAGGTTTATACAAAATTTCAGTATCCAATTGCATCGAGCTGATTATCATTTTAGATTGGTGTTTTATGATGTTGGAGACTAAATTATTTAATAAGGAGTTGAATTGAGGTTTTATTTCCATCCCACGAGTAATATAAAAATAATAAAGAACAACTATTGTCCCCTCATATATTATTTTGTTTAGTAACACAGTTTTATTTAATAATGGTAACCCTATATGTCATCTCAACGCTAGCTGTTTTGTTAAACGTAATTACGTAATTCATTGACAATCGAACTAAATAATTTTCAGCTGTTTTACAAAACTGAGCTGTAATGCCAAACAGCTAGAGTTTTTGAATAACAACGGATTATACAATTTAACTGCGACATATATATAGCATACTTTTAAACATTGTAGGAGACATACTATGGAGTAAGGATTTTAAAAAAATATCTGTCTGTTTGTCTGTGTATCTGTTCGATTGTTTGTCTGTTTGTGCACGCTAATCTCCGGAAATACTGGACGGATTCGAATGAATTTTTTTTGTTATAAAGATGAAGCCTGGGCAACATATAGGGTATAAATGATTTTGGAAAATGGAACACCTGATACACAACTATAATGGTCCAAGTAAATTATAAGAGATATAAAAATGGCGCCTGAGTAAAAGTCGTTTAGCCTGATAAGTATTTTTCAGAGACACAAATTCCACGCGAACGAAGTCGCGGGCTTCGGCTAGTAATTTAATAACGGGAGTGCCTCCGTTGCCGGCGCTGGTTGCCGAATTGGCTGCCGGCGCTTGTAAAATACACGATCTGTGTCAGTGTTACTTTCGCCCTTAGCTTGAGTCGCTCGCTCTCTTCGCTCCCTCGCTCGTGTTTTGGTCACAGGACAGGAAACCTGATGAACCTAACCTTCACTTCACGGCAAATTTTGAGTGCTGGCGCCGGCAGCCGGTGTTTTAAATCTCGGCTGCTGGCACTATAACCACCGGTTTCCAATAGTGATATTTTTAATAGTCGGCGCCGGCAGCGGAGGCACTCTCTTTAATAAAACTACTTAAATATTGAAATTAATTAATTATTTTTAACTCTAAGTCGGCATTTGCAACTACCGAACGAACCCTTCTCTGCGTGTGGCCCAACATGCACTTGGCTGGTTTTATTGAAAATACCAAAATGAAGCTGCTCATAAATTAGAGTCCACGCCGACCAAAGTCGCGGGCAACAGATATATAGTGTCAATAAAAGTAAATAGTCTGCAACATTTTACAGGTTATCAGCTAAGTTTTTTTTAAATATTCTTTTAATTATAATGAAACGACACTGAATTAGACAGTAATTTTCAATAAAAAACAATCCCGTGATGTGAAAAAATTGTACAAATGCCAAATACGTACCTACCTACATACAGACATCCGGACGTCCCCGAAAATTAATTCTTTTTTTTTGTGTTATGCTTGACAAATAGATATGTTCTAAGTAGAATTAAATGTGTTTATACAAGAGTTGTTCTTCCATCAACCCTTTTATAAATACATATTTTACGTACAGTACAGAGGTATGAAGAACTTGTTCCTACCTCTCTACTGTATGTACTTACGTAAATAACTACTTATGTTATTATATTAGTGCAATATGAATATAATAGAGACAGTTTAAGCCCAGAAAAACGCTTGACATGTCAGGACATGTTGCGAGTACAGCACTACCTCAAACGCTCTGCTTATGAGGCCTGCAAAAAGACACTAAAGAGTAAAGAGTTACCTGCGATCCATTGATATAATGCATACCTACGCATTAGGTAACAACCCAGGTATATATACCTACTGTTCTACAACTGGGTGAGGGTAAGGATGAGGGAGGAGCTCCCAACACGATGGACTATGGTACTTACACTGTTGTTTCATATTTTTAAGTTCAGCTTAATAATAATCAACGTTATTCTTAAAGAAAAGTGCAACCATAAAAGCGTCTATCCTGAGCAAGTTGCTGCACAAAATTTGCTTCCATTTTGCGATTGTAAACCAGTATTAATGACACTAGTTTTAAAAAATGTCCAGCAGTTCTTCAAAAATAGCTCACAAATGAAAATAACAACTAAAACACATTAAACTCGAATGACAATCATAGGGCAAAAAAAATTATCCTAGCGTGTGACGTCACGAGCATTACCACCAATCACAGGGCGTTTCGATTCACGTGAAAAAATTTAAAAAACATCATTTTTGTTTTGCGAAATATGCAAAAAATATACATTATTTTGTTAAAATAAAGTGAAAATAATTTTCTTTAGACTATTATCTCGTAGAATGTCCACATTTCGTAGAGTATTTTGAATGTTGTCAAACACCGAATTTAAGTACCTACTTAGGTATTAGTAGGTATTAATCAAGAAAAAATGCTACTTTTTTAATGTTAATATTTAAAATGGGTATGTACCTATACATAGATAGGTAGTTTGAGTTTGCCTTCTTCGGTGCACATGCACACCCACAACAAGCAGTTCCATCGACTACTTATCGGAATTGTTGGGGAAGACTCTTTTTTTTTACCATTATGTTTCAGTACAGCAGACCAGAACAGGACCATTACCTCAATGGCGACACGACATACGACGTACCGCGTTCCAGCGAGTGTCTAGCAACAATGAGCGCTACACAAGTTGTTTATTTGCCAGGCAAAAAGAAGGCTTTCAAGTGTTCAACCTTAATAACTTTTGAACGGCTGAACCGATTTTCATTAAACATAGCTACGAACAACCGCAAGGAAACTAGCTTTTATTTTTTTTGTTCTCTATCACAGGTATTTTTTCCATATACTTACACGTTGGCTGGTAAATCACATGTTGTTTGACATTGGTCGTTACCTAAAACCACGTCAGAGGCCTTTAAGGCGGTTTAAAAACTCTGACACTAGTGTTAGTCACTAACACACACGATAAGAACCACATGTGATACTTAAGGACATAATAATGAATCTTACGTAACGGTAAAAAATATATAACCAACAATATATTATTACAAAGAAAAAAATGATTAAATTAGTTAGTGTGCACTCTCAGAATATTTGGAAACTACCCAACTGTACTGGGGCTCGGTGCATAGAGTACTGAAAGCTCGGTGTCGATGTCGAACTAGACGGAGCGCAAGCTGCGCAAGACATCCTGTGTCCTACATTTCTTTGGTCAACTTTTGTATTTTTTCTATTTATTTGAAATGAGAATCGAGTACTGAGTACCTTCAATATGTAACATGATTTACCAGTCAGCACCAAAATAAATCTTAAAATTACCATAACACTGTATTCTTATCAGGTCTGACGAAAATTAGTCCGAAGTTTATCGTACACTTTTCGTCAATAAAATTTTAATTTTAAGTTTAACTGAGGTAAGAAAATAACGCCAAACATTTATACTTACCATTCTAAAAGTGTGTTTCATTCTGTTTCTTGTTAGTTTATTGTTTTAAGTAATTTTTGTCACTATCAGAGGTTATCAGTATTATGTAAACCTCACCCACTCGTCATTACGTAGTTACCTATATATGCAAACCGGTCACATTATACGGTTAGTTGGCCGGTATCTGTCTTGTTTTAATAATGGCAGCCAGTAAAGTCCCCTTGGTTACGTTCAATAACGGTTTCAAAATTCCTATTTTGGGATTGGGAACATGGCAGGTGAGTGAATATAGTAAATATAATGAATGTGTGGATCGCAATTCGCAAGATTAAGTGTTAAAAAATTCTTGTGTCTTTTAAAAAATGTAATCGTAAATATTTATATTTAGTACTACATGTTAGGTACATACTAAAATCATTATTTTTTCCATAGGTAGGTAGTCAGTCTTTTTCCTATTTTTTGGGAAGGTATCTCAGTCTCGCGTAGAATCCATTCTAGGATCTTTTTCTTAATTAAAAGATTGTAAGAGAAGAAAATGGTACTTGAAATATTTTTTTTATTTACTTCATTATTAAGTTTTATTTCATGCTATTTCAGTGTTTTCAATGACAAATGGATTGTTGATTTCTGGGCCAGCCGCCGGGCCTCTATGAATGCTCGTAAAACTGTTCAAGGACATAGTTATATTATGTGTACGTCCGTCTCGTTCCTATCCTATATCATCTAAATAATTAATTTTGTTTTGTTTCACGCTAAGCGTGGTCTTTGAGTCTTATGGATCTCGGCTCTGTCTACCCCGTGAGGGATAAAGACGTGACAATGTTTTGTTAACAATTTTTTTAGTACTTAGGTACATACAAATAGTAGATGTATAACGGTAAGTAGCCGATACTCTGGATAACCATTTTAAGTAAGTACTTATTACTGAAACGTTATCTAAACCCTACATAAAGGTATGATCGAAAATTGAAAATAAAATCCTGTTACCAGTTGCTGGTCGGGGGGACATATTATGATTCCAAAGACTACATCATAAAGTTTGGTGCAAATAAAAAAATTTACTTACCTACTTAAACAGATGCTGCTCCGAATTTAAAAAAGAAAAACGACATGTGCTGCTTTAAAACATACTAATTAATTAAGTTTGTATACAGTGTAGACTATGCCCATGGTCAGTTATTTTAGACAAAGTTAATTTTCAGTCAAAACCCGGTGAGGTGGCCAAAGCCGTCAGCGATGCCATCGACATCGGATATAGGCACATTGACTGCGCCCACCTCTACTTCAACGAGAAGGAGATCGGAGACGCCATCAAGCAAAAGATCAACCAAGGAATCGTCAAGAGGTAACTTTAATTAGGTACTTAACTACCTAAAGTTAAAAAAGTTTGTGGTTCAAACAGTAATTAAATCAAAGATAGTTCTACCCCTCTAACTTCATGTTATCTACCTATGAAACAACCTAGATTTTTTTACTGCGTAAAATCTATGGAAACCACACAAGAGATATATAACCTCAACTTTGTAGACTCTTTGTAGAGCTCTACATACAATACTATACACTAACTATAGCAAGCTATGGTTACCGCCGAATTTGGGCTACCAAATTCATTATGGTACCTATCGACAGTTACTCAAAGTCAAAAAACATGTATGGTTATTGATACCTCGAATATGTGCGGTAGTTAGGCAGGTAGTCTTGAAATGAAGGCGTTCATTTCAGGACTAAAATTTTGTATATAAAATTCAAAATTCAAATGTTTATTCAGTAATTAGTCCTTTACAGACCTTTTACACGTCAGTTTAATTTACATTAGGTGTACATATCTAATCTAATGTGTATTAAATTTTAATTTACTTATTTATAGAAAAGCTACTTGATACTAGCGTTTCGCTACTACCACTGGCGAGAAGAAACGCCGAAAAATACTCATATTTACCTACTCGCCAGAAGGGCTGGTAACTAGTTCATATTATAATTATGTCATATACCTATATAATATTAAATAAAAATTCTTAACACATACAAAAAAACATAAAAGGTCCATATACGCAATTAGTAGAACCTTATCCCGGTTTATTTCTTTTCTATGAGTAAAAGGCCCAAACTTGGACTTTATACAAGCTTTTTTAAAATCATTACTTACCTAAAAAGAACAAGTCACGGGGTGCCCAATGAATGACTGGCCATCTAGCGATATCGCTTAGTCAATGTGTCCAATTCATTTTACAAATGTGGAAACTTACTTGTATCACACGAGTAGTTGATATTTATAAGTATCTATCTAATACCTAAGTATACAAATCACTAAAGCATGGTTCCTAAATATGTCTGATTAAGTCTGTTTTTTTTTTAAATATCTAAGATTGTGCCCGGTATTCTAATGCCGCATAAATTTACACATTCGCGCGAATCGCGAGGCGAATGGCGAACACGAATATGTAAACGCGGTAAAAGCAGAAGTTCGCGACGGCATTCGTATACGAATGTTTTATGGAATGATTCGTCGAATGACTAGGCGAATAGCGAACACGCAAGTGTAAATGCGGTATAAAGTTTCGTATTGCGTTAGGCTGAAAGCAAACAGTATGTACCTACCTACATAAATATGCTGAATTATATGAGAACAAAATTGTGACATTTCGTAAATATCCGTATTTTTTCAGGGAAGACCTTTTTATAACTTCTAAGATATGGAATACGTATCACCACCCAGATTGGGTTGAGAAGGCGGTTAAGATGTCGTTAAATGACCTCCAATTGGACTACCTGGACCTGTATCTCATCCACTGGCCGATGGCTTATAAGGTAAATAAAGGAGAAGTTCCAATATATGACGGAAATACCACACACTTAAAGTTCATTATGTTATGTATTAAGTAAAAGAATTTGTTAACGGAAACATAATGGATCTCTGCGATACAAGCTACGCTTAGTGCAGGGTCCAAAAGAAATTATACCTGTTTTTAAGTTTAATTAGCTATAAGTTATAACGAATTGTAATACTATAATTCTAATTTTGGCAAATAAAAATTTTATTATTATTATTATTATAAAGAGATATGTTTGTTGATTTTAGGAAGGCACTGACCCGTTCCCTGAAGATGGAAATGGGAAAATAATTTATTCAGACGTCGACTATGTGGACACGTGGAAAGCAATGGAAAAACTCGTTGAAAAGGGCTTAGTTAAGAGCATTGGACTGAGTAATTTCAACACGAAACAAGTGCAGCGGGTATTGGACGCAGCCAAAATCAAGCCAGTGACGAATCAGGTTAGCTCTATGCTGTTGAAATACATTTTAAAAGGATGTGTTCTACTTTGGACCATCACTGTTGCAGTGTGAATGTCGCAACATGTGTACAGCGGTCTATAATTAATGTATACAAGCATAGAAATATAATAATTTTTACAATAAGAAATCCACAAAAACCTTACGTTTTCTATATTTTCCCATCTACCAGTAAATTTTTTAGAACACCATATTGAACAAGATGTCAATGTCAACTCAACGGCCATTTGCTCGTTTTGTTAAATGTTACAAGAAAATCAAATCTCCTTATTTTAATGCATCTCGTTTTTCTATTGTTCAAAGATGTTAAGTTTAATCGACATAACTTGTGTTGTAATTACTTATATTGTTTTAATGACTTTATATTCTATAATTATTGTATTGTAAAATAATATTTTGAATAAAAATATTGTGTTGCCAGATAGCGTCACCGTTCTTTCCCAACGTAGAAAAAATAAATCTAATCTAATCTTATAAAAGTTTTTTTACAGTGCACAAAAATCCAGACAATAAAAAATATTTTGTAATCCTAGGATTATTTCCTCCCATATGACGTTTGTAAACTTGCTTCGACACGTAATGTACCTTTTGCAACAATGTTGGTCCAAAATGTTCGAAGCTTTCGAACACACCTTTATTTAGGTACTCGGTATTTCATTAATTAAAAAAAAAAAGATAATTTCTCACTAATATCTTTTAAAAAAGAAATTATTACCCAATTCTTTAATACTCGTATAACAGCCAGTAGAATATGACATACATCCTGATTAATAATTTAACATATTTGTATTTCAGGTTGAATGCCACCCCTACTTATCTCAGCACAAATTGTATAATTTCTGCAAAGAGAGGGGTATTACATTGACAGCCTACAGTCCCCTCGGCAGCCCTCAGAGGCCCTGGGCTAAGCCCGGCGATATCAACGTTTTAGACACTCCTATCATTAAGGACATTGCAGCTAAATATAACAAATCACCTGCACAAGTTCTAATCAGGTAAGCGCTATAAACTAAGAATTTTCATCTCATCTTCTCGAAAAACTTTGTTTTCATCCCAAAACACGAGGAGCGAAAGTTATTGCTGATTTTCTCGGGACTGCAAATTGAAAAAAAATCTTGAGGGATTAAAACCCATTTGAAAACTGAACACGAATGTAATCTATGTAGAATCTTATACCTTTAAACGAGCAATTCTTGTATATATATATATATATATATATTTATTTATAAATTTCTGTGATCTCGAAAACGGCTCTAACGATTTCGCTGAAAATTTGTATATGGGGGTTTTCGGGGGTAAAAAATCGATCTAGATTAGTTTTATGTTTGGGAAAACACGTGTTTTCGAGTTTTCATGCGTTTTTCTTTCCACGCAGAATATGGTCGCTAATTACGTCGCGGCGACCGCCTTGTTTTTAGCTCAGCGGTTAAGGATACCGACCGCTAGAAAGAGTGTTACGGGTTCGAATCCCACTCAGTGACTTACTTTTTTTTTATGTTTAAATTTATATATAATTTTTTATTTTGCATTGTTTTTAGACAAGTTTAAAAAAATTAGTTAATGTTTGAGATGTAACCGAGCTAAGCTCGGTCGCCCAGGTACTAATATCTTATACCTTTAAACGAGCAATTCTTGTATATTTAGTTATATATTTCTGTGATCTCGAAAACGGCTCTAACGATTTCGCTGAAAATTGGTATATGGGGGTTTTCGGGGATAAACAATCGATCTAGATTAGTCTTATGTTTGGGAAAACGCGTATTTTCGATGTTTGAGATGAAACCGAGCAAAGCTCGGTCGCCCAGGTACTAAAAAATAATGTTGGCAATTCAGCAAAAAAGGAGGATATAGTTTTAAAATAATAAAAATTGGCACAGACATTTTATGATCTTCGCTTCGGGAAAAGAAATAAGTATAATTTAAAAAAAAAACATTTTAAAGCATAAAGTCATTACAGAAGTTATATTGTATTGTATTGAATTATTTTAAGTTACTTATATTGTATTGGAATATACATAATTAATAGTTTAAATTTAAATACTTTTTCGCAAGTTTAAACCGATAGTAAATATAAAGTTTACGTATAAAAAGAAAAAGATATGAAAGACCACACCAACAAAGTTTTATGTTCGTATAGTGATGTTCGTGATGTTAATTAATAGTTATCTGTGCAAAGATAAGATACTACAGTCGTTAAAAATTATATAAGTGAGTGCTACTGCTATTTGTTTATATGAAACAGTAGTATCTGGATATTATTGGATGGAAATAAAATAGATAACAGCGTAACAGCTTGCATTTTTACAAGCTTTTATTTAACTGGCAATGAATCTTGTATGTACTTAACTATGTATGAATGTTTGTTTAGGCCAAATCTTGCAATTCAATTTTTAACCAGTTTCCTCAAACGATTGAGCTCAAATTTGCATTAGTGTATAAATCGGATGACAATACAATATTATGGAGTCAATGAGCTGTTCTGATGATGGAGCCGGGGAATAATTGACGGAACTCAGCTATAAAACAACATAACCTCAATGAGTAGGACTCGTTTGATTTGTCTTGACGAGCATTTTATGGTAGACGATGCCTAGAGTCTGATCAGAAGGAAAGGAATCAGGTCGGATACGGAGGGTGGTAAATGGAACTCAACGATGACGCAACTCCATCGAGTTTAGGCGTGTTTTATTTGTCTACACGAGAATTGTAGCCTCACAATAACAGCTTGTACAATAAATGTAATTTTATCAAAACACTTAGGTATTATTGATTTGTTTAGGATCTTAGAAAACGAAAATGTCATATTTTTTACAACTAGTATTTGTTAGCAAGTCTGTGGGCATAGTAAAAGCCTACTTAAAAAAAATGGCTTGTCGAAGTGTTTCTGAACAGACATGGAAACGGGTAAAAATAATACTTAGTAGGTACAATACTGCAGAGGCCGGGAAGTTAAGCATTGCCGGATGAGCAGTTTTCAAAGCCGAGTTTCAGCGAGGCCTTACGTTCAGAATCAAAAATAATGTTGGCAAAAAAAAAATAGTTTTGAAATATAATTGGCACAGGCGTCGTAGTTTTTTTAATTTGAAATACATACAAGTATCGTCGACGTCACGGTCAACGTGAATACATGCGTGGACAGGTTAACATTTTTATGTTCTCAGCTTCGGAAAAAGAACTAAGTATAATTTAAAAGCGCAGTTTAGGTTATACCTACTCGTATTGTATGGACATTTAATTATTGCCAGAGCCATAAAATAATATAACAATAAGTTAAGAATTAAAACAATGCGTGAAGATTTCATCAAAATGGTGCTCCTCGAAAAAAAACGACGGGTTGCACTCTGGGAGTGCCGGCAGAAGTGAAAACTTGAATATTAACGTTGTGCATTTTTGATATTTTGGAATGGTTAGAAAATAATTTTGCACCAATTGCTTTAATTATCAGTATAAAAGTACTCTCATTTATGAGGTAGAATACAATATTTATTTATTGGGCTATCGTACACAAACATGACATTTTATTAGCACGCTGTAACATAAACACACACGAACATTCGCGCAAGCGCCCTGCGCCGTCTTACGAATTTTCGATCAGGGTCACGTGTCCTGACGCGAATTTTAGATTTTTACCCATTCCAAAAAAAGTGCACAACGCCGCTAAAGAAGTTTTCACTTCAAAAATTTTCTTAGTATTTAAACGACACCAAATAAAAGTTAGTAACTGTCGGTTGAATTCTGATTATTTATTCTGTTTTGTGATTGCTAATTTTTTTCATACTGGTACTCAGCTACGGAAATATATTTACTTTGGGCGATATAAATATGAAAACCTCGCTTCAGTCAGGATTCCAACGTAGAATAATTCGCTACGCTCGTGATTCAACTGTGGATTCCTTCCTTTCGCTCTGTCTTCAAAGTAGCGCCCTCGCCTTAAAAATATTACCTTTACCCTTTGTAGCACTATAGGTACTATATTTGCAGCAAAAATATAGTACCCGTGTAAAATTACTTATTTCACAGGTACGCCATTGATCGTGGAATTATCGTGATTCCCAAGAGCATAACGAAGTCACGTATAGCGGACAACTTCAATGTATTTGACTTCAAGCTTACGGCAGAGGACCTCAAACGTATCGGAAGCCTGGACTGCAACGGCCGTCTCATCCCTCAGGCAGAGTAAGTGATGATTAATCCTTTACAGCCTAACAATCCTTTACAGTCCATTGATGGACTATAAAGGCAATAAAGGGAGGATGCTGCGGGCAGGAAACCATGTAAAAGCATTGGTCTTCGTTCATTATCATCGTCGTCAGATCTTTTTTAATCTCTACGGTAACAGCACGACCGTCTCTGTACTACCATATGCCACATACATTTAAGAGCAGCCAGCGGATTTTGCCTACAAGAGGGTTGTGGGCCGGCGGCGTTGATTACAGCTACCGCATTGATTACCACTCATGAGTCATGGCATATCTGTCACTACAAAAAGGTTCAGAAAATTAAACTAAAAATATGTTAGAATCTTATACCTACACAGGTGAAGGTTGAGTTTTGGAACCAAGCATTTGTTTTTGATTTTTACGAAATTCACTTTTGTTGATGTGTGCTTATTTATATTGTGAGCATTAGATTATTCAACAAATCGTCATAATATAAAACCATCAAGAAATAAATGCTCTGATAATCGCCTTACATATTTTTTCTTTATTTTGCAGAGGCAGGGAACACAAGGACCATCCTTTCGCATGGGGTGACGAATAAAAACTTACTTAAAAGCTTATGAAAAATGAGATCTCTGAATGAAACTAAATGCATATTTTCAGCAATAAATAAGTGCCAGAGACGTGTTTCTCTACAATACTGAACGAAAGATTAGATCTGTCCAACGTAATTGTATTTATATTTGTCTATTTTTAATATCTACCTGTTAAATACATTACATTACTGCCTTATTTTAATGTTATATATTTTTATTTATTTATAACTTTTGCGGGTTCTTCTTAGCGGATGTGTGTAGACTTGGGAAAAAGTATGAGCCGATGTTTTATTACTAGGTTGCTTGTTAGTTAGAAACTTATGAACCAGCATAATCAAGATGTTTGGTAAACAAGTTATTTACGGTTGGGAAGAGAGATTCGGAGTCGCTCTTAATTTCGTACCTATGTCAACACTTATACTTACAAAACGTGGCATTCTGATTAGCTGCTTTACATTGCGCCCAAATATTTACTTTTAATTATGAAATGTCGAGTAATTATTATGGACCGTCATGATCTGAAGTACCATTTGATTACTGAGGGGATGAGGTCGAATTCCTCCCCGCGGATAGCAAATCTTTTTGCCTGAGCTGGGATTATGGTATAAATCTGCGACGTAGAATGATGTAATTTGAAGGTATATGCCTACATTCGTATTCCGATTGGATTCTTAAGTATAAGAATGTTATCATCAAGTAAATTATGAGGATATTTAGACCTTCTTACTGCTTTTATTTTCTTCACCAAATATTGTCATATGACATTAGATACGAGGAAATGGAAATATAATTTCTTTGACCAATTAGATTCATTAGGAAGGTAGATACCAACTGAAATCCTTCTAAAACTAATTCCTCCGTGGTTAGGAAGGCACGTATAAGCCGTTGGTCCCGGCTGTCATCATTGTATGGCAGTCGTTAAGCTATGTCAAATGCCTTTAGGCAGCCTGAAAAATCTGACATCAGTGTTGGTCACTTACCTACACACACGAAATACAAACATACCAACTGAATGTCAAAATTCTCCTGTGCTTAATAGTAGGTAAGTACCTATATGTAACTTGATTTGTAGGTAACACAACTAATGCTTGTAAATCCCTTCCTGAATGCTTCTACTTAAATGGGTACGGATTGAATTGATTTCAGGAAGTTATGTTGTTGCTTTATTAATCCGTATTATATAGTAGTCCCTTTATATAATTCATTCGGTGGCGATAAATAAATTAGTAAAAGGTTTATTTCGCGTCAGAAATTTCCTTTGACACGTCGGTTCGTTGGTGCGTAATTACTGTTAAATACGAGACCCAGTCTCGGGTTGCTACTTAACTCAATTTTGGGAGGCAAAGGTGATAAAACAATAAGACAGGCAAAACAAGCATCTAATTATGTAGGTTCTTCTTGCACACAGGATATTCGGTAAGTTGAAATTAATCAAGCATATACAAAAGTACCTAAACAAGATATAGCACTAACTTAATAATATCTACTTATAATCCTTTTTAGTCTCGTAGGCCACCGAGAGTTTATTCATCAGTTTATTTCGGTGTTTTGCAGCAGTGGATGATATAAAGTAACATAAAGGTAGGTATCTACATACCTAAGTTTTAAACTAAATATATACTTCATAACAAAGTATACAAATATATACTTACCTATGTGGTGAAAAATATGTACCTACGCTAAGTAGTATTTATTAATCGAAACTATATGTATCTTAATAAGTACATGGTAATTCAAGATATGTACATATACATTCCGACATAGATCATGAATAGTATAATTTCCGATGTGTCCTATGTGTACCTATACAGCTATATATTTAATTTTATTATTATTTATCATAAAATCTCACAACCTACATTATCAACTTAAATGACGATCGTACTTCAGAAAATACCTTTATAATCAGATTAGAGCAAAAACCTTTCGAAGAAATAGCTTAGGTACTCAACACCTACTCATATTTATAAAAGAACAATCGACTTAACAATTTTATAGCAAGAACAGAGCATTGTCGTGTAAATTTCCCTTTGAACATTTGCGGAATAAATTGCTTAAATAGAACATCTGGAATAAGCAATTAGTAGAATAGTGGAATAGGCGAAATTTACACATTATCTGCGTAATTGTACTCTCATGGCCCGCTTTGACTCTTAGCCAAGCCTGAACAAGGCTGAACGTTACCGTTATGTAACAAAAGACGGCGGGATACGATGGATAAAATTTTAAACTGCATTTAACTTTTTAATAACACAATTCAAACTGTATTTGAAATTTTGAAGTTAAATGGGTATACAAATAGTACTTTTAGCTGAAAGAACGTAGTTTCATCAACTATAATATTGTTAGTGAAATGTATTTATTTATTAATTTAAATATTATTGACCGCAATGGTACATAAGGTAAACTTAATTAACGCTAACTCTATCAGTCAATATGTAGGAAAACAGAAAAATAGTAGGATGCTTTTTTTTAGGGGAAAAAAACGTGAGGCTTTCGCTGGACTGTCAAATAATAAACTACAATTTTGGGCTGGACTCGACGCGGGCAACTGCTAGTACTAAATATATTGAAACGTACGTACTTGTATGTAATTAACAGCAATGATATGAACAATAATAATCATTGTAAAAACTTACAGATCACAAAATCTTTTTATATAACGTGAACTGGATGGTGACCGCATGAACACTTATTAAAATTATTGGCAGCATATTCAAAGTTACAATAATAAGGTACCTACTAGTAATTACGTAAGTATGCTACGTATTTATGTATGTATAACCTTTTGATGATATTTAAAGTAATAAGTAAGTAGTTTTTATCATTATAGATTTTCAATTTATGGATTTAAATCATTACTATACATTTAACATTTAATAAATTTTTACGCCCTTTTGTTTTCTGTTTGGGTTCAATCAATATTACACTTTGTACATATTATAAGTGTAATTCTTTTGTTGCTCTTTGCAGTGGGAATAGAGCCTAGTTAAGATTCTTCAAGTGTATTAAGGTAGAATGAAACACGTCAGTCTATGTAGCGAGGCAATATCCGGCCGTACCTTATTTGCGGCATACTTTTCCGGAAGGTTCTACCACTGTTTAACTTTAATCTAAGTATAGGTACTTATCGACTGCATTTCGTAGTTATTGATATGAACTTAAAAAGTGTAAACAGATTTCTCAGTGTGAGTAGAGTCTAGTTAGATTCTTTAAGACTGTATAGTCAGAATGAAACTCGTCAGCGAGGCAATATTTGGGACTGAACCTTATTTGTTGCGTGCGTTTCCGGAATATTCTGCATAAAGTGTAAGTAGACATTTTTCCCACTATAAGTAGAGTCTAGTTATACTCGTAATTCTTCGGGTGTGTAAAAGTAGAATGGAGCTCGTCAGTCTGCAGCATTTGGTTAAAATATCTGACCAAACGTAATTCGCTGCGTGGGGTTTCATTCGGTTCTAAGACTCCGGTCCACTTGAGGTCGAAACATGTCAGCCAGTAAGTGCCTCCGTGGTGTAGTGGTTAGAGCGTTCGGCTCATACCCGGAGGTCGCGGGTTCGATTCCCGGCGGGGGCAACGACTTTGTGTTGTTGTCCTAGTTTGGTCAGGACATTGTAGGCTGTTCACCTGATTGTCTGATAAGTAAGATGATCTGTGCTTCAGAGGGCACGTTAAGCCGTCGGTCCCGGTAACTGTCTTTGACATTGGTCGTTACCTAAAACCATGTCAGAGGCCTTTAAGGTGGTTTAAAAACTCTGACACTAGGGTTGCCACTAACACACACAATAAGAAGAAGCCAGTAAGTAGCTGGCTCTACGTGAGCAACCGTTTAATTCATACTAATAATGTTTTTGACTCACGTAAGTTTTAATCAAAACGACTGTTAGATTTCTTGCCATACGTTTAATGAATCACATTGACGAAGTACTTATATTTAAAAAATCTTTACTTTGTATACAAAGTAAAGATTTTTTTCTCGGTGTTAGATATTTTTCGTACATAATCGGTTGCTTACAAAATGTAGTCACTCTTCTCAGAATAAGTAGACTCTAGTTAAGATTCTTTAGGTGTGTGAAGGTGAAGTGGAAATGGAACACGTCAATCTGCAGCGGGCCAATATCCGGGTGATAGCCAGTCGTTGCGTGCGTTTCCGCTACTATATACGCTTTATTCAGCAGATTGTTAAATTTACAGAGAACCTAATTACATTTACTTTGCGGAGAAAGTATAATAGAGATAAAGAAAGACAATTTCAAACGTCATGCTTTTACTTTTTTATTATTGTTACCATGGCGAAAACGAACGGATATAGATTTAAAAACTTTTCTTCTTGTTTGAAAAGAGATAGGTAAATTCCAAAGCCTCTCATTATTATTAACATCATGGGGATAGACATATTTATTTATGTTTTCTTCGAAGATCAATAAGAATAAAGAAAACTTTATAAAGAAATAGAAGACACTCATCAAAAAATGATTTCGTTGAAAAACACATTTATTGGTGAAAAAGATCTTTAAAGATGGTAGTTCATTCTAAAATAAATGTAAGTATACGTCTCCTACAACTTATTTGCGAATATTACATAAAGTCTTCTGTGCTAAAATAAAAAGTTTCTGAATACCTAGTTATTTCAGTTCTGGTACACAAAAACTGGCTGTTAACTGGAGTGACACGTGAATATGACCTAAGGCTGGATCCAAAGAGGATTTGCGTATACAAGGCTGGCGTTTTAATGTCAAGGGTAGTCCATATTTTTCGATTCCCGTAAAGATGTCATAAAGTTTCCCTTGGGAGGTAGATTAGAAAGTTATATGGACGACGCGACCCTCACGGCCGCATCCAACTCTTACTATCCATCACGGGTAATTGCAGTATTTTCTTAAGTGTTTACAAGAAGCATAAATGGTAGGACCTGCATATGACCAACTAACCAGCCCTATTACAACCATCTAGCTATTTATTACAACCTACTTACCTGTTTTCCCCTAAAGATATTACGCACTTCCGTAGTATAGTGTAGACTTCGTGCATGCAGAATCTATAGAAAATTCGTAAATGTTGAGAGGATGAAGAATTATGAAAGCACTTATTGATACTCTGTCGTATTTATAAACATATTGATTCGATAAATAACGTTTGGTAATAATTTTCGATGATTTAAAAGTTTTTGATTAAAGTGTGTTAGGTAAATAATCATAAAACCGACCAGTAGGTACTTTATCCAAAGTGAGTCTTTGCGATTTGTGCACAGTTACTGCACAGACACTTGGCCAGTTTTTCAGGACCTGGTCAGGGTTGGAATGGGAACGGTATCATTTATTTAAGAACCAGTATATATGTCAAACTGTACACAATTCATTAATTGGCATAGGTATCTTGTGTTGGTGCCGATCTTCGTGATTCAAAAATAACAAATCTGATTAATGGCTTTTAAGTTATAGAGCAATATTACTTTTCACCAAAATGCGTACCATCCTACTTTCAATCGTACTTCCTACTAATATTAAAATTCGAAAGTGAGTTTGTATATTTGTTTGTTTGTTACCTCTTCACGTTTAAACTACTAAACCGATTTGGATGAAATTTGGTATGGATATAGTTTGAGACTCGGGGAAGGACATAGGGTACTCTTTATTCCGATATTCCCTTCTTCTTCTTATATTTAAGAGCTGGTCTCTGGCTCTTGTCGGTGGAGTGCTTTCCATGTCTCTCTTCCTTCCGCTAAGTTCTTAACCTCCTTACCTATATGTTTTCACGTTCAAATTTTCTTTTATTTGGTCTATAAATTTATTTCTGGGTTTTCCTACTCCTCTTTTTCCTTATATTTTTCCTTCCATTATTTATTTTCTGATATTCCCACGGGGAGCAAAACCCGCGGGTACAGCTAGTAACTCAAAAACCGAAAAACTGATTTTACTAACCAACGAACTTAAAAACTCCATAAATAGTTGTTATACTAATTCTTAATATCATTCATTACTTCAACTTCAAGGTTCGAGAGTTATCACAATACATGGATAGATAACAACAATTAAGTAGCTATATTAGTAGGTATACTTAACCCAAAATAATAATAATGCAAACTGTTACACCTACCGTTCAGTGTGTTTTATTCTACGTCTTGTAAGCTGTCTTAAGTAATTTCATTTATTTTGACATTATCAGAGTTTATCAGTATTATCTCAACCTCGCCCACGATATTCTTTTTGCCTAGGTAGCTACCGATATATATACAAACCCGTCACATTATACGGTTAGTCATCCGGTATTTGTCTTGTATTTTTTTATCTAATGGCGGCCAATACAGCCCCCTTGGTTAAGTTAAATAATGGTTTTTCAATTCCTATTTTAGGATTGGGAACATGGCAAGTGAGTGTATTTATATCTTGTAGATAAGTTCCTAGATAAGTATTATGAACGTGTGGATCGCAATTCACAAGATTAAGTGTTTAAAAATTATTGTTTATGTGTCTTTAAAAAAATATTTTTGTAAATATTTATATTTACTACTACAAGCAACTACAATCATTCGCTTTTTATATATGTAGGTATATATCAGTCTTTTCCTAGCTTCAGGTACCTCAGACCCCAGTAGAACATATTCTAGGATCTTTTTATTAGTAATTTACATAAATATACATGTAAAATAATATACAAAAATTATGAGAAGATACAAAAGAATAAATTTCCAATGTTTTGCTACTTCATGTTATTGCAGAGTTTTGAATGACGAATGCTTTGTTAATTTTTGGGCCAGCTTCCGGACCGGGTCTCTTCAAAAGCTCCTAAAACTGTTCAAGGACATAGGTTATTATGTGGACGTCCGTTCGGAGCCTCAAAGCCTCATATATCCTATATCATCAGAATAATTAATTTTGTTTTGTTTAACGCTAAGCGTGGCTTTTGTGATGCCGTGTGGTTTCCGGCAAAGTGGAATAGGACCACTCCAAGGCCTCCCTAGGATGTCGTAGAAGGCGACTAAAGAAATACAAGCGAAACAAAGCTTAAAAACATCAATGAGACCTCTTCAACCCGTCTGGCCAGCGTAGAGACTGTAGGCCAAGTTCTCTGGCTACTTTAGATTAGTATAGTAGTACCGAGAGGGTCGTGCTCTTGCAGTGGAGACAGAATGACTTGATGATGAAGCATGTCCTTTGGGTCTTACGGCCCTAAATATGTTACAATGTTTTGCTTAACATTTTTTAATTCGATTAATGTGTAATTACAAATATATTAGGTATATCGGAAGCTGATACTGTATGCTGACCAATTTAAGCAAGTATTCTTGAAACGCTACCTGAACCTTGCCTCTATGAAATATACATTGAAAAAAATAATATTTGTTAGCTGCTGGGGGTGGACATATGATTGGTCGCTGGAAAGCGCTGGATCTAGGCTGCTCTTGATCGGTCATTTTGGATAACTTTGGGAGAGGCTTATGTCCAGCGGCTTTGGGACAGGCTTATATCCATTATGAGGCTGAAGTGACAATGATGATGATAGGAGGACAAGATTCCAATTATGATTTTTAGTGCAAATAAAAATATATTGCTGCTGCTTTAAATTTCGAAAAGAAAATACTTATAACCAGTTATTAAAGATAGATACATAATAATTACGTGTGTATACAGTGTAGACAGTGCCTATGGCCAGTTATTTTAGTCAGTCATGTTTCAGTCAAAAGCGTCAGAACCAGGCGAGGTAGCCAAAGCCGTGAGCGATGCCATCGACATCGGGTACAGGCACTTTGACTGCGCCCACCTCTACCTCAACGAGAAGGAGATCGGAGACGCTATCAAGCAAAAAATCAATCAAGGAGTCGTCAAGAGGTAACTTTAATTAGGAACCTACTGTTAAAAAAGTCTGTGGTACATATAATAAAATCAAAGATAGGTAATGGTACAACACAACACATAAAGCTCGACAGCCAATTTTGTAGACAGAGGTCTGCAATTACACACTATAGCGAGCTATACCCTATAGTTATCACCTACCCTATAGTATGTGTGCGGTGGTGGGAAGCGCCTATATTTGACTAAAATAAAAAATATAGTTATACACAAACCATAGATTAATAAAAATACATTACTGCAAACAAAAAAACATAAAACACTAAATGAGTTCCATATACTTACGTAGCTAGTTGGTAGAACTACTTATACTTATTATGGTTTATTTCTTTTGTATATGTTAACGGAAATGTATAAAACTTAGGAATTGTTTACAATACTTAGGATATGTATACAATTCCGAAGCGAATAAGGAAATGTATTAAATATTGTTTCAAAGATTATGTAATACACACATATTCTAGGAAATGTATAAATTTCCTAGGAATTGTATACATTTCCAAAATCGTATTAGGAAATGTTTATAACGAATGCTTTCTACGAATAAAATGAGTAAAACGGGAGCGAGCGGCTTAAGCTTAGGGCGAAAATAACACAGACACAAAAAATCTTTGCCACAGAGTGTAGGTTAGGTTCGTTAGGTTTTCTGCGACCAAAACACGAGCAAGCGAGCGAAGCGAGCGAGCGACTCTAGCTTAGGGCGAAACTAATACATACACAAAAACAACTTTGCCGCGGAGTGTAGGGTAGGTTCGTTATGATGATACCGTTCTTGGTACCAATTTGATAGAGCGTTTATTACATTTCCGACAGCTACTTAGAAAATGTATACATTAACTAGGAAATGTGTCTATTATAAATGAATTCACAAATTTCCGGGCGGTTTTAGGAATTATATACATTTCCTAGGAATTGTATACAATGACGGATTACACACATTTCCGGTTGATATTAATGAATTGATATTTTTAGGTATATGTTACCTAAAAATATCAATTCATTGGGGTGGCCAATGACTGGTTCTCTAGCGATATCGCTTAGTTAATGTGTTTTCTTATTTTTTATTTTATAAATAAAACTTACTTGTATGATTGCATTACAAAACACAGTTTATAGAAAGTAGCCGATATCCATAGGTAATATCTACACAACATATCCCGCGGGTATATCCCGATGGGGACGTCCCACTGGGCCAAATGAGTAAATTTTTAGTTTTGTGTGTTTCGATTTTCACCACCGCGTCGCCTCCACTGAGGACGAAAGGGAATGACTATTATTTCACAGACTTCCATTACAATTCCCATTCGTCCCCAGGAAAATGGAACGGATATAATTTCGTCCCCATAGAAAATAGGATTTTCAAAAAGTATATTTTTAGAATAGATGTAGGAGGGCTTTATTGAAAAAAAATTTATGTACCTATCATGTACATATGCCAAATATTTTGTATTTTTATATGTAACTCTAAGCCTTGAAAAGACGATCATTTAAACATAGAAATAATTAACTTTATATAACGTGAATAAATACAAAATCGTGAAAACAATGAAAATAATACAATTCCGTGGGAAGTCCCCAATGGGGACAAATGGGCCAATCCGCCTATTGTACTACACAAATTGTATTTTGTACAACAAAGGTTAATAAACAAACATGGTTCTATGTCTAATCAGTCTATTTTGTATAATAATTAGTGTGGTTCCCTGTGTTTTGAAGTTTCATATTGCCGTCTGCCTAAAAGCAAGGAGACACTATGTTCTACATAAATTTGATTAAAAAAAAAAGTAAATATCCGTATTTTTTTCAGAGAAGACCTTTTTATAACTTCTAAGTTATGGAATAATTTTCACCACCCAGATTGGGTTGAGAAGGCGGTTAAGATGTCTTTGAACGACCTCCAATTGGACTACCTGGACCTGTATCTCATCCATTGGCCGATGGCTTACAAGGTGAATCCGACAGAAGTCTTAATATACGACGAAAAAACCATAAATTTAAAGCAAAATTTTACAAAGAGATATTTTTGTTGATTGTAGGAAGGCACTGACCTGTACCCTAAAGACGAAAATGGGAAAATAATTTATTCAGACGTCGACTACGTGGACACGTGGAAAGCAATGGAAAAACTTGTCGAAAAGGGCTTAGTTAAGAGCATTGGACTGAGTAACTTCAACACGAAACAAGTGCAGCGTGTATTGGACGCAGCCAAAATCAAGCCAGTGACGAATCAGGTTAGCCCTACGCTGTTGAAGTGCATTTTGAAATTTACTTCGGTATTTAATTTAGGTAACTTCTCTATTTAAACAAGATATACGTGTTAAGACCTTTCATTCAATACCCTATTCGACATAGAAACCAAATTTATTTTTTACTGTCGCTTTTTTGTATGTAACATTTTTCATATACATTTATTGCATACGAACTGTAGCCTATGTCACCAAGACAGGAATCGATTGACATTTCGATTGTGAAAATTAGATAAGCGGTTTTGGATGCTACGGTGGAACAGACATAATATACTCACATACTTACATATATACATCATTACCCGTTCGTTTAGCTTTACCGTGCTCGGGTAAAAACGCTTATTAAAGTATCTATTATTTTCTTATTTATTGTAGTTCCTGTAACACCCAACAGATTTGATATATCGTCATCTTCCTCGCCTTTTCCGTATTTGGGGTCAGCTCTGTTTGTCAATTCTCGTCATTTCTTTATATTATGAATTCATGAATTTTATTTGCACTAGTCCCTTGTTCTTTCTTAACTGTCCTTACACGACTTTCTCGGCTTTTCTTTTCCTCTACATCCATCTTCCTCCAGATGGACGATTCTCTTAGCCAGGTTTTAACATTCCTCCTCATTACGTGGCCATACCAGGTCAAACAATGGCTTTTCAGCTTGGCCACTACTGGAGCAACCCTCAGACTTCCCCTTATATATTCGTTCCGAAAAGTAGATTATGATATATATATATCCTGATTAATACCTAATCTGACATAACTTATATATTTCAGGTTGAATGCCACCCATTATTATTCCAGCAGAAGTTGTATAATTTCTGCAAAGAAAGGGGTATTACATTGACGGCCTACAGTCCCCTCGGCAGCCCTCAGAGGCCCTGGGCTAAGCCCGAAGACATCAACCTTTTACACACACCTATCATAAAGGACATCGCAGCTAAATATAACAAATCACCTGCACAAGTTCTAATCAGGTAAGAGCTGTAAATTAAGTATTTACCTATACGGGAGGGGGGGACACCCCGTCATAACGTCATTTTCTATGAGGGAATACTAAAAAATTTATTTTTTCTCCAAAAGTGTTCAAATGAATAATTTAGGTATATGGGAAAGTCGAAATTTAATTCTTTAGTCCTATAATAGTAGAGAGGCCGAGAAAATCCCATTCCCGCCAAAGTATGTATAGTGCTTTTTTCAATATACCTACATACGGAAATAATAAAAGAAATAACCAAAGCAATGTTAACTGTATAGAGTAATCACTGCGTGGTTTACTAAAAAATCTGCTTTACCGCGTTTTTTCTTTTTTAATTTTTAATTGTTAATTAGTGCAAAGGAAACATTACATAGCTCATACAGCCCAGGTATCGTTCAAGTATGACGTAAACACCTAAAGGGGGTGGAAAGTCTTTGATTTGCTTATTTTTGCGGGCGGCGGCTGACCTTCCATTAGTATCAACATTCATTTTACTTACTTTTGCTGACAAGGGAGTGGAGAGGTTAAAATGGCTAAAATTCTATTTATGTAATACTTGAATGGTTCCTCGGTCATATTTTACGCAAAAAATGTAATACCGTTGATTATTGCTTTTTTTTCTCTCAACGAAAATTAATATTTTATACGAAAATGTTAATAAAATTGTTGTCATATTCATATACCTATATGTTCGAAGAGACCATTTTTTATAATGTGGTAGCAATTGGCTGTATGACATGACACATTAAAGGTAAAGTAATGTATGAGCCAAAAATTACAACCTTCGTGTTTTCATTTTACTGCAATTTCAAGGAAAATATATTTACACTAATCACTTTTACCTAAACAAACATCTATTAGGTACACGTATAAATTGTATATTTCCCATTTGTCCCTTTAGATTTTTTTTTTAAATAAACAATATTGAGTAGATACATTTAGTTATGTTCGTATCGTGATATTATTTCAATACATAGTTATCAATGATAAGACAATATAACAAAAATGTTATCAAAGATAAGATAGCAGTCGCTAAAAATTATATAAGGAGGTAAGTAGTACTCCTAATCGTTTATATGAAACAGTAAAGTGTCTGGATATTAGTAGATGGAAATAAAATAGATCAGCGTAACTGCTTGTATTTTTAATCATTGATTTATCTAGGGTTTTCAGCTTATGTCCATCTTTTTTACAACTAGTTTTTGCAGCAAGCCTGTGGGCATAATGAAAACCTACTTTAAAAAACAAAAGTGTGTTTACGTAGGAAACGGGTTAAAAATTAATAAATTTTTTTTGTTAACCTATTTCTGCCCATTTTTGGGTTTCCCTTATTTTCTTCCATTTATCTTCTTGCCGCTAGCGCTTTCTATATACGCAGCTAGTCGTTTATTTAGGGAACCACTCCGTTGCGATTCTGGCCCATATTTGCTGTGCGTCCTACCGACATGTTCTGCCTAAGTCCATTTTTTAATGGCGGTTTTATTTCAGGAGTGGATTGTGGCGTTTGGTATTGTATTTAAACTTTTTAACAGGACCCTCTTATTTAGACTTCGCTGGCCGTCTGTCTGTCACCAGGCTGTATCTCATTAATCGTGATAGCTAGACAGTTGAAATTTTAACAGATGATGTATTTCTGTTTCTGCTATAATACAAATACTAAAAACAGTAAGTAGGGCTCCGGTTATTATTTACTCCTAGCACGCTTTTATTACAATTGTGGTAATTTGAAATCTCAGGTACACATTTAATATCTTGGAAAATATACTTAACAGTGTTTGTTACCTATAACTTATGAATCAAAAAGTACTCTATAAAGACTGTAATGTAATGGTAATAGGTAAACTCACATCATGTTTTCTGTGCGCGTGCTCTAGAGGCATAACTAAGCTTGCCCACCCGAAGCAATAAACCGTCGCCGTCGAGCAGGACGTGTGTTAAATATATGTACGTCGAAAAGGTAGCTGACGGAAACACGATTAATGGTGCAGTGTCTACGCTGACAAAAAGTGGACATCGATGGCCGTAGGCCTGATATAAATAGAGGTCTTTGCATAAATTGAGGTGGAACGGCCAGCTAAAGTGTCAGGGATTAATTACTTTCAGTTGAAGAACGGGGCAGGAAATGCGGCTCTAAATAAAGTAGCTGCTAACCGGCAGCTTATCGTTATGAAGTTCCGCTCCACAATAGAAATGTTAATAGAGACCGATTATGACGTTTGCCACTTTGTGTTTATAAAGGAACCATTATTTCGTTAAGGAGTTCCCGTTTTAAACTTGGTGCACATTTCTTTGTTATTTACATACATATAATTATGTTTTATGAAACTTTAAAAAAATATAAGTGTCTTAATTTTTTACAAAGTTAAACGGCCCATCGATAAATCTTACTCATAAAATATTTATTCGCTGCATAAAAAGTACCTGTGTAAAAATGATTTATTTCTCAGGTGCGCTATTGATCGTGGAATTATTGTGATTCCCAAGAGTATTGCGAAGTCACGTATGGCTGAAAACTTCAATGTATTCGACTTCAAGCTAACGGCGGAGGACCTCGAAAGGATCGGAAGCCTTGACTGCGACGACCACTTCTTCCCTCATGCAGAGTAAGTGAAGCTTAATCTTTACAGCCACAAAATCCTTTACAGTCCACTGATGGACTAAAGGCCATAAAAGAAGGGCACTGAACAGGCTGGTTGGTGATCGCAGCAGATGCCGCTTCTTGCTTTGGAAATCATCTAAAGCCAGTTGTCTTGGTTCATCATCATCACGCCGTTTTTAGTTGCGACACGACCCCTTTTTGTACTACTATATACCACGTTCATATATACATACATAGGATTGTATGTAGGCCGGCGGCGTAAGGTTACGGCTACCGCATTGGCTACCGTTCACGGCGAAAGAAATTTTTATTCAGAAAATGATAAAAATATTTTTATACCATTCCCCCTCTAAAAAGTTTATTTTATTCATTGAATAAAAAGTTCTTTTCGTCACTGTTTGGATATTTTTATAATTAATTTATTTTTCGTATGTTTAATGACGATTAGTTTTTTTATTTATAATTGCAGTAAGGGTATCTGTCAAAGAGTCTGACGCATGTTTAGAGGTTTTCTTGAATATGAAAATGACGAATTTTGATTGAAGTTTTATTTGTCTTAAATTGCTGTCTTAAAATATTGCCAACGAGTTCAATTCCACCCTGTATTGTTAACGATCGAGTTTTTATCAAATCGTCAAAATATGAAAACATCACAAACAAATGCAAACGTCTGATAGTCGCCTTTCATATTTTTTATTTAATTTGCAGAGGCAGAGATCACAAGGACCATCCTTTTACATGGGGCGACGAATAAAAGTTATTTAAAAGCTTATGAAAAGTGAGATCTCTGAATGAAACCAAATATTGTATATTTTCAGCAATAAATAAGTGCCAGCGACGAAAAGTTCGATCTGTCCAACGAAATTGCAATTTTTATTTGTCCAATTGGAATTCCTGTCAAATACATAACATTATTGTCTTGTTTTAGTGTTATCTATTTCTATTGTTTTTAATGTAAATCTTTCGCAGGTACCTGTTAGCAGGTGTGTATAGACTTGGGGAAATAAATCGAAAAATTCTGAAGCAAACTCAGTCGCCACGATATTAAAGGATGTAAATTTAAATTTCCAATTTATACCTACCGTAAAGTTTAACCCGATGTTTTATTATTTGGTTGCTTGGTAGTTAGGAAATTATGAACCAACACAATCAAGATGTTTGGTAAACAAGTTGTTTACGGTTGAGAAGCGAGATTCCGAGTCGCTCTTAATTTCGTACCTATGTCAACACTTATACAAAACGTGGCATTCTGATTAGCTGCTTTACATTGCGCTCGACTATTTACTTTTAATTATGAAATGTCGAGTAATTAATATGAACCGTCATGATCAGAAGTACCATTTGATTAGGTACTATAGACAGTGATGAGGTTTAATTCTTCCCTGAGGAGTAGAGCAAATCATCATGGGGATTAATATATTTATAATTTTTTTCCTCAAAGATCAATAAAAATATAGATAACTTAATAAGGAAATAGAAAACAGTTATTTAAAAACAATTTCGTTATGGAAACATTTATTAGTAGGTAACCGACCAAAATATCATCCTCAGCCACAGGAAGTCAACTGCTAGACTGACCAATTTGTGGATGGTAATTCTAAAATGTCCTCTTTGCCAATACTGTCTGAACAGTTATTTCAGTTTCAGTTCACAAGATCACAAGAAGTTCACAAGGCTGTTAACTGGCGTGACACGTGGATGTGACCTAAGCCTGGACCCAAAGAGGATTTGCGTATACGAGGCTGGCGTTTTAATGTCAAGGGTCGTCCATATTTTTCGATTCCCGTAAAGATGTCATAAAGTTTCCCTTCGGAGGTAGATAAGAAAGTTATATGGACGGCGCGACCCTTACGGCCGCATCCAACTCTCACTATCCATCACGGGTAATTGCAGCACTTCCTTCAGTGTTCACAAGAAGCATAAATGGGACGACCTGCACGTGACCAGCCCTATCTAGCCATTTATTACAACCTACTTACCTGTTTTCTCCTAAAGATATTACGCACTTCGGTAGTCTGGTGTAGACTTCGTGCGTGCGGAATTGATTGAAAATTCGTGACTTAAAAAGTTGAGAGGATAAAGGATTATGAAAGCACTTGTTGATACTTTGTCCTATCAATAAACAAATTGTTTTTTGATACGATGAAAAACGTTTAGTAATAATTTTCGATGTTTAAAATGTTTTTCATTGGAGTGTGTAAAATAATCATTCACCTTTATTTATTTGGAGATTCAAAGGTCAGAATTTTCTTTATTTATAATTTTTTTTATGTGTACAGATAAAAGCATTGAACGATGAAGATGCTTAGCAAAAATTCAATTATGCAGTTAACTGATTGAACACAGATTAATGGGTTTTAGGTACTCTAATTTAATATACCTGTAGTTATACATCTTACTTATAGAAAAAGTTGATTTGTTTTTACAAGCAATTTTACTATGGATCTTTATTCAGAGAAAATATGGTGAGTAGCTATATTGGGATAGAGTTAGTTAATGGAAGATATGTCATTAATATTATCGAACCTTTCAAAGACTTTATTGTGGGTCCAAATTATATCGGTAAGTCCATTTTCAAACAATGGCGCTAATCTAGCGTGCTTTGTAGTGGTCAGGGCGACAGGTCCGGCGAGCGGGGTGGCCCGGCCGCGCGATTATAAATTCATCGGTCCATTATTCACAATTGGCTTCTATAGTGCGGTGACAGCTGGAGCGATAATTCGTTAAGTCCTAACTGCGACCGCTGCGTGCGGACGATAACGCTAAATAGGATTCAACCATGGGATTCAACAAATACACTGGGCTGTGAGAAGCCAATCTCTGTGTACATGAGGAGATGGCAGGTGTTCCTCGTATTGTTTGCACATCTTTCGTTTGATTGTGATAATAGTGGTTTGCGGTTTCAGTGATAATTCTGGGAACGTCACTACCTATAAAGTAACTAACTACCTATTCCACGGATTAATTACAGGAATAAAAACGTAAGTTCTTATATCTAGTAGGTAGGCACTATGAATACATAAATATTATCTTAAAAATAATAAACAAATTCAAATTGTAAAATCTAGCATGATTAATCGTAGTCAGAGACACGACCGTCGGATGGCTACCCAGTCTGATAGACCCTGATTATAATTTCATCGGTCCATTATTCACAATTGCCTCCATAGCATGGTGACAGCTGGAGCGATAATTCGTTAAGTCCTAACTGCGGCCGCTGCGGCCGCTGCGTGCGGGCGATAACGTTAGGATTCTACAAATACACTGGGCAATGGGCAATGCTATGTTGTGTACAGTGCGGCAGTGACCGGTGTCACTCGCATTGTTTGCTTGTCTTTCATTCAAATATTGACATTGGCGCTTAGCAGCTTCGATTATAAATAAAAACTCTAAATCTCTTAAAAAAAAAACTACCAACCATTATCATCATTATTATCAGGTCTTTATGTCTCCACTGCAGAGCACGACCCTTTCTGTACTACCAGAGCTATACTTGGCTAGAGCAGCCAGAGGACTTGGCCTACACTCTTCTCACTGGCCAGACGGGTTGAGAGGGCTCATTGATGTTTATAAGCTTTGTTTAGCTTGAATTTCCTTAGTCGCCTTCTACGACTTCCACGGGAGGACTTAGAGTGGCCCTATTCTACTCTGTCGGAAACCACACGGCAAACCATTATCAATAACTATCAAATTATTTCATAGATAAAACGATACCTTACGAATGGTATAAGACTAAAAATGGTAGAAAACAAACTGCAATTTATAAAAAATCATCCTTATTCTGAAGAAAACTCCTTGGTGACAAATTGCCAAAGGGTGCTAGGAAAGAAACAACGCGATATTAAAGCATCGGGTCATTTCTGTCCGGGAGAAGTTCAGCGATCCATCATTCGTAATTGCTACGGTTCTCCGAGTGTCCATCTCCCGTTATTTGATTATTACTTATTCATTTTCTTTATAATAGTCTGTTCTAGTCTGATAAATTACCAGATTATTTTTTCCTATATTTTAAAAACAGGGTGTAAATCTGTAACCTTGCCATATTCTCAGACGTACCCATACCGATCACACTGAACAACTTTCCCCAAGGAACATAGTTCAAAATATGAAAAAAAAATTGGAGTTCCCGTACTAAATCGATCAGCTGATTAGCAAGTTTGTAACGGGGAACAAATTTTATTTTTCATAATTCGACCACTGCTCTTTGGGCAAGTTGTTCAGTATGATCGGTATTGCTAAGTCTAAGAATATTACAGATTTATATCTTATATAATTAAAAAAATGATCATTATTCAGAAATGGTTTAGTTTATTCTTGTTGAAAACTTTGAAGTAAAGAAACGGTTTAAAGGTTTCTTTGTGATACCTTAGCAAGATCAAACATTTCGCAAACTGAAAAAAATGTTGGAAAGTTCTGGAATTTTTCGACATGGAATTGGCATACAGAAAATCAGGATGTTGGACATCCGTCAGACAGAGGCGGGCACACAAAGTTTGCAGGCGTAACCGGATTCCCTAACGAACAGCACGGGTGACGGCGCGGCGAGCGGCAGCATCTGGCAAAGTGGCAACTCGCGCCCCGCGGCGATGGTCGCTCAACTCCAATACCCCTAACTTGTGCAAATAAGCAATTTTGTTTCAAATGGAGAAAAGCCTTTCGAGATTCGGATTCTTCGATTTAAGCATTAAGGCGAGGTTTTACAACGCTCGAGGAGATGAGGCTTATTACCTATTGATTGAGACTGAACAGGAAGCGGGAAGCGCTGAATGTAGATTTTTTTGTATAAGTATTAAATTAATTAATTATAGAAATTTAGCACATTCTCTCAACTTATTGTCAGCGTTTGATATAGGCAATTAAAGAACAACCTATTGTGTAACACATTAGCACATCTTTAGGCTATTTCTTTGGGTATAGGTGTCGTATATTCTTCTTTAAACATCCAAGCAAAACAGTTTTTCCGCTATCCACCGGTGCCTCGCCTTAACCAGCTTTTTCCGAATAGCACGGTTAACGCCACTGTGATTACAGATACCATCTGGAATTTGTAGCATTTGATTCGATTCTCTGACAAACTGAGCTTGAATGAAACGCGAGTTTCATGGCATCAACCAGGCATTTTGTCATTTCTTAATGCGGTCAATCAAAATATTTTTGAGTTCCTACTATAGTCATGAAATATGCACGAAACGTTGGGTGAAATGTGTAAAGGAGGAAATGAGCAGGAAGGGAGTGATGGACAAGTTGACGGGAGATAGAACAAAATGGAAAAAACTCACGTGCTGTGCCGACCCTATATAAATAGTGGGATTATAGGCAGAAGAAGAAGAATCATGAAATATGCACGAAATTCAGTCTTACAAAATCATGTCGTGGGAGGTATGATAAAATACCAATCGTACCAAAAAAGAAAAATAATATTTTTTTGTGGAAAGGCAAACTAAATACACAATTTTTAGATCAATGAAATAGCAGTAGACAGTGCCCACAAGTATACACCCTCGGCATTCAGGCGGCGCGCCATCCATCTTGCGCTCCTGGATTACCTGCGTCGAATCAACCGTGTGTGATTAACGGAGCCGCTCATGCCCTCATAAAATGCTTGCCCTGATCGCCGTATGGAGCATCAAGACGAATTTTCCGGTGGCCAGTCCGTATAAATCATGGTATAATGCCAATATCCGCTCGTATACGGTAATTTAGATCAAATTGTGCGGGGAACAGTCAATCAATTCGGTTAATTTGCACGATGTATTTATTTGACGTTAAGTATCGTAATTCACAAATCATTTGTAGGATAGCGAAAGGTTTTTTAACATTTTGAAGCTTTGAATAAAACTTTTGATTAACGACTTAAATAAAAATGGTTAAAATGTTAAAAATCACGGGGTGACGGCACAGAAGTTGAGAACTACAAAATTATCAGGAGCTTGTGAAACGCTGAAACAGCGGGCGACGCGACGTGACAAGCGCCCGTTAATTCTGACTCCAGAGCTTCTAAACTGTTAAAAGAGTAAGGTAATTAAGTATGATGGATATTCGGAGTTTATCGCGGGTGGCAGCGACGCGGCCACTCGCAACTTTCTTATCGCCAGTGAAGTTCGCGACGTCTTTGTGAGACGCTGTAAATATTGCGTGCACGTACGTACGTAGTACGCGTATTCTCGTACCGCGTTCTACCGCCGCATGTCCTTAATAAAAATGTTCAAGTAGGTAAAATTAAGAACCTAAAAATGATGACACAGATAACGCAGTAATGTTTTCCTTTCAGATACGCATTAGATTAAACTACTTGTCCTACCTTTTTTTACTATTGTTAGACCCTCTTATTTGTAAGTTGTCTCTTCTAGCAGTCCATAGGCGACCTCCGTGATGTATTGGTATTGGTACCCACGGTAATCCTCTTGGAATCTCTAAGGGTGCAATACCCAGCCACGGCAAGTTGGAAAATAGCATGTGATGATAAACATTCAAGACCCAGGTGATAATACTTGTAAGTATTTATCATAAAATTCAGTATCATTGAGTTAACTTATTTCATAAAACATGTTTAAGACCTTAATTTGGGGCTAGCTCAATCTATTTACTTTGTCCTTAACTATCTTTTATTAAAACTATTATTTTTAAAACGAGTAGGTATAGTTTTAACGTACTATTGTAATAGGACCAATTAAAAATACAAGCGTACTGAAGTTTTATCATATTTTTCAGTAATATACCTAAACTCTGCATGTCATGTATGTTTATCGTACATTCGAGTAGGTATGTTTGTGCTTACCTGCAAATATGAAAACAATAACAGACTACGCGCGTTTAACCCACATTTTCTACAAAGGAATGTATTAGGGGAGAATATATATTTCAAAAATATTCTCTTGTCTCAAATATGAATATGATGATATCCAGTGCCCTTGCTTGCCTTCGTAAGTATTTTCATGACATTCCCAGAAAGGGGTAACATCGTGAATACGTTCCTACGTAGATTTCTAGTATTGCCGGAAGGCGACCCTTGTCAAGGGAGATTTGTAAACGAAAAAGCCTCTAATTTGGGTTTGTGTTTTGACAAGTCATCTAGAGGTGGATTCTTTGACATTTTACAGTATAGCCGAATCGCTATCCTGTAGAATGTCAAACAACCCATCTTTGTCGTTTCAAATTTGAGATAAATACTTTTGCTACGAAATAATAGAGTTATAAATAAATTATGCCTTTTTAAATGTATAATGTAAACGTAGGTAATATTTAACAACAATGAAAAAGTCAAATCAAGGACTGAGTCAACAGGGTGCGTATTGCTTGATATAATTACATTTTATATATTTACATTTTAATAACGTTCATAAGATATAATGTTAATTTGACATAATCATTAAGGTATATATTTTTAATAGCTATAATATTCATTACATTTTCATTTTAAAAAGCATAAAATCATTTATATAACGTTTATGTACACTAAACATCACCTGTTATACAACTTGTGCGGTATACAGGACAAAAAGTATATCATTCAAAATGTATATTGTTGAAAAGACATATCATTCAAAACATATAACTATCAAAATCATATTGTTTAGAAGATATATGACTTAAAAACCATACCATCTAAAAAGTAAAGACAGGCAGACGAAAATAATTCAAATTTGGGAAATCTCATAAACTTTAATTTTCTTATAAAAAAAACTCAAGGTATAGGATAGGTTTATAAAGGTGCAAAGTTTAAACAAAGAAGTAGGCAATGTCCATTAAGATATTTTATAACATAAAAGAAACTGTGAATAAGATACCCAAAAGTGGGGGCAAACATAAAAATAAAATATCTAAATTTGTCAGTAAACGATTAGATTAGTAAAAAAATCTGACTAGAAAATAGTAAAAAAAGAAGTCATAACATAAAGGCTACAAAAACTAACCAATTTTTTTATTAACAAACAAATCTTGCCAATAGCCAAGCTATGAAAACAAATTTTTCACCCAAGCCTCAAGGTATGAAAATTTTGGTTACACATACAAAATGCGCGCGCATTTTGTATGTGTAACCAAAATTTTCCGCCCAAGCCCCAAGGTATGAAAAATTTGGTTACACGTACAAAATGCGCGCGCATTTTGTACGTGTAACCAAGTTTTCCGCCCAAGCCCCAAGGTATTAAAAATTTGGTTACACATACAAAATGCGCGCGCATTTTGAATGTGTAACCAAATTTTTCGCCCCAGGCCCAAGGTATGAAAGAAATAAAAAAATAACTAACTTATTTTTTACGAACCGAAGCCCGCGACTTCGCTCGCGTGGACTTTGTCTCTTGAAAATGCTCATCAGGCTGAACAACTTTTACTAAGGCACCATTTTTATATCTCTTATAGTTTAGCTAGACCAGTATAGTTCTGCATCAGGTGTTCTTCCAAAATTATTTATACCCTGTATGTTGCCCAGGCTTACAGCTATATAACTAAAAAAGTTTAATTTGAATTCGTCCAGCATTTCCGGAGATTAGCGTGTAATAACAGACAAACAGACACATAGACAAACAGACAGACTTTTTTTAAATTCTTACTCCATTACTATATCTCCTTCGACCTAATATTTTTTTTGAAATATATCTAATGTACAGACACTTTTTTACTGTTTTATTATATGTATGATATAGATTTAATTTCACTTATTATTGATTTGTCTATTTTCATTGTAAGAGTATCACATTATAAGAGTTCACAAATAACAATATTTCGTACTTTTAAACGTTTTGCACTTATTTTTTATTTATGGCTAACAAACGAAAATTTGAGGAAGGAAATTATCTATTAATGTTAATACGTAATCAGTAATTAAATTATGTGATTGCGACATATTAATATATTATTTTCAACCCTTCTGCATTGGCTTGTCTTAATAAAATTATCCGCAACATACTGCCAGGCGCTATATCAAAAGTTTGTTATATCTAATGATGATTATATATAAAGAATCTTCTACTAATCGATTTATATACGCAATAATTATTATGCTTAATAATATATCTACAGAAAGTTTATTATACGTAACGTAAATAGATTTCAAGAATTTTATACGACTTTAAATGTATACGAAAGGTTTGTTAGGTTAAATAATTATTATTTAAACGATTTTATGGGTTAGAAAAGTATGATTTATGATTTTTATCTTTCTTGATAATTATACCGACCAAAATTATATATTTCGTTGGTATTTATTCAAAATAATATATATATTGTTGTTCTGTCTTATATTACTTACCCGAGTCAACATTCATTACGTTTGAGGTACATTGGACATTGGTATGTACGAACAGTTTGCAGCGTTTTGAAGAGGTTATTTTAATTGTGCATGGAACGACATCAGTATAAGGGTGTCATTTAACGTAAACGAATTAAAAATCCAACTTAAGCCGTTAAGGCTTGGCTCTACGTTTTTATTTTTCAAAATCTGTCAAAATTGATTCAAAAGTTGTCCGTTCTTTTCCGCTAGGTTTGTAGTAATGTCTAAATGCAATGCAGATAGAGTTAACAATATATAGAGGTTACGGTATGAAAACCATGACGTAATGAAAAGTATCTCTAGTATGTTTACTTTTTTTGTAACATGTTATGTTTTTGTAAAGAATTGAAAAAGGTCATGTGACGTAATCTATTAGTTACGTTATGTTTTTGAAACTGAGACTTATCAAGCCTACTAGTTCAATGAACCAGAGGTATTAGCTTTCAATAAGAAATCTGAGCAATGACTAACATTCTGGAGGGAAGTCTAGAATGTTCGAACTTCATAATGAAAGATCAATATTTATTAGTTTGAGCCAACGACACGTGCAGAAAAAAATCGCGATCGGTTTTTTTCTAATATATTTTTTTATTATCATAAGATATTCATAATATCTCTTAATAATCGTCATTGTTTTGTTGCACAATTGTTGACGTCAAATGGTTACTTACAGCTAAGTTTACTACCGCTTCCAAAGCGCTAGTGCAGAAGAAGCGGTAACAAACTGCACTGCAGCATTTTCTTCAAGGCGTCAACTTACAAATAAATTAATACTTAAAGTTAATATGGACAGAGAATACATTGTTTGTTATGTCATATCATAATTTAAACTAGTAGTTCGCCACGAACTTAGACCTCGCGATTATTATTTCAAAATAATGTACCTGATTTGGATGAAGTGTAGGTTTACCGATATGCGGATTCATAGTTGTGACCTAATTTCCAAAATAGTTGCCAATAATGACTTTCGATCCAGCTCTGAAATGTCAGGAGCATTCCAACAATACAATCCTATGGATATGAAGTCTACCGTGATTCTGAAATTCAGTTCTGTACCAGTAGCCTTTCACCGAAAAACGACCCATCATTTTTTAAATGACAAAGTCAGCTCGTTGTTGGAAAAACCATAAAACTATTAATGGGTTTTCGTTTAAATGTTTATTTGTATTGCCATGGCTTTACGCTGCTTATTGGTTTCTTACTCTCTTCGTAAAGCTACTTTCCGGGCTTTGGTTGATGTTGATCTCTTGTTAGTTCGTAGCATAATTACTAATACTACTACAGAAGCACAGACAAGCAGCGATAGCGATTGAAAGAAAGTTCGCTCAACAAAATTGCTAAATTTAATAAACAAGCCAAGAATCAATCAAAGTAAGCAAAAACTGAAAAAAAAACTAATCATAAAATAAGCAAAACTCTTTCATTTTAAGTCGGTTAAATACGATAAAATTTATAGAACTACTTAAGAAACTCAAAATAATAACCATAATAGTTATTCAGAGAAATTACTTCGTGGACCCCAGGAGGCAAATGTATTTTTAAGAAAGTTGATAAGTAACCCGGACTGAATTCACCCTTAAATAATTTCAGTATATATTGTAAGAAGGCTTAGTCAGCTAGACTTTGCGAGTAATCCTAAACCCGTAAGTATAACATATAAAAAAGTTGTTCAGGTAAAAAAGTTGTTCAAATAAAAAAAAATAGTTTTTATAATGGCAACAAAAAAGTCTAATGACATTTTTGAAAATATTTTGATGGCGAATTTATGACAGTTTTAAAATTTTAAACCCCCATATTTCCGCCATTATGAAAAAAATCGAAAAACTGGCTCGACAAAAAAATTCTATTAGGTTGCTGAACCTGCTTACAAAATTTCATGAGAATCGGTTAAGAAATGCGACCTGTAGGCGAGAACAGACAGACCGATAGACAGACAGACAGACGGACAAAAGAATTTTTGGCTAATCTCGAAACTGAGACGCTTCGCTCGCTTCGCTCGCTCGGTCAATTAAATTTTTAAAATTTCAAGATTTTAAAATAATGTCAAGTTGTAGATTTAGTTTGTACAAAATGTACCAAATTATGAACATTTGCGTGTACCGATATAACAAACCTTTAAGAGGGACCCGCGCCAAGCTCAAGCCAGACTTTTTTGTCTTTAAGGTAGTCATCGGTCCTATAATAAGCCTTCTCACAAAGTACTTTCTTTACATAAGTTTTGAATTTTTTGTCTGGCATATCAAGGACCGATTGTGGCAATTTATTATAAAAAAGTATTCAGTTCCCCATGAACGTCTTACTAACTGTTTTGAGCCTATAAAACGGTGCAAATAATTCATTCTTATTACGTAAGTTTCTATCGGTCATATCGCTTACTTTATTGTATAAGGAAATATTTTTCCTTACAAACATTATGTTTTCAAATATATACTGCGATGCCAATGTAAGTATATCAATTTTCTTAAATAATTCTCTAAGTGAGTCTCTTGGTCCTAACCATAAATAGCACGAATTGCCCGTTTTTGTAAAATAAAAATAGTCTGAATACCGGCTGCACTCCCCCACAATAGTATGCCGTAAGACATTACACTATGAAAATAACTAAAGTACACTAGTCTAGCAATTGCTACATCTGTCAATTGTCTTATTCTCCTAACAGCATAAGCCGCAGAGCTAAGCCTATTAGAAAGTTTAGTTTTATGAGCACTCCATTGAAGTTTTGAGTCTATTGTAATTTCTAAGAAGGTAGTACTTTCAACAAGATCGAGTGTTTCACCATCTAGCATTATGTCAACGCAGGCCTGCCTTTAGCATTGGCAGAAAACCAATCAGAAATGGAAGACAAGGTGCTGTTCACTGCGCTGGCGTTTGTGCTATGTCGATCTATTTTAAATATTAGTGAGGTGTCATCAGCAAACAGCACTATGCCAGCCTGTTTTTCAACCATATAAGGCAAGTCATTGACATAAACCAAGAAAGGGAAAGGTCCAAGAATAGAACCTTGCGGTACGCCTATTTAAACATTAGATCCGTGCGATTTTATGCCATTTAAATCAACAGTTTGATGCTTATCTGTTAAATAAGATTCTATTAGTTTAATTGAATTATCATCAAAACCGTATTGACAAAATTTAAGCAAAAGTGTCGGATGATCTACGCAATCAAATGCTTTGGAGAGATCATGAAATGATCCAATTCTATCATTTTTGTTCTCCCATGCATCGTATATATGTGTAACGAGTGCTACTCCCGCATCGATGGTCGATTTCCCGCCAGTAAAACCGAATTGTTGGCTATGGAACAGGTTGTAGGTTTTGAAGTGAAGCAGCATTTGATTGAGCATTATATTCACTTTAAATCTAAATATTTCAGACACGGACCCCTAAATCGTAAAATGGTGTTTCCAAGCTCATAATATTTTTAAAAGACCTATTTAACGATACCCCACATAATGTGTTTGTAGTGAAAAAAAATATTGACTTCCTCTTTACAAGTATGGCAGCTACCCTAAAAAAAAAATATTTCCATATTTTATTTTACGCCTTTTTCGCCATGATTAATATACATATCCATGCCAAATTACAGCTTTCTAGTACTTAAAGTTTCTGAGTAGGACCGCGGACGGACAGACAGACAGACAGACGAACTGGCGAAACTATAAGGGTTCCTTGTTTACTAGGGAACCCTCAAAACCTAACCAAACCATATCAATTAGTCAGCCAGTCAGTCAGTGGTAAAATATGTACTGTACGTGTATATTTCTCGAAATCTAAAAGTAAATAAATCCGAAGAGTATTATCTATAGATAAGTTTATTTGGCTATTATAAAATTAATTTATTGCCACAAAACTGGTAATTAAATAAAAAAAAAATATTATTAATTGATACTGTATGTACATTACTTATATAAAAAAAATCTATGCCGACCATGTCTGTCACGTAATCAATCTATGCCACGCTATACTTTGTAGTGATGGCATTAACGGCTATTTCAAAATAATGAATAACACTGCTACATTATTTGCCAATAACTGTTATTGTAAACTGTTATTGCTATCCTGTTATTTTTTATAGTCAAATAGTTCATTCATTTTTTAAAGATAACAGCTAATACTGAAATAACAATGAAAGGTATGTTATGTTATGTATTACGTCGTGAGCTGTTAATTTATAATAAAAAGTCAAAGAACTTCCCTTTATACTTTGCACAGGCTTAGGAGTCTTAGGACTGGCAGATTTTTTTTTTTATTATGTAAAATAAATTAATTGTCAATTACGTTATAGTAACAGGTGAGTGAGTGAGCATTATAGGAAATATGGCTACAACAGCGCGAATTTTTAGTGCTAACTGCTAACATGCACGATTGCGACGCGGAACGCCTGTCCTATAACGATAGCGCATGCACGGCACGGCAACAGGGCGTAAGATCCAATAGCAATAACAGGCAATAATGAAAGCTCATTATTTCAATATCCAATAACAGTGTTATTCATTAATTGAAAATAATGCGTTATAGTAACTGCTATTGTAATAATGATCACCACTAATACTTTGACACTTCCTTTGACATTATGACAAGTGACACAGTGTAAGAAAGTTACTCGCACGTTTGTTTACAGACTGTTCGACCCATATATATTCGTGATATTATTCTAGACTGTGACAATAATTTTACGAAATCAAATGTCATTTTTTTGTGAAGAGCGACGCGTCCTTGCTTCGTGAGGCCCATCGGCCATCTGACAATTTGATGTATTACTGTCAGAAATCTGTGCAACAAGAACAGTTTATTTAAATACACTCACGAAAAAGCGAGACGGCAAGTGCAATATTTTTCAGGAAGGCAAAAGGGCTTATATGACTGAAATCTAAAGCCACGCAAAACTGATCAATTATAGAAAAATGGCTCTAAAATTAAAACTAAAGCATCAAAAAAAAATTTGTACCACAATTTTGAAGATTACATAATTACTAATCTGCATAAAAAGTTTCAAAGCTGAAGTCCCTCTTGTTTGTGAGAAATTAGACCGTATATGTTTTGGTAGAGGTGTTTTTGATGAGCAAGTTTGTGTTACAAAAATTAGCTAATCGTGTTTCCACAACCACAATTATGCTAGAAAAGCGTCCTAGTATGCTATTAGCAAGTATCAGTTTTAAATTTCTGATATTCGCTGAGAAATAAGAAATAGATAATGCCCATTTTCACGGTGCGTCCCCTTAATGTATTAAACGTATGTAATTGGACATCCTTTTAAAAATGTTGTGTAAAATTAGGTACGTATTCAGTAGGGTATACAGTTTTATGGACCACTAACTAGGTACATATTTATAAAACGCTTGTTTATTACTATTTGGTAAGCACAAAAAACGTTAATAATACGTTTTCGTGCTTACCAAATAGTCCAATAAAACAAGCGTTTTATAAAAATAAATATAAATAGATCAATACATAATAGTTTAATGAGGAACAAGTAAAAATGCAATAAAACATAGAGGCGTAAATTCTATTATGTATTGATTCCGCCGCCGGATAAATAGTAATTGACTTGTGAATTTGCAGTCGCAAATCTCGATCTAATTATCTCGTAACGGAAACGCGCAGAGCGGCAACGAAACGAGGTTTTTGTTCGTAGCACTCGATGTTATCTCACCGAAGTTTCCAAAACAAGCGATCTCCATTGCCCGTATCTTGATCAGGTGACGCAACAAAACATAAAAAGCCAAATTGTACATCTTTTTTCAGTTAACAAATCCGTCTTGACGAGGGTTCACTGTTTTTTCGGGAAAAGTGGAAATAAGAAAGATATAACAGCAAATCCTGCTAGATCACGTTCAGGATCTCGATTTTGTAGTAACAAAGCCTTCTCGATGCTCCCATATACCTCCTTAGCTGGAATAATTAATGCTTATACACATTCCGTTAAAGTACCTTTTAGTTTTAGGAGAGTCAGGGTTATTTTGTTTGATTTCATTATGTGTCTAAATTTTTAAGAATAACTAAAGATTCTTTAGTTATTCTTAAAAATTTAGACACAAAATGAAATCAAATAGAAGCTAATCAATATTATCTACCCAGGTATTTTTTACTAAAGAATACCTGGGTAGATAATATTGATTAGCTACTATTATTTAAAACTTTTTTGTAGAGCACTATGTATACCTGACTAATGTGTGCTAAGTACTTAAATACTTGATTTGACTGTATTTATATTTGACGACTTCCGTGGCGTAGTGGTCACAATGCTAGTCCGCCACCCAGAGGTCCCGGGTTCGATTCCCGGTCAGGGCAAGTTGGAAAATGGCCTTTTTCAAATTGTCCTGGGTCTTGGATGTTTATCTATATATGTATTTGTTATAAAATATAGTATCGTTGAGTTAGTATCCCATAACACAAGTCTCGAACTTACTTTGGGGCTAGCTCAATCAGTGTAATTTGTCCCTATATATTTATTTATTTATTTTATTTATTTATTTGTCAAAAAAAAATTGTGCGTCATCCATTTTATAACTGACTCTCTCTGAGTTTGGATTTATGCATCGAAAGTAAATGAATAACTTGATGATAGACACGTTATTTTTTATTTTACTTTAAAAAAAAAAATTATCCGGTGGACTTAGGCCCAGGGCTTTTTCTACCAGTCAACCCACATGATGCCGAAAAAAGCTAACTTGGACAACATGGCACATCCTTATTAAATGTTTTAAAATTGTACAAAACAGATTAAACCATAATTATATTATATATCTATAAATTCATCAACATACATGTAAACAATACACAAATATTTCATAAATTCATAAACCCATAGAGTACATAAATAATCTATGACAGTTGGTGAAGATAATGAGCGCGGACAGCTCTTTTGAACGCTTGGCGACTTCTTGCTTGAGGATATCAACGGCAAGGGCGTTCCATACGTTATTTTGTTTACTTCCATATAATTTCATTAGTTGTAGCACCTGGCTACCTTTTAGGGTATTTCATCTTAATACTTTATGCCTGGCCCTAATTAACAGGTGTGGTGCAAGGGCACGACCACAGCCCACCATTATTGTGGTCCACGGACCGTTCTCACTAACACCTGGTGTTTTACCTCGTTTGATTTAGGAAAACTCTCCAAACGTAAAATTAATTTTGAGAAAACAAAATTTTCGTTTAATTAAAATGTCGTCATTTGCATTCCCTTTGCAAATAAAATGCTAAAGTGCTAAGAAATAATTGGAAAGTCTTCACAAAATAGGCTCTAATGTGAATGAAACCTGAATAGTGTGTTATGTTCACATCACACATCTTTTACTATTGTATGAAAATGAAAAAAAAACAGTTGTTCCATAAAAGCAACGTATTTCATATATGTACCTATATATTTTATGGAACGGCAGACTTTTTGTTTATGTTTGAGTATCTATGGGAAACTAAATATTTTCAGATTGACGAAGTGTGGGTATCTACATAGCTGTAAATAAAATGAACCAGAAAAACGACGCGCGTTTGATGAAAATAAAATGTAATCTGTATGAATAGTTAGTTCAACTTTTATCATAACAACGCGAATATAACAAATTTGTACCAGCGTGAGAAACTGAAATTAGTGGGTAACATTAATATGTCAAACATCAATAATATTTTTTTTCAGTATCAAAACTTATTTTCAAGCACATGGATGTTTGGCGCACTTTGTAAGTATAGGATACCTGAGTTAAGTGCCTTTGCTTGTCTCTCCCAGTAGGTAACAATGATTTTATTTCCAATTAAAAGGCAAAGCACATACTTATGTTTTCCTTGTATGTACCTCAGACCAAATAAAAAACGTATAGAGATGTGCCGTCTGGTGACAACAGAGTAGAATACGTCTTGTCACCACAAAGTCAAAATCATTAATTTATCTTTGGATATTTGTATCACTTGGTAAATTGTAGGGTTCCGTAACCAAAGGGTTATAATTGGCCAAATGCGTGTCGGGCCACGGGTAATGTAGGGTTTCGTAGTCGCGAATGCTTTGAACTTTGAGTTCATGCCACTAATATAATCGAAAAACAAATTTTCTATTGAATTTGTACGAAATTTTCCTTCGTTAAATATACTACAGCTGTGATTTTTTTAACGTGTCCCTATATAACCGTTTAGGTTGGGCACTTAAAACTAACAAAAATTTACAATTTGAAACCAAATATTTCAGAAACGGATCCCTAATTAATTCCAAAAATTGTGTTCACAAACTCACAAAAATTTTAAAGGAGCTATTTATTCAACGCTGGTAAAGAAAAAGAAATGATTTCCACTTTACTTGTATTGGAACAAGACTAAAAAATTTTTTTTTCAACTTTAATTTTTTGACATAGTTAATATACACAGTAAAAGCTTTCTTGTTCTTATAGTCTCTGAGTAAAACCGCAAACGAACGGACAGACATAAGGGTTCCTTGTTTACTACGAAACAATAAGGGTTCCTTGTTTACTACGAAACCCTTTAATTTCCTACCTTGTCTCTCCCACGGGTGTCGTAAAAGGTGACTGAAGGAAGTATATAGGTAACATATCTTCAGAACAATGACATAATACTCTACCCCTCACCACTACACTACACTACAACTAACCCGCCTGCCCAGTTCGCTTCCCGAGTCTTTAACATGGTAGATACTAGTTTGTTTAACTCTGAAGAGTGATGATGATTTGTTGTTAACAAATTAATATACATAGAAAATCGATAATGCCTACATACACAATGCGTAGAGATAAGAATAAGAGTTGCTCCTGTTTGTTTTTGCAAGTTTGACTTGTTTTAAATCGGCAATTTATAATTTCCCGCCTCCCCTTGTTGGCTGGTAACGAAATGCCAGCGTGTTTGTGTACCCGCTTCCCGGCGTCTTATCTCAGAAACCGCCTGTTTACAAATCGTGATCGTATCGTGTAGAGCGGCTGTTGCGGATGCCACGTAGCAAATTCAATTAGTTTATTGATTGATTACGCTAACTAATGGTATAAGGTCATGCATTTATACGCAAAATGACCTAGTAAGTATTATTTATATAGTAGTATATTGTTATAGTTTTCCAAAATAATAATCTATAGCATAGCTTAATTTTGTTTTTTTTTTCGTTAAACTATTTTGTCCAAATGTTCATAAGTTTGGAAAATTTACCGGTGGACTGGACTTGGATGGTGCTCTTGCTTGGCTCTAAATGTGTCCCATACCAGTCCAGGTCCTATGCTTATTTCTAAATGGCAGTCGCAGATGCCTTGTGACTGGCAAATAAATAAAAAATTAAAACTGTGAGGTCTCTAAATGTCTCGTTTCCAGAGCCGTAAAATAAGCAAAAAATGAAAAAATATCTTATTCCGAAAGGACTTTAATTTTATTGAAGTATATAGGTGCAGTTGTGAGTTTTGTGCAATTTCTATTTTATGTCTAATAATGCATAAAGCAAACAACAATCACAATGTCACGTTTTGGTGAATGTAATCAATATAATAGAGAATAGAGAGACAAGAATATTAAATCTATCTGTGTCATGAAGGAGCCGCGACCCGTCCACCCACCAGCTTAACCCACCAGTGGGTGAACTCCCCACTTATTTAGGGCATTTCACGAATAGTTTTAATGCCCACCGATCCTACACCTTACGTTTCCGTAAGCTCCGAAAGAACACGTCTCTAGTTTCGTTTGGTACACAAAGAGAAGATATTGAATCAATCGAGATAATTTGGTTGTCCGGCACTAGCTCTACGTATCTAATTCTTTGTGGGAAACACTTTATTGTTTTCATATTTTTCTTTGGGTGCTTTTGCAACTCATATATCTCTCTACCCCAAAAGATAAAGATGAAAAAGATAAAGAGAAAAAGACGTGATGTATACTTTTCTTTACATCCAAGAGCGAGATGAGATGTTTCAATTTATTATGGGAGATTGGATTATTTTTTCCGTTATTCTTGCGGAATATACAGTCAGGGCAGATAAAAGTGACCCTCTTACCTTAGCGTCATGGACTAAACTTTATATAAAACCGCATATTAGAAAAAAATACGCTTAAAAATATATGAATAAAATAAAAACAGTCCTTTAATATAAAGCTGTTTCACAACTGCGGAAAAACATGTGTTTCGTTTGGCACAAAGAGAATTGAATCAGTGGAGGATAATTTGGATGTTCCGTTCTAGCTAATTCTTTGTGGAAAATTATCAATTTACGTTTTATGCTAGCGATTTTGCTCTGAACGGCGCTAGTATGCATTTTTGTACGACTCGACGATGGTCTCATCATTATCATCATTTCAGCCGCAATCGTCCACGGCTGGACATAGGCCTCTCCCAAGATTTATAAAAAGACCGATCCAGCGCCTTCCACCGACGGTTATATGTGCATATAGGTAATTTATTTGCAAAAATTCTTCCTTTATTAAAAAAGAAGATAGAATTTCTACTTCTGTAAAGGAATTTTAGACTAGATTAGCGCCGGGTCTGCGGTAGAGCAAGAGGGGGCTTTGCTTTAACCAGATGGCAAAGCGTGCAAGAATGCCAAATGTGGAAATATTTTTCATCATATTAAATTTGGTGATGTTCATCGAGGTACAGGTATTTTAATTCAATTGCAGAATTTTGCAAGAATAGTTGATTTTTGTAGGTATCAATTATTACTAGCATATACTTACTAAAATACAATGTACTTACATGTAAGTAGTTATGTTTCAATTTCTTTGCATTCAGATTTCCACCGGAAAGGGTCATCTTTCTTAGTTCCTGAAATAAATATATATACTTAAGTGTTTGTAACATTTTGTGTCAGTAAAACATACACTATGCGACCCCTGTGTCCGCAGGCCAACGGTTTTCAGCAAAGACGTGTTGAAATGTCAGCAGGACGACAAATACCTTTGTTCAAACCAGTCCAGATTACTTTAGGGTTTAATGTGCCATGTGCGTGTTGTAGCGCACGATGCTACCAAATTACGACCCGATTTATTTCCACTAAGTAGATGTTAAGGTTGCCACAGAGAATGTTTGATTTAAAGAACGCGTAATAAGCTAGAAAAATATGATTTACAAAATGTCGCTAACGATAATAGTGTACAATTTGGGTATCCAGTTACTATAAAATAATCATATCTATTTTATGTAAAACCGATATTACTTTAACTACGTCATAATTATAACTTTAACTATCTAATAATTAGTATAAACGTAGCGTAGACAAAATATAGGTAGCTGCTATGCCGTGGCAAATCGAAGACCATTATCACAGAATTAATATTAATACTTACGTACTGACGCTACATTACGAGTACTTCTATTTCTATTAAAAATAATGTTATGGTTTCTTGCATTACTTAAAGTACAGGTGCTATAAGACAAAATATGCGTTAAAAATACAAGAAATAAAATCTGACATAATAAAGTATACCCTGCTCGACTATAAGAGCCCGCCTGAGCAAAGGATTGACTCTGCATCACGGCTTTGCAAATTACCGCCCTCGCTGCTTTAGATAATATTATTCAAACAACTAAATCCTACACTATTAAACTACTAAGGATTACTATTAATCACGTCAAGATGTTTACCCTCATCCCACGTCAGTTCAGCGGGAATTATCTAAGTCGAGATAAATAGGAGCGTCGCTTTCTCGCGCCATTCACTCCCCAGTCGGGCGCTGTTTGAAAATCTCTTTCGTAATAGAGTTAGAATAGACCTGAATAATCTTGTCTATAAGTGAATCAATTTACAACAAATCAATGCAAATCAGATCCTCGGACAGTGCCGAGACTGCCGAGCACTCTCGCGTAACCTCTTTAACTAGAATACAGATCGACACCGAGATATAGAACAGCCCCAGCTTTATAGCCATTTTAAGATGTCAATTTGCAACAAAACTTCAAGAAAGTTGTATTGGGACATAAAACAACCATAAATCCTCCCCGTCTATGCCTGCAGTCGTTTATTTGCAATAGGCTTTTGATCTCATTTTTAAGGTTTAATATTTTTAATAAAAATGTAATAGAGACGTTGTTTGTATCTATGTTGTTTGAGCATATGAATAACTTTGCTAAATAACGCACAGTATGGTATAACAAGTATGTAAGTTATTTTTTTAGCCAAATAACCAAACGTCATTGTTACAAACAGCGAGGTGGGAAGCTACATAAACTCGCTAAAACTTGTTGAAAAATGTTTTTAAAGATTCAGTACAAAATAACACCTGGTCCAGCTACAAGGAAGTGGTAACTTTGTTTTATTACATGGTAAATAAATAATTTATAAAAATAAATTTACAATACACACATGTGTGCTTATTTTTCTTTGATATTTTATGTAATAGTCCCATCCATAGTTATTAAAAATAGTAACAAAGACGACAATAACGATATTAGGAGAATCCAATAGGAATGGATTAAAACAATGGCTTGTGATATATACTCGTATGAATCGTATGTAATAAAAACATGGTGGCAGGGTGGCAGTGCAAAGTAATATATTTAAAAATAAAACTGAAAGTAAGTGACAAACACGTTGAATGCAGTTTTTAACAATAAACGTGTAGGTGGTGGGGTAGTTGTGAAATTATTTTCGACGCAAAATGTGCAGCGTTTCCTACCTCAACCAGATATTGCAGATCCAAGCTGTTCCCGACGTGTATTGTGCTGTGGCGAATTCTGTAAATTGCTTTTCGTGACGATAAAATATTTTAATCTGATTGGTGGTCTGTAACCAATTAATGGCGGCTTTAAATTTGCGCGAAAAACTGCTAGCGTTTCTGCCAATTTGGCTTCTCATCCTTAAATAAGGTTAAATGATGAGCTTACTAATTATATTTATCAAAAGGTCTTGATTTTCAAGTAAACTTTAGTTTTAAAAAGATGATGATAATTTTGTTTAAAACTTTCTTGTACACCTATGTTCTTATTATTTAAAGCACTATATGTTATAATGTAGTAGTATAACTTAGATTTAAAGATAATTGGACCTTAGTGGTTACAATTATTATATTAAACAAATCTAAGAAATAAAGTACATTTGACTTTTAAGTAAAAAGAAAAAAGTAAGTACTTTATTATAAAATTATGAACTCTGTTTGACTGTACCACTATTAGGTAACAAAGCAAAGTTGCAAAGAAATTTTTTATGCAATGCAAGTGAACAATAAGAAAATATTTTTCCATATTCAATATAAGTTTTTTGTACAAAAGTTTGATGCAGGTTAGTGCATTTATATTCATAATTCAATTTTCAACTCAGTAATAGTATAATAAAATACTCGTATCAAGTGGAGGTCCATAGTCTCTGTCTACCCCTGTGGGAAACAGGCGTAATATTATGTATCTATGTCTGTATGAAATATAAACATCTTGTAGAGTTCGTATAAAATACTAAAATATTAACAAGCAAATTTTGAGGGAGCCTCGTGCAAAATTGCGCACCAGTGCACGGCGCGGTTGCAAAATGTGATGTGGGATTTATGCAATATTATGAGAGAACATTCTTCGTTATGATTATTTGATTCTATTTTCAATTGGAGACATGTACCTAGTTGCTTTTTTTATTGGTACTAACATATAGTTATATCAACTTATATTTTAGTGATGTTTTTTTGCTTTTGGTGAAACAGTTTTAATTTCATCATCATCATCATCATCATCGTTATCAGGTCTTTTAGTCTCCACTGTAGAAGCACGACTCTCTGTGCCACCAAAGTCATACTTGGCCAGAGCAGCCAGGGGATTTTGGATTACACTATCCTCGCTCGCCAGACGTATTGGAGAGATCTCATTGATGTTTATAAGCTTTGTTAGGCTTGTATTTCCTAAGTCGCCTTCTACGACATCCACGGGAGGACTTGGAGTGGGCCACTCCAAATCCTCTTCTACTCTGTCGGAAACCACACGGCTAAAATTTAGTAGCTACTAGTTAGTACTGTTATATAGTATAAGAAAATAGATAGACATTAATATTTATCGCGAAACCCCAAACAACAATAATTTACAATATATTTTACGAACCTAATTTAGAATTTAACATCAGATAAATCTTGTAATAAAAAAAGACTAGGGTTAACATCACTAAGTTTTGTTCCAATTTCTTGAACTGGCCGACAAAGACGCCGAATCGTAAGTTTGCAGTTTAATGTCAGGAGTATTCGCTTTAGAGAAGTTCTTAAAATGATGGAAGCAAAGAATAAACGAGGTACCATTAAAGTACGAGTATATTTGCATATCACATTCTACAGGCGCTCGTAAGTACGCATACCTACCTAAAGAAATCAGACGCTGTACTAAGCGGTATTTTTACTAGCCCATTTATTATCATAGCTGTCCAAAAAACTTGTACTTTTTGTGAAAACTGAATTGCACAAGTGCGATGAATTTTAATAAGGCCATCTTTTATGATTTCGTATTCACAGTCGGTAGCTCCTTGGCTAAGAATTGATTTATGCTATTACACTTATAAATGGCATTTATTTTAAATGTAAGAATGGTGCATGTAGACCTGCACTTTCTTAGTTGTATTATAAAATAAAAGCATAAAGGTATGATATAAAGACCAAGTCTGTCTGCGACCACGAAGGATGTTACTCCTATTCGAAACGTTAGATATAACAAAAAAAAGTAGCTAAGCACCGTTTAGATATTGTATATACATTTATAACGTGATCAAGGCGCGACCTCGCCCAAAGATTTCCAAAATGAACGATCTATTTTTCTACGTTTGTTGGCGTTATACCTAACGCCTGTGATATTACCGCAGCTGTCACGGTGCACAATGTGTACCATTAAGGGTCCTCCCCGCGCTAACGACCTTGAAAACACAAAAAAAATAATTTCTCTTTTTGTAAGTGAGATTATCAGAAACCCTCGTACAACTTTTTAGCTAGTATCCTTAAGTTTCATTAGAACCTCGAAAATCATTGAAATAAAATACCCTGAATTTTCCTTTGCAAAAAATACTAAAAACGGCCATTTTTGACTCTTTTTGTAAAGGTTTCTAAACCGGATAGTATTTCAATGACTTTCGAGGTTCTAATGAAACTTCAGGATACTAGCTAAAAAGTTGTACGACGGTTTCTAATAATCTCACTTACAGAAAGAGAAATTAATTTTTTTGTGTTTTCAAGGCCGCTAGCGCAGGGAGGAGCCTTAAGATACCTTATGGCTTTATTTTACAAAGCTTTCCAAACGACGTGTACGAACATCTTCATTAAGAATTTTAAAGTAGTGGCTCGGTGAGATGTAGACTCGCGAGTCACCCCCAACCCGTTGAAGTTTTTCGGATAATAAAGTTGTTCATGCTCCGATAAACTTCTGGTAACAAAAAAGTGATGAATGAAAATGATGCTTTTTAGGTTTTCAACCTCAACTTAAAAAAATCAAATAGAAAAAATCTAAATACACAATTATATGTTTTGTAAATATTTGACCGGCTCACAAAATTTTATGAGAATCGGTTGAGAAATGCAACCTGTAGGCGAGAACAGATAAAAATAGCTAAATCAACTGATCTTCCTCCATGAGCAATATTGGATGAAAGTGGGGGGTATACTGTTCATCCTGTTCCAGCTCCAGTTTCTACAATTCTTCTTGAAATTAGAAGGGTAGACTCGAAAGCATTTTTTGACTAATATCGAAACTGACGCTAGCTTGGTGGGTCAATAATCTTATGAAAACGCCGTATCACCTATTCGTGAAAGAAAAGCAAGTTCTCTAAAACGTATAACTATAGTTTTTGGAAGTGGCTTGGTTGAGAAAGATTACTTCAGTTAAAGTTTGCAGCGAATAAACCATTGGTAAGTAAATAAAGCTGACGCCGCGAGCTGCAACTCCACAAGACCGGCTGTTCATTTAAAGAGTTGTCTAACTCTCCGCTTAAGTTTATCTTAGGGCTCCGCGTCAGTCAGCGTGACGATTTAACTTTAGTGCATCATCTTACGGTTACGTAACCACTTCTCTATTTAACAGAAGCTTAATACACAAAAATTAGATTGATATTGGAAAACATCAATCTTTGGGGTTTACAGTCTAAGTAATTTTATAATGCTTAGATTTTGCACACACTTAATTACCTAATTAATAACTTCATAATTTTTTTATTGTGACAAATAGGCTTTGATGAATCTCATGGGTGACTACAAGAGGCATTGAAATACCTATCTTGATCTTCTCCATGGGATACGGAAAGGACCATCCCAGATTTTATGGACAATCCTAGATGTCATTACGATTATTAGTCCGGTGGTGCTAGGTTTTCAGGTTTCAAGAATATTAAAGATTTCGATTTTTCGTATATAGATTCTAGACCACTTGACCCTCGCAATATATGACGTAGTATCATCTACCATGTGTGGTAAGGTAGAAATTTAGGTATTTGTCTTTTTGAACATTATAAAACCAAAAGTAAATTACAGATAAAATTTTAACTTTTATGACAATAATTACGTGGTGTCTGATGTTAGTCTGACTAATAATAGTAGGTTGTTGCACTTAGCTGAAAATAAGTTATTACTGCACGAGTGTTTATTTGGAGCCACCGAGGGCTCTAAAAAGCACGAGTGCAATAACATGTAAGGTGCATATAAGGTGCTTTTCTTTCAAAACTGCAAAAAAAGTAGGTGGAAAATAAAACTGAAGAGAAATTACAATTATGTGCGACTTTTGCGGCAATAGGTTTTCTATAACGGTTTTCACTTCGCTTCGAATTGTTTCTGGTGTTAGAGGTGATCAAGTTGTAATACTACTTGATGATTAAATTGTTTCCAAATTACGTTGGTACTTTTATTAGGTTTAGCAACTGTACGCTCATTTTTTTTTTAGTGAACATTTGTTGTTTACATTCCTTTTGTGACATGTGACACCAATGGTCACGCGATTTAAAAAAAAACTAAACAGTGCAGTAAAGAATTTCCATATATTTTTCTGCTCTAGTGCAGAAATTCTATTTATGAAACGCGGAGTAACCTAAACGTATGATTTTTTCCATCCAAAAAATCGTTCGTTTAGTGACTCCGCGTTTGAAAAATAGCACATCTGCAAAGTTTCGCTTTGTGAGGATATGTAATGCAGTTATGATAGAATTTCAGGTAGTAGAAAGAAAAAGTTTTTTGTGTTATCCTCTGGCCACAGGATCGGTGTCATTTCACGAATACCTATTCCTTCAGCTTCGCTTAAATAGCTCTTTAAGAATATTAAAATGAAATAAATAGCTAGTACACTTACACGCTATGTTAAACTAATATTTGTGTTTCAAATACACGTCGTCAAGCTAAATATGTCAAATGCCTTTAGAACTTGTAAAATGTGACACCAGTGATGGCCCTTTACATTGCTCTTCATCTCTAATAAAATGAAAGTTTATTCGGGATTTATCTTAAGTTACAATTTGTTTAAATTAATCACGATGTTAATTACAGGGGAAATGATATTAGCCGGGTGTTCCGAGCCCGTGTTCCGACGTTCTGAGTGGACGTAGCGGAGATAAGGCACAGCGTGTTTTTTTTAAGGATCGGGTTTTAATTTACTGAGAGTAATTGTTGCTTTAGTAGCTGCATTCCGAGCGAAAAGATAAAGAAAATAAACAAAGGTCCTGTTATTTCCCCGTGAAAGCCTCTCGTGACGAGGGTCGCTGGCTGTTATTCAGCATCGAAATGAAATGAGGGATAAAAACTAAATTAAATGCTAATTGGGCGATTCAACCGCGAAAAGGATCCGATAAAAGGTAGGTAATGCCCGTTGGTCCCTGTTATTGTCAGATTCGTTTTAAATGTCTTCAATAAATTACTGAGACATTTAATAAGCAGCAAAATAAAATTTTACCCATCTCAATGAACTAAAGGCCTAAAAATAGAATTAAAAAATAAATTACTCTCAAATTGACACTTTTGCACCTTATAAAAAGAGTTAACAATTAGATTAATCGTAGCTTGTCGTCTGAAAATGTCCTAGTAAAATAAACACTTGGATTAAAAAAGAATCATTTGCGATAAAAAATATTTCAAATCAAGTTACAAGTTTATTTGCCCAGGCAAATTAATAAATCACCGACTTTAAACGCCATCTAGTGATGAGTAGCGGAATTAGATAAAGAAGTTTCCAACAAATCAAATCAGACACTTTTTTCTAAACGTCAAAACAAGCATTTTATAAAGGATTGGTATGAAATAAAGACTTATGACGTCATAGTTTCTTAGAGTCAAATAGCGCTCTTAATAACAGTTTTTCCGCATTATTAAATCTTATATCACGTTGATAATGGATATGATCAATGAGAAGTGACATTATTTTGTGACATTTTATTATTTTACCAGTGCCAAATAATTTATTTTTGACCCAGGAAACTTGCTTAATCCGGTAGCGTCATCTACCTATTATTTATTTTTTTGCTACGAAATTTAAAACTCCGACTTTCAAGCGTTAACCTCCAATAACTTTTAAACGGCTCAACCTATTTTAATCAAACAAGGCTACCACCGCAAGATGACCACCGCAAGAAAACTAGCTTTCACGTAAAATAACCGCATCGAAATCGGTCCAAATAATTTACAGCCAGTTTTCAATCTGCATATTCTCGAGCGCCTGTCGTCATTCGGCTAAAGGTGAGTAATTCTAATAGGATACGCTGTAGAAACGGCTACAACTAGACAAATACGAAGCCGAACCTTTCATTTACGTAATAACTGGTAGCTGGAGTAGCTGGAGGTTTTTCCCGTTTATTGGGTCGTTAGGATATAATTTCATCTCGTGTTTATGGCGCTATAAAAAGTTTGCTACGCTGATACAACCACTGTCAATTACCGGCGCCGTCTCCCCCGTGACTTCGATTCGGAAATTTACCTGTTCCCTTACCCGGTTCTGTAATTTATCGGAAACATCAACAGTGCTCCCGGGTTTAATGTATACCGGCTTTATGGAGCTGTACATTTATGACTCTGAAATGGAGCCTGCTAATTAATTTTATTTCAATAATAAAATTTTACGAATTAACTTATCACACCTTGTCTTGCCGCCTCACCGTTCACCAACCCGTACATCAACATAATTGTAAAGTCGGCTACAGACAGGTGCGTTATTCTCGACCAATTTTAGTGCACGTTTTTATTACAATATGTATTTTTCGTTTAGTATGTATTGGAATGCATGAAATTAGAAAACTACTGCGATAGAACTGCATGATTTAAGGTAAATAACATAATATGTTCTTGCTCTCTGTGTTATTCCGTTATTTATAACCCATACAATTTTATTTAGGATTCTTGTGCTAAAATCGCAATTTAATTAGTAGTACCTGGGCGACCGAGCTTTGCTCGGTTATATTTCAAACATTACTTAAATTTTTTGAAACTTGTCAAAAATAATAAATATTAAAAAATATATATTAACTTGAACATATAAAAAAAAACAATAGTAAGTCATCGAGCGGGATTCGAACCCGTAACACTCGTTTCTTGCCGTCCGCGACTTAACCCGCTGGACCATACGGACAGGGGCCAGCAGGACGAAATTAGCGACCAGATTCTGTGTGGAAAGAAAAACGAATATATGAGTTATCTAAACGTATCAATGTTAGTTGATATATTTCTACATTGCGTTAAGACACTAATAAGTTCCCAGATCCGCGTGAGACCTGTGTGTTATGTCAAAAGGAGGGGGGGGGGGGGGGGGGGGGGTCGTATTTTTGTAATCACTTGTTCTTGTAACATTACGAATGGTTTGCGCGAGTATTTCAAAACGGGCGCATTCTTGAATCGGTCGATTGCGAGGGATTAGCAACGAGTGGTCTTGACCACTCCTAATTTTGACATTGGCAGCGAACATATCAAAGAATCTTTTCATGGAGAATACGTTCGTATTCATACTGCTTTTTTACCAATGGTGAATATTCAGAAATTCATAGACGATTTATGGAGTTTTCTGTATTTTACGCGAGCGAGAGTTGGAAAACTACACTTTTTGTTTCGTGAAAAGAGGTGCAAATGCAGTGTCACTAAGCGAATGGTTTGTTGTATGGAAAAACTATGTGTTCAGGTGACTTCTTGTTTCAAAAATGGCATTTCAGCACTCTAGGAACGCAGAATTCTTAAAGTTAAATCGGATGCGTTTTACAGGTTTTATTAAAACACAGTTAAAACACAGTAATATGCGCAGCAGTCTTAAAGTTGTTTACGACCAGACTTGACTTCCTGTGAACAGAATGTGTGTGATTGTGAACCTTATAAAAGATAAATGATGACACAAATTAACATAAATCTAGTTATGATCGTGAGCACTAATACTAGCAAAGATTTTTTTACTAGCAGTTACCTATACGATGTTTAATTGTTAATTTTTGACTTGTAACTTTTTTAAAGCAATCGGAACGATAACTGATGATAAAGACAGTCATCTTCATTTGAGCGAAAATTTTTATTGTTACTTTTGCCATAAGCAAAGATAGAAAAAATAGGTGCCTATGAAATAATGGATATATGACATATAGAGCAGAGAGTAAAGTATCATGCTTTACTGCTCGCTTGCATTCGCGTGTCACTACGAGTTTTGTATAATATTCGTTACAAATGTTACAATATGCTGTACTCGTAGCTTTTGAAATACTATGACGACAGAATTTCACGTATAGATGCAGGAAATATGACAGATATTTTTCATGTGATGCAGCCACGCCTCTATAAAATACAGAGTGAACTGGTTTTTGCGAATATTTATAAAAAGCTCGAGTCTGAACTTTGACTATAAATAAACTAAGTGATTGTAAAGTTTTAAGAATTGTTCATCGAAATGAGGACACATGACAATCCTACTAATATTAGGTATAAATGCGAAAGTGAGTTTGTATATTTGTTTTTTTGTTACCTTTTCACGCTTCAACTACTGAACCGACTTGGATGAAATTTGGTATGGATATAGTTTGAGACTCGGGAAAGGACATAGAGTACTATTTATCCCAAAATTCTCACGGGGAGCGAAGTCCGCTGGCATAACTATTGACACATAAATTTTATTAGGAAAAGAACATCCAAAAACAAGAAGAAAAAATATTTGCTATATTTATAAGTTTATGTACGTTTAAAATTTGTCTAGAGAACATTCTGCGAAGCGAAATACATGTTACAAAGATTAAGGAAAATTTATCCCTCCAAAATCATTTTTATGTAAAGTAATGCCACGACGAGCTGGTATGTGGTCAATAAGTTATCAGTGTTAATATCCTAATTTTACATACCCTATAAACCACTAACTCTTATCATAGCGTAAGAGATCTGCGTGAATTCTTTGTCTTAAATCCTCTACAAACCCTACACCTTAGTCAAAATGTGTGGCCTGGTCGTTTCGTAAGAATGATGTAGATACTCTTTTGGGCTTATGAACAGAAAGTAATTCCTTCATGGAGTTAACTTTTGCCGATAGATTTTTATATTAATAATTACTAATTTAATAACTGTAAAGACACGGCCAAGCCACACGTTTTTTACTTAGGTGTAGCGTTTGTACAAATTAACTATGTATAGCTTTACTAATAATACCAGTGAATACCAAGATTCATTATCGCAATGTAATATTGATCCTTGTCCGTCCAAACAAAATATTGTTGTTTATATTAAAGCTACAAATTAAAAAGTCAGGGAGCTGTTGTATGAAAGGATGTGAGACGATAATGACACGTAGCCTCACATATCTCACGCAAATCTGCCAGTACCAAGATTGATGACCTCATTATGTGATTGATCCTTGTTACGTCGACATAGAATACTTTTTGTTATATTGTAGCTACAAAGTAAAAAGTCAAAGTGCTGTTTGTTTGGATTATAAAGATATCAGACGAAAATGACAAGTAACCTTAGGTACTTTCTTTTACGCAAATCCGCCGGTACCGAGATTAATGATCGCATTATGTGATTGATCCTTGTTACGCCGACGGAGAGTACTCAAATATTACTAAAAATTATAAAGTCTTAGTTGGATCATAAAAGGTGAAACAGTAATGACGCGTGACCTCACTTCTCTCACGCAAATCCATCGAAACCAAGATTGATGATCGTATTATGTGATAGATCCTTGTTACGGCAAGACAGAATACTCCCGTGTTATTTTATAGCTACAAATAAGTTAAAAAGATCATATCGTAACGTGTAAAAGTGTGCATTAATAAATATTTGATTCTTAATTTTCTTCTGATTGATATCGCATTTGATAGATTCTTGTTATGAAGAGATAGCTGACTTTTATACTATTAATTCGTACTTACTGGCGATTTTTAAGAAAATGATTAATACCTATGACTTATCTGGTTGATTTTAGCATTAGGTATTTAAAAAGTACACAGTACCTACATACTAATATTTGGAAAAAAGTTGGTTGAAGTAATGAGACCATCAATAACAGTTTAGTTTAGCTTACATGAAATAAAATAAAAACAAAAAAGGAAATGTTATATACATGTTGACTAAACCCCGAATTTGGATTCACGAGCTATAGATGCAGATGTGGTTCTGGTCACCAGCGCTTTTTGCTTTCATGATGAGTATACAAAGTACTTTCACATTTCGCTCTGATAAACATGGGAACCGAGTATTTTCCCATGTCGTAATGTAATCAGAGTAAGTAGATAGAAATTACTCGATGTGACGTCGATGTTGGCGTGTGGGCGGAATGAGTTAAAATTATCTCCCACACTGAAGCCTGCATACGATACTTACCTAATAACCTGTCATGATTGTTGTGAACAAGGGATTGAAGCGGCTTGTCCAAATTTTAGTCAGTTTTCATCGCCACTTGAATAGGTGAATAAATCTTCTACCTTTAAACGAGCAATTCTTGTATATTTATATGTTTATAAATTTCTGTGATCTCGAAAACGGCTCTAACGATTTCGCTGAAAATTGGTATATGGGGGTTTTCGGAGGTAAACAATCGATCTAGATTAGTGTTATGTTTGGGAAAACCGTGTTTGCGAGTTTTTATGCGTTTTTCTTTCCACGCAGAATATGGTCGCTAATTTCGTCGCGCCGGCCGCTATCCAATTGGGCTTAGCGGTTAAGGATGCGGACCGCTAGAAACAGTGTTACGGGTTCGAATCCCACTCGGTGACTTACTTTTGTTTTTTTTATGTTCAAGTTTATATATAATTTTTTATTTTGTATTGTTTTTACACAAGTTTAAAAAATGTAGTTAAAATGTTTGAGATGTAACCGAGCAAAGCTCGGTCGCCCAGGTACTACATATTTTAATGGCGATGACGACTATTTCGGCAAGTTGTTATTGCATTTAGAAATTTTACCTTATGTACGACATTACAGGTATGCCATCATCCGCAGCCTTCAATTACTCAACTCTGGGAAAAAAATCTGTCAAAGTCTTAAAACTTGTTAGGAACTTGGGATCCTGAAATAGGAAGGGACGATAAGAATTTCGAAAGGTCTACAAAAACCTAAATATAATATAATATACAATGTCCTTTTTTATTAAGTATAAATATTTTAAGGGGTGAATCAGACCATCATTTTGAACAACTTTTCCCAATAAATGTATATCAAAATAGGAAAAAAAAAATTTAGGTTTTCATAGAAATCGAAGTAGTCACGTGATATTTTCGTATTTCGATAAAAATTTACTGGGAAAAGTTGTTCAAAATTATGGACTGAATCACCCCTTAAAATATTTGTACTTAATAAAAAAGGACATTGTATAGATAAGCAAAGATGATAAACGCGAAAGTGAGTTTGTACATTTATTGGTTTATTACCACTTCACGCTTCAACCACTGAACCTATTTAGATGAAATTTGGTATAGATATAGTTTAATACCCAAGGAAGGACATAATTATTATTTCCCGAAATTCCCACGGGGAGCGAAGCCCATGGGCACAGCTAGTCTTCTATATAGAAGGCTGCATCCGATGTTTATCTAATAACCTGTCATGAACATCGAGAAGTCGCTTGTCCGAAATTTAGTCAGCCTTGTCAAGTTTATAGGCAAGTTCAATATTATAGTTGGAAATGTGCCATGAGAAGGTACGAGCGGGGAACAATCACACACCGGGGATACCAAGAGGTCATTCTTATATATGTAAGCAAAATAACCCTGTATTAAAAATGTACCTATATATATCAAAACCTACTTAAGTTTCCAAAATAAAGGCAAAAGTGCGACAAACAATAAAAACACACCTAAGACTGTTTTGTAACAAAATATTTGTATTTTATTTCACACTAGATATTATCCGCAGGCGTTGCCTAGGCATTTCCATGGGAACCATAACTATATTTTTTGTACAAAAAATGTCGTATATGTTAATTCAGGTAATAAGTAATCTTCAAATCAAATTTCATTTTAAACCATTCAGACATAATTACGATTTGAGTATCTAACAAACATCTAAACTTTGATATGTAAAATATTACTTTGTAGAAAGTAGGGTAGGATCAATGGCTGGCTCATTTATACGTCTTTCAATTAATCTAAGTATCTAATTAAATTTCTGCCAATGAGAAACAAAATTCGAGACTTACAGAAATTTAATTAGCGTTTTGGCCATAGTACCCTGCATTAACATATTTAATATGTTCACGCAAGGTATTATAGCAGTCGGAAAAAGAGAATTGCTAACGTAAATGAAAAAATTTAAAGTGGCCTCCCTCTAGGTATTAGAAATATCCGATGGCCGTGATTCCCAAATTGAACGCGGAATGAATTTTGAAATAGAAAACTCCTGTAAAACAGAGGTTGGTAGGTTCGTATAAATTAATTTCGCTCTGACCCGTGTATTAATATTCAGAGCACTCTCAAAGTTCGCTCTAACTGCGAGCGGAAATACTCGAATTTATTAATTTCACTGGCGTTTCTTCCCATGAGGCTGTACTAACATGTCATTACATTAAATATTTGATTTTTAGGGATCCCTGAGGAAAGTAGTGTGAGAAGGTAAAACTAGGACGTTTCGGTAACATGTAGGTAAATATTGTTGGCCTTCATCATAACTACGAACACATTAGCTACACGTTTGTATTTTAAATCTGTGCTTATGTGTTTTTCTCCAGCAGTTTTAAAAAGTTCCTACCTATGTAAGATCAGACTTCAGAAATGGAGTCATAAATTCTCATACAATTAGTATGAGCAATTGTGACTCCATTTTTGAAGCGTACCGTACATTATCTGTTTACACTTCTCCTTTTTCTTGTAGATACCCAATACCCATGTCTATAATCTGTATGCATATCACGACCGTCAGTTTAATTAGTACAGATAACTTTCTAACTTGAAGTCGAAATCAATTTTGGACAAAAGGTAATTAAACCAGTTCAGAAGTAATAACAGGAACTTAGCCTCATCAAAACGCTTGTTTCTAAACTTTTTACGACTAAAGAACTCGGTAGTCTTTGTGTGAGCTTCATTTAGGTGGCTGTATCCCTCGCTTGTCGTGTTTATGTAGGTGTAAATGGGCTTAAAAGGGTCATAAAATATTTACTGACCCCGGAAAACTTGACAGTTGGCTAGGAAAAAGACTTACCTATATTTTAGAACTCTGGAGGCACGTTGACAGACAAGTTAATATTCCATAACCTTACGACACGTTAGACGATAACTGTCAAAAAACAACCTGACTATAAATCGCGATGTTTAAACATTCATCAACTAAAAAGATTTTTACGAATACCTTATCTCTTTTTATGGTACAGGTGTTTTCTTCTAAACGAGGTGACTGACTTGTTCGGCGGTTGGTGCTGCTTCGTCTGATACTGTGAGATGATGGGCATCTCATTCGCTGACACGTCACATAACCAGCCTTCATGCTCTCCATCATCTTCAGTTTGGTCTCTATGGACTGGATGGCGGTCTTTTTGCTGGTTTTGGTTTTTCGTGGTCTTTCTGGAATGTTTGAAAAGAGTGTAATAGTAAAATATCTAATAGGATACAAGCAGCAGGTTCCCTCTTTCTGGCAGAATCTTGATGCTCCGAATTTTAATTAGCATGACATACTTGGCAGAATCTTATTTAAATGAACATTTCAAATGCACAAAAAATAAATAACATTATTATTGTGTGGCCGAATTTTTATATGTCCGAATGTACAAAAACATAATTTAAGATGTCAGAATTTAATTTAGTACAATTACCTTTTACCTAAATTAAGATTCGCATAATTTGTTTCAGTCATACTTACGATTTTTTTCTTGACTACAAAAACAATTTGACCACGATCTTACAACTTCTCTCGTGTTTTAGTCACAGGAAACCTAACTTACCCGGTTAGGTTTCCTGTGACTAAAACATGAGCGAGCGAGCAACTCAAGCTTAGGGCGAAAATAACACAGACACAAAAACAACTTTGCTATGGAGTGTAGGTTAGCTTCGTTAGGTTTCCTGTGACCAAAACACGAGCGAGCGACATCCGTCGGCGCGACGATCGCGGGCATAGTGTCGTTCGTCTGTATGAGCGCTAACAAGTACAAACGTGTGAACACAACGTTATGATAGACACCGAATGTATAATGTATATTATTATATATACATAGGTATTATATTCATCAAGGTGTACGTGCCAAGTAAATTTGGTTGCCGATGTATTATGCAAGAAGCATTGTCATTCGAGACTTTGAAATCAAAATTAATTGATGAGTTTGTTGAATGGGTGGAGTTTTGGTGAAGATGTTTACATTGGAGTAAAAATGTACTTCTGATTTATGAGTATTAATGGCGTTAAGAATATATTTGTTTTCTATTATTTTTAAGCACATAGATTTATGTATTCTCCGTAATTTCTAATTTTCAAACCCAATGCTTTTACTCTATCAAAAATATTGTAACGTTCATTAGCTTTAAAGATTTTAATTTTACCTTCATTATACTTATATACGTTTTTATATATGGTACTTTACAAAAACAAGCACATAATTTATTTATGCCAGGAAAGTATTGAAAAAACAAAAGTGAACAAGTGTTCCTAAACCTAGTTTAGGCTTTAATTTAGTTGTTCTAAAACAAAAGTTAGGAAGGCGGGGCTTTTCGGATCTATTTGTAAACATCTGTTTCAGTGTCTATCTAGTAAATGTTTTATTCAGTTATATTTGAATACTTCAACAGATTTCCGTTAACCTAAGTTCTGTCTCAGGAGAAGATAAGATTTTCAATTATGATTAGTAAGTTAATAGTTGTAGTTTGGCAACTTACAACTGTTATACTAGACTTGAAGTCTAACTAATATTCTGCAGAAGTTGGATAGTTTTATTGAACTCATTAGCCAGGTTCCGTTTATAAAATATGTTATTTTTTACTTTCAGTATACTTCCTATGGAAAATTTCAAGTTGCATAAACGTCATTTTGTACCACTTGTCGTTCCTACGAATTAAGTGTACCTAAGTCATAAGAACGCGTTTCTTATTATGCGTAAAATACGCACGTTTGAATATTTTAAACGAAAATAATAGATATAAAAAAAATATTTTTTTAATTTATTTAGTTTTTCATATTTGTAAAAAAGCAGCTTCAATTTTAACAAAATAAAAATAATTTAAAATTTCTCCTGAAATTACTGCCTGAGGTAAGAATACAGAAAATAATTTGAATATTACCTATGTATTGTAGATAGTCTATAATTCTTAATAGGTATATGCTTTAACAAGTTATATCTGATGCGAATAAAATCTACGCCTACAAAGTTATGTCGCATGTTTCATGGAAAAATAATAACATGTTTCTTTCTTTTTGTTATGAATTCCGGTGCGATAAAACGTCCCCGTTCAAATGGGTAGTAGAGACGTACGAAACACGTCTGTCAGAGCTGTCACAATACGTGTCATACCACTTTGGACTTGTTCATCTTTCTTAGGAGAACGTCGGAAATTGTATCATATGAATTTGGTGGCTATATTATAGGATACTAGATGTGCCCCTGGGCTTTGCTCCCCGTGGGAAAATCGGGATAAAAACTATCCTATGCCTTCCCTGGATATCAAATTTCATCTAAATAGGTTCAGTGGTTGAAGCGTGAAGTAATAACAATCAAACAAATATACAAACTCACTTTCGCATTTATAATATTAGTAAGGATAAAGATAAGGACCAGGATAGGTACATATATTTACTGAGGTTGTATTTATAATTAAAAATGCATATCGTGTAAACGATAAGTCGCGGATCGACATTTACTTTAAATGCAAATATAGTGAGTAATTATTACTTCAACGAAAAAGCGTGTTTCTTCGTCATGACTCTTTGTTTTAATTTAGTCTTCCTCATCAAGTTCATCGTGATTTCTATTCATGGTGAGATCGCGTTAATGGGAGGGTTGTAAGCGGCGTTGAACACGCTGAGGAAAACATCCTGTATTTACCCGAACAGTATTACGGGTTTTAAGCCTACTGCATAATCCTTCCTCAACCTACGTGTATTACGGAAACCATTACAGCGTTCGCTATAGGAGCCGCCGTGTAAACGTGAGTTTATTATCAAGTCACAAAAAATACTGTTGTCCGAAAAAACAGTTTCCATTTGTGAGCAGCAGGTGTCCCTCCCAATCCCATCGTCAGCGGATTAGTCCATTGTACGGATATAAATCTCCGCCGGACGGAGGACTTGCTTACCTCGTTCTTTTTGGACACGATAAACCCACGAACGTACCTGTCTCTTATAATAATCGAAGGAAACAATCCGTTCTACCTTTCGGAGATTGTCTGTTTACGTCAGCTAAAACCATGATACAATTATCTCCGTGGGCGTAATTTGTAACGTTATTAAGTTAGTGTTGGCAGATGTCGTTAGTAAATTATGTTTATCCGACAGGACGCAGCTGTACATGGGTGGCACTTACTTAATCCCCCTCACGCGGTGCTGCCTCAGAGGATGTCGCGTCAAAGGAAATATGAATAATGACAAGGGCTCCAGTGGTACTGCCGGCTCACCTACGCAAGGTGTCAAAATTGCAAACGGAAACTGTAAAGCTTCGAAAGCCACACGGAAAACTATGAACCCGACTTCGCAGAAAATTTAAACGGGAAACACGTGTGAAAGATGGCGGCCTACAGTTACCAGTGATTTTAAATTTCCAGCTTTCTCGTTTGGTATTTTTGCAACGTAAATACCTATTAGTCTAAAATATTATTTATTAATGTTAATGTAGGTGATATGAAAAAAATACCAATAGCTGTCTAAAAACACAGTTAATTAAATGAAATGAAAACAATTTGTCCACGTACACACATTAAAACTCATTTAGTTAATGTCAATGCACAAAAAATCTCTAATACTAAGAAAGAGATATATTATCAAACAAGAAGTTGCATGTGTGTTGCATATAATAAGTAGTATAATAAGTTGCATATAAATAAACTTAATGATTAGCGTTTCGTGCTACAAGTAATAATTCTTGTGAAAGCAATACATAGTCAGAAGTTATTTGGGGAAATATGCTTATTCCATAGTAAACAATGCATCGCGTTTGCCAATTTTACGACGTTTAAAAGAGCTTTAAATTTTACTCGCTACTGGAATGAAAGTCATATATTTTGAAATGAAAACTAAAAGTATTGAATATTTACAGAACAGCAAAAACGCATAGTTTTCTTCATTTATGACATGTTAATTTAGAAAATGTTTTGTCTATATGCAGATTAAAGTGCAGCTTTAAGTGAATATTAGTTAAATGTGTGTAAAAAATATAAATAAATATATAGTAACAAATCCACTTATTGAGCAAGCCTCAAAATTAGTTCAAGACTTGTGTCATGCGATACTAACTCAACGATACTATATTTGACCGAGCGAGCGAAGCGAGTGAGGTCTCTAAATCGAGTTGGGGGCGAAAACACATTGTATGTATGTATGTATGTATGTATGTATGTATGTATGTATGTATGTATGTATGTATGTATGTATGTATGTATGTATGTATGTTTGTACCGCGATAGCAGCCGAACCGATGGTTTGATTTTGATGAAACTTGTAGGCATGTAGGAAACATCAATAGAATTTTCAAGTTCGTTGGGCATCAAAATCGGTTCAGTAGTTTTTGAAATATTAATAAAAATGTCCGCGATTATGTAGCAAACGAAACCATAGCGCGTTCTAACTTTGGATACCGCCATCTAGGGGTTATTTAGGAAACTGAATTGCGAAAAATAATCGCGAGGTCTAAGTTCGCGGCGAACTATTGACCGAGCGAGCGAAGCGAGCGAAGGTCTCTAAATCGAGTTGGGGGCGAAAACACATTGTATGTATGTATGTATGTTTGTACCGCGATAACAGCCGAACCGATGGTTTGATTTTGATGAAATTTGGTAGGCATGTAGGAAATATCAATAGAATTTTCAAGTTCGTTGGGCATCAAAATCGGTTCAGTAGTTTTTGAAATATTAATAAAAATGTCCGCGATTGTGTACCAAAGGAAACCATAGCGCGTTCTAACTTTGGATAGCACCATCTAGGGGATATTTAGGAAACTGAATTGCGAAAAATAATGCGACGTCTAAGTTCGCGGCAAATTAGGTAGTTTACTAAATTTAGCAATTTTGTTGAGCGAACTTTGGTACAATCGATATCGCTACTTGTCTGTGCTTCTGTTGTAGTATTAGTAATAATGCCACAAACTAACAAGAGATTAACGGCAACCAAAGCCAGCGAAGTAGTTTTACGTAGAGTCGCAACTAAGGGAATATGCTAGTAGGTACTTCTCATGCCAATAAGAGCTTTGTCAGCAAAAAACTTCGCCCGAACGCTCCAAACGCTTGTGTTCACAGCGTGAGTACGCAAGGGAAGTACGAAATCAGGAACTATACCCTGAACGCTTAAAGCGCTAGCGTTCAATGCGTGAGCACGCTGTGGAGATTCGAGGGCAAGAATCCTTACCAGAACACGGTTCCCATCCCACGCATGACCCGATCGTGGAAGACTGGCCAAGTGTCATGCTCACGAACGCAATTTCCACTGTCGCTTGCTTGGGCAATAAATGTGCACAAATCGCAAGGACTCACTTTGAATAAAGTAGTCGTAGATGTTGGCGTTTGCCCAAGAGCCAAGCTAATCCGACACTATACCGAAAATGTCCCGGACATCAGCCTGTACTAGATTAGGATGGCCCTTAAACAGCTTAAAAACAAAAAGGCGCCGGGCGAAGATGGAATCATCCAGATCTTCTGAAAGCGGGCGGAACGCTGCTACTGAAAGTCCTTCAGAGGCTCTTTAATTCCATTCAGCTCGAGGGCGTAACGCCAGAAGCGTGAAACAGGGGCATTGTGGTCCTGTTCTTCAAAAAGGGAGATAACTCTATTGAAGAACTATATGCCTATCACGTGTCTTAATCATGTATATAAGTTGTTTTCGAGGGTCATCACGAATCATCCCGCAAACAGGTTTGATGCCTTCCAGCCTTCCAAACAAGCCGGTTTCCGCAAGGGCTTTAGCACCATGAACCACATTTATACACTGCAGCAGGTTATAGAGAAGACGAGAGAGTATAACCGGCCGTTATGCTTGGGGACAGTGGACTATGAAAAAGCCTTCGATTCGATCGAAACATGGGCCGTGCTTCAGTCTCCAGCGATGCCGTATTGACTATCGGTATATCGAGATGTTAAAGTGTTTTTACAGTAACGCATTATGTCAGTCCGAGTACAGGAGCAGTGGACAACGGCAATTCCACTGCATAGAGGTGTAAACCAGACGTTATATCTTTGAAACTGTTCACCGTTGCACTGGAAGATCAAGCTTCTGGAATGGGAAGGATTTGGCATTAACATCAATGGCGAGTATATCACTCACCTTCGATTTACCGATGATATCGTTGTTATGACGGAATCGATGGCAGACCGCGACATTAAGTAAGTATGTACTATGCTTGCAGACCTAAACCGAGTTTCCCAACAGGTGAGCCTTAAAATGACCGATCTGGAGCAGCTTCCATCCAGCGCCTTCCAGCTATTCTAGATCAGTCATTTCGGAAATCTTTGGGAGAGGCCTATGTCCAGCAGTGGATGTTATGCGGCTGAAATGATGATGATGATGATAAGCCTTAAAATGAACATGGACAAAACGAAAAAAATGTCGAATGTCCATGTTGCGCTCCTACTTGTTTGTGTTGGGAGCTCCACCCTCGAAGTGGTAACCTGGGTCAATTGATCCAGGCAGGAAGCTTCAGCTTCGAGGAAGAGGTCTTTCAACAAATCCGACTCGGCTGGGCAGTGTTCGGGAAGCTACGCAGTGTCTTCTCGTCAAAAATACCTCATTTTTTTAAAACTAAAGTTTACAAATAATGTGTGTTACCAGTGATGACTTATGGATCTGAAACGTGGTCCCTTACTATGGATCCCATAAGAGGGCTAAAGGTACAACGCGCTATGGAAAGGGCTAAGCTCGGTGTTTCTCTACGCGATCGAATCAGAAATAAGGAAATTTGTAGGAGAACTAAAATCACTGACATAGCCCAACGGATTAGCTCGTTGAAATGGCAGTGGGCGGACACATAGCCACATAGCGCGACGAACCGATGGCCGATGGGGCAAAAAGGTACTCGAATGGCGACCACGTACTGGCAAGCGAAGCGTAGGACACCCACCCGCAAGGTGGTTTATCGACCTGACCAAGGTCGCTGGAAGCCGCTCTAGATCGTTTCTTTTGGAAATCTTTGGGAGAGGCCTATGTCCAGTCCAGCAGTGGACGTTATGCGGCTGAAATGATGATGATGATGATGAGACGTAGGCGTAAAATAGTTGGCGGCTGGATGTACATACGTAGCTCTTTCAAGATTCAAATGTCTTGGGATATTGAATTTGATCCAGGTTTTGATTTAAATTGTTTGAAAAGAATTTATAAAATGAAACTTTTGCAGCTCAGAATAGAAGAAGAAAGAAGGTTGGAAAATATGTTTCCTGCAACGGTATCGAATTGGTAGTGAATAATGTATCACAGTTTCATTAAATCACCGTTTCACTGGACATTAAAACTGGTTTAATTTTGGAATAATATCGCGAGGTCTAAGTTCGCGGCGAACCACTAGTTTATAACAAATACATATATAGATAAACACACATGTATAGACAAACATCCAGCCAATCCAGTATGTATGTCTGTGTGAAAGTTGTTAAAAATTTTGTTTAAAAATATATGGGGACAAACCCTACATATTTTTATACTAAACAAAATTTTTAACAATAATGCCGCATTTTTTTTGTTCCTGAACCGAAGCAGCGAATAAGAATATTTTTTATTGCATTATATAATGAATAAAACATTCTCTAAACGATTTACAAAAAAAAAAATGTTCTACAAAATATTTATATCGACTATCGACCGTCCTAAAATTAGTAATTCTAAGTAAATTGAACGTTCCTTTTGGAAGCGGATGAAATCTTCAAACTAAGTAAGTATACATTAATTTTAAATCGTGCAGTAACATTAAATAAAAAGTAACCCAGCCAAGTATAAATTGAACTCGCGTAGAGAGGATTCCGTACAATGCCAAAGTCGATCACATTTGAAATCCTCACATGAAGACGCGAAGTAGCTACTACTAGTCTAGTGGTGTTTTAGTGAACTATTTTCCGTAAGTGAATGTATTATATTGAGTTTACTACTTTACTTTCAATTGACAAAATTTTTATAGGTTCTATATCTGTAAGCAATGAACTATATTTTGTATTTTTGTTTTCAAAATTGTAGGCTCAGTGTTTCGGAGATTTGGGGCAAGTGTACAGTTTTCGTCTTCTTTCTTGAATAAAATCAAACCTATTTATTTTTAAATAATACCAAAAATATATTTGAGATTCTCAACATGAGCCCCTTTATTTGATATATGACACAGTAAAGTTTGCAAAACTTTTTTTAAAATTTCCTTACTTTTTTTAAATAAGGGGGACATATTTAAAAAATATATATATTTACTTTGCACATCTGTGTTTGGATCATGGATTACACTATCCTACCAAATTTCACTTGATTCGGTCCAGTACATTCGGAGCGAATTGGCTCTGACAGATGGACGGACAGACATACGGACCAATGATATAAGGTGGCCGTTTTCTCTTTTTTTGTACGAAACCCTAATTAAAAAAGATTTCAATATGTATAGGCATTTTATAGTAGGATAATAATCTATTTATTATATATTTAGATACGACTTTTAGATTTTTAATTTAGTTTTTATATTTTTTCAACTCAAAATAATATTTACTTTAATGTTTAATTTATGTAGTAGGTTCATTCTTTATTTATTGGAAATTTTGGAATTTTATGTACTAATTATATAAATATTGCAATGATACTGAAACTGATTTTCAGAACCTGATTAAACGAATCTTAAATAAAAGGATTTGCACTTGTCTGGTTTTTCATTATACCTACATTTTGGTGATTGGTGAAATGTGAGAAATCAGGGACGCGCCATCTCGAAGACCTACATAACTCTGCCGCAGGTGTGATGAATTCCCGGTTTACAGACAGCCTTAACGAATTCTGTGCATAATATATTACAGTTAGGAGACTTCCTTCTCGGTGACATTAAACTTCTTAATGTCTCTGCGAGATGATTACCTGAGTGTAAAAATAACTTTCGTCGGACAGGTTTCTTGACAGACTTGCACATGTATACCATGTTTCACTACTTAGATTATTTTTATAAAGAATGACCTGTACTCCTAAAAAGTATAATAAATTTTACCAACCAGAGAATAATTATACAATGACAGACATTAAGAGTTTCTACACGGCTTTACTCAGGTATTCAGAAAATTACTTGACGGTGACTGGCATTATGATGAACTGTCAATGTTTCGTGCCTAAAGATACTCAATAATAAGGTAATTTCCCAGCTTGTTCTCAAACAAAAGAAAAGTTACATCGAATTCACTTATACACAATGCAAAGGGTGGGATCAGGGAAAACGTTTGAAGTTACTACACAAAACATTGGCGCCAGGCGAATCTATTGCTGTCTAGAGACACGCAACGTTTTTAATCAGAAGGGAAAGAAAGTAGACACGAACCTAAGGGCTGTTCCCACCACGTGACAAGCTAATATTAATATTTCCCCTCTTAGTATTTCTCCCATGAGAGATATTATACTGCTACAGTGCGTAACTACGTTTACTTATTTAGTTGTCTATTTCATGTATAAAATACCTACAGTTCGCAGTAAAAACAACCAAAAATATTTTCCGATTCATGCATACGTCGATTTCATTCTGTGTTCTTATTTATTTTTCACTCACGCAAAATTGACGGGATATATATTTTTATAAAAAAACGGTAGAAAATATTCACAACCAATTAGTTGTTGGTTTTGTAATCAACAGGCTAGAGTATGAAAAGAATCACAATTTTTATTACTAAACGTAAGTTGTTTTGACCTATAGGTGTATAGCCTTAAATCCGCTATTTGCATATTTCTTAGGTGAGTAAAAAGAACAACGTACTCGCACTCAAACTACTTGTAGTATTCAATGTAAAATATAAGGTATTAATACAATTTCAGTAAACCAACAATATTCGAACTTGTCAAATAGCAACTTAATTATCATTGGCAACATCACATCACGTAGGTTTACAGATAATTGTTGCGGTATCGTTTCGGTTTTGAGTTACATCTTCGCTTATGATAATAACTGACTAGCAATATCTATTATTGTAAGTATTTACATAAAAATTTTTGAGGCACATCAATTTGTTTTTTCATTGATATTAATCGGCGACATTGCTTGCTGTTTCGTTTTGCTTTGAACAACAGAGACAATCATTAAGTTAAACTGTAATTTTTTTCAAAACATATTAACTAAAACTATTTTTATGAGACATAGGAATTCAGTATTCTTATTACCTATGAAGAATATGCTGTTTAAACAGATTCTTAATCGATTCATCTATTTATATTTGGTGATACGAAAAAAAATGCTAGCTAGTACTATATAAACTAGCATTTTAGTAATTAACTTAAATTTTTACTAAATTGGCAAAAAATACTGTCCAATGATAGGGTAAAATTGTCCTTGTAGGAACTAGCAATCGATTATATGCCATACCTGAATTACGAGCCCTTAAATCACGCTTAATGGTGAATACGCATATTCTCGTACGAAATTTATTGGATGATAGTGGAATATATCAAATACTCACTATAAAGGCTCCACTACGGAGTTATTATAGAGCGTTAAAAATTGCCTCATGTATTACACTAACGGTGGCATAACTTAGATCATGAAAATGAACACGTTGCTTGGCGAATCTGTTCAGTTTTAATTCCTATTTCCACTTATACAAAATTTGTCTCTGGTTCATGTTTATATTATATACTCACAATTTTAGAACAGAATAGCAAAACAACCAAAATTTGTTTATACTAATAGTAATCTATCCGTATCCTAGTGAGTACCTGTAGGTATTAGGAACCTATTGCTAAAGTATTGAACTCAAAGCGTGGCATTGAAAAAACTACTTTTAGATAATAACTATTACAAGTAACTATCCCCAAAATGAATTGACCTTCTGATGTCCTAAATTGAATGGTGTTTTACCCTAAATGAGCATAATAATAAAGGGAAGTTGTTCGTGTAATATTTCGTTCCACCTGTCAGGATTCATGTCGTTATAAAGAGACTACCTTGTAATATCTCAGGCATTAACTAAGAAGCGCTAGATAGAAAACAGCAAGGAAATGGCAATTTTCCTCCGCGGTAATTCGTTTCTGACACGCTATTTTTCCATTATCCAATATCAATATTGTTTTGTCTTCATCGTCCAGAAATGGAACTCCGAGACTATACTAATGATAGCATTGCATGACCTATAGTAAAATGGTTGAGCGTATGTAACAACATTTTACGTCATATCCTGTATGAATGATTCCACAAAGAAATCCTTTCAACACAAACGTTTAGTCGAACAATGTTACAGTTGATGTATAAGATATACAGATATACATTCAGTTGTATCCATTAGAGATAGTAAGTATATCATTCGGCTAAATACGAGAAATGTTTTATTTATAAACGATTTTACAATTCCCTAGTCAGATAAAGTTTTTCTAAATGCACGATGAAATCACGGGCATTGCATAAATGGCATATCATACCATAAATTGCTATTATTTTAGGTGTTTGTGTGATTAGACTTAAAAAAAATCGAGTCTGCCATCTATGCCTAAGTATATGCAGGTAAAAATCTAAGCTTCGAACCGGTTGGCACCGTAATAACACGCCTATAGTTGTAAAAAATGCTCAAAAAAAAGAGAAATTTACATAATTATACTTCTTTTTCTATCCCAAGGTCCAGAAGATATTTTTAAATTCGCTTTTAACCTTTGCCTGCCATTAGTAGATCACCTTCTTCAGACGAGGAATTCTTATTTATGAAAATAAAAATGAATAAAATCGTACCGGTCACAAAGTAATTAAAGGATCAAATACCCATCTTTGTCTTAGAAAGTTACAGGAAAATACTATTTATTTGCCTTTATCCCAATACTGCGCAAAAAAATTGTAACTAACTGAAGAATTTCGCGAAGAGGAATGTTTTATAAATTTTGTTATTCATAAAATGTATTTTGAAGCAGTGAGCATTTTTGGCCGGGCACCAACTGGTCGGAACCCAATCCACCACCATTCCATTATATACAGTTTACATGTACTTATTATACTTTAATTATAGGGGGAGGCCTACCTATCAATGCCAGACGGTTTTCTGTCAATGGGGCCTGTTTCCATGTACCATGCCAGATGTAATTGCGTCGCATGTTTTCATGTTTAATCTTTCGTCATTGCAAAATGAATGTGACTGAACTGTTAGCCTAATGTGTTATGTCCTAAGGTAAAAGAACGGTCTGTGGTGCTAAGTACACCTTTTGAATTTTGGTAAAGTCAGAGCTGCTTCGTTGCGGTTCGCTCGAGTTTGCACAATTCTCAAAGGGTACCTTCAAATACGATATTATTGGAAGGGAATCAAACGGGATGCCATTACTAAGGTATATTGTCCGCCCATAATTCAAAGAGCTCTATGTTAGGAACTCTAAAAAAAGAAAGGTAACATTTTTCATTAAGGTAAGTAGGTACATATGGGATATGAATAACGTATCTTATTTCTTTAAACGAGCAAATCTTATACTATTAGGCACTCGGAGATAGCTCCAATGATTTTTGCATACCTATATTTTATGTATTTAGAGGGTTTAAGTGTCAAAAAATCGATAGGTTTAATTTTTCTATGATTTTATCGAGTGGTCATATTATCAAAAAAAGTTTAAATGAAATAAAATATTTTTTTCTATGTCATCGGTTCAAAATTAAATAATTCAAATACGATTACATATCTTTATCAAAAAATAATATCCATTTTTAGGGTTCCGTGGTAAAAAAGGAACTCTTATAGTTTTGCCATGTCTATCTGTCTGTCTGTGGTTTTACTTAGAGACTTTAAGTACTAGAAAGCTATAATTTGGCATCTGTATATTAATTATTCCAAAAAAGGTTGAGGAGCCCGGTGGCCCGGCGGGAGTCAGCATTGCTAGTGCTTTCGCAAGTAAAGCGACTCCGGGCATGTTCCGCACTTGGTTGGGTGACCACAAGTGGCATAAAAAATTATCGAGCTCCTCCGTGCTTTGGAAGGCACTTATAAGCCGTTGATCCTGGCCGCCATAATTGCAAGGCAGTCGTAAAGCGTCAGATGCCTTTAGGCAGCCTAAGAGATCTGACACCAGTGTTGGACACTTACACGAAAATAACTACAACGTAAAAAAATGTGTCCCTTCCACATTGTATATACGAATTGATAACTTCCTCCTTTTTTAAAGTTGGTTAAACATTAATATTATCATGCTGGTCTGGAAGAAAAGAAAAAACGTAGAATTACGAGCTGCTTCTCTTAGATGAAGCCGATTTAGGGAATAGCCGAGAATCTGAATTACGTCAATAGGCGACGGGGATAGGCATTTACTATTCGGATTCCCTTTTTCCAAGTTTTCACGTTGAACGAAGTCTTTGGGTCTAACGACAGGCTGTCTGCCCTAGGATAAATACACCATAGTGTATCTTTTATTCAATCACTCAAAAGCCTCTAAATGGATTTGGATAAAGTATGATATAACTATATTTTTAAGATACTCTGAGATTGCTAAATAGTGCACGGGCACGCAGTTGCAAGGAAAAGATAGATAAATAAATAAACAATTTATTTGTGTTACTGAGGCTCACACACATAAATGTACATACAAACAAATTAACGCAAAAACAATGACAAACAGTCGTAGAAATAAGGTGAACCGCATGACACAAAAAGGCAATAACTCAGTGTTAAAATTGCTTAGGGAGCAAACACTGCTTTTCAGTCATTTAAATTAAATAAAAAATCTTTATTAATGAACAGGACATTCTTGAGACAATAAACATTGGCTAACGATGACACCTGCAGTAGTTAAATAAATAAATTGTGTCGCAGAAGTCAACGTCCACCCCCGAATAAAGTAACAATTTCACCTAGTTCTTAAAATAGACTATAGGTACAAAATATCATAACTACATGCATTAAATACAAAAAGTTTTAATCTACTTCATCAATTTCATCACAATTAATTTTTAATATCAATTAAGTATAATTTCGCTGTGATTATTAATTATTTATCAAATTTTACCGTCAAGTGAGAGAACGGTCGGAAGAGCGAGAAATAAGATTAGTTATAGTATTAAACTGTTTTGGATATATTTTTTACCGGTTTATCAGATTGACTTTATAAAAGAAAAATAAAACTAAAGAAAAGAATTGAAATACATATAAAACAAGCTACTCATGCCGTAAAATACAACAAAGACCAAATAAAAGGTGCGTATACTCCCACTTGGCTGGTTTACTTCTTTCCGTGTCGCTTATTTATTTATATTCTTTACCTCATTTGTGTCAAACAATTTACAACAAAGCGCGGTCCGTGTCCTTTTAAAACCAATGTTTTGTGTTTACAGCTGTGTGAGTGGAGTTTTCGTGTTCGTTTGCGGAGGAACTCTGCCAAATGGGGACCTGTTAATATTTAAAGTTTGATATGGTAATGGCGGACGAAGCTATGCTACAGTAAGTGTGTTTGTCACAGTGGACTTTGTCGCAGGGGAATGAGCGTACAAAGGAACACTTGGATTTTCCCCATTCCAAATTCACATACGCTATTATCAGCGTTGTAGCGTGGATAGTTTATACTATACTGCGTTTTAACTGATCACGCTGTCGTGTTATACCTAAACAAAGTAAAGCTTTATCATGTTGCTACGTAACCGCCTCCGCGGGCCAAGATTAATGCTCGCCTAATGAATCAGCTCCCGTGACAAATCAGTACGCGATAATGGATAGGGCTTTGTGTTCCCGCCTAGCCCCAAAACCTGTCTTGACTCGGTGCTAACGCACTGCTGGAATCATTTTTTGCAAACAATATAGTACACTTAATTAAGATATTGCTATGCCGTAGCCAGAATTTCTTTCTTGAGGTGGAACGGGTTGGTACCATTTAATTTGTATATATATATATTTTTTTTTATTAGGATTATATATTTGTCTATTACGTATTATCTTATTATCTTATCGTGGAGTAACTCATTGATGACGATGACGAACTCATTGAGTTTATTTTTAACCCCCGATGTAAAAAGAGCGGTGTTTAGTTACGCAAACGTCTGTCAGTCTGTTTATCTGTCTGTGGCATCGTAGCGCTCGAACAGATGGACCGATTTTGACGCGGCCTTTTAACATAAAAGCTGGTGTCGTGAGTGTAAAGTAAAAATCGATCTAACTGTTTAAAGAACATTAGGTCTTCATTACTACCTAAAGCATAGTTTATAACTAGATGAATTAAAGAGAAAGGTAATTTCATAAGCTCCTCTATCTCGTGGTTAGCTCAGTTAGTAGAGTGTGTTTCTGAGATGTTTTATTTTTATTTTTATTGTTTAGAAAATACATTTTGCTTGCTAACGCAGTATGTTTTCTAGTTGTTGTTTTTGCATGAAGTGTTTAAAAATAAACTCGATTTTAGTGTACTAGTAAGGTATACCTTCCATAATTGATACGTGCAATAAGTATCGGAAAATATATTCGAGTATTGCGCGCCAGCATAGTATACTTTCAATAAACGCTTCGCAGCTACGGCTCTTTAGAGTACTTGAAGCTAATTTGTAGCAACAAGCTACGACTCGTAGCTTGCTTGTAGCAACTAGCTATGATTTGTAGCAATTTGAACGACTCTTCGACGTGTCCTTGTTGGTTACGGTGCACTGCGTAAATCGCCTAATTATTAGTATTTGTACGAGTATATTATTATTCTGTGTTAATCAGTAATATATTACTGATCTATGATAGTTACATACGTTTTAAAGTGCAATTTGCAATATTATTGGTAGTGGGGTTCCTGTGATCTGCACATTTATTTTTTCTCTAATTATAACCTAAAGTGAAGAAGAAAACACATTGATATGGGTAGACATAGCTACAAACAAAGTCTAAAATTATATTATAGGATACTTACTCAACGCTAATATATTTTATAATAAACATATATAAAGATCACATAAGACCTAAGTCAATTAATCCATTTTTTAACATATTCTGGAGATCAAACCCGCTATTATTTCACCGCTATTTTTAGCTTTCGAAACTTATTTGAAGCCAGGAATTTTGGAAGAAAACAATAACAAGAACATTGACTGTATTCGGGCCATGAAGCTAGAGGGTAATAATTTTAATGAAAAAAAATACAAGCTTTTATTTTGAGGTCAAAGTACTAAGACAAATGAAATAAGTCCAAACTCGACGGAGTTACGTTTTGTAATGTATAGTTTAGTGGAATGGACTCACCACTAATGTAGTCGTATCGTGCGTCGTAGAACTCGTAGGGTATTCCAAATAATAAGTCCTTATTTGTTTGAGTTTTGTATTGAGCACAAGCACAAGAACACGCACACAAGTCAGAAGGAAGGAAACAAGAACAGTATAGAGGTGAAAAGTAAGAAAGCACAGCGTAAATAAAAGCCAAGCGCGGCGGCGTTTGTTACGTATCAGGTAGTGAGCACAGTAAGAAGCGGCGCGGGCTTCGCGCGTCAAAGCAGATTCTCGACTGGCGAGCGGGCGACGACGCCCGCGCATCGAACAGGTTTGAAGTAGGTACGAACGCAAAGTGCGCGCTTCCATTGACATCTCGACTGGCCGGTGTGTTAATAAGTAAGTATACGATATTTGTATTTAGTGTTATTTGGTATAGTAATTTAGTATTAGTATTTTAATGTATGTAGATATGTAAGTAGGTTAGTATAGTACTTCTGTAAATAAATTAGGTTGTAAGTTAAATAATTTTATTAAATAAGTGTAGTATTTATAAATATAATTTTGTAGAATAAATAAATAATATGTGCATGAAAATAGTTGTGTGTGTGTAAGTTACCCACAAGTTCCATCGACCATCTTTCATCTCCATGATCAGACACTAGGCATCGTCTACTATAAAGTGCTCTTCAAGACAAATCAAAGGGGTGCTACGCAATGAGGTTTTTTTTTACTGAGTCCCGTCGAATATCTCCCGACTCCATCATTAGAACAGCACATTGACTTTATAATATTGTATTGTTATTTGACTTACATAGGTATACAAAATTTCAGCTATATCGGTTAAGAGAAAATTGACTGTATTCGGGCCTCGAAGTTAGAGGGTAAAAGATTCGAGCCTTTATTATGTTTATGTAATACATAGACAAAACGTTTACGAGATTCTTCCACAGTCGAGAGGCTGTTATTCGACATTTGGAATGTGTTTTACGAAAGTAAGCATTGTTTTATCTTCGCATTATATAAGGAAATATTAATATTTAAGTATAAACATATAAACGAGATTGTGTACTTGTGGGATGCCTAGCAAGAGAAACTTTTTACGTTGCCTAAATTTGATTAAAATTACACATGTGTGTGTGTTTTTTTCATATGTTGGTTTAAGATTATCTCCCCAAAAGTATAATTTCTCGAATAACTTGATTAACTTATATTCTATTCTCGAGTTATTTTTTATGAAAGCTCATCACATTTCATTGGTTTGGCAAAAAAATCCTGCGTTTATTGTTCCATGTCTTATACCTAGGTACATGTTATTGACAGTGTTGTCATTATTATACCCTAAGAAGGCGGTCGTTGTCGCGTGTGTGTTGACCCGACATTGGTAATGTGAGGAGGTGGTGACGGCCGAACTGTCGGACTCCTAAAGCGAGTTGTAATTATCAATTTCAGACGAAACATCTCGACAGTTTGCGGCCCTGGCTTTGACAGGCTATCAGAGGCTAAATAAGGCTATCAATAATGTTGTTCAAATCTTCATTCCTCGGTTCAACCGTTCTATATAGTTTATTTATAAATATGAAAAGGGAATTGAGGTTAAAGTTAAAGCTTTAAGAGATTTTCCAATTTTTGGTGTCATTATTTTCTTAAAGATTTTCTTTTAATTGGCTTTTCGCTGCGATTTTTTGATTCATCAGCTAATTTAAATAGTAAAACCAATTTATTATACCCCATTAGGGCCCAAGGATCCATTTAAGCAGTAGAGCCACAAAGATTTTTGATGAAAGCATCTTAAAGTACTTGGTCTCGAGCTCAATCTTGATAGATGCATTGGTTAAGCTACTATGTCAAGTTTGGTATCATATTCGTATGACTTCAGGATGCTGAATTTATATTTGGATTCACAATTGGCTGCTGGCGCTGGTATAACACTATCTGTGCCTGTGTTACTTTCGCCCTTAGCTTGAGTCGCTCGCTCTCTCGTGTTTTGGTCACAGGAAACCTAACAAACCTAACCTACACTTTACGGCAAATTTTGAATGCTGCTGCCGGCAGCCGGTGTTTTAAATCTCGGCTGCCGGCAGTATAACCACCGGTTCACATCCGAGCCTTGGTTCACAATAGTGATATTTTTCCGAGCCGGCGCCAGCAGCGGAGGCACTGTCTAATTTTAAAATTGACAAATAAAAAGTGAAAGATTTTAAATTGTTTGTTAATAACCAAAGAAAAAATGATTATAAACAAAGATTTAACATTTTTTTAAACTTTTATGTCGTGATCTTGTTTAATATGATATTTATAAAAGAAGGGCAAAACGTCTAATAATTTTACACCAATTAATTAAACTTTAATACCTTAAAACTTACTGAATTTAAAGTTACAGATTGTGAAAAGTACAAGAACTTGAAATGAAATATCTCTATTTGTTAAATTTCTTATGTTTGTACTGCATATTGAATCAAATATTATCCAGAACTGAAATCCAGGCATTCGATATATGCGATAAGGATACCAAACTTGCTTAGTACCTGAACTTACGCAGTTATTAACCTCGAACTTCTTTAAGGCTAAATACCCCACTTCCTCACACGCATTAAAAATCCAGGCCTACTACGAAAACCCATCTAAGCAACACATAGATCAATCCTGCCAAAAGAAACCTTCACTTTTTTGTCGTGTACAGATGGTATTATATAAAGCAAACATATTACAATATTACATTTCTATAAACCACTACGGTAATGAAATGCCTAAATTAATATTTAGTCTTTGAACATACTGCGTGGTGCATATTTCTCACGCCTGTTTTTGAAGATATAATGACCGAAAGTGGTTCTATTAAATATTAATTTAATTGGAAGGGGATCCAAACGTTTAATTTATTCAATGCGCTCTCTGAACAAGACATCTAGAGGTATATCCGAACAAGCACGAACACAGACATTCGTCACTACTAATAAATACAATTCGCAAGGGAATGTTGGATTCAATCAATAATCCCACCTCGTTACCAAATTGTGACGTGTCCCAGACACGACCTCGATAAATGCTCGCGGGACTAACTTAATGGGAGGTTCTCATTAACAAGTGGCTAGGTACAGTTGACTCGAATATTCCGTGTTTGCTAAACGGCGAAATTGGCTTGCTGCTTTCAGTTCGTACATTCCAAAACTTAGGCGAACATTTGTAAATTGATTCGCTATTGAACTTTGATTTACCTACGTTAAAGTTGTATTCAACGAGAATAATACGAACGAGCCAAAATAATTAATTGAAATTTGTGTTTTGTTTGATATTTTTTCGTTAGTATTCCTTGTCTTTTTTTTTTCATTTGCAATCAGTCATATAAACTAGACACTATTTGAAATATTCATAATTTACATTCTTTACTTTCAAAAAGATAATTTACGTGTAACTACAGTCGGTAACAAAAAGTATTTGAACTTTTGACGGATTTTATAAATTTTGTTTCCCAGCAAGAAGGCATACATTATAATTAAATTAAAAAACCCTGGCGTATGAAATAATTTAATGCTTAATTAACTGTAACCGTGGTTGAGATAACGAGGTCGGCCGCGCTCTCGGTGACGTTTCTTTATCACTTATCTTTGTAAAACGACAGCCTGACGAGGTGAAGCCGAAGCAGGAAGCAACGTAATTACACCTGAGAAATGCTTTTTCAAGTGGTAAACGAAATATTTTATTTTATCAACTTTGCAAAAAATATTATAGGAAGATATCACTTAGTGACACTGTTTCTTATGATAAAATATTTATTATCTATGAAATAATTTAAGAAATAAGTAAAAATAATATATTTATTGTTTTTAAACCTAGTTAAAAAAATTAACGAAGACATAAAAAATATTTCTTGATTTTTCAACTATTATTTCCCAACACTGGGTTTACGTATATACCTTTAAAGCATGCGTAATTTTCTGTATTACTTTTTTAGCTCCATTTGTTTATAATCAATAACATCGTGTTGATTGATGAAAATACTATATTTGCTTTTCATATTTATTTATACAAGCACGAACTAGAAAACTGAAATCCTGACGACTAACATGCAACGGATTTCAATTACGAACCTACCGATTTAGGTTCAAATAACAGTTTTAGACTACAGCGCCATGGATCGTGTACAGATTTTGTAATGTGTTCTGTTTGAATGCACTTACGGCATAAAATGGTGCTTGGGGCTAGAAGTAAGAGAAAAAACGAACGAAAAAAGCACAATTTTTTTTTTGTGAGTGTTTATTAAAACTTTGTTTTTTAACTTAATAATTGTTAAGATTTAAAAAAAGATCAAGGTACTTCGCAGCAACGTACTTATTTTTGATAGTAATTCCACCGACAATAAATAGTCAAGTTAGACACTTTCATGATCATCATCAGGTCTTTCTGTCTCCACTGCAGGAGCACAAGCCTCTCTGTACTACCAGAGCCAAAATTGGCCAAAGCAGCCACCACTTGCCCTGCGCCAGCCAGGGCTTGGCCTGCGCTCTCCACGCTGGCCAAACGGGTAGGAGAGGTTCGACACTTTAAAAAAAGTTAAAACGGTAACAAAAAAGAGCAACTTGCGACTTATATAAAGGCTAAAAATGCCTGCAGTAACGTGTCCCGATTCAATTGTAATTCCCGGGAATCACCGCGGCCAGTCATGCCGACACAACGGCTGAAGCGTATCTCTACCATTTCGTGCATTGTCACATTTTTTTGCTGTGTCCAATCAGACATCGAATGCAGTATTGATCAGTGATTTGCTTTGATATCGTGGCATGTACATTATTTTTCCATGAATCTATTGGTTTTTTATTAGTGGCACTGTAAAACTGTTAACACGCAATCCCTTTTACTACTACATATCTCTGCAGCCCAATTGGTTGGAACTGAGAAATTATTTTTCGTATCATCAACTTACCTATGTTGTTGTTGTTGTTGTTGTATATATCTTTATTGTACAGAAACATTACAAACATAGGAACAATAACAAACCATAAAATTTGTAGGTACAAAGGCGGACTTATTCCATAATGGGATCTCTTCCAGTCAACCAAATATCAGCAAAAGGATACAATAAATGGGCATAACGGGTAGAAGTCAATGTGTACATATCGGAATAACTTATATTTACTACAAAAAAAAACATATATTCATACGTATAATACATAAACTTATATATATCCAAAACAAACTACATCTATAAATAATATAATAAATAAAATACATAAACTACAATATATCTACATGTCTGAGGAGTGGTCATAATATCTTCTAAGTCTGATCTTGAAGGAATTGAATGAATTTAATCAAGATCTATGTCATTTCATTAAGTTCCAATCAAAACTAAATCTACTCACGTATACAACGTCGAAGGGACATATCCGTAATAAATCGAACCACGGGCTATACTAGACCACTATAGCATAATTAAATTGAAATAATAGCCAAAAACAATATATATCGGCATTTCTATAAAAAAATATGCAACCGTCCGGGTTTGTATAGTGATCTAGCCTGTGGTTCGATTTGTTACGAGTATTTCCCTTTCACGTTGTATTTATGCTGCTGATCCGGATTATCAAAGTAAACTAGAAAAACTTTGATCGCTTGTTCCCAAAACTACTCTAAACGAATATTAAAATAGTCGAAGAAGAGCGAAATGCCAAACGTCAGCAAGTGAATGCACAATGCAATGGCAGCAAATTCGCGCCGGCTCCAAATATTCGCAACTGAGTTGTCCCGATTCAATAGTAATTCCTGGTGAACAGCGCGGCGCCTGTAGTGCCTGTTGTCTGCATTCCAGTGTTCTCTGTTTTTGGTGCGTCTAATAACAAATCTAACAGTCTGCGATTTAATTTTTAACCGACTTCCAAAAAAGGACTAGGTTTTCATTTAGTCGCAATCTTTTTTTATGTATGTTCACCGATCATTCAAAGGCGCCTGGACCGATTTGAAAGATTCTTTTTTTAGTTTATGTGGTTCCATAGGAATTTCATTGAATCGGTTGTGTAGTTTAGGGGTGAAGTCAGTTTTTAGTTTTGAGAAGTTATACGTGTTCGTTTCTCTTAATACACTTGGTTCGTAAATACGCTATACACGAAAAATCTACAGGTTTTCTAAAAGTTAATTGTAGATAAAATACATGGGAAATACTGGGCGACAACCAATATTTACGTACAACAGTAATGGAACTTAGTGCACAAAGCGTGCCGGCTCCAAATATTCGCGACTGAGTTGTCCCGATTCAAAATTAATTTCTGGTGAGCAGCGCGGCGCTTGTAGCGCGCTTGTTTTCCGTTTTCAACTGTTCTCTATTTCCGATGCACCTGAATAGCGATTTTAGTTTATGTATTTGCCACTGATATCACTCATGGTTAATTTTATTATAACCAGTTAAATTGATATTTAGTTATTATTGCGCAAACATAGCTGAAAATAAGATAAAAGTAATATATAGTTTTATTTAGACTCAGAGTTAAAAAAAAAAACAGAGAGTAAGAAAAAAAATCACTGTAAGAGAAAAAAAGTATTGATAATATTGATTCACCGCCAATATTTACGTACAATAGTCAGAGAAAAGTGAAATGCCAACGTCACCAGTGCACAATGCAATGGCAGCAAATTCGCGCCGGCTCCAAACAAATATTCGCGACTGAGTTGTCCCGATTCAATAGTAACTCCTGGCGAGCAGCGCGGCGCCTGTAGCACGCCTGTTTTCCGATTTCAACTGTTCTCTATTTTTGATGCGCCTGAATAACGGCCTTAATAGTCAGCGACTTTTGTTTGTCGCTGATAGCACATTTGATTTGTTTTACTGACCTTTAGTAATAAACTGTATAAATTACATCCAAAAAGCAATCAAGATTTAAATCAAACTTCTGAAATGAAACTTACTCAACTGTTTGGTGTGTTACTTTTTGCTCCAATGTCAGGTGTGTGTAATGATAAAAGAATGAGTATGTAGTGAAGGTAGATAACGCATTTGTAGCAGCTGTGATGTTGGAGTCAGATGGCTGTGACGGCTACCAAAACTGGATGTACCTTACTTTCAAGTAGCCATATGCTTGTTTGCCTACTTAGATTATATATAGCTATAATTAATAAACGACGGTAATTTTATAATATCACCAACAAGTTACAGAGACGGATTAAAAAAGCATATCGCGAAAAACACTAGATTTTTTTGTTTTGAATTGTTTTGAAAAGCCCATCTCATTTTTCTAAATATAATAATATTTAAAAATTCTTTTATGAATTACACAGCTGTTTGACACCGAGATTTTACATTAAGTCGCTTAGTACACCATAATGAAGAAAAAGTAAACAACAGTGATAAAATCTTAGCATCCGAAACCGAAACAAGTAATTTTCTTACGTATTCAAATATTTGTCCCTCCGGAAGCCGACCGAGGGAGCCCGATACACAATAGCAGTTGTATAAATGGGCTGGTAATTTTGTATAGCGCCATTCAACCTGCGTAATTATCACGTTATACTTATTGAAGGAGGCGAATATTTGTGTACGGCGACGGTGTAAAAATAGCAGTGATTTTGGACTGTTGCCAGTCGTTTTCTGGCCAGATTTCATATTACGCTTACAGCCTATTTGCTAAATCGGCGAAGCGCTACAATTTTCGAGGGTATTTCCGTTTATCAATGAATATTCATTGTGATGGAATTAATAGGTATTGAAGACTCATGGCCATTGTTTGTACGATGGTACAAACATATATTGAAGATCTAATTGTAAGTAGGAAATACAAGCTAAACAAAGCATTTAAACTTCAATAGGACCTCTCCAACACGTCTGGCCAACGAGAAGAGTGCAGGCCAAGTCCTCTGACTGCTCTGAACATGTATGGCTCTGGTAGTACAGAGAGGGTCGTGCTCCTGCAGTGGTGACAAAAAGACCTGATGATGATGATGATGAATTGTAAATGCGGTATTTCAAACTTTGACGTATGTTTTGTCCACAACAATCGCGGTAACTATCTTAGACTATCGTGATGTTAGAAAATGTTATTACCCTTCTCCAATAAAACCTTATAAAATGAAACGTAGTTTTTTAAGCGGCAAATGGCATAAAACGAGTTCGCATTCTACATTTTCTCGTTTCCGAGTTGCAGCAAAATGTCGTGTAATCGTTTGATACAAAAAGCTTTATCGAAGGTTTCGCACCTGGTCCCGACCGCTGGCCGCCGGCGGCGCTGCCCGCAGAAGAAAAAGATTATAAAATCCGCCGCAGCACAGAGTTGCTCTGGCTGAACTTATTCAAAGTTTCCTTTTGGTAGTACGTGTCGAATAGTCAGCATTGCGACAGAAGCCTTTGACTCTTCTCTACTATGTTTGAGTTTCCATTGGATTAGTTCTTTGTGATATTTTTCTTGGAGGAAGACGGTATCAAGAGCGAATATTTTCAGCCAATTTATTGGTTTGATAAAATATTTTGTGTAGTATTTACTGAACAGGTTTTTCTGTAGATATTTTTTTTTTCAATAAAACCGTGATTCAGTTCTTTAAATTATGTAATTGACTTTTATTTCCTTTCAAAATATTAACTTATTTTCTTTGCTCTTTGAACAATTAATTTTTAAGCTAAGTGTCTCGGCAGACTATGCCGAAGTTTAGCGGCTGAAGTTTAGCGGCTAAAGTTCAGCGGCTAAACTTCGGTGGAGACGACACACTATACAAGCTGAAGTTCAGCCGCTAAAGTTCGGTGAAAAAAGTGATGTGCTGATTTGGGAATTTTATCTGGGACTTTCTGAGAAAATTCTCGTATTTTATCACCGTTTTTACGAGAAGTTTAAAATAAGATGAATTTCATAAAATAAAAGTATACAATTATCAATGAACGCCAATAAGATAAAATAATTTAAATGGAAAATAAAAATATTTTTATTTCTTAAACCACTTATGTCCTTTTGTTAGAGCGAGGTTTTTCAACGAACGAGGGGACTGGGGTGCGGAGCAATCAAATAATAGAATAAAAGTGTGTCTGTACATTAAATATATTTCCAAAAAAAAACATGTTGGGGGCGATGAAGACATAGTAATAGATTAAGAATAATAGTACATAGGTTACATTTAGTACATAGCTGTTATAAGTCGCAAATAAAATATATTTTTATTAATTCCGTGCGAAGTACGTGGTGAAGGTAATGAAATCTATTGCAGCGCCCATGGTGGCCAAAAGTAGCAATTATACAGGCGCTGTACGAATTTCTGTTAAAGCTGTCAAACAAACTATATAGCAAATGTTAGAATAGGATTAAATAGAATAGGATTTCATAACAAGTACATAGGCTTACAGTTCTTAAGAGACATTTCTTATTATATTTCTTACTCGAATCTTATTAGATAATGTAATAAATAAGGGTATAAAAAAATTTTTGTATAAAGAGCGTGAACGATACACGGACAGAGAGTCTGTATTTATCTACTGAGATCCCGAACCCTTATTTTGGGCAAAAAACCTTCAGTCAAGCAATGTGAAGCAGGGTTTACAAGTCATACAAATAACCATATGTATGTACTTTTAATAAAAAATATGTCTAGACAATAAGCAAGTTTCCTGGGTCAAAAATAAATTATTTGGCACTGTTAAAATAATATAATGTCACAAAATAATGTCACTTGTCATTGATCATATCCATTATCAACGTGATAAAAGATTTAATAATGCGGAAAAACTGATATTAAGAGCGCTATTTGACTCTAAGAAACTATGACGTCATTCGTTTTTATTTCATACCAATCCCATAGAAAATGCTTGTTTTGACGTTTAGAAAAAAGTGTCTGATTTGATTTGTTGGAAACTTCTTTATTAGTATAAGTAACAACTCCAGTTGATTAAATTATTTTAATTTTTGTATAAATATAAACGGTTTTGTGTGTAAATAAATGTATTTCTTTAATGACAAGAAACTTAAAAAAAAAAAATTATTGGTTGAATAAATTCTTGAAAGATTTCAATAAACTTACTTGTTGCATTTTTCTTTTTTGTACTATAAGTACTCCAATCTTCGTCAAATTCTTGAGCTATCTGATCCCATGCTTTCTTTTTTTCGGGTCTATTACTGTAAGTACTGTCCCCATTATCCCACAGGCATGGCCGTGACTGTACTGCCAGAATTAATTTTTCCGTATCAAACATACTTATTGCAGACACGGCACATGCAAGGTCAGAAGCAGACAAAGAAAAGCAGCTACAATCACACCTCGAACATGCGTTTTGGATATTGACAGCAATAACAACTAACCGACAGCTAATGACAATAATTATTTAAAAAGAAAAAAATCTACACCCACCAATATTAGTAACCTTAAACCTCAGCCTTCAACATGTAATTTTTCTGGTACTTAGTGGAGCAGCCTCTATACGGAGCAGCCTCTATCATTAGTCAATCGGTGAATCAGTCGGGGTATTGTAGGTTTATATTAAAAAAATACTTAATTTATTTTTGATACTTTAGTTTCATTGTTGGGAAAAAAGGAATGTTGAGAAAATTAGAGGGTGGAACATCACTACGCACCACGCTACGCACGCACACTATGTCAGATGATGACAGGGTTGCTAGATGATATTTCTCGAATTTCCCCATACTCAATTTTTTTAAATAAAAAACGCTTGAACTAGGTTTGACATAATTTTTAAAAATAAATACACCATTAATTTATTCCTACCATTTCCTACTATCCTATTTTGCGGCACTAGAATCAAATTCTCAGACCTATAGGCTCTTCCATTGAGTTAATCGTCCGAAAATAGTCAATCCCAAGAGTTTTTGGCAGGAAGTCAATGGGTTCAGTTTTAATTTATTTAGTAAATTGATTCTGTTGGACTTTATTATAAGAATTTGGTTATTTGATATTATAAATGTTTATTATCATGAACAATATGTGAAATAGTCAAAGTGGACAGTCATAGCACGGCTGTAGTGATTTTTTTTTGTTTGACTTTAGGCGCCGTCCGCCACTCAATCACCTACACTACCCTTTGATTAAAACTTGCACGCACGCACTGCACCCGCCACCATCAAGAAACAAAAAGAATTAAAATATCCCCAAAGATATTATTTCCATGTTAATTTTTTCGCCAAAAAGAGAAAGAAAAACAAATAATTTGCTTCTAAAAAAATTCCATAGTGCCGCGTTTTTTTAACCGCTCGCACATATTTACCAACTGGTAAATTTCAAACACCCAACCTGATAACCCCCGGGGTTGTCAGGTTGGGGATTTTATTTTACCATTATGGTGAAAAATGTAACATTAAAGGGTTGTCAGGTTGGGTTTCTTTTTTTCCCAGATGAGACCAGTTTTTGAACGCAAGAGTCATACGCAACGAATGTTTTGCTTTTGAGCTTTTCCGAAGTGGCGCGTTTTTTTATCCGCTCGTAATTTTGTAACAGCTGGTAAATTTCATTTTTTTTTCTTTTCCCCCAGACCAGTAAAAACAGACACGAAGACAGCCCGTGGTCCCATCGCCGAGTTCTACTGGTCGTTTATACACAAATACAATAATTCAGTAATTTTAGAAGAAAATTTGGCAAAATATATGGAGTCATTTTTACTTTCGGAAAATGTTTGTTATATATCGTAGTTAAAATTTATCAAGTCTCCCTCCCCTCCCGAGGCGAGCGTCACCCCCCGCGCCCCCAAACGTGCCACGAAAACCAGTTTTTTTCATTTAAAAAAAACCGTACATGACACATTAAAAATGTCTGCAAAGAAAATGATCCTTATTATATTTACTATCAATCTTTCATACACACCAAATTCATATTAGTTATAGTTTACGAGAAATCAGCCACTGAATATGAAAATTTACGTAAGGTATGTAGAACTAAGTTAAGTAAACAATGTAATCCTTTTATCAAAAGCAATATCATTTATTGACCGAGCGAGAGAAGCGAGCGAAGCGTCTCAGTTTCGAGATTAGCCAAAAATTCTTTTGTCCGTCTGTCTGTCTGTCCGTCTGTCTATCTGTCTGTCTGTTCTCGCCTACAGGTCGCATTTCGTAACCGATTCTCATGAAATTTTGTTAGCAGGTTCAGCAACTAAATAGAATTTTTTTGTCGAGCCAGTTTTTCGAAATTTTTTAAAATTTCGGAAATATTAGGGTTTAAAATTTTAAAACTGTCATATACCCGCCATTTCAAAATATTTTCAAAAATGTCAGTAGACTTTTTTGTTGCCATTATAAAAACGCATTTTTTTATTTTAACAACTTTTTTGTTTGGGCAACTTTTTTATACGTTATACTTGAACGAGTTTCGGGTGAGTCGCGAACTCTAGCTGACTGAGCCGTGACGGATATACAATACAAATCTTCTTACAAAATATACTGAAACTATTTATGGGTAAATTCAGTCCGGGTTACTAAACAACTTTCTTAAAAATAGATGTCTCCCGTGGAAATTAAACCCGCGACTTCTAAGTTACAAGGCCAATGTCTTGACCACTATTGTTAAGAAAAGAAGAAAAGTGGCAAATATTTGTTGCGTACATTTAATACCATACAGTTAACAAATAAACAATAAGTTAGAACTCTTAGAACTCGCTATGGTTTTTTTTCATAAGTTTACAAGATTGCCGTTTTACATGATTTTTTCTAGAATAGTATGACTTTGCGTTGTCTTGCTTGTTTAAAGTTTTGTTTAATTTGTTTAGTCAGTTTATTGTGTTCAATTGTGGTGTATTGGATGGCTTGCTTGCTTTGCTTGGTATTAGAAGATAGTACCTGGGCGACCGAGCTTTGCTCGGTTACATCTCAAACATTAACTAATTTTTTTTAAACTTGTCTAAAAACAATGCAAAATAAAAAATTATATATAAACTTAAACATAAGAAATAAAAAAAGTAAGTCACCGAGTGGGATTCGAACCCGTAACATTTTTTCTAGCGGTCGGTATCCTTAACCACTGAGCTAAAATCAAGGCGGTCGGCGCGTCGAAATTAGCGACCATATTCTGCGTGGAAAGAATAACGCATGAAAACTCGAAAACACGCGTTTTTCCAAACATAAAACTAATCTCGATCGATTGTTTACCCCCGAAAACCCCCATATACAAATTTTCAGCGAAATCGTTAGAGCCGTTTTCGAGATCACAGAAATTTATAAATATATATATATATATATACATACAAGAATTGCTCGTTTAAAGGTATAAGATAATCGCGAGGTCTAAGTTCGTGGCGAACTACTAGTTTATAAAACTCTTTATTTCACTTTGGTATTATGAAACTTACATGTTGTCCCGACCCCACATAATGTGGGATAAGGAGAGGATGATGATGATGGTATTATGAAGATTTAATTTATCATATGAAGTCAATATTTACTGTGGGGATGGACCTGTGAAATATTACAATTAAAACCAAGTAAATTTTCCATACATTGCGATCTAAAATTCTTAATTAATGGCGAACTTAAAACCTAACAATATATACTGACACCAGAGAACTTCCTTCGGGTAAAATTCAAGTTGGGGCGAAAATAATTGTTTGTATTTATGTATGTACATTAGTTGGTATCTATGTATTAACCGTTGAACTAATTTCGATGATATTTTTAAATGTAACTCTAAAGCTACCTTCACACATCAATTACACATGTAAATCTATGAATGTTTGTATTAATGATGTATATCTATGTATGTTTATTGTTTATGTATGTATGTATATATAAAGCTCCTAATAGTCAATAAAGTTTTAAAAAACAAATAAATATTTGATCTAGGTTTTTTAAATATGTATCTAGGTGTCTATGATACGAAAGTGACATTTCTCTGAATCACGCGGTCAGCTCCACCACAAGATACTTATACCAATTGTGATTTGTGTACAGTATGAGAAGTATTACTGGTCCTCAAACAAATTGTACGGTTCCCATTCCACACGGTCGTGGAAGACTAGCCAAGTGTCATGCTCACCGACCACGCGACCGGATGTAGAGACGTTGCTCTGTCAATATTTGATTCAGGTTTCGATGTTATACGCGTGGAAATAAATGGAAAAAAATAAAAAATGGACTGTTGCAGCTCAGAATAGAAGGTTGGAAAATCTGTTTACTACGACTAATTTGCCTGGCAAATAAACTTGTGGAATATCGCGAGGCTTAGTTCGCGGTGAACCACTAGTATTATCTTAATACAACTGTTTTTAAGTTTGTATTCGGCTTATGCCCAGCTATGAGCCGTCGATAGCAGAAGATGATGATGATCCCAAACCAAACATTAGGTATTATTATTTAAAAAAATATTAAATAAAAATAAATACATACGTCGCGCTGGTACTGGAAAAACGCTTTTCAGCTTTATGACTCGCATGTTCAAAATGGGTTCCCCGTTCAGCTCGACAGCGTCAAGCTGAACTTCAGCCGCAGCATAGTGTGTCGGGGTATATGTAAAATACATTGAACGCGTTCTGGCTGAATCCGAAGTTCCGATTCAGCCAAAACGCATCGGAAGTTCGGCATAGTGTGTCGGGGTATATGGAAATAACATTGCAGGCATGCTTTGGCTGAACTTCAGCGGCTGAACTTCGGCAAAGTGTGCTGAGACACTAACAGTTTAGCTTTTAGGGTGTGGGTGGGGGATGCTATAACCTGTTCGGATATAGCGTCAAATTAAGGCGTAAGAATTACTTTTGTATTTCACAAACGGGTCACTAAATCGAAAAGTGGATTTGTAAACCCTCAATGGTCTAAAGACCTATCTACATATCTCCTCTATGGGATGCATGCAAAAAAAAATAACACCCCACTTCATGCACCTATAATATAATAGGTACCCTAAAAAACATTTCTTATATTTTACTTTATCACTTTGTCAGCATTTGTAATATAATTATAGTTTTTTTGTACTAAAAATTCTCTAAACTAAGCCGCGGATGGAAAGACGAACAAATCGAAACTATAAGAGTTCCGCCTAGGTATACTTCAGAATTCTAAAAAGCATAGGCATTACAAATAAGAATATCTGTAGCTTAGTGCAACATCGTATGTTGCGGGTTAGAAAACTGTTGACATCATATTTAAAGCATTGATATGATTATTTTATTGTTGAATCAACTTACACTCCATTTCTTTACTACTTAAATGAGGGTAAACCATCTTGACCTGTACTTTTTCAAAATATACAGTTTAAAATCAATTCCTTTGCAAAATAAATCAATTCTTTTATTACTTATAAATTTCATAGTAAATTTGTAATGTGTAAAGATATTAATTTGTATAGTGTATATTTTAATAAAAATATATGTCAGATTGTTTACAATTATTTAAATTCCTAACCAAATAGGATATACTTTTAAGAAATGTTTTATATCTTGTCTTGTAGTCGTCATCTAGTTGCATTATTAGTTTAATTTAATAAAAAGATAAATAAACATCAACACATTAAAACCCATTGTCTCTATACAGCCAGCTGTGTAAATAAACAGTCCCTTTTTTACCTGTAATGTGAATAAAACGACCTCTTCAAAGAAAATTGAGCGTTCATACTACATAATTATTTGTAAGTAATGAAAATTGGTTAGTCGTCGTATCGTATACACTCATTTTGAAGGCACAATTTGCTGGTAGGGGCATTGTTAACGAGCGGGTAAAGCGGCACACTATGGCCACGTTAATGAGAACGTAATAGGTGTTCCGCGGCCCGATCTGGAATACTCCCGGCGTCTATTAGCACGCGTTTAATGTTAGCCGGCAAATACAAGGGATTATATCCGGATTCTCCAATTTTAAACTTATATGTGTTTCGTATTACGACCGGGAACGGCCTCCCCAAGATCGCAAATACGTCCCTTAATAGCAAGTTAGTTTCGCAACTTTTATTAGCACAGGATATCGATTAAATTCTCTGTAACTATCTATGGCTACAAAAACAGATTACTAGAATATCCTATTTGGTAAAGTTTGCCGAGTACTGTTTGTAGTTGATTATGATGGTTTGTTTAGTATAGACCTGCAGAATAGTAGATTTTTTAATCGATTTAAAAAAAGGAGGGGTTCTCAATTTGTCGGAATCTTTTTTTGTTAATTTTCAGATTACTTAAATACATCTTTGTGCCTGGGTCTTTTCAGGTGGTCCTATATAAATTTTATTAAAATTGGTTAAGAAGTTTGGTTATTAAACAAACAAAAAAATATGTCGCCTGTTGCTAAGCTTTTTTAGATTGTCATTAGTATTGAAGTCTGTTTTTGTCAAGGGCCTAATACGCTTTAATATTGCTTATTTATTATTGCGACTGCGAAGTGCCGTATTTCGTCCCTATCACCGACCGAACATTTATTCATACATACATACATACATACTATCACGTCTTTATCCCTAATGGGGCAGACAGAGCATTTTGGGTCTTGCGGTTCTATGCAGAGCCGGGCCGCAAGACCCAAAAGCCACTTTTAGCGTCATGGTGGGCGAGAAGATGGAAAAGCAATCAATAAAGTGATGGGTTGCTAGCCGCATCGCCTGTTAACATGATTTGCATTTTTGCCCATTCCCTCGATCGGCTTTTACGATCTGGGAAGGGAAGCAGCTGGTACATTCTAAGTTTTTTTTTGTTTCTTCCAGACCAGCATGGGAGCATGATACTACTTATATATTTATTCATGTTCGGGTTATATGCCCAGTTTAAATTGCATACCTATACTTGAAGTGTACCTATAGTCCGACCATGAAAAATTATATAAGTAGTATCATTAATATGTCTTTCTCTTACCCGCGGTCGCTCGGTGGCAAATCTACACTACTTGTATATTTTAAATCTTTGGTTTTAGGTTATAACAAATTAATAGCGTAACTGCTTGTTTTAGGTAGGTTAATTATAGTACAATTTAAGTACACTTTAATAACACTCAGTATTCAAACATAGCGTCTATAACTAACCTGTTGCTGATGATAATAAAATTAAATATGCCTGTTATGATCCTTCCATCCTTATATAAGAACTAGCTGTACCCGCGGGCTTCGCTCCCCGTAGGAATTTCGAGATAAAGAGTACCCTATGTCCTTCCCCGAGTCTCAAACTATGTCCATACCAAATTTTATCCAAATCGGTTTAGTAGTTTAAGGATGGAGAGGTAACAAACCAACAAATATATAAACTCACTTTCGCATTTATAATATTAGTAGGAAGTAGGATAGGATAGGATATGCGTCTTTTGACTAAGATATTCGCTTGCCTGTTTTTCCGTCAGGGTGTGATATCTGATAGTGAAGTCACATAGCGATTTGATATCACCCTCACTTTTCCATCGTTGGCCCCGATAGGGAATTGGGATACGCCGGTATAATTTGCTTGGCGCCACATCGATATTCTTCACGCGTACTTACAGCAAGGGAGCCGGGTGTCCTGCTAGCGTATGTTTTGCACGACTTTTACAATTTGATTGTTTTTTTAAAGAATGAATAAACATTAGTATCTGTGAATGTGTTATACGTACACACACGTTATGTAACCAGAGCGTTAGAACCTACAAAATATTTGTTGTATATATTTGTAATTAATGTAGATATAGTTTGGTGATTCACCCGCATACGTATTTGGACAATTATGCCAAATACGCTGCTGTCAAAGCAAACGCACCTACATTACGTAGGCATCACATACATAGCCACGTACCTTATATACGATACATATTATATTTCCCAGTGGCATAGCACCGAGCTCGTTGGTATGCATGCTGATGATGTGTAAATGTTATGTGAATGTTCAACATTCGTCTAGTGCGAACACATACATATAGTATGTAGACACATAAGTGATAGTGCAATTTCCGAAGTGAGCTCACGAGCAGAATTGGCTAGGCATTATTTACTTGCGGAAAACAAGTTCCACTTGTACTCCACAGCGATATTAATCATCCTTTATGATTCATTGCTTTCGTTCAGAGGTTTAGATAGGTTTTGAGATTTATTGAACAATTTAAATAAAGTAATAATATTTTGTTAAAATAGTGTTACGCTTTTACGTTTTCGTCCTTTGTATTTTTCTTCATCCGCAATTTAGTGCACTGCACCAAGGTCGTAATAGCTAAATCACATACTTAACTAAGATTGTAAGCATCTAAAATAGTAACAGATTATTTTCTAGCGTAACTGACAGTTACACGCATGAATTATGTCCATATCGTTGACAAATCTTAACAATGAGCGCAAGAGGATTAGTAGCAGGTTCATTCGTTTTGTGTTTTTATTTCATAAAAATTCTCTCCTTTTTCTTTTTTCATTTTAGCCAAGGATAAAATTTCAAGGCGTAAATTTTCTAGGCTTAATTTAGATTGTCAGTCACGGGAATTTTATAACACAAGCTTTTATTTAACTTGCTTTGTTCGTGATAATGTCCTTGCGGTTATTTTTATAGGCAATTTACCTTTTTTGTGTATTTTTATTGTATTACTCTAAACAGGGCTATGGGCTGATGATTCAACATTTTACCGCATTGAAATTAATTCTTTGCCAGTATATCTACCTATAACTGTTAAAATACTATTGGCAAGTTTGCGGATTTACATGTGTTGAAAGGATTCGAATATATAGGAATTCTCCTGTGTAAAGGAATAAAATGGTACTAAGGTAAACCTAGACTATCTTTTAGTTACGAAATACATGACTACTACCGTTCATATTTATTTAGTAAAGACAGAAATTGATTACTGTGGAAAGTTCAAAACTAACGTTCGCGTACAGAGCCAAATTAGCTCATGCATGCAAGTATAACGACAAAACAACGCACGCTGGTCAACTGTGTTTTGCAAACCACTGAATACATTACTGTACTGATTACACTGCTAGTTTTTGATGGATTACAGCCAATTATATGTCCTAGTAGTTAAAGCAGGTAACGAGTTTTTTTTTTACCAACACACTCGTCAATTGATAGCAGGAGAAAACTAGTCAAGGTCGCCGTCGCCGAAAGAGAGAGCGCGGAAATCGACCGAGTCGAACAATACTTTATGAAAACGGTTATGCTATTAGGAATAACCAACTCGCAATATGACGACCTTCGTGACGTAGTGTTCACCATGCTAGCCCGCCACCCAGAGGGTGGTTTTCCCGGGTTGATCCCCGGTTAGGGAAAGTTGGAAAATGGCCGTTTTTAAATTATCCTGTATCTAAATATAGTATGACTGAGTTAGTATCCCATAACACAAGTCTCGAACTTACTTTGGGGTTAGCTCAATTTGTGTAATTTGTCCCTAAAAAAGGAAGTAAAAATTAAAATTAGTAATATAATATACACTTAATATTAATAATATAAATTAGAATTCATTGGCACTTATTATTTCATGAATTCTGTTTATCTCCAAGTATTTGATTTCGATACCAAAGCTCTGACCCGTGCGTGTGTACATTTTAGGAACTCATTAGCCTTTCAAACTCAAAGCGTTTGCTAAAGAGGATATGCACACCGCAGCGATATGATAGGTATTACAGATCAATTGCAGTTTGCGCTGGATTAATTAGACGCGTTCGTTTCCGGTTGAACCGAATCAGTGCGCTTCACTACTCGTAAGGGAATTCCATTTGAACCGTATAAATAAAGTACATCGCATTGGTAGCCTCACGAGGATAAAATAAGGATCTACGAAAAGCGTTACCCCTTTATTGACGTAAGTATACAAATAGATACGTGTGAGCCGGTACGGAAATATTTCAATCGTGAGTGTGTAACGAGATCCCACGTGGAACGCCTCGGGCTGCGAACAGCTTGGCGGAGCACAGGCACCAGGCCTAGGCGATCATCTCACATCACCTTATTCAACGGTGATAAGGATTACATTACAATAAACGCGGCTATGTTACGAATACTTTACACACTAACCGCGAAAGGAAATAAAATGTTCCCCTACGGTGTGATATTTACCTTATCTCTCGCATTTACGCCTGTAATTAGATTTAATTTATGTCCGCGAGAGGCTGTTAGTAATGTGGAGCAGTTAAACTAAATAATGATATTTTAATTACGGGAAAGATAACATTTTTGCATTCATTATTCTTTGAATGTTGCCATCAATCTTCTTTTTTTAATGTCCACAGAATAAAACATGGGAAAGAATATTTTAACATAATAGTTCAAAGATTCTCATTGGGTAAATTTTAGATGATGTAATTAAATATTGTGATTTTAAAAATTACATAACTTATTAGACATTAAATTTATAATAATTTTTAGTATTGTAAAGCGGAGCGCGCCGATTGAACTTTTTTATGTGATTCCCACTAGCTATGACGATAAAAAATTATAATGCCTACCTGACTGCCTAAAAAATTTAGAAAAAAATATTTCTTTATAAAAAAAATTAAATTAATTTTAGTAAGTAAATTATACAAATTGATGATAAAATTCAATTGACACAGTAAACTATACCGAATAAACATGACAATCTTTTACTAATTATATATATCTAACAATCTCGTTGATGTAATAAAACTTGCTAGCCGTTCCAATTTTTGGTTGCGATACCCGACAGGGTTCATATTTATTGTACCTATATAAGACAGTGATTTTTAGTAGTAAAACCTGATGACCTACATTTTTTGTTTATTTATTTATATGAAATCTCACTAACAGATTTGATGCCTTCCAACCTCCCGAACAAGCCGGATTCCAAAAAGGCTATAGTACTATGGACCACATCCATACATTGCGGCAGGTTATAGAGAAGACGAGGGAGTATAATCGGCCGTTGTGTTTAGGGTTCGTGAACTACGAAAAAGCCTTCGATTCGATCGAAACGTGGGCCGTGCTTCAGTCTCTCCAGCGGTGCCGAATTGACTGTAGGTATATCGAGGTGTTGAAGTGCTTATACAACAAAGCCACTATGTCGGTCCGAGTACAGGAGCACAGTACGAAGGATATTCCATTGCAAAGAGGCGTAAGACAGGGAGATGTCATATCTCCAAAACTGTTTACCGCCGCTCTGGAAGATGCCTTTAAGCTCCTGGAATGGGAAGGACTGGGCATTAACATCAATGGCGAGTATATCACTCACCTTCGATTTGCCGACGATATCGTTGTCATGGCTGAATCGATGGAGGACTTAAGTACGATGCTTGAAGACCTAAATCATAGATAATGACCTAAATCGAGTTTCTCAACAGGTAGTCCTAAAAATGAATATTGACAAGACGAGGGTCATGTCAAATAGGCACGTTACGCCTTCACTTGTTTCTGTTGGGAGCTCCACCCTAGAAGTTGTAGACCAGTATATCCTGGGTCAATTGATCCAGGCAGGAAGTTCCAGCTTCGAGGAAGAGGTCTTTCGACGAATTCGACTAGGCTGGGCAGCGTTCGGAAAATTGCGCAGTGTTTTATCGTCTAGAATACCTCAGTGCCTCAAGACGAAAGTGTTTAATCAATGTGTGTTACCAGTGATGACTTATGGCTCTGAAACGTGGTCCCTTACTATGGGTCTCATAAGAAGGCTCAAGGTCGCTCAACGGGCTATGGAGAGGATTATGCTCGGTGTTTCTCTACGTGATCGAATCAGAAATGAGGAGATTCGTAGAAGAACGAAGGTCACTGACATAGCCAAGCGGATTAGCTCATTAAAGTGGCAGTGGGCGGGGCACATAGCGCGAAGATCCGATGGCCGATGGGGCAGAAAGGTTCTCGAATGGCGGCCACGTACCGGCAAGCGCAGTGTAGGGCACCCACCTGCTAGATGGTCAGACGACCTACGCAATGTTGCAGGAAAGCGCTGGATGCAGGCCGCTTCCGATCGGTCGTTTTGGAAATCCTTGGGGGAGGCCTATGTCCAGCAGTGGACTTCCTGTGGCTGATATGATAATGATGATGATTTATATGAAATGAACTAAATGATTTGAATTGAATTGAAGAACTATTAGCTAGCTAGCAATCTATTTTAGGTAGCTACCAGGTAACAGTACTAGGTTAACTAGACTGGACTGTTTTGAAATGTGAAATACAAAAGTGGCGAGGTCGAGGGCGAGGTGAGATACAAAATACCACAGAATACTAAGAGAACTACGAGTGTAAGGTATGCCGTGTGTGATTGCGCCGGTCTTCTTCTCCTTATGTGGTCGAAGGGACTTTGAAGTAAAACTCCTTGACTGCTACTTAAATGGTATAATTTATAGATTTTTGAAAATAACAATAAAATAGATGTAAACAGTTCAGAGATTCACTACGCAATGGTTGATAGCCGCCAAACGACGCTCGGTTTGTTGGTTTGCTCTTTAAATTTGTCAGGCGTAACGTACGGCCTAAACATCTTCCCCGCCCTCGAAAGCTTCTGGCTTTTGAGCAATTGTTGCTTGTGTAGAATTAATGGCTGCTGCTGTTGTAGAATCAATGGCTGCTGTGGTTGTAGAATCAATGGCTGCCGCGGTTGTAGAATCAATGGCTGCTGATGGTGTAGAATCAATGGCTGCCGCGGTTGTAGAATCAATGGCTGCCGCGGTTGTAGAATCAATGGCTGCTGATGGTGTAGAATCTATAGATGCTGCTTGCATAGATTCATCGTTGTGCAACTGACAGAGGTTATGCACAGCTCTGCGTATGATGCCCTTAGTAGTGTAGACATCAGCAACTCTTGCGGTGCCGTCGGATCCAGAGAAAAGTTTGTGGATACGTCCCATTCGCCATTTCAATGGAGGCAAACTGGGCTCCTTTATCGCTACTAAGTCGCCTTCTTGTAGTCCTCTTTGTTGTGTTCGCCACTTGTTCCTTTGTTGCAATTCACACAAGTATTCGTTCTTCCAGCGATCCCAAAAGTGCTGCCTCATCTTCTCAAGAAGTTGGTATCGATCCAGTCTGTTTATATTGGTATCTAACAGACACTCGCTTGGTAATGACGTGAGTGGTTTACCGATCAAGAAGTGCGCCGGAGTCAAAGGATCAAGGTCATTAGGGTCTGATGAAAGAGGAGTTAATGGCCTGGAATTGAGGATTGCTTCAATTTGTATGAATAAAGTGGACAATTCCTCGAAAGTTAAATGTTTGTCGCCTAATATTCGAGTAATATGGTATTTTGCCGATTTAATCCCCGCCTCCCAAATACCCCCAAAGAGTAGGCAGGGGAGAACCTGAACCTGACGCCTTCACTTGACGCAAAACCAGTAATATCTTTGTTACTTGATTTTAGGAATTTGGTAATTTCGTTGTTTGCGCCGACAAAATTCGTACCATTATCGCAATAGAGCTCGAGAGGTTTACCTCTGCGAGATATAAAGCGCCGCAAACATAAAAGAAAGTTGTCAGTAGTCAAATCGCTGGCTACCTCAAGGTGTAAGGCCTTTGTACTAAAGCAGACAAATAAACATAAATAGCATTTGGATATTTTACATCCGCGACCCTTACGATCGGCTATGTAGAATGGACCCCCCATATCACAACCGCTAATATGGAAGGGATGAAAGCTTGGAGTGATTCTACTAGAGGGTAAGTTTCCCATGACAGGATTAAGCGATTTTGCCTTCATAAGCTTACAAATTTTGCAGTTATTCACTGTGCTTCTTGCTAATATTCTGCCCTTTAAAGGCCAAAATGTATTTCTTAATGTACTCAATAAAAGTTGAGGACCACAGTGAAGAAATTTTAAATGATAATATGAAAATAAGATTTTAGTAAAATTTTGATTAATATCTAAGAGCCATGGATGTTTCTTTCCGGTAGGTTCATTAGAATTTTGCAGTCGTCCTCCTACACAAAGCATATCATCTTGGCTGAGAAAAGGGCTAAGTGATAGCAAGCGTGATTTAGAAGGTAAGTTCTGTTTATTTTTTAAGATTTTTATTTCATTTGAAAAACATTCTTTTTGATGTAGCTTCACTAGAATATTTAATGCAGCATTTAATTCATCGACGGTAAATGGACCAGTTATTTTAGATTTTACATTTTTTACATTAAATATAAACCGCAAAACGTAGGCACATGATCTGTGTAATCTTGTAAAACTTGAATATTTTTCAAAGTCGATAACTTTATTTTTAAGTGTAGAAGATGAATTATGTAAAATAATGTTAGTATGTAGGGCTTTATTTAATAGTGCTTTGTTTTTAATTTGTTTATTAGGTTTTGTTTCAGGTAGATCCGGAATATTTTTTGGTACTATGTTATTGGGCCATTGAGATGAGTCTTCCAACAAGAATGATGGGCCTTCCCACCATAACTTTGAACTTGAAATTAGGTTTGGATTTACTCCCCGAGAAGCAAGATCTGCTGGATTTTGATCTCCAGGGACATGTCTCCAAATATTAGAGGAAGTCAGATCTTGAATCTCACTTACGCGGTTTGAAACAAAAGGTTTCAAATCACATGAGTTGGAGGACAGCCAACTCAAGACTACAGTTGAATCTGTCCAATGCACCACGGATTCAATTTTGCAACGAAGAGCCTGTAATACCTTAGCACTAAGACGAGCAGACAGTAAAGCGCCACAGAGTTCAAGACGAGGTATAGTTGTGGTCTTCACTGGTGCAACCCTTGTTTTAGCACATAGAAGTCGTACTAAGACCTGCCCAGACTTATTAGTAGATCTAAGATATACTGCACCAGCGTATGCCGATTGAGATGCGTCTGAAAATGAATGTAATTCAATTTCATCTTGATCTCGACTGAGAGCGCATCTAGGTATACCAAAATCTGATAAAGAATTTAAATTGTCTGCAAAATTCTTCCATTGACGTTGCAAAACTTCATCAATGGGATCATCCCAATCCAATTTTGACATCCACAGTTTTTGCAATATTATTTTTGGAATTATAGTACATGGACTAAGTAAGCCTAGAGGATCAAAAAGTTTAGCTGATTTAGACAATATTGTACGTTTTGTTATTGATTGGTTAAGTTCTAAATCAACAGAAAATTGTAAAACGTCCTTTGATGGATCCCACTTTAGCCCCAACACGCTAGACTGTGACGAGAAATCAAATGTTTTGGGTTGAGATGTATCTGAATTATTTTGAAAGACGTTTGGAACATTTGTACGCCATTTTCGTAATGGTAGACATGCGGAATTGAGTGTCAAAGTGACAGACTTAATTATGTTACCTAATTCCTCTTCTGTATCAGCACCTGATAGAAAATCATCGACATAGAAGTCATCACTAAGCAACTTGGCTAACTTAGAATCTTCGCATTCCTTTGATAATTGTAGTAAGCATCTGGTGCTAAGAAATGGAGCTGATGCTGTGCCGTAAGTGACAGTATTTAATTGAAATATTTTGATAGGATCACTTGGCACATCACGCCATAAAATAAGCTGCAAATGTCGTTGCTTAGGATCTACAAGTATTTGGCGATACATTTTTTCCACATCTGCTGAAACCACAAAACAATGTTGCCTGTATCGTAACAAAATAGACAGTAAGTCGCTCTGAACTACCGGCCCGACATATTGAATGTCGTTGAAAGACAAACCAGACGTAGTTTTCGAGCTCGCATCAAAAACAACACGCAGTTTTGTTGTTTCACTAGCTTCTCTTACGACGCCATGATGTGGAAGATAGCAACCAAACGTTGGCTGAGGAATTTGAGTCATGTGGCCTAAACGCTCGTATTCATGAATTAGTCATGATATTGTTGCCTTAGTGGTATATTATTATTTAATTTTCTTTCTAATTGCAGAAATCTTTTTTCAGCAATATTGTATGAATCACCCAAGCAGTCTGTAAATTGTTTGAATGGAATATTTACACAAAACCTACCGTCATCTTCTCGACGCGTAGTAGAGGTGAATAAGGATTCACAGTAATCATTATTGTTGTATTCTAATTTCGGACTAACCTCTTCCAGTTCCCAAAACTTACTCAACTGCTGACTGATCTCCTTAGAAAAATGGCAATATGACTTGGAATTAGTTTTGTCAAAACATTCCGTCGGAATGGAGCCGGCCACTATCCATCCTAATTGTGTTTCTTGTAAAATGGGCAATTGTGGTCCCAAAGTTACTCTGCCTGGTCCAATAAGGTCCCAAAATATGTCAGCGCCCAATAATAAATCAATGTCCGAACATTGGTAGAATTTCGGATCGGCAAGTTGAACAAAATTGGGAATTCTTAGGTTATGCACATTTACATTAGCCTGAGGCAACTTCTCTGTTATGCGAGGCAAAACATAACATTTGACAAACACGTTGTATGAAGTGTTAGTTGAATGAAGTTGTAAATCACAGTGCGATGTTACATTTAAGACTTCATTACCTATGCCTGATATGCAGTGGTACGAATTATTTTTTCTAGGTAGACCAATTTTTCTTTGAGCACTGTCACTAATAAATGAGGACTGGCTTCCAGAATCTAATAAAGCTCTTAAAATATAAATATTATTATTATTTTTTACCTCGACTAAGGCTGTGGTGAGAAGTACTTGACTAGTGGATGTAGCAGACATAGACACAGAAGGAGCAGTGGTAGATGGGTTGCAGTCAGCGCTAGAACTAGGTAAGTTAGTATTTTTTGCATCGATATTATTATCAGTACTGACTGCAATTGTTTGAGTAGAGGGCAATGAATTTTGTTTATGCAGTAAAGTGTTATGTTTCCTGTGGCATATTCGGCAACCACTCAGCCTACATTGATAGTTTTGATGGCCACTACGAAAACAATTACCACATAATTTTAAAGAAGTAAGTTTAGAAATTCTTTCTGTGACTGGCATAGATTTGAACACAGAACATTCGTATAACATATGATGTTGTTTACAGATTGGACACTGCTTAGGAGGCGACATTGAATCGACAGATGTACTATGAAAAGATTTCGTATTTTTTATATTGGGAAGGCTATGACGTTTTTCATTCGGTAACTTACTAGCATTTAATGTTTCCAGCACAGTAGCACGTTGACGAAGAAATGAATAAAATTCCTCTAAGGTAGGTGAATCCATGCTACTTCGAAACTCCTCCCATTTTCTAGTAGTAACACTGTCCAGTTTCATCGATGCCATATAAATGATAAGCGTATCCCATTTATCGGTTGGTTCACCCAATGAATTCAATGCATTCAAATTTTTTGATAAATTGTCAATTAAATCACGAATACCACTGTAAGACTCTTTACTCAGTGGTTGAATGGAAAACAAACACTTAATATGTTCGTTGATCAATATACGCTTATTGTCGTAACGATCACGGAGCAAATTCCATGCTATTATGTAATTATCTGCCGACATTGTAACTGAAGCTATAACAGAACTAGCTGGCCCCTCTAAATAGGATTTTAGGTAGTGAAACTTATTTATATTATTTATGGTTTCATTGTTATGTATTAATGATAAATACGTGTCACGAAAAGACAGCCAGGACTGCGGATCACCCTTGTAAGAATTAATTTTAATATAAGGCAATTTTACGTTAATATTTTTAGAACTGTTAGACGAAACCTCCGCTTTTTCCTGATTTTCAAAATATTCTAACAATGATTGAGCCCTTGCTATCAAATTAAAAAATATATTTTCAGTAGATTCGCGCTCCATCATTTGTTTATCATTGTCTTCGTCTAACATTTCTATCTGCGACTGTATGTCCTCGAAGCTGCACGAAAGGTCACGCATTTTATTGCAACGCAAACGCAGTTCATTTATTTTAACTGCACTAGTTTCTTTGCATTCCAATAAAGGCGATAAATACTTTTCAAATAAAGTTAATCGTGACCTAATGTGGCCTCTTTGCTTTATAAGATCTTTGAAATCACTCATTTTGTCAACGAAACAACGCAACTTCAATAAATCGCAATGAAAGAATCAAAACAAATGCGTTCTAAAAATAGAATATAACAGGTACGTTACGTGAGCGTTGATAACAAACTGGTTTTGTAGCCAAGTAGCCGGCCGGCGGCGGCGGCTCCCTGCTGCCGCTATCACAGGAACACGGTTCAGATTCTCCGCCTTTCCTAGCTGACCACAGTCCAGGTCGACTGCTGTATGCACCTGGAATGTTCGGCAAGTAATGTAAGAATGATGTATAAGAAATATCTCAACGTTAAGTACACTTCGTATCAGTTACAAATGAACGACAAACTATTGGTAATGATTTTGCTTGAAAAACCAAACGAAAGTAGATTTTTTTACTAGAATTGATTAAAGTAATATTCAAAAAACATTTAATAACTACTGTTAATTGAAATTATTTAGTGATTAGCGTGTATTTTTACGAAAAACGATAAATTTTAATTTTATTTTTTATGATGAGGGTTACTTAACTTTTGTATGCACAAATTTTAATATCTTTATTCACACAAATTAAAGCAAGTAGAAAGGATGGAATTAGTAGGATTGTTGACGCACTTCCCTCGGAAAAGTAGCTGCAGCTGGACACTGGCGAGTTCCTGAAGGATGGGTACGTCCGTTTCGAAATTTGTTCCCGTTGTTCCAGGGTACGTGTATCACGTCGGGGTCACCAAATGATTGCGCCGGTCTTCTTCTCCTTATGTGGTCGAAGGGACTTTGAAGTAAAACTCCTTGACTGCTACTTAAATGGTATAATTTATAGATTTTTGAAAATAACAATAAAATAGATGTAAACAGTTCAGAGATTCACTACGCAATGGTTGATAGCCGCCAAACGACGCTCGGTTTGTTGGTTTGCTCTTTAAATTTGTCAGGCGTAACGTACGGCCTAAACAGTGTGGTTTCCGGCAGAGTAGAATAGGACTACTCCAAGTCTTACTGTGGATGTCGTAGAAGGTGACTTGGGAATTACAAGCTAAACAAAGCTTATAAACATCATGAGACCTCTGCAATCCAGCGTGGAGAGTTTAGGCCAAATCCTCTGTCTACTCTGACCAGATATGACTCTAGAAGTATAGAGAGGGTTAAGCTCCTGCAGTGGAGACTAAAAGGACCTGATGATGATGAGTGTAAGGTACAATGCGACATGCATGATGTTATGTGCGCCGCCGCCCATACAAAGAATTATTAACGTAAATGATTCACTTTGGAACTCTCGTACTAATCATTCGTTGTATGACTCCCGCGTTCAAAAATAGGTCTCCTTACGTTCGTGCGATCGGCGCCATCTAGTAGTGGATGGTGAGTGTTGTATTGCCAGCAAGAGTTACGAATTTATTAGCATCTGACATACAGCTTGACGACTGTCATACAATGATGACAACCGGGACCAACGGCTTGTACGTGCCTTCCGAAGCACGGAGGAGCTCGAGAAATTTTTATGCCACTTGTGGTCACCTATCCAAGTGCGGACCACGCCCGGCGTCGCTTTACTCGCGAAAGCGCTAGCAATGCGCACTCCCGCCGGGCCACCGAGTTACTCATATATCAGGCGTGATATTGCCATAACTTGTTAACTATAGGATGGAACTATTTAGCATGTTACAATTGTATCTGATTTTCATTCTGATTACCCATAGAACATGTACTAAAATGGCACATTTTGCAGCAGTTACCTCTCTTTTTCTAAATCCTTCCATCATATTCTTATTGAATATGGCCAACTTTTTACTTTTTTCTACTTATTATGTTCAAGGAATAGCTATAGCTAGTAGCTATAGCTATTCCTTGAAAAGTAAATTACAAGTACTTTAAACAAATATTTTCGTATTTTTGTGTTCTAGTTGGATTCCTATTGATGCAACAATTTTGCGTCACGATATAAAACGAATATTTTGTAATGCACTATTCGGGAACTACTCGTATTTTACTACGAAATGTTTGGGATTCTCAGTGATGTTGGATTTGGGAAATCTAAGCATGCTTATCCTGTGAAAAGCACACGTCTTGAGATTTGCCTTGTCACTGTTTGTGTATCCAGTGAATTCTACTGATATATGGGACGATTTGTTCACTTCGTTTAACTGGGTACTGCAGTGCACCTGCTCCACTATTCATGAATTTTATATTGCATTCAGTGCATGCACAAATAGATAAGTAAGGAATATATATCAAAAATTACATTTTTACAAGCTTTTCTGAGAAAAAGAAATCGTTGAGCCAGTTTTGCTACTTGCGATTTGGTTAGTAGATACCAAACTTTTGTTCTAATTAGCAAAACCTTGTAGTTGCAAGTCTCAAACTACAGGATTTAATTCAAACACATTTTAACTACTAGTAGCCCTGAGTTCAGCAGTCACTGGATTTTGGTAAAGTGTAGCAAATATTTTTGCTACTAGCAACCCTTCTTTTTTGTCAGTGTATTGTTCTGCTTTACCTTCCCTTCTAGCTTTATCATCAGACACTAGATTTAATCTAGTACAAAGTACTAGTCAGGACAAATTAAACAAAAGTCGCTGGGATTGTGTGGTTTCATTGTAAAGTTCCTATAGCTTATCAGCTCATTTATTAAATCATACTAAGGCAAGTAGTCTTTATAAACACAATGATTATAGGCCTACATAGACAAGTGGAACTAAATGAAAGCTTTTAATAAAAAGAAAAAATACATAAATAATTTTCTAATGGGTGCAAATCTACCTAGGCATCCATTTGCAAAATAATTCATAAGAACAAAAATGACTGCGATACGGACTCAAAAAGTATCAATTTTTTGTTCTGTACAATTAATGTGTTCCAAACAAAAATCTGCAAATTTATACAAAAAAGAAAATTTAGATATTAATTTTAATTGTATATAACGATACTATATATATGTATTGTATTGAATTCATGATCTTAAAAAGAAAATTAATTTTTCTTTGCGGGTATGTAAAACACAATATACACGAAAGTTGCCCGAACATGATGCCTCATAACTTATTAACGTTTTATTGGAAGTAAAAATGTAAACAATTATGTACTCAGCGTTTCATGGTGCGTCCCCAAATGCTTTGTTTGAGGTCTAAGTATTTTTATTCCTTTTTATAAAGACCTCATAAAAACTGGTACCTTGAGGAGATAAGGAAGTTATACGAGCTCCTCGCGGTTCGAGCCGAAGCAATCCATCTCACGTAATTGCATTATATTCGGAGTGCGTGGCTGGAGTGCCCGGGAGGAACAGCTAGTTATGATTTCTTTCCAATATCGACACTTTCCTAGTGACATTTTTATCAGCAGTCCTCTTCGACTTACTTTTTACGTATTCTTTTTACGATTTCCTTTTAAAGATTTTTCTTTTTCACTATGTATAAAGCTTAATTTTGACTTTTCTTATATTTTGTAATTAAGCTTGTTTAACAAATGTTTGCAAATACATAGGTATTCGTATTGAGTAAAATATTATAAGGTATACGTGAATATTTTATCTATCCATCTCACGTAATTGCAAAGGTAAACTCTTAAAATATCATTATAGTATATTTCTTTGAGAAGCTTAAAATGTACATAGACGACCTCCGTGGCGTAGTGGTCACCATGCTGGTCCGCCACCCAGAGGTCCCGGGTTCGATCCCCGGTCAGGGCAAGTTGGAAAATGGCCCTTTTCAAATTGTCCTGGGTCTTGGATGTTTATCTATATATGTATTTGTTATAAAATATAGTATCGTTAAGTTGGTATCCCATAACACAAGTCTCGAACTGACTTTGGGGCTAGCTCAATCTGTGTAATTTGTCCCTATATATTTATTTATTTATTTATTTATAGCTAATTACTATATTTCTAATTTTCCACTACAAAATGTACGACAGTTTCAATATTTATTTTAATTGTCATAGTAGTAATTGGTTCTTTTACCTTATTTTATAAAAGATTAGTCACACCATTCTAACAAAATATGCAAAATTTTAGACAATGTAATAAATAAAACGTAAGCCCAGAAAAAGCTCATTGATCAAGTCCAAAACTGGGTTTTAACCCTCGTGTCCGCGTGAAGGCTTTCGTTGAGTTATTGCCTTAACTATTTTTGAAATTACATACAGATATTTATTAACATTTACTTACGACCTTCATCGTTCGAAAATGTATATATGAAGCTACAAGCTTTTCTAGAAAAATGTGAGTGACGTTGACTAAAAATTTGGTACGATTTAATACAATATCCGTGTTGTTTTGTACTGATGTGTGGTACTTTTTATAAATTTCAGGGTCTTAAAACCATAATTAAATATTTATTAAAAAGTAAAAAAAAAATAATGATTTTATATACTTTTATATTTATTTATAATTTATTCATATTTCTAAAATCCTTAATTTATTCAAAAGAGTAAAAGTAAAAGATTTAAAACGTAAGCTAAAACTGAAGTAAAACCCAAAATAAATTAGTAAGTTTCATCGAAAAGTTTAGTGTCCAATGTCCAATATCTGTAGCGTTCAATTTAGGGCATTTCTTTTTTAGTTTATATCTGTAGCTAGTGCAAGACAACGCCGCATTTTAAAATAGTCGAATGAATGTTATCATGACAACGGAAGACAAAAGAAATCCAGAAATTATTTGGGCCAAGCTTCAAAGTACTTTATTTATCATTGCATACTTTCACCGAATAGTTATTTAATAATTTTTAAGGTTCCCTACCCAAAGGGTAGAAACTAGATCCTATTACTAAGACTCCCTTGTCCGTCTGTCTGTTCGTCTGTCACCAGGCTGTATCTCATAAACCGTGATAGCTAGATAGTTGACATTTTCACATATGATCTATTTCTGTTATCGCAATAACAAAAAATACTAAAAACACAATAAAATAAAATTTAAGGGTGGCTCCCATACAATAAAAGCTATTTTTTTTTGCTTGATATTAATAACGGCAACAGGTAGACGCTTCAAATATGTAAACAAAATATTCAGTTTAAGAATAAATAATAAATAAAAATATAATAAAAATTACGGCGGCAGTAATAAGCTAATGCGCCGCAGCAAACGTGATTTTTTATAGATAATGCCACGGAACCCTTCGTGAGTGAGTCCGATTCGCACTTGGCTGGTTATATTTATTTCACAGCAACTGCTGAGTTCAAAGCATATATCTACAACGTTTAGTGCGGTTACCACATTCAAAACGTTCTATGTCTGTTACCTAGGCGCAAGTGCAGAAGAAGCGGCAACGAACTGCAATGCAGCAACCTGCACATGGATTTAATATGCAACAAAATTGGAAGTATTTAGGCACAGGCATTCTGTTATGTCTGTCACACGCGTCAGTTTGACACACCTCCATGTTATTCTGTTAACCTGTCACAAACACAGCACAATGCTTGCACACACAACTTTAATAAAGGGACTCACTCATTCAATGTATTTTAGCTTAAATTAATTTGAGTGTTACTGAATGTAATATAAAGTTAATTATAGATGTCAATTTTATGGCCAACTCCCTGGCTTCTTAGCACGGTATCTTATAATAAATAACCCGTCGATAAAGATTTTGTTATGTGACAGTCAAAAGCACTGGATAAACTTAGGAGCTGTTGTCATATTATTCCAAGGGCTGTAGACTTTTTTAACTGACTTCCAAAAAAGGAGGAGGTTATAAATTCATCGCATTTTTTTGTATGTATACCGATTATTCGAAGACGCCCGAACATATTTGGAAAATTCTTTTTGTTTGAAAGGGTATACTTGTCAGGTGGTTCAATAGAAATTTTTTAAAAATTGGTTTTTTATTCGGATTTCAGTTTTGAAATATTATTTATTCTCGAGATAAATAAATTTGCTCATGTATTTTTGTTCATAATAAATTAAATTAATTTGTCGGTTTCCAAATGGTTTTCAACGACATGAGATTTATTTTTACGTAATGTATGAAACAAACTAACTAGAGCGCAGCGGTTGACAGATCGCATTGGCGACGTGTTTTGTCTGCCTTTTGCCCCCTTAGGGGAACATGGGAAACGAAGAGAGATAAAACAAACTACTACCTATTAGTAATACTCGTATATGTATTATATAAAATTAATGTTAACAATTTTGTTAGCCCCATCGCTGAATCAAATTCAGAACTGTCGGCGATGAGTAAAGAGCTTTATTTCCATCGCATCAACCGTCCATATTCCAGTTTTGCTATTTCGTTCGTGACACAGATAACTAAATCTACGTAACGCCACGGTTACAATGGACAGGGAGGGTTATAATTAACTAAGTTTGGATTTCCGTCCGTAATTCAGTGCGTATTCCGGTTGGAATAATTTGATAAGCTGAGGTTTGCTTACTATTAGCGCTACGTATAAATACAATGCAATATATAATGCAAATATATAAACATAAAAGTTTGTATGGCGTCTTTGGCCCGACGATAATGTTATCCGAGAATCTGTTAGGTGCAAATGACTCAATAGTTACCGCACTTAAAGGGTAAGGCCAGATGTTGGACATCTATATTCATGAACTCTGAGCCTAGAGGTTACGTTACGACATTTTAACGCAAGGTATCACGTAAAGCTACGAAGGTCAAGCGGACCTCGGGAACTAATATATTTTAAGACCAAGTCGTCGCAGTGTAAAACCACATATTGACAAACATTTTAGGGAGGGTCGTCCCTCGATACTGTTAAGACAAAAGGACAAATTTGGGTTAATTAAATTCCAGTGTCGGGCTTTCCGAGCCCAATGTCTTGAGGAGCCGTCACGGTTTCTTGAACAAAGTAAAGTCTTATCACCGCTGCGCTAGTTGGTTTGTTTCCGAGCACCCCCCTCGCGGCACTCACACCACACCTCTACGAAAGATTAATGTGCCTCTAATGAATCAGCTACCGTGACAAATCAGGCCTCAGTAATGGATAAGGCCTTCCTGATCTTGTGGCTGCGAAAATTAGCTGTCTCTTAAATTTTTGATTTCGCCTTTTCATCTTACCGAGCGATTTGATTTAATGACAGTCTCCCTAAAGAAATTAACTTTTTACATATTTAATGGTACCCGCTTTTCTTTTGGTAATGAGGTGTATAATTTAAACCAGCAATTTAAATGTTTCATTTAATAACTAATTAGGCAGGTAGAAAATGAAATAAGGTAGATGGGTAATTATGTATTAAGTGATAGACATTATCTTGTGAACTGATTTAAAAAAAGATTTGATAAACGGGGTTGAACAATTTCAAATGACAAAAGTATTAATACTTTGAAAAATGTAGTGCTATATTTTTCTATATGTAGGCTTTACTAAGTATGTATGTCTGGGAATTTAAGATTTTTACATGTTGTACGGTCTCAACACCGGACAGCATTATTTTTATGTTAACTAATCAACCCACTTTAGCCGCGTGTCACTGACCGCGAATGTATTAAACAAAACAACTCTTACTAAGTATGCGATAACAAACGAGACATAAGGGAAAGAATCGCTGCCTATCTTTGTAACCTTTAACATAAGTAAACTAAACTTTAACTATCACGCGGTTCTTTGTACTTTACTTCAAACGCATCAACTACGACATAATATTTTTCAAGGATACTGTGCGTAACCGTAAACATAAAATTGGTAGTAAGTAGGTAATAGTTACATCCATTACCTACGTGTAAGTATAATAATTTTACTTTTATCTGGCTATTTACGCAAATTGTCTTTTTTCTATTTCTTAAAAGGTAATTGTTGACGTCAGATCATTTACTAACAGATAAGTTTACTGCCGCTTCCTAAGCACAAGTACAGAAGAAGCGGTAACAAACTGTACTACAGCGTTTTCTCTAAAAACGTCAACTTACAATTGTATTGATATTAAAATTAGATAAGTGCCGGCGACGGGTCTACTGTCGCTTGTCTGTGAGAGCGCTTATATGTGTATCTACTATGCAATGGTGAATTTGTTTCCACTACTATATGTACCTATATATAATATACTATATAAAGGGTATGTAGCTATGTAGATACTTATATTTGTCGGCATGTATATTCATAGGTAGAACGGTGTCATATCTCTTAAGTTTCGATTTCTTTAACTGCGACCTATTTGATCTCAATATTTAGGAAAGAAAATGGAAAATGTTTTTGGCCACAGTTAAAAATAAACCTCCAAGATTAGCCGTACCGTTGTCAATGCCTCAGCCACTGGTCTCTTCATTAAATAAAGGATCAGGTGAAATTGACGTTTTCGATTCTTCGTTGTTCTATGAACGAGCTCCCCAGCTCTACAGACATGATTGACTTGGGATGAGGATTGCAAGAAACCGAAGGATTCATTAAACTTTACTGCTTTAAAAGCTGTTCAACTTAAAAGTGCTTCTGCCCGAAATTAACCCTTTAACACGGCGTAATTATTTGGATATACTTAAAAAATCGTCAAGCTTTTTTAAAATAATTTTAAGTAATTATTAAAGAACAAAAAAGACTATATTACTTTATTATTTTCTTGTATATAATTTTGGAATCTTAATATTTTTTATTTTTCGCGTTATTTTTGTCAATATATCTCACACACACACATGCAAGCATACTCCGCATATGTGTGTGATTGAGTGAACCGTGTTCGAGTATAGCATCCAACCCTATCAAAAAAATCGTGATATTAGTATTTGTACTGAACTTCTATGTTGATTAGTTAACTTTGTTAATTTAAGTGTTCCACCCGCCTAATTCATAAAAAGTACCTATATGAAAAAAAGAAAGAAATTGTACAGTATACATAAATCAAAGTAAAAGTAAAAATATGAGAAATTATTTTTTTGTTGTAACTAGATCCTTTGGCCCGACACGCACTTAGCCGCTTTATTTACAAGCTCAAACAGCCGCATTACGCTTTTAAGCAGCCAATTGTTTCGAATAAATTCAGTAATTTTTCGTATAAGTACCTACTTAAGTACAATCGTGTCTGTAACAGTAAAACCATTCGCGAGGATATCGCCTGAAGCGGATGAGCCGCTCAAGGCTCCGTCCAATGAATGGAGTATCGTTTAGGGGCCCCGGATTATTGAATTGTGAATTAAACATGACCCACAAAGAAATCGGCTTCCGAATCCTCTTATTAATATCGGGCTGTTGTTTTTCCGACGAAGTATTTTTTAGAAATGCCCAATAAGATAAGATTGCTTCCGTGCCATTAATTTTTGTTTCGGTTCGAAATGCGGCTACGAATAAAATATTGTTGTAACCTACATTTCTTCTATCTACTTAATTAAGGATGTACATAAATATCAAGAATTATTTATACATGCGTATTTGTTAAGTATTTATATCATTTGAAATATCTGCATAGTATCACTCTGGGTAGGTTTATAATGTAAAGAGGTAAATATACATTATCATTTTCGTATAGTACTCGTATACTCGTAGGTGATACGAAATACTTTAATATTTGAAACATAATGCTAGATATTTCAAATCAGCATCTTTTTAATTTCTTTATTTAGCCGTTTATGTCCCACAGCTGGGCAAAGGCCTCCCCTCTTTCAAATCCGAATCACGTAGGAATAAAATGCACATAGATAGTTACAAAGATACAGTTCGACGCAAAACTACCTGAGGGAGCCGGAGGTTCGGATTCGACGTAACTGCGAATATCTGACCCGACATAATTACGATAACATTTTGATTCAGGAATGCAAATTAAGTCTTCAGACCCCGGTCGCTGTTTGTTATTAATTTTATTCAGTGGAGATCTTTTCTGGGATGTCATACTTATGTTGTTCAAAGTATATTGGGTTTCAATCGATAGACGCAAGGGAGGGAATGGCAACAATTCGCCCTTCTTAGTTACCGGGCGTCTAAGAAGTACAAAAGTATTTATATAATTTTAAACTTATCAACTCGGAATTAATAATTCTTCTTTTTAGCGTGTCAATAGCAATTATTGTTTGTATTCGTCGCAGGAGACATTATATAAACGAAATTAATAAAGAAAATCGATCATGTTACGAAAGGGTTACTGTGGATGTAAATGTTGGTTAGTACCTGTTGTTATTAAGCAATTTCAGTAATTACTGTGGGCCACGCACTAAACTATAATTTTTTGGTAATACGCTAGCTTTAATGTGTTTTGGTATGGATTTATTTTTCGATAGCTAAAAAAAATTATTAGTGGAATTTTCGTGGTTTATTCGAATATGTAAAACGGCCTTCACCTAGTCTAACCTTCGTATAAAGCTAGTCCTGAGTTGTTACAAAGTTTTTCATTACAATATTTCAATAGTTCTGTATAATAAAAATATTTCCAAAATGAAGGTAAATTTTCGATGGCCTCAATTGTTATTGAATTCTTTCCTTTTTTATCTACGTTCAAGGCTGTAGCCATTGTATAGGGATTGGTCATTCGTTTTAACATGTATTGTGTATTACATCTCTACGGCTCGAAATTTGTAAAATTTTGAAATTAAGATAAAATAATAGAATATAATGAAATAATAAATATGTAATTTTTTTTTCTTTCTTATTTTAATAAAATTTAAGTACTGTAGTTATGAAATAATGTTTTCTTATAAAATTGGTTTGCATTGAAATTATCAGAAACCTTTTGGAGTGTGCCTAAAACATGATTAGTCACCCTTCACTCATTTCGCGATGGTTTCGCCTTGTCGATTCCCACGAGATATGAATTAACGAGGTTTTTCGCCAAACTTGCAAATTAATGGACTGTAACCTTTTAACAATTTTGTTATTACCCGACTACGGCAAAGCCAAGAGGAAGGGTAATGATTTTGGCAGTCTATGAATGTAAGTATGTATGTATGTGGACCGTAGCATCCGAACCGCTTATCCAATTTTGACAAATGAGATGTCATTATTTTCCAGGTGGCATAGCCTATAATTTGTATTCAATAATTGTGTTATTTATGAAAATTTGAAGAATTGGGTATAAAATGAAGGGTTTACATCAGATCAAATTGGAACGTTTCATAAATATATAGTTACGCCGAAATAGCTCCCGTATTCGGGTATTAGTTTTTTATACGTATTATATCTTGTTTTGAAACATAGTGTAGAAAAAACTAATACCCGAATACGGGAGCTATTTTGGCGTAACTATATATTTATGAAACGGGAGAGGAGAAAAAACGTAGAATGTACCAGCTCCTTCTCTTTCGCAGATCGTAAGAGCCGATCGAAGGAATGGGCGAGTTTTGGATCATGGTAATAGGCGATGCGGCTAGCAACCCATCACTATTTTTGTAACTTGACAAATGCCTTTTCCATCTTTACGCCCACAACCACGCTAAACGTAGCCTTTGGGCCTAACGGCCCTGGGCTCTGTCTACCCCGTCCGAGATATAGACGTGAAAATGTATCTGTATCTGTAATTTATTTGAGTAAGTACACTCATTAACTAGAGTATAATAGTGGTTTATGAAACTGTTCGAGAAGGTTTTTACCTTTTCACCCACCATCACGCTTAAAGTGGCCTTTAAGTTTCCCAGTTCTGCCATTTGATACGTGTGATTTAACCAATTGACTGCTATGGATTATGAAGGTAAATCCAAAATTATACACATGGTGCTGAGCGTGTTAATACAGCGGCACAAAGTGTGACTTATTATCTTCTAATAGGTTTGTAGAGTAAACCTATTAGAAGTTTATAAGAGGGCAAAGCAAACTTATTACATACACATGCTATTTCGATAACTTTCAGCCTTAATAACCTTATCTGATGAATCATTATATAACCTCAGAAAAACTTTGCAAAAAACATGTAGTGTCAGACCTTTGTTTCTCGATAAAGAATAAGATTTACTTCCAGTCATTTGAGACAGGCGGAAAGTTCTTGGTCAGCTGACGACTTGTGTCGAACAAATATCTTTAAGATCGTTATTTCGTACATCTTGTAGCAAAATCTATTAAAACATGGAAATATTATTAGCATTTGAAAAAAAAAAAAACTTTTATTTAAACGCTATTTTGTGACGTAAGTTATTTTAATTCAACACACACACACATATCGAAAATATAGGTGTGTTATTCCATGTAACTTTTATAGAAAATGAATAATTCCATTGTTCTCAAGCATATACTCGTGTATGAAACTCCGTAATACGAAATCAATTCTTGTTTTACTGAAACTTCTATCATTCTCACCATTTTCACTTTTAATCATGAATTCCCTTCCCATTCCAGTCTAGCGAAAAATTCACAACTTGTATGTACCTACGTTCAAATTGGGAAACTGTTGTTAAATCGATCGTTCAATACTGTATGTGCTCTGATGCAGAGGTGATTTTATTGGTCTCAGCAGAGCGTAAGCCCAAGTAAGGAACGTAAAGAAACTTCGCGGCCCAAAAGTTTTGTCATGTAACAATGTAATTAGCCCCCAGGAGTTTGCCGGCCCTCAACTTGTAACAAATTCTTTATCTCGCCTCAGCATTTTCACTTACTAAAATTAAAACTCTTCATTAATTGGGAAGTATGCGTGGTGAATAAGAACGATTATGAAAATTTTATTATTTAATTTACGTAATAACCTTAATTTCGGGAACGTATTTCTGGGAAACTGACTTAATTAAAGTTTTCCAACGCAAATTGACGTTGGCGTATGATTTAAAACGAATATTAACATGAAACTTATTTTAATTATTGTTTCAATATATAAGAAGTCCTTTTTTGACTTCATCGTATTGACATATCATGTACTTCACAATTTTATTAATATGTGAAAAGTAACAAAATTACTAAGTTAAATAAACTCATTTATTATAAATTCTTTATATATTTCTAATGAGATATTTAAGGTTGAAGTGCTTTAATTCCCAAAGCTCGCACTTCCCGTCTTAAATGGAATAACTAAACGGAACCTATCGACTTCGGCCTAATTAACGAGAGTCCCGTCATCTAATATTGATGCAGCGTGTACACTGGAAGTTTTCAACTTCTTAATATTTGATCTTAATTAAAGTTAGTTACATACACTGAAGGGAATCTCGCGTAAGATTAATCCTCTAGAGTTAGTAAAGCTCTCACCGCCCAAGTTGCTAAGGTTGTTAGCAATAGTGGCCCCGACGCATGTTTATTTCAGAGATTGCGAGGGTGTAACTTGAGAGTGTTTGCTGGTTTTGAGGGCGGCTCGCAAACACCGCCTTTCGTATACACTACACTTAACGAGCCAACTCCCGCTCATCGGGGAATTTCATGTTTTCAGATGTGAGTGCCGTTAAAATTATGTCAATAAAACTTTGAACGGCGAAAATCGAGTGATATTTATGTTTAATACAGCTACGTATGGGATAACAAGAGAAAAAGAAAAGTTGGAACACAATAAGCTTTTGAAGGAGTTTTGTTATCGCGCGTGGAGGCGGCGCTGCGAGGCGGCGGCGGCGGGCGGCGGTGCGGGACAATCGTCTCGGCCGGCTCTCCGGCTGAATACACACGCGATGTTCACTCTCTGACGGATATTGGGTGGGCGAGCGCACGGTTTAAACTGCACACTCTCCTTACAAAGCGAAAAGTTTGCGTTCAACTAAATGCATACGGCCGTCCCGTTTGTGCGCTCAGCCGGGCTTACATTTGTCAAGTTAGAAACTTTAAACCGCGCTAACTACCTGTTGTGGGATAAATTTCCTTTGAATTTAGTACGCTGTTGCAGCACTTTTGTTGCTTCGCATTGAAGTGCAGGAGATCGGATGATTGTTAGTTCGTTCAACTAGAACCTACATAACGTATATTTCTGTTCAATCATGTAAAGTAATGCAAACTACCGAATTTCGAATCCACAACTTTGATAATTATTTATCGATTGCATTGTAGTAGCCGAAGTACAGTATTGGAGCTGTTCAGTTTCCAATTAGGTGGGTGTAAAGGCGTACCTGCGGCTCGTGCGAGATGAATGGCTTTCTAATGAATCGGCTGCCAGCGCGCAAAATTCGTTACCGTAATGGATAACGTGGACCACTGCGGCCACAATAGCCGCTTAACTACCATCGCTTACACATTAGGGAAACTATGCTTCTTTATGCATAGTTGTTTTAGATGTGAATGTTTTTATTATTTAAAAAATATAGTGTATAATTTGTTATTGCTCAATCTGTGTGATTTGTCCGTATATTATACACGCTGACTTTTCATTGGTAAATAAATTACTTTACCCATATACGTAATCCAAATTTGCATATGACATAAGATAAAAAAGTTGCGAAAATGATTTTCGATTGAGACCACTTAGTACTCGTCCAAACTGTCGCGTAAACTCGCGTGACCCCATGAACTTCGGGCGGCCGCCGGCTGGCGACGCCTGGTGGTGGAACTACTAATTGATCTCACGATTTTACTTTCTAGTTCTAGTAAAAAAAATTTGGTTATGAATGGGAACCCATTGTGAAGGTCTTGTAGTCCTCCACGTGGTTTTCCCAAGTGGACTGTTATATTCGTAGGGGTCTGCTGAGTGGTAGAGCCTGCCAGGAGGTGGAGTAAAAGGCTGGTATATTTTCGGGCACCGTTTATTGTGCAGCACTATAGTATACACTATACAACACTTGTTACTTTCACTATACTCACAGATACTATGTAATGCGAAATTATAATAATTAATTCCAACAGTTGGACGCGTGCGTCTCGATCGAAGGTTGGCAGAGAAGAGAGAGAGCTACGGAAATAGAGCGAGACGGCAACCGGATGTCAAAGACAACGAGATTTAGGTTTTAAATTTTGTGTCCTGGTAGGACGATATTTGTATGTTGTTCTCAACACCCATCACTGTCTCGCAATTAACTTCAACGATTTTCATTCCCCGTAAAACTATTCGCAAATCTTTTAATACAATATTGAACAAATCCTAAAATCTGTTGACATCGAAATTTCATTTACTCGATTATTCGTTATTTACAAACTCAATCTATCGTTATTTCTTTTCATATTTTATGTATTTTATCGAAATAACGTAACATCAAAGTTTTGTTACCCATAATTTTGTTTCCACGTAAGTTTCAGTTTGCAAAATAGTTGAAACACTTGAAACGAGTGCTAGGAAACTTCTATCCATTTTCCTAGGTTAGGGCAATCCTATAGGTTAGGTTATGTTAGAACTGCGACCAACACACGCACGAGCTGAGCGAGCGAAGCGAGTTATTATGTGTACCGTTACATATTGAAACATGTTTTTATGAACAGTTTTATCGTTAACTTAATATTTTATATGAAATGTTAGTTCGATATACCGTTTTTCTATAGAAGAAAACCATTTTAAAAAATATATATTTTTTTAATTTTGTTATTATAATATGTGTCAATGACTTATGGTGCCAAGACATGTACTCTTACGAAAGGTACTATGTAAAAGGTTGCGGTTGCGCAAATTGCAAGACCAAGATTCGACGTCGAACGCGTACTCTCTAGGGTTGCGACTCTAAAATGGAACTGGGCAGGACACCTGGCCCGAAGGAACGATGTTATGTGGAGTAAGGTCGTCCCCCATATCCTAGAAATGGGAAACGTAGCGTGGGACGTCCGGCGACTAGGTTGTTTTCCCATTAATTTTAGGAATTAGGAATATTACACACTTCTTAGGATTTCTATAATACAATAATGCATTTAACACATATGACTATTATCTGAGACTTTTTTAATTATATTATACTTTTACGCGCTACGTAGTACTACGATATGTAGACCCACCTACTTGATGCTACGATTCGTAGCGCATGTGCTACGATGTGCTACGATCGTTATAAATATGGAGGATTCTCGCTGTGTGCTGGATTCTTTTAGTATTCCAAACTTTACGTAAGTTTAATAAGCGCGAAAAGGTTTTATAAGCGTGCGCTTATGAAAACGTTCGTATAGTCTTAAAGATGGAGGACATTATTTTTTTAAACATAAATCAATAGATGTACGAGAAAAGATACTAGCAAATACGATTAACTTTGTTCAACTTGTTTAAATTAGAATACACTAAAGATATTTTTTATTTCGGCACTGGAATGTATCACCGCGTTCAGCTTCTTAAAATGTGTTTTATATACATTACTTATTACATTTGAAGTTACAATAGATATTCACTAATTTTTTTTAATAGTCATTGCTTTCTAATCTCGTATAAATTTTCTTTTCAGTCGTAATAGATTAAACTGTGGCGACCTCTGCGCCACAACGAGGAACTAAACACCTTAAACAACAATGAACGCAGCAATACCTAGTTCACAAGAATCATACGAGATGGCGCCAGCAGATTCTACATCTCGATCTCAGAGTTCTGGTTGCAACTGACTATATATACAACCTCCGACAAAACACCGTTGGAGCCGCGGTTCCCCAGGCGCAACACCATGCCTGGCGGGAAGATCTTCCCTTTGTGGCGGTCGAGCATATCACCTCGCTCCCGCTACAAAACCACAACATACAAAAAGAGCGTCTTAAAAATCTTCAATGTGACTTACGTAACATTCACGAGCTCTTGAATATTTTCTTTAATTAATGCCCTTCACGTCAACCTGTGCTTGCCAGAGTAACAGAGAATTTTAATATCAAAACTTAGAACAATTTTGCCAACCACTAACAGATTAAATAGTTCTCACAGGGCCGCATTATTATTCGCATCACTCAGAGACGTCTATTGTGTCACGTCGAGCCTCACCCGCTTCTTGATAATCCCTACGAAGAATTTCATATTTCACCAGCGTATAAGTAGCGTATTATCTCGTGTCAGACAGGTGTCGCTTGCGTCGGCTGCCTAAATTCATCTCTGTGGCAGGTGCACGCAAACGACGACCCTAATCCGGCCCTGACATCGCCCCATCCGCTGTATGAACTGCGACCCTGGATACAACCCTGATAATATCAACGCTACAAACTTATCCATCTAGTTAGGTTTAATGAATAAATTAACTAAAAGTAAGTAGGTAATTTGTAATAAATGCGTTTTAATATAAATAATTATTTGTACTTACACCGCAAGAGACTTTATTAAGGTACCTGATGTCCTCTTCTATGATATAATAACTTATCGATTTAGCTTAAAACATAAAGTATTGGTTAATTTATAATGTAAGTATGTTAGTTTTCTGTTTTTCGAATCTAAATGTAAGTCTTTGAATTTGTACAACGCTAGCAGTGTTCATTTGCTTATTGAATGAAATATAGTTATATAAGCTTCGTTCCCAAAATTAAGATAGCTAACTGAAAAAAGTTGAAAAAGAATTTTGAAACATGAAATAAATTTTGGGATTTCGTTGCAAGCTCGTAGTTCAAAGAAGGCGTCGCGTACTTGGAAATAAATGTGTCCCGCAAGTCACTATAATTAGCTACCTATATCATTTTGACTGTACTATATAAAGATACTTAAAGTAATTTTAAAATAGTGGGTACAAGAAGGAGATTTACGCCCACTACGCGAGAAAAGCTACTTTGTGACCATGGAAACCAAGTTGTATACACTGTGTATACACTTCAAGTGACTTTTTTATTTTTTATTTCAAGACAAAACTTTTTAATTCCACAGCCGTGTTTAATCTACTATTCTATTTCTATTTTCCGCCTATACTGTCTCTTTGCAGGGCAAAGGCCATCCTTCCAGCACTCCAACTTTCTCGGTTTAATCTACTACTAACCCATTATTAACCTAAAAATAATAATTGACTACCTATGTGTTTATAAGTGTAACATATCATACAGTTGTGCATGTTTCACTTTCAACATAGTAAATAGAGAATATGCATGAAAGAAATATGTGTTATCTAACCAGTTTATTCGTAAATATTCAAAAGTAAAGTACTAACAGTGAAAACAGAATAAAAATTTGTGGAAAAACGAACGAGATATAGCGATTTTACGAAAATATGTCTATCTCACTCGCAAAAACGCTATTTTCTATAGTAAATGTATTGATGACGTGTAATTATGACGTCACCAGTCCATATCGGACTTCTCTCTCTAATTGAAACTTTAAAGTATCATATGTTCGTCGCTGATTAAGATATTTTATAAATTCTTTCATATTTGTTTACTGTGGTTAATGAGGATTTATTAAACAAATAAAAAAAATGCGTGCATATTCTCTAATACGGGCAAAATAACTTTACCCATGTAATTTTTCATAACATAAGTTATTTTCAAGGCAAAGCACATTTGAAGAAACTTCTTGTGGGTAATAAAAATTATATAGCACCCTATATTTGTCGCGAGTACTAAATTCTCGACACGCGGCGTTGGCTGATTTCATCTACTTTCCTGTTTTATTTTATCTCCGATCTAAGGAGCAATTTGAGCGTAAAATATGAAGTAACGGCTATAAAACGTAGCGAAAATTGTAAATGCTCAATTTGAGGACTTAAAAAATTATGTCTTAATTTCACGTTTCTGGAATTAAACCATCTTGTTAATTAAGTTTTGTGCGCAACTGTTACATTGTTGGATAAGAAATAAGTATATAGATGAAAAAAGGTCACTATCACCGAAATAGTTACTGTTGTAGTAAGTAGATCACAGAATCGAAAAGGGCAGTAATAATTTCGATCCATAATTAGTGAGCGCAGTTTAGGAAATTCACCTAGGTGCCACACGGTTTGTTTGGTTTCCATGACAGTGGCTTTTGCATTATAAACATGCATCTAATATAGCTTAACTAAAATATCCTTTACTAGCTGCTGTTTATTTATATAAGTAAGACAGAATAGTTTACGTATGTATTTAGTTTCACGACTGTCATCTAATGATGACAGCATACACAAGGCAGATACGTTACGTAATACGTTACGTTGGATGTGGACTGTATGCAATCTCTCATTTGTAAATCCCTTGGAAGAGAACTGCGTCATTCAGTACTTCATATGTTAGTGTGATGTGTAATGAAAAGGAATTGAAATACGAATAAATTTTGTGTTGAGACTGGAAAAAATAATTGGGACTGTTTCAATCCAGTAATTTTATGAGTTTAATGCATACGACCGGTGCATTGTTCTGAATGACCATTTCGACTACTGGCACTTGCACCGATTTATACACAGCTCTGAAATTCGGTTTGATTAAGTAGATTATGGACCGAGGCTATAAATAAACTTCGCGTAGGTGAATTAATAAACATTACAGATTTTTATTTAGTTTTCTTATTGGGATTCCTAAAATACATATACTACCTACTAATAGAGATTGCTTTAAAAATAAGTATTTGTTATTTACTTCTGTTTCTTACTTTGTCTGGTATCCGTATTGGTATCTTAAATTCTCTACATAATACACGACTTCGATAGGTTCTTTGTGACATGCATCCTTATTATATTTGGAAAATAAAACAAGAAATGCACCGAGCTTCGAAGTAGCACAGTTTAGGATGCAACGGGGAACGTACTTGGATGAAGATGAAAGTTCCTTAAGAAAAAAAACAAAGTCAAGTAAACATCAATGCGAATAATGATAAAGATATCTTATTGAAATTGTACTTGAACTCTCAAACCGTCACTTAATTTGGTTCGGGGTTTAGAAGAGTAAAGCAAAACAAAAGGTAATAAAACAAATTACTCTTTTTGAATAGCGCCATCAACACCACTCGGCAACAATGGGCTTTCTGATGAATTATCAATTTTCTCTTTGTCGCTCTCCAAACAAAACTGAGTATCGTCGTACCTGCAAGCCTTATCTTGGCAGAGACGTATCACCTTTATTTGTTCGTGTGGTGCGTTTGTGTGTGACACGTGCATTTGTGTGTGTGCTATCAATCAATCAGCGGTGACAGACGGACTGAGGAATGTGAAACTCAATACAATGAGAGATTATTATTATAATCAAACAAGGTGTGGATATGCTTTGGTGCATATGTGTTCATAAATCATCATAAATTAGTATTGATTTTACAATTATTTATTATAGATACATACTTATAGTTAATTAATAAATATTCTTAGATACAATATAAACAAATACAATGTTGACACATTATAACATGTAATGCTTGTAAACGAGTTAAAAAACGTAAATTACGCACTAAGAAATTCTAAATAGTAAAAAAGCGAAGCCTAATCTTGTACGACAAGGCAAAAAAATACTAATAAACGTATTCTTCAAAGATAAAAAAATTTACAAACATTGTTGTAACACTGTAGAATTTGCCTGTGAACGGTATCTTGTTTGTTTGTAACAAAATAACGACTCACAAGTAAATTCTAAGTTAAAATAAAAGCTTAGGTTTACAGCAGCCAACAAACAATAAAAATGTCTGAAAGTTGTTTGTTTCCAATTGGTAGTAATACAAGTCACGAAAGCACCTGATGTTAAGACATAACAAGGCTACAACGACAACATTCGCGACTACGTACAAGTATTTATTCAGGAATAATTTATCATTTATCATATTTCTCTTTTGAAAACAATAAAAAGGATAGTTATGTAATCTTTAAAGATTCAAAGATGAACACAGTATGAAAAAGACAAATAAAAACTTGAATCAGTTATGCCATAGGTACACTGTAATAGATTATTTTAAAAATATATAGCAGGAGGCAAAAGCTAACAGCTTTGAACTGCGAGTACAAACTTAGTTATTTAGAACCAAAAGCCTTTAAACGATACTCATAGGTAGGTCTCATCATCATCATCATCATCGTCAGCTCTCAACGACCCACTGCTGGGCATAAGCCTCCTTTTGTCTGCGCCACTGAATCCTATCCCTAGCCCTAGCTATCCAGTTTTTTCCACCAATCCGCTTGATATCATCGACCCACCTAGCTGCCGGACGCCCAACACTCCGTTTCCCATTCCTAGGGTACCACTCGGTGATAGCCTTACTCCACCTTCCATCATTCCTTCTAGCCAGGTGTCCTGCCCAGTTCCATTTTAGGTTAGCAACCCTAGATAGCACGTCGTGGACTTTCGTTCGACGCCGGATCTCTACATTGCGAATCCGGTCTTGCAATCTGATACCGAGCATGTCTCGCTCCATGGCCCTTTGCGCAACTGCGATCTTATGCATGGTTCCCTTTGTAAGAGTCCATGTCTCGGCACCGTAAGTTAACGTAGGCAGAACACACTGGTTGAAGAGGCGTGTCTTTAGGCATTGTGGTATTTTCCTATTTTTTAATATATCTGTCAGCTTACCAAATGCTACCCATCCCAGTTGAATTCGCCGATCAATCTCCTTAGCTCGAAGATCTTGGTCAAAGGATAAACAATGTCCAAGATATATGTATTTGTCAACCTCGTCCAACCTCTCGCCACAAACAGTGATATCTGCGACTGAAAGTTCAGACGTGTTTGCCATAACCTTCGTCTTGGACATGTTCATTCTAAGACCTTCCTTAAGAGAAGCTTCATGAAGCTGGTTTAACATTTTTTGTTCGGCGTTTCCGCAAACAATATTAAGTCATCTGCAAACGGTAGGTGAGATAAATATACACCGTTGATGTTAATTCCCGCAGATTCCCAATTTAGAGTATTTATTACATCCTCTAGTGCAGCTGTAAATAATTTGGGTGAGATGGTGTCCCCTTGTCGCACTCCTCTTTTTATGTGTATGGGATTGGTGTTGGTGTACAGGCGGACCTGCATTGTGGCCGAGCCGTAGATTTCTTTCAGCAGATCCACATAAACTAAATAAATCCACAGGTAGGTCTCATATAAACACAATATAAGGCTGTAAGGAAGGTTTGTAACTGTAAAATTTACACTAGAGTTTTTATTGTTTTTGAAAGAAAACACATCAAAATGATACCATAATGGTTACCAAGATAATATATTTTATAATTAACTAATACACTTCGTCACGGAATCACAAGATGTGCAACATTCCTACTGCCACCGCTTACGAAGCGACTAATTTTCACAAAGCGATAGTGGACAAAGGATGTTGAGACAGCAGCTCTCGGCACAAAGGAGTGACACTCGGGATAATGACAGAGCCTTGACACTCCAAACTGTTCCCAACTTTATGAAATAGAGTATAATGCTTCGTCACAGTGTTAGATTTTACGAAGCGACAAATTTTCGCTAAGCGATAGTGGACAAGGATGTTGAGAAATCAGCGCTCATAAGAGTGATACTTAGGGCAAGGAACAGAGCCCGTTCACTCCAATCTGTTACCCATGTTAATTATGTACAATAATGACGACCTCCGTGGCGTAGTGGTCACCATGCTAGTCCGCCACCCAGAGGTCCCGGGTTCGATTCCCGGTCAGGGCAAGTTGGAAAATGGCCTTTTTCAAATTGTCCTGGGTCTTGGATGTTTACCAATATATGTATTTGTTATAAAATATAGTATCGTTGAGTTAGTATCCCATAACACAAGTCTCGAACTTACTTTGGGGCTAACTCAATCAGTGTAATTTGTCCCTATATATTTATTTATTTATTAATAATATTTCGTCACAATTCTAGCATTCACGAAGCGACTCGTTTTCTCTGAGCGGTAGTGGACAAAGGATGTTGAGTTAGCAGCGCTCGGCACAAAGGAGTGACACTCGGGATAGAGACAGAGCCTTGACACTCCAAACTATTCCCAACTTTATGAAATAGAGTATAATGCTTCGTCACATTGTCAGATTTTACGAAGCGACGAATTTTCGCTAAGCGATTATGGACAAGGATGTTGAGACATCAGTGCTCATAAGAATGATACTTAGGGTAAGGAACAGAGCCCTTTCACTCCAAACTGTTAGCCATGTTAATTATTTACAATAATATTTCATTTCAATGCTAGCATTCACGAAGCGACTCGTTTTCTCTGAGCGATAGTGGACAAAAGATGTTGAGACAGCAGCGCTCGGCACAAAGGAGTGACACTCGGTATAATGACAGAGCTTTGATACTCCAAATTGTTCCCAACTTTATGAAACAAAGTATAATGCTTTCGTCACAGTGTCAGATTTTACGAAGCGACCAATTTTCGCTGAGCCGTAGTGGAAAAGATGTTGAGAGATCAGTGCTCATAAGAGTGATACTTAGGGTAATGAACAGAATCTGTTCACTCCAAACTGTTACCTATGTTAACTATATACAATCCTTATCCTTACTTCCTTACTAATATTTTAAATACGATAGTGAGTTTGTATATTTGTTTGTTACCACTTTATGCTTCAACCACTGAACCTATTTAAATGAAATTTGATATGGATATAGTTTGATACTTAGGAAAGGACATAGAAGTTTTTATCCCGAAATTCCCACGAGCACAGCCAGTAGAGTATAATGTTTCGTTACAATCCTAGCATTTATAAAGCGGCTAATTTTCTCTGAGCGATAGTGGACAAAGGATGTTGAGACAGAGCGCTCGGCACAAAGGGGTGACACTCGGGGTAATGACCAGCACACTCCAAACTAATACCAAGTTCATGTAATTCGAGTGTGGTTTTCATTGGTGTATTTTACAATAATTTGTAAGAGAATAAGTTATCAAAAACGTAAATTAAACATGTTAAAAAAAGTTAAACAAATTAAAGATGTAGAGGGCATACCTGTATATAGGTATAGGTCATAGCATAGATTCAAGCTTAAAACATTTCTTGATAAAATTGCTACCATTCCATTCTTTCTAAGCTTAAATATTCCGCATACCGCTTCAACTATGTTCCGTGATATTTAGTGATACAATTATTATTTGTGTCGAATACTCCCTACCATTGTTCCAGAGATGAAACGCGGAACTGAATGCGACGAGATTAGAGACATTCAGTTATTTTTCCTTTGCCGACTAATTGGATTAGTGTAATTACAACGAATCAGATTGTTGTGACAAACGAGCGTAGATAAAAGGACGAGTGGCTGTAGATTGTGTTCCTATTTTCGTTCATGTCGGAAATTTCTTGAGTACGTAAAAAGTAACCCTGAGAATCTATCCTAAAATATAAAGGAGACTTTAACTTTTCAGATTAAAGTATCATAATCATCATCATATCAGCCACAGGAAGTCTACTGCTGGACATAGGTCTGCCCCGAGGATTTCGAGAGACGACTTTGATTCAAGTATAAAGTATATTTTACCTCTATTATTCTATATTTTATCTAGTATACTATTTTAGTAAAACTTTGTAGAAGAACAAAGGTCAAGTACATAACCATGTAGATAAACTATTAAAGGGGCAGTGGGCGCGGTAAATAACCAGTAAATATTGATGGGCCAGGCAATACTAACTTTGTCATATAGATATGTATATAAGTACATGGCGACCACCCACGTTTCACTTTTTGGAGGTACAATCGTAGCGTAAGATATTCAAGTGCCAGAACAGCAGATGCCCTAATAAATATTGCAGAAAGATAGATACAGGCCGCTTTCTACCGCTTATTTTAAAAGAGAGAGACTAAATTCCTATATATACCTACACATACCTACCTCTAGCATTTTTCAGAGCTAAAAATATATGAGTGTCGCAAATGTTCTACTTCGTCCTTTTCTTAATTTAAAATACCTGAAAAACATAACTGAACAAAACAATTAATGTTCGTGTTCGATCGTTACTTCTTCAGATAAGTAGTTAGTGAAAATGGCGTGACTTGGTATTGATGCGTTTCCCGCGAAATAAACAGCGAAATCTATACATATTTAGACATATAATAAAACACAAAAAAAATTAGGCTCATTTTTTTTACTGTTTTAAAGATGTTAAGCCTGGGCGCAACATATAGGGCATAATTGATTTTTAAAAATGAAACATACACCTGATGCAGAACCCCAATGGTCCAGCTAAACTATAAGCAATATAAAAATGACGCCTTAGCAAAAGTTGTCTAGCCTGATAAGCAATATCCGGAGTCGTAAAGTACACGCGAACGAAGTCGCGGTCTTTGGCTAGTTCAGTAATAAAGTTGCCTTTCGTACGAGCTAAATGATCAGCCGATCCAAAATTTTCCTAGGAAACAGAAGTAATTATTTTTATAAAATTTTTGATACCTAATAATATGTAAATTATTAGATGACTGTATGAGCGTTACATAAAAATATGATGAAATTTTATTGGTCGCAAAAACACATTTAGGTCACTGCTATTTACTTACAGTTCTCTTCGCCTAGCCTAAGCTAACAAAATAACAGTTTTCCCACAAAACCTTCCACCCCATTTCGGATGTCATTGCTAAAAACAGTTTTCTGCTGAAACTCATCCAGTATTTTATTTATGTAATTGTTTCTTATCTGATGTGTGATGTTATCGTCGTGTTATCCTGGTATTTGATATATAACAATAGTTAGATAATAAGAAAGTTGTTGTGTATCAGGTAGCGAGTCGAGTGCTCCACATTTTCCTTCTTTGCAATAGGTACAAAGAATTAGAGAAAACGAAAGTCATCGGTTGTTCATTTCGTTCTGTTTACGCACCATCAGTTTTTACTGGAAGCGAAGGAGAGCTATTATGTAGCGGATAGTTCGGACAAGTGCTTAATTGCCTGTATCCTTGAAGCCTCTTATCTTATATCCGCCTTCTAATTGCAAAAGATAAAACGCCCAGTGAATAATTTTTTGTACATTTATAGGAAGGTGTTCGAAAACTACTAACGATTTCGAAGAATTTAGGGATTTAACACGATTTGATGAAAATATAATTTCCTCGGTCTTTTCAGGAGGTAAATTTTCAATTTAATTATTTCTTTAGGAGAGGAGCAATATACGTATGCCCTATGTATGTGTATGCTCCAGTTGTACTCATCACTATCCATTCCCACCAATCATCCTGCTGCATACTCGCGTATAATAGTTATGAGATTAACTTCTATACGTTCTTTATGCTTTAAATGAAAACATTAATAATATGCAAAGCTTCAACTGTCGTGTAAGTAGATAAGGTACTTATTTGTACATTTATTTCATTCCAAAATGTACACATTAAGATGAGACAAAGTTTGATCATACCGTAAGGAGTGGGTGTCAAATTAAAAATTGGCCAATCAAATACTTATTATGAGACTAAATCAAATATATTTCAGACTTTGCCACCGTTAAATGAGTATTAATATTGATCAAGTTCATCATATTATTTTGTAGATCTTTGTCTTTCGAGCATAAATTAATACGCTACAAAAATAAATCAAAATGTTATTGAATGTAAGACTAGGTATATAGTCTACGTAAATGTGCAGTACTTTGGTAACATTTAATAACATGATGTATTGCATATCTACCTAGACTATATACCTAGAGAGATAAAGCAAGAGGAAAAGATATTAGTATCTGTTCCGTAGTCTATGCTAGAGGGCGATTCCTTTTAATGATGACTTACACAGCAAACCTCATTTCTTTCTCTAACTCTTTAACTTTCGACGAAATAGATGGGGCTTGTAATCGACGAGGGCGTGTTATATCTAGTTTATTGTTGTCGGATTAATAATGCTGTTGGGAATTTTAGTAGTATTTTAAAAAATATCAAAACAATTAATAAAATAATCAATAAAATACTTGCAGCGTGATCTGCCTTATTTTATGTACTTATCTTGGTAATTTCGAGATTATTTTGTTTTAAATATCTCAGGCTTTTTTTACAATATTCAAGCTTAATTTTTACAAGTAGGTACACTTCACTTGGTTCTGCCTTTATAATACAAAAGGCAATATAATTTATGCGAAATTAGTCATGAGATTTCTATTTATTTATTTCTTTGTCAGTTTTATTTGTTTCTATTGTGTCGAAAGCAATAAATTAGGAAACTTGAGAATTCGTTGAAGTTTTAAAGAAAGTTTTAGAGAGAAAGTTCGAGCTTTATTTTCAATCCTGAAACGATTAACAAAAGCGGGACAAAAATAACGTACAAAGTTGTATGAATGTTGTACGTGAACAGGGGCGGAAACAATAAGATAAAATTCGAAGTCAATAATGAACTGCATTGCAACGAGCGGTCGCGTAGCTCCAAGCTGCACAGTTTATCTAACTTCGGCCATTAATTTAGGTAGGCTTACTAAATGAACGCGCTCTATTATTAAGTTGGTTTGGATAGTCACTGACGTTTGAATCCATACAGATAATCGCGTAAGCGGCATTTACAAAGTCAACAAGCCTAGAGCGCTTTTAATTAATTGCAATAATTTACGCTCCGAAACACCCGAGTAGTTTATGAGGATCAGCGATATTGAAAAATAATAGCAACAGGAAAATGGGGAATGGAAAAACATTGCGTAAGCTTATAGCTTATTTTACGTCAAATCCTAAAAAGGAAATTATGGTTACAATGCACATTGCATTAATAAAGGAACAGTTTTATCATGGAGATCTTCGGTAATATCGTATCATAAAATTTGGTCGTCAGAGAATAACATTTAGAAAATTGCACGAAAGCCGTAGGAGCAATAAGCAATAGAATCGTTTGCTGTGAGTACGGACAATTACATTCGGGGCTGGAGACGATTCTTCTTTCAATTCGCATTTCTTTATTGGAAACGAAACGACTGCCGCAGATTTAACTGGGCACCGCGAATCCATATAACGATTATGTGTCTTATTATATATTACCTGCTGACTCTCGTTGATATATAAAATACTAGCTGTACCCGCGGGCTTCGCTCCCCGTGAGAATTCCGGGATAAAGAGTACCCTATGTCCTTCCCCGAGTCTTAAACTATATCTATACCAAATTTCATCCAAATCGATTCAGTAGTTTAAGCGTGAAGAGGTAGCAAACAAACAAACAAACAAACAAACAAATATACAAACCAATATATTAGTAGGATAGTATGATATATATTCATCATAGAGCTTGGTATATTTAATTTATTATTGTTGAAATAGTTTTTATTACTAGATATGTATATTGGGGTGGATCCTACAAATTGATTTAATTTGATGCATTTTTTATCTTCCACAGGAATTTCTCTCTAATATCAAGCTTTTGGCATACATTCTATAGTATACATTACTAACAACTTTTTACAAGTAGTTGGACCTTGTTATCCGTTATAGATTTTGAGTAATAATTTTTTTTATGTAAATTATCGTGAACGTAATGACGTCTAAAGGAGCGTAATGACATTTATACGTGTTGGTCTTATTTTCTTCATAAGAATTAGTTATACTAAATAAAAGACAAAGTAACATCAGTACTTGGTTTATTACTTAATATTACAATTAAGATTGAGTAATCAGAATAACATTTTTTTTTTGTATTAGTCTCATCAGGAGATCACCAAGTTAAATGAAAAATAAACAAATAAAGTTCTAAATTTCAACCTTGACTTATTTTTTTACCCAATCAATAATAATTCAAACTTACAATATACAGTACAAATATACTTACTAAATAACCTTTGTTTGTACCATTAAATATATTTAATATCTTTTTTACATTTTGTCTGTCTATATGTATGTTTTTTCACCCATCACGCAAAAACTATATTTATGGCAGATTTTTATGATATTTGGGATGTTGGTAGCTAAATGATGAGGTCAACATTTAATATGCAATTTATTAAAGAGAAATATCTGATTCCTAAGGAAATATACGAAATACGTCACAAGAACGATGTCGCGGGCGCAGCTAGTATATACAGTACACATGAGTATGAAAAAATCTTGTTCGTTTAATAGTAAATAGTCTACGAATAACAAGAACTTATATTATCACACAATATTTTGTCATTACGTTCACGATAATGTCATTACAAAATATCTTATTTTAACGTAATAAGAATATATTGTGTGTGTAAAGAGTAAAACTACACACAATTATCGTTGACCACCAGGGTCTATCATATGCATAAATCCGAATTTATTTACGGTTGATCCTTTTGAAATTACACGCACTTTGCTGAATGACGCAAAGGTGTGACAAAACACTGCGAACGAAACTTGGTCGACGAAATAGCAATAAGACACGTCTTTCTCCCACTGACTACGGGCGGTAAATTAACGCCGGCCGGTGGGCGGGTGTTCCATGGGGTTTCGACGCGTCTCAACACGAGCAAACATGAACTGGAGACGTTCAAATGTCGAATTGTCATCGTGAACTGAATGACGGGTGTACAGTGACAAAACTTTGAACTCATTTATTTTCTTAAATATTTTTTTTTTTATATATTATCATGTCAAAAAAATGAATGAGACATTCATCTATTAAAAGTATTTTTTTTTATTATTTTCTATTTCTTATAGTTTTTTTTTTGTTATTATATGTTGCCAAGGAGACCGCTTGGCTTCAAACGTCTGAATGACGTTTTGCGTAGTTTTTTTAATTTATTTTTTTAAATGCAAATAAAACACAAGTAAGACTTTCTTACCTTGATAATATAAACCAATTCACATAATATGCAATAAAAATTAATTTAGAAAAACGAAAATTTCATATGAATATCGACGGTAGATTGGTGAGAACCAATTTTGTAGGATCCACCCATTGTTTGGATGTGTGTGTAAGATATAACTTGTCATTTTGGATTTGAAATTCCTGGGGGGAAGCTGGTGCTATTACATGATGAAAATGAAAAAGTTTTGGTTGCTAGCCACTTATAAATGCTCATTTTGGAAACTGTTGCCATTCTGGGACTGTACCATTTTTTGTAACGAAAGAGTTTCGTTTGGACATTAAAATAAGCAACATATCTGTATATATTTCTCCAAATTATATTTAAATTTGTTTTCTTGTCTGCCTTCAAAATTTAGGTCAAGTAGACAGGTCAACATGTACATTAGAAGACAAAAAAACCGGCCAAGTGCGAGTCGGACTCGCGTACGAATGGTTCCGTACCATTATCTATAAAAATCAAGTTTTTTGTATGAAAGCCCCCCTTAAATATTTATTTTATTTTAATTTATTTATTTATTATTAAAACAAAAATACAATTGAGTATTTTGTTAATATTTTAAGTGACTACCTGTTGCCATTATTGATATCGAGAGAGCCCCTTAAATATTTATTTTATTTTGTTTTTAGTATTTGTTGTTATAGCCGCATCAGAAATACATAATTAGTGAAAATTTCAACTGTCTAGCTATCACGGTTCTTGAGATACAGCCTGGTGACAGACAGACGGACAGACGGACATATAGCGAAGTCTTATTAATAGGGTCCCGCTTTTACCCTTTGGGTACGGAACTCTAAAAAGAATAAAAGATGAATGTATCCATGGCGAAATAGTGAATCTGAACAATTTCAGATTCAGTACATATAAATATGAAAAATATGAATATATTTCCTAACTAAACATTCTCCCTTATCATCAAATGAAAAATATTGATTTTCTAAATTAATGAAATTTTTATACCTGCAGTTAACTCATTCATGGGCACTAAGCCAGACACAATAGAAAAAACAATTGATGACTTCTATAGAAGTCCTAATGTCCATTAACGTGTTAATCCTTTAATATACTTACAATGTTATTTATACAAACTGATGTAAGTACATAACATGTGTCGACACATTAGCTATCTTACATACTTCTACTGAACATGTTGTGGTAGGGTGTGTATTCTAGGATCTCTAACGTGGTGAGCCTCGACATTCAAAACATTCATCTTTCGCGGTTTGGTTTATAGCCCCGACGTGAGATGTGGCGACCGTATTGCTCTTATTCAGGCAGAATGATGACGTCACGGTATTCATCGTCTACATTTTTGACAGGTTTAAAATGAACGTAGATAGCTTTTTAATTGGAAGCTAGAATTTCGAGTCAGAATGTCATTCGTTATAAGAAAATTTAAATAGGGGTGACAAAAAGAGCAACGGGAATATAGGCCATTGAAATTAATATCGTGATTTAGGAACGCAAGTAAAATATTGGGTGAACATTGGTTCTAAATATGGCGCATTTAAAACAACCAGAAGATAAAAGCAACAACCAAAAAAGATATATAGAAAGTTCACTATATCAAAAAAGAACTCAATATAAATAAAATAATTACGATCGATAAAGGCTTTTGACTTTGAAATATTTGTGACAGGTATAAAATGAAATTGGGTTGCAGGAATTGGAATTCCAAAGAAAGGTAGTTTTAGAGCTTTCACGGGTTGGAGGACACTTTAATTGAGTTACTCGGGCGAAGTGTTTGTTGATTAAAGGCGTAAGGCATTCTGAGTCGTATTAAATCTATTGACGCAGTGTAATTAAGAAATAGGTTACTATAGTTATATAGAATTTACAGAATTATAAATTAAATTTGGTACCAGAGTTTATTACGTTTAGAGTAAAATCGATTTGAAGGCCAAACTGTTTGATATATATAATAGGGTTTGAACTTGTTACGAACTACTTCTTTATATTTTTTTTAAAACACTGATTGAGCTAGCCCCAAAGCAAGTCAAGACTTGTATTATAGGATACTCACTCAACGATACTATATTTTATAACAAATTCATATATAGATAAACATCCAAGACCCAGATCAATTTGAATAAGGCCATTTTCCAAATTGCCCTGACTGGGGATCGAACCCGGAACCTCTGGGTGGCGGACTAGCATGGTGACCACTAAACACCATAGAGGTCGTTGTTATCTTGTTACTTTGGGTTACTGTTTAAATCTTATAGAATAAACATTAGGTCAAACTTAATTCGTAGATAGATACGAACACATGTCCGGTACTTTTTTTATCCTTCCTCAAGATTTATATTAAAACCAAATAAAATGTTAAGGCTTGAAATGATCGACACTTGTAACGTGCGTGTTCGGCGCTGCAGCCACGGCCTAGAGCTGGCAACTCCCGGCGGAGAAGGTCTGACTGGCACGCTTCAATTACACCCCACATACGCCCCCTGAATCACCAACACTAACCATGCCATTCAATTTAACGCTCATATCCCAAATTTCCTGAGACCACTCCATTTATTTAGATGAGTCGTTCATTTTTTACGCAAACGCAACATTCAAGGCTACAATAAGCCGCGAAATTTATTCATGCGTAAGTTATGCCGAATGTCGGAATTGTAAATTATTCTAAGCATTCGGCGAATTGAATTATTTTAATTTTAACATCTGTATACAAAACACTTCCTACGCAGAATTCAAACAAAATACCTTTGAAAATATTTTAACTTTAACCACCAAGGCATTGTTTGTTACTAACGCTTTTTCTTAGATCAAGCCGCGCTCGTTCTTGAAATCCATTTATAATTATTTTTTTGTGTAGGCAAGTCATCTGGCTGCCCTGGCCAAGTATGGCTCTGGTAGTATAGAGAGGGTCGTGCTTCTGCAGTGGAGAAAAAAGGACATGAGATGATGCTTTTAAAGTAAATTGCACTGGAAAATAAGGAAGAACTAGTAAAATTCACTCGTCAATAGACTATTGTGGCACGTAAATATACTTGCAGGTACTTAATATACCTGATGAAATTTTCGATAAGGAAAATTCCCCCGCATATTATCGTTTAAACAATAATTAGTTAACTATACACGATATGGTTTTATTACTTGCGGTGTTAGAATGGTTTGGAACGCGGTGTGAAAATTAGGTACGTCGAGCCAGCGTCGGCGCGTGTTTATACACAAAGCACTACGTTAATTTTCATTTCGAAGCGAATTTTAATGGATAGATTACACTGGCGCTTGCGGTATGTTGTGGTATGGTTTAGAACGTCGTATTATTATAATGATACTATAACGTATGTTATTTTGTATCGAATGACTTGTGGTTTGATGTAAAATTAAGTGCTTACAGTTTTTGCTGATCATGATCGTATTTATCTTTTAAACTTTTACATGTTACAGGTGGCCTAATGAATAATTGCAACTCTATGCACACGTTAAAGCTATTATTTTAAAGGTTCACCTAGGCTTTAATTATTTAGCGTTAGTATGGTTTCATATACATCTTAAGATAAAACCTAAAGGACGCATATCTTTCGAACCAGTTTCACTGTAGTCCTATATACATATATTTATAGACTATATCTTGAAAAGTGTAAAAACGTAGTCGTTTAGATCTACAATTTTCACACTCATCAAATCACACATCACATATTGAAAGGCGGAAATGATTTTGCGAATGAAATTATTTCATGGAAAACAATTAGGTAATTACCCTAGTAAATTAACCATATAACCGTGGTCTTTAGCGTTTTAACCCAAAATTTTTGATAGGATTTTCTCTGTAAAAAATTCGGGGCTTGCAAACAGGTAAGTACTTTAATGCTTGAAAGAAACGCCATTTTGCAAGCTTTAAAATGATTTTCCCTTTTTGAGTATAATAAGTACACAATTTTCTAAAACTTAATAAACCAGACCAAATTTATATGACAGTAGCAGTTGTAGTGAATATTGTCAGCAAACGAACAAAAAACAAATGCAAGCAGAAAAATAATCATCAAACACATCTTTTATCGTTTCTTTGTTCAAATATTTGATAACTACAATGCACCTTCTGGCAACAAATCTATATTGTCGCGTAGGACGATAATTGATAATGACAATGTCAACGTCACAAATTCAAACTAGGAGAATTCATCTAAAGGGAAATTTCATCACTCACGTCAGCACACGATTGGCCTAGCGGTCTTGGTGTTGGACTGTGAATCCATAGACCCCAGGTTCAAATCACAGTCATGTATAGTGTTTTTGAAGTTTTCTAAGAAGTTTCTAGATAACTCTAGATTAAATTGGAATGAAAATACAGGCCAGAAATAAAAGAAGACAAAAGAAAATTTATGACTTGAGTTTAGAACTCTGATGCGATATTGTTCGCATCCGGGGGGTATATAAGCGGAACAAGGCGCGGCCTACGCCAGTTTAGTTTGAAAGTAAAATCCGAAGAAGGAAGAAGGAAGAAGAAAAAGGAAGAAAAGTAAAAGTGGAAGTAGTGAGTAAAAAGTAAAGTGTAATAGTGAGTGACGTGAAGTGTTCAGTACAGTAAATACGCGCGAGAGACGTTTCAGCGCGTGACAGTGCAGTGACGTTTACGCGTGTGACAGTGCAGTGACATTACCGCGCGTGACAGTGCAGTGACGTTTCCACGCGCAAGACAGTGCAGTGACGTTTCCGTGTGTGCGACAGTACAGTGACATTCCCGCGTACGTACCCGTGACAACTGTGAGTACCCTAGAGTCGTAAATAAAGGCACTATTCCATAGGATTGGTGTTTCCTTTCCTATCCCCAACCCACTCTCGTGACAATTGGTGTCAGAAGTGGGATAGGAAAGATGCCGATCGTGCCTGGAAATGAGAGAGGGGTAACCACTCGAGCGGGAGCTGCAGCGGCAGAGGAACAATCGCTCGAGGAGTCCAACTCTGGCGGAGCCGCGACAACATCAGCGGCCGTCCCACCAGCCGCTCCATTGGAAATGAACGCGTTCCTGCAGCAGATTACTGTCATGATGCAAGAACAAATACGGGCGCTGCAGGAGGACCAAGCACACCGCCAGGAGGAGCAAGCACGCCGCCAGGAGGAGCAAGCACGCCGCCAGGAGGAACAAATACAGGCGCTGCAGGAGGAGCAAGCACACCGCCAGGAGGAGCAAGCACGCCGCCAGGAGGAGCAAGCACGCCGCCAGGAGGAGCAAATACGGGCGCTGCAGGAGGAGCAAGCACACCGCCAGGAGGAGCAAGCACGCCGCCAGGAGGAGCAAGCACGCCGCCAGGAGGAGCAAATACGGGCGCTGCAGGAAGAGCAAGTACGCCGTCAGGAGGAGCAACTTCAGTCCTTTTCCAAAGATGTTTTGGCCGCGGCAAAAATGTTTTCCAAAGATGTTTGGTCCGGAAAATGTCACAAGGCTTCTGGAGGGTTGCAAGGGTTATCTTACTAAATTGCAATTAATAAAAGCAAGGAACTTCTTGTTGAAATATAGCAATTTATTCTCTAAAAATGATGGAGATATTAGCAGAACCGATTTGGTAAAACATAAAATTGATACCGGGGATACAACACCTATTCGGCAGAGACCAAGACCTGTTCCTTTTGCCCGTGAGCAGGAAGTTGAGGACATGATCCAAGAGATGAAGAAGAACGGCGTGATAGAACCTTCATCAAGCCCATGGTGCTCTCCGATTGTGTTAGTAAAGAAGAAGGATGGATCGACTAGGTTCTGTGTAGACTATCGGCGATTGAACGATGTAACTAAAAAGGACAGTTACCCACTTCCAAGAATCAATGACACTTTGGATTCACTTTGTGGCATGACTTGGTTCTCCACTCTTGATTTAAAAAGTGGGTATTGGCAAGTAGATTTGGATCCTAAGGATAAAGAGAAGACTGCGTTTTCAACCGGCAAGGGTTTATGGCAATTCAAAACTATGCCATTTGGACTATGTAACGCGCCAGCAACATTTGAAAGGTTGATGGAACATGTGCTGGCAGGTATGCTAGGAGAAACCTGTTTGGTCTATTTAGATGACATCATTATAATGGGGAGAGATTTTGATGATCATCTCAAGAAGCTTGAAAGTGTGTTTTCAAGACTACAGAGTGCAAATTTGAAGCTAAGTCCAAAGAAATGTTCATTTTTTCAACGTCAGGTCAACTACTTGGGACACGTTATTTCGGAACAAGGTATTGCAACTGACCCATCTGAAATAAGTGCAGTAAAAGATTGGCCAACGCCAACAGATAAGACACAGGTGCGAGCGTTCTTGGGTCTATGCTCTTACTATAGAAGATTCGTAAAAGGGTTTTCCGATATCGCTAAGCCTTTACATCGGTTGACTGAAGAGAAACGAGCATTTTCTTGGGATGAAGAGTGTGAGCAAGCTTTTCAGGACCTTAAAATGCGTCTATGTGAAACCCCTATCCTCGGATATCCTGACATGGAAGGCAAGTTTATTGTGGACGCTGACGCAAGTAACACTGGAATTGGAGGTGTTCTATCTCAACAAAGAGGAGATCAGGAAGTAGTAATCGCCTACTTCAGCAAATCTCTTTCAAGGCCAGAGAGAAATTACTGCGTAACTCGCAGAGAATTGTTGGCTGTGGTAAAGACATTGCAACATTTTAAGAAATATTTGCTTGGCCGCAAATTTCTGGTAAGGACTAATCATGCTGCATTGAAATGGTTATTGGAATTCAAAAATCCTGAAGGGCAGGTGGCCAGGTGGATTGAGCTACTCCAAGAGTATGAGTTTGAAATTGAATATCGAGGAGGGAAGAGTCATGGCAATGCTGATGCTCTGTCTCGAAGACCTTGCCTGGAGGACTGTAAGCATTGCAATCGGCAGGAAGAGAAGGAAAAAGTAAACATCCGGCTAATCCGTACTCATTCCATAGATGAAAATTGGACTAACGATGCCATGAAAAAGGCTCAGGAAGATGATAAAGACTTTCAACCACTATTGAACTGGCTACGAAGTGGAACTAAACCAAAATGGTCAGAAGTGGCCAAATACAGTACGGCTACAAAGAGTCTTTGGGCGCAATGGGATAGCCTGGTGCTACACGATGGATTACTCTATCGAAAATGGGAAAGTACTCAAGGTAAAGATTGCCATCTACAATTGGTCGTCCCCAGAGAGAAGATAAGGGAGATTTTAAAAACTTTCCATGATGGTACTTCCGGCGGACACCTGGGGATAAGAAGAACTCTCACAAAAATTAAAGAACGTTTCTACTGGTTACACTGCCGAGATGATGTAGAAGACTGGTGCCGTAAATGTCAGAGTTGTGCGGCAGTTAAGGGACCACAGACTAGAAGCAGAGGAGCTATGAGGTTGTAGAACGTCGGAGCTCCTTGGGAACGAGTAGCTCTTGACATAGCCGGACCGTTTCCGATTACGAATGCTGGCAACCGGTACATTTTGGTAGTTATGGACTACTTCACGAAATGGCCTGAAGCATTTGCAATACCTAATCAGGAGGCTACCACAGTAGCGACAAAGCTTGTGAACGAAGTATTCTGTAGATTTGGTGTGCCATTGGAGATGCACAGTGATCAGGGACGAAACTTTGAGTCACAAGTATTCCGAGAAGTCTGTGAAATAATGGGAATCCATAAGACTCGGACGACGCCGTATCACCCGCAGTCAGATGGAATGGTTGAGAGGTTTAACCAGACATTGGAACGGCATCTGGCAAAAGTAGTAGAAAGCCATCAGAAAAACTGGGACGAGTATATTGCGCTATTCCTCTTATCTTATAGGACTGCGGTACATGAGACCACTACAGTCACTCCAGCTTATGCCAATTTTGGAAGAGAATTGAAATTGCCAGCTGATTTACTATCGAGTTGTCCACCAGATACCCCAAAAGAAATAACCGACTACGCTAATGACCTTCGGAATAAGATGGTTGACGTCTATGAGCAGATTAGAGAGGCTGGGCTTAAAGCTAGCGAACGGATGAAGACTCGTTACGATCGAAAAGCTAATAGGCTCAGCTTCGCGGAAGGAACACTGGTCTGGCTTCATAATCCGGTGAAGCGAAAAGGGAAATCTCCAAAGCTACAACCAAGTTGGGAAGGACCTTACAAAATTGTCACCAGAATTAACGACGTGACCTATCGAATTCAGCGTAATCCTCGCAGTCCTCTCAAAATAGTTCATGTGGATCGATTGGCACGTTATCATGGAAGCAATAATGATCGGGACGATCATGTCTCGAGAGGGGGCAGTGTCGCGTAGGACGATAATTGATAATGACAATGTCAACGTCACAAATTCAAACTAGGAGAATTCATCTAAAGGGAAATTTCATCACTCACGTCAGCACACGATTGGCCTAGCGGTCTTGGTGTTGGACTGTGAATCCATAGACCCCAGGTTCAAATCACAGTCATGTATAGTGTTTTTAGAGTTTTTTAAGAAGTTTCTAGATAACTCTAGATTAAATTGGAATGAAAATACAGGCCAGAAATAAAAGAAGACAAAAGAAAATTTATGACTTGAGTTTAGAACTCTGATGCGATATTGTTCGCATCCGGGGGGTATATAAGCGGAACAAGGCGCGGCCTACGCCAGTTTAGTTTGAAAGTAAAATCCGAAGAAGGAAGAAGGAAGAAGAAAAAGGAAGAAAAGTAAAAGTGGAAGTAGTGAGTAAAAAGTAAAGTGTAATAGTGAGTGACGTGAAGTGTTCAGTACAGTAAATACGCGCGAGAGACGTTTCAGCGCGTGACAGTGCAGTGACGTTTACGCGTGTGACAGTGCAGTGACATTACCGCGCGTGACAGTGCAGTGACGTTTCCACGCGCAAGACAGTGCAGTGACGTTTCCGTGTGTGCGACAGTACAGTGACATTCCCGCGTACGTACCCGTGACAACTGTGAGTACCCTAGAGTCGTAAATAAAGGCACTATTCCATAGGATTGGTGTTTCCTTTCCTATCCCCAACCCACTCTCGTGACAATATGAAACCGGTTTTCATAAATGATTGAGTGGCGGGGGCGCCTGAAGACGTCTATTATAGTCCGCTGTCAAATATCTCTATAGCAGCACAATGACTGTCCACTCAATTTGGAAATACATTTAACTACACCAATTGTACGTTTATCAATAAAAAAAATAATATAGCAAACCACCAGTCGCGGGGCCTCCTTATAAGCTGATTTCCATCGAGTTCCCTAGGGGTTTCTACTTAGCAATAATTATAACCTACGTATATCTATGCACCGCGCATTAAAATGTCCTTTTACTATTTTCATAAGCCGTAAACTATCAGCATGACTGGATAAGCACACATATACAACGTCCCTTTTAATTAACTACAAATACTTTAACTGCTGCTTCATTTAGCGTGGAAAAACAGTTTAGTCGCATAAATTAAAAAATCCGCAGGTTAGTTTTTTTTTTCACTTCTTCTAACAAAAATATTAAATTATTTTTGCCATCCTCCTGTATGTGGTCTACTAAAATTCATTCATACTTCTAAACACTTATAGGCACCGCCCATCGCCATCTATCTCCCTCTTACTGTAGCAGATTGTGTGTGATAGACAGAGTCATTAATGTCAGTCATTATCATTAATCCTACGTTTGTAAGTAATAGTAAATCAATATGAAATAAGCAAAGGTACATACCTGTTACAAATTCAGAAAACCTCAAGCAGGTGCATGAGTCATGGCCTCATGGAGAGTATTCCGTCAATCTCCAAATGGACCATGAGGTCTTATGCGACTGCGCTTTCCACCCGGGCTTACACAAACATTCACACTGACACTTTAAGACCAAACGAGTTGGCATTCAAGCACTCAAAAATACTTCAAACGACGAAAAACTAACACACTGCACTGTAGTAGGTAGAAATTCGTACATTATCTACGAATATTTAGAATCCCTTGCACTCTGGTGAATGCAGTACTTTTGAAACAGTTTAGATAGTTAGGTACTATTATCCTAAATAGGTAAATACTTATCACTTATCCGCGACACTACGATCAACTTCTGCAAAGCCGCGAATAGAAATTTTACCTATTTTTATGACGGAAATTGCCGGTTAATTTCCAATTAAAAATGGTTAAAACGCTTTTGTTAGTAATTAATTAATCACATCACATGCCACCTAGATAGGCCTATGGACTCAAACAGACTGAACGAAACAAACGGAAAGCCGGCTAGTCAAGGCTAGGTAGGTACATAGCGTCTTGGCGACACGAGGCTAGAGTGAGATGCGACACAAGGGAAGAGCGAGATAAAACTGTCGAGCACGTGTTTGTCGGCACTGTGTCGGCGAATGGTAAAAGAATTAAAAAGTTACCGCTTTCGTTTACGATTGCCGCAAACGGCTATTAGAAAAGTACAAAGAAGTGCCGCAGTAGCAAAGAGTTCTTACAGTACAGATGTGACAATTGTTTTTTAACATCCTCAATGAGAATATTGTAAGGAATACATACATATTTTTATCTTTTATTTTAACTTGTAAAACATGTTTCCGATTTAAGATCTACTTAGGCATACTTACCTTTGAAGTACATTTTTTAGTTTATACCATGGTATTAGTCTTTAAGTATGTGAGGAACTACACAGTACATTAAAGCTACAACCTCCTATTTTGGGACCTATTATTGGGAAGAGGATTTTGACCTGGGATTTGGTAGTTTTAAATTTCCATAATGAAGAATAGTAAATATCTCATGACTTAATTTTTTTATAAAACGGATTGGTAATTGGTATGGTAATGGATACACCGATTTTTATTTATTTATTGTTTGAAAGGTGACTCAATCAAGAGTTTATTTTTTGCTAAGATTTAAAATTTTACTCAGCCGGTTTCGCTAGCTTATGTGCTGAATCGCACTGACCTAAACTAACTAAGGTGTCTAGTCGGAATGATATTGTGAGTGTGTACTACAATAGCAAAGCTATGGAACGAACCATCTGTATTTCAACTTTTCTATGGCAGTAGCTTCGGACAGCTGAAAGTTCGATGACCGTAGGTATTGAATGGGTTTTGGAAGGTGATATTTTAAATTAATGAATGAATATTTGCGTAAAAGGGGCGTGTACAACGTAATAGTATAGTAAACAAATAGTACGCAATACGCGATGTCGTCTACAGGATGTTGTATGCGTCTCTTTAAGGAAAATTTGTAAGTGAAGTTATCTCGAAAACAAACCTGCGGATTTTTTATTTTATGCGCCAAATCTGTTGCTCCGCCTTGAATAAAGCAGCAGTTAAAGTATTTGTAGTTAATTAAAAGGGACGTTATATATCCACATATTCAAAATATGAAAATTTTCGCTGGTAATTCAAATACACTCACAATAATAAATTTTGTATAAACATGCTCCGACATTACTCACAAGTCAATAAAAATATGCGAATTATAAGCCAGACATTGAATGGCTTAGTAACCTTTATAGAAGCTAATTAGGTCGGGATTTAATTCATTTCATACTTTTATAGTTTTACAAGCCCAAACTCCCACCCAACGCCACTGCAAACCATTCGCCTAAAACTATGTCTGTAACTGGTGAACACTTATGTCAGATTTTTAAATTCTTTTTATAAGGTTTAGAAGACACAAGTCCATCAGGAAAATTAATTAAAAATAATATTTTGAGAGCCATTACCGTAATGGTATTGAAAAAAACAAGAATGAATAAATATTGCAGTTATTTGAGGACTGCGTACTCGTATTTGAAGTGAAAGCAGTTTTCAGGTCACCGAGCACGCTTCTGCCGCGGTGACAGTCGAAACGGTTTCTCTACATAAGAACTCTATTTTGATTTATCTTGATATTCCACTATTGCGTCCTTGTAAAAAGATACAGTAACTGAATTACGTCTTTATATTTCTCTCAGTATAAGTATAGCTCCAAATGACAGACCCAAACTGGATATTAATGTACCTGCATATGTCTGTAGCCAATTATTTTCAATGGATTTTCTTATTGTGTGTACGTGTCTCAAAGGTCTGATAGCATTTCTTTTCTTTGTTGTTCTGTATCTAAAATAAATATGATAATAATGTGTTCACCTTCTACCCTTTAACTTCATGGTGTTCACATATTTTTTACAGTTAGCGACAGTTACTTTTGCCACTGTCGCAAGTAGAGGCTAAATTATAATAGTAGATTATTAACCAAGGGGATAAAGCAGTATCTTCTGTCGCGGGTGATGACTTAAATCGCGAGCGCAACGGAGGACTCGAGGTTTACTCCCGAGCGAAGCGAGGGTGTTAAATACTTAAATCACGAGCAAAGCGAGGGATGTAAGACGAGTCCTGAGTGCAGCGACGGATTTAAGTTCAGCCAAGACTAAGACAGCTTTAATCACCGAGGAAAATACTCTACTTTTCGTACAATTTGCGAAAAATAAAGACAATAATAACAAGAGTTAAGCATTTATTAATTAATTTTTATCTAGTTACATAAAAATACAAAATGTTTTACGTTGTTAATAAATATAGGTATGCAAAAAACTTCAGCACATGGTCAACAACTAAGCAAATGGCCCTTTGCTTTTTCTGTTTGGAAAACTAAACAGCTGGTGTAAACAAACAATGACGAGTTTTTGGCGGGAAGTCAAGGGGTTTTGTTGAAGTTTGCTTTAAATTGTTTTAAAAATTGATTCTAGTGGACTTTATAATATGAAATTGGTTTAGTTTGGTGTTATAAATGCTTATTCTCATGGAAAATAAGTAAAATGTTAAAAGTGGACAGTTATAGTGCGGCTGTAAAGATTTTTATTTGCGGACTGTGATGGCGTCTTTGGGCGCTGTCCGTCTCTCAATCGGCTATGAAAACCAGTGGACTCGTATAGATTTGTCGCCAGAAGCTCCCTTAAAGCATTGAAAATACCTTTACCAACCTTAGATAATATAATATAGATAGGCTCTAAAGGACTAGTATCCAGAGCCGTAAATTAATGTATAAAAAAAAACAAACAATGACATGACTTGATTTAATTGTTTAATTATGAAATTTAAGTGATTTTGTGGATGTTGTCGATTCAAAGCCGTTATTTTTTTAAGCTTAACAATATAGAAATAATTTCAGTTTAATAGATATAAATTTCTGTAAGTATTTCAAATTTAAACCACATTTTCCCTCTAGAGAATGAATGAAATTCAGTACCATTTTCTTTCCCTGTTTTCATTCTTGGTCTCGAGGCTGAATGAAATTGATGAAATTCAGTACAATCTTCTTTCCCTGTTTTTTAAAAGATTAAAAAATGACTATTGTTATTGTGATGTACGTGGGTAGAACTTACTCAATTGATAATTTTATTGTAAGGTACTTTTGTCTCCGAATAAACTCAGTTAGCGAACGGACGTATTTTTACTGTGCTCCCGTAGTATCCCGATTCCCGGTGTAATCCAGGCTACATATTCATCAGTTATGTTCGCTTTTTGTGCCATAGAATGTGACTTTTTGGAGCAAGTGGTACGAAAATGAACTTACATGCTTAGGATCATTGATTTACACATGGCACATTGGACACACATACATAGATTAGCCCGGAGCGACAGGTTCGGCAGGGCACTCCCTATCCAATAAACCCAAATCTTAAGGGTCACTTTTGGGACGCGACTCCACCGTATTGAAATCGTAAGTTCCATTGTTTTTGTTAGAAAACACACAAACAACAATAAAATAAAACAAAAGAAGCCTGATTGCTTACTCGTAAGATGGAATTATTTTGCTTGTTTTGGAAATTACTCACATAGTAGATTTCGCTTTTCCGGAAATTAAAGTCAAGCATGTATCCGATGTAAATTTAGGAAATCTTGAGATGTTATAATATTTTTGTGATAATAAGTAACATTTTATTTCATGAAAACTCTGTATGATCATATCAAGACAAGTAATAAAATATTTTAAGTCTAAAATCTGTCATTATTGATAAATATTCAGGAAAATTAATACATTAATTTTCCTGACATACTGTTAATGCAACCTATGTGTTGCTATAAGTATATGCATATTTTTCACGGTTTATTATAAAATGTAACCTAATAATACTAGAATATCAATAAGTTATAATGTATAATATCGTTACGAATATGGATGGAAAGCGAGAGGCATCGATGAAATAAGTGAAACATTTTATTCCATTAGCCATTACGGGTAAAATACCACTTTTAATATTAAAAGGTAAAGGAAAATTTCAAAAATATCAAGTTTCCACAAAATATTTACAAAGCAGTAGAGATTCAAGTTTGTACTTCAATGTTTTATCGGCGGGCGTTTAAAGGAAACCTACGAACTATCGACTACCCACAGTGGAAGTTATTTTTGTAGTTCCCTGAAGTTGTCCCAGTTTCTAAGTTACAGTCCGGATTGAGCTATAAATTGTAGTAGCACGTAGCGAAGCTTCGCCGATCCCTGGGAGCAGGCCTGCGGTTGGGTGGCTGCCCAGTGTACAAGGAATGAAGGGGCACCAGTTTATGCAATATATTCATAGAGGCCCAGCAAGATGTTCGTTAACTCAATCAGTGTAATTTGTCCCTATATATTTATTTATTTATTTATTATTATTGTGCTCGTGTTAGTTGCATTTTGTTACTGAATTAATTGCTGACGGCAGTATTCTCTTATTTAGTGATAAATAGTTTAAGTAACAAAACAGTAAATAACTTTAGCACCCAAATTCAACATTTTTACTTAGCATTTTCTACATTGCATCCATAGATTGCGATCAACTAGATGTGGACGTTTTAAAAACACTACTAAGCCTTTTGCCATCCTGTTTTAATCACTTTTGTAATTAGTATAATACACCAGCCTTAATGATTTAAGATGGTGAAGGGGGCGCCATAATAAATTTAAGCAGGGGCGTTGGTCTTATAAAACCGTCATAGCTAGCTCTGAGAGGATGAGAAATCAGCGGATCTCTTTAGGAATGTGGTCTCTGATTTAATCCCTGCGTATTACAGCAGCGTTACGGCGGCTGTCACGCGCCAGATATATCACGGATTCTAATTGCGAATATTACAAACGTTTAGCTTAATTAGACGTCTCCAATTGCTAATTGCTGGTTAAAATGAAAACAAATGGATCTCGTTCCTTCTGTGTAATATGACAGAAGGTGGAAATAAGAGGCGTTATGTATGTGTGCAAAGTACACTCGAATTCTTTGAAATAACGTTTCATAATACTTACATTGATAAAAGTATTTCTCAATTGGTACAAAGCTTAGCTTCCTACTATATTTTATAGTTTAAATTCATTATAAACGATAACAATGTTTGCATGCACCTGTCTGTAGGCATAAAACTGACAAGAGCTCAGCTTAGAAGAAGAATGCAAATAAATGACTTTTAATTCTTCAGTATGATTCATATTAATTTTACACGATCTATGACATCCTGGTTGTGTTCATCATCTGGTCATGTAATGGTGTAACTGCTCGAATTCTAAACATTTGATGGCAGGTTTTTTAGCCAGTCTACAACTGGCGGAGTTAAAGTATGGAGTTAGCTAAGTCCTCAAGAGAATTGGTATAGCGACATTATTCGGCGATGTGTTGTCCTCGTAATGTTTGGTCAACAGCTCCACAGTCACAATCTGGAAAAAATCGTAAAGTAGAGCTTTAAAAACGATTTGTAAATGCGAACTTCTTTCGATTTTTTACTTTATCTACGAAGCACTTATATTAATGCAAAGATTTCCTTAGGGCGACGCCTCGAAACCCGTAGACAATATGTACTCACATACCAGCGCGTTTTCCGAGTAGTAAAGTATGTGTTTCTGATTTTTTCTTTGTACTCTGAACATCAAAGAAAGAGGCTGTTTTGTATGAATAAAGCCATACGCTTTTCTTCTTCTACAATAAGAACAGGAAGATGCTAATTTGGGTTAGTTCGAAAGGGTGAATAATAGAATATTTGCCATTGCCGTAATGCCAGAGGGATCTGACATCACGGCAATTTGCTCATCATACTTAGTACTTAATAAAAACAATGGGAAATTATCCACAATCGTAAATGTCCAAAATTTTTGGTACATCACTCCTGGAAATAAATCTTCTGTATAGAATTACAGAAGGTTTATTTTATATTGGAGAAAATTAACAAAAGCTAAAGAGCACTTATATTTGAAGTTGGCTATTTCAATATATTCGCTATTCGTGTTTCATATATAATAAGGCTGTAATTAGTCAACCGAAATAAAATGAGCACGTTGATTAAATAAATGCTAGGGGCAACTTAAAAGTCATGAAAGCTTTTATCGTGATTATGTCTAGACACAATATATACTTTTATGTCGGTATGTATAATACCTTAATTCGTCCTCATATATAATTGGTAACGAGCCCCCAAAGTACTATAACGAAACGAACCAATATCACGTTAAAAGCATGCACTTACGTAGTCAGCACTCAGCATGTTGTTTTAATTAAGTAAGTGAGATATGTAGCTGAAAGTAAGTTTCCTGAGGTCACAAACACAGGGGTTGCTGGGTTGGGTTTTCCAAGAAGAGGTTCACGTTGTTCGAACTTTGGTGAAAAGAGAATAATAAGATGTTGCTATTACTCAACTATGAGGTAAATGTAAGTTTTAGACGAACAGAAAAGATTTTATTGAGTAATGAATAGTTTGTTCTATAGGATAGCAACCCATCTAATCTAAAGGGACAAATCGGAACGCCCTGCAAAATTTTTCAATGATTTGTCGCATATATGTTGATATTTATTTGTTAATATAAATCAAAAGTGTTACTATCTGTTTTTTGCCATGCAAGCAAAGTAATTCGTTACATCGGAACGTAATTACAATTCTTGTAAAGCCATAGGGACTTGACCAATGTAGACTAGACTGAATAGACCACTCGACATGCCTCCCAAGTTAATTGCAAACATCTCAACAATGATTTATGTAGATATGTCACAAGCTAGTTGGACGAACTTCCACTATTTAGTGTTATCTTTGCCGAGAGCCTAAGGGGCTTAGTTGTGTTGGTCCGGGATTAATACATGACATTGATATGCCTTGGGGCAGTCAATATGCAGGCGACTAATGATAGAAGTTGAAGATGCCGCTAGTAGATTCTAGAAGATTTTCAAAACTTACCTCTCTTACTACTATCATATCGGTTACCCGCTGATCGATTTGGCTAATAACTAACTTAAAATAATAAACTTCGAATACACCAGCTGTTTTTTTCCCTGCGCAGATAGTAATGGGCCAGAATTTGAGCATTTTAGAAGCCAAGCGGCTAACAAACTATGCTATTTTGACTCTCTTTTTTGATGGAAAAAGAGAGTCGAAATAGCATGGTTTAGCAAGGAGGCCTCACGGTGTTTTGGTGTTTATGAATGATGATTCATTAACACCAAAACACCGTGAGGCCTCCTTAGAAGTTGATTTCTATCGAGTTCCCTTAAGGGTTTCTAATATATAAGCATTTATTGCCAAAACCATTATAACCTACGTATATCAGCGCACCGCCCATTAAAATGTCCATTTACTATTTTCATAACCACATGTTCGAAATACGAAAATTCTCGCTATTTATTAAAATACACTCACATTGGTAAAATTTGTATAAACATGCTCACACAAAATTACTAAAAATAAAATGTGCGAATTATAAGCCGGATATGGAACGGCTTATTAACCTTAATAGAACCTAATTAGGTAGGTATTTAATACGTTTCAGAGTTATATCTGTACTAGCCCAAATTTTTTTTAGTAGATTAACGCCCTTTTACGTTTTACGTTTTATTTATAATCTATCTATCCCAATATAGATATAGACTTTATCCTGTGTGTGTATAATATGTCTAATCTACTTAAAAATTCGTTCACCAGTTTAATTATTTAACCTTTATAAATCAAGCCTATAGTAAATAAAGTTTTATCACGGTATCTATGTAGTTATACACCTAGACGGGTTAATTTGTTAGTAGAGTTACAACTGCGAAAAGCGGTTTAGTAAATACCTATGTACTTATCCAATATTGACTAACAGCGGTGTTTCACTCTGACGTCATTATTTAGTTGGCTATATTCACTAAAAACTGTAAATGAGGTAAATAAATGAGGCATGGAAATACGATTCCGTGAAAATGATTAAATGTGGTTGGTTACTCAATTTATGTGGTTTAATGAAACTGTTATCTGGACATTTTAAGATAGATTTTTTATCATAAAATTCTATGAAACTGATATTCGAGATACAAGTCATAAGACTTTATATCGACATGAAAAAAAATAATTGAAATGCTATCAATACTTTTTCTATTGAACAATAAACTAAAGTTCAGTTGTGACTTGTGACTTTGTAGGGCGGGTCGTGGCCGACTAACAGAAGTTATACCCCATGCATACGTAAGTTACTGTAGTCCCAAAACATTAAAAATGTTAAGATCGGCTTTGGGACTTCAGCCACTCAGGTATGCATTTGGATTAAACAACTTTTGTTACCCGTACTCTACCTTGTATGAGGTTATTTCCGGGTTATAGGGATGTGTAAAAGTACACTTACCTACCTAATGTTTAGGTAGGTACTTTACTAGTTTTAAACTTTAGCGAATAAAATAAAACCAGCCGAGTGCGAGTCGGTTTCGTGAACTAAGGGTTCCGTACTATCTATAAAAAAGCGCGTTTGTTGTGTTTGGAGCAAACCAAAATATATATTTTATTCTGTTTTTATATATTGTTATAGAGGAAACAGAACTACATCGTCTATGAAAATTTCAACTATCTGGTGTTAATTTTTTGTTGAATTAAATGAAAATATTTAGCTTTTTCAGGGACATTATAAATATGTACCTATTGTCTTGTTGTTAATCCGGTAAAATGTTAAAGTTTTCACTGTATAGTATCATCAAAACTGTTTATTTGATTCAGCGGAACGGAAACATTTACAAACCACATCAGGTCAGTATTGTTCGAATGGCGCCCGCTTCTTCCGGCGCATCGCGTCGATATTTTCCTGTATTTATAAATCCCTGACTTACATATATTTCCATTTCCCAGAACAGTTCCCGCCTTCGATAGCCATATACCTATACGTGTTTTGTTCAACGCTGCCTGAAACAATGCGGCCAGTACCAAATATTCCGAATTACGCAGTATTGTTTTATAAACTATGTTAATTTTTGTTCCCTTTCCTATGTTTAGATTTATATTCAAAATGCAAAGTGTAGACATTTTTCAAGAGTTAAATTTATATTGGTTACTTTATATTTACGAATGTAGACTTCTGGGTAGAAATAATTCTTCTTCTTTTATTTAATATTATCACTGTTTGTCTGAAGCAATAATATATAACTAACAAATAGTTAGCCACTTTCAGCATATTTTCCGTCAGCATTTTATAAATCCCTGACTAGTATGTGTATATTTCCATTTTCCAGAACAATTCCTGCCATCGATAGTCATATGCGAGTTTTGTTCCATAAAAGTGGTCGCAACATCGTATCGGATGTTCTTTAAATGCCCAGAATGGTTTAAGTCATGTTTAACCCTATTTTCAACTGCATAAGGCCCGTTTCTTCCGGCACATTGCGCGATATTTCCCGTATTATAAAATCCCTGACTTACACATAATCCATTTCCCCGAACAGTTATCCATCGATAGCCAAACGTGAGTTTTATTTCACGCTGGCTGGAACAATGCTGGTCGCCACACCGTACCGGATGTTCTTGAAATGCGCAGTATTGTTTAAATCTATGTTATTTTGCTTATCATGTGTATCCATATACAAAGTGAATAGCAGGCAAATTTATATACAGTATTAATTTATGTATGTTACCTAATATTTACGAACACACTAATTATGACTTTCATGTTTTGCCTGAATTAATTAAAAAAATAACAGTTCGCCATTAATAGCCATCTGTGAGTGTCATAGCCATCTGTGAGTGTCTTACCTCGCTGCTAGTCCGAGCAATGCTGGGGGTTACTTCATAAAATAAAACGACAGCCGTCCGATACTGACGTCCTATTTTTGTGCCAAACCAAATAAGACCTTATCATCATACCTTAATGTTCAATGTGGCTTGACACTGAAAAGCGGATACGCAGTAACGTCCGTCTTGCGTACCGCTTTTGGAGTAATCCCCTGGTAGTAATACCGCACCGGACAGCATACTGAATAGATTTTCTGAGATTACAATCACGCGAACTACTAAATAAAGCTTTAGGTACATATACAGTTTTGTATTCAAAATTGCCTAATTAACAGATGTTGACAAGTGCACTACCTACTTGAGACTTATTATAGACTAAGAGGGGGCCGATGAGACAAAAAAATATCACTTTTTTGCTGACTGTACAAAATGCTCCAGGTTAGGCCCAGGCAACCCTGTACATTAAAACATATGTTTTTAATATCCAACACCCTACATATGTCACATTTTGCTGCTCGATGAGGTAGGGTTGCATACGGCCCCCTCTTAGTCTATTAACGCCTATTAATATTTATAGTGTTTGTATGAATCAATGTATTGAAAAATATTTACAAACCACATCAGGCCCGCTTCTTCTGGTACATCGCTACGACATTTTCCTGTATTAATAAATCCCTGATTTACATTTATTCCACTATCCAGAAGTTATCGATAACCATATTCCACTGTGGCCGGAATATGGTGGCCAACACATATTCCGCACTGGATATTTTCTTATCAAGTATTCAAATATATGTACCCATTTTAGGTTTGTTCTTTTTTTACTTTAATAGGTAAACTATAAAAATATACGAGTTTGAAGTAATATCTCTATAATTATATAGGCATAATGTCTATAATACAGTCTTTAGTAGTAGTTAATCTATTCAATGTTAAGAGTTGATTGTAAATTGTATTTTTTTATTATTATTTCAAGGTACCAATTATAATTGGTACAATTTTTATAATAGTTTTTAAAAGTTCTTGGCATCATGGTAAAGCAATAAAAAAACTTAATTATTAGACTAGACATCAATGATCAAAGTTAACCCGTATATAGCGTCTAACATAATATATTGAAACTATTTCAAGGGTAAATTTAGTCCATGATATAAGGCAACTTTTCCCGAGGAACAAATATCGAAACATGAAATATTGATTTCTGCTATCCATACAAACCCTGAGCAGCTAATTGGTCTGCCAAATTGTATGGAAGGCCAAAAATTATTCGTATTTCCGTGTATGCTCCAAAGAGCATACACGGAAATACGAATAATTTTTGGCCAAAGGCAAAGTTGTTCATAAAAGTTTTAGTATATTTAGTTAGACCCTATATATATATGATCATAGAAACCCAAAATTTACCGCCATAAACCATTGCCCTTCAAGGTTATGACTATCGCAAGAACTTTCAATGTTTAGATAAGTAAACATCTGCTGCACACACACACACTGTATCAAATTTTGGTACCAACAGGTTTTCTATTTGTATACCTATTATTTGTACACTGACTGGGTCGGATTCATCTACTGAGATTTATTGCACGATGATTATATTATAATATTTAAAGCTACAAATTGTAAAAAAAAAGAAATAGAAAAATGCATTTTGAAATTGTTCAATTTGAGTTTAAAAAGGAAACAAAGTTTTTATCAAATTTACCAGTTTACGGTACGCAAATGTCGTTATAAATCTGAAATATCTCATTAACCTAATGGCATGTAAATCAAGTAACATAATGAAACATGCCTTAACCATCTTCCCAAGTAAAGAGACCCTTGACGAGTGGACGTGACATGAGAACAGAAATCCGCGCGCATTCATTACGTACGTAATAACTTCGCTGAACTTTCCTTAATAAATTCTCCAGTGTACCATAATTATGCGACATTACTTCACCAACACGGCGAACATTGTATATTTGATTCTGTACATTAGACGACACACGTGTTAATTCCACTGCAGGGTCTAAACTACGTGTACATTTGCGGCACACATATCCAGACCAATTAAATTAATTCTAGAGCATTAGCGGTCGCCCAAATAGCTGGTGAATCGATATGCCGTCAAAGCTAGTTCGGAAATTAAATGTATTCATCGCTAACGTTTTGATTTATTCTAAATGCCTCACTATACCGCAATTTATTATCCCCACGGCATGTGGTTACGACCTCGACTTTTGTTCACATATTCCTGCTCGCACGGGTTGCGTGCTTTTTCAATATAGTCATAGGTACAAAGAAATTCAGAAATCGGCACGAAGAACAAAGTGAAGCAATTTGCTTTGAGCGCGTGTACGGGGATTAAGCACGATGCTCCGGGAAACGTCTGCCGCTGAAATCACAATGCGAATTACATTATACCTACGTACCAGTACGTAGCGAATGCGACATCACAAAGCCCCACTCCACTTGAACGCAGCCTTAAGACAGTTATAAAGGCGTAATGAATCATTTCTTTGCATTTATGCGCGAGTTATTTCATTGGGGTTTAAAGTGTAATAAAACAGAAAGATAATATTTTGGAAAAATATTTACTTTTTTACAATATTTACACAGATAATAAAACATAAAAGATAATTTACAAAAGATAAATAAAATAACATCTATAGGGTAGGCTTATACTTACTTAGGTACAATTTAGAAAAGTTCAAGGTTGGTTCAATTAAATAACAAAATAAACAGGTACAAATGAGTCAACACTACAAATCTTATCGTGACCTTAATTGGTAACACAGACCTTATTACTTCCATTACGTTCACTACCTAAAACTTTGACATTTCTAATTTGAAATTGTACCGTGTATAAAATTGTATTCAACTACAGTCTGTTGAAACCGCAAATTTGACCTATTAATAGACCTCGTGATTAAAATGTATTTACAATTGCCACTACAAATTTACATTCACTCGACGTGCATTACTGGATATCATCTGAGTAGTAGAGTCCAGAACGCAGCGACGATGGTATATACTATGTCTGTGTAGTTCGGTTGAGCATCGCTGGAGAGTGCGCTGGCGTGGCACTCTGCCTCGTCCGCTCGTAGTTGCAAGAGAGGCACTCTCCTGCCGAGCTGGTCCTTGCAGGTGGCACTCCTCACCGCGCGCTGCAGCTCCGAGCCCGCCTCGTTCTCCTGCAGCCAGCGCCGCAGCCACGCCCCCAACCAAGCCAACTCACATTCACACCGCAGCGGATTACCAGTCAGGATCAGCCCACCTGCAGGAAATGACCTTTATGTCATAACAAGATAACTTCTCGAGATTAAATACGTCTAGAAAAGTTCCGAGATCGCTATTAAGAATTAAAACTCATTACGGAAGGCTCCATAAAGTTTAATAAAATTGTATCTTCTACCCGCAGCGTGCTCGGCGCACATACATTTTTAATTATATCATGAAGATGGAGATTTGTAAGTTTTCTACTCATTGTGTGAAGTGTTTATAATTATCAAATAACGCCATTAAAGCATACATTTTCTCAATGTATAGTTATGCGGACAAGGGAACAATAAACTAGCGGCTATGCGTTGATGAACTTTGCCGTTGTAACGATCAGTCAGTGTTCCGACCTTATTTACCTATTCACCAAACTAGTTTGATTGATTAAACCGTGATTAAACCACAATATGAAACATCATCTATCATCATTTGCTACAATAGCGTTAGACTACTAATATATGGCAACCTTGAAAATGAATAAAAGGAAAATAAGAAATAAAACGATATAAGTAACGAATTCGAATTCAAAGGGGATAGTCGGAAACTTAATTGCATGAAGTAACTATAAATTGATGTTGTTACATACCTGACAGCAACTTCGTAGCGACCTGGCTCCAGCTTGTGAAATTTGGATAGAAAATGGCTGGGTTTAGTGTTGTGATTTGATTATAACTTAAGTCGACGCCCAACTGCGGAACTTGCCCCAGGTGCTTCATGAATGCTGTCGGCAGCTTTGCCAGCGAGGTGGCAGTTATCCTGATAAATATCTCTTGGCTGTTGGTGAACGGCTCGAAGGCTTCGTCAGTAATTCTGCGGAGACTAGCTCCTCTAATCTCCAAATATCGTATATTCCTTGCGTCAATTCCATGTAATTGAGTATCCATAGTATCGTCTGCCCAGTTTATTACTAATTTATACAGAGAGGGAAGGGAAGATGTTATGTTGGATATGCGGAAGGTAGAATGATTTATCGTGGACCACGACTGAAGATGCAGAGCGCGCAAAGATATTAGGGGACGGAAGGAATCTTGGTCAACTATGTCTAAGTACTTAAGTCCGTTTAAATTTAAATGAGATAAGTTGCTCAACCATTTGAAACTATTTGGCGTGATTCTTACTATAGGGTTGTAAGAGATATCGAGAACGTTTAAATTGTTCAAGTGAAACCACATTTTTGGCACTAAAGAGGTAAGACGATTATGACTTAGGTCTAAATGGCGAAGATTCATTAGTCGCTTAACATCAGTCTCTTTAAAACTGTTTATGTAATTTGAAGTTAAATTGAGACTAGTCAAGTTTGTCAAAGGTAGATAAGGCACTGACTTTAAACTTACATTAGCCAGGTTCAAATGCCTCAAGTTCGGAAGGTTGTGAAACAGCTCCTTGAAGTTTGCCTTTATTGAGTTGAAGCTGAGGTCCAAGCGGCGCAGCCCCCCGACGCTCGAGAACGTGTTATCTGATAACACCGTCAGCAAGTTATGGCCTAGGTTTAAATTTAATAGGAATTGTGTATTGCGAAATATGTTACTGTCAAGGTACTCTATGCGGTTGCCGGATAGATCGAGAAACCTCAACGTGAAGCCTATTTGAGACAGCGCCGTCACAGGAAATAGCGATATGTCATTGAAGCTTAAATCTAAATGCTCGATTATCGTGTTTTTGAACACGTCTCTAGGAAGTAATCTTATACTATTATGATCTAACTTAAGATACCTTAGTTTATTTAGGTTACAAAATTGCTCTACGGACAATTGCGATATAACGTTAAATGAAAGATCTAGTATTTGCAATGACGCGAGTTCCGAAAAAGATTTTCTCCTAAGAGTGTTTATACCATTTTTGTGCAGATCTAAAATCTCTAAATATGTTGCATCGCCAAAAGCTTCGCTTGACACATGTGTGATCTTGTTATGGGATAAAATAATTTGTCGTATTGAAGATTCTACGGCTATGAAAAAATTATTTGGCACTTCATATAACTCATTGTGGGAACCGTCTAGTATATTTACAGAGATTGTAGTTTCGCCATCTATAAACCTCAAGTGGTTTCTGCTCACATTGAGAGTGAACGTAACGTCCGGGTGCGAGACATTGTAAAACGAGCTCAGTGATAAATACGTAAAGTTATTTCCCTGCAGCTCCAATATTTCCAGTTTTGGTAAATTAACGAACGTCTCAGCTTCCATCGAATCGATTATGTTACCCGCAAGAGATAAATATCTCAAGTTAGGCAAGTTTGTGAAACTGTGCTTAGTTAAGTTATTGATTCGGTTATAAGATAAATCTAAGTTTCTTAAGTTGGTCATATACGCGAACGTGCGGCTATGTATTGAGCTTAAAAAATTGTAAGCAAGTCTAATGTTGCTTACAGATATTGATGTATTTTGAAAATTCTCGCCTATAACTATGTCTACAATGCGATTGTAATCTAGATTTAGGTATTTTAAATATGGAAATGCAGTCAGGTCTGACAATCTCAGGATATGAAAATCATTATTATCAAATGAAAGCAAACTTAGATTTTCAAGACCTTCTTCAATTTCAAATGGAAAATATCCACTAAACAGTGTGGAAGAAGATTCGAGTACGTGCAGCGAGCCGGTAATGTTCGAGAAAGACTGCGGGTGTATGTAGTATAAATCGTTAAAACTCAGATTAATCTCCTTTACAGGCATGGTCGGAGGGAAAACGTTTTTGTAAATCTGTGCTATCCTATTACCTCTTAAGTTGATCGTCCCGAGAGAAGTCGACCAGTCAAGGAATTCGTTTGGTAACAAATTAGATATCCGGTTGTAGCTTAAGTCGAGATAACGAATGGATCCTGGTTCTAGCGTTTGAAGTGCGGAGGGCATTGAAGTTAAAAAGTTGCCGGCTAGCGAGAGCGTCTGGATGCGGCTCGGGAGAGGGGGCGACTCCTCCAGCTGGTTGTAAGCTAGGGACAAATGGCGGAGGCGTACGACCTGCCCTAAGCTGTCCGGCAAGTGGGACAATTTGTTGTGCTCCACTTCTAGATGCTCCAGTGAATTCTTCAATGACAAGAACAGTTCTCGATGGATCGAAGTTAATTTGTTGTACGAGACGGATAATCTCTCGACTCGATTATTTGCGAACACTAATCGCGGAACAAAAGTAAGTTCATTAAGATCTAGAATTATTTGCCTAATTTGAACTTCCCTGAGTAAGAGAATTTCAGAAGTGTCATTAATTTTGTTATTACTTATATCTAACTTTTCAATCCTCCGGTTCTTATTGTTTGAACAAGAGGAATTGCTGTAGAATTTAACAAAGTTATGACGTACGTGTAATGACTGTAACTTAGGGAGGTTTAGTAGTAAATCACAGGATAATTCGTGTAGGAAATTATTGGACAGCTTAAGAATTTTTACAGTAGAAGGTAAGGAATCTGGGCTGATACTTCTTAGGAAGTTTCCTTCTAAGTCGAGTTGTACTAAACGGTATAGCGATGTAAATGCTTGAGATTTCAATTGCGTTATTTGATTATTACTCAAAGATAAACTCGTCAGTGTTTCTTCTAAGTGGTGCCATCTTATTTCTGGTCCAAGATGAGCGATGTTATTACTAAAACAAAGAAATATTATAATTTAATGATTTAAATGCAAGGAATAAAACTTAAATAGAATTTAGATTCAAAACTCGTCCTTACTTCTGTAGATTTAACCAGTTTAAAACTTTTAAATCTCTCAATCCTTGCTGCGGTATTTCAGTGAATTCGTTGTAACCGAGGTCTAGGGAGGCCAGTGTTGTAGCCATGGAACTGCAAACAAATTTATTATATTTTTTTTTTTTCATTTATAAAATATAATATCAACGAAACTTTGATTAATGGCAATAATTGGTTACTCATTTGCGATGTTTTCGTTAGTACGTTTTCACCGAATAGTTTCACTCGTAATAGGAGACCATTTTCAAGGCATGAAACGGCGTCGTTAAGCCCAAATTATAGCTTCTCATTTGAGTTGACTTTGACAAGGTAAAAACGGCAAAAGCGAAAATATATCTTTATTTTACCTTAGTTTAACTTTTAAAAATAGTTCTTACTTACCTAAAAGCATGAAGTTCGATGTAATGTAATTTGTTTGCTACTAAAACTAAAGTCTGCAGTCTCAACCCGTCGAGTGCGCTCTCGGTCAACACTTCTAGATTTGATAAACTTATGTCCAAATGTTCTAACTCTAGGCGGGGCCATTCTGCAATGAAAGAAAGATTACCCTTTTATAAGGACCTTCAGGATATGAACTGAATATTGATCATACAATTTTTGTAGAGAATTTTAATGTAAAATAAAAAGGGTGAGGATGATGATAATTAATAAATTTTAATAACTTTTTTTCATATAATTTTGCAAATACAAGACACATTAGATGAAATTTTTCATTTTGAAATAAAATTAACACATTGCTTATTATAGCACTGATTGACAATAAAGAGAATCGCCAATTTAAATTAAATAATTGATACATAGTCCAAGTTACGGGTCACAACAGGATGAGGAGTCAACGAAACGACGACGTTCATGCTTGTAGCAACAGCGGAAGAAGCGTTGAGTTGATGACGGTAGAAAGGCAATAAAAAACAGGAATGCATAAAAAAGGGAAAATAGTTCGAAGGAAACTAGCCACACTCACAGATAGTAGAGAAATAATACAGGCACTGCTACTGTGTTTCACAAAGTATATCCAACAAAACTAATTAGAGACTCAGATTGTAGTTATATTTTCCTGAAAGGAGAATTCGCTGGAATATAATTTGTGTATCAATTGAAACTTCCTGTAACGTTTGTTTTGTGTAGGAACCTATTTGAAACGGAGTAAAACTTTTGCAAAGTTTTGAAAGGATCAGCGGTATTGTTAGACAAACAAATAAGTATCTACTCTGCAACAATTATTATGAACTGTATTATATGGAAATAAACGAAATGTAAAAGCAAATGTATGAATAGGTACATTATTGGACGCAGATACATTTTTTTGGCAGTTAGATTACAACTATAAGAATACAAAAAATCCTGGAAAAAGTGTTATTTCACTTGAAAATTAAACATGGACTTGAAGCAATTACGGTATTTCTCACTTTTTCTCAATAATCTATTTCAATGAAAAAAGGGCGCGTTCAGACGACACGCACACGTCAAGCGCACGCGTAGCCCTCGCCTAGCGCACTTTGATTTTTTTTGCTATTAATTTGAGATACTTCAGTCGAGCGCCGGGCAGGCGCGGGGCGAACGCAAGGCGGACGCAAGGCGGACGCAAGGCGGAAGCAAGGCGGAAGCAAGGCGGAAGCAAGGCGGACGCAAGGCGGAAGCAAAGCGAGCGCATATCGTTGGCGAGATGTGCGCGTGTGGACTTCGGTAAATGCAATTTGAGTTGTATTGATGTATGATAGGACTCAAATTAAACGTCATAAATTTCAAAGCGCGCTGTGCGTGTACTAGAAGTGCACGTGGCGCCTGAACGCGCTCTTATAGTCAGACCCATTTGGCATTTAACGTTATTAAGTATTTATACATTCATATTGTGACCTTTTTTTCTAAATTAATCAAACTGCCGCGTTCGTGTTCAATTACTATGCAAAATATGCAAGTTGAAAAATAAAAAAGGGACAGGCTTTTAGGTGGTTACCCGCGGAATTGTTATGGCTGCGTGCACTACCAGTGTCTACAGGGTGTGTGTACACAACACAGTTTGTAATTACTCTGCGGGGACAACGGTGAAGCTTGGCTTTCACAGACCGAATAAGTCACTTCTCTTTTTGAAGCAAAATTAGATTTGGAATTTGTAGCTGTTATATTGTGCGCCTAAAAGCACTCTGGTACACACTCATTTTTTACGGTCTTGGTTATAGTCATATTATTTACTCGCGAAACCTCATAAAGTTTTTAGAAGTTATTACGTACAAATATCAGCATCGCGCACCCTTATAAAGCGGCAAGCAATTTTGTTTAATGGGCTTAGATACTCGTAGATTTAGTTCTATCTATATTATGGCTATAATCGTTATCTTGATTAACCCTGGGTATATTAAACTTTTAGCAGAATCTTTTTATTTTATTGTTAAATAAAATGAACGCCCCGGAAATACTGAATTTATACATTTATACAAAGACCAATGGAAATTCACTAAGAAGTCGGTATAAGTGTGTTTGCCAATTTAATTCACTCGGGACTAGGGTTTTATTCAGAGAGTATAACCTCTTTCAAGCTAAGTATAGTTATCAGGAAGCGTGCCAGCGTACTGCAAAAGTACCCTATAAATTCAGAGATATTTAAAGTAGGTACCTTCAGTTTTCAGAGCGCTTTAAAAAAGATGCATTCTATTATGGACCCTAGAGTAAAAGAAATCAAAAAGAAAACAAGGGGCTTTGCTAAAGGAACACGATACCCTTACAAGGCTGCAACAAACAACTCAGGCCTGGCCGGGCCCTTGTATTTTCCATTTTATTCTTGACTTCTACAATACTGACATCTAATCACATTTCTTCTTCAATTCTAGCTCCATAAATACTCATACACAAAGCGTCAATCTATTTTATGAATAAGAGGGAGATACCAACCTGGGAACCTGTGCAGTGGAACTGCGATGCAGGACATGTGGGTTTCGCGACAGGAGCACAGCGGGCTACCGGCGCACGGCTCCAGCCGCTCGGGCGCCAGCGGGCCCACCAGCAGGCAGGCCACCAGCGCCGCTTTCTGGAGCGCCCACCGCGCGCAACCATCGCCCCACACCATCACTGCAACAATATTAAACTAATGAGCAGATATCGGAATCATCATTTCAGCCGCATAACATCCAATTCTGGACATAGGCCTCTCCCAAAGATTTCCAAAATGACCGATCTAGAGCGGCTTCCATCCAGCGCCTTCCAGTGACCTTGGTTAGGTCGTCAGACCACCCAGTGGGGTAGGTGGGTGTGCTACGCTTCGCTTGCCTATACGTGGTCACTATTGCTATCAAAAGTATGGATATGACTAAAAGTTCATAACATTATTAATTTAAAGAGAAATATTGTGCATACTACAAGCTATAGCATCTTTATTCGAAATCTTAGTAATGTATTTACGTCCGTTACTAAAGACCGATTATCAAGAAGTCTGGGCAATTTAAGTTATATCCATACTTTTGATAGCAATAGCACCCGTAATTCCAATCTCTGCTTATGAGGCAGGATGCTTTCTGCCTTTCTTTCACGGAGGAGAAAGAGTACATACCTATATAGATGTAAAAGCAAAATTACCATCGCACAACATCATCACTGCAGCAACTAGATTAAACTTATGAGGCGGGATGCTTTCTGCCTTCTTTTAACGAAGGAGAAACAATACGTAGATAGATATAAAAGGAAAATCCGGAACAAATGACAAAAGGTTCTGCGACTGCCGTTTGCCTAACGTTAACCCTCCATGGGAAAGTATTTGTGAGAAATAGGTCATCATCATCATCGTCAGGTTTCAGGTTTTCTTGTCTCCACTGCAGGAGAACGTCCCTCTCTGTATTACCAGAGCCATACATGGTCTTGGACTTGGAGCGGTCTTATTCTACTCTGCCGGAAACCACAAGGCATAAGAGATATGGGTACTTTTTTTTCTAATTGAAAAAGTTTTTAAGCTGAACTTTGTTGATTTACATCTATAATGATTACGTTCATTAATGTTAATTTTCATTATCTCTTATTTTTTGTGTATGTAGTGGCCAAAAGTGGTGTCAGATTTTTTAAGCTGCTGCTAACTGATATCACAGCCAGGACCTAAAGGGCTAGAGATAAATATTTTATGACACTTATGGTTATCAATCTAAGTATAACCAACCACACTCGCTTCCTAATGTGCACGCTGGACTATCAACTCCTTAGAAATCAGTACCGAAATCATTACTGCATTCGAATGTAGCTAGTTTGCAGCAACATTGTACAGCGTGACATTCCAGCGCAGATTAATTCAAACTTAGCTAGTGATTCGCGTGCAACAATAAATCCCGCCTCCCTGCCATACGTTACCACGTCCCGTAATGGCCACATTTCAAACCCTGGCTACGAAATCCAGCTCCTAAAAGCAGGAAGATGGCTGCGATCAATGGCTTACACGATTTAGCCGAGGCGGAAAGATAAATAGAATTATTTGAGTCAAGCGAAATCGCTCTGTTTAAAGAACACTCAGCCACTTGAAGGATTAATCTCAATCTTTTTAAAGGAGTTATTTATTTAATTGTACACCGTAATGGGCAATCCAATTTTCCGCCGATCACTTGACTTTTAATTGGTTTGCTAATGAGTGTTGAATTTCTCCGATCCAATCATATTTCAGTTTATTCGAAGTTTATTATCTTCTTATTATGAAGACTGAATAAAACTTGAGAAAAATTCTTATAATAAATAAAATATTTACGTAGGTACCTAATAATGACCAATATACGTCCGACTCTATGCACCATGGCCTTTTAACCATTAAATGTTAGCTTGTCATTAAAAAAATTAAAAGTTGTTTAGAAAATGATAAACGATGTGTCAAAAAAGTGCGTCGTCAGGGCCAGGGGTATAAAAGAAAAATCTAAATCGTTTCTGTACTTTTACTTCTATGACTTTTACTTCACAGAAAGTTAATCAAGAGATTTACGCAAAAACCAAGGGACCTTTCAAGATGGTATAATGGACTTACACTTATAATTTGTTACAAATTTTAATTTTAATTTTCGACCTTGTCCCTTGTAAAAGGGCGACTCGCAACCCCCGAACCTGTCAACTTCGTTTTTATTTTTATTATTAGACATTTTCTATTGACAAGTTTCGTGGTTCTTAAATATTTTGTCAAGAATATCACGTGCGTCGAAAGGCATGTTAACCTATTCTTCCGGTTATCAGGATTAGATGGCAGTCATCAAGCTTTATCTAATGTTTTTTGTTTAAAAACCTGACACCTTTGCTGGCACTTCAAGAAATAACTTCGACATTGACTGCCGGCTACGAAGTTGAGATTTCCTGTTCGTATCCTTTTAAATTTTCTTAGTAAATTATTGTCTTCATAAAAAAAAATCACTTTTTTATTAATTGACAATGTTATTGCAACAGTGTTGAATATAACTACAAATCGGAAAACATCAAAATCTATCACAGTTAACCACGAAAGTGGAATAAAAATCCCATCAAGGAAATACAGTGTTTGCGGCAAATTCATTGATTTATATGCCGAATAGCTATTGGCATGCATTCGATGAAGGATTATTGTGTAATATATTTTGGGATTTCATCGCGGGTGATCGCCGGTTCGAAAATAGGGGATTGGACGTTTTGCGTCAATCCGGGCTCAATAATGGGAATCATGACTCATACGTCATTCCAACGGCCATTCATGAAGTGCAAATAAAATAAGCGGTGTACTGAGTCTTTCCTCTAGTTCTTTATACGTGTATTAACATTGGGTAATGTTAGGTTAAACTAAGCAAATCATCTACTTATTTGCTATTTTAGGATATACGAGTACGATATTTATGATTTCGAGGAATTCGGCATTTTATTATTCGGATCAATACGGCCCGCGCATATGAAAGAGAGTGAGATGTCCCCACCACGTTCCTACTCTTATATTTGAAATGCTAATAGCTGCTTCATTAATTAACCAACTTTCTTGCTGTCACTATAAATATAAAACAGTAATAAAAATTATTGGAGACATTGTAATAGAGTAAGAATAAAAAAGACTGTCTGTTTGTCTGTTAGTATATTTGTCTGTTTGTACACGCTAATCTCCGGAAATACTGGACGGGATTGAATAAAACTTTTTTTGTTATAAAGCTGTTAAGCCTGGGCGACATAAAGGGTATAATTGATTTTGAAAAATGGAACGCCTGATGCAGAACCATAATGGTACAGCTAAACTATAACAAATATAAAAATGACGCCTTTGTAAAAATTGATCAGACTGATGAGCATTTCCCGGAGTCATAATCCACAGTCCACGCGTACGAAGTCGCGAGCTTCAGCTAGTCGAAAATATTTCTTTTCAGTGGTATTTTTTATGAATAAAATATCACCAAAAACATACACAGTAAAATAGCTTATTGATATAAATAAATAACTTAAATAACAAAGCAATTTCAGGCTTTTCTTTTGTGAATTATTCCAATGTTCTTGCCTAAATTCGTATATACAAATTCAGAAAGAAAAGAAATTTGATTTTTTACACAAGAACTCTCAAAGGGAATTTATTTGATCGCTAAAGTTGTTTGGTTATTTACGCTCTGCGAAGGTGCTTTATGGGAGACGGGAAGTAAAGATTGGAGAGCAGCCAAAGGGGGTTGTGCTTATATGCTCGTTGCACTCCTTTTTTGTGAAAACAGTTTCTTTTTCATATGGATTGGTATCTACTTACGTCCTGGCCTCTTAGATGAGAGAAAATGCAAAAATGATATACATACCTACTATAAGTACGTTCGATAGATAACTATCCAAATAGGCATATTTCATTGCCAACAAGCAAAAATAAAACCGGCCAATTGCGAGGCGGACTCGCGCACGAAGGGTTCCGTACCATTATCTATAAAAATCAAGTTTTTTGTATGGGAGCCCCTTTAATATTTATTTTACTTTAATTTTTTTATTTATTATTAAAATAAAAATACGTCTGAGTAATTTGTGAATATTTCAAGTGCCTACCTGTTGCCATTATTGATATCGAGCAAAAAAGGATAAAAAAATCGCGTTTGTATGGGAGTCCCCCTTAAATATTTATTTTATTTGGTTTTGAGTATTTGTTGTTATAACGGCAACAGAAATACATATGTGTGAAAATTTCAACTGTCTAGCTATCTCGGTTCTTGAGATACAGCCTGGTGACAGACAGACGGACAGACGGCTAGACGGACAGACATCGAAGTCTTAGTAATAGAGTCCCATTTTTACCCTTTGGGTACGGAACCCTAAAAAAGAAGAGACACGGACATCATGTTGTTTATGTAATTAGGTACCTACCTACGTACATTTACTTTTTAGGGTTACGTAGTTCAATTCAATTCAAATATATCTTTATTATCATAGGATATTTATAATATCTCTTAATAATCGTCATTTTTTTGTTGTACAATTGTTGACGTCAAAAGGTTACTTACAGCTAAGTTTACTACCGCTTCCAAAGCGCTAGTGCAGAAGAAGCGGTAACAAACTGCACTGCAGCATTTTATCCAAAGACGTCAACTTACAATTAAATTAATATTTAAAGTTAATGTAGACAGAGAATACATTGTATGTTATGTCATATCATAATTTTAATTGAATTTTTAGAATGTCAAGTTGTAGATTTAGTTTGTACAAAATGTACCAAATTATGACATTTGCGAGTACCTATCCCCGCCTTTTTGTTTTTAAGGTCCTTTCATAAGCCTTCTCACAAAGTACTTTCTTTACATACGTTTTGAATTTTTTATCCGGCATATCAAGGACCGATTTTGGCAATTTATTATAAAAAAAGTATACAGTTCCCCATAAGCGCTTTACCAACTATTTTGAGCCTAGATAATGGGGCAACTAAGTCATTCTTATTACGTAGGTTTCATCGGTCAAATCGCTTACTTTACTGTAGGAGGAGGTGTTCATTACATACATTATGTTTTCAAATATATACTGTGATGATAATGAGTGAGTCTCTAGATTCTAACCCGTAAATAGCACGAATTGGCCGTTTTTGTAAAATGAAAATAGTCTGAATATCGGCTGCACTTCCCCACAGGAGTATGCCGTAAGACATTACGGCATACTCCTGTGGGTGTGTGATAGAACTGAAATTATATGCAACAAATTCAAACCGCGCTAGTAGTGCGCTTGATATGAACTCTAACACGACATTCGTAACTACGGAACCCTAAACTGCGCGTGGCTTGCGCGTTATTTATAAAGTGTTAAAGAAAGTATAAATAACGTATTCACTATGCCAGATTTTATTACACCAAAAGAAGAACAGCCACATTTGCCCTTCAGTTTAAAAAAAAATGATAATTAAACAAATTTTTACTCGTATATCAACTGAAATTTTTAACACAGCAAAGTGCTATCATTCACTCAGGCGTTCTTTTATTTCAAGCAGACACCAATATCTCCCTTCGGTATACCTTCACTACTCTTGTATCAGTATCTTGTTACGAGTACATGTACTTCGCACTTACCTGCACGGAAGCCTACTCAAATTTCTACCGGATTTTGGAGCGCAATTCGTATTCAGAATACTATAGAATCGGTTTACATTCTAAGTGTGCTTGAATCTGTTATATTCGTATGTATAGATTAGGAACATAAAGTTATTACGCCTGGAAAGGTGTCACGCAAAATGAAAACTCTTGCAATCTCTTTTCTCGAAGGTCAAAATTTACTAAGTGCTGTTGGTAATAGTATTAAGCTTTATTTCGTATAGTTGTCCTGTTTCAAGCCCGGAATTCAAATTCCTATTTTTTCTTCCATAAAGGAAAGAGAAAAATCCCGAATGACTATAATGATTTGACTTTGGTTTTGCAACAGGCCTACGTCAACTTACTTGGGAGTTCCTCTGGGGAGTTCATTTGCACTATGACATTTTTGTTCTTATGTAATGCCTTGTTTGTTGTCAGGAAAAGATGTACCCATTGCCGTTGAAGCTAAAGGTAAAAGGCATACTCTAGAAACAACACAGTCAGTAGGGAGTAGTCTACTAAAGGGTTGACATGATTTTGTTATGTAGTAGCAATTATGTCTTATAAGAGCTATTAAAATACCAGCAAGCTAGCAATTCAATGCAAATTCTAAAATAAACTCATCGCTGATTCATAACACAGTTGTATTTTCTATATATCTTAGAGGTGACATTTTTATTACCAAGTACGAGAATAGACAGTTATTAAGGAAAGCTCAAATTATATGATTCTGTATATAAGTATCTAAGTAGTAAAAACAATCTTAGCTATACATGTACATGTATACACTACGTATAATTACAACCACTGAACGCCTCTGAGATATAAAATTACACAACAACTGAAGTTTTCTACCTCTCCTGAAAACTTTTAATTTACCGGGCGTATTAAGTAGGTACTAAGTTTTCTTAATGACTAAACATAATAGTGGATCTTACTTTAACCTTGTTTCATACTTTGTTTACTCAAGTTCGTTAAACTTGCTAAATTCTACAAAACTTTGTATAATAGGTAACATAATGTAGGCGTAATTTAAGAAACTGATTTAGATTTTTTAGCTACGCTATTAGTACTAATGTGAGTTCTGTAGCTACGCCAAATACCATGATACATAATGAATAATAGCCAATGCTACTAGCCAATGCCAGATTGCTAGATCAATTTAAAAAGATCAAATTGCCCTGGGTCTTGGATGATTATTTATCTTTTTTATCATCTAAGAATCTGTTTATGAAACACCTAGCGACGATGCTCGCGCGCATTAGTGTATTTTATAGTTCGTTGTCCTCACATGAAATTTTCACAAGAATTTGACTTTTGAAAGAAAAAAAGAAAGAAAGAACGAAAAATAATTTATTTGATATATCACAAACTTTTCAATTAATATGACAAAGATCGTGTCCAATAGATCAAAACTATTTTAAATCTAAATCCCATATCACGCGAAATGTGAAGTAGTATGCAGCAGACAAAGGTTTCGACCCTCGCTCTGGATGGTATCTGGTTCAAAGAATTGCCATCACAATACAAAGAGGGAACGCAGCTAGTGTGATGGGCACCTTTGAACCAGGTACTATCCGAGGCGGAATTTTTGATTCTATTTAGTTTATACATAATTTAGTTTTAATTTATATAGAATTATTATAGTTTAGTCTTACGTTTATTTATAGTTTAGTAAGCAGTTGTATATAAAACGAAGTTTATAGTAAAACTATCAGAGTTAAGTAGGGTTTAATAATTAAAAAGTTATAGGTGACTAACTTATAAAATGTACCTCTGGGAAAAGGATAATTTCATACAAATTCAATAGAAAAATAGTTTTTAAGCTTTTTAGTGGTGTGAACTCGAAGTCGGCATTCGCAACTACTAAATCCTACAAAGTGCCTGGTCCGACATGTACTTGGCCGTTTATAATTTCTGTAGGCAGCATGATCAGAGAGGTTAAATCTAAAATCATATTCAGAACGGAAAAATAAATTGTGACTTTATTTTCATATTAGTAGAAAATAATTTATTTTTAGTACAGTCCGCATCTCTATTTGGTACATTTATTTAAATATACTTCGATATTAAACATACGTGGAAAACCGGTACTTAAGTGTTATTCACTCTAATTCACTCAGAAACTTGGATACCTCATGAAGTCTTTTTACTATTTCACATGCTCATTATACAAATTACAAATAAAACTTATATTACCAAAACTAGAATGCACAAAGTAGTTTGACTAATGAGATACATATGCAATGCATAATATTAATGTCATGATTTCGCTTCTGCGAATACCTACGTACTTCTCTTGGGACCAGGCTTCCCTTGATCTTATTGATTAGATCACATGTTGTTGTTCTATTAACGGGTAGTTAGATACACAGTCAGTAGATTATACTAGGATAGGACCTACACTACTACTTAAAATACTAATACAACGTACAAAAGAAATGCAAGGTGATTGACCGTACTAGCATGTGCTGGGTGGATATAATTATGAGTCGATATTTTGGCACAAATAAGCATTTTTATACTAGTTCTTTTCATGATACTATTTATGTTCATTAATTATTAAAACAAACATACATTCATAAATGCCGGATTGTTCATGTAGACTCGAAGAACTTTGCTCGCTTCACTCGCCCGTTCAAACATATGAATTTTTACAAAGAAGTCGCGGGCAAAAGTTAGATGTCTAAAATCTTCACATTGCCCGAACCACAACCTTCATCGAAATAATATAAAGTCCGAAAATAAATGAACCCAGAGTCAGGAAATGTAAAACAATAGTGAGTCTGCGGATAGTGGAAAATCTGGCTCGAACGTTTTATTCATAAATCGGATTCAGCTCTGGAATTGGAATTCGTTCGTAAGTAGGTAAATGCGAGAAATATATTCAATTTAGTTATGGCGACGAGCTTTATATATTCCGCCGTGATCATTATTCACGTCGCAACACCGTTTCCTATTTGAATTTTTGTCTACTGCATTCCCTTTTACGCTGTAATTGAAGCATTAGGCACCGGGGACCGTAATGTGAAAAGGATAGAAAAAATATAAACGAAGTAAGAAAGAAATTAAAAGATGAAAGAGAGCGTAACGGAGTGCTCACGACGAAAAAGTGAGAAATTATTTTAAGACATTTGAAGCAGTAATAAGTGGCACAAAAGTTTTTGCAGAGATTTTCACGTTAAATGGTAATCTGGGAAATTTCCAAGTGCCGCAATCGGATTAAGCGTCACCTTAAAATGTATTTGCAGAATTGCTTGAATAATTCACAGAGAAATATTACTTATCTCGTCATTGTTATCTTAGCTTTTCAAATTTTTATGTTTTTTTTTTGTCACATCATATGTGTACGTAGTACGTAGGTACTATTTGCGACTTTGCACTTTTTTACATTACAAAAGAAGTGGTTGACAAGTAGTGATGCAAATACAAAGATGTAGATAAATGGGAGAGGCCTTTTGCCAACACTTAACTGAAACTGGCTGAATATGGAGAATATTTCTAATTCTGCTAGAATTTCAGACATAATTTCACACTGAACTACTCTCGATTGCTCGTTATTGGCTTTAGTTACTTGACGCATAAAGTGATCCATCTAATACAGGATTAAACTACGGATACGTTACGCTGCTAAGATCTAACATGTCATCTACCTATAACGTCTAAGCTTATTTGCAAGGAAATCGAAATCCTAGCTGACCAAATTGATTGGCTTATCGTGGAGGAAATAATAAGTACATCTATAGTCTATAAAATTTTCTTTGTAGATTACATCAGTTAAACAAGTTATCAACCTCCTGAAGCTAAAGCGACGAGTAGACGTTTGCAAATAAACTCCACAGTTTTCGCCATGGGGACTTCGTTTACAGAAGTGCAAACAAATTTTGTTGGGAAAAAGAAATTTTTAAAGAAAATGTCAAGTTACTCGGGTATCAGTCACTTAGAGAAGAAAGTTATTTCTGATTTGTTTGAAAGACAATTTCGTCTGGAGATTTAGACGGTGGTTGCACAAAAGACTTTTGTTGTTGTTAAAGTTTATTTTGTTTTGATAACAATGAAATAAACGATATAATTTTTTTAATACATAAGATATTTGTGTACTGTTATTAATGCTTAAACTATTTGGAAGATTCTTTTTATTTAAAAGGGCATACCTCTTGTCAGGTGGTCACATAGAAACTATCAAAATCAGTTTGGTGGCCAAGTCGGTTTTTAGATTAATTTTTTTTTTACTCTTAATGGATTGAATACGAGACCGTAGAGCCTATCATATATTTTTTCGTTTCTTTATTCCTATCATATTCTAAGACTTTAAATTATTTAGCAACTCTTTGTTAATTTTAATATTGATCGTAGAGTAAAATAAATAATAATAGGAATTTTTGTTAAATCTTTTAGAAGTAATCATAACGCTATTTCTAAAGCTATTCGAGATATGAGGAAAACTCTGAAAAAGGTACCTTTGACCCCTCTTCCCGTACATCTTCAGCGTACCCCTCACCCTTGAGAACTTTTAGTATGTTAATCTGGACATCACAAGGTAAAGCTGTGCCAATTTTCAAAACTACACGAAATATTTCCCGTACCTGCGCTACTCTCGTTTATATTTAAATCCGCAATAAATTACGTAGGTCCGAGTATCCTTACCTACCTTACAAATAGGGCACTGCGACGGAAGAAGTGAAGAAGACCGAGGTCTCGAGCGAAGTAGAGCGCATATCTCAAGGTAGGTCAAGATGGAGTCTTGGCGATGGCCCTCTTACCATGAGGACACGAGAAACTTATTATACACAGAGAAATGGTCAATACTTGTAAGGTTGTGGAATTATATAGGTATTATATGGATGTCTGTTCCGCTTTTACAACGGTTGAATTGATTGGAATGTTTGGCATAGAGGATAGGATACTTTTAACTCAGTGATAACCTATGTTTTAGGATTTTAGGATACTTATGTATTAACTCGGGAAAATTTGGGGTTCCCGTGAGCTTGTCAGAAATTCGAAACGCGGCTTATGCCACAGGCATCAGCAATTTCATATAAGGCCGGTTCTCATGACGGCTAGATACCTATTCCCAACATTTTTAGCTGGTCAGCTCGGCAACGCCTTTTTGACTATATCGCATCATTAAGTACTTAGTATTTCTTACTACATAATTTATGTTTGTTAACTCGTTCGCAAGCATTACATGTTATAATGTATCAATTTATGGCGAGTGGGCGGCCAATACTGTGAAAATTAATTACGTTCGGCGTTTCTTTTCAGCAGTAGTCTTTGCGAAGAGCCGGTATCGGTATCATTTCTTTAAAAAATAAAAATAAATTTTAATATACATATACTAAATGCAATGTTAATTATACTTATTTACGTGTAAAGTGCCCGTTGAATGTCTAATCTAATTACTGATAAACATTTTAATTTTGAATTTTTCAAACTAAGTATTCTCAGATATAATTTATATTTAAGGTTGTGCCTATGCTGTTATTTTTGATTTGTTAATGAAGAGAATTTTTCTTCCTTCTTCTGACCCCAAGATAAACGTTGGCTACATTTAAATACACTTTCTAGAGTGTTCCCAATCTACCTCAACGAGATCTACCTACTGTACAAAGAATCATACATGAACCAGTTAAGTGTAGTGAATGTAAGTAAAAATATAATAAAAAAGTTAATTTTATATGTTGTATGTAGTATAAATATAAGTAATTTTAAATCAAAAAAGTATGCCATTTAACCGCAGTCTAATTAACTGGTGCATTGATGACGTGTTGAGACACACCGCGGTTTGTACCTAACATAAACTGAAATAGGCTCATTGTCTATTTTGATTGAGCAATTTGAATTACTGGGAAATTTAATTCAGAGCCACTGACATTACCGGATAGTAATGTAGTTCCGGTGCATCGTGGTGTGTTTAGTAAAGTAAGTAAACAGAAAATGTGAAGGCGCTTAGACCATCGCAATGTCTTCACCTGCAATATTTGACAAAAGCGCATAACTATTAAAAACCTCCCAAACCCCTTTAAGACTACCACTTGGTAATTTTACAAGTCTTAAGTATTTCCAAAATATCAAGTCCTACTGCGTTTATATAAATACTAGCTGATGCTCGCAGCGTTGCTTACGTGGTAAATTTTTTGACAACCCAATGGGAACCTCGTATTTTACCGGTATACAAAGGTATTGTATGTTAACACATACAGAGGGCTAATTATTGGTAAGGCCAATTAGTTTCCGTACCCATTTTAAATTGGGGACGTTTTGCTCTCAGAGCATTTTATATTGCAGTCGATTTGCACCTAAGGTCATTTAGCTTCCAAAACCTTCTGATCCGTAAAGGTGTTAATCTAGGTAAAAAACTATCTACATGCCAACTTTTATTCTAATTCGTTTAGCCGTTTTGGCGTGAAAGCGACACAAACATCCATACAACCTTGCGAATTTATAATATTCGCTACGATAAATGATATATGAAAAAGAAATCGTCTCTAGGATATACGTACTTATTCTAAAACAGTACATAAGATCAATAATGTTTAAAATTGAGGTACTAATACAGAGGGAATATTGAAAGATACTTAGGTAGATACCATATTCTTTTGAGAAACTTCAGACCGAAATTTCTGGAACTGAACTTCAAAAGGGTTGCTTGAGCTGTATACCTTGTCTTTTAATACGAACCAAAAATACACCACTAGTAAATCCACTTTCATTTTCAACTTATTCAAACTTATCCTAAATACCGAACCTTACAGTACTCCTTTTAATGTTAGAGTAAAACACGTAGGAGTTTCTCGGCAGCTTAAAATAGATAAAATCTATACCTACGCGAAATAAATACTAACTAAATGGACTTCTTTTTTTAAACCTAACACGAATATTTTACGCTGTAACCAGCCAAGTATTTCTTAAGGGTTCTTCAAATAAATATCTATTTCGGATCTGGATTTTATGATCCTACTTTTACCATCGACTTGAATTATGTGTACGTGATAAAGAAATTCTGCACATTCAAAACACTTTGTTACTTTGAGTGTGAATTTGTTACTTTGAGGCTGTCTTTATCAAATAATCAACTGTTAATTGAGTAATGGCATTTGCAGGTACTTACACATGTCAATCACAAATTGAGTATAATACTTAGTGGTCAATTGACTTTGAAAGTTTTCAAGTCGTTGCTGAGAGCACCAAACGTTCCGAAAATTCCAGGGACCGGACGGAGCGAAACTCTAATGGATGTCAAGTTTTGTATCTTATTGTCATTACAAATTTATTTATTTATTTATTTTATTTTATTTATTTTATACATTCGGATGACCAACAGCTATACTTACATTATAAGATACACAATAGTAAACAAAAAGCCAATAACAGGTCTTCACAAATAGAAACATAGTACAATTTATAAGTTTACGGTGTACAAATGTGTCTTTGCAGTCACAGACAGTCCCAAAAAGTTTAAAACGAAAACTAGACTCATCAATGAAAGTTATTTAATAATTTAGTTACGAAATAAATATTCCAAAAAAACTTTTGTAATCGCTTGTAAATAACTTTTAAATTATTTTTCTGTTACGAACAATGGAAATAGGATTTGGTGTTAAGGCTGGAGATTCCAAAAATAATATCAAAGTTATTATGTGCAAGGTAAGAGAATCTTCTAAAGTCTTATAAATCTACTTGTTTGCGGAACTTTGAACGACTTTTGAACAAGAAAGCCGATACTATCGAACAAGGTTTAATGGTCTTTTTAGAAAATACCTATCTAAAGACATTCTTCAAGTATAGTACGGATAACGAATGTAAACTGTGATTATAATGTTATTCAAGTAATTAAGTATTTCAAAATGAGTAGTTAGAATAAATTAAAATCTGTGTCCTCGTAACACGATGTCTAGAACATAATTGGCGCATCCTAGCACTATGCGTATGGTAATTACTATTATTCAACGCGATTCAGCTTTTTTGTTGTATGTACGGACTTAATACTCTGCAGAAATAGATCCAAACAATTCAAATAACTATGTACTAATCATCATTATCATCCGAGCGTATTCCCGGTTACCTCTTTAGGATTCAAGCCTGCAATATCCTAAGCGGTCTCGAAAAATCTTTTCACAAGCATGCTTTCCAATGGGCATGGACATGAAACCTATGACTTCCGTATGAAAAATCTTTTCACAAAGTAGGTATGCTTCCCAGTGGGCTTTGAACCAATGACTTCCGCATTACAAGGCGAACACAAACTTTGACCGCAGGACCAAAGCAAATAAACTACTATATATAAATGCTCTGTCTGCCCCATTAGGGATAAAGACGTGATAGTATGTATGTATGTATATCTCCTAGCCTAATGATCGGGCCAACATAATATCAATTTATTGCATTGTCATTCCATTTACAGAAATATGCAAAATTTCAGTGCAGTCGATTGAGGAATATAATAATGAGAATAAATTAATTATTACATAACATTTATAAAGACCTTGGAAGTTAAACAAAATCTTATAAAAGGAATATACCCCGATAATAACAGCTATATTCAAATAAAAAATTACATTATACTAATTTGACAAATATATACATAAAATAAGGTTTAAGTATCTACGTACATAAGGTACGCCAAGTGTCTTGCACATGTTTTGTTCACACTAATTTACTTGTTTAGGTTTATGATGAGTTAACCTCTGCATGATATAAATTCCGCATGCCGTTCCACTTTTTGTTTGCATTCCATAACATGGTTAACTCATAGGGTACTTATTAATAGCGTTATAGGATGTTACAAAACGGTGAAATAATTCTCAAAGAGTATGCTCTAATTAAGACTAAGTATAATGAAAACATTACCCAGTAAACAAATTTTAAAATCTTTTATTGTTTTTAGTACTTTGCTTACCCAGAATCCAGATTCCTAGCAAACTGTAAGAAATCCTATGAGAATTAACGCCTTTCTAAAACAATTCGTATAAATATACGAATATTACGAAGCTGCCATTTTCATTTACTAACTTCGGTCGTTTTCTTACATACGTAAACATATATCTGTCCAGTGCCCAGCTCTGAACAAAACAAAATGAAACTACAGAATAAATAGGGAACGAAAGCAAATGTCACTCTAGCCCTCTTTGACATGTTTACACTGGGCGTGAAATGTCATGGTTAATTCCTTTACCCTAAAATCCAACTCCACCGCCTTTGTTACTCTAACTATCAGATTTTTGATAAACACAGTAACGTGACAAGTAAATACAAAGGGTAAATAAACCAAAGCCATAACAAGAACTCTTGGAAAGCATATTACGGGCGTCACACATTTCATATTGTAATTTTGTTCTTTCTCCGATTGTGCTAACTGTTTGATATACATTGTACAATACAATACTTGCTGTATACTCATACTACGAGTAAATGGAAAACCAAGGTTTAAAGACTTGTTTATAATACAATGTTATTACTTATTATTACAAAGTCAACGTTTACCTTTACATAATTACAAAATCATAATAAAGCTTGTATAACAAGCCATGCAGGACCTCGGAAAACTACAACTTATCGCCAATGAGGCGTAAAATTGCGCTAACGCGCGCTCCAGAACTACCGAACCGATTGATGAGACTTACCGTACACAATATTTGTTCCCCAAAGCCGAAAGTAATAAATTATACACATTCTAAGTAGTTACAAACTCGTGGCATATTTCCAAGGAAGGTTTTAACCGTGAAAGGTAATATTATCGGCAGATCCTTTCAAATATGTATAGAGGCATAGAAATTCCGTAGTAATTTCAATCCGTTTCTGTTTAGAATTTTTTGTCACGCATTTATTTTCTTTGTGGTTTATGCGTTCACGCAAGGAAGTGATTTTGAGGTAAATTTCTTGGGACGAATATTGGACTAAGTATATACTTATAGAGCAAGCGGAATTCGAATGGGAGCTTTGTCCTAGCAGTGGTAGAAATTTCTGAAATAATTGTAGTTTCGTATACTATTATTAATTCTGTGGTTTCGTTCTTACATGTCTGTTAATAGAAGAAAATTAGTTATTTAAATATAATCACTTTGGTCTCAAGTAAACATCAAGATTAGAGTGCCAAAATTAAAATAATTTAGAAGTATTTGAGAGCACTTTCAAAACATTTTCATTAACAGATGCATTGATCCAATTATTTAATACGCGGATCAATACAATACTATCAATATTTAATTCTACTAGGAACAATGTGTTTAGAATAAATAATAAGTGATTTATTAAAACTTGATTTTTGATGCTACCGGACACTTATCAAAGTAAGTTGATAAATACTTTGAGTTGAATTTATCCTAACTGAAGAAAGTATTTTCTTCGGAACTTTTAGGTAACGGGTTGAAACCAATTGTTCCCGGTATTCTGTCTCCGCCCGGTGCCTGGAAAATGCTGGTCACTCTCACAATTTTGCACAAGACCTTGGTTTAAAATATGAGTAAGTACCTACTTAGATACACACTACCCTGAATTAAGTAAGTTAAGTAATACTTTATTTTACACCAAAAAAATTACAATAAAATATAAAATAACAAATATCCACAGAAAAACATTCAAATGTACAATGGGCGGTTCTATCGCTAAAAGCAATTTCTTCCAGAGGTAGAAAGAAACTAGGGCAGTACGACCTAAAGACCAATCTTACCGTCCTGATACCTACTTGTCGTACAAACAAAATTCGTACGTATACCAGTTTTAAAGGTGATTTCATTAATTTATCTTCAGGTCTTTTTGTCTCAACTATAGGAGTACGGCACTCTCTGTACTACTAAAGTCATTCTTGGCCAGAGCAGCCAGAGCACTTTGGCCTACACTCTCCACGCTGGCCAGACGGGTTGGAGAGGCTTTATTCTACTCTGCTGGAAACCACAAGGCAAAATTTCATTAATTATACTGTTTTATTGCATTTTTGTTAAAGTTACATATATTTATGAATTCTAAATCATACTAGCAAGAATCATCGGAGGCAATCTTTGTACAATCTTTTTAATTACTGTTTAGATCTTTCTTATAGCATCATTTCCTTTTGAATTATAACATAGACGTGTTTGGGCCTTACTAAAGCAATAAGCTATATAGATAACTACAACTTTGTCCAAGTACAACAAAGGTATCAGATCAAACATTGAGATTAAAAGCTACGGGCTTTTCAAAATTTGTACAAGGTTCTTTGGCAAACAATAATAATTGGGTAATGGTGGAAATGTAAGGAAGTCCTATTAGTAATAGATATTTATACAGATAAATTGTCACGTCATTATCTCTAATGAGGGAGAGTAATTGACAGATATTTATTTTTCGTAAAAATGTCCATTGAAAGGAACGTCAAGATTTGCGGATCAGGGAACATCTAACATTATGAACTTTACACCTACGTACTTCAACTACCTAACATCTCTTTTTATTCAATATTATTAAATAAGGAATTATTATTATTCATCACGAAAGCCGTGCATAGGATTTTACCACGTACATAAACATGCATCACATTTATAAATGTCACCAAAAAACCTTGAACGTAAAGAGGGTCCTACTTTAAACACTGTCAAAATACAGCCAGGCTATCATTTTTACGCTTTTTGTGTGAACAAACAGCGCTGTGTTTGATCAGCCTTTTCGAATAAAACCACAGAACATTGAGAAGGCAAGTAGGAAGATAATTGAAATAGGTTGTTAATGGAAAACTAACACAGCAAGGCGCCTTGTAGTTATTGAAATAGCAGTAGGAAAAATTGAGAGAGATAGCTAAACAACATTTTTACAGAGAATTTTTAATTACAGCAAAAAAATAATTACGATTTGTACTTATTACTTCGTGGTACCAAGTTAAGGTGACCGATAAAAGTTATAAATACGGTAACGTGGCGTTTTATGTGAATTATAAAAGACATGTGTTTTTAACGATTGTTTCGAAGGACAGTTCACCACAACTAATGAACTACTTACATAAATGATAGTTTGGATATTATTTCGTACTTACAGTATCGTTATTTAGTATTAAATTGTAGGTGTTGAAACATTAGAGTGGTGACATTTGATCAGCATAATGAATCAAAATGAATTGAAATACTGTCTTTTAAACCTAGGACTTTTTTTAAACAATGGAAATTAATTGTAACTAGTATTGCATGAAGTGTATTGGTACTAACGACTAAGGGTTTCGTAGTAAACAAGGAACCATTAAAGTTTCGCCATGTCTGATTTTCCGCGGTTCTATTTAGAAACGATTAGTATTTTAACTGAACGAAAGAGATGTAAAAAATATTGTCTTTTTTTAGATCATCTTTCAAATTGGGAGTTATTTTTACTCGACTATCCCATCGTGTCCCTCATTATATAGGCTTTAAAATGTTGTGTTTTATATTTATCTGTAAATTCAAGCTACATCTAGAAGCTCGTATTCACGTTTTTCCTGTTCAATTTTCTTGTCTTTTGTCAGACCATCGATCGTGGTTTGGGTTTGGTCTTGGCTTGGGCTTGGTCTTCTGGTACCAGAAAATATGTTTTTCTTAATTTTTTAATTTAACTTTATTACAAAAATTGTAACAGGCGGACTTAAGGCCCAGGGCCTTTTCTACCAGTCAACCTACAGGTAATGCCGAAAAAAGCTAATTTTGGACGACAAGACACATTCTAATTAAATCTTTTTAACTAAGTATAATTTTATTTATATATCTATAAGTATTTATAAACATGCATATAAATAATACACAAATTTGGCATAAAACATAAAACCTACATAAACTACATAAATATTTATAATACTCTATGACAGTTGGTGAAGATAATGAGCGCGCACAGCACTCTTAAGATGTTTAGAGTTTTAGATTCGTGGAAGAGAAATGGGTGGGACCGAGTGGGACAGAGTGGGACGGTTTGATATTGCATTCTGTATTTTAAACACCAGTCTCTATTTTAACTAGTGTACAAGATTTTATCTGTGTTTTCTAAAAAAAAATATGTCAACACAATTATTACACTTCCAAGGTAACTCAACTTATCATTCTGACCAACTTTTCCTGTGCTGAGTCGTGTAAAAAAAATTGCATCTCTGTAACAATTTTCCAGCCAGCTACACAATTTTTTATTAGTTTATTGAAGTATGCGTCGACCATAAATTATGTAAATACTTAGGTAAAGTCCCTTGTACGCAAAATATGGTTAATGAAAATTACCATGTATAAGTACCATAAGACCGTGATACAATTTTGATGTATCGGATGTTGGCTGCCATTAATAGAAATCGTTTTCATAGTAGTCCAGTTTGAATTAGGAAATTTAAAAACAAATAATATAGCTACAAAATGCTTAGACTATTATTGTACTTTGTAACTTGGCGTGTGCGTCAATAGTGATTGAAAACTTAATTCAACTTCGTAAATTTGAATCGTAGGTTTAAATTTAGGCCTATGTCCAGCAGTGGACTTTCTGTTGCTGATATGATGATGATGATATGATGATGATGATATGAATGTATTTGCTACTTGCTAATGGCCAACATTTTGCAACAGATTTATTGACCTATTTCTTAAGGCATCTGACATAGCTCAAGCTATTATCGGTACCTACCATTATCAAACCTTTCAACAAAATCTTTTGGTAATTGATAATCATCGTTATTGCCGAAGCTTGGGCAGTCATTCAGCCTACGAAGCTAATGCGTTAACGCATATAAAGCGGTACGCACACAACGAATGCGTTAAGATATTTTACTCGACTTCTATTATAAGAATATAATAAAATAATATTAGAACTCGCTTATATACCTAATGAGAATGTGCAACGTATAGTCTTAAAAGGAAGCATTATTTGTAAATTTCCCAAAACAGCAGCATGAGAATATCAAAGTTAGGCGTAAAGTTACAGGCGTAAGTTTTGATTGAAAATGTAGTGGGCAATGTTAACGAACGTTTTAAACTTAATTTATAGCGAAACTAGTTGTGCCCGGGGGCGCCACTCTCCGCAGGATTTTCGGGATAAAAATATCTATCATATGTGCTTACCCAGACCTCAAATTATAGACATACCAAATTTCATGTAAATCAGTCCAGCCGTTCCTGAATTATAGTGTAACTGACACGGCTTTGTTTTATATATTAAGACAATATAGATAATATTAAAGAACCATTACACCAGGAGTCATTGTTTTTTAACCTATAAATCTATAGCATCCCTTCATTTAACACTTTCAAAATATTAAGTTACGTTAAATAGACCATTAAAAAATTATAAAAATAGTTTTTTGAAATTTGTTTGCAACAAAATTAGTTACTATATACTATGTACGAGAATTAATGTTGTTTAAATCAATAACTAACTTTTAAAATATTTCTTAAGAAAACAGCGCACAATTAATTAAAAATAATGGCCTGGACTCAATGTAAAATATTATTCGTGTTCGAAGGTTTATATATAAACTGTACCAAAACAGTACGAAACCCCACTCTAATTACTTGTTAAAATCCAATTCGATTCAGCTGTAAACAAATATTCAAATTGGCGAATTCGCCGGAAAAATAGCCGCTGGGATTTTCCGCCAATGCGTTAACAAAATTTTCTTTCAATCAAGTTAATATATTATGGCCGGTAAATGTTAACGAACTCTTCTGACTTTTATCAATACCTGACTTATTCAATATAATATTAATGATCGGTAAATGTGTGTTTTGAGATGATATAAAATAATTAATATAGGTATTTGAAAGAAATACAAATATATGTGGTTTCTCTTTCACCAGTCTTTATTCAGATTAATTTAGTAGGTATTCGTTTATTTAGGTCTTAATTATTTATGAAATATTAAGTAAATAATCATTAACTTGATATTTTATCTGCAATAAATCGCTTCAGTTAGTTACAAAATGTAATGAAATTAATATAGTTATCTCTAAAAAGGTCTTTGATTATTATGAAAATATTTTTTAAAGAAAATACTTACGAATTGTTAATTATTATTTAATCACATCGCATAATCACCAAATCACGGTAGGAATCCAAAGTTTGGGAGCAAATTTAAAGTATTGCTGTTGAATAATTCAGTAACATCAGTCACTTGTAAGTTTTAGTTTCACAGGGGTGTAAAGGGATTCGTGGTACATTTTAAAGTTAAGCGCACTGAGCGGCGGGGGTGCGGCGAGCGGCGCGGCGACACAGGGGCACCGCTCACTCGGCCGCGGTTGGAGTGGAACTGCCGTCGCCGCCGTGCCGTGCCATGGCCCGCAGTGGGCGGGCGCGCTACCCGTGCACCTTCCAGGTACCGTACCAGGCACCTTATCTGCCGTCCCGAAAATTTCCAACAAAAATATTTGCCTCCTTACTTACATATTAACAGACTGAAACTTTATTGAGTTTGCAACTTCAACCTTGTCACCTTTTCGAATTTGCAATTTTCAGATCTGACAGACTTTGAGCAAACTTAATTCTTTAAAAAAATTCGATTTCTAGTTCAGATGAGAAAATTGGCGAAACTCATCCTACCAATATTATAAATGCGAATGTGAGTTTGTATATTTGTTTGTTTGTTTGTTTGTTCGTGACACTTCACGCTTCAACCACTGAACCTATTTAGATGAAATTTGATATCGATATAGTTTGATACCCAGGGAAGGATAAAGGATAGTTTTATTGAATTGATGGAAGGAAAAATTCCCACGTGGAGCGAAGCCCACAGGCACAACTAGTCTATCATAAAATGAATTCAGTATAACATTTATTTCTTACTCATGTAATTCAAATTGAGAAAGTTATATGTAAATGTAAACTAAAGTAAAGTTGATATCCGCGTCTTTTCATCTTATACTTCTTTTAGTAATTTAAATTAAACGCAACAAAGTTTGTTGCTGTCTTCACCTTTCAGAGGATATCTTAACTCGGAAAATGGTTCTCAAAATCCGGATGTATTATGATAGAGATATATTTTCAAGGCAAACTCGGTCAGTGAAATTGTTGCCAGTATATACAAAATTTTATCGAAGCACAAAATTTACAATTAATTAACTTTGTTCCTTTCCGTTGAATGTAATTATCGTAGATTAAACAATCCCTAAATAACAGTTTGTTGAGCCAAATAGGATTTAATAAGCATTTTCTTTATTGACAAAGGATCGTTTCTTATGATGCAGCTTTTGATGAAATAATATAAATAATAATTTATTTTTGTGTTAGTCCTTCATAGAGTCAAAGTCCTTTGCTTTTAGTCTAGGCTTTACGCTCCTGGCTCTGTCTATTCCGTTACTGATAAAAACGTAACAGTGCATAGTGTAAAATTAAAATATGTTTTTATCTCTATGATGAAAAAACCTATTATGGTGTTTACTACTTTTGTAGTGAGAGTATAATCAGTATAGTAATATGAAAAATATCATGTTTATTCATAATTTATAGTGAATAATATGAATAATATACATACAAATATAATATTTATACAAACGAAAACTTATCGTAATATGGCAATGAGTACTACTCGTAAAAGCTGAATAAGTTAAACGTCATACAGTAGTAAAATATATAAGCATATATTTCATTAATTTGCAATAATGCCATGCAAGTATGTCTATAATTATTAGCAAACATACAATTATAGGCACATCTATATGATTATATCACATAATTATTAGCTTATGAGATGACATAAAGCCAATTTATCGGAAATCGTATTAGATCCATCCTTCATCGGCCTCATGTTAATAAGGCGTATCGACACAGCAATAAATTTAATCATAATCAATCTACCGTTTATTGGCATGGCAGCGGTGACGATGGGATGACGTAGTTATCGTGTCAGTAATACGTTACCGATATTCTGCCTTTAAATGCATGAAAACGAATGTGGGAGAGGATTGTTTGAGTACCTACCCATATTGGGAAAGGTTTTATCATCATTTCAGCCGCATAGCGTCAACTGCTGGACATAGGCCTCTCCTAAAGATTTCCAAAAGGACCGATCTAGAGCGGCTTGCTTAGAAAGGTTTTATCTTAGTATTTATTACAGTCTATAAGTTTATGTATGAGGAAAAAGTAAGTTACGATAACCGATGTGTATGGAAGCAAGCAGCAGGAAGGCAGGAAATTAACTTATTGGTGAGTATAGTCATCAGAAATAACTACCTACTTTAACTAACCGGTAGAGAAAATTTAAAAATAATGATTTTTCTTCCGCGATGTAACACTGAATATTCTTTCTTACTGAATATGTAAAAATAAAATAACGTTTTTTTGTTCAATTTTGATGAAAGTTGTTCACTATCACGGATTGAGTTCACCCTTAAAATATTTTCAGTATATTTTGTTTTAACTTATATTTTTCGAAGCAACGCCACGCTTCATTAGACAAACATGTACAATTGACTTAACCAGTACAGCACCTGCTCGCTCAAGTAGAAACAATATCGTCTAGACGCATTCAAGTTGCACAAGCAGCAATACATGCAAGCTGCGTGCAGCTGGAATTTCTGAAACAGGAAAAAACTTTTAGAGCGCTTGCTTTTACGCTAGTTGAAAAATTGTGCTGAATGTTTCTGAAGTTACGTTCCGGGTACGTTACTAGCGCAAACTGACTGGGTCATTATAATAGCAATCTGTTCAATACGGTGTATTTACTTTTTTGATCTAAATTATTTAAATCCACCCGCCAATATTCGTGTACTTACAATCTTTCTTAAACTTTGATAAAAACTAAGTACAATGCATCTAACTATAGTACATACTTTAATAAGAATACATCAGTTAGTTACCTACTCGTAAATTCTTTAAAAAATTTACGCCTGTGTTTTACGTTTATTTTAAATGAGGGGAAACGTTTAGCTTTATTCTGGGTTTTATAAGAAAAGACTTATTTTATTTACGAATTGAGCTTTCACTTTATTTAATTACTTTGGCAAGTTATTTTTGCAAAAATCAAAATTAATTTAAATTCTTTGATAATTCAAAAAGACCTTATATTTTACCATTCAGCTAAATGGCAAATGACATAAAAATTCCACATTGATTCCAAATCAATGGGAAGCAAAAACCAAGGCTACGAAAAAAGTTTCTCAATACACTGAATTTGGGGACGCCGCGGGTCAAACGATCCCTTCCGACTTCCTTTTCATTCATTTAAAAGCCGTATGAACCAATTGGTAGGAGTAATATATCATTGACATGCTAACGGTGACGTCACATCTTTTATCATCATCGTTACTGTGCCCAATTAAACGGTAGATTGATTATTATTTTGCTAGATTGACAGAGAACGAGTTCAAATAAAAGTTAATATTTAAGAAATGCACATTTTTTAAAGTAATGAAATAATGGTAGATTATATCACAAGACTTAATGGTAAGGTTTTTAAAGCGAGGAAACGATACGAACGATCTTGAAACGATAGTAAAAACTTTTTGCTGTATAACCTTTTACCATGGAATTGTATGTCTCTACTTTCGTGCCTTTTACCCATATTACTATCACCGTTTCCACATCCTACTTGGCAATCACTTCGTGGTTATTATTTTCACGTATTTTTATTACTCTCATCGTATAACGGGCTCAAGTAGGATATACTTTAGTACTTGCTATGAAATGTGATCATAACTATAGTAGTATATGTAGTACGGCGTCAGATTCATAGAACAACAGAATTTCGTAGCACAATATCTGCTACGAGTCTCCGTCGTAACCTCGTAGCTCGTAGCAAAGGTATCTTCTCTGACTGGCTTTGAAAGCTACACGATTCGTAGCACTAGCACGCATGCACAGCTACGAGTAACCTTTGTGGATGAAAATTACAGCATCGAATATGAATTTTATTATGAATATGAATTTTATATAATTGTATGTCATTATATCCAGATTTGTTGACTGTTTTAACAAGTTGCAATTTTTGCAACGAAATAGTATGAATTAATAGTACGAATTACTCGAATAGAGAAGGTATTAAATGTTTTAAAAAATAGTCGTATACAGGAAATCAAGTTTTTGAAATCAATATGTCAGGATGTCCGGCTGTTCTGGCCTACAGGTTGCATTTCTTAACCGATTCTTGTGAAATTTTCTAAAAGAGTTTTCGAGAATTATATAGGACGTTTTTGTTGATTCCGTTTTTCAAAATGACGAAAATATGGGGGTTTTAAAGTTTTAAAAATCATAATTCATTAGATTTTTGACTAAAATTATACTTTTTTGTTACCCACTTTTTTGTCAGAACAACTTTTTTATCGCGATAAACTGCAACAAACTCGCGAGGTCTACAGCTCATGGAGACAGTAGTATTGATACAATTTTACGTCTTTATCCCAAACGTGTCAGAGAGGGCTCAGGTCCAAATGACCCAAAGGCCACATAAGGTGTTAAGGTAGAAAAATGAATCAAAATAGTGATGTGTTTACTATTAACATGATTTAAATCTGTGAAATCAATAAATGTTCATAATATAAGTTCCGAACTGAACCAAACGGAGAGCATACCAACTTTCGTAGTTTGGTACACAGATGCTGCCATCTGATATCGTTGCACTATGCACACGGTTTCCTAAGTGAATGCGCCCGGTACGTACGGTAACTATAAGCGATATGAAAATCTTGAATCTCCTCTACAAGCAAATTGTTAATACAAATATATGTAGGTATATTGTTCAATTTGCCAGGAGATAAAATGAAATGAAGCTTCTTTTACTACAAAGTAGCAGATTTAAAGTGCTTGAACTCATTTTTTTTAATTAAAAATTTACAAGTATAGCTAGTTTCTTCAGTAAACAATTTTAAACGATTTCATTAATAACGTACACAAAAATATGGAAAAACTGATCTTTACGATAAAAAGCAGAAATTCTAACTAAATTGAATTATTCTGGGCTGTTTCAGGTAGCTGCCATCATGACGTAGGTGTTAAACCGATTGCCGGTATAGCAACAGCCAACAGAAACCAGAAACAGCTGTTAGAACAGAAATTAGCACTGTTGTGCCCTTATATAAAATATAATATCGTTGAGTTAGTATCCCATAACACAAGTCCCGAACTTACTTTGGGGTATAAATTTATTTAATATACTTGTTTAAAATTATACCACCGACTGATACTTCTTTTTTCTTTAAAGTTGACCAAGTACCTTGTGATTGCTCCAATTTTAAAAGTTAAAGATTGAGGTTTGCTTTTTTAGCTTAGCAAAGAAAAAACCCTTTTCATAAGAGTACTGCATTTATTTTCAGATATTAAAATAAATGAGACACATACTGAGTTTTAATATAAATGGGAGTAACAGGTTAGTGTTTCTCTTATAAATACTATAAAATTACATCTTCACTTTTCAAGCATTTATTCAGAAGTGATTCGTTAACTGTGTATTCAAAGTATCAAAGTAAATACACAAAGCAACTAAACTTGCACCGTTAAATCGTAAACCGTTACACTTTTCTTAGAGCAACATAGTTTGCATGCGAGTTACATAATAACACTGGTTATTACTGCCGGAGGTGTCGCGCCATACAAGACGCACTTAAAACTATCTCTGGCATTTTCGTGAAACGCGACCAAGCGAGATGCTTACAAAATTCACGGACAATGTCACGCTTATATCACGGAGCGTTTACCACACGCTATTTTATTGAAGCGTCTTTGTTTTATTTAATGTTTATTTGCATTTTCCTATCCCCAGCGTTTACTGCTGTGGATAAAGGATTGGCTTTTATTTAAGAGTCTTCTATGTTGGCGCCTATCGCGGCGGATAATTTTATCCTAATCCTAATAATATTATAAATGCGAAAGTGAGTTTGTTTATTTGTTTGTTACCTTTTCACGCTTCAACTTCTGAACTGATTTGGATGAAATTTGGTATGGATATAGTTTGAGACTCGGGGAAGGGCATAGGGTACTCTTTATCCCGAAATTGACACGGGGAGCGAAACCCGCGGGTACAGCTAGTAGGTTATATAGAAATGCTAATAGTTAATAGCATGATAAATCTTCTTACTTCTCATCTATGAGTTATGTATATAAACGGGACTTAGCACGAACTTTTTTTGCGTCTAATGTTTCGAGAGTTAGATCTTTCACTTTCAAAAAAGGTAATACGTTGTTTTACAGAATTTCGTTTCAAAGAACTTTTTTCTAACATTATCATTTCCTAGAATAATCAATACGCAGAACACGTACTTACAATAAATTTAATTCAATGATTTTGTTACAAATAAAATTTATTTTCATTTCATAGAATAATAAGTCAATATTCTTTATTCTCATATTTGCTTATTACCAAGAAATACATTTTATCGGAGTAGCTGAATTAGTCGCTTTCATTACAAGGCCGTCGCTCACTCGCTTTGCTCGCTCCTATAATGGTCACTGTACAACCATAACCTACCTTCTGTGACTACTTCGGAGTAAGCAATTTGATCCCTTTCGTAACTTGATCGACGCTCGTCTTTTAATGGTCACTGTACAACTAAGCTCTGAAGAAGAAATTAAACGACACATTGGTATGGCAAAAGCGGCGATAACCCAAATAGAAAAAGTATGGAAAGACTGTAACATTGTTACGTCACGAACTTGTCATAACATTGGTGTTTCCCATTTTCTTGTATGACGTGGAAACCTGGACCACGAAGGCTGAAGATCGGCGCGACAGTACAACTACAACCATAATCTATCCTAAATTGTGTTACTAATTCCGTTTTATTCATAGTAATAATAGATTTGACACCTAACCTAAAAGTACACCAAACAAACAATTTTCATCAAAAGTAATACTACTGTCTGATAAGTTTGTGAAATAAAAAATAAGATTATGAAATTTATTGAATTGTTTCTGTGAAATATGTAATATACGAAATATGAATAGGTACACGGACCAAATATTTTATGAAACATTTTCCGCGAAACGAAACAAGGGGACATCACATGAATCATGTGTTACAAGCGCAGTTGTTTAAAAAGTGATATGGTAAAGGTATTAACGTAGTTACTTTTTTTCACCTTTCCTCCAGTCTCTCCTCCTTCTCCTCAGAGAAGCTATACTTTAAATTGCGAGTCAGTGCCTTATTTACTTATATCTTACGAGTGTTTGAGGTTGCGTCCTTACTTTACCTTTGCTGCTTTGTAGCCCGAGCTCCGTTAGGGGATTCTACAATTTAATTTCATTATTTATTAAAAGCCAAGAATATAGTATTCAACGAATAAAAACTTACTTCTCTTTGCCAAGACAGCGAATGCGGCTTCAAATAAAGTGCACATAATTGTGGAGGTGAGTGTACTACGCGGTACAGTCGCAATTATTTACCGGCGAGACATAGGGGAATGAAGAGGTCTTGAGACCGCGCCAAGAGGCGCGGCCGCCCGCTGCGCGACCGTGTTAAGAACTCTAACTACTTACACGTGAACTATAGCGATGCATTTGCATAATTCCCGTATTTTGGAGATTTTAAATGGAATAAACCGAGCAATGGAAATTTTGATATAATTGCTAAATGTAGACGTACTTACTTAATGTTTTATACAAGCTGCTAGCAAACTTATGTAAATACATACATTTAGTCATTTCAATCTTCTGAGTGAGTCAGAGATTAATGGAGAGACACTACATACATACTATCACGTCTTTATCCCTAATGGGGCAGACAGAGCATTTTGGGTCTTGCAGTTCTATGCAGAGCCCAGGGCCGCAAGACCCAAAAGCCACTTTTAGCGTCATGGTGGGCGAGAAGATGTAAAAGCAATCAATGATGGGTTGCTAGCCGCATCGCCTGTTAACATGATTTGCATTTTTGCCCATTCCCTCGATCGGCTTTTACGATCTGCGTGGGAAGAGAAGCAGCTGGTACATTCTAAGTTTTTTTATTTTTCCCAGACCAGCATGGGAGACATGTGGCTAAAGGCCCATACACCATACCAGCTCGCGACACACTGATATTAGTTGTGCGTCGCGAGGGGCGCGCGGGCGTCGCGCTGTCGCCAGTTGCGCCTGCAGCGACAGTCCTGTGGATAGTAGGGGTTGCTGGTTTCCAGCGTCAACGATTCCCGTGGATGTACTGGGAGCCTTAATTTCTTCTTCTTTATCATCTGCGGCTGGTGATAGCGCCAATGCGTGAAAAAATCTCACTGTGACAAAGACTGTCGGCTGTACATGGCATCTATAAAGCGTCTCTTGAAGAACTGGTTTCCCGTTGGCAAATAAGCTCCAACCTACATGACGATTAAAGTTAGGAAGTTGCCCAATTTCTATTGCTTCTTGTATTTATAAACGCGTTCTCCCACCGAGCCACCAAGCTCTTCGAAGAGCGATAATAAATTGAATTTTGTAGATCAAAAGTCAACACAGTATCGTCTCTGTGGTCGATGGCCTGGGGGGAGTGCGCAGCACTAGCGTTTTCGCAAGTAAAGCGACACCAGGCGTAGTCCACACTTGGATGGGAGACCACAACTGGCATAAAAAAATTCCCGAGCTCCTCCGTGGTCCGGCAGACACGTGTAAGTCATTGGTCCCAGCTGTCAGAATTGTATGGTAGTCATCAAGCTGTGTCAGATGCCTTTAGGCAGCTTCAAAAATCCTGACACTAGTGTAGGCCACTTACACACACAAAAAACAAACAACCATCTCTGTGTGATACATATAGACATATAGACCTAGATTTTGTTTTAATAAATCTATGTATATATGATACTGTATGTTCGAGGGCTGTCGGCGCCTTATCGGCTCGATTCAAAAATTTGTTTTTAATTTATTTTCCAAATCGGTTCTGGAGTCTCCGAATAATCGGTGAACATAACTGTACACAAAAAATAAAAGATAACCCTTTTCTTATTGGAAGTCGGTTGTAAAGAATCAATAGTAAACTTAGTTTATATGTTACTTTTGTTCTTATTTCAAAAGTAATTTAACGGATAAAAACGGAACAAAACTGTCCGGTCACCACTTCGGTCATGTGGTTTCCGTAAAGGAAGGAAAATAAAAGTGATATATCGAGCTCTCAGGGTTACATTTTCGTTACATTAGATCGAAGCGATGCCGACGCGTTCCTGACAAATCGTTCCAGTCTATCCAATTTCGTTGCATGTGCATACTCTATGCAACTGGTATTTGAAGAGTGCAAGAAATATAAAAAGGAACAACTTGGCTTTTATTAAAGTCAAGTAACCGTAGGACTGTAATCGAAGACAATTTGTTTACTCTTTTTATTTTTGTACAAAATTGCGTTTTCACTTCTGTATTTTTACTAGTGAAGTTGTGTTTTTCAAACTGCCTAAAGGCACTTACTTGTTTCCACTAAGTTTATTCATCTTTTACTGTTAATATAATTTGTTTTGTTTTGTGTAAGTTGTATGTAAGTAAGTAAGATGTATAAGTATGTTTTTATAATTATTGTATACACGATCACCCCGCACTAAATAATTTCCCATCACTTTTTTTCTATATAGCGAGGTTGCCTGTAAGAAATTATTTAACGATATCGCCGCCTTTTGCGCATTTGTTAGTTTTTAATATATTTATTTTTATATTGTATTTATTTATTTATTTATTTTGTGCAATGTTGTATTGTATGGTATTGTAAAGGCATATGATAGTTACTGATTCAGGTGTCACTTTGTGGATGTCAAATCTATTTGATATAGATTACTTTGTGTGCTTTCTTCACGGTTTTTTTTGCCTACCCAATGAACAAGCATAGCTGCCACCAACAATCCGAGCATACTCGCTACAAATGGTTGATGTATGACCCTGCCAATGCTGCTGCATCCGTTGTGGCTATAGTTTTACACGCGACCCGTTTTTTATCCTTACACGAGGCATCTTAAGACACGAAACCAGCTGTCGATTGTTCGGCGGTCAAACGAACACTTGATATTACTACGGGTCGAAAGGCTGGATATACCGATCAAAATGAAAAACTAAGTATATTTTCACCTGTCTGCACAGATCCGCATTTAGCCCTCGCATGTGATCACTTACCATGTGTTATCACAAACAATGTGGGCAGTGCACGCTGCGCCACTGAGTTATCGATTACTCGAAGCATGTTTACTTTCAAAGAAATAGACACAAAATAACATTTTATATTTTGTTTGTTGAATACAGGTACATTGGTAGAGACAGTTTCTAACACCTTTCCTTGCTTGAATCGTAAATCAAAGGCCATGTTTAGCGTGATGATGCAGGGCGTTATGATGGAGAATGGGAATTAAAATAGTGATCGGTTTCTAGCCGCTTTGCCTATTATCTTGTTTCAGATTCTCGCGATCTGCGCTGCTGGGTACATTAAACGTTTTTTTCTTTTCTCCGACAATGAATCTCTTTATTCATGTTTTTCTTAGCAAAAAGGTTTCTATCCGTCATAATAAAAACGAAAGCCACGTATTTTATTAAGATTTAATAATCTCCGTGTAATTGAAACGAAACCTCGCTTGCTTTCAATATACCGTAACCAAAGCTTTTAAGTAGATAATAATAAAAATATTTTATGATAAGTATCTTGTAATACTAGGAGTTTTTACATAAAAATTTTACAAACAGTACTTAGAAGGTTTCTTCGGTTCGGCTGTACTAAGATATTTTAATTTCGCCTCGGGCGTAAAAGCTGTGCAGCGGCAAGATAATAGCGGTTCTTAAAATAAAGCCTTTGTGTCATTATTCTGTGACATACTCGTAACGCCGCAGTTGGCGGGCTTGGGGAATGTTTGTTTGCGAAGCGCCGATCTGGACTGACCCGCGTCGGTTTATGTTCAAGGTATTCATGAAATGGTGAGTGTATAGCCACGGAAATTGTTTATAACAGGTAAGGGAAAAGGCGGCTTTCTTACGTACTACGTTGCTACGTTTTATATTCGTGGATTGTTTTAAATATAAAAGGGCTTTTAGGATTTTTTTGCATACAGACCATTACTTTAAAGTTTCTCTATTACAAGCAGATATGGACTTGTTTATCAATTGTTCGCTTTGATTTTCGTCTATGTAACCGTCTTTTCATGCATCTGACATAACTTGACGATTGCAATATAATGATGACAGCTAACCGTAAATGTAGCTTCAAGAATAAAACGAGCAATCGGGTTGATAAAAATCAAGAAAACAAATATTCTTTGAATTAAACTATCAGTTAAACATAATCTGGGAAACATAAATAGTGTTTCTAAATGGCGTAGGGAACCCGCTAGAACTACCGTTAACCAATTATTTAAAACTGTACAAAACTTAAATTAATCAATCTTCTATAAATCTATTACAAAACACGTAAAAATAGCCTACGATAATCCTAGGATCTGAAATGCCTGCTTGTAATAATTACGTCCATTCTTGATTTAGTTTGAACACGCTTCCATAAATAATTTAAGTAAGTCCGTCAACTTCATAGTCCACGAAAATGGTTAAAAACAGTAAAGAAAAACGGCTACTTTCAAGCTTTTCTCCCATCCCTGGATACCCCGGGCACGGGTAACTTGGAAGTGATCTTTAAAGACGGGGTGGGCTTTGTCTTCGTAAGATATTGTTTTATCTTGTTACTAAAGTTACTGTGTTATAGATTATCGATAGGAAAAATTCTATGGAGCGTTTGACAAGAATTGTTAAACCTTGTAACTTAATACTCTTAAGAAATTCTATAATATTTAAAATATACGGTCAAGTTCATTTGCTACACGACCCTAATTGAGTATTAGCATTTCGTGAATAACCCGAACAAATCATATTAATATACAAGGACCAAGGGTTTTGCATTGTAGAAAGTAATGTGCCAGTAAGCCCGCATAATAGAGCTGGAAAGTAATTTATATTTTACTCCACTGCGACTGACCGTGGAATTGATACAAGGTTAATATTGTAGCTAGTGTCAGCGTCTGAAATAGCTCGTAAAGTTTGTAGCAAGACAAGTCTGTCAGACGTAGATTTACTCTGGGAAGCCAACACGTATTATATGATGTTGAATTGAGAATTTTATAGTTTGCACACATTTCAGTGAAAGAATACGTTAGTTTATTTTGTAATTACTTATTGCAATTGCAATAATCTGACTATTTTCCATTAAACAAATATTTATAAAATTCAAAACAATATTGAAAAGAATCACAAATATGTATAATGAGTATACTTTAAAATTTAGATTTAATCAAATTCCTTTGCAATATTTCAGTTATTTAGGTCAGTTATTCGGGTCAAGTCACACAGTCGCTATACATATTTACCTACATGTAGCGACGTGATGTCTTAAAACGATCACTTATCTATACATACGGAAAGTCATAGATGAAGCCATAAGATAGGGATATGAATAGCGTACCTAAAGTATAGTAAAAGGAAATATAAAAATAAAACTAGACCTTATCCTACACTACATCAAACAAACAAAAAATATTATCAGTGTCCATAAATGTTCATAACAAACAAAATGTTCCCACATAAGATTGAGATAAAGGGAATGTAGGGTCATAATGTGTTCAGTGCTCGGCCAACATTGCGGACAACGCGTGCCTCACACAGAAAGCGTTTTTTTATGTATGTAAATTTTACCTGTCGGATTTTTGTACCTACGCCAAAATGTTTGCCCTTCTGGACGATATTTGAAACGTTAGCAACATAGTTACGGAATGAGGGTTCGTGCCTACTTAAGGTGTTATTACACCACCTGCTAAAGACGTCGATTTTCGGGGCTCATGCCTAATTTTGGTTAAGGCACAGAATTAATAATAGTATTACATACAGAACGGAAACTCGCACCGTCCCCCGCAATCTGGTGTCCCCGCAACCCTTCCCCCGTTATTGTGAGGTGTAAGTGGCAGTAAAACAGGGTTATTGGTAGTCGAACGTTGACATTACGCGATTCACTTAGGATTATTGAATTAAAATGGTGAGAAACTGCGCACATTATCATTGTTTATCCACGGAAAACAATAAAGAACGAAAATTTTATAGATTTCCGAGTGATAAAAACAGGTAAGCTAAGCAACAAATTCTGTGGTGGCGACCCTGATTGTTTAACTCACACATTTGACGTGTGCACGGACGGATTGTTTCGTTTGTAGTAGTACTAGGTATATTTGCTGCTCCGTTTGTATGAAGTGCCATACCTGTGGTTAAGGTTGCTTATAAGTCGCTTGTTGTACACTTGGTAATTTGTTTGTTGTTTGAGATTGGAAAACTCGTACTCGTACTGGAGTCTTAAAACTGTAATTTGAATATCTCTAAATTATAGGAAACACATAAACATTACGCTGAAATAACTTGAAAGTATCTAGGTGTGTTATTATAACCCGTGTGCTTAAACATATTCTTTATAATAGCATTGAAGAATTTTTAATGTCTTCGCAACTATTTTGTTAACAAACAACTATTGATATCATTATAGTTTTTTGCGCCATTTTACGGTGAAGTATATTTATCTCTTCTTTAAGTCATGCTTGCAAAGTTACAACTTTTTATAGTGTCATGTCAAACATGACTTAGCTTAGTTCACAAACAATATGATGATTCTGGAAAGTTAGTTAATTGAAAATAAGCTTGAAAAGTTGAAGCTGTAATATAATATAAAACAAAACAAAAAGCTTCAAAAGAATAGAATTATATTTATGAGTCACAGTAGCATTATTTTTGATGTAATATTGTAGAAAGTCCTTTACAAACATGTCAAGATGTAATAAATGTAACACAATGTATTGCGGTTCGAGGCTAAGACAGATGTGTGTTGCGAGTTCAGTCGGTATTATTGATGTCTCTGTTGCTGTTTTGGTTACAACAACTCTCAAATGAGCATTACTTCGAGTTGCTACTAACAAAACTTTAATCTTATTATCATAAAGACTAAATGAAAGTTTTTATACTTATCTTTTTTTTGAATTAACAAAAAAAAATCTAAAATACTTAATGATGACTTAACGTACTTAAATTATAAATAAAATGGCCTTGGCAAATCACTGCCCCGTGGTAAGTGCCCAGAAAGTTGGCAGCATTGCCACGTTGTATGACAATTAGCTGCGCCCAGCGGTGTTACCCACGGTTAAAGTAGTAGTGTCAGCTTCCTGTATACCAGATTTTATCAAAATTAGTACATCCGTTTGCGCGTGAAGAAGTAACAAACATACACACATACTCACAAACTTTCGCCTTTTTAATATAAGTGTAATTTTCATCTTTAAAAACAGATCGATCAATTATCAGACGACCCATGGCCCCAACCGTTTTAAGCCTCAAATAGCTCGAAAATAAATTGCAGTTTTTGTTTAAAAAATACTATCTAACAATCAACGATTTTGTTCATAAATTAGACCATGCTTACTTTAAGAGTCCCCCGACCCTAGACTTCTCCATACAAACGTAGTCTACGTTTAATTTTCAAACCCCATGTCAGATTCCGGTAAAAATTGGTAATTGTAAAGAAATTGAAATTTTCTAGGGTTATAACTGGTTTCCTATGGTAAAATTATGAACTGGAAAGAAAATATAACGATTTAGAAGTTTCCCATACTAATAGTCAAAAATGATATAAAACACTATATTCTATTTCAAGTTCATATTTTAGTGTCGGAAACTAGTTATAAACCTAGATAATTGCAATATCTTTGAAATTACAAAATTTTGCCCAAATCGGACATGTCGTTTTGAAATAAAACGTAGACTACGTTTGTATGGAAAGTTGTATTTTGGTCTAGGGTCGGGCAAAATATTATAACAAGTATTACACTAAGTTCCATTTTACAAAGTAAACCACTGTGACGATATGCCAAAAGAAGCTGTGTAAAGTTTTATCCATAGACATAGATTTTTTTTTACTACGTAAAGTTTCATCACTGTAGATGTCTAATTATTACTTCAAATGAGTTGGTAAACTCCACTAAGTAGTTTAGTTAAGTTAAGTTTAGTTGAAAAATAAAATACATCGTTTTCTAGTTTACTCAAATTTAAGGAAATGTAAATAAACAATATAATGCTACCTGTATTATTACTCTACAATTTTATGTTTATAACAAGATCAAATTTTATTACAAAAGGAAATAGAATACTCGTATTTAAATAAAGTGACGCCCATTGTCAGGAAAAGTACGGTGTTTTTATTGTTAAAGGACTGGTCACGTTGTTTTCATAACACTGAGAGCATCTGCGTTCGTTGAAATACTTTCTCTAAAGACTCAGCTTGGCAATATCACGTATTTCGAATTAAAATTAATCGTTTGTAGAACTCGCACTTTTGTAAATACTTTACTGGCTGTTACATTACTAGTAATATAGGCCAGTACCTATTCATATTTATGGAAAGTGCAATATGCTTTAGAAAGTTGTATTTTGGTTTTGGACTCCTTAGGAGAGTATAAAACTGCATTTTGCAAGTTAAAAAGTTGTGCCACCTGTGTGTGTGTCTGTGTGCATAATACGTGAAAAGCTGATTTTTTTCCAACGAAGCCGAACGAAAATATGAAATATATAACAGAAAATATTGTACATCAGCTACGAGTATAAATTTACGCGTCTTTTATTTAAAACGTTATCTACAAATTTACTTTGAGTAGTTTTTAATAAAATTGTCACTATCACCACAGCATAAAACGTGTATTCTTTTATATTTTTTAGGTTGAATGCGTACTGATTCGAGAGATCCGCTCAAAAAAGAATGAGCGACGCAGAGTTTGCAGGCTCATTGTTCAGACACGTTTCAAAAATCACCGTGCGCTGTTGCACGAACACGAAACGACACCGTAGGGGCTACACACTCACGTTCATTGGTGTAGGGCTTTAGAGCTAATGCAAGTAGATGTGTACAAGCTATATTGATGCTTAAAGTTATAATCACTAGTTCGTACTATAATCTTTTCTAATCACATCTAGCTATCTTTATATTTATAATATTTATCTTTATCTTGGATGTTTATCTATATATGTATTTGTTATAAAATATAGTATCGTTGAGTTAGTATCCCATAACACAAGTCTCGAACTTACTTTGGGGCTAGCTCAATCAGTGTAATTTGTCCCTATATATTTATTTATCTTTATAAATAAAAATTAATGTTACTAAGTTCAAATCGAGCAGGGCTGAACTGATTTGGCTGATTCCTTTTTTGTTGTGTTTGATAAAATGTAAGGAAGGTTCTAATGGATAGTAAACACGTAAAAAATACAAGTAAAAAAAAAAAACAATTTTCTTTTCCCATACAATCCAGTTTGTCTCCAGCTGTCAAATATTTGACGTCAATCAAAACAAAATAAAAGCGCGTCAGGATTATCATTGTCTAAAGGGGAACGGGAACGGGGACGGTGCAAGGGGAACGGAAACGGGAGCGGGAGCGGGAGCGGTAGTGGGAATAGGAACGTTAAAAGGAAAACCGGAGCGGAAAGGGGAACGAGAACGAGCAAGGATCGGAAGCGGGAGCAGGAATGAAAATGAGAACAGGCGAAACAAAGTTCGCCAGGTCAGCTAGTAGTGAATAAGTATCGTAAGTAGTATGATTAATACTAATGATTTTATAGTTCAGTTGAAAAGAAAAATTACGCAATGTTCGAATTGGGCGTAGCTGAAATCACCATACTCTGGTGCACAAACATAGAACGGCTCTCCCGGGACTACACTTAGGGCTTCAGCAGTAATAATATGTATGAGAATTATTCATGTTACAAGGATTTAATGTTAAATACACACATAATATCTATATCTTGACTATAATAATCTATTTTGTTTTATCTTTTCAAAGTAGTCTTTCGAATTCATGAAAACATTCGAGAGGTAAGATGATATTTTTATAAAGAAAAATAAAACAACAAAAGCACTTTTCCTGTCAGCCTCGTTTATTCTTGTCTACTTTATCAAAATCAACTATTGGTACACTAGAGAAAAACTCTGGACTAAATGTTATTTATTATGTGAATCCTAGGAGAATAATAAAGAAATTCAGGTTATAATAACAGAAATCTAAGCCAAGATCGACTTAGTTTAAAACTGTAAGTTGGCATTTCGAGAGCTTATTATTATAGAAGTGCAGCGTCAGCGAGTGCTCACCAAAGCGACTTGTACTAATATACGTTTCTATTTGCTTTGCAATATCTGTTTATCGAACGGAGACTATTTGATACAGCCACATATTAGGATTGTATTGGATTATATTGCTTACGCATAGTTTACCCATATATCACAATCATCGGGCGATGTAATTGTCGGCTCACTAAGTAGTGTATTGGCTGGAAATCCATCCATTTTCTCTAAGAGGGGACTAGCGTAATATTCAATTTACATTGTCTGCCAAGATAATTGTTATTGCGTAGGCATAGGCATTGCTAAGTAGATTATTACTAATAACATATGAGTGGTAATATATAAACTTGCTAGTCTATAGAATATTCTGTATTTAATTTGTATTCTGTAATTATTGACCAATATATAATTTACTTGCTATGTTTTTTTATGAATTACCTTCCAAGGGAAGCGAAACATCGAATTGTTACTGCACCAAAAACAAATTTCTGATTTAGCGTTAAATATAATCGCTTTATAAACAAATGACATACCTATCTACCATATTTTAAAGTTACTGTTACTTACCTGCATTAAATAACAACATTTATTACATCTCTCCTCCAGAGTTTATTTAAAAGATTGCAGAGTTGACCTCCTTTGCAGTTTATTTGATCGATTCTTTATTAGCAGGAATAAAATAGTTGTTGCAACAGCGATGGCCATTACGATACGAACAAGTGCAGAAATTTCAGATAAAGTATTTTTCCAATATCTTAAGTGCCACTGCATAATGGAATATCGTGAAACATTGTATTGAAATTGTTATTACGAGCTGTTCTCAAGTTTCTCACGCTACATCTTTTCGAGAAACAGTAAAACCCTAAGTTACGGGTAGATTAAGGAAAGTAGCTGGAATTGTAGTGGAGAAACGGCTGCAATCGGATAATGATCTCGCTCGAAAATTAAAAGCCTCTGCATTATTGTGGTGGTCTGGACAAGGAAAGCTTTTCAAAGGCTTATGTGCATACGCAAAGAATAAAGCTATTGTTTGAGTTTAAATTCCATAATACGTATTAAAGTATACGTACGTTAAAAAGCTTTTTTTTAATATCGTATATTTGACAGTTTAAATAAAAAAAGACTTACAAATATACGAATATTTAAAACTTTTTTTTTACAAAGTTCAGATAATATTTTATAATTTAAATAGTACATGAAGAACCAAAGTTATATATAACGTACCTTAACTAAACTAAAAGTAAATTGCATGTTAGTCGTTCATCTTTATTGCAACGTAGATAAAGCTCAAGAAAAGGGTAAAGCAATTTACAAAAAAAAAGTATCCAAAACGTTATACTTGAACTGAATTCACACTGTCTTTGAATAACTATTTTTTTACGACACAGATAAGCTAATTAACGTTAACCAAAGTAAATTACATAGGTATGCACAAATGCAAAAAAAGTAAGGAACAATGCAATGCAACCTGTAACGACTTTTTTCAATTTTTGAAACGCTACACCAAAGCTATTTTAACACTGTCTTTTACTAATAACTCGAGTTTTCCAACGACAAAGGTCTTTTGAACATTGAACGTAGAGTTTTGAGTGTGGTATTGTCGGAATCTACCTCCGAATGAGGTCAAGCGGCGGCACACTGAGCCGCTCGATGACGGCGGCTAGTCGCTGTTCTCAAAATAACAGCCAGAGCCTGGGCTATATTTGAAGTGTCTCGTTGCTTGAATAATTTATAAGTTCAACTTGTCTCGGATGCACTGCGCTTCCATGACACGTGGTATCGGCTTAGCCTTATACACTGACTGGCAAGTTGTGTCGTGTGACATACATATGAAAAACTTTTTTCAAGGGACCAGCTGAGTCATATAAAAAAGCCTAAAAGATGTTAGAAATCTGTCACTATTGTTGGTAATACACACAACGCAACAAAACAAGCAATAAATAATATATGGATTATCTATATGTCGGATATCCTGCGTATGTTCAGAGAGGTAGAGTTTTTTGTGTAGTAGGTATTTATTTTGAAAAATCGTTTATTTATAATAAAATTTATTCTTCTTACAGTTGTATTTTAAGACAAGCGGTATCGATTAAGATAACTGACGGTCTCGCGTAGTACACCCTACAAATAAAATGACGTATATGTGTACGACTCTCTCTATATTACCAGAGCCATACTTGGCCAGAGCTTAAAATATAATAATACAACCACCTCTAACACAGAATGAATATAAGTAGGTATACTTATACCTATTTTAGATTATGGTTGAGGTTTCGCGCTATCTACTTGAATAATTTATAAGCTCAGCTTCTCTCAGTTTGCTGTAGCGGTATCGGCTTAGCCCTAGATAACCGATGATGTTGCTGAGTATACACTATACACCCTCCATGTCCCAGCACATTTTTGGTTATGTTTTACAAAATAAATAATTTGACATTATTTTATTTTTTAATATCATAATATAACATCGTTTTCACGCCAAGACAGGTAAACGGATCGACGAACGGAGTGAAATTTGGCAAGTAAACAGCATCAATATGAGAACTGATTATGATATGATTATATTTAGTGCAATAAATGATAAATTACAAGTTAAATAACACTATATGAGAAGACATTCTAATGAAAGTCTTCACATGTTGATGAGGAGAAAATTCTGCAGTGCAGTTTATTGGTGCGTCTTCTGCACTTGTATATGTAGGATAGGAAGCGGCATCAAACATAACTGTATTAAAAGATCTAACGTCAAAAAGTATACTCTGTATCTTAATTACATACATACATACTATCACGTCTCTATCCCTAATGGGGCAGACAGAGCATTTTGGGTCTTGCGGTTCTATGCAGAGCCCAGGGCCGCAAGACCCAAAAGCCACTTTTAGCGTCATGGTGGGCGAGAAGATGGAAAAGCAATCAATACAATGATGGGTTGCTAGCCGCATCGCCTGTTAACATGATTTGCATTTTTGCCCATTCCCTCGATCGGCTTTGATGGGTTGCTAGCCGCATCGCCTGTTAACATGATTTGCATTTTTGCCCATTCCCTCGATCGGCTTTTACGATCTGCGTGGGAAGAGAAGCAGCTGGTACATTCTAAGTTTTTTTTTATTACTCCCAGACCAGCGTGGGAGTATCTTAATTAACATTTATTAAGTAAAATTGTAAATTATTTACATGATAAAAATACATTTGAAACCGTTAATAATATATATCTACCGATGACATTTTTTTGAGTTATGCATTTACAAATGTACTGATACAAACAATAACAAAAATCAGAGTCCAATATATTGTTCTCAACTCTCAACTATAATAATAAAAGTTATTGTGTTGTTTTCTTGGACAATTGGAAAAAAGTTTAATTGTACACCAACCTATATGAAAAGTCAGCATAAATAAGTTGGGAACTATCGATATGACAACTTCCATTCAATATAGGACTGGGTAATTTCTGTACAGCTATAAAACATTTATGACCCATAATAGCTTCTACGAAATAAATATTTATGGTTATAAGTATTGATTTATGCAGCGTATTCATAGTCATGAGATTTGTTTATAGCTGAATAAAATATATCACTTTAGATATGACGGCATGCAATTTTAATTTTTATTAGTACGCTTTTTTATTTTAGGTTTTATTGAAGTGAAATAATAAAAAATTACCTGCTAAGTGCGTAGGGGGTTGACTCGAACAGAACAAATATTTGCACTATAAATCGAAAAATCACAAACTTACAATATTTTTCAAAGGCCTTTTCAACGATACTCTACCCGATGTATTAATTGAGAAAAAAAAATGACTCCCACTTTACATGTATGGAAGCTATCCCAAAAACTAAAACAAAACTATATTGCGTATTAAAAAAAGCGCTGGCAAACGCTACCCCGTGGTAACGTGCTCAGAAGACTGGCAGCATGGCCACGTTGTATGGCAATTTTGTAATATTTATTGGTAACTTTATATAGGTACCTCCTAAAGTTATTATGATCTATTTAATAAATTCAAGTCTCTAGTTACTTGCTGATACGAACACACTATTAGTAGAGTTATTTGTGATTGTGAGATTGTAGATAATATTAGTGTAGTACTAGTGTACTGACATACTTATTTATGGTAATCGACAATTAGGCCGTGTTTATCTAAAAACAAAAGCCCAATGTCTTTCCAACTTCGCGCATAAATTTACAGTTTTATTCGTGATAAAAACTAATTTAAGGATACTACGAATAATGAGAAACAGCACACGAATTTTTAAAGAGTAATTACCGAGTAATTATATAACTTCCTTCGGAATTAGCTTTCCTCGAGCAGGAAATTTACTTATGTTTTCAACTTTGCCTTTGCTTTAAAAGCTAGTGTTGTTATTTATTAGCTCGGATAGCTATTCTGCGTTCAAAGTATAAAATAAAAATGAAAATTGAAGAGAAATATTTCTTTGTAGCTTTGTGATGTTTTTATGTAATTTAATTAATTAAAAGCAGAGTAATTATGTTACTCGTATATTGAGAACTTATACTTTAACGTCTATAACAAATATGTCATATTATTGAATGGAAATATTCTTCTTATCGTGTCAACGGCAAATATAAAATAGGCATGTGGACTGGGTAAAAATATATTATTTAGTCCTTCAACGAGATTATCCATTATTAAGGGCCAATATTTTTTCGTTTCGCAAAGTAGTCAAAATTAACAAAGATACAACGCTTCGAAGTTTTGGAGTGAGCGTGATAATCGTCACCTTTGGTTAAAAATCGTAGCTGATCGTGAGGTCACGCGACATTTAAATGCGCTGTATCTTCGTCGTTATTTGCCAATCAGAGAAAAGAAAAAAAACGTATTCCATATTTTTTAATAATATATCTAAAGAAACAAAACAATTTTTTTGTCCACATCCTATTTATTAATATAACTATTACCTTGCACCTGGATAAGTTATTTTTATACATATATGGTCGACACATAGGTACTTGTAGAGTTGATCAAGATTTGGGACCAACGCTGGCACCTCTAAAAAAATCCTTCTTTTTTATAAGTACATGTTCAGCCAATCCGACAATTAATATGAACATCTTTTGGGTGCTCTCGGCCAACCGTTATTCGTCGAGGTGTAATTATTTGAACGGAGCAGTGAAGAACGGTTTTGTGTTAAACAGTTATTCGGTCATATTTCGGTCTATTGTTGTCAGCTCCTTTATTGCACAGAAAAGATTAGAAAAAACAAAAAAAGAACTTCTTCTTGGAAGAGGTATTTAGTCGTAGGCTGACACAGGCTCTAAAACAAGAAGAAGATGCCAAATTTCATTCCGATCTGTTCAGGCATTTTAGCGTGAAAGCGAAACCAAAATCCATACAAGCCCATATATAATTTATAAGTAGGGTAGTAGATTTACTATCATAATATAAAGTTTACTAACTGTATCTACTATCATACGAATGTGCTTCACGTGACTCGCAAAAGTCCCTCGTCTCTTTAACTTGTCACCTCGTATGTATACTTATGTATACAGGCACGTTGTAAACATAACAATAATTAGTCATTTGCGTGACGGCGGCAATTACACCTTTCTGTATAGGTGTAGAACACATGCGATTGTGAGTTTACAGTAATTGTCCTGTTGTCTCACTCCTACGCAAATAAAAAGAATATCTATTAAATCTACCTCTATGAAAACATTAGCAAAATAAAAATGCCATTGTAGAAAAAAGGAAGATTAGTTGAGTGACATTTGACTAATAAAAAAGTTAAAAGGTATTTTTGAATAGAATCAGATTCTCCTATGAAATTTATCTTTTAGCAATATTTTACTTACGTATGCCGCTGAGCTTTTGTGTTATAATATTATTATGCATAATAGCAGATTACAGAAACGTAATTTCGTAGAAAATTGTTTGGCATCTACTCATTTATCATAGATTCAAAATCAATAATATTAAAAATCCAAAATCTTTTAGAGCATAAATTTTATAGCCATAATAGTATAAAAAAAGAATCATTATATCGCAGACAGTTCGCAGTCAGAATCGCATTTTAGCATTTAATTCATACGCATAGTCATTTCAATGCAGAATTATTATTGTTAATTATTTTAGCCCTAAGCTTGAGCCGCTCGCTCGCTCGTTTTTGGTCACAAGAAACCTAACAAACCTAACCTACCCATTGTAGTCAAGTTGTTTCGGTGGTGAAAAAACATTCGTGAATATAATAGGTTACCCTAATAAAACATTATGTTTTTATTATTAAAAGGTAATTGGACTATATGAAATTCTGACATCTCAAACGTATGCTACTGTACAAACAATAATTATATTAAATATTTTTCATGCATTTGAAATGTTATTTTAAATAAGATTCTGCCAAGTGTGTTATGCCAAATGAAATTCGGAGCATCAAGATTCTGCCAGATAGAGGGAACCCTCGCTGAGGTTATTTTTTAGGTTTTTGAATTTTGATTTTCTAAGTAAGAAGTGTTATAGCACTACTTTTTCTTTTTCGATTCTCTAGGCAAATTTTTCATAATAAGTATTTTGCAATATATAATCCAGACAGATTGTTTTCATAAAAATTGTGATCAAAGTTATATTTTTCATTAAAATAAAAATTATCTTTGCAGCGTATGCTACGCCGTAGCTTTGACGCTACAATTTGCTACGAATTTTAGATGCTACGTTGAATATGTAGACCGCCTACAACAAATTCATATACAATATTAAGTTACTCGTTCCACAGTGTTAGAAATATGACTTCACTTTGATAAATAGGAATTAAACCAATAACATAATAACTCAAATTAATAAACAGCTCGAGCAGTCCGTAAACATAAATCCGTATTCAAAATCCACCCTCCAATATTGAATAGGTGTTAATTAACTCAATAAACGTTACAGAAATGAGGGAAGTACATTACTCAGATTTATAATGTAAATAATAAGTATATTTAATTATCAAAAGGTCCCTCATTAAGCATTCAAAGAGGCCAGTCTCGCTAAAGCATGGGCTCCTAGTCTCCCACGCTTTATTTACGTAAAAGCGGGATTACGGCTCAGCTCGCGACACTTTCCGGCTCACTATTTAATTCACCCTCAGCTATTCAAACAGTTTATCTTTTTCCGCGATGGAAAGATTGCCGCTGGAAAAGATGACAACGACTTTGCATCAACACGCCGTTATTAAATGCACGATATTAAAATCAAATTCGAGTCATGAATAAAATTGGAAATTTAAATTCTGAAGATCCTGCAATCAATTCTTAGTTCTTGGGACGTGGATTTCAAATTCAAATAATACTTACTAAAAATCCATATCAGGTATTTTGCGTCTAATACCTGCTACTTACTCATTACTAGCTTCCTTATAGTTTTACACTGCCTAAGTAGTTGTGACATGCTTTGCACCTAGTTGTATTAAGTACATTAATAATACATAAGTTTTACACCATGAGATCGTAGACTGAGCTTTAGAAGTACAAATGCAATTACTCGTTCATTATGTTTACTGATTCACATTCCGAACCTTGTAAAGATTAATTGAGTTTCCATTCGAAACAAGCGCTAATTTATTTGCATAGTTAATTATTTGTGCTAAGTTCAATTTTAGTTGACGGCAAACAGCACGTGATGTTTGGGGACCAGAGCCTGGTGTACCTAGATATTTGTTCTGGCTCGGCGCGACGTACGAGGGTGTAATACATCTTGCTTCTGAGACACTCCGAGACGCTCGCTCCGCCCGCGCTGCCATGAATATACATTAGTCATTACACAATTTACACTCATATTTTGCGAGGAACGCGATAACGTACGAGAAATTACCTTAACGGACCTCCGCTTGTACACTCAGGGAAAACGTAAACGTTTCAGCTATTTATTCTCCTAATTGATTCGCAAAGTAGCAAGATAAATATATTTAGCTAGTCCGATCTGTAAAGTCCGAAGTTACTTTTATGGCTTTGCCGTGTTGGAGGCTTTTTTCCTTCCACCTTTTTACTTAAAAGTTATAAAAACTTTTAACTAATTAAATTAATATTCGTAGACCGTTGATTAAGTAGCTCCGGAATGCTTTTAGCGTCAATGTAGCTAGGGAAATTTTTGAAAGGAAGAAATTATTTCTCTGAATATTTTGGGAAAATATTACTTTCAGTTTTGATTATTGCGGATATTTGAATAAGTAACGAGAGTGCCCCGGAAATTGCTAAAACAATCACAAAGGCTCAATTTGAAACTCTAATTTTTGCATGACAAAATATTAATTGTTCTTCCTGTGACGTTTATTGGACTCATCTTATATTGAAAACAACGTTGTCAGTTTCAGATAACTTTATCAGTTTTGTTTTTTTAGATACTGTATTCTGGTATATAAATGTAATAATTATCTACATAATTTGAAATATATCAAAATACATATAGTTTGTCGTACATTACGTCTGATTCCCACGGTATACTTTAAAAGATACTTTTGTTTCCCTTTAACCTTAACGTTCATTTGTGATTCTGTCATAGTTCACCAAAGTAACCCGCATACTAAAATACGCTAATAAATCCTACTTACTGGACATCAGAATTAGCTAAGTTGGCGAATCATGTTTGAGCTCCTAAGACAAAGTGAGCTCCTTAGGCATATGATTGCATTTATAGATAACTAGCTGTGCCCGTGGGCTTCGCTCCCTGTGTTAATTTTGGGATATAAAATCCATATCAAATTTAATCTAAATAGGTTCAGTGGTTGAAGCGTGACATGGTAACAAACAAACAAACAAATATACAAACTTACTTTCGCATTTATAATATTAGTAGGATGACGCGACTGAACACATTAAAAATATACTTAGAGACTAGAATTAGCTTAGTGGTTGAATCGTGATTGAAGTCTTACAAGTAAGCGACCTCCTCAGGCGTATGACCTGATACTACAAACGTATCTAGATAATAACGCGACTCGGTACCTGTACAATATACAGACTTACATCTCAATGTCATAATGACATGACGTTCGTTGTAAATAAGCTTGTAAGTGATCAACACTCTCTGTACTATTTTACAAAACCTACTAGATGCCAGAATTAGCTAAGTTGGCTTATCGTGTCTGAGCTCTTATGAGAACGACCACTTCAAGCTTATGCTGCTACGTCACTGCGGCACAGGCGACACAAGAAACTATTAAAATTTTAGATATTTTTTTATAAAATGAGATTTTAATCAGTTTATATTCTTTCATTGTAATGTTTATAAGCATAATACCAGTATTGCCGTTGCTTATTTAAATCACTAAACACTGTAAGGTTATATAAATTCATGCATGAAAATGGAATAGATTCAATTTCTCTTAAAACATGGAAAAAAAACGACGGGTTGCACTCTGGGAGTGCCGGCAGAAGTGAAAACTTGAATATTAACGTTGTGCATTTGTTACACACACGAACATTCGCGCAAGCGCCCTGCGCCGCCTAAACGAAACAGCAGGCGCAGGCATACATTTTCGCCGCGCCGTAGAAAGAGAGGGGGCTACTCCCTCTTCTACGCCGCGCCAGCTTTCTACTCTACATCCGTCTTACGAATTTTCGATCAGGTCACGTGTCCTGACGCGAGTTTAACATTTTTTACCCATTCCAAAAAAAGTGCACAACGCCGCTAAAGAAGTTTTCACTTCAAAAATTTGATTAAATCTAACTTGAGACACAGACATTATTAAAATGAGTTAACGGTTACTCACGTATAGAGTTGTGTCGCGAGCTTAGGTACTCTATACGGCTAGCGTCGTATACGTCTAGTCGGTGAGGTGTACGGACCTTTAGTCACATTCGCCCTGATGAAGACCTCCGGATGAGGTCAAAACATGTCGGCCAGTAGCTGACCCTATACGTGAGTAACCCGTTGACTCATTTTAATCCTACTTCCTACTATCCTATCCTACTAATATTATAAATGTGAAAGTGAGTTTGTGTATTCGTTTGTTTGTTACCACTTAACGCTTCAACAACTGTACCTATCTAGATGAAATTTGATATGGATATATTTTGATACCCAGTGAAGGACATAGAATAGTTTTTATCCCGAAATTCCCACGAGGAGCGAAGCCCACGGGCACAGTTAGTAAATAATAAAATGACTTGACGAACAACATTAGGCATATAGTAGATAATAAATTTTCTCAACATATGATACATGTATTAGCCCAGTATACACGTGTATCATAAATGTTATGATAACGTGAAGTTTGTGCGTGTCTGTCACTATTACGCCGCTTAAAACGGTAATATATAACAATTAACGTAAAACATCATGTGAATGCCGTTCGTGACGATGTTTACGTTTAATTCTTATTTTGTGTAAATTTTGATAAATTAATTTAAGTTGCCCTTACGTTAATTGTTTAGGGTGAAAATGATGAACAATCATCGAAATAACGTATTCATAATTTAATTTTTCAAAGTTACATATTTGCTTTGGAGTTGATATTTGCTTAAGTAGCCAGCTGACCTACAATATTTAATTAAACCGCAAAACAAGAATTTGTGTAGGTATACTAATAAGCCTATGTATGTTCGACGATTTAATTTTTAGGTTAATCACGAGTGCAATCAGGCCTGAGGTTGCGGAGTTAAGGGGTTGTAAGAAAAATCTTGAGTTCACAATTCAAGGAATACTAGTAACAAAGAAATTAACTAGATATTTATAGTTTCAATGAAGTAAGTAAATCTTTGATGTGAATTTTTTAGCAGATTTTTTGAAAGTATACTATGTGAGAACTACCAATTCGGCAACACTGTATCGCGACTGAATAACCGAAGTTCCAATGCACGCTCGTGAGAAACACTGAAGTTTAGTTTTAGCGACATCATTTTCTCACTTTCGTGATGTTATACCGCGTGTCAATGTAGTGTTGATGTATGCTTAAAGGGTAACTCAGGTCGCTATCAAAATAAATTGTCCGAAGGCAATTTTTTTTGGGGTCTCATAATTCTTTACTTAGCCTGTCGATATACTTAATGAGCTTTACATTATAAAGACATGTAAATATACCTGTACTTTTTAAATAAACTGCTACTGAGGTTTATTTATTTATTTAATTTTATTTAAACTTTATTTACCAAAACAATATGGTACAAAAGGCGGACTTAATGCTAATAGCATTCTCTACTTGTCAAAGGTTGTACGTACATACCTTACTGACCAGCGACAGTATGCAATACAGGTCGGCGACGGTCGCCGACAGGTGTCGCGGGTATACTAAATCGCTAGTCTGTAAGTAAGTATACTAAATTTATTTATCTTTATCTCTTATCATTCTTCCAGTCACTTCTCCAAAGTACTCTGTTTTACTTGCTATTTATTACATGTAGAGTTCTCATCTCAATTCTTTTTCATGTCAAGTTGTTGCTTTTTAAAAAGCCATATATTAGACTTCCCGACTTATAAGATAAATTTAACGAGTTTTAATATCTTTGTAAGTGCTATAAACGTCCAAAAGTATTTGCGAATAGTTTCTGAAGTCACTTTACCGATACAATATTGACACAGCTGGGCGTACTTTTATCAGCGGCTCCTCGGACTCCAGTGCTGTAATAAAGAAAATAGAGACGATTTTATTACGAACTCCTTCTGCATCAAAATAGCTTCACAATGGCGGGAATTTTATTGCAATGCCTAGTTTGTAGAAAAGAACAAAGAATCGGTTTACAATGATAAATGTACAAGTCGTTTTAAGAATGACAAATTACTGTATTGATAACAATAACAGTCTGAGTAGGTAATTAATGTTAACTATGGAAAATTTAAAACTTTATTTAGTTATTTATTTTTGTTTGGCTCTAAAACACTTTACCATTGAGGAACCTTGATAAAATGCTTCTATATTTTAAGTATTGTATCGTATTTACTTCAAGTAAGTACCTACTTACTATTTTTTTTACAATTATTGATCAAACATGAAAGTACCTCGAATATACCACAAGTACATTTATGAATTATACATGTTTTATCGCCAGCGTTATTGGGCCTAAATCTACTTACGCAGCTTTATTAGACGTTTCACTAAGCCGCCCTGTTTATTGTATATTAAGGCTTAAAGACGCATTAACAGAGCCATTATCACTTTTATTTGGCTATTAACTGTACATAGATAGGCGGAAGTGTCGCCAATAGGTTACTTTATCTGTAGGATCGCTTAAAGCAAGGCGGATGAGTCGGAATTGGCGACAGACACGAAACAGTGCTAGTTATTGCACATTAGGGGCGGCGCGGCTCCGTCGGGCCTTCCCGGCATTAACGCGCCCATTCTAACTTCCTCTGGGCCTCAGCGACTCCACGGGACCGGCTCCTGTACTTAAGAGTCTAATTAGCCGTAAATTGCATTCAAAATTGGGCTCTTGGTCGAGAATTGAGTTTTGAATGTCTAATTTTCAGAATAAAGGCAAATTCTAAGCCGATTTATGCGTCAATCTGTATTGTCGTGGAACAGTGAACGGTTGTTGCTATAGTCCGCTGTCAATACCCTATTCACATCAAATTAAATACAGCTAATTTGAATTTAGTTCCACATTAGAATAAAGACTAACGTTGATACTTAAAAAAAAACAGTTGTGTCTTCATAAAACACGATATTAATTAAAACAAAATATCCACGACAAAACTAAGAATAGGAAAAGAGAATGGTACCATGTGGTAATATGTCCAGTTGCAAATAAAATAGCGTATCAAGCTTTTTTTTCTAAAGGTGTAAATAAGGTGCTTGGATACGTGGACATGTTTAATTAGCTCAATTAAATTTATTTATTTAAAAAATAATGCAGAAGTTCCAACTACAGACTTATATACGCTGACATATAAACAATTAAATCTAGGTACCTAATGAGATGTAAGATACGCGACGTTGTTCTTGGCAAAAGAATTTTTTTAAATGTAGATGCCAATGACGATTTTACTTTTTTAACCTATTGGCTAAAATAGGTTCTAAAACCTTTGTATATTTTTTATGACCATTAACCTTCGTGCATGAAATATTATAGCCCTGTAGAGCATTTTAAAGAGTCAACAAAATACTTTTTGCATCAGCGCCTGCGGATAAAGTCACGGGCAAAAGCTCATCAGACATAAATTCACGTCTATTAAGATTCTTTGCCGTAGACATCATCCATCAAGATTCATTCAACTTCACTCAAGCGTAAAGCGTGATTGAATTACAAACATCTAAACTTTCCCATTTTTTAAATTACTGATATAAATTGTGATTTCGCACATAAATTTCCCGCAAAACTTTGGAAAATAAGAAGTTCCAGGTTGAAACGCGTTTACATGAGTCATATCAACTTCCTTCATACATACTCATTGGTAAGTAAAATTAATTTAACGTAGGGAAGGTACACTTATTGTAGAGATAGGTACACATCTAATCGTATGTAGGTATGTAGGAAGTAATGAAACTACGAATTATGTTTTTTGATTCAGTTCTTACTCTATTTTTTTTTTACTTGCTTATATATTTTTTGTATGGATACTTACGCGCTATACTTCGGAGATTTCCCAAAATTGAAAACGTAAATCAGAGATATAGGTAGAGAAACAGTTATGACTCACTTTAAAAAGGAAGATATAGCATTTTTGGCTCCCAGTCCAGCATAGAAGGCCAGCAGAATTTGTATAACTCTCATAATTGGGTTGAACAGAACAGTAAATTTTGTATTTCTGTATACTTGTTAGTTAATAACTAGCTTCCAATTTGGGAAGCAAATTTTAAACCAACTGGCTCTGCACTAATTGCAAGCCAAACAGGACCTAGTTACTCTAGTCGGTACATAAGGATAATCGCCCGGCAACGGCTCGACGGTAACACACGATCGGGTCAAAACAAAGAGGTTCAAATTAGGGTCTAACAGAATAGAGTCAACGTCTGGAATCTAACGCTGGTCGGACACTGCTTTCAATTGACATGCTGATACGTCGCTGTTTTGGTAGAAAAAGATATCACTGGAAAACCTGCAATGTATAGGTATACAAATTTATTTTTTTCGGTTCATTATCTGAATATAACAGTGCGGACCGAGCACTTATCTTAAATAAAAATGTAAAAAAAAAAGTTTAGTTAAAACAATTTCTAATTATTAGATTAATTTGGTCCAATCACGGGAAGAAGAGTGCTTACGCTCACCGTCCAATGAGCTCCATACTTAATTGGAGTACTATCATGCAGCAATTTTTCTCTATGTAAGGAGGTCAGGTCACGATTCCCTCTAATTGAGAAACGTGTGGTTTTAAAATAAGACGTATTTGATCATTTATGTGACACAAAGAACCATTAAAGTTGTAGAAGACTTACACAGTAAAAAAAATCTATGGCTATTATAGAAGACATGCATACAGGCATGTCAAAATGTTAAAAAAATATTAAAAGAAACTAAGTACTTATACCCTGTACGTTTTGTAATATCCCTTTATTAACTTTTGTCGATATCATTTCTATTGGGTATTGCTAAAATCTTTGAATCAAAGTGACCCCAATACAGCAGAAATACCTACTTACTAGCTTCTCTTTTACTAGACGGAATATCGGATGAAGTTGGCTTGCCAAGCATTATATATTTATGAGACTTTATAAATCAAATCAACGATACGTGACTGCGGCCAAGGACAGGGTAAAGCACCGAAGTTTCTATCCGACGCTAACAATTTAGTTTTGTGAGAGACAAATCTAAGTTGACGACAACTTAAGCAATTTGTAAACATGTGATGGCTTGTATACAATTACGTTAAGTAGTCACACAACAGAGAACCCAACGATATTTATTTTTCACAGAGAAAATCCTAAGGCTGACCCCACATTGGGCGTGGGCGGTTCTCGAGAATACGCACCAATTGTTTACTGAGATGATATATTTTTTCTTTTGATAATATTTCTGTAGGACCATTCTGTCAGTTAAGTCAGTTAAAGATAACCTTACTTGTTATAATCTATATTAATAGTGGTTCTGTAAGCTGTTTACCTCGCGAGTTACCCCGATCCGTTGAATTTTATCGGATAAAAAGTAGTTCAGAATAAAAAAGTTGCGTCTTAATTTTCAAAATGGCTGAAACCTAGTATAAAAGCACGGAATTTTGCACGTCTGTGCTGTCCTTAAATGACGTAAGAAGAGCTTTTTGGAAATTATACCGGGTTCGAAATGAGAAGTAAGCAATGTATTTAAATTTAATGACCTACGAGCTCAAGGTTCATAAGAAAATTTATTAAGTATAAAAAAACTCTAATGGGGTAAAATAACGTGTGAAAGTTTGTATGAAACTCAGCTAAAAACGGCTGAACAGCGGGAAAATCTGAGGACTGTTAAAAATATTATAAAGGCAAAAGTTTGTGAGTGTGTGTATGTTAGCCGTCTGGTTAAATAAGCCAGCTAACTAGCCGCCTAGGCCGTTCTGTAAAAGCCGAAATCCAATAAAGTCATTGAACGCAATGTTCTTAGGTCATATTATTACGCCTGTTTGCCACAGGGGTAGGCAGGGACTATAGATTTTTACTTGCTACGATCCTGAAAGACCTCTTTCGCTTCATCCGTGTCTGAGTACGTTCGTTAGCAATCTCAATAATGTGGGTGGGTAATTCCTGCGTAGCCTTTGAAGAGCCATGTACATTTCCAGTAAACACGCTAATGGCCGTTAAGAAGTTACTTGAAAATTGTTTATTTTTACGAACGATTTCCACACCGAAGCACGCTCCAGCGTAAACAAAACACAAAGGAAATTGTTTTTCGTCGCACAAAAAGAAAGTAAAACGCTTGAAAGTTGAGAGTTAATTTATTTCGAAGTTGTTTGCCAGTAATTTGTTGTGGCCGCGTCCTCTGGGAAGACCGCCGGCGCAGACTGTTCCCAACTTTTTCGTGTTGCGAAATTTGACTCGCCGCTTGTAAACTCGTGTCGGGTGGTCGCCGAGTGTTCTTGGCTGCCGTGGAACTACCTACAAGTGCTACCTTGGCACTCATTAGCGGAGCGTCTGTTCAAACACTAAAAGGAGATTTTGCAAGTAATCCTTTGCTTGCAAAAACACTGTTCTACTTAGGTATAGCAACACACAGATATTTTAAAGCAACTTATATTGTAAACTAACCTGTAACTGCGTCCTTCTTAATTAAACCAAAATGATTGAGTGTAAAACTAGAACAAAACCCATATATCTTACTTCTACCGCAGGTGTTTCAAGGACGACTGGAAATACTAGATCTTTCAAGTGTCACCGCTGTTTGTGGAAGCCGTTAGACACATGCCACATCCATATCATTCAGTATTTCATACAATTTGAGCTCTCGAATACTCCCAATAAGTTAATATCATTACTCACGAGCAAATCCCATTTAAGTTGCAACATTAATATTTTGAGGAAATAAAAGAAACCCGTCATTTCTCTGAATCTGAACTGACAAAGTAGCTCTGTGAATTAATTAACGTGAGAGCTTCCAGAAATGTACTCGAGACAAGTCTCAATCCAGTGCCGGTTTTGATTCTATTTACTTGCAGAGGGTTCTCTGCAAGTGCTGTGTGGGATAGGTCATCTGCAGCACAAAGTCTTGCGAAAATACTAATAACTGTAAAATTCAAAAAGTAAATTACTATGTTTACAGAATATTTTTATAATCAAATATAAATATCCGCATTTTTTGTTAATTGATATTGCAATAAAAATAAATGCAAAGTAGAAAGTAAGTAACGTCACATAAACGCTAAAAAGTAACATATACCATTAGAATAATGACAAAAAAACTTACATTAGTGTCAGACCTTTCAAGCTCATGAGAAACAATGGATTCACGTCATGCTTTTTCAAATCAAGGGTCTACTCATTAGGTTTTCTGTTAAAAAACAATATGTTAATAATCACGCGATCAACGACTATATCAAACACTATCCCGTGTCCCCCCTTTATGCCTGATACCCCAAGCGTGTCTCACAACAACGTTGCTGTTGTTGTGAGACACGTTGTTGCTCAATCTTAAACTGACAAACTCGTAGGTGTAATTAGCATACTGATATACGGGGATCATGTAGGGCAAGATACTTGTAATTTTCCTCTTTAATATTTCTCATTATTGATGAGAATTTATTTAAGGAAATCGTTGACCTAATGAGACTTGACACGTAGGTAGATTCTTCATGTACGAAGAAAAATTATTTCCAATTTTACATTACATAAGCTCATAATTAAGGATAAAAAGAATACATACATATTTCGTAAAAAAATCCCGGCTAAGTGCGTGTCGGCCTCGCGAAGTGTACGATTCCGTAGTTGCGAATGCAGACTATTTATTTTTTAAATAATTTAATTAAATGTAATAATTTTTATATTTAACCATAAGAAATAATGTAAAAAAGAAAACTAAAACTTAACCCACTAATTATTTTTAATCAATTACAATAAACAGCCATCTCGTTAGCACGGGAATTGCAATGACCAATCCAGTTAAAGAGATCGTTGAAGAAAATAATATATACTTTATTTACCGTGTCTACGCCTGCTGAAACATTTTCGAACCGATTTGACGCATAATTCGATCTCCGCACCATATCGCTACTCGTTCAGGGTCTGATGGAAATTTTATAAAAAGAATTCAATTACCTACAACACGAAAATCGATCAATTTTCTTTTTGTTTACAAATACGATTAAGCACACGGGTTCCGTACCTCAAAAGGTAAAAACGGTACCCTTATGGGAGCATTCAATTGTCTGTCTGCCGCCCTGTCACAGTGATTTGATATAAAACTACTGGACCGATAGAATTGAAACTTAGTACACATATGTAAGTCAGTGACATTAAGATGTGCGTATAACTTAAAAAATGATTTTCAATTATGCGGGTCGTAAATGAGACACAAAAAATATTCAAAAAAAAAACTTTTGTGATCTACATTGTTTGACATATCAAATAATAGGGCCTTTTATGAGAATTTTAAATGGTATTTATATTTTTTATAATTTTCTTAGATCGGTATTTATAAAGTTATTTATGAAAAAAGGCTAAAATAGGCGAAAATTTAACATTCTACCCCCCTACGAAACTACTAAATAGATTGAGTGAAAATTTGGTATAAATATGTAAGTCAATGAAGTGAGTAAAAGACGGGCGCATAACATAACGCAAAAGTCTTATGTATGGGGGGGGCATTAGACTGTACACACTCTAGTGGGCTATAGTCGTCCAATTGGACGCCTATAAACACATAATGGCGCAGAACTTACCAGAGAGCCTCTAAGTACCTAACATTGTCAAAGGAACGAAGTTAATTAGTGAAACTCATGGAAAATCAGTGTTATGGAAATTAAGTGTTTATAAGAAGAAATTAATTAGCATGGCAAAGACACCTCTTAAAGTAAGTTGGGTACCTAAAAGGGATTCCGAAACAAGATAGCTATTTATTCGCACCGCGAGCGTTAGTATTATAAATATGACCAATAAAGTACAATATCCTAATAAATTTATTTCTCTTTTCCTAAAGGCTGAGTGCCATATAATGCGTTAAGGCCACCTTTTGTTTCATTATGGTAAAAAATATATATTGAATAAATAAATAAAGGAAAACAAAATGTCCACAAGACAAATTACTTGGGTTTACAAAATAATTCGTGTCAATGTGCTCTTTTTTATGTTTAACTTGCTCTACATATTTTTAAACGAATTTGAAATTCATCATTTTTAAAAGTAAATAGCTTATATAAAAGCAAAGAAGCGAATACTTCATACAAAGGTATATATGAGATATACACTTACTTATGAACAATTATTACACATTATTTTACATTAGATAAAATACATAGCATTATTGTACTAAATATGTTCTTGCTGAGCGCAAAAGTAATTTTTTATGTTTATTTGAGATTTGTGAATATAAGTTTTTGTTTCAAATTTTGGTAAATGAAGAATTACAGTGAATAACTTGATCTTAAATAAGTAGTTTCTTACGTATATAGAAACTAAAGTACCTGGGCGACCGAGCTTTGCTCGGTTACATCTCAAACATTAACTTAATTTTTTTAAACTTGTCTAAAAACAATGCAAAATAAAAAATTATATATAAACTTAAACATAAAAAAAACAAAAGTAAGTCACCGAGTGGGATTCGAACCCGTAACACTCTTTCTAGTGGTCGGTATCCTTAACCGCTGAGCTAAAAAAAAGGCGGTCGGCGCGACGAAATTAGCGACCATATTCTGCGTGGAAAGAAAAACGCATGAAAACTCGAAAACACGCGTTTTTCCAAACATAAAACTAATCTAGATCGATTGTTTACCCCCGAAAACCCCCATATACAAATTTTAAGCGAAATCGTTAGAGCCGTTTTCGAGATCACAGAAATTTATAAATAAATAAATAAATATAAATATATATGTATATATATATATATATACAAGAATTGCTCGTTTAAAGGTATAAGATTTCAATGTATTTTTGTATACAACATATTATTTATAAGTTTTTACCAATATAAACTATGTGTCTATAATATTATTTGAAAAATTTGTTATATAGCAAATCTATTCTACGAACAATGAAAAAATAAACCACTATAAGTACATAATAACTTAATCATTAAATGTACAAGAGAATGAGCAATTATTTGATTTTGGGATAGCGTTACACGTATTATTTTAATAAAGGCCGAGCGCAAGCTCTGTATGCTAGTTCACTGTGCTCAAATTGAAGAAAAGACAGAGAAACACCTTTCATCTTTGTAGTAATCTAGTAAGGCACGATATGGTGCAGGAAACGATATATCAGCGTCTTAATTTGACGCAGGTAGCATTAATTTGACACTTGATTAGTTACTTACTTGTAATTTTTTTCAGAGGTGTATTCGACAATGCGTGATGTTGTAGTACTTCTATGCTCTCGAAATTTTTTATATAAAGTCCCTGATCTTTCCTTGGAAACACCTTCCCTAAGTATTAATTGTTTTGTTTTTTGTGTGTCCAAGCGGCCAGCACATGTGTCAGATTTTTCAGGCTAAATCATCTGTCAATATTATGCCTCTGACATAACTTGACGACTGCCATACAATGAAAGAAGCCGGGAGGCCGGGACCAACGACTTATACGTGCCTTATCAAATACAGAGGAGCTCGAGAAAAAATGTATGCCACTTGTGGTCACCCATCCAAGTGCGGTCTACGACCGGGGTCACTTTACTCGCGAAAGCGCTAGCAATGCGCACTCCCGCTGGGCCACGGAGCTCCTCGTTTTAAGTATTTATTTAAAAGAACAGTTAGATACAATATCTAATCTGGAATGACGCGTACATACATAGGTGACATTTCTGTTACTCTTTATAGTTTGCGGTGCACCTGCTTTAATTTAATATTATACGTTAGTGAGGGCAAGGTTTGGGTAAGTTAATATTCGTGAACTTTGTTTCCAGTTATACAAATATAACACAAATCTACGTGAAATTAAATTAAACAGAGAATGGGTGGTGTGGACTTAACGCTAAGTACTGTTCAAAGTAGCATGGTACACCAGACGGTTTTATTAGTAAACGTTATACTTTAGATTTATAAAATTTTTAAATAACTGTGGTAATTTGGTCTATATTTATTAGAAAAAGGGTTTTTACAGTTAATTTTTGAATAAAGCCAAGTGACTGAAACAAAATCATTTTATTAGAAATAAACAAAGAAATACTTCAAAAGTTTAATTAAGTTAAAATTACTACATGAAACCAACACCAGAAAACTGTAACATGCAAAGTAAAACATCAAATTTGCTGAAAGTTCAAACGTAGACGTAAACACTACAAACTTGCCTAGAATTTCTATAAATAAACCAGGAGCAGAGACAAGACATTCCTGCGAAACACTCGGCGCTCGTCACGTGTATTGTAAAATGTTATTCGTGAATAATGTGACGCCGCTCCACGGTGCCCGTGAGTTTGACCCACCTCGTAAATATTCAGGGCCCAGGCCTGTGACGTGTTCTATACATCAAAGTCGTGTCGGCTCCCATACACGACCTACCGCTCATTTCGATATTATCTTCTTCGCAAAACGGACTATTCGCAATAGAACCTGCTTTGCATCTTTATATTTAGCTTTTAATTAAAAAAAATATTTACTCATATTGCTCAGAATATATGCACACGATTTCTTTTCATATCGTTAGTTCACCTATTTTTCAGCGCGAGTCAACATTCAAACACGCTAATTATTCTATCGTTATATAAAAAAAAATATCAATAAATATAAATTTATACGAAAAAACACACAGATTAAGATAGCTCCAAAGTAAGTTCGAGACTTACACGATACTATATTTTCAAAGACATATTTACATAAACAGCTCTGGCTAAGTATGGCTCTGGTAGTAGAGAGGGTCGTGCTTCTGCAGTGGAGACAAAAAGTCCTGCTGATGATGATGTTGACATATATAAATGAAGTATATAATAGTACTTCATTTATATTTGGCGAAATTGCCTTTCAAAATATTTTCTTAAAACATTAATAATTTATGAAATTGAAAAAAATATTTATGTAAAAATGACTTATACTCGCGACTAACTCTACAAACGAAGTTTAAGAAGTCATATTGAGAAAACATCCTTTCTGAGTAGCAACCTACGTACATCCTTACGTGTCACACGCCTCTCGAAATTTCGTCATGTTTAACCCGTCACGTCACTAAAATAAATTAAAAATCTAGGACAAAGATGAACCGGATATTAAATGAGTGCGGGTTGATGTAATTTTGTGTAGCGTCTGCTCTGCTAGTTCGCACGCTCCTCTGAGCTCAACATTTGATTTGCTCATTGTTCCGGCTCAGTTTCGTTTCCGGACAACAGACTCGAACGGAAAGTAAACAAATAAAACAATGGCATCAAATGTTTCAATTGCGGATTCATTATGTGTGATAACAATAACTACTTAGTTCACATGAACATCCCATATTGTTTTAGGGGTGGGAAATGCCGGCCTCATTGTTCTCGATATTTATTCAAAGTCAATGTTATCTTTGAATTTAAATAACAATTAAGTAACTTCAATAAAACTGTTCTGTGTACACACCCATGCTTAAGCAGGCATTTAAATTCCAACCGTGTGGTTTCGGTTAGCTGATTTTCGCGAACGCCGCGGGCTATTGAAATGCCGACAAACGAAAGAAATTAAAGATTAAAACGTCAAGATTCCTTTATATTTGTAAAAGTTCTTATATTTGAATAGAAAATATTTTTCTCCTTTTTGAGTAAAAACTCCTTTAAAAATATATCTAATAAGGGTAAGGCCAAATATGTACCTAGGAAAACAGTGAATGATGTACATAGGTACATTAGAGAATCCATGTATAAGAATATATATATATATATATATATATATATATATATATATATATATATATATAAACAGACGTTTGGGCACTACGTAGATCCAGCAGTAGTCCTGAACTTTGTTGATTCCACCTTTGGCGGCCGATAACTTGGCTCCCTTCGCATATTCTTCGAGCGGTGTGGCAACGTCGCAATCTAGTAATGGATTCTGTCCAACATATTCGTAAAAATAAAGTTCTACTCGTCATTTTTTGTATTCAACCTCCGAGAAAACTTGGATCCGTAACGGTTATTTTTTTGCGAACTAATTCGCACTTGCTGCGTCCCCATTTTATTCAAAACCCATGCTTGTGTTGTTCCGTTTTATATATATATCATATGTTTTTGTATGAACTCTTTGGTACTTTCTGCCTCCGATTTTACTCAAAACCAATACGTATGTTGTTCCATTTTATATATATATAGTGATTGACGGTGAGTTAAGCCATAGCTGAAATTTGAATGCTTGGTTTGATCCAGCAGATTTTATATTCACTAAACTTGTGCGTTTTAAGCTCCTATATACTTTTATGAACTCATCGATACTTTCTAGCTCCGAATTTTATTTAAAACCAATGCTTGTGTGGTTCCATTTCGTATATATTTAATATAACGGTTAGCTTAGGCATGGCAATATATATTTTTAAATCTTATGCCTTGTAAGCTCCAAAAGTGTTGCCAACTTTGAAACCTATTGGGTAATTGTTAAAAAACTACAGTAATTTTTTTTTTTTTTCAAATTTTATGAAGTATTTTAGTATTACCTTGCTTTTTAATGCAAGTAATAAGTCTAAAAAGTCATAACAATAATAAAAACTCATATTTTTATACTGAATATGATAACCTTATTGTTTTGCATTATTTATACATCTAAACATGTTTATGACTTAATGCACACAAAGAAACTTGCTATCTTGCCTTACGCTCTTGCGTAATGGTACTAATGGTATATAGTACGATTGAAAAAGTACTTTTCAACAAAAGCAATTATGCAAATAATTTTAAACACAACATACAAGCCTACCAATTTCTTTAGAGTCAGTAAATTCCAAATTCAGAAGTCCAGACGCTTTGTTTACGAAATATAATTGCATTTCGAGTTTAGCGGAGTGCTTCACCTCCATTTCAGATCTCTACAAAGTGCCAGCGAGACGTAATGATTGACTATGATTTTTTTTTCATCCAGATGCCAGATCCAGATTTTGGACATTAAAAAAATCAAATTCGGATTACGCCCAAAAAATATAGATTTACAGCCAAATCGCAAGCAGTTAGTAACTTTCGGCAGCAATCTTTGATTTCTAAAAATTAAAAAGAAACACTTGGTGTGGATGACTTGGGGTTTGCCCTCGCCACGCAGTTCGCCCTGTGGGCTTACATCACTTGACCTGTGATGTGGCCTCGTGAAAATTGCTTAGGGGGAGCGGTAACAAACAGTAGAAGAAGGGGAATGGCTTGGGCTTCAGTACGACATGGCTACGTTGAGTAGCTTGGTGGTGGCATTTGTATGGAGGATGAATATTTTTTTGAAACTTGAAAAGAAAATACCGGCTCTGATGAGATTGACATCGTTTAGATATGGAGCCCTAATTCTATTATGAATATGAAAAATAAACGCACACAACGATATTTAAATTATGCAATACATATAATAGTAAAAAAATTGTCTGTATATTGACTAAATTTCCAAAAAGAAACAACAAGCAGATAGATACACAGTGAAAGAGTAAAATTTTAAAGAGAATGTCTCTGTTTGTTTGTCCTTTTTGTACACACTAATCTCCGGAAATTCTGGATAGATTTGAATGAAACTTTATTGGTATAAATCTGGGCAACATACAGGGTATAATTGATTTCGGTAAATGCAACACCTGATGCAGAACTATAAATTTTCAGCTAAACTATGAGAAATAATAAAATGACGCCACAGCAAAAGTTGTTTAGTCTGATAAGCATTTTTGTGCACGCGAACGAAGTCACAGGCATTAATTAGTATAAATACAAATAAATACATCATTAAAAGAATTAAAAATTCTTAGGACAGTTGAGTGACTAATCTATGTTCAAATCTAATGCACAGGGAATTAGGACGAAGGTTGTAAATCATAAAATGGTAGTCTTGTGGGAAGTGTGCATAGTTTGGGTGTGCATTCTTTTACAGACAAAAGTTTTATAGATTTTCGTTATACGGAATATTTATTCCATACTCACAATATTTATTATGAAGAATTTTAAAGTAACAAAACAATTTTTTTTACAAATAACATTAATTTTTTCGATGTTAATAATATCATAATATCAAATCAAATTTTTTCAATTCTCAATATATTTAGTCTTCTTTTATACTTATATTGTTATATAACTTCGCTCTAGATCGGTCATTTTGAAAATCTTTGGGAGAGGCCTATGTCCAGTAGTAGACGTTGTGCGGCTGAAATGGATGGATAGATGGGTGGATGTTATATAACTTAACCTACACTCCACGACAAAGTTGATTTTGTGTCTGTGTTAATTTCGTCCTAAGCTTGAGTCGTTCGCTCGCTCGTGTGTTGGTCACAGGAAACCTAACAAACTTAACCCACAACCTACGACAAAGTTGTTTGTGTTTGTGTTACTTTCGCCCTAAGCTTCAGTCGCTCGCTCGTGTGTTGGTCACAGGAAACCTAATGAACCTAACCTACAATCCGCAACAAAGTTGTTTTTGTGTCTGTGTTACTTTCGGCTTAAGCTTAAATTGTTCGCTTTTAATACATAAATATAAAACAATTTAAAATATAAAAAGCTTATTCGAAATGGTTTCCATTGGCTGCAATACAGCCCTTTACACGTTGAGGTCAGTTACCAATAGAAGCATGCACTCTTTCCATGGGAAAATTCTTCACTGCCAATATTATGGATTGTTTTGGGGACTCCAAATTATCATGGCGTTTAGAGCAAGCCGTACTCTCTAAAACTGACCATAAAACATAATCCAGCGGATTAAGATTGGGATTAGACGACGGCCAGTTTTCAGCTCTGATGAAGTCGGAAACGTTTGATTCCAACTAAGACTGCGTTGACCGAGCTTTGTGACCCGGTGCCGAGTCTTGCTGGAAGAAGCATTCTTGGTTATTGAACATCGTGTTGTTAAGGGGCTTAAATACCTTCTCAAGAATGGTATCTTGATACACTTATGCCGATGTTTCGATACGTTTTTCACAAAAGCATGGCTCAGTCACTCCGTCATAGCTAACACCCCACCAAACCATCACTAAAGTCGGCTAATGCCACGCTGCACTCTGTCGACTTATTGGGAAGCTTTCTTAGAGCTTGGGGCATAAATACCTACAGTCATTTTATTTGTTAAAATGTTGCTCAATGGTAAAAAAATGGTCATCCGTAAACAATTTTTTCTGCGACCACCCATTGCGTACCGCTTCAGTAGATTTTTCGATTTTACTACTCTATTCTTTTTTAAATTATCAGTTGTAAAATTACCAGTTCGTCTTTTATAGGCAGCAAGTCCTAAGTTATGTTTTAAAATAAGCGACATGGTTCTAGGTGCTATCTTCATCTCCTGTGTTAAAATCTTTTGCTTTCGGACAGGATTTCTTCGAATTCTTTCCCTTACTGCTTTGACCACCTTTTTCATATGAACACTACGTGGACGGCCAGATCTTTTACTGTCACAAAGAGGAGGTCTCATTGTACCTATTATAGTCCGGTACCACAGAATTAATAATAGTGTTACATACAGAACCGAAACTCGCACCGTCCCCCGCAATCTGGTGTCCCCGCAACCTTTCCCCTGTTATTGGGACATGTAAGAGCCAGAAAAACAGGGTTATTGGTAGTCGCAAGTTGACATTACGCGAGTCACTTAGGATTATTGAATTATAATGGTGAGAAACTGCGCACATTATCGTTGTTTATCCACGGATAACAATAAAAAACGTAAATTTTAAAATCATAATCATAATCATATTTATTCATAAAAAGTATTTACACGTCATACAAAAATAAAATTGAATAATAAAATAAAATAAATTAAACATACAAATAAATATATTACGCATACACATACATAACTAATAATAATCATATAATTACAGAATAATCGAATGAAAATTAACATATCAAATTGGAATTATAAGCGACATTCATAAAATTCTTCTATACTGTAGAATGTACGCTCAAGAAGCCACTTTTTTAGCTTGACTTTAAAGCTTGTCAATGTAGTCGCCTGTTTTATATCAGGTGGCAACTTATTAAAGACAGACGGCCCCATTACATGAGTCAGTCTGTCAGTCTTAGCTAGTCTGTGTGGTATCAGGTGCAGTCGGTCAACATCGCGGAGCGCAATGTCGTGCACATCTCTCGGTCTTTGGTACACGTGTTGGTTACTAAAGACATATGTGGCTACCTGTAAGATGAAAAGGGATGGCAGCGTGAGGATTCCAAGGGTTTAAAAGTATGGTCTGACGGTGGTTCGCCCTGATACGTGGACTATCGCGCGGACTGCTCGCTTTTGCATACGAAACGCTCGTTGCCATTCCGCGGCGCACCCCCAGACCTCTAGGCCATACTGCAGGACAGACTGCACTATCGCAAAGTAGGTAGACCTCACCACCTCTCTAGGTACCACATCCGATAGTCGTCTGAGCGCGAAGCTAGTGCTTGCCAATTTACCGCACACTTTATCAACCTGTGTTTCCCAGGTAAGGGCACTATCCAGTTGTATTCCCAAGAAGGTAATGTCATCCACCTGTTCAATAGTTGTTCCTTGTATAGCAACAGATAATCGTATAGATTTCCGAGTGGTGAAAACAGGTAAGCAAAGCAACAAATTCTGTGGTAGCGACCCTGATTGTTCAACTCACACATTTGACGTGTGCACGGACGGATTGTTTCGTTTGTAGTAGTACTAGGTATTTATGCTGCTCCGTTTCTATGAAGTGTCATACCTGTGTCGGTACACAAACATTTGACTAATACCAAGCGTATGGAGAATTTTAAAAACTGCATTTGGCTCAAACCTACTTTGTGTAATGCAATCACAGCGATTCGGTTCTCTATATCACGCAAAATATTGTTCAATATATTAGCGCCAAAAGAAGAAAAGACAATGAAAAATCATATAAAAGTAACGGATTCCAAATTCAAATGTAATATTTTTTTTATTTTTAATGGTAACGAGCTTTTTTGTCCACGAAAACGAGGTCAAAGGCATCAGATAGTCACAAATTAACACGTCTTTCAAAAAATGTAAACACTTCTTAGGACAGTTGAGTGGCTAATCTATATTCAAATCTAAAGCACAGGAATTAAATAGGAAGGTTGTAAATCATAAAATGGTAGTCTCGCGGGAAGTGCGCAGTTTCGTAGCGTGTGCGCCTTCGTCATCGACTAATTGTATTTCAAATTTGAACTTAATTATCGAACCTTGCTAATGTAATTGATACATTTAGTCTCGGCTCAAAAGATAGTGAAAAAATAATATCGAAAAATGAAATTAGTTTGGCAAGTTTGTGTCATGCCATTATTAATATTTTTACTGGAGTTTGGCAGTAAACAAGCGAGAAAATCGTTTGGCATGGAAATTAGTCGCAAACTAGACTTTATTCTTTTTACGTAATCGATACTAGAAGATAAACTCATTGATACCATTTTTCAGAATTACTTCTTAATACAAAACAACGTTAATAAAATAAAAAACATTGCCCGTGAAAGGTTATGCAATCTTTAAGAAGGTTATATGTATTTTTTTGTTTTTAGTTACTAACTTGCAATGTATCAGATATCTACGTACGAATATTGGTTTGGGTCAAATCTTGTAGCTCAATTTCCAACCAGCTATTCTCAATCGATTTCGCTCAAATTTTGCATACTTGTCAATACAATATTATGAAGTTAATGAGCTGTTCTGATGATGGAACCGGGAGGTATTCACTAGGACTGAGTTATAAAACAATATAACCTCATGGAGCAGGACTCGTTTGAATTGTCTTAATGCGCACATTAGTGCAGACGATGCCAAGGGTCTGATCTCGGAGGACGGAAGGTGGTCGATGCAATTCAGTAATTAAACGACGCAACTCCATCGAGTTTCGGCTTATTTCATTCGTTTCAATAAGTAGTTTGGCCTCAGAATAAAAAACTTATCACACAAGGAAACTGTTTAACATAGCAATTCTAACGGAGCATTTGCACCGTCCTTTCGATACTTTACAGATTTACGTAATGATCATAATCGATTACGCAACTTACATTATAAATGTATTAGATTAGTTGATTTTATACCTTGGCAGAGGGAAACACGCAGGTAAGCCTTATCTGTAATAAATGATCTAAGGGCTATGTTATTTTATTTACTGAGGGTTGTTGAATTCGTTCCGGTTCCATCATCAGAACGGCTCATTTACTCCATAAGCATTGGATAAGTGTTGCCGCTCGATAGTCCACTATTGACAGTCAATTGACTCACTATCGGTATTTTTAATAAAACCGACAGTGAGTCTTGAGATACTTTTGATTGTTTATCGATACTGCTGATAGTATCGATACTATCGATTCTGATGACGAACAAACTATCGATAGTATTGCTTTTAATAATACATAAACTATCGATACTATCGATATTACAAAAAATATCGATAGTGTCGATATTTTATGAAACGCATACTATCGATACTCATGATAGTTTGATTTTCGTCGGATCGATACTATAAATACCAATTATGGTATTGTTGGTTATCAATAGTATTGCTCTAAAACAGATATCCATACTGATAAACCACTGTCGATAGTTTGTCATTTTTCAATTGAAAAATGATATTTATTGTTTGGCAACACTACATTGATTGCATAAACATTGCAAGTTAAACAGAAGCTTGTAATAATATTATTACTAGCAGATTGTAGCCAATGAGGTCAACGGTGCTCTCTGATTGGTTGATTTGAATCGGAAGTAACAGTGTTGAATGCCAAAAAGGTGGATTTGTATAAAATTGACGTAATTATTATTATTACTCTCGTTGACACTTTTGGCTCCAGTCGGAACAACATGCGCATGGCTGACTAGCATTGGATCTAGAAAAGGCACCCGGAGCCAACTATGTAAACGGAACCAACAAATACTAGTCGTACGGCACGATGGATCTGCAAAGTGGCCACGGGTATATCTATATATATATATATATATATATATATATATATATAGGTACATATAGGTACATTAGAGAATCCAGGTGTATATATATATATATATATGTAGGCAAGATATCTCCTGCAAAGTTAAAGTTACAAGGGATCTCTATGGCAGTAAGGGTCATGTTCATAGAATGTTAATTAAAAAGTCTCCCTCATTTTTCCCTTAAAAAATATCGGCCATAATATAGGTTGAGATATTTTTTTTTAATTTATCGCAGATTTTAGAAGCCGATCGAGGGAAGGGGTGAAAATGCCAATCATGTCAATATCGCAGATGCCTCTAGTATCCCATCACTTTTTTTCATTCCGTTTTCCACGTCATCGCCCACCATCAGGCTAAAAGTGGCCTTTGCATCTTGCGGGCCTTGGGTCTGTGTGCTTAGAGCCGTAAGACCCAAAATGCTCTGTCTACCCCATTAGAGATAAAGATGTGATGAATGTATCAAACGCTAAATTAATCTTTTTTTAGGATTCCGTACCCAAAGGATAAAAACGGGACCCTATTACTAAGACTTCGCTGTCTGTCCGGCTGTCCGTCTGTCTGTCACCAGGCTGTATCTCAAGAACCGCTATAGATAGACAGTTAAAATTTTTACAAATTATGTATTTCTGTTCCCGCTATAATAACAAATACTAAAAACAAAATAAAATAAATATTTAAGGGGGCTCCCATACAACAAACGCGATTTTTTTGCTCGATATCAATAATGGCAACAGGTAGGCACTTGAAATATTCACAAAATACTCAGTTGTATTTTTATTTTAATAATAAATAATAAAAAAAATAGGGGCTCTCATACAAAAAATTTAATTTCTAATATAGATAATGGTACGGAACCCTTCGTGCGCAAGTCTGACTCGCACTTGCCCGGTTATTTTAATCTTTAATTAACTAGACTTGTCGTACATCTATGGGCAGCTTTAGAGTTGCGATTATTTGATAATGATCTGGGATGCCAACAGTTAAAAACTGTTTAGAGACCCAATACTACACAAAGGAAATGTCCTGGCATTACACGGGTACATGATGGTATAAATTATGCATAAAATAATACATTATAGCAATTTACTAGACTATAATTAAATGATAACCTATATCGTGATCAATAAATTTTAAAACTAAGGCCTTATTGGTGGAGTATTTTCTATGTCTACCTATTTTTAGCTTAATCCTTGCCCTGAATCTTATGTATTTTTAATGAATTACTAATGTTTGACCAAAAATTGATTGACAAATGGTCATTTGACAAACAACGTTTCACCAAATGTTCATTTGGCAAACGATACATTTGACAAAATATCATCTTACAAAAACTCACTTAGCAAATGATCCATTAGCAAACACTACACTTGTTAAATAATAAAATGTCAACTGACTTTTTATCATTTCACCAAGTACCTAATATGTTTCACAAATTAAGTATTTGTCTAAAAGTCATTTAACAAAATGTTATTTCATAAAAAGTACTTCATTTTTCAAACATCACGATTTAGTGGTTCTCTATTTTGTCTCATAAATTTAATATCCATAATTTAAGATCTCATAATATTTTTTTCCATAATAATCATATGTCCGAATGATGCCTAGCCCTACCCTCCACGGCAAAGTGGTTGTTGTGTCTGTGTTACTTTTGCCCTAAGCTTGAGTCGCTCGCTCGCTCGTGTCTTGGTCACAGGAAACCTAACGAACCTAACCTACACTCCACTCCACGGCAAAGTGGTTTTTGTGTCTGTGTTACTTTCGCCCTAAGCTTGAGTCGCTCGCTCGTGTCTTGGTCACAGGAAACCTAACGAACCTAACCTACACTCCACGGAAAAGTAGTTTTTGTGTCTTTGTTACTTTCTCCCTAAGCTTGAGTCGCTCGCTCTTGGCTTGACCCAAACCATATTTATTAATAGATTTATTAATAAACGAAACACTTGTAAAATAATACATTTTATCAAATGTTTTTAGACCAATAGTAGTTTTGTCTGATAACTCGCTAGTTGCTAAATGTTCATTTGTTAAATAATTATTTGTATAATGTAAATTTAAGCTTTGATCATTTGGAAAAGTGACTCGTTTGTAAAATGATTAGTAGTAAAATGATCAATTGGCGAAACCATTTCTTTGCCAAACGTTGTTTGTCAAGTGTAATTTTGTTAAATGACTTTTAGTCAAACAACAGGACCCCATTTTTAATGTTTTTTGTAATTCCATGAATGCCTGAAAGATGACGTTTTGTATCAATGTAGTTAACTACATAGGTATATATATATATATATATATATATATATCAATCTTTGTATGAATATAAAATTTAGATAAGCTTCTTGTACTAAATTTCTTAAAAAAATATATTTTCTTATCTTCAAGGAAAATTGACTGTTAATATTTCCTACCTCAGATTTTTCGAGAGGCTAAAGTTGGTAATAGGAAATTCATAATGCATTTGATAGACTCCAAGTTTGAGAGTTTCTTAGAGAATCTCCTTTATAAAGTTTCAACTTTGGCACTAAATAAGGTGCTACTAGGTAGATATTGTTTGAAGTCTCTGTGAAAATAGAGTTCCCAAATTATCTTTTGATGAAAGTTTCATTTTCAATAATATTACGGCATAGTAAATATCAAAAAGCATTTTATCTGGCATTAAACGTAAGAGCAAACTGTATCCTAAATTTTTTAATAATAAATAAATATATAAGGACAAATTACACAGATTGAGCTGAGTCCCTTCGAAGTTTTAAGTTCGACACTTGTGTTATAGGACACTAACTTAAAGATACTATATTTTATAACAAATATTATATAGATAAACATTCAAGACCCAGGACAATTTGAAAAAGGCCTTTTTTCAATTTGCCCTGATCGTGGATCAAACCCGGTACCACTGGGTGGCAGACTAGCATGGTGTTCACGGAGGTCGTCAATAATATAGGTTACCCGTAATATAATTTAATATTTTAGTTTTAATGATACAAAATTGATTAAGCAAATAAATTGAGGTATCTCACTTAGAATAAAGTACCTATTCCTATTCTAGTTAATCTTTAAGGACGAAATTATTTTTCGAATTGAATATTTCATTCAAATAACCATAATCCCGCAAGTCCAATGTGAGGCATTCCAAAATTCAATGAGGGTCTTTTAACGAAATGATAATAGTTATAACCAGGCAGAAGGTTTTAAGGTCAGTAAAATGGACGAGCGTTGCTGGTGACAGCTACCCGGATTATCTGAAAAGGATTATAAAGATTACGTAAAAAGGAAATTGTGCAAAGGATATGAAATTAAATAGTGGCTTCTGGTAGTTGATAGCAATCTTGACATGCGACTCGGCTAGAAATAACCCAGTTAGCACTTCACGCCAGCCAGCGGCCTACATTACAATTTTAAACTGTGTAAATTATTTTAAAACTTTGTACGGGATATATAAATCTTTTAAGTAATAGATTAGCAAATATCTGACAGACGCTTTGATAAAAACATCTGCGCAGTTAACTTTCTTTTTTCTCTCCGAATCCTTCATTCATGTATTGTTTGTCATAACTTTTTTTTATTTTATTATATCCATAGATTGACATACTTATTGTTTTTTCTAATGCTTTAGTCATCATTTTCATTATCTAAAGTTTTAAGCCATAATTTTGAGTCTCATGATGAAATATGATAGAAACTATAGTATAGGTTAAGGTACCCCTAAGCTGCGAACATGTTTATTCTCTATTAGTCTATAGTTTCATTTATATTTGAATGATATTATGATACACGTGTGTTAAAACGACTACGTGATCTTAACAATAGGGGTGACGACAGGGTCCAAAAAGTATGATTGTAATTAGTCCGTCTTTTAGATTATGCATGAAGAATGGACGCGTATTCTTCAGTTTACCAAAAAAGTAAAAATACACAAAGATACGGAGCATCAAAGTTCCGGAGTGGGGGCTTGCGACGTCACACTTAAGTAAAAATGTATCTTTGTCATTTTTGGTTTCTCAGAGAAAAGAAAAAATACGTGTCCAATTTTTTTCAAATAATCTAACCGATGGACCAAATATAATTTTCCATTCGCCATGCCTATTGTTTATAATGGGCGGACTTAGCGCTAACATCGTTCTTGATGTAGGGGACAGAGAACGGGCAATGGCGACTTCTTTGCATAGACTTGTGTGCAGTGAGTGGCTCTTAACCTTTTAGGGACGATTTTTTTTTGTCTTTATTTTCTTCGGCTACTATTGTGTAAACTAATATCAATTTTTAATGAAATTAAAGGGAAAGGGTGGAGGGTGAAACAGAAGTTAAACTTCCTTTTTCTGGAAACTATATTATAGTACGCCGTGCGGTATATTCATTTAAGATGGCTTCTAGGGTCACTTCGGGTGTTTCGACTTACGTCCACCGACCACCGGTTAAGAACCCCTCTACTACGATTATCAATCCATCTGCCCATGATTATGGGTAATTCTCCCTTTTTGGGAGGGGTGTTTAGTTAAGCAGCTGTACTAGACTAAGAATTTATTGTTATCTCCCGTTTGAGAGAAATAAAATATGTAATTCTTTTTTATCGAAAATAGTTACAGTAAAACAAAAAGTAATTTAATCATATATAGGACTACTCATAGCTTCGTGAACAAATGTTACATAGTAAACAAGAAAGCTAAAGCTAGAGCTAGATCTGAGACATTAATCTTCTGAACGTTCTTGGATGTTAAAAAGGCGAAATGCATTTTCGTTTTCGTACCTGACCACATGCGGCTCGCTCCCGGGGCGATAACTTTCGGTGGATTCAATCAAATCAGTTAAATGTAGCTGTAAATTGGGCAGTTCCACTTGAGTGATATTGAGTAATGGTCGCCGCTCCGATATTGATGGCCAGGCCGGCGACGCGAGCCGTATCTCTCCACTGACGTGTTAATTTGTCAAAACCCGACGTCATAAAGAAAAAGTTAGGAAATTCACACGTTCGCCACTGATGACTCCATTCTGGTAACGACCTATCGATTGAACGCACGCGTGTTATTATTTCGAAAGATTCGCGAAGATCCGAAACTTTATTGTCGCCCCTTTACCGCGAAAGTTGGGTCCCAAGACAGCTTTAGCGTGATGCCAGTGCAAAGTGACAATGTATGTACCTCTACTGTGTATATTGTGGTGGGGTTAAAGCAGAAAAGTGTTTAGTGAAATATACGTTTCGATGATATATAATGTAAGCGACCGAAATAAGGATTTGTGTTTTCTTAACTCGCCTAAAAGCTAAAGATAACAGGTCACGCGCGCACGTCTGTCGTTACCCTCCGCTCTTACATTTTATTACGGCCCATTACCTGGGATTAAGTCTGTATGCATCGTGAGGATTCTGTTTCATGTCACCAACTCCGGCACTAATGTCACACTCCACTTATGACAGTCGACTCCCTCGAGTGTGTCATTTTAAAATAAGTACGGAACCCCGCATGACCTTGCGAAATCATAAAGCCCGGAATCCATTACCATCTCATTAACTCGACCATAACCGGAAAGATAAAAGTACATGCGCGTTTCCTGCGTATGTTTTTGTTGATAGCAACATTGGCGACGCCGAGCTTATGGAAGCGGAATATGAAAACACTTGCAAATTACTTTATTATAATTAATTATATTAAAATGTCTACCGCAAATGAACCCGAACTGGTAAATTTTAAATGAGATACGTATAAAGTTGTTTGGCCGAAAATTGGGAACGGAAATCGCTCAGCCCTTAAATTAAATATACAGTTCCGAAGTCTAATGTAATAAGTACGATTTTAGGGGCTACCTGAATTTTTCGAGGATCAGTGCTGCCACCATTTGAAATAAATCATTAGTAAGGAAACAGAGATAACATTTCAAATTGTGTCTATACCAAGCCCTACATAACCCTTTGAACTATTTTAAGACTACTATTTAAAATTTAAAGTGAGAATGTGGAGCTTTTCTACGCACAATTGCGAAAAACGGCCATTTTTAGCAAATGTGCGAAGAAAAGCTTCACGTTCTCAGTTTAAACTGTAAACTATAGTTCATAAAATAGTTTGAAGGGTTATTATCAAGGGCTTGGTCAAGACACAATTTAAAATGATAACTCCGTTTTCTCTCAAATGATTTATTTAAAATGGGAGCAGCACTGGAGCCCGGGAAATTCATGTATCCCCTTAAGCGATATAAAATTATTGACTGACAGTACTATTTTACACAAGCATCAAATGAAATTATTCATTCTTGCTTTGAACCTACTTGTAATAAAGACTCCTTAAAAGTCAACAATATGTAAAAGTGAAAATAAAAATAAAATTGTGCGGTTTTACTTAGATTGACCTGTTGTATTGTGTAGGTCAAACATAGTGGGTAATTATTGAATTTTTTCAATTTACATTCTTTAATTTTTTATTTTAGGACTTGCACAGAAGAGTGACAGTACTTCAGTAACTCCTGTCGACGAATGTCGCCGATTTGTGTCACGCAATGGTCGCCACGTCAATCTGTCAAAAACTGTCAAAAAGTGTCGCGCAGCCGTCGCCGACAGGGGTCACGGGCATACTGTAGTTGATCTGTAAGAGGGAATGCACTGGTTTTTACCAAAAAAAATAAGTCTTTGTCTAGTCATTATTTAGCATAAAATATATCTATTAATAGATACATACTCGTAGGTGAAATTATTCCCAAGATAACCTTATCAAACTTATCAGTATGCAAACGCAAAAGCTCCCACACAAAAAGTTTACGCGACTCGTACGTATAAGGCAGTCTATAGAGTCACAGCTAGTGCAGATGAGTTACCGAGTAAGTAGAGGAATACATTCCCGCAAACCTGCTACGAATTTAAGGCGCCCTTGGAGAGGCCCACTGAGTGCAATGACAAGTTAAGACGAGTACACACACAGTTCTCGAACTCGCAATATGGGGTGCCCGGTGATTTCATAATCAAGTACCGACTGTACGTAATATAATTTCCCGGCCTGCGCTAATGAACGTGTATTTTGTTTCATCTGCCGACAGTATAACGTAAAACGCGACGTAAAATCAACATTTCATTTGGCCTGAGTACGCCGGGCAGGCTCGCTGGCTTCGGATTTAAATTTATGTCAATTAATATTTTTCCTCCCCGTCGGCGAACATAAATAACTTACTGAAATATTTTGGTAAACGTTTCTAAATATTTTGAATTTATTTACGTAACAACTCGTAAGTTTCATGTTGATAATTGTGAGTTTAAATTTTGATTTGCATATTGTGAAAGCAACTTCGTCGCGTGCCCCAGTAGTTAGCGAGGCGCGCAAAACTTGCATCTACCCATATTTAATTAAATGCTACTTCTATATTTCTTGGAAGAGAAATTACATAACGTTAGTTCGAAAACATTTTTCAAATTATAGGTTATAAACTGTAATATTGAGAAGGACTCATGTACGTGGGAAGTATAAAAACCTCTTTTTCCATAAATACACTATATATCACATTTTATCCCTAACTGGTTAAAATAAATAAAATTAAACAAGCCGATATATCTAAATGCCATACTTATGAGTATGATGTAGTATGTTGTACCTAGATGGGGAAGATGACCTGGATGAATCTCTTAGGTGCTAGCTTATTTGAAGGATCTCCAAGTTTATATCTATACCCTTAATAAGTAAATACTCTATAGAAGAAGAAAGGAGTGGATGAAAGTCACGACTCTAATTTGCCCCTACAACAGCATGGAAGTTGTAACCGTGTATCATAAAATAACGCTAACCAAGTAGGTAACAATACGGTACGGTAAAGGTTTTGGGCGGCATGTATCCCTCGCGGAACCCGGCTTTAAATAATACTATTTGCAGCTACACATGTCAACAGTGAAATCGGGCGGTAATGATTCCGAATTACACTGAATCGCTATTTGAACAGCAACTACGTTTATTTATTTTATTGGGTGTAAACAAGGGCGGGTTTTGTCAAAGAGTGTAAGATAAATCGTCTGCTACGTGTTGCGGAGAGCGCCCCGATGTATCAGGAGCACGTATCCAATAGAACAGTGTAGACACGTTGCGTGAGGCTATTTTCCCTCCAACACGAACTCATAAATTTGCTCTTTATAAATTAGATAAAACGCAATCACTGGCGCAACGTCTAGACCAAATTGGCTAAACGTACACGTTTTTAGGGGCTTGCAATACGTTTATAATAAAATACTGTTAATGTTATCTAGGGTTTTAATAGCCTTAAGCCTTTCCTAACTTTGATGTTAAGTCTTTCCAGAAATATTCCACATTGGCTTTCATCAAATCTTTTTTCAGATCGTAATATTACAAATTTTACATTTGTATCTTTGTATAGAATGTAAAGAAAAGCAATTTATTTAAGTAAAAACCTTTTTTAATGAATTTAACTGAAGGAAATTGTTGACTCGCCTGTTATGGTATGTCAGTTGGCAATATCCTGAAATCGCAAATGACATCTCGCCGCCAACCCATAAAGAGAAAGGAAGGCAGAGCCGGGAACAGAAAGGTAGTTTATGATAAGATGAAATTGCACTTTCCAAGATTGTATGCTTGCAGTTGTAAGACTTGTATGTATCTATGTGAAACTTCTTTACAGCATAAAAATAATAATTAACTAAAGGTATTGTCACGAGAGTGGGTTGGGGATAGGAAAGGAAACACCAATCCTATGGAATAGTGCCTTTATTTACAACTCTAGGGTACTCACAGTTGTCACAGGTACGTACGCGGGAATGTCACTGTACTGTCACACACACAGAAACGTCACTGCACTGTCTTGCGCGTGGAAACGTCACTGCACTGTCACGCGCGGTAATTTCACTGCACTGTCACACGCGTAAACGTCACTGCACTGTCACGCGCGGAAACGTCTCTCGCGCGTATTTACTGCACTGAACACTTCACTTCACTCACTATTACACTTTACTTTTTACTCACTACTTCCACTTTTACTTTTCTTCCTTTTTTTCTTCTTCCTTCTTCCTTCTTCGGATTTTACTTTCAAACTAAACTGGCGTAGGCCGCGCCTTGTTCTGCTTATATACCCCCCGGATGCGAACAATATCGCATCAAAGTTCTAAACTTAAGTCATAAATTTTCTTTTGTCTTCTTTTATTTCTGGCCCGTATTTTCTTTCCAATTTAATCTAGAGTTATCTAGAAACTTCTTACAAAACTTCAAAAACACTATACGTGACTGTGATTTGAACCTGGGGTCTATGGATTCACAGTCCAACACCAAGACCGCTAGGCCAATCGTGTGCTGACGTGAGTGACGAAATTTCCCTTTAGATGAATTCTCCTAGTTTGAATTTGTGACGTTGACATTGTCATTATCACTTATCGTCCTACGCGACACTGCCCCCTCTCGAGACATGATCGTCCCGATCATTATTGCTTCCATGATAACGTGCCAATCGATCCACATGAACTATTTTGAGAGGACTGCGAGGATTACGCTGAATCCGGTAAGTCACGTCGTTAATTCTGGTGACAATTTTGTAAGGTCCTTCCCAACTTGGTTGTAGCTTTGGAGATTTTCCTTTTCTCCTCACCGGATTATGAAGCCAAACCAGTGTTCCTTCCTCGAAGCTGAGGCCATTAGCTCTTCGATCGTAACGAGTCTTCATCCGTTCACTGGCTTTAAGCCCAGCCTCTCTAATCTGCTCATAGACGTCAACCATCTTAATCCGAAGGTCATTAGCGTAGTCGGTTATTCCTTTTGGGGTATCTGCTGAACAACTTGATAACAAATCAGCTGGCAATTTCAATTCTCTTCCAAAATTGGCATATGCTGGAGTAACTGAAGTGGTCTCATGCACCGCAGTCCTATAAGATAAGAGGAATAGCGCAATATACTCGTCCCAGTTTTTCTGATGGCTTTCTACTACTTTTGCCAGATGCCGTTCCAATGTTTGATTAAACCTCTCAACCATTCCATCTGACTGCGGGTGATACGGCGTCGTCCGAGTCTTATGGATTCCCATGATTTCACAGACTTCTCGGAATACTTGTGATTCAAAGTTTCGACCCTGATCACTGTGCATCTCCAATGGCACACCAAATCTACAGAATACTTCGTTCACAAGCTTTGTCGCTACGGTGGTAGCCTCCTGATTAGGTAGTGCAAATGCTTCAGGCCATTTCGTAAAGTAGTCCATAACTACCAAAATGTACCGGTTGCCAGCATTCGTAATCGGAAACGGTCCGGCTATGTCAAGAGCTACTCGTTCCCAAGGAGCTCCGACATTATACAACCTCATAGCTCCTCTGCTTCTAGTCTGTGGTCCCTTAACTGCCGCACAACTCTGACATTTACGGCACCAGTCTTCTACATCATCTCGGCAGTGTAACCAGTAGAAACGTTCTTTAATTTTTGTGAGAGTTCTTCTTATCCCCAGGTGTCCGCCGGAAGTACCATCATGAAAAGTTTTTAAAATCTCCCTTATCTTCTCTCTGGGGACGACCAATTGTAGACGGCAATCTTTACCTTGAGTACTTTCCCATTTTCGGTAGAGTAATCCATCATGTAACACCAGGCTGTCCCATTGCGCCCAAAGACTCTTTGTAGCCGTACTGTATTTGGCCACTTCTGACCATTTTGGTTTAGTTCCATTTCTTAGCCAGTTCAATAGTGGTTGAAAATCTTTATCATCTTCCTGAGCCTTTTTCATGGCGTCGTCAGTCCAATTTTCATCTATGGAATCAGTACGGATTAGCCGGATGTTTACTTTTTCCTTCTCTTCCTGCCGATTGCAATGTTTGCAGTCCTCCAGGCAAGGTCTTCGAGACAGAGCATCCGCATTGCCATGACTCTTCCCTCCTCGATGTTCAATTTCAAACTCATACTCTTGGAGTAGCTCAATCCACCTGGCTACCTGCCCTTCAGGATTTCTGAATTCCAATAACCATTTCAATGCAGCGTGATCAGTCCTTACCAGAAATTTGCGGCCAAGCAAATATTTCTTAAAATGTTGCAATGTCTTTACCACAGCCAACAATTCTCTGCGAGTTACGCAGTAATTTCTCTCTGGCCTTGAAAGAGATTTGCTGAAGTAGGCGATTACTACTTCCTGATCTCCTCTTTGCTGAGATAGAACACCTCCAATACCGGTGTTACTTGCATCAGCGTCCACAATAAACTTGCCTTCTATGTCAGGATATCCAAGGATAGGGGTTTCACATAGACGCATTTTAAGGTCTTGAAAAGCTTGCTCACAATCTTCATCCCAAGAAAATCCTCGTTTCTCTTCTGTCAACCGATGTAATGGCTTCGCGATGTCGGAAAATCCTCTTACGAATCTTCGATAGTAAGATCATAGACCCAAAAATGCTCGCACCTGTGTCTTATCTGTTGGTGTTGGCCAATCTTTTACTGCACTTATTTTAGTCGGGTCAGTGGCAATACCTTGTTCCGAAATAACGTGACCCAAGTAGTTGACCTGACGTTGAAAAAATGAACATTTCTTTGGACTTAGCTTCAAATTTGCACTCTGTAGTTTTGAAAACACTCTTTCAAGCTTCTTGAGATGATCATCAAAATCTCTTCCCATTATAATGATGTCATCTTAATAGACCAAACAGGTTTCTCCTAGTATACCTGCCAGCACATGTTCCATCAACCTTTCAAATGTTGCTGGCGCGTTACATAGTCCAAATGGCATAGTTTTGAACTGCCATAAACCCTTGCCGGTTGAAAACGCAGTTTTCTCTTTATCCTTAGGATCCAAATCTACTTGCCAATACCCACTTTTTAAATCAAGAGTAGAGAACCAAGTCATGCCACAAAGTGAATCCAAAGTGTCATTAATTCTAGGAAGTGGGTAACTGTCCTTTTTAGTTACATCGTTCAATCGCCGATAGTCTACACAGAACCTAGTTGATCCATCCTTTTTTTTAACTAATACAATCGGAGAGCACCATGGGCTTGATGAAGGTTCTATCACGCCGTTCTTCTCCATCTCTTGGATCATGTCCTCAACTTCCTGCTCACGGGCAAAAGGAACAGGTCTTGGTCTCTGCCGAATGGGTGCTGTATCTCCGGTATCAATTTTATGTCTTACCAAATCGGTTCTGCCAATATCTCCATCATTTTTAGAGAATAAATTGCTATATTTCAACAAGAAATTTCTTGCTTTTATCAATTGCAATTTAGTAAGATTGCCCTTACAACCCTCCAGCAGCTTTGCTACACTTTCTTCCTGATTCATTATTTTTCGCTGTTGTCCCTCTTCACACTTCCTCAACCAGACTACTTCATCACAGTTTCCGATAACTGTTCCCTTTCGCAGTGTTTGCACTACGTCATGAGGATTGAGAACAGGTACCAACGCAACTTGGCCACTTCCCACTAAGGTTCGGGCCGGAATCCATGGTGCGTCTGAGATTTCTCCATCTATAATGGCACATCTCCGCGGTACGCTACCATTATTAGGCGGTAGTATAACAGGGACCGTCGTCTGGGATCTTGGGTTAAGGATAGTGTCCCTCAAACATAACACCTTAACAAAATTTCCTCCTTTCATAGGAATTTCATCATTGCCATGTTTTAGAACACCATTTTTCAAGTCAATATTGCACTGATGATTTTTTAGAAAGTCCAAACCAATAATGCAATCGTCGGAGATGCCTGCGACAATCACTCTTTGCCAATAAAGTGTTGCCCCGATCTTAATGGCTACAATTTTTTCTCCTTCAGATGGGATTCGTTGGCCAGTAGCAGTAGTTAACGTGATATTTTTATTCGCTTGAATATACCGACCTCCAATATCCTTAAGTCTGTGGTTGCTAATGACTGTCCGTGAAGCTCCAGTGTCTAATGTCAACTGGCAAGGTTTCCCATTGACTAAACCGTCTATCACTAGAGTATTTCCATCGTTAGTCTGCTTCACAAGAATTTCTGGGGCTTTACTACTACCGGCCAGCGCCCACCCCACAGCCCTGGCCTTCTTTAGTTTTCCTGTGACTGCTCCGACGTCGAAACCGCTGCATCCACTTGACGTCGGAAAGTTGTACGTTCACGCTTCGGGCAAGTGCTTCGAATATGACCCCGCTCTCCACACTCATAGCACATCGGGTTGTAGGGTCGTCGTCTACTGTTTTCTGTGACTACAACCTCTCGAAGCCTTAGAGCTCGTGAGTCATGACGAACCGCTTCTACTTCCAAAGCGTGAGCCACTGCTTCTTTCAAGGTGGTGTGGTGATCCAGTCGTACAGCCGCCCTGACTTCGGGATCCCGTATCCCATCAATAGAAACCTGCAAGAGCATCTCCTCAGATGGTGATGAATGATATGCCTTGCGGACCAGTCTTTCTACTCCCACGGACCACTGTTGTAAGGTCTCGCTAGCCCGCTGACAACGATCTTTGAGTTGCGCCCTGTATACATGCTCCAGGTGGCTGTCACCGTATCTGGCTTCCAGAGCGCCTATGAGTTCGTCGTAGGTGACCTCTTTCTTCCCAGCACCGAGTGCTTCCAATACGGACAGAGCGTCATCTCGAAGTGCCAGGGTCAATGCAGACTGCGCCTCCTGCTCATCCCAATGGCTGGCTTTTTTAATTGTCTCCAACTGCAATTTAAAAGCAGCCCAAGAGGATTTGCCGTCGTAGGGTGGCACCTTTAAATTTTTGGTAAAAGGAGCGACCACAGAGCTAGTGACAGGGCCAGACTCTTTGAGAAGTTTAACTTCCTTACCAAGCTGTTTAAGCGTCCCTTTTACTTCAGCAACTTCCTCTTTTACTTCTGTAACTTCCTCCTTTACTTCTGCAACTTCCTTCTCGAAGTCATCCATTGAAAAGGATTGAAGTTGCTCCTCCTGACGGCGTGCTTGCTCTTCCTGCAGCGCCCGTATTTGCTCCTCCTGGCGGCGTGCTTGCTCCTCCTGCAGCGCCCGTATTTGCCCCTCTTGGCGGCGTGCTTGCTCCTCCTGGCGGCGTGCTTGCTCCTCCTGCAGCGCCCGTATTTGCTCCTCCTGGCGGCGTGCTTGCTCCTCCTGGCGGCGTGCTTGCTCCTCCTGGCGGCGTGCTTGCTCCTCCTGGCGGTGTGCTTGCTCCTCCTGCAGCGCCCGTATTTGCTCCTCCTGGCGGCGTGCTTGTTCTTGCATCATGACAGTAATCTGCTGCAGGAACGCGTTCATTTCCAATGGAGCGGCTGGTGGGACGGCCGCTGATGTTGACGCGGCTCCGCCAGAGTTGGACTCCTCGAGCGATTGTTCCTCTGCCGCTGCAGCTCCCGCTCGCGTGGTTACCCCTCTCTCATTTCTAGGCATGATCGGCATCTTTCCTATCCCACTTCTGACACCAATTGTCACGAGAGTGGGTTGGGGATAGGAAAGGAAACACCAATCCTATGGAATAGTGCCTTTATTTACAACTCTAGGGTACTCACAGTTGTCACAGGTACGTACGCGGGAATGTCACTGTACTGTCACACACACAGAAACGTCACTGCACTGTCTTGCGCGTGGAAACGTCACTGCACTGTCACGCGCGGTAATTTCACTGCACTGTCACACGCGTAAACGTCACTGCACTGTCACGCGCGGAAACGTCTCTCGCGCGTATTTACTGCACTGAACACTTCACTTCACTCACTATTACACTTTACTTTTTACTCACTACTTCCACTTTTACTTTTCTTCCTTTTTTTCTTCTTCCTTCTTCCTTCTTCGGATTTTACTTTCAAACTAAACTGGCGTAGGCCGCGCCTTGTTCTGCTTATATACCCCCCGGATGCGAACAATATCGCATCAAAGTTCTAAACTTAAGTCATAAATTTTCTTTTGTCTTCTTTTATTTCTGGCCCGTATTTTCTTTCCAATTTAATCTAGAGTTATCTAGAAACTTCTTACAAAACTTCAAAAACACTATACGTGACTGTGATTTGAACCTGGGGTCTATGGATTCACAGTCCAACACCAAGACCGCTAGGCCAATCGTGTGCTGACGTGAATGACGAAATTTCCCTTTAGATGAATTCTCCTAGTTTGAATTTGTGACGTTGACATTGTCATTATCACTTATCGTCCTACGCGACAGTATTATTTCTTTAAAAAAACCTTAAGTTATAAATATCATGAAACTTAAGAAATATGTTAAGTATAAATATCAAAGGGACGTTACGACAGTGACAAATTTTATTATTGATCAGACACAAAATAGCTTTGTACATTAGACTGACATAGATATAAATTATGATTCAAAATAATTTCGTTCGCTCTTAATATCACGAATAAGGCATATAATTTTATTCTGCTTTGCATAATATACTTATTTTAGACCTCTTGCAAATCCTAGATTAATCTTTTTTCATTCCATTTGTCCGGATTAACATTTGCACAAAAATAAACCGAACTACATTCTAATTAAATCAGCCCCTTTATCAAAAATGAAACGGGTCATCCATGAGCTTTACTTCTAAAATAATCCGTACGTGAGATACATAAACTCACTAGGTCGATAGTACCTATGTCGGGAGTTGGCGGGTTATCTACTAGCCGCTGCAAATAGACTGCTATTTCACTATTTTGCGCTTTTTATTACAAATAACAATAACGTTTCGTTTAGGATTTTACTTTCTTTGCATCAGAAGTATTGAATAACGAGTTATGAATACAGTGAGAGGATAAAAAGAAAAGAGAAAATAAGAGTCTGAAATAGCCTGAGTATGGGGAATAGATCAAAATATGAGTTGTAGTAGACATAAGTACCTAAGTGTTAACGTTACTTTAAGATTTGGGTGAATATGCAAAGATCTTTTTCACACGTTGTGTAATATATATAGGTATTCATGTTTCTTATATTTTTTTAGTCCCCGGCGTGAATATATCTGTCTCTTTACTTGAAAAGCTCAGCTAGTAATAAGTCGATTTATATGTGGTTTTCATTTAGGTAGGTACATGTATAAAACTCTAAAGCCAAGGCGGATCGTTAGTGCGTTATAATATATAGCATGTTTAAGGGCCAACGCAGACGACAGACTAAAAAGTGCGGCACGGATTAGTCTGTCGTCTGCGTTGGGCCTAAGGCTGACTGAACCTGTGCTTCATATTTTTATTTTAAACCTGTCACACGGCGTCCAAGTAATTTCAATATAATAATTGCATGCTATACACAATTTTCAGTAATTGTTATGGTGGCGTCTACCTACATTTTATTTAAGTTAACGTTTTTCCCAATAGTAAACCTAAAACCAATTAAAATTCTGACTTAACATTTTAACAACATAGGTCTTTATAAAAATAAACTGGATCTGTGAATTAAAGTGATTGCGTAAATACAGCGATCTAACAAATTCATAAAACAACTTTGAATTCTGAATAAATTGGATGCTTACAGAATTTATTCACTTTTAAGTGTATTTATTAAGGCGATTTATTTGCGCATAAGTTATTTCGTCCGATGCTACATTAATTTTACATTGAAGGTATTTTTTTTTCTAAAATGTTTCTTAGAATAATTTAACTTTAATCAGCCTTTGCTTGTTCTTTGTAAATCTGTGTACTAATTTTATTAAAAAATAAATGAACGATTATTTTCATTCAAAATCAAATATTTGCTAATAAAAAGAAATCAAACTTGGTTTTAGAAAGCGCCAATAAACAGCTGTAAGTAAACGATTTTAAGACAACAATTATATTTTATATATACATAAACAAAATTATAATATAAGTGATGAAAATGTCCAAAGAATAATACATTATTTTAAATTAGATTTTAAATATGCACGATACTATAGGTATCATAACATGTACTCAGATTCGCACAAATTGTATTCGAGATTCTACATGGTAGTAAATGTTACAAAACGCGATAAGCTACTATTGACACCCTGTACTACTAACACGTTAATGGACAGTAGGACTTCTATAGAATACATTAATTGTTTTTTCTATTGTGTCTGGCTTAGTGCCCGTGAAAGAGTTAATACTAGAATTACAATAAAAAAAACTTCAAAACATGTTCATTTATTAAATTAAATGTATATTGTATGTCAAATACATCCACCTCTTTTTTGTCTGCAATAAGTAACGGACTACGTACATTTTGAAAATAAGTAAATAACTTTGAACATCAAAGTGAACCATTACTTACTCGTTGTAATTTAGCTCAACGTCTAGTTTTAAGCATTCTTGTTCCTCAGAGGAGAGTACTGCAATAAATTTGAAGTACTGAGTCGGTGGAATATTAACGGGATTTGATGGCAGTAAATAAAGTGGCAAGCAAGGAGCTCTTAATAATGTCTAGAAAATTTTGTTGCACTGTAGTTTGTCTACTTTCATTTTAAACCTGACAAATTATTTTAAGTAATTAGTCGGTTTTATTTAAATCTGAATCTGATACAATCTTATTTTCTGATTTGAGATTTTTTGAATAATTTAGGCAGTAATTACCTAATTTATTGAAATCACTTTATTTTATTTTTGTACATACCAAAGGCATACATACCAAATTGCAGTGTATCTACAATTGCAATTATAGTAATTAGTGTCATTTAAATACCTCTTAGATTCCTACTTAAAATCATTTTTCTTTAGATTTTTTCTAAAAGTTACACACATCCTATAACACGACAAACTGATTCATAGGTATTATTCTAGAATAACCGAACTAAATAAACCTGACGGAAGATGGAACAGGATGAAATATAACGGTAGCGAGCGAGCATTAAAAATTAAATTACATTTATGACATCATACGTATAGCGCTCGGTCGCAAGAAGTCATTTTCTGTGAAAAATTATGCGGACAAATACACACAGAGCAGACGTTTACAGGTGGAAAAGAAAATCATGAAGTGAAACTAAATAAAATAAATTTATAATCAAAAACTACTCCGCACTTTCTAATGTCAATTTACATACTACCGTATGTTACTTTAATACTTTCAAAAAACTACTTCGGTTTTTCTACTTTGGGAAGAAACACAAATAAAAGTCTTTAAGATTCGTATCTTGCCTACAGAGCTTTGTATTGTGTAAACATTTGTATTTGTAAACACATGTTTATTACAAACGAATTTATCACAAAACTCATCATATCATCCTTGATTTCGAGTAAAAAAAAAAATAAGGATCTAACACGTTTTGTTGCGGATCCATAACTTTAAATAATTGGCCAAGTGCGTGTCGGGCCACGCGCAGTGTAGGGTTCCGTAGTTCTGAATGTTACCTTTGAGTTTATGCCACTAAAAACGTTTAAAAACTAATTATCTATTGAATTTGTATGAAATTTCTTTTTCCGAGTACATTTTATCCCATCAAAAACAATACTTGTCAAAAAAACCAAGTCTCGCAACTTAGTTGTTCTGCGGTAAAAAGTTGTGAGATCCATGTAATACCAAGTCGGTTATTAATTTATTCAGTCTCTACTTAAGCGACTTTCTGTCTTAATACGTCCAGTCTCTAAGACCACGATCGTGGTCCATAACAATTGAAAATCAATTGTGTCTGGAATCTCCGTACTCGAAGCATTAAGTTGTTACGTAATAATTAACAGCATCTTATAGTGACGCATATCAATATTAAAATTCTTTAATGTTTTATATAAATATATCGAGACTTGGCCATCGCAATAAATAATTGAATTTACATGTGTTTTCAGGCGATTGAATTTACACGTGTTTTCAGGCGATGGCCAAGTCTCAATATATTTATATAAAATATTAAAGAATTTTAATATTGATATGCGTCACTATAAGATGCTGCTAATTATTACGTAACAACTTAATGCTTCGAGTACGGAGATTCCAGACACAATTGATTTTCAATTGTTATGGACCACGATCGTGGTCTTAGAGACTGGACGTATTAAGACAGAAAGTCGCTTAAGTAGAGACTGAATAAATTAATAACCGACTTGGTATTACATGGATCTCACAACTTTTTACCGCAGAACAACTAAGTTGCGAGACTTGGTTTTTTTGACAAGTATTGTTTTTGATGGGATCTCATTTCTTTTTGTATTTTGTAGACAGTTCTACTTTTTTCCTTTTCGGTACCTTCTACTTATTGTATATATGTATATCTACCAGCAACGAATTTTCTTAAAGCCCTCTCTCTGATTTATGAACTTTTCTTATTTTTGTAGGTAGCCTTCCGTTTTCTCTTTTCCGGTACTACTTCTTGAGTTTCAGCTACAGTTTTTCTAAGAGCCCACTCCCTGTCTCTATGCGTTTTTCTGGGAGGCTTTGAGGCTTTAATTTAATTTACACGTGTTTTCATGACGGGAATACCCATGTTTTGCTCGATTTGTCAGGGGCACTAACATGCGCCTATATTTATATGGGACTAGCTTAAACCCGCGGCTTCGCACGCAATAATAATAACTGCCGTAAAACATCGTTACGAATAAAGCCAATATTGAAAAATTTAACTGAAGACTTGGCTGTATGGGCTTAATTTTCTTTGCGGTCTTTTCTAGATTTTTTAGTTTTTCCTTGATTCATACACCAAACACTACTTATATTCCAAATTTGAAGCTTCTAGGTCTGCTAGAAGTGCCTAAGAATTTTGATGATCGGTGAGTCAGTGAGTGACAAAATTAAGAAATTTGACCCGTTATAATTCTTAAAATACTGGTTCAAATTGAATGAAATTTGAAATATACCGTGTCTTTACAATGCCTGTATGGTTACTGAAAATTTCAGTCTTCTAGTTTTATCCACAACGAAGTTACAGGGGGTCGAAAATGGTCTGAATTGCTTCGAGAAAAGGATGGTACGGCCGTGACGCTTTTTGCTCGACTTGGTGGGGGCACTACCGTGCCCCCAGATAAGTTGATCGCCTATAACTTTTTAATTTGTATACCCTTCTTAGCTCTGATAGTTTTCCTTTAAACTACATTATATATAATATAGCTGTGAATGTTTTCACGAGGCCATATATAACCGTTTAGCAGATAGAGGGGGGGGGACACTTGCCTCCAACAAAAATTTTCACTTTAAACCCAAATATTTCAGAAACGGATACCTAAATCCAAAAATGGTATTAACAAGCTCACAATGTTTTTGAAAGACCTATTCAACGACAGCCCACACAATGTGTGAGAAAAAAAATATTGACTTCCTCTTTACTTGTATGGCAGCTAACCTAAAAAAAAATATTTTTCCAGATTTTATTTTACGACTTTTTTGCCATGATTAAAATACATATCCATGCCAAATTACAGCTTTCTAGTACTTGTAGTTACTGAGTAGGACCGCGGACAGACAGACAGACAGACAGACATGGCGAAACTATAAGGGTTCCTTGTTTACTACGGAACCCTAAAAAGAAGTAAATATAACTAAACATTATTTTTCAAACTAAAATAGTTCTATTAATTAACATCATCAATACAAAAAAATCGGAAAAAAATTAACCTTACTTATACGGCTATAATGACGAAGTCCATCTCTCCCATACTGTTTGGGTGAGATGGGCCACGGATTTAGAAGAGATGGACCTAACAATAAAAAAATTCTAATGCATTACAAACAAAAACAATAAATAAATGGCCAAGTGCGTGTCGGGTCACGCGCAGTATTAGGTTCCGTAGTTGCAAATGCCAACTTTGAGTTCATGCCACTAAAAACGTCTAAAATAATTATCTATTGAATTTGTACGAAATTTTCCTCTTCCGAGGACATTTTATAAGTCGATCGCCTACAACTTTTGAATATAAACCCTTCTTAGCTCTGATAGTTTTCCTTTAAACTATATTATATTTACTATTGCTGTAAATTTTTTCACGTGTCCATATATAACCGTTTAGCAGATAGAAGGGGGGGGGACACGTGACTTCGAAAAATTGTGTTCATAAGCTTACAATATTTTTGAAAGACCTATTCAACGTTACGCCACACAATGTAGTTTGTAGAAAAAAAAAATTGACTTTCTCTTTACTTGTATGGCTTTTATTTACGACTTTTTTGCCATGATTGATATACATATCCATGCCAAATTACAGCTTTCTAGTACTTATAGTATTTGAGTAGGACCGCGCACGGGCAGACAGACAGACAGACAGACATGGCGAAACTATAAGGGTTCCTTGTTTACCACGGAACCCTAAAAAGGAAGACGTAATCGGCTATTTGCATTACATTGTAACCAATCATCTTTGCTCAGAGTGTCGCTCAAAAACTGTCTGCTCAAAGCCATTTTTCTTAAAGCTACAGGGGTCTACAGGAGTAAATCCTCTTTGCTGCAGCTTAATAATAAGTGCCACAATTTTTTTTTTCATTGTTTAGGAGTCAACACATCACAAGGCCCAAGAACGTCTGGTCGTTTGGTTATCTGTTCATTTTCAGTCTTGTTTCGAATGTAGACTTTGGTTTAAGTATCATACATATTTGTTGCCTCATTGACCCCTACGCCAACAACATGAGCTTAAACAACTCTCATTAAATCAGATTCCGTTCATTTTCCTCTTGAAACGCCACTTTTCTTCTTATATTGTAATGGCATTGCCAAAAATAAAAATAAACCGTATTAAATATACAAAAAAATGATTCTTGTAAGTAATCGTACCCATAATAAACTACCAAATAAAGTAAAATATTACAAAGAAAATGCACAATAATATATACACACCTTCAAGTAACTAACACGGTCTAAACAAATTTGTGACTACCAAAACATTAGAACACTGACAAAACAAAAATAATAACAAAAAGAACACTGACAAAACAAAAATAATAACAAAAAACATCGTTGTTTGCACTCATAAGGAAGAAATGGCTGACAAGAATATTTTAGTGTTGCCACTTCACAAAAATTCAACCACCTTGGCAGTTTTTTGAAGGTGGCCCGTCTTTCTCGCTGGTCCATCTCTCCCAGAATAACCCTTACACATAATTCCTAAAATTAATAGTGTCTCAAAACGCTAATCTATCGATGTCTTATTTGTTATGGCCTGATAACCCACTCAAAAACCACCACTAATTTAAGAAAAGGTCCCACCCAGTCTATCAGAGAGATCAACTTCTAGGTGTCCCCTTCCAAAGTTTTTTCTTCGTTTTCAAACGAGTACGGCTTTAGAATAAAATCAAGCCCAGCGGAAAAGTTTTATAGACACTTCTCCGTAATCTTAATTTAAATTACTTAGCTTTGATAAAATTGCCAAATGAGTTTCTGTAAACGACGAAATGCAAAAGAGAAAAAACTGTTCTTCAAGATTAGATGTATTTTCTCAACGCGGAAAATGTTGGTCTCGCAACGAATCTTCAATTATGCATGAGACATTAGAATTTCAATTTGCTGAAGTATTTTTTTACTAATACGAAGGAGACGGCATTGTTGGAAGTTCTCTGAGTTGTTTTATCGACGGTTACTCATTAGGTTTGTTTGTTTTTACATAAGCAATTGCGTTTATAAATATCACTTTAACTGCCTGTAAAAGAAACACGTCACCAACGGTACCTGCCTTACGCATATTCATTTAGTGAACGCAAAATTTTGAGTACGAACATTTAAAATTACCTACCTACCTACAAGAAATAAATTTAAAAGATTTATTTATTTATCCACAGTAAGTATTGCTGCAGTCTGTCAACTAATGTCATTTAAATTTGAAAATAATAAATATCCAATTAAAGTAGGTATATTCTCGTAAATGCAAAATTTTCAAAATCTATGTCTATACATATTTAATAACAGTAAAAAATGTGTCTGTACCTGAGGTCTGTACATTGAATAAATTTACGAAAAAAATTGAGGGGTAATGCAGATATAGTAATCAAGTAAGAATTAAAAAAAAAGTCTGTCTGTTTGTCTGGTTGTACACGCTAATCTCCGAAAATACTGGACGGATTCGAATTAAACTTTTTTTGTCATATAGTTGTTAAGCAATAATATTCTATGGTATAATTGATTTTGGAAAATGGAAGACCTCCTGATGCAGAACCATAATGGTCCTGCTAAACTATAAGAACTAAAAAAATTACGTCTTAGAAAAAGTTATTCAGCCTGATGAGCATTTTCCGGAGTCATAACGTTCACGCGAACGAAGTCGCGGGCTTCGACTATATAATAAAGTCTTCATCATAATTGTCAGAACAAGCAACATTTCTGAATAATCTAAAGATCTAGAAAAAAATACTGAAGAAAAGAAGGTTCGGAACCGTCTTCACTCGACATACCACTCAAAGCTTTACCGTATAAACTAATATAAAATGGATACAACAAAAATATATGAATTATTTAAAAATATCAAAGCACTCTTGTCAGCAAATATACATAATAACGGACAAGATTATAACAGGTTTTAATAGTCTTGATTAAAGAAAATGCATTCTATATTGTGTTTGAATAGACTACACGATGACATTCTTCTTTTGCGGCAGGTATTCAGAATATCCATAACAATATTAACTTTTATTATGCATTTTCTTTAGGATGTAGATTCTATTTTTATACTATCGTTATAGCCATAGTGCGTTCTTATATACGTATATAAGAATGTTAAAAACCGACGCTGAGTAGAATATATCCATTTATTTATTTATTTTTAACCTACGCAACAAAATAAACATAAAAGTTCCATTATTCCATGACAGATTTACTAAAAATTACATTCCGCCAACACGTTATTTCACGATGATGACAGCGGACAAGTTTTTTTACAAATTTACTTTACCTAGTTATATGTTTTGGGATATTGGGGCATTTTCTGGAGTAAATTGTCTAAATACACAGTTGGTATATCATCATCAAGTCTTTTTGTCTCCACTGCATAAGCATGACTATCTCTGTACTACCAGAGCCATACTTGGCCAGAGCAGCCAGAGAACTTTGACCTACACTCTCCTCGCTGAGCAGATGGATTGGAGAGGTCTCATTGATGTTTATGTACTTCGTTCGTTCAGCTTGTATTTCCTAAGTCGCCTTCTACGACATCCACGGGAAGTTTGGAGTGGTTCTATTCTACTCTGCTGGAAACCACACGGCGGCAGTTGGTATATAGACAACATTTATCTGAAGGTAACAATAACCGTGAGAATTGAAGAAACGCTATTTCATAAGAAAACATACTTATAATTTTTGACATACGATCCCATGCAAATCAAAAGCGTTATGCAACCATACAATTTTAAAAAGGGTCTCAAATCCGAGGCTTTAACATATTCAACGAACTGTTCCATTTGACATACTGCTATAAGTACCTAACTAAAAGGAGAGATTAAAAATGTATGCCTCATTTAATTTTATTCACACACGCCTTTCGAACATAAACCAAATATTTATTGTCCCTCATAACACCCAGTTGGATTAGAAAGTAAGGAAAATTAAGTGGTAACATGGTAGGCAGGGCGAGTTGGGTCGCGGTGGATACGATAAGTAAGCTAAGTTAGCTACAATCCCACAATTAAGCAAGGGCTTAACGTAAGTCCCTGTTTGCCCGGTAGTATATCTTACTAAAGTTCCCGCCAATGTTGTCAAAAGTGTTTTATTTTCGGAGGACTGTTACTGAGAGGGTTGGCCTCTTATTGAACTTTGTTATTTATAACATTGTATGTTTATTTACCTAGTTCCACGCGTAAACGTATTACGTCTTATCGTATACGTAGTATATCTTTTATTTTTTGTTTGAGTAATAAAAAGTCAACGCTTATTCTTTGTCGGGTCTATTTAATTTCTTGTTCTGCTTACATCTATGAATTTCAGTTTTGTCCGAATTGAGTTCATACCCAAGAAGTACTAAATTGAACCCTTGACCACTTGTTGTTCTACGGATTTTTTAGAATGGCTGCTCTGGCCAAGTATGTCTCTAGTAGAACAGTGAGGGTCGGGCTCCTACAGTGGAGACTAAAAATACCTGATGATGATGATGATGATTTAGTTACCTATTTTAAGACTATTAATTTATAAAGCAATGATATACTGTCCGAACTAAATAAGTTCATAGCTCTTTAAAGAAATATTAAATTCTGTAGTTAGCTACAGAATTGTTTTGCCGTCAAAAAGCATAAATTACGACATCTATAAGAACCATACGGACACTCGCTGTTTTAAAAGTATTCACGAAGTTTTCGTCAGTATTTTCAATTAGGAAATTCAGTAACTTAGAACGAGCTACGACTTTCATCTGTGATGTATTATCTATTCATTATCATCCGAGGGTTGCATCCTCAGCGGTTACGCTTCAGAGTCCAGGGTCTGCTACCTAACCTAGATGATTTGACGAGGTTACTGGTTTTTATACGGAACGACTGCTGTCTGACCTCTGCAACCCAAAAGGTAGACCAGAACTAATCTTTGGATAGGTTTAAGCAAACGCTAGATCACGTTCGGGGCCTACAGTTTATACGTGTCTTCCGAAACTCGGAATCATCTTTCTTTTCAAGCCTACAGTATTCTAACCAGACTGGAAACAATTTTTTACAAAATATTCTTCCCAGTTGAATTCTTACCCACGACCTCCGGATAACAAGGCAAATACTTTGACCACTGAACCACGGAGGCATTATGTAAGTAGTATAGTATGAGTGTCGTATTATGTAAGTAGGTATAGTACCTACAAAAGAGAGAGATACTGAATAATTTTACTTTGTATACCTATATCCCATCAAAAACAATACTTGTCAAAAAAACCAAGTCTCGCAACTCAGTTGTTCTGCGGTAAAAAGTTGTGAGATCCATGTAATACCAAGTCGGTTATTAATTTATTCAGTCTCTACTTAAGCGACTTTCTGTCTTAATACGTCCAGTCTCTAAGACCACGATCGTGGTCCATAACAATTGAAAATCAATTGTGTCTGGAATCTCCGTACTCGAAGCATTAAGTTGTTACGTAATAATTAACAGCATCTTATAGTGACGCATATCAATATTAAAATTCTTTAATGTTTTATATAAATATATCGAGACTTGGCCATCGCACTAAATAATTGAATTTACATGTGTTTTCAGGCGATTGAATTTACACGTGTTTTCAGGCGATGGAATGAATCGCGTATATTCGAAGACGCCAGAAATACAAAGAAAAATCGAAATTTTAGCACAGTACAAGGTGTGGCCGTGTCGAGTACTTGGAACAGACTAGAATTTTCAATTTACCTACATATTCAAAAAACAAAATTAATACTCGCTACCGCCAAAACATTAGTTCCACCATTGCATAATAGATGGCGCTAGTGGTTTCAAATTCATGTTAACATTATCAAAATATAAAATAGAAATAAATCAAAAATAAAAATAAATACCTAAGTGCGTCGCCTACATTAGTTTTAACGGGACAAAGTTCGTAAACATGTTCGTTATTAAATGTAATGTATATTTTCTTAATGATTTTTGTATTATCCGGATCAACCTTTACTCTTTGCACTATACCGATAGAACCATTAACTAAACCAAGATTCACGTCAATATTTCGCCTAAGCATGACTTTTGCTCCTATTTTTATAATTATGTTTTCTTCCAGGCCTGCTGTCATAGAAGCATCATCTTCATATTTTTTTATGCTTTCACGAGCTCTTTTTGTTAGGTATTTGGGGCAATCTAAGCTATCTACAGCTGTAAGTTTTATTTCGGGATGTGGGAGAGATCTAAGCATTGCAGTATTTAATTGTTGACACATGTGTTTTGTAGGTAATAAGCAAACGGTATCATTAGGAAGTTTCGAGAGGTGTTCAATTATTTCAACCAATCTGTTTTCATTTGAATCAGATTTAAGAGTTATTAATCTAGTTGAGAGTAAGTCACGGTCTTTTTGTGTAGTCACACCTAATCTTATCCTGTTAAGCATATCAACAAAGTCAGAATCATTGAGCTGTCGCATGTTAATTGTAAGTTCATCGTATATGAACAATTCGATCCACAGATTCGGTATACTGAGGGAACCTAACAACTTGTTAGTTTCAGCAGTTGTAAGTTTTTCAAAAGGGGACTTTTCTCTTACCGGAGGAAGCTGTAAGAGATCCCCGAAAACTACAAGGTGTTTTTTTCCAAACCACCCATTTTGATCGTCGTTTGTGTCAAATATCTCAGACAAGCGTAAATGAATATAAGTTAAAGTAACATTGAATATCATCGACACTTCGTCTATAATAAACAACACTACTTCTTTCAAATCTGACCTCAAAACTTTGAGCACTTCATCAGAAAGTGGCTTGTACTTTGGTGTTTGTTTGTGTTCCACAGGCAGCTGCAATAGTCTGTGTATAGCTAATCCATTCACATTAAATGCAGCTATTCCTGTCGGAGCACTAACCGCCACTTTTTTGTTTAGATACGTCTTTACCCAAACTTTAAGAGTTTTTATTAAAAAGCTTTTTCCTGTGCCACCAGTTCCACTCACAAAACAACGTAGAACGTCAGCGTTATTATCACTTGTGTCCATTTTTTTTGTGATCATATCGAAGACTCTTTTTTGATCGGCATTAAGTTTTGCGATCATACTTTGAAGATCAGTCTGCTCTTCTTCTACCAGATTGATTCTCTGAAACTCGTCCATCGCGTTTGCAGCTTCCACAGCTTCAAAATCTAGAGGGTTTTCAGGACCTTCGTCATCATCAACAATTTTCCTTTCTTCATTTATCTCAGCTACTTTAGATTCTATCATTTCAAATGCTTTTTGTATCTTGTATCTTGACTCTATCATTGAATTTCCATAAGCGACTCCTTCTTTTAGATCTTCTTTCGCCAAATTAAAGGCCTCCGTGTAAGTATCACACCCTAATTTGAGTTCATCTAAGCAACGCCATGGCTTGAATAAAATAAGTAAAGAGAAGTAATATTTCTCTGGTACTTGTTCTCCGTCGTAGAAATAGTGATTGATCAAATATGGGTAAGCTCTTTTTTTCAAAAACTTTTTACCTTCATTTATCTCGTAGCACTCGACTTTAGAGGAGACTGGGCGTGTCTTAACAATATCGTAATATTGAGCGAAACTGTACAAGTTAATAGTCTACAACTCTTTAGGCCGTTTAGGATAGTGGTCATCAATCCAAGACTCATAATAAATATCGGTGGACTCCGGTTCTAGCATCATCATATCAGATTTAGATTTAACGCGCCGGTTGCGAAAGATGTTGACATCTAGCCATCGAATTGTTGTGGTAGGATCTGTACCGTACAAAGGAATACCAAGTAGAGTATCACTGGCTTCCAAAGAGCCGCACTCTCTACTCGATAAAACTCTAAGGCCAATGTTAAAGAGGCGGCTTCTTAAAGGTTTTGTAGAGTTTATGTCTTGAAACATATCAGCAACGTGAGTTTTTTCGCTTTTGGTGGTATATTTAGTGATGTAATAATTTAAAATAGCTGTTTTTTCGCCTACATATTGAATGTCTGTATTGCCATTCCATGCTAACAAAATCGCGGGATTATAATCATTAACCATGACCCATTCCTTTTTGCGTACAATATAGTAAAGTCTATTGTTAGGTGACAATGTTTTTCTTGCAGCGATTGATTCTATTATATCTCTAATAGTAAGTACTTCTGTGACCGGGCGGGGGAATCCAAAACGACAAACTTTTACGAAACCTCTTCTTGTTTTCTTTTGGCGCATGCAATAGTTATTATGTTTGTGAGTCTGATATGACGTTACTCGTTGATAGAGTGTTGGTGAAACATTTTTATCAGGTATAGCACATGTTATGTACTTTGAAATGAATGATGCAACCTCATCAAGCGAGGATTCGTGAAGTATAGGGGCGTCTTTTACCCATAACATTAAATGAAAGTGTTGCGCTCCACGGGATTGATATTCTCGTCTCCAAAAGTAATGTATTACTTTTCAAAGCGGCTCATCGGATGACATAATGAAGTCTAACATAGCTTTAAGCTTATTATCAATAAATCGAGAAGTGGAGACAGGATCTAGTGCATCTAATTCACTAATGCTCTTGTTTGCCATCTCAGGACCGTTAACTTCCTTAAGGTACTCACCTAAATCATCCCACATCCATTCTGAAGGACTCATGGTGAGAAACCAGGTTGCTGGCCCATAGTGTTTTGTCATAGAGTTGACATCGTTTCTTGGTTTTTTCCAAAATTGTTCCGTATTTCTTAACCTACCAAATATAGCTGTTAAGTCACCTTCTAACTCATCTTTATCAAGCATATTAAAATACTGTTCAGCTGTAATTTTTTGTTTTTGATTAACGCAATTCATTTTATAGAATATTCCTGAACTGATTTGACGTATATTAGCATCATTAAGTAGGAAAAATAAATATTGTTGATTGAGGCGGAATTGAGAGTGTTTTGACATAAGTCTTGCTTTAATATATTCACTAGAGGTTAACTTTTGCTGCCGAACATGAAACTGGCCATATTTACCTTTAATATAAAGATCGGGAAAGCACTTTACATCTAAATCTTTATCTCTAGAATCAATTGGAGCGGCGTTAACTTTCAGCATTTGATATAGTTCCGAAATAGGAGCGTTTCTTCTCCTTTCATGCAAGGGGTAAATAGTATATTGTTCATAGTCCGCCTCCTTTTCTGATGTTACTTGTGTTAATAATCCATCGTTGGCTTCTACAACGTTATCTACTTGAGATTCTAACTGATCAACTACATGATGGATATTGTCCTCTTCGTTAATATAATCAATCAAATGTTGAGGTGAATGTGGAAGTTGTATTTGAGAGTAAAGCGCATTCACACCTTTTAAGTATTGTAAGGCTTGGTAAACCTTATTGACATCTACAATATCCTCCCACACTATTTTTGATTTTGTTGGCATGCCTCGAACCATAATATACATTTCAGGGATAGTAATCGGGTATTCTGGTCTAGGCAACTTTTTCAAAGTTTCTTCAAGAGGCAAAGGGAGGTGGAAAGTTCTGCCTTTTACTTTTTTCACCATATGCCTATTAGGTAAATGTTTGCTTGCCACGGGATTCATTAGCATTACAACCTGAAATGATTTGGCACGCTGAATTAATATCTTTTCATAATCATTTAACTCGGCTATCTGTGGTGGAACAGTACTAACGTGTAGATCGTTTAGAACACAGGGTGCTGGCAGTTGATTTGCTCTAATTTTTTGTAAACATGAGTGACATATGTATGGGCTGTGATCTAGATTGTTGGTTTTGTAATAGTTTAGAAGATCCTTCCAAATACTGGTGTCTATAGCTTTTCTCAACCTGTTCAGAGATGAAGTATCCCTTGAATAACAAAGTTTTATACAGGACATGCACTCAAGTTTTGGTGTATCAAGACACTTTAGTTTTAGAGATTTAAACGCAGCCTTATATTTATTTATGACCTCATCCTCTACAATTTCATGTGACTCTTCACTTTCCACAACAATACTACCAACTTTTTGTTGCTTTCCGTGTTTTTTCGTGATTCATCAATATCTTTTAAAATGTTAAAAATACCCTGTACTTGATATATTTCTCTTGAAATCGTCCTTAGACGAGGAAAATGCGCTTTGAGAGTGTTAATATAATTTAAATAATCTAATATTTGTTCTTTTTCAATTAATGTGTAATACTGAGCTGAGGTTTTGTTCACCAAGCTTTCGAAAATATTTGTTAATTGTATAATCACATTCTCATCTAGTGCACACAGATAATTACAAGACCAGACTAAACTATGACCATGTTTCTTTACATTTCTAAAGACCGCTTTTCCTGTATTGTCAATTTCGATGGATTTGTCCTTGTTTTTAAGTAAATTGTAAGTTTTTCCTGCGTAATATGGCTCCTGGTTACTTCTGTGCTCTGATTTTCCAAGAAAACATTCTAGTTTGTCATTTAAAGAACTATCTGGATGGCATGAACTTAGTTTTTCTAACGATACCTTAAATTTATTTTTCAATGAATCAATAGTTTTATTAAAGCTTGCTAATGTTTGCTGCCTGTTATGAATTACCCATTTTATCAGTTTCTCCGCTTCCAATCTGTTCTTAATTTTATTTGTTAACGCTTGAGTAATTGTTCCTAAATTGTTTAACCGAAGTTGTAATTTTTGGTTTGATCTTTTCCTCTGGACAGATTGAAGATTTAGATCAGGGTATAAATCTTTATAACGTGCGACAGCTTTTTGGTTAACTTCGGGATGAGAAGCAGTATAACGTGATACTGCTTTTCGGTGAACTTCAGGATGAGAAGCAGTATAACGTGATACTGCTTGTCGGTTAACTTCGGGATGAGACGTAGTATAACGCGCTAATGTCTCCTTACGTTTTTCGGGATTGTTCTGGCGATAACGTGTTGCTGCTTCTTTTATTTGTTGAGAACGGAATAGCGTCGAAGTTTTAGGTCTTCCTTTACTAACCTTTTTAGGTCTTCCGCCCTTCTTAGTTAAGTTTTTATTATTTTTAATCGAATTATCATCTTTCGAAGGCACTTCTGGAAGGATCGCATCATTATTATTTAAATTATTATCATTTCGAGGCACGTCTGGAAGGAGCGCTTCATAATGACCGCCTAAGTAACTTCCAGAAAATCGTAAACGTTTCACCGGTTTACCAGAATCACCACCGAATGATGCTCTCAAAAGGCCGTTTTCGTAAACCTCGAAAGCATACGGATACAAAGCGGCGGCCGCCATGAGTTCAGACGCGGAACCATAAGTACTGGTTTTTACCATTGCCGTTGTATACAAATTAGCGTTAATGTAGGTGTCTCCATGCTCGTCACAAGTATACACTTGTAACTCATCCCAATGCGCTACCACATACTCGATTATAGCAAGTCTAATATCATACGACGACTCAATATTCCCATACATAGAGAATGACAAAGAATGAAATAAACACGAACCATCACCAGGTATAGGAACTACCCAGTGTGGACAAGGCTGATCATTCACATACAGTATTACTGAATCCATTGCGACTACCTACAAGTTAGATTGCAAAGTTATTTTTATGCAGAAATACGATTAGGTAATAAGAAATGTATAAATACTTAGGTACTTAAAGTATCAATATTTAATTTAAATTATTTATCCGAACAATGTCCAAATTGTAAGCAAATAATATCAGTAAACCAATGAGAGTAGCCTTTAGTCGTCAAACTAATATAGCAATCGAAATTGTCAATGAAAATCGCAAACTTATAGGTAAGAATTCTGGGCACATCCGAACAGCATTGGGTCGCTCGCGCTAATGGGCGCGGCTACTGCTCGCTCGGCGACATTCACCTTTCCGCGCGCCCCGCCACTGTCCCCGCCCCGCGCCCTCGCGCTAGCACCGCGCAGTGCGTAGTAATGGCCCGCGCTCACTCGCTAGCATCGCAGCGCGTGGTATAATAATTAATTTACAACCTTACGCACTCGTAATAAGTACGAATACGCACGTAGGTACGTTTTTTGTATTAAATAATTTAATTTACACGTGTTTTCATGACGGGAATACCCATTTTTTGCTCGATTTGGCAGGGGCACTACCATGCGCCTATATTTATATGGGACTAGCTTAAACCCGCGGCTTCGCACTCAATAAAACTGCCGTAAAACATCGTTACGAATAAAGCCAATATTGAAAAATTTAACTGAAGACTTGGCGGTCTTTTCTAGATTTTTTAGTTTTTCCTTCATTCATACACCAAACACTACTTATATTCCAAATTTGAAGCTTCTAGGTCTGCTAGAAGTGCCTTAGAATTTTGATGATCGGTGAGTCAGTGAGTGACAAAATTAAGAAATTTGACCCGTTATAATTCTTAAAATACTGGTTCAAATTGAATGAAATTTGAAATATACCGTGTCTTTACATTGCTGCATGGTTACTGAAAATTTCAATCTTCTAGTTTTATCCACAACGAAGTTACAGGGGGTCGAAAATGGTCTGAATTGCTTCGAGAAAAGGATGGTACGGCCGTGACGCTTTTTTGCTCGACTTGGTCGAGGTCGAGAACTCGAAGCATTAAGTTGTTACGTAATAATTAACAGCATCTTATAGTGACGCATATCAATATTAAAATTCTTTAATGTTTTATATAAATATATTGAGACTTGGCCATCGCCTGAAAACACGTGTAAATTCAATCGCCTGAAAACACATGTAAATTCAATTATTTAGTGCGTGTATAATAAAACATTAAAGAATTTTAATATTGATATGCGTCACTATAAGATGCTGTTAATTATTACGTAACAACTTAATGCTTCGAGTACGGAGATTCCAGACACAATTGATTTTTAATTGTTATGGACCACGATCGTGGTCTTAGAGAAGTCGAGCAAAAAAGCGTCACGGCCGTACCATCCTTTTCTCGAAGCAATTCAGACCATTTTCGACCCCCTGTAACTTCGTTGTGGATAAAACTAGAAGACTGAAATTTTCAGTAATCATGCAGGCATTATAAAGACACGGTATATTTCAAATTTCATTCAATTTGAACCAGTATTTTAAGAATTATAACGGGTCAAATTTCTTAATTTTGTCACTCACTGACTCACCGATCATCAAAATTCTAAGGCACTTCTAGCAGACCTAGAAGCTTCAAATTTGGAATATAAGTAGTGTTTGGTGTATGAATCAAGGAAAAACTAAAAAATCTAGAAAAGACCGCCAAGTCTTCAGTAAAATTTTTCAAAATTGGCTTTATTCGTAACGATGTTTTACGGCAGTTATTATTATTGCGTGCGAAGCCGCGGGTTTAAGCTAGTCCCATATAAATATAGGCGCATGGTAGTGCCCCTGCCAAATCGAGCAAAAAATGTGTATTCCCGTCATGAAAACACGTGTAAATTAAATTATTTAATGCAAAAAACGTACCTACGTGCGTATTCGTACTTATTACGAGTGCGTAAGGTTGTAAATTAATTATTATACCACGCGCTGCGATGCTAGCGAGTGAGCGCGGGCCGTTACTACGCGCTGCGCGGTGTAACCGCGAGGGCGCGGGGCGGGGACAGTGGCGGGGCGCGCGGAAAGGTGAATGCATGGTATAATAAAACAGGTATTCTCTTCCTGAGATGGAACTTGACTACGTCACAAAGTGTTGCCACTGATTGTTCTTTTTAGTAAATTGAAGGATTTTCTTAATTAGTTCACTAATATTTAAAAAAATATTAAGTAACTTAGCTATTTAGTATCTCGCGATTCTCGCGTGATTCATCAATTCAATATTTTATAAATTGATATAATGGATTATTAATTCGAAATTGGTATATTAAGTTCAAAAATGCATTACGCTCGGGTATTTCAATTTCACACAGTAGCAACACATCAAACTGATGACGTAGTCAAGTTCCACCTACGTCATCAGCTGTCACGGGAAGAGAATACCTTATTTTATTATACCATGGGTGAATGTCGCCGAGCGAGCAGCAGCCGCGCTCATACGCGCGAGCGACCCAATGCTGTTCGGATGTGCCCAGAATTCTTACCTATAAGTTTGCGATTTTCATTGATAATTTCGATTGCTATATTAGTTTGACGACTAAAGGCTACTCTCATTGGTTTACTGATATTATTTGCTTACAATTTGGACGTTGTTCGGATAAATAATTTAAATTAAAAAGCGCAGGAATCCTCAATTTGTGAATACAACAGACTAAGAAGCATTTACCGTCCAGATTTGTCAAAAATTGTAACATCAAAGCCTCCCAGAAAAACGCATAGAGACAGGGAGTGGGCTCTTAGAAAAACTGTAGCTGAAGCTCAAGAAGTAGTACCGGAAAAGAGAAAACGGAAGGCTACCTACAAAAATAAGAAAAGTTCATAAGTCAGAGAGAGGGCTTAAAAAAAATTCGTTGCTGGTAGATATACATATATACAATAAGTAGAAGGTACCGAAAAGGAAAAAAGTAGAACTGTCTACAAAATACAAAAAGAAATGAGATCCCATCAAAAACAATACTTGTCAAAAAAACCAAGTCTCGCAACTCAGTTGTTCTGCAGTAAAAAGTTGTGAGATCCATGTAATACCAAGTCGGTTATTAATTTATTCAGTCTCTACTTAAGCGACTTTCTGTCTTTATACGTCCAGTCTCTAAGACCACGATCGTGGTCCATAACAATTGAAAATCAATTGTGTCTGGAATCTCCGTACTCGAAGCATTAAGTTGTTACGTAATAATTAACAGCATCTTATAGTGACGCATATCAATATTAAAATTCTTTAATGTTTTATATAAATATATTGAGACTTGGCCATCGCCTGAAAACACGTGTAAATTTAATCGCCTGAAAACACATGTAAATTCAATTATTTAGTGCGTGTATAATAAAACATTAAAGAATTTTAATATTGATATGCGTCACTATAAGATGCTGTTAATTATTACGTAACAACTTAATGCTTCGAGTACGGAGATTCCAGACACAATTGATTTTCAATTGTTATGGACCACGATCGTGGTCTTAGAGACTGGACGTATAAAGACAGAAAGTCGCTTAAGTAGAGACTGAATAAATTAATAACCGACTTGGTATTACATTGTCGCAAGAAGTCATTTTCTGTGAAAAATTATGCGGACAAATACACACAGAGCAGACGTTTACAGGTGGAAAAGAAAATCATGAAGTGAAACTAAATAAAATAAATTTATAATCAAAAACTACTCCGCACTTTCTAATGTCAATTTACATACTACCGTATGTTACTTTAATACTTTCAAAAAACTACTTCGGTTTTTCTACTTTGGGAAGAAACACAAATAAAAGTCTTTAAGATTCGTATCTTGCCTACAGAGCTTTGTATTGTGTAAACATTTGTATTTGTAAACACATGTTTATTACAAACGAATTTATCACAAAACTCATCATATCATCCTTGATTTCGAGTAAAAAAAAAAATAAGGATCTAACACGTTTTGTTGCGGATCCATAACTTTAAATAATTGGCCAAGTGCGTGTCGGGCCACGCGCAGTGTAGGGTTCCGTAGTTCTGAATGTTACCTTTGAGTTTATGCCACTAAAAACGTTTAAAAACTAATTATCTATTGAATTTGTATGAAATTTCTTTTTCCGAGTACATTTTATAAGTTGATCGCCTATAACTTTTTAATTTGTATACCCTTCTTAGCTCTGATAGTTTTCCTTTAAACTACATTATATATAATATAGCTGTGAATGTTTTCACGAGGCCATATATAACCGTTTAGCAGATAGAGGGGGGGGGACACTTGCCTCCAACAAAAATTTTCACTTTAAACCCAAATATTTCAGAAACGGATACCTAAATCCAAAAATGGTATTAACAAGCTCACAATGTTTTTGAAAGACCTATTCAACGACAGCCCACACAATGTGTGAGAAAAAAAATATTGACTTCCTCTTTACTTGTATGGCAGCTAACCTAAAAAAAAATATTTTTCCAGATTTTATTTTACGACTTTTTTGCCATGATTAAAATACATATCCATGCCAAATTACAGCTTTCTAGTACTTGTAGTTACTGAGTAGGACCGCGGACAGACAGACAGACAGACAGACATGGCGAAACTATAAGGGTTCCTTGTTTACTACGGAACCCTAAAAAGAAGTAAATATAACTAAACATTATTTTTCAAACTAAAATAGTTCTATTAATTAACATCATCAATACAAAAAAATCGGAAAAAAATTAACCTTACTTATACGGCTATAATGACGAAGTCCATCTCTCCCATACTGTTTGGGTGAGATGGGCCACGGATTTAGAAGAGATGGACCTAACAATAAAAAAATTCTAATGCATTACAAACAAAAACAATAAATAAATGGCCAAGTGCGTGTCGGGTCACGCGCAGTATTAGGTTCCGTAGTTGCAAATGCCAACTTTGAGTTCATGCCACTAAAAACGTCTAAAATAATTATCTATTGAATTTGTACGAAATTTTCCTCTTCCGAGTACATTTTATAAGTCGATCGCCTACAACTTTTGAATATAAACCCTTCTTAGCTCTGATAGTTTTCCTTTAAACTATATTATATTTACTATTGCTGTAAATTTTTTCACGTGTCCATATATAACCGTTTAGCAGATAGAAGGGGGGGGGACACGTGACTTCGAAAAATTGTGTTCATAAGCTTACAATATTTTTGAAAGACCTATTCAACGTTACGCCACACAATGTAGTTTGTAGAAAAAAAAAATTGACTTTCTCTTTACTTGTATGGCTTTTATTTACGACTTTTTTGCCATGATTGATATACATATCCATGCCAAATTACAGCTTTCTAGTACTTATAGTATTTGAGTAGGACCGCGCACGGGCAGACAGACAGACAGACAGACATGGCGAAACTATAAGGGTTCCTTGTTTACCACGGAACCCTAAAAAGGAAGACGTAATCGGCTATTTGCATTACATTGTAACCAATCATCTTTGCTCAGAGTGTCGCTCAAAAACTGTCTGCTCAAAGCCATTTTTCTTAAAGCTACAGGGGTCTACAGGAGTAAATCCTCTTTGCTGCAGCTTAATAATAAGTGCCACAATTTTTTTTTTCATTGTTTAGGAGTCAACACATCACAAGGCCCAAGAACGTCTGGTCGTTTGGTTATCTGTTCATTTTCAGTCTTGTTTCGAATGTAGACTTTGGTTTAAGTATCATACATATTTGTTGCCTCATTGACCCCTACGCCAACAACATGAGCTTAAACAACTCTCATTAAATCAGATTCCGTTCATTTTCCTCTTGAAACGCCACTTTTCTTCTTATATTGTAATGGCATTGCCAAAAATAAAAATAAACCGTATTAAATATACAAAAAAATGATTCTTGTAAGTAATCGTACCCATAATAAACTACCAAATAAAGTAAAATATTACAAAGAAAATGCACAATAATATATACACACCTTCAAGTAACTAACACGGTCTAAACAAATTTGTGACTACCAAAACATTAGAACACTGACAAAACAAAAATAATAACAAAAAGAACACTGACAAAACAAAAATAATAACAAAAAACATCGTTGTTTGCACTCATAAGGAAGAAATGGCTGACAAGAATATTTTAGTGTTGCCACTTCACAAAAATTCAACCACCTTGGCAGTTTTTTGAAGGTGGCCCGTCTTTCTCGCTGGTCCATCTCTCCCAGAATAACCCTTACACATAATTCCTAAAATTAATAGTGTCTCAAAACGCTAATCTATCGATGTCTTATTTGTTATGGCCTGATAACCCACTCAAAAACCACCACTAATTTAAGAAAAGGTCCCACCCAGTCTATCAGAGAGATCAACTTCTAGGTGTCCCCTTCCAAAGTTTTTTCTTCGTTTTCAAACGAGTACGGCTTTAGAATAAAATCAAGCCCAGTGGAAAAGTTTTATAGACACTTCTCCGTAATCTTAATTTAAATTACTTAGCTTTGATAAAATTGCCAAATGAGTTTCTGTAAACGACGAAATGCAAAAGAGAAAAAACTGTTCTTCAAGATTAGATGTATTTTCTCAACGCGGAAAATGTTGGTCTCGCAACGAATCTTCAATTATGCATGAGACATTAGAATTTCAATTTGCTGAAGTATTTTTTTACTAATACGAAGGAGACGGCATTGTTGGAAGTTCTCTGAGTTGTTTTATCGACGGTTACTCATTAGGTTTGTTTGTTTTTACATAAGCAATTGCGTTTATAAATATCACTTTAACTGCCTGTAAAAGAAACACGTCACCAACGGTACCTGCCTTACGCATATTCATTTAGTGAACGCAAAATTTTGAGTACGAACATTTAAAATTACCTACCTACCTACAAGAAATAAATTTAAAAGATTTATTTATTTATCCACAGTAAGTATTGCTGCAGTCTGTCAACTAATGTCATTTAAATTTGAAAATAATAAATATCCAATTAAAGTAGGTATATTCTCGTAAATGCAAAATTTTCAAAATCTATGTCTATACATATTTAATAACAGTAAAAAATGTGTCTGTACCTGAGGTCTGTACATTGAATAAATTTACGAAAAAAATTGAGGGGTAATGCAGATATAGTAATCAAGTAAGAATTAAAAAAAAAGTCTGTCTGTTTGTCTGGTTGTACACGCTAATCTCCGAAAATACTGGACGGATTCGAATTAAACTTTTTTTGTCATATAGTTGTTAAGCAATAATATTCTATGGTATAATTGATTTTGGAAAATGGAAGACCTCCTGATGCAGAACCATAATGGTCCTGCTAAACTATAAGAACTAAAAAAATTACGTCTTAGAAAAAGTTATTCAGCCTGATGAGCATTTTCCGGAGTCATAACGTTCACGCGAACGAAGTCGCGGGCTTCGACTATATAATAAAGTCTTCATCATAATTGTCAGAACAAGCAACATTTCTGAATAATCTAAAGATCTAGAAAAAAATACTGAAGAAAAGAAGGTTCGGAACCGTCTTCACTCGACATACCACTCAAAGCTTTACCGTATAAACTAATATAAAATGGATACAACAAAAATATATGAATTATTTAAAAATATCAAAGCACTCTTGTCAGCAAATATACATAATAACGGACAAGATTATAACAGGTTTTAATAGTCTTGATTAAAGAAAATGCATTCTATATTGTGTTTGAATAGACTACACGATGACATTCTTCTTTTGCGGCAGGTATTCAGAATATCCATAACAATATTAACTTTTATTATGCATTTTCTTTAGGATGTAGATTCTATTTTTATACTATCGTTATAGCCATAGTGCGTTCTTATATACGTATATAAGAATGTTAAAAACCGACGCTGAGTAGAATATATCCATTTATTTATTTATTTTTAACCTACGCAACAAAATAAACATAAAAGTTCCATTATTCCATGACAGATTTACTAAAAATTACATTCCGCCAACACGTTATTTCACGATGATGACAGCGGACAAGTTTTTTTACAAATTTACTTTACCTAGTTATATGTTTTGGGATATTGGGGCATTTTCTGGAGTAAATTGTCTAAATACACAGTTGGTATATCATCATCAAGTCTTTTTGTCTCCACTGCATAAGCATGACTATCTCTGTACTACCAGAGCCATACTTGGCCAGAGCAGCCAGAGAACTTTGACCTACACTCTCCTCGCTGAGCAGATGGATTGGAGAGGTCTCATTGATGTTTATGTACTTCGTTCGTTCAGCTTGTATTTCCTAAGTCGCCTTCTACGACATCCACGGGAAGTTTGGAGTGGTTCTATTCTACTCTGCTGGAAACCACACGGCGGCAGTTGGTATATAGACAACATTTATCTGAAGGTAACAATAACCGTGAGAATTGAAGAAACGCTATTTCATAAGAAAACATACTTATAATTTTTGACATACGACCCCATGCAAATCAAAAGCGTTATGCAACCATACAATTTTAAAAAGGGTCTCAAATCCGAGGCTTTAACATATTCAACGAACTGTTCCATTTGACATACTGCTATAAGTACCTAACTAAAAGGAGAGATTAAAAATGTATGCCTCATTTAATTTTATTCACACACGCCTTTCGAACATAAACCAAATATTTATTGTCCCTCATAACACCCAGTTGGATTAGAAAGTAAGGAAAATTAAGTGGTAACATGGTAGGCAGGGCGAGTTGGGTCGCGGTGGATACGATAAGTAAGCTAAGTTAGCTACAATCCCACAATTAAGCAAGGGCTTAACGTAAGTCCCTGTTTGCCCGGTAGTATATCTTACTAAAGTTCCCGCCAATGTTGTCAAAAGTGTTTTATTTTCGGAGGACTGTTACTGAGAGGGTTGGCCTCTTATTGAACTTTGTTATTTATAACATTGTATGTTTATTTACCTAGTTCCACGCGTAAACGTATTACGTCTTATCGTATACGTAGTATATCTTTTATTTTTTGTTTGAGTAATAAAAAGTCAACGCTTATTCTTTGTCGGGTCTATTTAATTTCTTGTTCTGCTTACATCTATGAATTTCAGTTTTGTCCGAATTGAGTTCATACCCAAGAAGTACTAAATTGAACCCTTGACCACTTGTTGTTCTACGGATTTTTTAGAATGGCTGCTCTGGCCAAGTATGTCTCTAGTAGAACAGTGAGGGTCGGGCTCCTACAGTGGAGACTAAAAATACCTGATGATGATGATGATGATTTAGTTACCTATTTTAAGACTATTAATTTATAAAGCAATGATATACTGTCCGAACTAAATAAGTTCATAGCTCTTTAAAGAAATATTAAATTCTGTAGTTAGCTACAGAATTGTTTTGCCGTCAAAAAGCATAAATTACGACATCTATAAGAACCATACGGACACTCGCTGTTTTAAAAGTATTCACGAAGTTTTCGTCAGTATTTTCAATTAGGAAATTCAGTAACTTAGAACGAGCTACGACTTTCATCTGTGATGTATTATCTATTCATTATCATCCGAGGGTTGCATCCTCAGCGGTTACGCTTCAGAGTCCAGGGTCTGCTACCTAACCTAGATGATTTGACGAGGTTACTGGTTTTTATACGGAACGACTGCTGTCTGACCTCTGCAACCCAAAAGGTAGACCAGAACTAATCTTTGGATAGGTTTAAGCAAACGCTAGATCACGTTCGGGGCCTACAGTTTATACGTGTCTTCCGAAACTCGGAATCATCTTTCTTTTCAAGCCTACAGTATTCTAACCAGACTGGAAACAATTTTTTACAAAATATTCTTCCCAGTTGAATTCTTACCCACGACCTCCGGATAACAAGGCAAATACTTTGACCACTGAACCACGGAGGCATTATGTAAGTAGTATAGTATGAGTGTCGTATTATGTAAGTAGGTATAGTACCTACAAAAGAGAGAGATACTGAATAATTTTACTTTGTATACCTATATCCCATCAAAAACAATACTTGTCAAAAAAACCAAGTCTCGCAACTCAGTTGTTCTGCGGTAAAAAGTTGTGAGATCCATGTAATACCAAGTCGGTTATTAATTTATTCAGTCTCTACTTAAGCGACTTTCTGTCTTAATACGTCCAGTCTCTAAGACCACGATCGTGGTCCATAACAATTGAAAATCAATTGTGTCTGGAATCTCCGTACTCGAAGCATTAAGTTGTTACGTAATAATTAACAGCATCTTATAGTGACGCATATCAATATTAAAATTCTTTAATGTTTTATATAAATATATCGAGACTTGGCCATCGCACTAAATAATTGAATTTACATGTGTTTTCAGGCGATTGAATTTACACGTGTTTTCAGGCGATGGAATGAATCGCGTATATTCGAAGACGCCAGAAATACAAAGAAAAATCGAAATTTTAGCACAGTACAAGGTGTGGCCGTGTCGAGTACTTGGAACAGACTAGAATTTTCAATTTACCTACATATTCAAAAAACAAAATTAATACTCGCTACCGCCAAAACATTAGTTCCACCATTGCATAATAGATGGCGCTAGTGGTTTCAAATTCATGTTAACATTATCAAAATATAAAATAGAAATAAATCAAAAATAAAAATAAATACCTAAGTGCGTCGCCTACATTAGTTTTAACGGGACAAAGTTCGTAAACATGTTCGTTATTAAATGTAATGTATATTTTCTTAATGATTTTTGTATTATCCGGATCAACCTTTACTCTTTGCACTATACCGATAGAACCATTAACTAAACCAAGATTCACGTCAATATTTCGCCTAAGCATGACTTTTGCTCCTATTTTTATAATTATGTTTTCTTCCAGGCCTGCTGTCATAGAAGCATCATCTTCATATTTTTTTATGCTTTCACGAGCTCTTTTTGTTAGGTATTTGGGGCAATCTAAGCTATCTACAGCTGTAAGTTTTATTTCGGGATGTGGGAGAGATCTAAGCATTGCAGTATTTAATTGTTGACACATGTGTTTTGTAGGTAATAAGCAAACGGTATCATTAGGAAGTTTCGAGAGGTGTTCAATTATTTCAACCAATATGTTTTCATTTGAATCAGATTTAAGAGTTATTAATCTAGTTGAGAGTAAGTCACGGTCTTTTTGTGTAGTCACACCTAATCTTATCCTGTTAAGCATATCAACAAAGTCAGAATCATTGAGCTGTCGCATGTTAATTGTAAGTTCATCGTATATGAACAATTCGATCCACAGATTCGGTATACTGAGGGAACCTAACAACTTGTTAGTTTCAGCAGTTGTAAGTTTTTCAAAAGGGGACTTTTCTCTTACCGGAGGAAGCTGTAAGAGATCCCCGAAAACTACAAGGTGTTTTTTTCCAAACCACCCATTTTGATCGTCGTTTGTGTCAAATATCTCAGACAAGCGTAAATGAATATAAGTTAAAGTAACATTGAATATCATCGACACTTCGTCTATAATAAACAACACTACTTCTTTCAAATCTGACCTCAAAACTTTGAGCACTTCATCAGAAAGTGGCTTGTACTTTGGTGTTTGTTTGTGTTCCACAGGCAGCTGCAATAGTCTGTGTATAGCTAATCCATTCACATTAAATGCAGCTATTCCTGTCGGAGCACTAACCGCCACTTTTTTGTTTAGATACGTCTTTACCCAAACTTTAAGAGTTTTTATTAAAAAGCTTTTTCCTGTGCCACCAGTTCCACTCACAAAACAACGTAGAACGTCAGCGTTATTATCACTTGTGTCCATTTTTTTTGTGATCATATCGAAGACTCTTTTTTGATCGGCATTAAGTTTTGCGATCATACTTTGAAGATCAGTCTGCTCTTCTTCTACCAGATTGATTCTCTGAAACTCGTCCATCGCGTTTGCAGCTTCCACAGCTTAAAAATCTAGAGGGTTTTCAGGACCTTCGTCATCATCAACAATTTTCCTTTCTTCATTTATCTCAGCTACTTTAGATTCTATCATTTCAAATGCTTTTTGTATCTTGTATCTTGACTCTATCATTGAATTTCCATAAGCGACTCCTTCTTTTAGATCTTTTTTCGCCAAATTAAAGGCCTCCGTGTAAGTATCACACCCTAATTTGAGTTCATCTAAGCAACGCCATGGCTTGAATAAAATAAGTAAAGAGAAGTAATATTTCTCTGGTACTTGTTCTCCGTCGTAGAAATAGTGATTGATCAAATATGGGTAAGCTCTTTTTTTCAAAAACTTTTTACCTTCATTTATCTCGTAGCACTCGACTTTAGAGGAGACTGGGCGTGTCTTAACAATATCGTAATATTGAGCGAAACTGTACAAGTTAATAGTCTACAACTCTTTAGGCCGTTTAGGATAGTGGTCATCAATCCAAGACTCATAATAAATATCGGTGGACTCCGGTTCTAGCATCATCATATCAGATTTAGATTTAACGCGCCGGTTGCGAAAGATGTTGACATCTAGCCATCGAATTGTTGTGGTAGGATCTGTACCGTACAAAGGAATACCAAGTAGAGTATCACTGGCTTCCAAAGAGCCGCACTCTCTACTCGATAAAACTCTAAGGCCAATGTTAAAGAGGCGGCTTCTTAAAGGTTTTGTAGAGTTTATGTCTTGAAACATATCAGCAACGTGAGTTTTTTCGCTTTTGGTGGTATATTTAGTGATGTAATAATTTAAAATAGCTGTTTTTTCGCCTACATATTGAATGTCTGTATTGCCATTCCATGCTAACAAAATCGCGGGATTATAATCATTAACCATGACCCATTCCTTTTTGCGTACAATATAGTAAAGTCTATTGTTAGGTGACAATGTTTTTCTTGCAGCGATTGATTCTATTATATCTCTAATAGTAAGTACTTCTGTGACCGGGCGGGGGAATCCAAAACGACAAACTTTTACGAAACCTCTTCTTGTTTTCTTTTGGCGCATGCAATAGTTATTATGTTTGTGAGTCTGATATGACGTTACTCGTTGATAGAGTGTTGGTGAAACATTTTTATCAGGTATAGCACATGTTATGTACTTTGAAATGAATGATGCAACCTCATCAAGCGAGGATTCGTGAAGTATAGGGGCGTCTTTTACCCATAACATTAAATGAAAGTGTTGCGCTCCACGGGATTGATATTCTCGTCTCCAAAAGTAATGTATTACTTTTCAAAGCGGCTCATCGGATGACATAATGAAGTCTAACATAGCTTTAAGCTTATTATCAATAAATCGAGAAGTGGAGACAGGATCTAGTGCATCTAATTCACTAATGCTCTTGTTTGCCATCTCAGGACCGTTAACTTCCTTAAGGTACTCACCTAAATCATCCCACATCCATTCTGAAGGACTCATGGTGAGAAACCAGGTTGCTGGCCCATAGTGTTTTGTCATAGAGTTGACATCGTTTCTTGGTTTTTTCCAAAATTGTTCCGTATTTCTTAACCTACCAAATATAGCTGTTAAGTCACCTTCTAACTCATCTTTATCAAGCATATTAAAATACTGTTCAGCTGTAATTTTTTGTTTTTGATTAACGCAATTCATTTTATAGAATATTCCTGAACTGATTTGACGTATATTAGCATCATTAAGTAGGAAAAATAAATATTGTTGATTGAGGCGGAATTGAGAGTGTTTTGACATAAGTCTTGCTTTAATATATTCACTAGAGGTTAACTTTTGCTGCCGAACATGAAACTGGCCATATTTACCTTTAATATAAAGATCGGGAAAGCACTTTACATCTAAATCTTTATCTCTAGAATCAATTGGAGCGGCGTTAACTTTCAGCATTTGATATAGTTCCGAAATAGGAGCGTTTCTTCTCCTTTCATGCAAGGGGTAAATAGTATATTGTTCATAGTCCGCCTCCTTTTCTGATGTTACTTGTGTTAATAATCCATCGTTGGCTTCTACAACGTTATCTACTTGAGATTCTAACTGATCAACTACATGATGGATATTGTCCTCTTCGTTAATATAATCAATCAAATGTTGAGGTGAATGTGGAAGTTGTATTTGAGAGTAAAGCGCATTCACACCTTTTAAGTATTGTAAGGCTTGGTAAACCTTATTGACATCTACAATATCCTCCCACACTATTTTTGATTTTGTTGGCATGCCTCGAACCATAATATACATTTCAGGGATAGTAATCGGGTATTCTGGTCTAGGCAACTTTTTCAAAGTTTCTTCAAGAGGCAAAGGGAGGTGGAAAGTTCTGCCTTTTACTTTTTTCACCATATGCCTATTAGGTAAATGTTTGCTTGCCACGGGATTCATTAGCATTACAACCTGAAATGATTTGGCACGCTGAATTAATATCTTTTCATAATCATTTAACTCGGCTATCTGTGGTGGAACAGTACTAACGTGTAGATCGTTTAGAACACAGGGTGCTGGCAGTTGATTTGCTCTAATTTTTTGTAAACATGAGTGACATATGTATGGGCTGTGATCTAGATTGTTGGTTTTGTAATAGTTTAGAAGATCCTTCCAAATACTGGTGTCTATAGCTTTTCTCAACCTGTTCAGAGATGAAGTATCCCTTGAATAACAAAGTTTTATACAGGACATGCACTCAAGTTTTGGTGTATCAAGACACTTTAGTTTTAGAGATTTAAACGCAGCCTTATATTTATTTATGACCTCATCCTCTACAATTTCATGTGACTCTTCACTTTCCACAACAATACTACCAACTTTTTGTTGCTTTCCGTGTTTTTTCGTGATTCATCAATATCTTTTAAAATGTTAAAAATACCCTGTACTTGATATATTTCTCTTGAAATCGTCCTTAGACGAGGAAAATGCGCTTTGAGAGTGTTAATATAATTTAAATAATCTAATATTTGTTCTTTTTCAATTAATGTGTAATACTGAGCTGAGGTTTTGTTCACCAAGCTTTCGAAAATATTTGTTAATTGTATAATCACATTCTCATCTAGTGCACACAGATAATTACAAGACCAGACTAAACTATGACCATGTTTCTTTACATTTCCAAAGACCGCTTTTCCTGTATTGTCAATTTCGATGGATTTGTCCTTGTTTTTAAGTAAATTGTAAGTTTTTCCTGCGTAATATGGCTCCTGGTTACTTCTGTGCTCTGATTTTCCAAGAAAACATTCTAGTTTGTCATTTAAAGAACTATCTGGATGGCATGAACTTAGTTTTTCTAACGATACCTTAAATTTATTTTTCAATGAATCAATAGTTTTATTAAAGCTTGCTAATGTTTGCTGCCTGTTATGAATTACCCATTTTATCAGTTTCTCCGCTTCCAATCTGTTCTTAATTTTATTTGTTAACGCTTGAGTAATTGTTCCTAAATTGTTTAACCGAAGTTGTAATTTTTGGTTTGATCTTTTCCTCTGGACAGATTGAAGATTTAGATCAGGGTATAAATCTTTATAACGTGCGACAGCTTTTTGGTTAACTTCGGGATGAGAAGCAGTATAACGTGATACTGCTTTTCGGTGAACTTCAGGATGAGAAGCAGTATAACGTGATACTGCTTGTCGGTTAACTTCGGGATGAGACGTAGTATAACGCGCTAATGTCTCCTTACGTTTTTCGGGATTGTTCTGGCGATAACGTGTTGCTGCTTCTTTGATTTGTTGAGAACGGAATAGCGTCGAAGTTTTAGGTCTTCCTTTACTAACCTTTTTAGGTCTTCCGCCCTTCTTAGTTAAGTTTTTATTATTTTTAATCGAATTATCATCTTTCGAAGGCACTTCTGGAAGGATCGCATCATTATTATTTAAATTATTATCATTTCGAGGCACGTCTGGAAGGAGCGCTTCATAATGACCGCCTAAGTAACTTCCAGAAAATCGTAAACGTTTCACCGGTTTACCAGAATCACCACCGAATGATGCTCTCAAAAGGCCGTTTTCGTAAACCTCGAAAGCATACGGATACAAAGCGGCGGCCGCCATGAGTTCAGACGCGGAACCATAAGTACTGGTTTTTACCATTGCCGTTGTATACAAATTAGCGTTAATGTAGGTGTCTCCATGCTCGTCACAAGTATACACTTGTAACTCATCCCAATGCGCTACCACATACTCGATTATAGCAAGTCTAATATCATACGACGACTCAATATTCCCATACATAGAGAATGACAAAGAATGAAATAAACACGAACCATCACCAGGTATAGGAACTACCCAGTGTGGACAAGGCTGATCATTCACATACAGTATTACTGAATCCATTGCGACTACCTACAAGTTAGATTGCAAAGTTATTTTTATGCAGAAATACGATTAGGTAATAAGAAATGTATAAATACTTAGGTACTTAAAGTATCAATATTTAATTTAAATTATTTATCCGAACAATGTCCAAATTGTAAGCAAATAATATCAGTAAACCAATGAGAGTAGCCTTTAGTCGTCAAACTAATATAGCAATCGAAATTATCAATGAAAATCGCAAACTTATAGGTAAGAATTCTGGGCACATCCGAACAGCATTGGGTCGCTCGCGCTAATGGGCGCGGCTACTGCTCGCTCGGCGACATTCACCTTTCCGCGCGCCCCGCCACTGTCCCCGCCCCGCGCCCTCGCGCTAGCACCGCGCAGTGCGTAGTAATGGCCCGCGCTCACTCGCTAGCATCGCAGCGCGTGGTATAATAATTAATTTACAACCTTACGCACTCGTAATAAGTACGAATACGCACGTAGGTACGTTTTTTGTATTAAATAATTTAATTTACACGTGTTTTCATGACGGGAATACCCATTTTTTGCTCGATTTGGCAGGGGCACTACCATGCGCCTATATTTATATGGGACTAGCTTTAACCCGCGGCTTCGCACTCAATAAAACTGCCGTAAAACATCGTTACGAATAAAGCCAATATTGAAAAATTTAACTGAAGACTTGGCGGTCTTTTCTAGATTTTTTAGTTTTTCCTTCATTCATACACCAAACACTACTTATATTCCAAATTTGAAGCTTCTAGGTCTGCTAGAAGTGCCTTAGAATTTTGATGATCGGTGAGTCAGTGAGTGACAAAATTAAGAAATTTGACCCGTTATAATTCTTAAAATACTGGTTCAAATTGAATGAAATTTGAAATATACCGTGTCTTTACATTGCTGCATGGTTACTGAAAATTTCAATCTTCTAGTTTTATCCACAACGAAGTTACGGGGGGTCGAAAATGGTCTGAATTGCTTCGAGAAAAGGATGGTACGGCCGTGACGCTTTTTTGCTCGACTTGGTGGGGGCACTGCCGTGCCCCCAGATCTGTAAAAAAATTGCTCATTGTTGCATTTTATGTAACTAGAAACCCCTCACTATTATGATTAACTATTTTATTCAGGATCATGAATTACGCTGATATGTAAGTATATAGTTAACCTCCTTAAGACAACTATCGTTTTTCCCTACAAAAACTGGCAAATTCAATAGATTATATTTATTTTGATGGGTCGATTGTATTCGTATTGCGTTGCGGCCATTGGAAAATGGCAGTAAATCGAGTTATGAGCGGTGCTTCAGTAGTGTGCAATAGCGGACAGTCAAATATTAGTAGAACGTGACCTTAATATAGAAAATGGCTATTCACACCACGTTAACACGTATTCCATTTCGGGCTAACGGATTTTATCACACATTTCAAGTTTAGAATTTGTCATTTGTTTGGTTGACAGAGTAACAATTTGGTAAAACAGTCAATAAATGCATTGATTCATATCATAAAGAATGATTTACGTAAATAGTCTTATACAAACAAGGAAATTTCAAATGAGTGTGAAGTGCAGAAAAAATGCTAGAAAGTTGATCCTGCGCTTTTCAGAAAAAAATGCAATCATAAACATGCTCAGATGATAGCGAGATTCGAGAAAGGGGGAAAGAAATAATGACATTAAACATGGGTACAAACACGAGCAAGAGTGATTATTATTCATTAGGTTACATTTTAGATAAAAAGGTACTAAAAGGCCTCTTCATGTTGGCTTTGGCCCCATGAACGCCTCAAAGGACCGGGTCCCTATGGACCCGTGGCTGAAAAGCGTACCAACATAATAATAATAATTCGTGCCTATTTAGGGTGCCCACAAGCAGTGTAGCCAACGAGCAGCAAGTCACTATCTACCAGGTTAAAATTATTGTGAGAGATTTTTAGGTAGATGTCCGTGTCTCACTCCATAACCCAGTTATCCGGCCCACTAACATCCCATACACATAACCCAGACCAAGTCAATCCCTCCCTGGAAATAGTTCGGCGGCTATGGAGGACTGTCCGATAGTGCATCTCAATGGTATATTTAAGGGATAGGCCTCCGTAGATGCAGCCATCTCACATTTTAGATAAAAAGGTACTAAAAGGCCTGTTCATGTTGGCTTGACCGGGCCCCATGAACGCCTCAAAGGACCGGGTCCCTATAAACCCGTGGCTGAAAAGCGTACCAAAATAATAATACAAGCCATCACGTGTCCCACTGCTGGGCAAAGGCCTCCCTCCATCTTTTCCATTCAGTTCTGCTCTGAGCTGTTTCTTTCCAATCATCTTTAAATTTACCCAATTCTTCTGGTATTAGTAGGAGTCCAACAAGTGGTGACCTTTGTCCAGAAATTATTAGCCATTAGGTTATACTGAATGTTATATAAAGCCTAAGTAAATATAATAAAAATAAATGCTGGATCGGTCATTTTGGAAATCCTTGGGAGAACCCTTTGTCCAGCTGTGGACGTTATGCGGCTGAAATGATGATGATGATAATTAAAAAAAAATTGTTTCATCTTTACGTCATCAAATGATTTAGCGAGAGGCTTCCACGATTAAAGTTTTTCGAATACTTATTTCGCAGGTGTGGCGCAGTCCTTTGTCACTCATGATGATATAAGGACTTTAACGATTCCAAGATTCCAATTAACATATCGAAAAGGCATACATACGAGTACATGGCACTTCTCTTTTGGGCAGTCTTTAAAAAAATAGTTGGAAGCCCCACGGAAAACCTTACATTATGATAAAAGCAAAATATGAGAATTTAACTAGAAGGCAAATAGGACTTAATGTGACCTCATGTCTCGCAGGAGTAATAAATGTCACTTGCACGTCCTCTGCCCCTCCGGCCAGTGCATTCACATTCCTGGCAAATTACTTTTTTCTCTAATTTAACATTGGGACCAGAGTGTACTGTACACACACGCTATGCTCTTTAATTTTATTTTGTCATGCTTGGAATTTAAATGTGGAATATCTAGTTATTTTTGTTTTTTATCACTGGCCATTTAGTTACGGAATGTAGAAGACAGTTAGAGCTACTATATTTTCCCGTAATGCACTTGCAAGTTTATTAAAATATAAATATTGCGGAAAATAAGTAAGTAAGCTTTTTCGATTGCGCCATAATCTGTTCACACTCGTTTTATAAATTAAAGTGTAGTTTTCCTCTGGTTTTTAATTAACAGTTTGTAATTTTTTCAAGTGGTACCAGTAATAATTCTGGTTTTTTTTTTTCACTTTGGACGATCTTCCGCTTCCTTGGATTGGATGGATTGGATGGAAGAAAAAGCTGGAAAACGAACCAAGAATTCTAAAACAGCATATTAACTAAGGTTGCAACCGGGAGAGCGCTACGGTGAGATTGAGACTTTACTACAGTTAAAATACTTTGAATCAGACTCGTCATGTCTACCAGTGTTTTTATATCTAAGTAATTAGTTACTTAACCGCCAATTTCCAAGCCTGATCTTGTCTCAACACGTCATTTATCATAGGTCAATTTGAATTATGCATGGGTCATTGGACCATATAATATGCACATTAGGCTTTGATATCCTGAAATGGAATGGTATGTACTCATAGTTTGCGGTACCTACATCAGTGGTATTCTAATGCCTTCTATTACCATTATTATGACAGATTTATGAGATCCACTGTTAGCTATATATAAATATCCAAAATGGCCGGAGCGGATTACCCGTCTTTATGTGACTATGCTCATATATTGAAGTACCTTGTGTGTTGACATGCATTGTAACTCCATCTAAGAATACTTATACTTTACATGCCGTGGAACGAATAATAGATAGATAAATAAATGATTTATTTGTTTTCTGTAACATACAATATACATAATACAAGATACCTTATTACTATTTTAATACTTACAACTAAGCATGCATTTGTGTAGCACAGTGCACAAAAGGGTTACAGCTCAGCTAAACGCTACCGACAGACTGAAAGGTCAACATTATATTTCATTGCTTACTGTTTTTAGAGTTCCGTGGGAAACAAGGAACCCTATAGCTTCGCCAAGTCTGCTCCGCCATTCTGCTCAGAGACTATTAAGTACTAGAAAGTTGTAGTTTTGCATGAACATAAATACCTATATGTTCATGCAAAAAAGATTTTTTTTTTTCATTTATGGGAGATACTAATATACTGAATTTTTGAAAGTACTTAGATAATTTTAAGATTCTACCTTAATCTTAAAAGTATCTAAGTACTTTAATATCTTCCATACATGAAAAGAAAAACTTCACAGAAATAGTATATATAATGAAATTTAAAAGAAAACTATCAGAGCAAAGTAGAGTATACACATTAAAAGTTACAAGCATAACATTTTCCTTTTCCGAGTACATTTTATAAGTTGGTTACTTATAAAATATACTCGGAAAAGGAAAATTGCATAAAAATTTAATGGAAAATTAGTTTTTTAGACGTGCTTCGCGTGATCCCATCTCATAGTCAAAATTCATAAATTCTGTGTAAACATACAAACGCCGGATTGTTCAAGTAGACTTCAAGTAGATTGTTCAAGGAGAACTTCACTTTGCTCGCTCGTTTAACTAGTAGTTCGACCGGAACTCACGAACCCCATTCATATCTCAGCAACCCATTAACCGATTTCTGTCATGTTCGAAAATGAGGCATTTTTTTGATAAATAAGTCCGTCAAGACCGACCAATGAGGGACGTCTAACAATTTTACGAATGATAACATTGGAGAGATTGTGAACACTGTCTGAACGTTCAAAATTTTACGGTTTGACGTGGAGAGATTATAAACTATCATAAATGATTACGTTATATTGTGAGCAGTATGATACAGTTCATAATTTATCGACAGTTTATAATGTCGCGTGATTGTTTATAAACTATCGGTGTTCACAATCGTACAGTGACATGTACAATGTCTTTTTTATTAATTACAAATATTTGAAGGCGTAATTCAGTCTTAACATTTTGTACAACTTTTTCCAATAAACACGAAAATTATTTTCATTTTCCTTATAGGTATAACGATATCACGACAAGTCTTCTTCGATTTGTATGAGAACCAAAAATAATTTTCGTATTTCTTTAAACATTAATTAAGAAAAGTTGTTCAATATGATGAACAGAATCATCCCTTCAAATATTTGCACTTAATAAAAAGGACACTGTATACGGACACACAAACTAACTTTGAAAGGTAAATTTGCAACTGAGCGCGAGCAACGAGACAATTTAATCCAGAATCCAGCGGCATATTTCGTTGAATGTTGTACCTAGTTCATCAGTTATGAGCAGCGCCTACTATGAGGCGCGCCGTGGCTCGGTGTGGCGTGGCGTTGAGTCAAACACGCGGTTGCGGGCTAATAGCACATTAGAGAAGCCATCTCGACGGCGCAGCTTTAAATATTAACGCCCCAAGCCGCACTCTACAGCCTCCTACTGAAAAAGGCTTTTTATTTGTGGATAACGAGATCGTGTACGGTGCCCAGTGTATAATGAGGTTTCTTATACTCGTATCCTGGTAATGAGATTCATGTAGTTATTTATTGGATCATTTAGAGAAGATAAACTTAATCAGGGGAGCTATATGGTTATGAGGGTATAATTCCACGCATTTACGATAATGTTGGGTCATTATTATTTTTATCTTGGTTTTACAAGCTTGAAATTTAATACGTGGAGAGAGACAAGGTACAAGGTGAAGGAGCAGGGTGCCGTTTTAAGTACAATAGACAATGATTTATCAATTTTAATACGCTGAAGAAGAAACTTAAAAAACTTTAGGTAAAAATGAAAAACAAAAACACTTTTTCATAAAGCAGATCAAGGTTATTAGAATTTTTCGATTAATACTAACGTGAAGCACAGATATTACTAGTAGTTCGCCATGAACTTAGACCTCGCGATTATTAGTTCAGAATAATGTACCTGATTTGGATAAATAATCGGTACAGGTTTACCGATATACGGTTTATGATTGTGACCAAATTTCCAAAATAGTTGGCAATCACAGCCTGTAAAATGTATTAAACGGTCCACAAACAATGTTAGTGTTTACTTAAATAGTTTAGTGTGACACCAATAGATGGCGCTGTAATGTTTACATTGTTTCCTAAAACTCGTTATGCAGATTTTTGTACATTATGGTATAAGCATTGAGGTGTTCAATTATACTTACTTCTCACACAAGCTATTACGGTGTTTTATTATTAAAACCCAATAGTTCCCGAGGTTGGAAACGACTTTTTCATGGTCCTTTCTGAGTCGGATGTAATTTTTTGATAATTATTGTTGGTTGTTTGCTTGCCAACACTTCTTGCAATATCGCACTAAGTAGTGCGCACCGGTGTTACCGGGTGGCTGAAGCTGGGTGCGGGGTGCACCAGTTAGCCGAGGAGCGAGGAGCGAGAGGGGGAGGAGTCAGCAGTGCGACATCAATCAGTGACGTCACAACAGTGACGTATGAAGCGGACAGTAACGTGATGAATAATTTCTGGTTTGCCAGTGAAAATCGTGAGTACTTTTTGTGATTTTGGTTTATCAAGAATTCAAGAATTATCAAGAAATTCTTTAAGAAGTTTGAAATTCCGAACATTCCATAGACTTGGCAAATTTTGAGACTGTAACTTACACTTATAAAATTTAGTAGAAAATTGGACTTGTAAAATTTTGCATGTTAGTTAAGGACTTAGAATAATTTCACAAAAGTGGTACAGACGGGGAACCTATGTCCGATTTTAGGCCGGTTTAACTTGTTGTGAAACACTTGTAAAAAATTTCGAAATTTTATAAACTTAGAAAAATTTTAAGTTTTTAATTTTTTTTAACATTCGTTTTTTTTGTTTTTGGATATTAAAATGGCATCAATAAATATTCAATATAGTTCAAAAACTTCTATTGAAAAAGCTTACGAGAATTTTAAGAAATCTTCTAAAGATCGTTTAGCGAAAAGGTCTTATTTAACTACTAGATTAGAGGCCCTTGAAGAACAATGGAAATTAGTAACTAAAACACATAGGACTATAATTAATGATGCTACTGATGAGATGTTAAAGGATACCTATTTTACAAAAAATGTTTATGAATACATGGAAGAGATTTATATTTGTTATAAGTCAGATATCAAGGAGGCTTTACTTAAGACGGAACCTAGTCCTAGTTGTAGTTCAAATGCCACATCAGAGGTTGATTCAAAGTTTAATGTAAAGTTGCCTAAAATTTCGATTCCCGTTTTTTCTGGTAATTATAACGAATGGACAACCTTTAAAGATTTGTATACATCATTGATTCATAAAAATGCGTCATTGGACAATGTTGAAAAGATGCACTATTTGAAAAGTCATCTCACCGGGGAAGCTGATCAGCTTTTGCGGCATGTTCCGACAACCGCAGCTAATTATGAGGAATCTTGGTCAATTTTAAATAATAGGTACAACAATAAAAAATATATAGCTAATTGCCTCTTAAAGCGTTTTATGAATCAACCCAGCATCGGAAACGAATCATGCAGTGGTGTTAGGGATCTGTTAGACATCACAATGGATACCTTGAATGGTCTGAAAGGTCTGGGAATCAATGTAGATTCATGGGACGTAATAGTTATTTATATCACCTGTTCAAAGTTGGATTTAGAGTCCCGGAAACAATGGGAAACTCAAATAAATAAGTCCGATGATTTGCCAACCTTGAAACAGTTAAAAGAGTTTTTGGAAGCTAAATTTAGATCACTTGAATTTTTGAGCGAAAAATCAAAAACAAAACCAAACCTTTCTAACCATAAACCCAAGGTTTTGCATGCAGTTTCAGATGGATGTTCCAATGTAGATCGGGTCCTTTGTCCATTTTGTAAAAACGCCGGTCATAAAATAGCCAATTGCAAGGAATTTGCTAAGGGAGAGTATGGTACTCGTCATAATTTCGTCCAAACCAACGGGCTTTGCTTTAACTGCTTAGGCCCTAACCACTCTTCGCGTTTGTGTCGTTCTACAATTAAGTGTCGCATCTGCAAGCATAGACACCATTCATTGCTCCACCCCACCCCAACCTCGGTACCGAAAACTACTAACTGTTATCAGTCAGGTTTAGTAGGAGAAGTCAAAGCGACAGTGTCTAATGTAAAGGCAGCATTAGAATGTCCTGAATCAACGTCGAATGTTACAGCCCATTTCTCTAAAGAGAGTATGCCAAATCAGATTCTGTTAGCGACTGCGCTAGTTCAAGCTCAAGCAAAAAACGGGTATATACATGTGCTCAGAGCTTTGCTAGATCAAGGGTCACAGGCATCATTTGTGACCGAAGCAGCCGTACAACTACTCGGCCTCAAAAAGATACCTAGTAGAAGCGTCATATCTGGATTAGGCGGTGATAAGAGTGCTCTGGCCTCTAGGTATAAAGTTACGATAAGCATACAATCACGCCATGACCCTAAATTTCAAATCCAGGTACGAGCGCATGTATTAAGCGCAATTACAAGTTTGCTTCCGTCAGAGAAGGTTGCCAGGTATGACTGGCCGCAATTAAATGAAATTGTACTTGCTGACCCAAACTTTGATACGCCAAACAAAATAGATATTTTACTTGGCGCGGATGTTTACGGCCAAACAATGAGGGAAGGCTTGATTAAAGGTTCTGATGGTACGCCAACAGCTCAAAATACAGCTTTGGGATGGATTTTATCTGGCCCCACCAATCGGCTGAATGACAATGATGATTCACATTCAGCTCATTGCCACCACAACGCCATCGTAAGCATGCACAACCATGTTGATGATAATGAGTTGCTAAAGAAATTTTGGCAAATTGAGTCTGATTCCTTCGAGACTAAATTGTTGACACATGAGGAACAACTGTGTGAAGACTTCTATAGTCAAACCACACAGAGAGATACAACTGGTCGATACATCGTAAGATTACCATTTCGCGAGGACGATCCTCAATGTAAATACGGAAATTCAAGAAACATTGCGTTAAAGAGATTCAATCATCTTGAAAATAAATTCAAGAAGAATCCTGAATTGAAAACCAGGTACTCCGAAGTCATCCATGAATACTTGGATCTTGGTCATATGGAACCCATAGCGGCTGATGATTGTAAATTCACTAATTCAGTGTATTTGCCACATCATGCCGTTATACGCGAAGACAAATCCACGACCAAGATCAGAGTAGTGTTCGATGCTTCCTGTAAGGGGTCCAATGGAGTGTCTCTCAATGATACATTGTTGGTCGGTCCTACGCTACAACAAGACTTGCGTCACATCATTATGAGATGGCGCATGCATCCGATTTGTATTAGCGCAGACATCATTAAGATGTATCGCCAGGTAGCCGTTGCAGCTGAAGATACGGAGTTCCAGCGATTGGTGTGGAGAGACGATCCGGAATCTGAAATAAAAGATTTTAGATTAGTAAGAGTTACCTTTGGCACGGCGTCTGCTCCATACCTGGCCGTGAAAACGCTGCAACAGTTGGCTGAAGACGAAGGCAAGAGTTATCCCACAGTAGCTGAAAAAGTAAAGATGGATTTTTATGTAGACGATCTCCTCACTGGCTGTCAGACCGTCGAAGAAGGAATATCAATTTACAAAGATATGAAGAATTTATTAGACAAGGGTGGTTTCGAATTGCAAAAATGGGTCACAAATAATAAAAACATAACAGATAAGGTAAAACAGAAAGGGGAAGTGGAGATAAAGGTAGATGAAGTAGTCAAGGTGTTAGGACTTTCTTGGGACAAAGACTCTGATTCATTCCGTTACTCTGTGCGGCTTCCACCTCAGCAGATTCCTATAACCAAGCGTAAAGTAATATCTGACATTTCGAGACTATTTGACCCTTTGGGATGGGCAACACCCTGTGTCATTGTTGCCAAGGTCATAATTCAGAAAATTTGGTTAGCTGGAGTGGATTGGGATGAGGAATTACCAGGAGAAATACTTATAGAATGGAATGCATATCGGGATAATCTGAGATGGATTGGACGAAAGCTGACGATATGACAATGGAGCTTCATGGATTTTGTGACGCTTCCAACACTGCATACGCTGCTGTTGTATACTTGAGAACTATTGATACAAACGGTTGTATACATGTTCATCTTATCGCGGTGGTTAGGTGGCTCCAGTTATGCAAGTATCAATTCCTCGACTGGAACTAATGGGTGCAGTGTTGTTAGCGAAACTAATCACTGAGATAGCCAACATACTAAATGTAGACAGTACCAAATGTCACGGATGGACAGACTCGTCAGTGGTATTGGCATGGCTCAGTAGTCATCCTAGTCGGTGGACGACATTCATTGGTAATCGCACGTCAGAAATTTTGTCAAAACTAGACAACACGCAGTGGTCTCATGTCCAATCAGCTCAAAATCCTGCAGATGTAGCATCAAGAGGGTGTACACCCGCTGAAATTGCTCAAAATGAAATGTGGTTGAATGGTCCTCCATGGCTGAAACACTCAATCATTGAATACACCAGGCCAAGGTCTATATCGACGGATCTAGAGAAGCGGAAAATTAAAACTCACCTGACAGTTGATCTGAAGACTGAAGATGAGTCAATATGGACAAGATTCTCAACTTTGAAGAAGCTTATTCGTGTCGTTGCATTTTGCAGAAGATTCTTGAAACTCAAGGAGTACAAGAAAAGCAACAAAAAATTTGAACCTTATCTTACGAGTTCAGAAATTGATGAAGCTCTCACGGTTTGCATACAACAATGTCAAAATGCGGAATTCGGAAGTGACAAGAGCAAGTTGAAACCCTTATGTCCTTTTCTAGACGAAAGAGGAATTTTAAGGGTCGGGGGCAGAATTGATAATGCTGAACTTCCTGATGACGTTAAACACCCTATCATTCTCCCTCACAGAAGTCATTTTACTGACTTAATCGTCGATGAAACGCATAAAAAGACATTGCATGGCGGTCCATCGTTAATGCTGAATCACTTGCGTACCAAGTATTGGATAATATCTGCAAAAAATGTTGTAAAAGCTCATGTACGCAAATGTGTTGTGTGTGTGCGACACACAGCAATGACAAAAAATCAGCTGATGGGCCAGTTACCACACAGTAGGGTAACGCCCGCGAGACCTTTTATTCATAGCGGCGTGGATTTCGCGGGTCCTATTAATATCAGAGTCTCCAAAGGACGTGGCAATCGGTCTTACAAGGGCTATATATGTATTTTTGTATGTATGGTCACCAAGGCCATACACCTAGAAGCCATTAGTGATCTGACATCTCAGAGCTTTATTGCCGGCTTCAAAAGATTCGTTGCTTGCAGAGGTCATGTTAGTGACATTTGGAGCGATAATGGAACGAATTTTGTGGGAGCGTCCAATGAGCTTCAGAAACTTGTCGCTGCTGAGAAATCATCAGTTGCCTTGGAAATTCGAGAGTGGCTCGGCAACAACAGCGTTACGTGGCACTTCATCCCCCCCCACGCGCCTAATTTCGGGGGGCTCTGGGAGGCCGGAGTGAAGTCCACAAAGTTTCACTTGAAGCGTGTCATTGGAAATTCTACTCTCACTTATGAGGAGATGTCCACGGTGCTGTCGCAAATCGAAGCATGCCTAAATTCTAGACCTTTGTCTATGCTATCCAATGATCACAATGACCCTTCACCTCTGACACCCGGCCATTTCTTAATCGGTGAGCCGTTAGTTATTGTCCCAGAGCGTAGTTACGAGCAAAGCAATATTAGTACTTTAAAACGCTGGCAAATGACTCAAAAAATGGTACAGGATTTTTGGCGCAAATGGTCCAATGAATATTTAGTTCATTGCTTGCAGAGATACAAATGGTCAAATTCAATTTCAGAACCGGTAATTAACGATGTGGTTTTAGTGAAGGAAGATAATATTCCTCCAGCTCGATGGCTAATGGGAAAGGTAGTTGAGAAGCATCCGGGTTTGGACGGACTTACTCGGGTAGTAACTTTAAAATGTAATGGATCCTTGATCAAGAGACCAACATCAAAATTGTGTGTTTTACCAGTAACAAACTGAATCATATTATATTTTTGTAGTATCTACGATGTTCGCGTTTCGTACATTTAAAAAGTTATTGTTATTTTAGCTGTTTAGATTATAGTTGTGTTTAGCACATGAGACGTTTAATTTCGTTTTGTTTATTGTAGTAATTTTAAGAAAGTAGTTTCAATGGTACACTCCCTTGACCTCATGGTGGGCGGTACTAAAAGTTTATGAACGTTATACGTAGCCTACAACGTTCATAGTGGGCGGAATGTAAAATGTATAAAACGGTACACAAACAATGTTAGTGTTTACTTAAATAGTTTAGTGTGACACCAATAGATGGCGCTGTAATGTTTACATTGTTTCCTAAAACTCGTTATGCAGATTTTTGTACATTATGGTATAAGCATTGAGGTGTTCAATTATACTTACTTCTCACACAAGCTATTACGGTGTTTTATTATTAAAACCCAATAGTTCCCGAGGTTGGAAACGACTTTTTCACAGCCCTTTCTTCAAATGACTTTCGATCTAGCTCTGAAATGTCAGGAGCACCTTCCTACCATACATCACATGGATATGAGGTCTACCGTGATGCTGAAATTCAGTTCTGTACCAGTAGTCTTTCACCGAAAAATTACCCATCATTTTTCAAATAACAAAGTCAGCTCGTTGTTGAAAAAACCAGATAACTATGGGTTTCGTTTAAATGTTTATTTGTATTGCTATGGCTCTAGGCCGCTGCTCATTGGTTTCTTACTCTCTTCGTAAAGCTACTTCGCGGGCTTTGGTTGCTGTTGATCTCTTGTTAGTTCGTGGCATAATTACTAATACTACTACAGAAGCACAGACAAGCAGCGATAGCGATTGAACGAAAGTTCGCTCAACAAAATTGCAATCAGTCAAAATAAGCAAAAACTGAAAAAAAAACAGTCTATACCTATCTATATCTATATCTATACATATAATAAAACAGTAAAAAAGTGTGTCTGTACATTAAATATATTTCCAAAAAATATATTGGGGGCGATGGAGACGTAGTAATAGAGTAAGAATTAAAAAAAAAAGTCTGTCTGTTTGTCTATTTATCTGTATGTCTGTTTGTACACGCTAATCTCCAGAAATACTGGACGGATATGAATGAAACTTTTTTTCTTATATAGCTATTAAGCCTGGGCAACATATAGGGTATAAATAATTTTGGAAAATGGAACGCCTGATGCAGAACCATAATGGTCCAGCTAAACTATAAGAGATATAAAAATGCCGCCTTAGTAAAAGTTGTTCAGCCTGATGAGCATTTTCCAGAGACATAAAGTCCACGCGAACGAAGTCGCGGGCTTCGGCTAGTCATAAAATAAGCAAAACCCTTTTATTTTAAAGTCGGTTAAATATGATAAAATTTATAGAACTACTTATGAAACTCAAAATAATAACCATAATAGTTATTCGGAGAAATTACTTCGTGGACCCCAGGGGAGATATGTATTTTTAAGAAAGTTGTTCAGTAACCCGGCCTTAATTCACCCTTAAATAGTTTTAGTATATTTTGTAAGAAGATTTGTATTGTATATCCGTTACGGCTTAGTCAGCTAGACTCCGCGAGTCACCCTAAACCCGTTTATGTATAACGTATAAAAAAGTTTTTCAGACAAAAAAGTTGTTCAAATAAAAAAAATTGTTTTCATAATAGCAACAATAAAGTCTGATGACATTTTTGAAAATATTTTGAAATGGCGGATATATGACAGTTTTAAAATTTTGAAAAAATTCGAAAAACTGGCTCGACAAAAAAATTATATTAAGTTGCTGAACCTGTTTACAAAATTTCATGAGAATCGGTTAAGAAATGCGACCTGTAGGCGAGAACAGACAGACGGACAAAAGAATTTTTGGCTAATCTTGAAACTGAGACGCTTCGCTCGCTTTGCTCGCTCGGTCAATTACAATGAGTTAACGGGTTACTCACATATAGAGTCAGCATACTGCCGTCACGTTTCAACCTCATCCGGAGGTCTTCATCAGGGCGAAAGTGACTAAAGGCAGCCCGACACTGGTTCGCGATACAATACCATCTAGGAATAGATTTATTAAACTAGCTCTAAAAATATTTAAGCGCGTAAAAACCTTTTGTGCAGATATTACATTATATTGTAGGTAGAAACTTCTGTAATATTTACGTTAAAAGTATAATTTAAATATGAAATACCTGTCACACTATTATCTCCCCACACGAAGCAAATAACATAACACAATAGCAATTTTAATAAGCTGAAGCTTTGTACAGAAGCCTATTGACGTGTCTGATATTTGACACGCTAAGCGCACACGAAAGCTCTGCACATTACCTACTTTTCATTAAATAATCACGTGCTCGTATTTATATCATATGAACTTATCTCATTACGTATTGTAAATTCTATAAAAATATGAGTAAATATTTATTCAGTTTAAAATTTAGTCTCATATATCCTTTTGTTCTTCTAAACAATAAAAACTGCGGAGACTAACAGACATGGCGAAACAATAAGGGTTCCTTGTTTACTACGGAACCCTAAACCAGGGGTGATGTCGTGTCAAGCGCTGAAGAGGGCTGAAGATATAGATTTAGCCCTCCACCGGTAAGAGCCACTAAGCTCTTAAATAAGAAGAAGACCAGAGAGGTACTATTTTTCCGAACATATGTATATCATCATCATCAGGTCTTTTTGTCTCCAGTGCAGGAGCACGACCTTCTTTGTACTATCAGAGCCATACTTGGCCAGAGCAGCCAGAGGACTTGGCCTACTCTCTCCTCGCTGGTCAGACGGGTTGGAGAGCTCGCATTGATTCCTAAGTCGCTTTTTACGACATCCACGGGAGGACTTGGAGTGACCCTATTCTACTATGCCAGAAACCACACGGCCATAACGGCACGGCATAAACATATATTTAATATAAATTCATCGCTGTTCATGTCTATCATTTCATTCAAATTGAAATTATTGACGTGCCGCCGTCTACTAGCTGACACGCGCATCTATTTGTCATTGTCACCAAGTTGAATGTTTTCGCTTTAATATATAATTGAATTTTAAAGCTGTTTTGTTTCTTACAGCAATATTATAGTTTCTCACATACACATGGCTGCTTGTTTCTTGAGTAGTGTATAATCTGTTTGTCATTTAATTTTAGCAGTCGCAAAAGAAGATAAGTAAAAGAAATGTAGCTATAACGTAGGTACCTATCAACGTAGATATACATTGTAGGTCGACCGATAAAACATAAGGTAGTCAAAGATGTAGCAATCAAAGTATATAGGATCATAAGTGCAATGATTCGAAAAACAAATTATCTAGCTGTTCCATACAAAGTAATCTAATAGAGCAATATTCTAGACAATTACACGCAAGATACGCTGATAACTAATGCTTAAGTAGGTATTGTAAGGGAGTTTTCAGACAACTACCTTAGGCCGTAGGCCTTTTCACCAGGTTGACTGGTTAAAAAGGCCTTAAGTCCACCGATTACAATTTCATGTAATAAAGATAAACAATAAGCAAGTTTCCTAGGTCAAAAATAAATTATTTGGCACTGTTAAAAGAATAAAATGTCACAAAATAATGTCACTTGTCATTGATCATATCCATTATCAACGTGATATAAGATTTAATAATGCGGAAAAACTGATATTAAGAGCGTTATTTGACTCTAAGAAACTATGACGTCATTCGTTTTTATTTCATACAAATTCCATAGAAAATGTTTGTTTTGACGTTTAGAAAAAAGTGTCTGATTGGATTTGTTGGAAACTTCTTTATTGCTCACGTAATATTTTTACAATTGCCATTTACATGATAAGAAGAAAATTCGAAGAGAATTTAAGAAGCCTATCCCAAATATAAAGGTGACAGTTTACTTTTATCTTTTGTTTTAAGATAGTTATATTATAATATACCTAATAAATGTACCTAGTGCTTAGTTTTTATCCTTGAATGTCTTTGATTCTGTTCTTATAATGTAAGCCATCTCTGTTCGTCTAGAGCTTCTATTTAGGAAGTGACATTTCCTTTCTCTCCTTGTTTTGTGTAAAGCTGTGCATGTTCGGGCTCCGCCCTTTGAAGAGCAGATGTGCGCAAGCCTCCTCTTGAATATTTATGATTCTATATGTAAGCGCCACTCATTAAAATGTTTAATCTGACGAATATGCGTTGCTCCGGGATTGATATTGTTCATGATAATAGGCATTTGTTTTCCTGTTTATATTTCAACAAGGCTTTTCCTCGGCTTTTTTCACGTGAAAGCAACTTTCCTTGCGGTTTTTCTGAGCCATGTTTGATGAAAATTATATATTAAAGTAACGCTTAAAAGTCGGGGTTTTGTAGTTTACCTGTTTATTTAGAATATTATGTAGTTTCGCCATTTAAAACTAGATGGTGCCGTTGGGTTTTTAAAATCGCCTAGCAAATTGTCTAGGAACCAAAACATTGAATAAGGAAAATGTTAACCTAACTTGCCTTAAAAATCTATCAATTTTGCTACAAACTATGTAAAATAATTTGTGGCGTAGAGATTTTTAAGTGACATGAATAAAATAATGCTGTCACCTGTCGAATTCCCCGAAGCAATCGCGATCGTTATTAAAAACTTGCCCTCGATTCGTGATTTTAATTTTTCGCTAAACTTTCGCAATATTTCTCTCGGGGGTCGACACAAAACGAAATTTGCATATTCAGCAGTAAAATTTACGTCACAAACAATGCCCTATTACGGTACAATGGAAATGTCTTTACATTGTTGCGGCGAGCGACAGGGCGGGCGCGGCGTGCGGCGCGGCGGCGTGTGCGGGCTCGCACACGTCGCTGCGGACTCAAAGGGCGGCCGTCGGAGCTGATTTACAGCCAGGACCTGTGGCTGCTCGTGTTTAAATGAAAATTATACACGGGACCCGCGCTATGGGGGCGCGACCTTTCCCTCGTAAAGTAACTAATTTATGAACTCGTGATACTTCAGCGGAGGTGCCCGCGCTCCGCTCTTGAAATTTTAAACACCGCCAGCTACTGTGCTGCGCTGAATTTTTGACGCCGCGTTACATATCTTGACTTCGTCAGAATCAATGCTTTTTAGACATGAATTCGCCAACAAGCCTCACTCCGCACGTGTACCCGAATTTGCATAACTGCTTTCACATTTATCTGTCTCGTTATTATTACGAATAAACCCAAAATTAACATACACGTAAAATTCGACAACTCGTACCTACAAATTACCGAATGACATAATTTAGGTCAACCATATAATTAGGACTATAACCCATTTGCATTATTGTTCACGGCCCCATAAAATAATTTGGAATTGGTTGACTTGTTATCCAATTAATTAACTAAAACACTATTGGTTCTCGCTGTCGTTAGCTGTAGCTTTGACATTCATTTGTTGTCAAGTAAATTGGAGTACCTAATAATTTTATGGGTAGTTCGTAGGTGTACGCAGCGCGGTTGTATAGTGGATGGCCGCCCGTACCCGTATTGGGCCTGACCCGGAATTTTGATTAAGCGTAAACTAGATTATGGTAAGGGTAAATTGAGACCGTTTCTTAAACTACTAAACAGTTAATAGTGTTTGCCTCAAACTTGGAAGTTACTTATTTGCTCGCTTACATCGGCTATGAGAGTTATGGTTCAAGTTTGCCCGTTCTACCTCTATGTAATCCAAAACCCTTAAGCTATGCAAATCACGATACAAATCTGTGTTTCATCTACCGCGTGTGTGAGAGTTAAATCTTTATTCAAACCAATATCAACTTTATAATGCTCACAAGTTTGCAGATAACAAGTTGCAGAACTGTAATTATGAGGACTCTAATTTAGTTTGTGAATTATATAACTGAGTCTCAAACTTTTATAGGTAACTTATGTGCTTTAGATAATGAAGTAACATATTGACACAACTTATAAAGGTAAGTATCTGATATTTCAAAATCCTTTTTCAAATTGTCCTGGGTCTTGGACGTTTTTCTATATATGTATTTGTTATAAAATATAGTATCGTTGAGTTAGTATCCCATAACACAAGTCTCGAACTTACTTTGGGGCTAGCTCAATCTGTGTAATTTGTCCCTATATATTTATTTATTATTTTGATATGAGCGCATATATCCTTATCCTTACTAATCCTTACTTCTTTACTAATATTATAAATGCGAAAGTAAGTTTGTATATTTGTTTGTTTGTTACCACTTCACGCTTCAACCAGTTAACCTATTTATATGAAATTTGATATAGTTTGATACCCATGGAAGGAGATAGGATAGTTTTTATCCCGAAATTATGATATAGAATAGTTTTTATCACGGGGAACGAAGCCCACGGGCACAGCTAGTTCTAAATAAAACCAATCAAGGGCATGCTTGCTCACGATTATTGAGAGCTCCAGCACAAAGGAATCGTCGTTTAGGTATATTCTGTGTCGTACAGAAAAAATATATGTTGTAATATAACGAACAACTAGGTCCTGACATACATACATACATAATGTCACGCCTGTTTCTCACAGGGGTAAGCAGAGACTATGGACTAGGTCCTTATAAAAGATAATAACAGTTTTTTTTCGTTCTGACAATATTTTATTTAAAATGGCGGACTTAACGACATAATATGGCGTTCTCTGCCAGTTAAATAAATAAGTCAAGTGACAGTCAAAAAAATTTTGCAAACACTAGTGTGGTGAAACTATTCAGACCCTCAATATCATATAACTAGTCATGTGCTTAAAAAATGAAATTGGCAAAGAATAGGGGTCGGAACAATCCTGTCCTATGTAAACTGGATTAACTGGTGCCCAGAGATTGGATGAAGCTTATAATGGGGTCGGACAAATTTATTGTTTCATTATTTTCCGATATAACCTTCCGCCATTTTCTTAATACATACTTATATACAATTAGTACAGTAGCACTAAGTTGTACCACAGAATAAGTAATGGGTACTTAACACCTTTGATCTTAACACCCGTTAACGCATCAAATCGCACACGTAGTCAAGTCACAGAAAAAGATTTCAAACTTAGTACTAAATAGAAATTTTTAGTTTGACCTACTGCAAGCGTTTGTACCACTTGCAGTAAGTCAATTAGAAAGGCACTTTTAAATAAAGTCAGTGTCTTCTTCTTCTTCTTATATTTAAGAGCTGAGCTCTTGTCGGGAGTGCTCAGTGTACAGCTCATATATTTCAATGTTTCGTATCATAACAAACTGAGCTCTGCAACAAATTGCTTTGACACGTATGTTTCTATCCCTTTATTTGTGTTCCTATATTTTGACTAACTATATAGGTATATGTTGTTGATTTCACTAACAGAAAGTAAGAAGATATTGTAATATCCTACAGTTTTTCATGTGTCTAAGTAGCCAACACTGGTGTAAGATTTTTCGAGCCGCCTTAAGGCATCGACATGGCTTGATGACTGCCATATAATAATGACCACCGGGACCAGGTGCCTTCCAAAGCACGGAGGAGCTCGAGAAATTTTATGCCACTTGTGGTCCCCATCCAAGTGCGGTCCACGCCTGGTATCGCTTTACTAACGAAAGCGCTAGTAATGCGCACTCCCGCCTGACCACTAAGCTCCTTGTATGAAGACGTTACTTTGAACTACGACTGCACGAATAACAGACCGTTCACACAGTCCGCCGACGAAGCAGCTCACTACTGTCACGTAAACACATAAGTCTTATTTTGTCTGTCATTATTGTATAGAAATCTGCTAAATGGCAATTAGTCAAATTAGATACTTTTTTCTAAACGTCAAAACAAATATTTTTTATGGGATTTGTATGAAATACAAAAGGGTGACGTCATGCTTTTTTAGAGTCAATTAGCGCTCTGAATATCAGTTTTTCTGCATTAATAAATCTAAAATTATATTGAAAGTGGACATGATCAATGAAAAGTGACACTATTGTGTGACGTTTACTTTTATGAACTGTACTGAACAATTTATTTTTTACCCATTATCAAGCTAAAAAACATCTCTCGTGACGGGTTGAGCTTTAGTTAGTACTTAAATTGATTTAGTGTTAATGATACAGATCCCAGAATGCATTCATGCATCATCATATCAGCCACTGAAAATCCACTGCTGGATATAGGTCTCCCTCAAGGATTTCCAAAACGACCGATCGAAAGCGGCCTGCATCCAGCGCCTTTCTTCAACCTTGCTCAGGTCGTCTGACTACTTAGCAGGTGGGTGTCGTCTGCGCTTGCTGGTACATTCATGCATGACAAAACATAATAATTACGTAAAACGTTGGCAAAGATGAATGGTCTTGTGTTAGTGTTAGCACATAGTTGGATGAACCAGTGGGCAGCTACAATTCACTCACAGTGTTCGGTCTACGAAACCACACTGCGATTACTGCAATCGGGCACAACCGCAATATATGTATTAGGAACAAGGGAAGATTGTTTGCTTGAGGTATTGTTATAAGAAATATACTGGGCGTTAGTAATATTTGATAAAACAGATAGTGGTTGGACTAACTGGTCGAATCTGAAGTTTCGTCTTAGGTACCTTTTGTGACCCAGTAAGAAGGTTTGCGTAAAGCTGCATCAGATTTCAGACTTTTTTAATCGAAGTCATTTGAAAAGTAAGTAAGTATATATATTTGAACAGCTTTATTTAAAGTAACGATTTTTCCATGTACAAATACCTAGTTAAAATCGGAACAGAATAGAAATCTCTTTGAGCAAACAAGTCTTGTGATAAACGATCACAATCACGCCATATTGTGTCAAAGTTACACAAAATGCCATAAAAGTTCACATCGCGTGGAATCCTCAGCGGGCACGGTCTTGTGTAAATCAGAGCGTCCATAAGTCAGTTGAGTGTCCGTAAACTGAATATTTATGGACCGTACTGCGATGTACCCGCCCTAAACGCGCCGCCGAGACTTGCGTCAAAACGATTTTAGCATAATTTATGTACTAAAATATACTGCAATTTATGGAAATAAACCACTCAAGTGACACAAGGTGTCGTTACAGCGCTCTTAACAGCTATGTTTTAAACATTTTTAAATTTTATTATGTCTTCTTAGCTTCTGATTTTCAAAAGGTTAGATTGTAAAATAAATTGATTTATGTTTTCACGCCGCGGTTTCTTTCGGACAATGTATTTATTTTGGACAAAATAATTTCTTCCTTACCTTGTTGTCCATATTAAATGTACCATTATACTCGTACAATTCAGATATTTGATGTCCATATCAAGTCTTCAACATTTACGGACTGGAAGTTACAATTAAGAGGTAAATGACAGAAGATAGCTATCGTATATTAGGGTACAAATATTCACATTTATATCTATTACTGTTAAGCTTAATCTATTTTTTTAATCAATTTGCGCAAGAGAAGAAACACCTGGCACGTTCCTACAAGTTGGCATCAACGAGCTAGTCATTTTGTGGAGAGAGCACAAACGTAGGAAAATAAAATCAACAAAATTTCGAAACACCACAGGCTACGCAAGTACAGAAAATAGGCCACATAAATCAAGATCTACTAGTTTTAAGTGGCTTTATTTTTTAAAGTTTTTTTTTAAATATTATATTTTACTTATACATCCCGACATATTTACATGCATAACCAAATGTCATCAGTCCGTAATGGTCAAATATACTAGAATGATCATCATCATCATCTTCTTCTACCGACGACTGCTGAGCATAGGTCTTTCTTCGTCAACGCCACCAATCTCAGTCCTGTGCGCGTGACCTAGAATATGGTACATCAAACGTTTTCAGGGAAGGATGTAATTTCCTCGATATAGTAATAGTGGCTATCTTAAGATAAGAATATCTGCGGAACATTACTCGTAAATCGCTTCAGAACTCGCGCCCCAGAACTTACACAGCGCCGAGCAATGGCGAATATGAAAATGAATGAAAGTGCTAATTAAAAAAGTTTTCGCACGTAATATTCAACTGATACTTATTTTTACAAACTTCTAGTTCTTACTTGGGTACCGTGTTTTAATTTAAGTTAGGCATGTGAATAGAGACACACAAAATACAGATAATAACAGAGAAATAACTCGTGCATGTATAAATATTTTTTGCCACTTAGTTTTATTTTGTCGCCACTACTACCACCATTTGAATTATTAAAAAGAAAAAGATGCTATCATGCAATGTATGGCTTACACAATGACGAAATTCTATCGTCCACCCTAATCGTAGATTTCTTCATTCCGTGTTGTTAAAAATGTCCCTGTAATGAGTTGAGTTTTATTTGCCGGCCAAATTAAAAAAATCACCGCATAGAAATCGGTTCATTCGTTCAGGAGCTACACGCCGACAGACACGTCAAATTATAATTTTTAAAAGGAGTTTTTAATCAGAGTTTAAAAGGAGGGACTTAGTCTCTACCATAATTTTCTTTATGTACAATAGTAAGAGTTTTTTGTTTTCTTCACTTTTAATTTGTTCCGAATTTAAAAAAATAATTAAGTACGTGTTTATGTAGTGGTGTGCAATGCTTGTTTTACTGCCGGTGTGCGTGTCAGGGGGTGTTAATGAAAACGACTGCAACTTTTTACTTTACAGTTATAAACTTGTAGGAAATGTTTTAAATATTTTAACCGAAGGTAATCAATTCGAGTGTAACATATTTTTTTTATAATTGTGCTCCGATTCCTCAAAAACGCCTAGATCAATTTTGTTGCACCTATAAAATATAACTCGTACATTAGGCATTTATTTCAATCAATGGAGTTTCAGTAAGTATATACATTGTACTGGAGTAATTTTTATATTATATTAGGTCATTGTGGTTTTTATTTCATCTGTATTAACACATTCAAGAACGAACTCTTGCGTAAATGCAAATGATTCTAATCTTACGCAATTACTGTGATGGCTTAAAAAAAAACTGGTTTTTGAGTTCTTTGTGGCTAACTGAGTTGGTTTTTCCATAACCTTTAGAAAGCCTAATTTTTTAAATTCTATAGTTCTTATTTACTAGTTATTTTGATTTAGCCAATATATACATTACCCTAAACTTACCTCAAACTAACCCCAAAGCAATCCACTCGGAAAATGCAAATGATTCTAAGCTTGCGTTTAGACTGCAGATGCGCTGTATGCATGATCGCATACTGAAAATACTCGAACAGTTTTTTAAATGTTTATCTTAATTAATTTATTCAATTCAATCGATTTAATCTTAGAACGCAAATATTTCGGGTGGAACATGTTCTTGGGAAATGCAAATTATTTGTATTGTATTGTGTTTCTGGCAACTTTCAGAGACTAATTTCAATATACTTACACTGATAATTTTTTTATTATTTAAAGTATTTCAATATGTACCTACATAATAAACTACTGTCAGTGTTTTTTTTTTTCGTCGATAACTCCAAACAATTAATTGTAACTTTTTAATAGTTCATATTTTTGGTATTATTATTAAGTTCTCGAAAAATCTAGTAAAAGTAGTCGTGGATAGAAATTGCCAGTTTGAGTCTTTATCCCCTTTACATTTTAAAATCCCCAAGATGGAAATGCAAATGATCCAAGGCTCGCATGTAGACTACTACAACAGATGTGAAACATAAGATAAACCTTTAAAATATTAAAGTATCTTCTCTTTTTACCTAAAATATTACTTATTAACACTACAGTCACCTATACAAATGGGTGGTATTTCTTCAAACTTTCTAAGTATATTTTACACAAACCACAAACTAACCCGCTCTGAAAATGCAAATGATCTAAGGCTCGCAAGTAGACTGCAGATGCGCCGTATAGGCCCGCATACAGTCAAAAATTCGATCAACCTTAAAAATATTTCTTCTCTTTTCACATAAAATATTAGTCGGTAACACTACAATCACCGTTAGAAATGGCTGATGGTCTTTATCACCTCTATATTATACGGAAATATCAATATATAATTACCTACCAACTCGTTCGGAAAAGACAAACGATCCTAGACTCATAAATAAACCTTTTAACGTTTACCTTGTCATTTAACTTTAAATTTTACTAAGTATCACTACAGTCACCGATAGAAATTGTCAGTAAATTTTATCCCATGTAGTATATGTTACATATACCTCAAACCAACCCGCCCGGAAAATGCAAATGATCCAAGGCTCGCAAGTAGACTGCAGGTGCGCCGTATGCCTGCCCGCATACAGTGAACACTCGATCAACCTTTAAATGTTTATCTTAACCTTTGACTTTAAACATTTCGAAGTACCGTAACAGTCGGCAATAGAAATGGCCGGTGGTCATCTTCTCTATATTTTACTTATACCTCAAACCGACCCGCTTGGAAAATGCAAATGATCCTAGCTTGCGTGCAGACACGTACTGTGAAATACTCGGACAACCTTTTACATGTTTATCTTCGTAATAATTCATTAGTAAAGTACTTTTTATGCTTTCATTTGCTTTGTTGAAAAAAATAACCAATTAACGCTATAATACTTTAATTTTTTTTTTGCAGAAAATAACTTGTAATTTGAAAGTTACTAAAATAATCTTTTTTGCTTGAAAATAATCATTTTAAGATGATGTTACCTATATCTCTATATACCTCTGTCTAAGTTAATTGATTGTGCTTTTGTTACTCTTGAAGTAAAAGAAAACAATTATTATTTTCAAAAAATAACTAGTAAACATTAAATTAGGTAGGTATATACGAAATCATTCTTTACATTTTCTTATTTTGACTGGCCTAGTTTATTGCATTAGAAATAAAAAAATATGTACCGTGGAAAGATTTATTTTATGCAATCAATATCATGAAAATAGATAATACTGATAACTAATTATATTTTTAGATAAACACTAATAAATAGCGAATTTTTTATTAATCAAAAATGTACTTCTAATAGGAAAATTAAGTTGTTAAAAATTATTTATTCAAAAAGTGCTCAGGTTGTACTAATTGAAGAATCGGTTTTTCTTTAGAAAAAGGCTTTCTCAAATTAAAAAAGTAGCCTACAATATGTTTATTGTATGATAAATACTTATTTGAGCGGTAGACATTATATAGACTGCCGCCGCAGAGGTGTCGGCGATGCGAAATTAATTTGCAATTTACCGACCATCACAATGCGCGAAATTCATAAAAAATATTTTTATGAAATTTTTAATACTCGCATACATGCGACCGCTCTCATAAATCAAGTACTTCCGAGCGCCCTTTGAATTTCCGCACGGCGATGATATACCGCGTCTGTGACAATGCCAGCCTTCGCCATTTATACACCAATATTCCTTTTGACGAAAAACGACACTAATTGAACAGGGAAAGTGAATTCTATTCATTGCAATTTTTATTCGTTCGTTCTATTACACGCGCAATCGTTATTGCCCAGTTTCAATTCCAATACGTAACGTCTCCTAAGCTAACAATATAATTCTATTACCCGGAATCGAAGATAGTTTATTTTTAAAATGATTTATCGATGAAAGCTCGGATAGAAATACAGCGTATACGTTAAATTTATTTTTGGCACAGCAAACTGCATTAGTGGTTATTCTGCGAGCTAGAAATATAAAGTCGATGAAGCGTGTTTCGCGGAAGGCGGGCGTTCCGTTGTTGTGCCGTTGTTCAGTATTCTCCTGGTTTCCCTGCAGATGGGAGTGCAGATATATATTTCTAGTAGGTCGCGGCCGACGTGCCGGCACGGCCCGATATTTCGTGTTCCCAGGACGACAATAATTTGTTGGTCGGTCGCGCCGCGCCGTGTATTGCCGCGATATATCTCCTTCATCCGCACACTCTAATCGCATCTCATATGGACCAAACTAGCCAATACGGATTTCAGTTATATTTCCAGCCATTAAGCAATTCGCTCGGTTTTAGAAACATTTTCTCGCTTGCAAAGAATCCTTTCGAGGTCCGCAGTTACCTCTCCTCTAGACGGCAATGTAAACTTTTAAACGTTTAATGGGTTTCCTATTTTTCGTTTAATAACTTTGAATTGGGTCAAATTAAAAATATTTTGATTAAATAACATTTTAAATATAAATCTACTGTTTAAAAATACTTATTAGGTAATAATGTATAGCTTACCATTCCCTTAACTATGGGGACTATCCTATTTTTTTAAAGTGAAAACTTCTGTAGGGCCGAATTGGGCATGCACATAAAGAGTTTTTTGAGATGATAAAAAAAATATTGAACTCGCAGCACTGTTACCGCTACTGTAACCCACTAAGTTTTCACTTCTTTCGGCACTCCCGAAGTTTTTTTTACTAATAAAAATAAAAATATTGAACTCGCAGCACTGTTACCGCTACTGTAACCCACTAAGTTTTCACTTCTTTCGGCACTCCCGAAGTTTTTTTTACTAATAAAAATAAAAATATTGAACTCGCAGCACTGTTACCGCTACTGTAACCCACTAAGTTTTCACTTCTTTCGGCACTCCCGAAGTTTTTTTTACTAATAAAAATAAAAATATTGAACTCGCAGCACTGTTACCGCTACTGTAACCCACTAAGTTTTCACTTCTTTCGGCACTCCCGAAGTTTTTTTTACTAATATGTATGATTATAGCCAAACTTAGTTAATGCTAAATGGCACTACGCTATTGCTCGACTTATCGGATATATTAAATTAGCTTACTCCTGTAGATATTGTAAAAAAAACTTAAATAACTAAGCACAATCCTCTCGTCTCGTGCGACAACTATACCTAATCCTTATTAGGTAGGCGAAACTAACGCTTACCAAAGACGAAAGCTTTTTTTAATAGAATAAGATATACCTTTAATCCTATTCAACATAGATAATGTCATAGACATCGGCTAGTATACATATGTATAAAGTTCCCTTTATCTTATACCTTTAAACGAGCAATTCTTGTATGTATATATATATGTATATATATTTATTTATAAATTTCTGTGATCTCGAAAACGGCGCTAACGATTTCACTGAAAATTTGTATATGGGGTTTTCGGGGGTAAACTATCGATCTAGATTAGTTTTATGTTTGGGAAAACGCGTGTTTTCGAGTTTTCATGCGTTTTTCTTTCCACGCAGAATATGGTCGCTAATTTCGGCGCGCCGGCCGCCATCGGCTTAGCTCAGTGGTTAAGGATGCTGACCGCTAGAAAGAGTGTTACGGGTTCGAATCCCACTCGGTGACTTACTTTTGTTTTTTTTTATGTTCAAGTTTATATATTTTTTTTATTTTGTACTGTTTTTAGACAAGTTTAAAAATAAAGTTAATGTCTGAGATGTAACCGACTACCGAGCAAAGCTCGGTCACCCAGGTACTATTTCTTTAATGGCAAGTTTTTTTTACAATGTGCTTTCATAGTAAATATTCAATGGAAATCACTTATTGTACGTACTTACAGAGTATACATTTAAAGCGGTTAAACTGCCTTCTGGTAAATCTGTCTGTCTAGACTAATTTATCAAGACTTAATTTAGAATTAGGGTTAACATAATTAAATTATTGTGTACTCTCCCGTCTCAAGGAGCTTCAAAGCTAGTAATGAACTACTAACAATCTTTATCCACCTACTTCTTAACGAGTATGTTCCAAACTTGTTTTATATAGGTACAGATATTAGGTAGAGCGTTTTATGTTGGAAGCGATTAAAATTTTTACTTAAAAAAGGTTTCTAAAAACATTAAATATAAAATATGATCTTTTAGTTTATACTAATGAATTTTGTTTGTTTGAAAATTAAGATTCAAAACATATTTAGATCCAAAAGCAACAAAAATGAGATAAGTCGATATTTCAAAAGCACGCAAGTTTTATTTTGCACTTTACGGATTATTCCTCACTTCCATCTGCAAATAACTAAGAAAAAGAGCAATATAAACATCATAAACTGAATATCGATAGTGCTATCGCGATATACACATACGAAACTAAGTCATTGGATATCGGAGGAGTCGTAAAGCGAATGGCTTTACGTACATGAGCGAGTTCAAATATTGGCCGAACGTGGTCTCCAAGACGCGAACTAAGATTTACCTACTCCGCACTGCATTACAAGTATGGATCATAAACTAGAGGGAACACGTATGTCTTATCATATCCTGTTTGAAAAATATTGAACATTGGTACGAGTATTTATTTTTGGTACAGTATTTGTTGTGGTATACATACTTGCCATCACACCATGTTCATAGGATACGCCTGAAAATGAGTTGTATAAGTTTAACAATAAGTCAATTTAGAATCTACATGGCAAAGAATGTCCCCACAGTTTTTGCACCCGCTATGCGAGCGTAAATACATATTTGTAAACACAATTTGGTGATAAAAGACTACCTGGTCAGTTCTTTTGTAGGTTATTCATAAAATTCCAGACATTCTTTATTACACGGCCCCTCGGGTACATTGTTAATTAAGCACTAACACAGTGTGAAAGTAAACATAAGTAACAACATGAAACAAGATTTTGCTCTTATCCTGTGAGCTAAAATAACAAAAGCAGCCATTTATTCTCTAGTAAATAGCTATGTAAATCATTGCTAGAAAAACTTAAACACTAGACTTAATGCGGTTTTATTTAAAGCAACCAACAAGAACTATACCAATAAAAGTTATTGACTTACACAACGAAACACTTAAATAAAATTGATCAAAAAAACCTAAAACTATCCTCAACTACATATTATATTCATGACACACATTGAGCAAGCTCCATAGTATATAAAATCCGCGGCCTGACTCGAGAGGAGTTCACTTTAGACCTCTTTTTGCAACTTCACTATTACAATAAAAATAGATACATTCAATCTAATGTTTTTATTTGCTCCTTTAACATAGAATTTAACGATAGATGGTTTGTGACATAAGTTGTCTTCGTAAGACACATGATAAGTGAACACTTGTTCCGGTTTCTGCCAACAAAAACAGCTAAATTAATAGTGAGAGAGTCCATTATCCTGCATTAAGCACTCAGTGGGGCGAATGGGACATAATGGCTTGTCGCCGCCCAGTATAGGGCCTTTTATGTCTCTTAATAAAAACGTCATTGCTACCCAATACATTCTTTAACCTTGTAGGTACATATGCTCCGTCGTTACATAAAGTAAAATTAAAACATATATTTTTATTATATTTTATTTATTAATAAAAAAAAGAATGTCTTCATTGTGGCACTTCACAATTATATTTTATTTTTGTTTGCAAAGTATTATGTATTTATAAAATACCTCAAAACTCTTATGCAAGGAAGTGTATCATTTCAGGAAAAATACATAATTGTATAAAACTTTATTTAAACTTTATTTAGATTTTTAAATGATTTTTTATAAAATTAGCACTGGTAGACGACCTTCTAATTAACATCATTTCAATTATGTTAAATTTGCTAATAAAATATAAGATATACAGTAGAAAAAAAATAAGAAAAGAAAACTTACCGACGCGAACACTCACAGAAAACTACCGGAAAAGAGCACCAAAAATATTGTATACCTTACTGAAACAAAGCTACAAATAAAGTTATTACACTTACACCTAATTACACTCAAATGAGGACAAATGATGTTCATGTTGACATACTAATGCAATAAGGGATTGTTTTGCTCTAAGAATACTTGAGTGAGTTCGCGAGCTCCTTGAAAGGAGTGGATACAGACTGCCAAACTTAGTACTTAAAGCCCCATTTAGACGGTGCAAGTTTCTTATATATTGTATACCATTTTATTAAAGCAATAAATGATTTGTATGGCAGACGTTTCGTTTAGACATGCAAGGCATCTACTGCTTATGATAATGATAATGATAATTTACTCACATAAAATAAAGTACATAAGACACATAATAGTATTTACTTACACTTCAATAAAATTGTATGCAACAGGCAACAAACTTCTCTGCACTAGAGATATGTGCTTGCTTGATAGATAGTGTTTACCATCTACTCTAAGAGTTTGTTGGTAATCTTGGTAATTTTTTATAAATACAAAGATTTATTATTTTCATGAGAACATTTTTTTAATTTATTTAGGTTATAGATTTAAATTTAGTTTTTTAGGGTTCCGTACCCGAAGGGTAAAAACGGGACGCTATTACTAAGACTTCGCTGTCTATCTATCTGTCTGTCACCAGGCTGTATCTCAAGAACCATGATAGCTAGACTGTTGAAATTTTCACAAATTATGTATTTCTGTTGCCGCTATAACAACAAATACTAAAAACAAATTAAAATAAATATTTAAGTGGGGCTCCCATACAACAAATGCGTTTTTTATAGATAATGGTACAGAACCCTTAATGCGCGAATCCAATTCGCACTTAGCTGGTTGTTTAATTTTATTAATGTTTTGTTAAAAATACTGAATTAACTTACTCTTTTTTCAAATTATTTCATTTTTTTAAATAATTTATTTTATTAAAGTTAAGGTCAATATGTAAAATATAATCATAGCAAGTAGAGGCCCATGATGGTCTGCCTACCCCTGTGGGAAACAGACACGATAAATGTGTGTATGTTACACATATTTTACATTTGTTCAATAAAAAAATTATAACAAGATTAGGATTTAGCACTATTAAACAACATCTTGACTTAATATTAAAACACAGATACTTTTGTCCTAAAATCATAATGTTATCAAAAATAAAATAACAATATCTGTTATTTGAATAATAAACACAGTTATTTCACCTAATCAGGAAAACCTTGGCCTCTATAAAATAATGGTTTTGGATATTTTCCGTATTCAATTACCTAATTTCCATTTATTTCTTGATGTTATTTTCTTGACGAAGTTTGTTTGCGTACTTTGCGTGTCAAGACAACTCAAGTAAACTCTTTCACACACAACCAAACCAACTATCTCACGAGATCTGTCTCAGAGAAAACACTCTCCCTACACTTTCTTAAAGAAAATTTTCTCTCACTGGAACATTCTCTCACTAACACGTTTCAAATTAAAAAAGCCCCATAAAATGGACTTAAGTTTTTAAGATAAAGATGTCCTGTATTTATTTATTTTGTACAAAATTGAAGATGACTTCTCTTCTTAAACCCATATTTGAGTCATAGGGATCAACTCAGCCAAAGGAAATTATGTCGTGTAGACACGCTACTATTACAAAACATCAAACATATTATTAAAGCTAAATTCGGTTTTCTATTTTGTCTCATAATTTTTAATCCATAGTTTAATATCTCATAATTTTTTTTCCATAATAATCATATGTACGAATGATGCCTAGCCCTAACATCGCATAATATATAATAATATCGCATAATATCACGCGCCCGAAAGTTGTAATCCCGAAATACAACGTGCTATAAATATTATGATCAATAATATTCAAAATGTCTATTCTTTTTTCTTATAATTATCACGTGTCCTAATTTCGAACATATTTATGAAAAAAAAAAAACAATAAATTCCTTTGCTATAATACAGAAAACCTAACGAACTTAATCTACACTCCACGGCAAAGTAGTTTTTGTGTCTGTGTTACTTTCGCCCTAAGCCTGAGTCGCTCGCTCGTGCCTTGGTCACAGGAAACCTAACGAACCCAGCCTAAACTCCCAATTATAACCTAGTGTTTTAAGTAAACATACGTTATAGAATACAACACCTAAGACATGTGACTTTATAGCATCCAAACTTAGAAAATTGAATTGTTATAGCTATTCATATTATGGCACAAAAGTGTTATGATTCAAGATAATTAGGTAAATTTAAACTACGGATATTCGAACATTATGGACTCTAAAGATTATAACATACTTGTTATGGATATTGACATTCAGACATAAAATTTTGAATAAGAAATGGAGTACCGGTAAATTCAGCGCAAGTTCAGCTTTACACCCACACACAAATCTAACCGAATAAAGATATATGCTCATATTTCTACAACTAATAATATTTTGATATTGAAACATCAAAACGATATGGATCTGTAAGTATAGGACGTATATAAGTATCTGACGACTAGCAACGGAATTCTATTGTGACAACACATGCTTACTCAACTTGAGTGGAACAGGGACCTTAGTCCGTGTTGTCAAACTGCTAACTTCTTAAGATACTTTAAGACATTAGAGTCTTACACAAGTTCAAAACAGGCTTCGATTGCTGCTTCGACGTTGGTATATTACCTAGTTTTAAAGCTCCAACAAGGACAAACCGTATAAAGTAATATAGATGCGAGTACATCACCGCACTTAATTATTCCCCAACGATAGTAGAATGAAATCCGGTTCGTTTAGAAGACACCGCGCGCCAACTGGCAGTTTCCAATTACAGGTGCAAGTCACAGCAGTTCCAATTAGTGCACTGATGTAAAAAAGTAGAACAAAGCCGCCACCAAATTACAAGCCGGAATGGAAACGTCTTCATAAAGAATTAAAATACTCCAATGCAGGTGTGGATATATAGGCGACAATTATGTCTGTGGTACTTTTAGAGTAACCGACTAAAGAAGCTTCGAAAAATAGAATCAATGAATACTTATGTAAGTATAGTAAAAGTTGACAAAAGAAACTGACATGACAAATTGGTTGTAAAAGGTACGTAGAGCCTAAGTGCGTCCACGTAACTTTGACTTGGCACACAAAAAGACCACAGTGCATATTCCACCGACACCGACAAGAGCCTTTGAATGAGACTTTTATCGTATAAAGAAGAAGATGTAGAGTATGTAAGCATTAAGCAATCTCTGTATCGCCATATAAACATAACTTCGTTGTCACTAGACAACGCTTAAAACATTAAAATATTTTATTCCTATTATATAAATAAAGTAGTACTCTAATTATTTAAATATGACTTATATCCTTATATGAAATGCAATAAATATTTTTAAAACATTCAACACTTCCTTTGTCACTTTTTTTGCTAGTCGTGTGTGCTGCCATCTCTGTGTGTCTACCCGCTACTCCAATATTCCCCAAATAGTTTCTATGGCGTTGGGTATCTGTTACGTTTCTAATTATATTATTATGGCTGTTCTATATGTGATGAAGAAGGGGCAGATCCTGAATACGCTTCTGCTTCAATTTACGAAATGAATAAAGACAATCTCGTCGATATTTATACAAACAAATGAGTACAAAACAATAAATAATGTGTAATCAATAGGGTAATTCTTGTTAATGTAAATTATTATGAATTTACCAACACGCGCGGGTCGTTCGGTCGGTTAGACCCTTCGGCACCCAAGATAATTTTCATAATAAAATATCCCTTTTCTCAGGCACTTTGCTGTAAATCAAGTTTTCCCGTCGTCCTTTCAATTTCCTGACCGCAACAACGCCGATACTGTTCAAATGAGATTTTCACACACATTCTAAACTATATCATAGTTTTAAGATTGTCACTTAGTAAGTGGGTCGTGTTTTTTATAAGTCTAGGTACCTACATGATATTAAAATACATGTATGGGAGCTAAACTAAAAAAATGTTTTATTAATTTTATTTTTCCACTTTTTCGGCATGATTAACATACTCATATCAAATTACAGCTTTCTTTGCGGACGGACAGACAGACAGACATAAACAAAAGACGAAACAATAAGGGTTCCTTGTTTACTACGTAACCCTAAAGCATCTAAACGGGTTTGAATTTTTAGCGCATCAATCCTGTAAAACATATTTCTTTGCCGGATATATTGCAGGGTTCCAAGGAGTAAAATGGCAAATAAACACTACAATAACATAATATATGCGCTGAAACGCCTTCGTCCCATACAAGAGCTAATTAGGTGACTGAGACCGTCTTGCAGTAGTTTAATTAAAGAGTAACGTACTCATTACAGAACGACGTGGCGAAGTTGGGGCTGCACAGTTGTTCGCGCGAAAGTAACTTATGCAATTTACTTCAAATAAAGTTTGACTGCATACGACCGTCTGTAGGACTTTACGTTTGGCCAGAACGTTACTTGACAATTTAGGATTCGTTATTTGATATAAGTGACTTTGTGTGCTTTCACCACCACTACACGATTATCACTGGCTGTCGCCAATCCCTTATTTTTATCAGTAATCTCATTTCAACCCTGGAATTAATGTTGGTTGATTTGATTCGGTCGCGTGGTGTAAAAGTAAATTACTTTATTTACATATGCTAAAACTTCCTATTCCAATTAAATGGATGCTAATTAGGTAAGGTCGTCTTGCAGTAAGTAGTTTAATTAAAGAGTAACGTACTCATTACAGAACGACGTGGCGAATAGTTGGAGCTACACAGTTGTTCGCGCAAAAACAACTTAGACTGTCGAGAACTTTGCTTGACAATTTGGACTCGTTCTTTGATCTAAATGACTTTGTGTGCTTCCGCCACACGATTATTACTGGCTGGCACCAATCCAATATCTTTTCTCATTTCATCCCTGGAATTAATAGTGGATTTGATTTGTGTATTTTGAACGAGTAATATAAAACGCTAATTAGGTAAAGTTGTCTTGCAGTAGTTTAATTACAGAGTAACGTACTCATTACAGAACGTCGTGGCGAAGTTGGGGCTGCACAGTTGTTCGCGCGAAAGTAACTTATGCAATTTACTTCAAATACAGTTTGCCCGGCTGCAGGGCACGCCTCCTCCAAAATATTAATGGATAGAGCAAACTTCACGAACTGGATTGTAATTTATCATTCAGAAATGTGAATTGTGTGTTACTATAATTTAAAATGTGCAGCTGCCTGCTTTACGTACGAATAGTACCTACTGACTGAAATGTTCTAAAAATGCATAAAGCGTTTAACACAAAAATGTCAAAACCTTAATTTATAATCTTTTACCTCGTATGGTGCCTATCTAAAAAAATCTTAAATAAAATGTTCCATATCAGGATTACCGAAGGATCTACTACACTTGTCTACTGACTAATTAGTTAAATTATTGGTTGTTACATTTTAGTTTCTAACTGCCTGCTTGTGCTTCTACACGAATATCTTCTCAGAAGTGATACCTACTTTACCTATAACCACTGAAACGTCACCATTGTCTAATAATTCAATTCCGCTTACTTATCGACATAATTCTCGTCTAACCACCCTATATCAATGTTTATTTTACACCGGAACGGAACTGGGCTGGATTCCTAGAAATCTGTTACCTACAAGTAGTTTGGCAGACCAAGTAATTAACCAGTCTACTATTTGTACTGAAGTTAAGTTTATCAAAGTTTACCAAAAACCAAAGTTGTTAATTAATACAACCAAAAGTTTCCTTTTACTAAAGGAACGTCAGAAACACCGTAATATTTATTCAATTGATGAAAAGCGTAAACGCACAATCATTACATTTATGTTTTTATTTAATTGAATAAATATTCTTGTTTAATATAATTACCATAACCTTTTGTAATTTTGATTTAGTTTATAATTAATTTATTTTAAAAGGAAATTATAGCAAGCACTCGTTCATACAAAAAGAGAAAAAGTTTTTTTACTTGTACTGGCTATCTGATCGCAATGAATTTTTAAGCTTTCCTTTTTTTCAAAATGTACCATTTTTCATTTTTATTTTTTGCATATTTTGAACAATAAAATCTTATAAATGGGTCAACAACAAACTAAGAAATCATTGAGATCAGAAAGAAGTTGAAATACGTTTCCTTTAGGTGCTATTTTTGTATGTACTCTTCATTTATTTTATTCATTTTCATCACTGTTTCTTTGACTGCAAAAATATATATAATCTTAAATCTGCCTCAATTTTTTTTTAATTCCCCATCGTCAAGGGTTGACCACGGAACGAACCAAAACGGAAGAAAAGACCGGAGCTATAAACAGTGATGGGTTTTATTATATTGCCTTTATACTTAATTGATCAATTACTAAACACGGAGACACATAACATCTTTTTGGTGTAGGATTATGAATAACCATCAAATGCAAAATATTTTAACCGGATAAAATTAAATAAAGCATCCCGCAATCCATATGCCGGAATGAAATTTGTGGTCGTGGGCGCTTGTTTATCAAAGCAAAGCAGGCCGTCTGAATCCAGAGGGATTTCAATGTTTACGAATGAAGAGCTGTTTGTTTAATTTTTTTGAGATAACAGCACAATTTATGCTAATTTTATAGTGTAATTTACTTGCGAATACAAATGAATTACATTTTTGTTTTCTTCTGTCGTAACTTTGAAGACAGGCCCGCATAAAATAATGAGGTTCTTTCAAAATTTTCTGCTGCCAGGAAATGAAAATTTCGAGTAATATAAAACAGTTTCTTCGCTTTGATTGTGTTCTATTTTAGTTTAAAGCTTCAGTCAATTTAATGTTCCTAACTATATTTTTATAAAATAATAAAGCAGGTACATAACTATTTATTTTTATTTGTAAATATGTAAATGATTATATCTTACGTATTCATATAATACACTTTTTATTACTCAAAAAATTGTTAATATTAAGCCACCGTCGTTATAATACAGAAGGCAGTGGCCACATTTTTGCTCAACTAGAATATAAAATTAATAAATGAATTAACACATAGGTAAATACAATGCTATGTCTCTTTAGTAGACGCAGCCAATAATAGCAAAACTCAAAAGCCATTCTTAGCAAGATACGGATCTTATTGGTACTAAACGAAATCAGAAATAGTGACGTGTGGCTAATCTTTCAGCAAGATATCAGGACCGATTCCAGTGGTAAACTCTAAAAGTTTGGCCCCAGATTTGGTATCAAAAACGACTAGAATTTCACCATTACATGGAAAAATCAATAAGGAAATGGTTCAGTTGGTAAAAAAAGTTAGGGGGATAAAACGAATGGAAATTAAAATAGTAGTAAAAATAATTTCGGGAAATCCGCGTCTACAGTCCCATGGAAATATAATACACAACAAAATGGTAACGAGAGTGAGAAAGTACTGCCAACTGACAGATACAATTAGCATAGACAAAACATGTTAATTTTTAATTAACAATTTTGAACAATACATAAAACTAAGTCTTCACGTCGAATAATACTAGATATACCGTTAAAAACACTTGGATCTAGGTCTATGTACTAAGCCTTAATTGAGGAATTTAAGTTTACTTACAAAATTAAACTTCTCTGTAACGCTTTTTATTCACGTCATTTACGATACCAAAAAGTTTGCATTTATGAGCATAAAGTCATTGCTTGTTAAAACGCAAAGGAACAATTTTCACGGGGTGCTGGCCGGGTAAATAGAACACATCTTATCTGGCACCTGATGGAAGTGAAACTGAATGGAAAATCGCAACTCAAACACGAACGTTTCATTTTAATGGAAAATAAATATAGAAAGAAAGAAATTTTTACATTCTATATGAACTCTTGAGTACATCCCCCGCTATCCCTTGTGTGAGTAGGATTGATGTACTCCTATTTTTAATCTATATGTTTATTATGTGCGTATGGTTTCAAGAAGAAGAAAAAATTAATAGTGGAGTGTATTTTGATCATATACTTTCAGCATATAATTTTATATGAATGTATCATATACAATTAGCATGCTTAACTGGCAATATGTAAAAGTTCCAAAGAATTATCGGGACGCATTGCGTTCTCCAAATATTTTGTTGTTTGATGTAATATGTAGGTATGTAAGTGCTTAATTTATTTTGTAAATAATAAATACTTACTTGCAGATACGATATTCAGTCTGAGAAACGTTGACGATTACATTTGTCTCTTTGTCACCACTTAATCACTTTCACGCCGAAGCAATGAATTTATGGACTGTTCCATAGACACCAGACAATCTAAGTAATGGTGTAAAGTTGTATTTTAGCTTCGAAATTGCTAACCCATGTTGTCGAACATGAATGAATTAAAAATAAAATTAAATATAAAAAATAGGTACGGTAAAGCAGTGATTTTTTTAATGGAATTGGTTTTAGATATGGTGGACCTTTACTTCTATAAAAAGAAATCTTCTGCTGGGATATGAAAATAACGTGGTTAAACTGACACGTAAAAATCATTAAACAAAAGAGTTTAATATCGCTTCCTTATTTTTTTTGACGTTTTTAGTTAAGTTGTCATTTGCTACAAACTACGAAATCCTAAACCAATCGTGGCCCGACGCACACATGGCTGGTTTATTTTAGAATTATTTTAATATTATTTTAGAATACTACAAGTAGATTTCAATCCTTATGTTTTGTTCCTTGTTATGAGTATTTTATCCTTTTTTAAAAAAAAGAAATGGAATTACAAAACTAACGTTAGAAAAAACAGTTAAAAAATGTTTGTTGCACGGTACGTTTTGTGTTATTTCAACACACGGTTAATCTTCCTTAAATAATCCGACCAAAACAACAATGGATAGCTTATGTATGAACTATGAATATGTACAGAGCTTAAAAATTTAATAAAGCCGGGTGCAACTGTTATTTTCAAAAGTGAACAGTACATTATACCTGTCGTAATGCATAATAGACACTAAACCTTTAGAGTAGCGGCATGCAAGTATACTGAGGGATAAAGCGGAACATGTTTAATGTTGGATTAACATTATGATACACAGATATCTACACAATATTGTTTCATCAATCAGTGAAGCGACAATTACTACTGTCTACTAAATAAGCTCATGTGAAATGTAAGAAGTCGATAAATTAAAAAACATTGATAAGTAGTAGATATCTTTTCAGTTTTTTTTTTTACCCAAATACTTTCATAGTTGCACTGCTTTTCTATAGGTACCTACTCCATTGGTATAGATACTATATCACACAATGAGTTAAGTAAGCTGTCTCAAGTCACAAATTGATAAAATACGCCTAACTAACAGATATTGCGTCTAAAATCACACTCTCTCATGAAGCTAAAGGGTTCCACTCTCTCAATCTGAGAGAGTTGTTAAATCCTATTTAACTTCGTGAATGGCAGATGAACGTTTTGATTCCGTTTTCCCGTTTGTTATTTTACGCTTCTCGAGTAGGCAGGATTGCTTGTATTTTTGAAATAACTTTGAATGTACTTATTGATCATTGTATTTTTGAAGTATTAATATAAAATATTGCTTACTTTTAGCTACCTCTTAAATTTCTACCTCTGAAATAAAATAAATATAGTAAATACATGTTTTAGCTGTAATAAGCGTAACTAAATAATATCTATAAATTGGCAAAATGTTTTTCCTCACCTTTTCAGCACAAAAGGTTTTGTTTTGCTACACGAAGAGTTTATAGATCTGTGTTATTTAACCCTCTCGTTTACTCCATCTTTTTGTGGTATTTTTAGCAAAATAGTTACTTTTATAAAAGTACATACATCTTTTTTTACACTTTATTGTCGTGTCTCTTAAGTTCTAGTCAACCTCTCGTATGCCGTTGCGTAGATGAATGCATTGTTTAACTATTGTGTCTGGTTTTCCGGCATACAAGCGGTTAAGGTCCCATAGAAATTTTATCAAAATCGTTTGTGTAGTTTGAGGGTGAGGTCGGTTTTTAGTTTTGAAAAATTATTTAACGCGAAAAATGACATTGAGTAATATAAACTACTAGAAAAGAGTTTCATATTTATGACGCTGAGTTCTTAATTTTTTTAACTTTTTCTAAATAAATATTTAAAGTTTTATCAATAAATATTTAGATAAAGGTCAAATAATTTATTTAGATTCCTAATTGCATACATACTATACACTATACGGCTCTAAGCAGATAGAGCCCAGGTTCGCAAGACTCAAAAGCCACTTTTAGCGTAATGGTGGGCGAGAAGGTGGAAAGAGAGGTGATTCCTAACGACATTACTCAGTTTAAAAAATCCGATCTCAAATTAAAACCTAATTAAGTCACGTGTAATTAAGCCATTTCAAACAAACGAGCCGCTAACCAACAACACTCTGAATATTTTATTCGCTTCCCCGTATTTCTTACTCGGCTATCAGATAAAGAACTGTACGTTTTAATTTAACTAACTGGCGAGGAACAGGATACAACGTACGTAAAGTACAGATATTCTTACACAACATTCCTTTAATTGTTCTTTGTAAGATTTTAGTGTTTACCTACGTTTTCATTTTATGATAGTTACAGCTGGATATGTTATATACCAAAAACGCTTGTTGAAAATAGTTGCAGATATGTATCCGCAAATGTCATTTAACTACATTTCAAAAAGTCTACCCATAAAAATACGTATACTAAACTTTTTAATAAATCTATCTAATAGCCAAAACCACATCTCTATTGTTGGGAAATTATGTTAGTATGTATGTATGTATAAGCCCCTTACAGGTATTGCACTAACAATAAACAAATAAATGAAATATCTACAAGCTTAATAAAACATACTTCATTCATAATATACAGGATATTTCAAAATATTTGAAATTATTAATAAAGTTATATTAGTCCATGATACTGAACAACTTTTGAAGAATCATATAGCGCAACAAAAAGTGTATAACCGCTACCGTCAAATAGAAGATGACTGATCGGCTGATCTGAGTTTCTATGAGAAACAGAAAAATGTTTGTGTAATGAGTGAATGACCTATGTTTTTAAATTGCTTAAATATCATGAGCTGAATCAACCCTAAAAATTAAATAAAAGTTACAATCACGCCCAAAAGAAAATGCGTGGGACACGGTCACATTTTTTTTCTATTTATTTCGTGAAACAGACAAGTTTAAATATTTCATATGGCTTGTGATTTATAAATTACACGTCACCAAAAAGTTTTTTATTACTAGCTTATTCCTATATTGATGTTGAAGGTTTAACTACTTAATCTAACAAAATCTAACCAATACACATAAACTTAACTGTTAACCTTTTTTTACAATGCTACTGTTACCTATAACGAATTTATAATTTGTGGACTACAGCTAGTTTAGTATGACGTCTATTTATCTGTATTTGTCTTATTACCTATATTCTCGCTTCTTTATAAAGGAGGAACCGTTGCAAATATCAGCTAATTTACATGTGCCAGGTATGCACGCGCCGCATTATGCCACGTGCTGCATGTTCGTATTTAGCTATGCGTCCTGAGAGCCATTCAATCTGCATGCATTTAGGAACACACGAAAATATTTTTACGCAGCACAGGTCTTTTTCGTTCCAGATTTTTTGGATGTGATCAGGTTTTAGGCATTTTTCATTTTTATGGAGAGAATAGCTTACTTATTGGTAGCTCCTAAAAAGAGCTGGGTGAGTGTGATTTCTTGTGTTAACGCATATAAAACAACGCAATGCCAACTACACTACTAGTTTACCATAACTATGTATATGTTATTATTTTTTTATTAATTTATGTATGATTTAATAAATTACTAAATATGTACAAATGTCTATAAGTCATTGAACGTTAACTATATTTAAAAATAATACACAGTTGTGATTATAATCTCTTGTATACTTATTTGCACCAAGTTTATAGATTAGTAACTAAGTAATAGAACGAACGAGTAACACTGGATGGTAGCAGCCGGTGCGGCAGTATGCATGGGCTGGTGGAGGGTTAACTGGTGGAAGGAAACAAAACTGTCCGACGCGACTGCAAATATAGATTTGTATTATTAAACTGCTGTACATTTTAAACTAAGAACGTGCATGGAATGTGTGTAGCACTTGGGGTGACGACAGGGTCAGAAAAGTATGATTATGGTTAGACTGTCTTTTAGATTATCCAAAAATAATGGAGCCCTATTTTTCAGTTTACCAAAAAAATAAAAATTCACAAAGATACGGAGCGTCAAAGTTCCGGAGAGGGCGCTTGCGACTTCACCGCTAAGTAAAAATCGTACCCAGCCGTGACGTCATGCGAAATTTAAAATTAAAATTTTTTGTTTCTCAGAGTATAGAAAAAATACATGTACAATAATTTTTAATAATCTGACCGATGGACCAAAATTATTTTCCATTCGAGATAGGATACTGCGTCTACATCACACTAGCTAGCAATGACTACAATATCTACTCTTTTCACTCCATTGACGCGTCCCCTTCATAATCCCCGCGAACGACTAAGTGATACTCGTAAATTACACTAGCTGTTTCCCTCCATTCCTGGTCAAATTGGCAGATTGTTAGTTAACAATCCTAGGAGATCCTTAAACTTTTCCGGATTACAAAGTGTCCTGTGAGTTTAAACGTGTAATAAGCTATGTATATGCCACATTTCATTCCAATTAATTTTTGCGCGTAAGTGTATAAACGCGTACAAGTAAAAAACGTCCAAACTCACAAACTTTATTAGTACTTTCTTGAAATAGGATTAATACTTAGATAAATATAAGAACTTAATACAAAAAAAATACCACGTAAATATAATTGCTTCAGTTGATCTCATTATTTCTCAGCCTAACACGATTGCCAATGTTTAGGTATCTATATTTTTTCAGTGTTTATCAAAGCAGTCAAGTATACTAAGATAATACTTACTGAAATGTAAACAAACGGCCTGGCTATTTATTTATTTTCCTTTTCTCCAGAAAACCGTTTAAAAATAACACTTGTTAAGCACGAGTTTGTCTTAAAAGGAAATTTCTTGTAACCGTGTAATGTAGCAGAAAAACGTTCGCCACTAATAAAATTGGTAGATCCGATGAGTGATTTTGTTTGCGACTCTATTGCCGACCCCAAGCAATCGAAAAAGCTTAGATTGAGATTATTTCTATTTGTTATTATACACTTTATTGTGAGGAATATATGCCAACCTTTTCTTGATATAAAGGACACAAACAAGCGCCACTTATCGTATATCTGATAGTTATTAGGGTCGTTACGGGCTGTTTAGGCGTTTTTATTCGGACTTATATAGTTTTGTACAGTGTTACGCCGCCCAAGCCTCGGGCAATGGCAGATCGATATACGGACGTGTCAGTCACTCGTTGAATTCCAGAGAGACTTCGCTGGACCATTTCATCCTATTGTCTTAAAGATATATTAACCTTTTCTATTGTCTTCAATACTTTTGTAAATAGAAATCGTTTATTCATTAACTTTTAAAAGCTTCGTGTCTGGTATTTTCTTATCTTCAGATATAAGCAGTCAGTTTTTTTTATATAAAAATAATAAGGAGCTTTTATTTTAAGAATCAATAGTCAAATATTTATTCAGTATTTACTTGGGCCTTTGCTGACACTTATATCGGCGTCTATAAACTACAGTACCTAACTACCACTGAGCAATATATGATCAGATAAATAGAATGTTTAATAACAAATAAAAGGAAACGAAGGTACCATATTTAAAATGCAGATATATTTTACGTAGATCGAATAGAATCATTAAAGCATATTGATTGAAAGTGCAATAGAATCGATCACCACGTACAAAGGAGCGGCAGCTTAGAATTTATTGCAAGCTCATCAAACCCGGCGATCGCACTAGATCAATGGTCACATCCTGTTGTTTATACAGACGGGAGGAAGGCCAATTAATCATCCGCTCTGTGACGTAAATACCTATTGCTTCCATATATTGGAACATAAAGTGTTTCAATGAAGAGGCCATAAAAACGAGCGCAAAACATTGCTATTATTCTTTGTTATTACAGTTCAGGTGTGTTCGCGTGATATATTGGCAAATCGTATCGTTTTTGTGGACGCCGCATAACTTCGATAGGTTAGATATATTTAGTTGTAAGATAGGAAATATTTATGAGCTTTTTATGAAACCAACTCAACTTGAGATTTATTGCGTCAATTATTCGCTTTCGTATTTGCAATGATGCTTGAAATGGTGTGCGAAAGAATTCGGAGATATTTAACTTAATTTTAAGTAGAAAATGTGTAAATTACATCGCTTTACTCACATGAAGCTTATTAAAATTGATTATTATACAAACCGCACAATCACGATAAGGCGATCAAATTATACTAAGCGAAGGAACTAATTACCGCCACATGTAGTACCGGGTTAAATTACTGCCATGCTAGTCTGGAAGAAAAGAAAAGGCGTTAGTTTATGGGTAGCAGCTTTGTCTACACTGTTAGCGATAAAGACGTGATAGTGTAAGTATGTATTAAAGCCATATTAACTGCGGGGTACCTTGTCTCGTTATTCACTGAGCATTCACTGTCTCTAACTAGAAGCTTGACGATATACTAACAAGTTCTAAAAATGGTAAAATCTGGAATATTCACAAGTGATAAAGCAGCATTGGCGAGTCGTGACAAAGCAGTGCCTAAAGTACTAAGTACTCAGAGAAACATAAAGTCCACCTGGACAGTCGCTTGTTCCCGACTTGATCCCAACGCTGCAATAACTTTAAAATGAGCAAATTCTTACACCGTTGAAATTCAGCGGAGCTCAGATATTTCGCAGTATAAATTATAATTTAAGATTCGGAATCGCTGAAAATTGGATGTACCGTAAATCTTTCAAACATTCAAAGATTTAACTTCTTTTTCATGAACATTTTTTGTAATATCACTGAATGTTTTCCTTATGGAAAGTCGAGGCTATAAATTTTATAGCATGCAAGACACGCATGACTCATATAACATCTGAAAGCTTATATTGCGAACACGTTTATAAATGAAAACCGAAATGTAATTGAAATAGAACTCGATTTCTTTCAGATGTAAATGTGGTGTTAAATTAAAAAAGTTGCGAGTGGCTGCTAAATCAACAAGTTGCGTTCTATTTTCGTGTAATTTATTAATTCATTCCCTCCTGTGGCTGTCATTCAGCATATCAATGAAAGAGAGATTTCCCGTTTGAATGAAAAAGCGGTAGACAATGGCAGCAGGCGGATACTGCGATGTGAGGGAGACACGGGTTTTTACGACTGCTGCTTATTGCCTTTCGAGTTCCGAGAGCGGCGTTTTTCACCTCCACTCAGTGTCGATATAAAGTTCCGGTAGCACGCACATTATGTACAGCCGGCGCCTGCCCCAATACAAGCAATTTATTGTATTGTTATAGATCCGAGAGCCGTCTTTGGCCCCATATAGGGGTGGAAATTGATATCGCTAACAAACATACTAACACTTATGAGAATTGATGTCCCGTTTGGTTGAGAAAGGTGTCCAGTTTCAATTCACATACCGAATCCATATACGTCTTTGGTTATTTTAGAAATCCGCGCTCACATACACTGCGAAATGTCATCTGAAATTATGCTTATTGATTAACGGCATTCAACAATCAATGTCAGAAGCAAGAGAAATTTATGTAAAGTATGACAAGAATCTTTCTATACAAATCATTTTGAATTTATAAAGATATTTACTTATATGGAACAATAGATCTTTCTCATACCCTTTAGCATTTAAATACATCAGTACAATACTGACAATGAAAACTGATACAACACCATTATATTGCCTGCCGTCTAAGTAAAATGTTTATAGCATATTAGCGATATTAAATGATTCTTTAAAAAATAGGTATTACGATATAAATACATTAAAACATTTATGATCGAATACGTATTCCCTATTAAGGGCCCACGGGATAGTCGGGTCGTTTTTTTTTGTATGAATTTCTGACCTACTTTTCGTAGGGACGTGTGCGTTGCACTATTGCAATCAGAACGTTCTATTTTTCTCCTTCAAAAAATCGGCCACCGATTGTCGGATGTGGGCGCTCAACCTAATTTAAACACCTATAACCATTCTGTTTATTTTAAAAGTTCCTCGTTTTGCATTGTCAAGTTAACGCGTATGAAACAGGTACTCAATGTTGATTAAATAACACCGTGGTATCGCCTGACGCCTACCATGTTGTCGGCACATTGAATCAAAGCAGTCATGTGCGCGGCAGTTATTAGCGTAACTACGCGGCACGGGGCGTCCTTCCGACGCCCGGAAGCTGTGATGTATGGAGCAAAGCCGATTAATTTTCCCTGTTGTTGTGGGACAATCACGTTTAAATAGATTCCCGTGTCAAAGAGACGAATACTACATGCCTCGTAGATGTTCGTGATGGCAATTACGTAAGTTTACTAAAGAGAAATCGATTATTTGTTTCTATAAATCGATTCTGTTTTTTAAATAAGTACTATTACTTAATCTCCTCCAAGTAGGTAGGTATTCCCTTTATCATCATCATAACAGCCGCATAATGTCCACTGCTGAATTTTTATAATAGTCTATCAATTAATAAAATAGTATATATTTAGATTACCTATAATAATTAACAAAACCAATCTCATTCCATAACCTTTTCCTTTTTCTTGCAATAGATCTTTCTCCTGGCTAAACCAATTCAAGGTTACCGTACCCGTTCCTGGAAATATCTATGAAAAAGTTATCCATGATCCAGGAATGGGTTTTAGTGGAAGTGCCACATAACACATAATCTGTCTAATCTGTGCATAACACCAACTTCTCCGAAGGGCCTCTACTTGTTGAATCTGTATCCCCACGCAAGCCTCCCAAAGAACCGAGGTGAAACGAGACGTGATCCTAAAAGAAACAAAACTAATATTAGGTGTTTAATCAATTGTAAAAAACTATAAGATATATTTCATCAAGAGGCAACAGAACTAATAAATTCATCCTAAATCATCCGTTTGGGATAAATGCTCATTCATTCTAAATGGATGCAAAACCTGTTGATAACAGCTGTTGATGTCAGCCGGTTTAATAACTGTTCTTCAACAAATGTGTGAAAAGTTTGTTGTCGCAAAATCACAAATGGACGACTTAAAGATGAATGGTAGAACGCGTTTCCATTAGATGTAGGTAGATCTGCCAGTCGCTTTACAAAACTGCATACAATGGACAAGTCGCTACAATTGCGTTTGTTAAAAAAAATTGCTTAGTCATGGAGGTATTAAGGTTCAAATCTTGTCGTAATTAACACACAGTCATTTCATAAACTATTCGCTCACTCTTCCCTATGGAGAGCAATAGTGAAGTCACTACGATGCACTTCAGAAACCAAACCACACAATGTTGTTATTTGACGTCACAGCCACAGACAATAGCTGCTCCGAGCCCTGAGGGGACTATTAAGATCGACTTGTGTGCAGTTCCACTCGGTTGTAAACGTATCAGCATTCTGGACTGCTGAATTGCATCTGTAAGCTCAGTAACCTAATGATTTCGCTGAATGGATTGAACCAATCCTGCCCATAGTTTGCTAACAAATGGCCTATTAAGTATCACGAATGTGGATCAGTCCACATGACTGGGTCAAAAATATATTACTTTATTTACTCCGTCAATGTAGATTATCCAAAAATAAAGGGCGAAGATACAGTGGTTCGAAGTTTCGGAGTGAGCGTGATTCACGTCACCGTAAGTTAAAAATTGTAGCCAATCGTAACGTCACAAGAAATTTAAATCGCTGTATCTTCGACATTATTGGCTAATGAGAGAAAAGAAAAATACGTGTGTCATACTTTTTAATAATATATGTAATGAGCCAAAAAAAAATTTTTTGGCTCATTACATAGATTATTTGTGGCGCCTTTATTTGCAATGGATTGTTTAAAGGTAAATATGGTGTGGTAATGATTGGCTATTTGATTTTCAAAAATCTCTAGAAGGACAATTGAATTATTTTACGAACGTTGAAATAAATGCTTTGGTCCGTGTAGTTTTAAAACGAGTTTGCGTCAAAAGTGACCACTTTTGGCCAAATTGTTGATTATCATCGTGTTAACCTTTAAACAATTTTTTTTTCTGTTTTTAGTATTACGGGACTTACCGCGATTAATGTCGTTTTTTGCCAGATAATTCGATGGCCATGAAAGAGCTGATGAAGGGTGACCTTCCAATCTCACTAAAGCGCAAACTCATCGACATGTGTATCTTGCCCATCCTAACTTACGGTGCTCAGACCTGGTCATTTACCGAAGAGCAGAAGTCCAAGCTCAAGATTTGCCAAAGAGCGATGGAGCGAAGTATCTTAGGCGTCACGCGGCTGGATAAAGTGCCTAACACAGAACTCCGTTTAAAAACGGGAGTTGTAGATGTGGGGCACAAAGCCGCCAAGTTAAAGTGGGATTGGGCAGGCCACGTATGCCGGATGCACCCAGACAGGTGGACCAAACTAGTAACAGAATGGATTCCTGCAGATGGTCGTAGGAAACCGGGCAGGCCTAGAAAGCGTTGGAGTGATGACATCAGATGTTTTGAGAAGAATTGGTCGCAGGTCGCACAAAATCGGGATAAGTGGAAAGATATGGGGAAGACCTTTGCCCAGCAGTGGGACAATAAAGGTTAATAAAAATAAAAAAAAATTCGATGGCCATCATGGTCGCTGGCCGACTCGTTTTTTTTTTTCTAATGAAGGCGCCACTTCTTCTTCGTTCTGCTATCATTTCGCCTAAAACTAAATTTTAACTAGATTAAATCAGTTGACAAGTACTTATTTGCTCTGGAGCAAATAAACAAAGCCACAAAGGAAGCAAATCGTAGACTCATTGCCATTGAGGTCACGCCAATCAGACCACGCAGCACCTTCTCTCGTGTTCATCGAGCCCGACCAGTTGTATAAATACGACCTGTACTTGACGTCGGAGAGAGGCATAAAAGTAGCAATTCACTTAAGAGACAAAATATAGTGTTATTTGAGCCAATCAACACGAAAAGAGGGAGATGAAGCAAGCTGTATACTGAATTCCTAAAGATAACAATATTGTATAAAAATTCAGGCCAGGCAACTTGAAATAATCGGTAAAAAAGATCGCGATGAATTGATAACCGCCTCCTTTTTGGAAGTCAGTTTAAAATAAAAGTCACTACACTACTCTTCAAACCATACTTAGTAGTTATTTGACGTCACTCAAGGGGTGACCCAAGGGCCACCCTCGCCGCACCATAACCTGGGTAGCCTACATGACTCTGCAATAACGAGTCTGCTATTAGTGGCTATTCTGCCACAACCTATGTGGCAGAATAGCCGCTAACAGCAGGCTCATTATAACAATGCCCAGATAGATTAAACATTGTGAGAGTCAAAATTATACATATATAAAATCCTTTGAGTAACTTCACTTATTCCTTATATACCCATCCTGGGTATGGAAAGAAAGAAGATGTATTTATCTATAAAAATATGATTGACAAAATACATTATGTTAGACTATGGTTTAACAAAGCCATTATGAGAAATCATTTTATGAAAAAACCAGTACTAAACGAGTAATAATGATTATGGCTACAGAATAATTATTACAATTAACATTATGTGAAACAATGATTATGATAAAAAAGGTATGACAAAGTCCAGTTCCCATTCAGATCATAATATGGTTTGTGATAAATAAACCATATTATGAATCATAATCCTTAGCAGAGAAAAGAGGATCCCGTCTGCAGTTCCACTCAATTGTAGACGTATTAGCATGCAGTAGTACTGAATTGCATTCTTTCTTGACACTGTCAGCTGAATGGCTCAATGACTAGCTTTAAAAAGTTTATGCTCTATACTACACACGAGTAAAGTCACTACGATGCACTTCAGAACCCAAACCACACAACGTTGTTACTTGACGTCACATCCACAAACAATAGCTACTCCGAGCACTGAAGAAACTATTAGGGTTCACTTGTGTGCTGTTCAGTTCAGTTGTAAACGTATCGACATTACGAATTCGGTCTGATTAGACCATTTGAGCTCGTTACACAAATTAAAAAGCAAGCAACAAGATTTATTAACTTTACATAACATTGTACGTTCATTTATAGATTCTCCGCGTTTCCTGTTGTCTCTTAATTTCAAAGTCAGAATAAATTTGCGTCTTCTGTAACATTTTGCTGAAGTGTTTATATTATAATAACACTTCTTACTACAATTCAGTTGTAAGAATGTGTAGGTTCATAATGATATTATGGAGTCAGCCGATGGCATTCATAGTTTAGACCTTTATGAGTACAAAAGTATCTACACAGTAAATTAAAAAAAAATATGTAAAAAGTGATCTGTAATGAGATCATTTAGTCAAATTTTCAATTAAAATATAGATATATTTGAGGTATCTGTACTTTGCTTGAAAAACACTTAGTATAATGCCGACCAAGTCCCAGCAAAATTAGATTATTATCAAATTAGATGACAATATTAGTGTAAATAGTTATAAAATTACGTTTAGATCTTTGTTTCATGTCTATTATTTGGTAGAGCTTAAGCTTAGGTATACTATAAAATTGCAGATAAACATGAAATGCATTGACGTTTTTGGTTAGCGATCTAGACTAGTACCTATATATTTTATAAAATTAATAATTAATTAAACGTTAATATATAAAATGTGCAATCTATTAAAAATAACTATAAACTGAATCCAGCAACTTTATTTAAGGATATGTAATAATTAACTGTTGTCGTCTGCGATTAATATAGAGGAATCAGGAATACAGCACGCTGCTCGCTAACTCCCTACAGACACTTCTAAACCAAAACCACGATGTTGTGGTTTTACATCGCAGTAACAATCTTAACACTGTGATTTTAGTACTCTAATGAATACACAGAGCAGATTATTTCAGTTTGTAAACAAAAATAATCAAATACCTATATCTTATTAATATAATCCACATTTTTGTCGTCTCTTGAATTTGGTTTTTATACAAACTTATTTCCGCGATAGCATAAATTACCTCTTGGTCGTTGTGATAATTAAACAGCAATAAAACTGAATCAAAAACAAGAATTACTTAAGACAATGCAATACACTTTGAACCTAGAAGTACAATCTAAACATATAATAAAACAGTAAAAAAAGTTGGAAAATGGATTCCAAAATCAATAATACCCTACACGTTGCCCAGGATTAACGTTAACGGAAAAATGTTTCATTTGAATCCGTCCAGTATTTTCGGAGATTTGCGAGTACAAACAGACAGACATTTTTTCAAATTCTTACTCTATGTCTCCATTGCCCAATTTTTTTTTTAAAAATATGTTCCATTTACGGACACTTCTTTTTATTTAGCTTGATAGAATTCTTATAGATTTTCCTGTAATCTACAAGCAAGAGGCTCAGTAGTTCAGGATATAAAGGGGGGTTAAGTCAATTTTCGCCTTCTTTCATGAAAATATATTTGAGATTCTCATAACGAGCCGTTTTATTTGATATATGGTGCAGTAAGGTTTACAAAACTTTTTTTCATTTCCTAATTTGTCACCCGAAAATGACCCTCTTTTAAAAAAATATTTATTTACTTGTGTTTGGGTCATAGGATTACACCATACTACCAAATTTCACCTGATTTGCTTCAGTAGATTTGTAGCAAATTGAACAGATGGACAGACAGACACACGAGTGATCCTATAAGGGTTCCGTTTTTTTATTTTTTTATACGGAATCCTAAAAATTAACTTTTTTTATATAACAAAATGAGTATACACGTGTCAGCTTATGATATAATACGATCTTATTTAAAATTTAAATTGCTAAAAAATATTTATTTATTTATAAAAGCTTAATTGATCTAAAATATTAAATTGTATACAATTTACTTAACGCTGAAAGCATTCTCTCCTAGTCAACCATATTTTACCATAATAACCATAACAATATTTATTTATAAAATGGCTTAAACATATTTATTTTTCTACTTATTGCTTAGCAATAAGACATTATTTGAAGCTCAATAAACGATTACGTTAATTATTTAAGTATTAGTGTTAGGTTTCAGTTATTTGAAAATGGTGTCCAATTCATCCGAAACATATAAATTTTTCCGTGTATTAACATACAATTAGAGGAATTTGATATGCAAACATGAAACAAAGCGTGCTGCGGCCGCCTGAAATGAATTAGTGATAAAGGGGATCGCCCCGACGCCTGTTATCAAATAATTCATTGTGGACATAGTTCAAATCGTAATAGCGGTATTTATCGACGGATGTCGGCATTGACGGGTTAAATAATTGTTTTGGCTCAATTAGTGTTTGTATTCGCACGTAAAGATACATTTTGGTAACAAAACCATTTTCGATAAAATTATTATTATTAGTGATATTCTAACTTAAAAATATTTCTTTTTATTTTATATAAGAGGTAAAGTATAAATATATATTAATTGAAAATAAGAATTGCTCTGACGGCTGTTGGAAAATAGAATTGTGTAAATAAATTTGAAACTAAATAACTACTGGTACTTATAAGCGGATATCGACTTTGGCGGGTTAAACTTTAATTAATTTTGGTGAACTTTCTAATGTAATAATGTAATAATATAATGTAATGTGTAATGAAATGTGTATAATGTAATGTAATAAATAATGTAATGTAATGTGGTGGTAATGATTTTAATAATCACTTCTCTTCAACTAGTTTTCTTGATCCTACAATTAAATTAGCGACTATTTCGAGAATTTCTTCCATGGCCAAACCTTCTGTTGATCCTTTAAATTTTTCTCCAGCGACTGAAGACGACATTCGTAAAATTGTTATCGCCATTAAATCCAAAGCGGTTGGATGTGATGATGTGAGTCGAGAAATGGTAACAAATATTTTAACTGTAATTCTCCCGATTCTGACTCATATCATAAATTTCTCGTTGGCTACTGGAACCTTTCCTTCTCTCTGGAAGAAAGCGTATGTAATCCCTCTCCCTAAAGTTTCCTCTCCTACTGTCTTGAATAATTTTAGGCCTATATCTATACTCCCTTTTCTGTCAAAAATAATAGAAGCTGTAGTGTAGCTCAAGTGTCTTCCTATATCTTTAACAACTCCCTCCTTACACCCTTTCAATCGGGTTTTCGTCCCGGACACAGTACTACTACTGCTCTTCTCAAAGTCACCGAGGATATTCGGTTGGGCATGGTGAATACGTTGGTCACTGTTTTAGTTCTCATTGATTTTTCCAATGCTTTTAATATGGTAGACCACGATATTCTGCTTGCTATCCTTGAGCATCTTCAATTCTCTTCTTCAGTCAGGGATTGGTTTTCTGAATATCTACGCAACCGGCAACAAGCGGTGCGTATAGACCGGGTATTTTCGGACTGGAACGATCTGTCCAATGGTGTGCCTCAAGGCGGTATATTGTCGCCGATACTTTTCTCCCTTTTTATAAACCTTCTTTCTGCTTCCATTGACTGTTCTTACCATTTTTATGCAGACGACTTGCAAATATATGCTCAGTCATCAGTTGATGATATCGAGTCAGGTGTAGCCAGTGTCAACGCGGCTTTGTCGGCTATTTTATCTTGGTCAAATGAATTCGGAATTAAGGTAAATCCCACTAAGTGCCAAGCAATAATAGTGGGTAGTTCGAAGCAAATATGTCAGCTTGACTTTAACACTGTCGCGCCTGTCACATTTAATAATTGTGTTATCCCATATTGTAAAGCTGTAAAGGATCTTGGCTTCTATATTGATTCTACGCTTAGCTGGACATCCCAAGTGGCTGAAGTCAGTCGTTCTGTTACTATAGCGCTTCAACAGCTTAACCGCCTAAGAAACTTTCTACCGTTAAAGACGAAGATATTGTTAGTTCAAACATTAATATTCCCTATAATTGATTACGCTGATGTGTGTTACCCAGATCTTAGCGTAGATTTTCTCAATAAGCTCGATCGTCTCGTTAACAATTGTATACGTTTCATTTTCTGCCTTCGTAAATATGATCACATATAATCTTTCCGTTCTGAGCTTAAATGGCTTCCTATCCGTGAACGCAGACAAATGCGAATTCTTTGCACTCTCTTTTCAATTCTATCTAATCCCAATTCTCCGGAATACCTAAAAAGTAAATTTCAATTCCTATCCGATACTCATGATCGGCAACTTCGTTCTGCAGACTCTCGTCTTCTTTTCATTCCTTTACATCGCACAAACTTTATTGCTAACTCTTTTACCCTACAAGCTTCACGGCTCTGGAATGCTTTGCCCGTTGACATTAAAGAAATTTCCACAAAATTTTCTTTTAAAAGAAGAGTACATTCTCATCTTATTAATTAGTTATTTATCAATAGGTTATATCACCATCGTCATCATCGTAATAGTGTAATGTAATTATAATGTAGGTATATAATATGTGTGTATATTGTATATGTATTGTATAATGTGTATGTTTATGTCATATTATAATCTAAGGTATATATTATATGTAGGTATATATTATAATAAATGTTTTGTAATATATTATATTATTTATATATATATTTTTTTTGCGCCGCAACAATTTATCTGTTTATCCCTATGGTTGACTGGGAGAGAACGCTCTTAGCGTTAAGTCCGCCAATTGTTAACAATTTAATTGTGGATCAATAAAGTTTTAATAAATAAATAAATAAACTTTCTATGTCCGTATATTTTGTATGTTGATACGTACTGAAGTTGCATAACTTTCAAATAGTACACATTTTATACTGTTTTATTGATTTTAGTATTTTTTTATCTATGCCGTTGGTGTGTCCCACTGCTGGGCAAAGCCTTTCCCTTTTTTTCCACAGTTCCCTGGCAATAATTTAAAAAATTAACTTTTGTGTTAAAAAATACAAAATCCTGGATATCGTTGCGTTAAATTGACGTTTAATATTTCATCCAATTTAATGTTTAATTACATACTGTAAATAAAATAATGGTGTATTATTTACCTCACGTTAATTAATATCGATGATATTTAATACTATATCCAGAGGCTTCTCTAGGTTAATATTTGATAGAGATAAAGAGGTAATTTATCATATCCACATACCTGATTAAAGTACTTAGGTACACTTACTTTAATCAAAGAGAACCCGGAATCAAAACAATAAAATTATATATGTATGTGCCGGTGTATATGTGGGAAAATGGTGGAGGCTGATGGGCTCCATGGTTTAGGTTGTATTCGTTGTGCAGGTCGTTTATCTCGCCATCACGCCATCAATGATATCATACGCAGAGCGCTAATATCAGCAAATATTCCATGAAAGCTGGAACCACCAGGACTCTCACGAACGGATGGTAAGCGACCAGATGGGATCACGTTAATACCATGGCAAAGAGGACGCAGTTTGATGTGGGATGCGACATGCGTCAGAACCTACGCGGCGTCCTATCTTAGTAGCAGCATACGTGTACCTGGATCGGCTGCGCGGGCGGCGGCTGCTCAAAAATGCCTTAAATACTCTGTTCTGTCCTTGCAATATGAATTTGTACCAGTCGCTGTCGAGACAGCTGGTCCATGGTGTCCCGAAGCTAAGGACTTAATTAATAAGATAGGGCGCCGCTTGCAGGATCGAGGATACGATCAACGCTCTGGATGGTACCTGACTCAAAGGATATCCATAGCCATTCAAAGAGGAAACGCAGCAAGCGTGATGGGTACTTTTGAGCCGGGTACAATTCGGGGTGGGGTTTTCGATTAATTAGTTGTTGTAAAATCAAAAAATGTACATATATATATATATATATATATATATATATATATATATGTAATTCAATTAGTTAGTAATATCGTTATATACAATTAAAATTAATATCTAAATTACAATCTAAATTAAAAAACTAAATTAAAAATCTAAATCTTGATCATGTGGCATGGTGCCAAGAACACTGGCTGCATTCCCGCGCTGAATAGCTACTGCAATCCTCTGCGCGAGATATGAGCCAGCCCTCTTGTCACCAGCGGCGTCGACAAGCCGAGGGGTTATTTTTTTAATAAATTTTTTAGTACTTGGACCCCACGGACCAAGAGTTTCGACGCCAAGCGGAACAAAAATATATTCATTAGATAAAGAGGAATATTTTCGCCGCTTGGCGTCTTCTGCTGCTTCAGCCGCGGCTCCAGCCCTTGACACCGTCGCCCCGAGGCGAGAAGGGGCAACCGTATCGACGCATGTTGTTGTTTTTTTTTATTACTATTTTGTTGTAATTTTTTTAGGTTTTTTTTTATTATTATTTTGTTTTTGTTTTTAAGTTTCAATGTATAAGTAATTTTTGTATATGTGTATTTCTTTGAATAAAGTAATATAATTTAAAAAAAAAAAAAAAACACCTTGTAACTATGGACAAGATGGAGTGACGATATGCATAAATCTTATACCTTTAAACGAGCAATTCTTGTATATTTATTTATTTATAAATTTCTGTGATCTTGAAAACGGCTTTAACGATTTCGCTGAAAATTGGTATATGGGGGTTTTCGGGGGCAAACAATCGATCTAGATTAGTCTTTAGATTAGTCTAATCTATCTTTTTTTCGTATTTTCATGCGTTTTTCTTTAAACGCTGAATATGGTCGCTAATTTCTTCAAGCCGGCCGCCATCCGTTTAGCTCAGCGGTTAAGAATGCGGACTATTGCGGACCGCTAGAAACAGTGTTACGGGTTCGAATCCCACTAGGTGACTTACTTTTGTTTTTTTTATGTTCAAGTTTATATATAATTTTTTATTTTGTATAGTATTTAGACAAGTTTAAAAAAAATGTAGTTAATGTTTGAGATATAACCGAGCAAAGCTCGGTCACCCAGGTACTATATACCTAACGCTGCTATAAATATCTATACGTGTATAAGGCTACGAAAACTCCATTTTCGATGTAATATTAAACTGGCCTTTACTTATTCTTTATTTACGTTTTTATAAAATGTTAAGAAAATAAACTTACTCCTCACCCCTTTTTTTGTAAATGATAACAAATAAACAACCCACACAAAAACAATGTAAATATGTGAGAGAGGTGTAGTAAATATTATCGTAGAATACACATTAAATATTTGTCCCAAATTGAGTAGGGTAAAATACGGAAAAATAGAAAATTATTACTTCCAATGGTTAGAAAATTGATATCAAATTGTGTACTTAATGAGAAAACAACAGAATATACCAATTAACAACAACGATGATGTAGTTTAGCTAATTACTCGGTCGGTTAAAAGCGTTCCGATATAACTGGCGATGGGAGATGGATGGCCCCATCGATCACTGTTACATTACCAACGTAAATATTTGCTATTATTATATCCCGTCACAGTACAAATATGCAGCGTTTATCGCCATACAAAATATTTTCCTTCCGCACCCGCGGATTTTATCTCATTCATCTTAGTCGCCAGTTCGGGTCCCTGATCCCGCATCATCATGATAACATAAGTTTATTTGAACGCCGGGACATTTTATCTGGAATATTTTACTGCGGTTTATAAAACTTTCCCCGACTGCTCAGTTTAAAATGATGCAAAACTATTTGAGAACAAACTGGAAAGAACCACAAAGTTTTATCTTCGAGCACTACAACTAAAATCAAAGTAGAAAGAAAAAAGCCACTCATTCTGCTCCGTGAAAAACATTTGTAAGGAAAGTGCACGGAGTACTTGTATGGCATGCATAAAAAGTGTCTCGAGAGCGCCGACATCCATAAATCAGACTTGACTGAGGGCAAACAAGTTACGAACGTACTCGCGTTACGTATTTATAAATACCTAGACAAAAACATTATGAAACACGGTCTTTGTAGACAATGTGACCTTATATAAATTGGAAGATTAGAGTAGGGTTTACTTTTTACGTGTGTAAAAAACTATATTATTTTCATATACTGCGTGGTTAACTGTCTTGTCTTAAACAAGAATTGATTATTCATCCATCTGTCTTCACTTTTAATTAACTGAAATAAACTGAAATTAAAATTATACAGTGGATGAAAATTTACAAATATATCTAACAATACGTATAATCGATCGTCAAATAGCCGTCCTCGCAGAAACAGGCTTTGCTGATTGCAAATTGTGCTTACTGTCGGATACAAATTGGACGCGTATTTATTCGTAAGTTAATAACGTAGATTGTCTAAAGTAGGCTATTCTAAGGGTTTTGGTAAAAAGCTTGTTATTAAAATACTCGGGAAATCAGCGAGTCACAGAAATAAATTAATGCTTAGAAAGGCGGAGACGACTGTTCCATTTAGGTACGTAAATTCGGATTAGCGAACATAGCGCGTAATTACATTGTGCTGTTAAATCCGCCGAGTGTGCAACTTCGAATGATATTGATCCCTATCCTGAAAGAAATAAAGACTATTGTAACATTTCCAGTATGATCCCAACCGTTTAGTTGTTTCAGTTCTTATTTGGAACCAGTAGTTAGTTTGTGTACAAACGAATCTTTTTCTTGTTTGCTTTAAACTCATAGAGGAAGTAAAGTACAAATAACAACCCGCTTCAAAGGTGAGTAACGAGCACTTTTATACAACCCGCGGTTTTGAATGTTATTTACTTTATAAGTTTACTTACGAAAGAGCTTAGGGTTTTTTAAAAATACAACCAAAATCGTAAGCTGGTTTTATTAGTATTCTTACTTTAAAAATGATTCAATTTTATAATTCATTTTGCTGTTGAAAAATATAAGATCATTTTTGTTTATAAATGTGCAATAACCGGCCAAATGCGAGTTGAATTCGCGTGGAGAGGGATCCGTAAAAAATTAATAAAATTCTTATAAGTTTTCTGTAATTTACTAGCAATGAACTATATTTTATATGTTTTTCAAAATTTTAGGCTTAGTAGTTTTGGAGATCAGGGGATGGTAAGTTTTTGATCAATACTAACAAATTTCACCTGATCTCATCCAGTAGAATCGAATCAAATTGGCTGTAACAGACGGAAGGACAGACAGACGCACGAGTGATCCTATAAGGGTTCCGTTTTCTCATTGTTTTTACGAAACCCTAAAAAGTATAATTAATTTATTATACACAGTTTATCGATCTTCATAAAGTTTCTAGATAATATCTGTCTTTAAAAATAAGCGTTAACTCGTTTATTAAAAGGAGTGTAAAACTAGCACAAACAATAAACGCATTTGAATTTTAATGACACTAAATATTCTCAGAGAAAACCTTAAGCGTTTCAGCGTTCTTGGAAAAATAAACCTAAAATGATAAATCCGCACAAAGCACTGAAGCTACAGTCTGGAGCTTCCCTCCGTCTTTTTTAAACCTCCCGATCCTGAAACTGATGCTTTTACTAAATTGCATTTTGCTCATGCAAAACACAATATGCCAATAAATTGATGGATGCATTACTGATAACCAACTTTGTGTATTACGATTTCATTATGCCCTGATGTCAATTTTGATTATTCCTGTATATTGTATAGTATATGTACTTTTATACAAATTGATTTTGTATCCTCTTACTTTCATACTAATGTCTTATTAAACCCATTACAGTCTGGTTTTCGACCTGGACATAGCACAGTCTCTGCCCTCCTTAAAGTGACCGACGATATTAGAGATGGCATGGAGAATACTAAAGTCACTGTGATGGCATTAGTAGACTTTTCTAATGCTTTTAATACCGTCGATCATGATATCCTTTTAGCAATTCTTTCTCATCATTCAGTTTCCCCTTCGGCACTGGACTGGTTCTCTAGTTATCTTCGGGGACGTCAGCAATCAGTGAAACTTGATGAATCTTCATCGGATTGGTGTGATCTTTCCACTGGCGTTCCCCAAGGCGGTATTCTCTCTCCTTTGTTGTTCTCCATCTTTATAGATTTCATCACTAAAGAGCTTCATTGTTCGTATCATCTGTATGCCGATGACTTGCAGCTTTATACGCAGACCGAAGTTGAAGATCTCAACAACGCGGTAGCTAAAGTTAATGCAGACTTGCTGGCCATAAGTGATTGGTCGCGTCGCTTTGGAGTCACAGTAAACCCCGCTAAATGCCAGGCCATTATAGTCGGTAGCTCTCGTATGTTAAGTCGGATCGATGACAATTCTCACTCGGGAATTTACTATGAGAATACGGAAATACCACTTAGGTCCAGCGTAAAAGACCTAGGACTCTCTATTGATTCAACCCTTTCGTGGAATGTTCAGGTTTCTGAGGTTGCTGGTAAGATCACGGGTGCATTACGTACACTGTATAAATTAAAAAACTTTTTACCAATCAATATTAAAACAATGCTTATGACTACCCTAATTCTTCCTATACTAGATTACGCGGATGTGTGTTACTCGGGGTTGAATTGTAATCTCCTCAATAAACTTGATCGCATACAGAACAACTGTATTCGCTACATATTCGGATTACGGAAGTACGACCATGTGTCGGCTTACCGATCTCAGTTAAAATGGTTACCTATCCGACAGCGGCGTAGTCTGCATATCCTAACTACTTTGTTCTCTGTACTTTTTGATCCTAAGACTCCGGCTTATCTCAAGACCAAATTTACCTTTCTTGGTGATACTCACGTCAGAAATCTTCGCTCTTCTAGCAATCTTCTTCTTACAATGCCACATTATCGGAGCGGATTCTATAAAGATTCATTTGTCGTACAAGCTGTGCGGCTTTGGAACTCTCTCCCACTTAGTATTCGGAAAGCTCAAACTCGTTTCGCGTTCAAAAAGGCAGTGCGTGCACACTATCTCCGAAAACTGTCAGTAGTTATATAAAAAGTATTTATGTAGTTTATGTATGTGATTTATTAGGGATTAATGTATATATGTATATTTTTGTGTAGGTTTATTATATTTGATATATATTTATGTGTATATTTTGATATAACAATATATTCTCTTTATGCTGTACTTACCCCCAAAAGATTGCTTGCTCAGCATCACCTGTTGGTTGACTGGTAGAAAAGGCCTCAGGCCTTAAGTCCGCCATTTACATGTATTGTAATAAAGTTAAATAAATAAAAATAAATAAAAATCTCCTTTGAGAATCACTGGTCTTTTCACCTTAGTCCTTTGAGAGGCTTGCGTGAGGATACAGATCCAACACGTAGAGGCCCTTTGGAGAAGTTGTTATCATGTAACGCTTCCGCCAAAACACATTCCTGGATAGACCTATAAAAGGTGTATTGAATAGATTTCGGCAGAAGAAAAATCTATTGAATTAAAATGGAAAAGGTTTATGGAATAAAAACAAATATATAAATACACAAATTAATTATTATTAGAATTTTGCAACTTATTTTACTCAAATTGACACTAGTATTCATTTTACGGAGATGTCTAGGAGGGTGATATGAAACCAGCGGTTTTTTTTCCCCGGTCGTCTCGTTGGTCTCCTTTTGCATATAAATCCATTGGCAAATTATTTTTTAATTTATCTATTTTTTTTACAGTCCCGAGAGAATCAACAGTAACTCCAGCTCCTAATTTTTGAGATAGGTGACCTCCGACGCAACTAAAACTAAGAACCACGTCCAAACCAAAAAAAAGCATCATATAATCGGTCCATATGTAAAGCTGTGGGACGTGGTAATTGCGAACTATCAGATGCAAGTTAATCCTTTACTTTCAACAAAAAGAAAAGCGACCACTTCCTTAGAAAAAAGGCAACTTGCTTGGAAAAGTTGCCCGCATAGCTGCAGTTAACTTGGTGTCTATCGATTGACCACTGATTTATAGTTGTTCCACTGACCAATAGATTCGCTCGACTCGTTGAATCTTTTCAAGTGTAAATGGAATCTACAAATAACTACATTTTCTTCTTTTTTGTAGAAACGAAACATTGTACATGTTTCTTTCCATTCTTCTACAAAAAATACGTAAAGTACGGACGTACTTTACTTGTTGTACTTATCGTAATTATAACTTGGCATTTACACGGATACTAAATAAAAACTTATTATTTTGCACGGCCTATAAGATGCCAAAAATGGTTTTATTAGTACTTATTTTTTTTAAAGTAGGTAAATTTATTAAGATTCCATAAACAAATTAAAAAAATATATAACTCTGAATATACTTATCATTATACTACAGTATACTACAGTAGTTCAGTATAGGATTAATAATAAGTATATTATGAGAAATTCAATATTAGTTACGCTGTTCCATGTATTATAATATGAACAAATCAATTGTTTTACTATTGTTCTTTATTTACGGACAACTAGACCTATGCTAATGGGTGTTTTTAGAAATGGAATGTTAAATGAAAGGCGGAAGGCTAAGTTGAATGCGCTTATAATTCCGTCAATTGACTCCCGATCCGAGCAATCGGTGTTGACAGCCCAAACGTTTCAAGCCATTGATTTGAATAGTTTGCCCAGCGGTGCGTTTGTTTTGAAGTTGCAGTTCTCACTTGATTGGGATCGGAGTGGCTTACTAAATTTAGCAAGTGAAACTTTGTGATTAGGTATATTAAGATTCTAATTTTAGAGTCTACATGTAGAATCAAATCAACATTTCTTGATTCTACTATTTGCTTCATATGTAGGTATAGTTTGAGTACTTTCTGTAACACCAAGTAAATTTAAAAAAAAACACTGGCACTGAAGAAAACTCTCTTGTTACATAGTAACACAGTTACATAGTATAAGTATATACATAAATAAAAGCAGTGCTGCAGTAAAGTTACAATCTAATCCATACCAAAGGAAAATTACACAATTTTCTCGTACGCTTCCATAATGTCATGCTTATGGGTTTATATAGGTATTTACATAAATAAAAACCATAAATCATTTACAGTAAATAAACATTGAAAAACAAAAAAACAACGTCATCAGTTCTAAATAAATGATAAGGCAACCAATGAAATAAATAAAGCTTGGCAAGTTTATGGCAAATCATCAGTCTCGCCACCCCGGCTCGTTACGCTTTCCACTTCATTTCCAATAGAATGAAATTACAATTTGAAGAGGACACCAGGGACGAGTCACTCAGTCCTCAATGTACCATTGATTTCACTTTGAGAATCCATTGTGAAAATAGTAGTGTTAATGCAGTGCGAGTTGGAACTAGAGAACGGAGGCGGCGACTGGATGTTCAATATTCATGAGTTAACTTTAGGGTTGAAGCCTCCAAACGAGCGAGGAAGCACGGCCTCGGCGCGTACGACTTAGGAAGTGCTTTATACATTTTTAAAGAGCGGGGTAACAATGCGAACGTTGTGCACTGTTTTCTCAATCAAAATCACTTTACAGCCTATAAACAGTTGCGGTGTAGCTCGCCGGAAATTGGCTGAATCTTTTTTCAGTAAGTTTATTTCTGTAGTTAACTGATTCAATCTCTGGCCCAATAATAACTGAACTGTCTAACGTTGATTTAACGGAAATGGAATGTTACAGAATTTGCGAAGTTTTTTGTGATAGATTGACATGAAATGGATTGCTTTGACTGGTCGCGATTATTTACGACCAAGATGATGTCGTACGGCTTCTTTGCTAACTGTGTTTTTATGACGAATTTGCGATCACCTCAATTTTCCAAATACGCTTAAATTGGAGCCACACCTTACTACCTACTGATTTCAAGCCATAGCATAAGGCGTTTGAACGACCATTGTTATAATAACATCCGAATGCGCTTGCATTAATTAGAGCACCACCAACGCACCGTAGTTAGTAAACAAGAACTTTATTTACCTATGTACTTTTTATTATTTTTTTCGTCAGACAAACATTATTGAATTTGGTGCAGCAAATTTAGCATGGCAGGAGGGGCAAGACTCAGTCGTCGTGACTATTCGTGAACACATTAGCACTGTACGCTGTCTAGTAAATGAAGGCAAGATTTGCCTGTACTGATTACACTTTACTGCGCCTGTAAGTACTGCCACAGAATAAATAATATGTACTCTCTTATCTTTCAGGGATAACTACTTGGATGGAGATGTACAGCTACTCAAAAGATCACGGAAACAGCCATTCTCATGTAAAAATTATTTATTGAGAGACAAAGACAATTATCATCCTAATCCTAACTCTGCTCAAATCGTTTTAAGCGAGTTAAGAATGATAGGAAAGAAGTTTCGTCGGCGCGTAGATTCGTAGTTCATACGTTGCAAGCCCGAGTCTGTAACGAATGTGGAAGACTGACATACATAACATAGCAGGGTTGCGGAGCTTTAGCGGCATGCTCATATAAACTACGCAACATTCGCCAGCGGCGAGGTTCGTTTCGCTAGACAAACTTTACTTTGTTGCCCCGATTATCCTTCTTTAGAATCTTCTAAGTACTTGAGAAACAACTTTCAAAATAAAAATATGTCAGTATATTAATGACATTTAAATGTAAATTCGACACAAACATCGAGCTGTTCTAATAATGGAATCGGTATATAGAGTCTGGAACTCTACTACAGTGCAAATAGTAGGATTGTAGAATTTGCAAAAAGAGATAGCCCCAGACGTCTTAAAAAAAATGGTGTGTTTTGCAATATAGTCTAATTTATTTCACATTTTTAGGGTTCCGTAGTAAACAAGGAACCCTTATAGTTTCGCCATGTCTGTCTCTCTGTCTGTCCGTCCGCGGTCCTACTCAGAAACTATAAGTACTAGAAAGCTGTAATTTGGCATGGATATGTATATCAATTATGGCAAAAAAGTCGTAAAATAAAATATAGAAATATTTTTTTTTAGCGTAGCTGCCATATAAGTAAAGAGGAAGTCAATATTTTTTTTGCTACAAATACATTGGTGGTATCGTTGAATAGGTCTTTCAAAAATATTGTGAGCTTGGGAACACCATTTTACGATTTAGGGATCGGTGTCTGAAATATTTAGGTTTAAAGTGATTTTTTTGGGTAAAGTCAAGTGTCCCCCTCATCTATCTGCTAAACGGTTATATATGGACACGTGAAAAAAATCACAGCTATAGTATATATAATTTAGTTAAAAAGAAAACTATTAGAGCTAACTAGGATTAACAAATTAAAAAGTTATAGGCGATCAACTTATAAAATGTACTCGAAAAGGAAAATTTCATACAAATTCAATAGATTTAGACGTTTTAGACGTTTTTAGTGGCATTAACTCAAAGTTGGCATTTACAACTACGGAATCCTACACTGCGCGTGGCCCGACACGCACTTGGCCAATTATTTACTATCATTAGTGACCCCCTCCCAAATTTCAGGCTGCGACCGCGCCTGGTTGCAATTTCACCAAATGGTGGTAGTTGAAAATGATCGTACGTGAGTACCTATACAAACTAAAGAGGTACAAGTCGCGCCTCGAATTCTTTAATATAACTTTATCATTTTGTCACATTATAATTTTGATTCATCATTATAAGGTCTTTATATCTCCACTGCAGGAGCACAACCCGCTCTGTATCATTTTCGTTCATCAATATCAGGTCTTTTTATCTTCACTGCAGGAGCATATCCCTCTCCGTACTACCAGAGCCATACTTGGCCAGAGAACTTGGCCTACATTCTCTTCGCTGGCCAGATAGGTTTGAGAGGTCTCATTGACGTTTTATAAGTTATGTTTAACTTGTATTTCCTAAGTCGCCTTCCACTTCATCTACGGGAGTGGCTCTATTCTACTCTGCTCTCCTCTATTGTCAATATATCATTTTGTCACTAAATAATACTTTTTAAATTTTCGGCTTTATCCAGTGTGATATCACTTATATCATCTTCGAAGAAAAAAAGCCGGAAAGGGATCCCGGACTCTGAACCGACAAAACAGGGCAAGCAACTAAACTGAGGTAAGTCTAATAATTCATAGGCATATGAGATATTCTTTAACAAAGACATTTAGCAGTGCCCCAAAAGCAAAAGGATTTTTTTTAAAAATACGATATAAAAGGTGGTATTTACCTCTTTCCAACGTACTCGTAATAACCGATGAAATTAGAACTTCATATATTGCATCAAACATGTCTACAGCTAAGCGCTCTTACAGACGGGTGACAATATGCCCGCGACACCTGTCGCTGATGGTCAGCGATTGTCGCCGATTGTCGGCGACGGGCGCCGACTATCGCAAACGGTCTCGTCATCATCATCACCAACATCATTTCAGTCGCATAACGCTGGACATAATGCCTTTGAAGCGGCCTGGATTTTTGGATCCAGCATTTTCCAGCGACATTGGACAGGTCGTCTGGCATAGCATAGCTCTCTCCATAGCGCGCTGGACCGAGCCTTCTTATGAGACCCATAGCAAGGGATCACATTTCAGAGCCATAAATCATCACTGGTAACACACATACGTTGTAAACTTTAGTCTTGAGACAGAATGGTATTTTCGCGGTCAAGTGACTCATGTTAATCTGTCGTGAAAACTACTGCGCGACAGTCACCGACGGTCGCCGACAGATCGCGTCGCGGGCATACAATCGTTAGTCTTTGAGAGCCCTAAGGCTAACTTTTTATAAAGTGGAAACAGTTTACGGACTAAGTTCTGTTCGGAGTGAAGTTATTCGTAGCAAGACGAACATTCGATAGTGCTCTAATTGGATACTTTTAGAGTTATCCAATTGGCTTTACAGAGAATCGTGAAAAAGTTTCCACTTCGAAGATCTCACTTAGGCTAAGATTTTAAGTAACTACACGGATGTTTCCTGGATATAAACGACGCTTTTTAAACACCTTTTTTCTTTGTACATTTATATACCTTAGTAGAAGCTAACACACGGAAGGATAAAGGGGCTACCTGAATTTTCCATTGTACAGTGTTGCCCCATTTGAAATAAATTATTTGAAAGGAAACATAGATATTATTTGAAATTTTGTCTTGCCCTTCAAACTATTTTATGAACTACTGTTTACAATTGAAAGTGAGAACGTGAACCTTTTGTACGCACATTAGCCAAAGGTGGCCATTTTTCGCATATGTGCGAAGGAAAGCTTCACGTTCGCACTTTAAATTGTAAACAGTATGTAGTTCATAAAATAGTTTTAAAGGTTATGTAGGGCTCGGTCAAGACAAAAGTTTAAATGATATCTTTCCTTTAAAATAATTGATGTATGGGCAGAACTGGACGCCGGAAAGTTCATGAATCGCCTTAAGCTGCTGAGAGATAAAAGCTAGCTAAAATTTACACAATTAAAAAGACATTATTTTCAATTTCAAAAATTTGCAACGAAAATTCTTCGTATTTGCATTATCTTAACTTAGACTTAGGCTGCCTGACCGCCTGAAACGTATTAAATATGCGTAAAAATTTGTGTAAAAGCAAAAAAATAACTTAACAATGTACTCTTTCTCTTGGACGGAACAGTAGCGGAAACATTAATGAACCGTATATAGGCCTAACTGCATACTGTTCTGAAGTTTCCTGGTTCATTGTTAAATCGCGTGGAAGTCAGGTAATTGCCGTCGGCTGTAATTACTAATTATGCAGCGGTCTGTTACAACGCTCACGATGCTGTCTTTTCTAATTTCATACGTGTGAATGGGACAGTATTATTCATATCTATTCATATACACGAAATTGAATTTCGTGTAGATATAGTTTTTTTTTAAATCAGCAAGCCATTGGTAACAGCCACCGTTATTGTGAGTTTGAAACTGCTTGTTACCCACCTACAATGTAAGTTGACATTAATTGCTGGGGTCGAACTTGTTTGTGATTACGTAGTTATTTTCTTCGACTTTCTATTATGAGATCAGGTAAAAATAATTTATGCACGTCATTATTCGCGCAGTATGTATGCGAACTAGTAATACGATTTTAAGCTATTTTAAATTTTCGACAAATGCGGGACTGAAGATTCTTTAGTGTACTTGTATAATTAATTGATGCTTTGAAAGCAAAGGAAACCACTTTTACCGTCTTATTATAAAACGCATACTATCTTTGTGACTAGGTTCAAACCATTGTCCGACCAAATCAAGTTGACATCTAGTAATATATCATTGTCGCATCTGAAAATGTCAACTTCATTTGGTCGGAATTCGAAAAATAATTTAAACCTAGTAACAAAGTTAGTCTGCGTAAGACGGATAAAGTTGAGCTCCGTACTCAACTTTTACAGTTTTTATCATAGAATAAATAAAAGTATTACATACAGAATGGAATTTCCTAAGCTCCCGCGCGATATGCGTCCCGTTCCCCGTCCTCACGCTGTCCGGGGACAGGGCACGGGGACACATATTGCGCAAGAGCCTAAGAGTTTCAATTCTGTATACTTAAATTAATTCTGTAACTCTTCCATGCTGGTCTGGGAGAAAAGAAAAACGTAGAATGTACCAGCTGCTTCTCTTCCCGCGCAGATCGTAAGAGCCGATCGAGGGAATGGGCGAGATTTGAATCATGGTAATAGGCGATGCGGCTAGCAACCCATCACTATTTTGATTTCTTTTGTATCTTAACGCCCACCACCACGCTAAGCGTGGCCTTTGGGCCTAACGGCCCTGTGCTCTGTTTACCCCGTCAGGGATATAGACGTGAAAAATGTATCTGTATATTCATTCTGTGGTTTTTATACACAAGCGATAAGTTGTCGTACACAAAGAATAGATACTGTAGGTACTGCTATTATTCATAAATATTTCCTTCTTCCGTTTATCTGTTGAAAATGTATTTGTGTAAGCTTTGACATGTTGATTTTTTTTTATCGTTTTACGTGTATGTACTGATTTGATTCTACATACATACATACATACATACTATCACGTCTTTATCCCTAATGGGGCAGACAGAGCATTTTGGGTCTTGCGGTTCTATGCAGAGCCGGGCCGCAAGACCCAAAAGCCACTTTTAACGTCATGGTGGGCGAGAAGATGGAAAAGCAATCAATACAGTGATGGGTTGCTAGCCGCATCGCCTGTTAACATGATTTGCATTTTTGCCCATTCCCTCGATCGGCTTTTACGATCTGCGTGGGAAGAGAAGCAGCTGGTACATTCTAAGTTTTTTCGTTTCTCCCAGACCAGCATGGGAGATTTGATTCTATCTACTCCTTAAGTGGCAAAAATATATTGATTACGGTTTATTGACCCCAAAATGGCGTAGATTTATCAAAAAAATAAAAATGCATCGAATCCAATAATATTTTTGGCCCCGATCTGGATTGCAGACATGCACAGGGAAATTTGCTGTGAATTCCAATACCAAAATTAAATTAACGATTGCGTTGCATTTAAAACAACAGGGTTCCTAGAGTAACCACTAATAGTTAACACAACACAACCAACTGGTGAATTCAATAGCGGTGTTATGTTAGAGTAGGGTGTGGCTTGGCGATCGCCCACGGACGCTAATCATAAAGGGGCGCAGGTAACAGGGCACCGGCTGCCGGAACCATCGGACATTACCAATATTAGGCTCACGCAGATTATCCAAGTAAAACTTTACAGCTTATTTCAGTCCACTGATGTTCTAAGGCTTCTCCTAACAAAAGGAGGATTAAGCCATAATCATCACACTAGGTAGACAGGATGGTCGTTGCAGTAAACATCAAAAATTCTTTGCACATATGGTTTTGCTGCCCATTTTTAGACATTTCTTACGACACTCATGGGAGAGGAAAGGGCTGCCAATTTATCACCAGATTTGCCAACCTATTTATGATTTTATTCGATGTTCATGACGTAACTTTAAACGCTGATGTCAGTTGCCTAAAAGTAATCTGACAAGCTTTGATGATTGACATCTTGACGATAGTCAAAATCGAGAATTTTTGTGCCTTCCAAAGCCCAGAGGTGGCTCGTGATACTTTCCCCAACAAGTGATCTATTTAAGTGAGTATTACGACCGGAGTCGTCGAGACATCTAGCTCAAAAAGATTAAACTAATAATTGAGATTTTAGTACGTTAAATATATAATACTGTGTAAGTACTTTAATTTATCTCTAAGTTTCCTTTCTAAATGCTTGCTTATGTTGTAAATTCTTCTAGCTCAGTATTCAGTATTATAGCATCCGTTTGTAAACACCCCTTTAAATGATTAATCTTCTCGAGTTTTAGTTAAGATAGCTAACAATAGACGGATAGGGGCGACAAGCGTAATAATCTTGCCCAAGGGCAACGATAGTGTTAAGACCAGCTCTGGGTGAATTGAATTCTCGTTCGCAGTCCGATTACGCTTTATGTAGTTAAGCACTGGAGCGAAAAGCAAACTTCATTTTCAAAAGAACGTGGTTGTTGCTACATGTTCCAATTCGATACATGTATAATTATTTCGAAGCGTTTTACCATATTGCACGGATAAGTACAAGTTATAATCAACCACTATTTTAATATATTACTTACCATTAGTAGACATCAAAAATATGATTCGAGGTAGCTATAGTGATGCATCATGACTATGGAAGACGTTCATTTTTGAAGACGCTATCTATGAAAAATCCCATCTTGTAAACAGATATCCATTTACCAAAGGGCTTATTATCATAACCAACACATTCTCGTATCATCGAATATTCACGACCAGCAATAACCGTAACATTATAGAGATATTAAGCAGAGCGCGATACAATACGTAATCGAAAATACATCGCTGTTGGTATCTTACTTTTTGATTTGATTACAAAAAGGCTCTGAGTTCTTTAGGTAAAACAAACGGGTAAACTTATTACCAAATACATAGGGCAATTTCTTTATATGGCATTAGGTCCGCCACTTATACAATGTTATTCTTGCACAACAAAGTTTAAATAAATAAAAAATCTCTGACTATATGATAGTGATCTTTATCATCATCATTGGCACAGAGAGACCTATCCCTAACATTGGAATATTATATGCATCCAGAATCAGCCAGAAGAGCAGAAACACCTGTGCCTGCTGTATCTTATCTTTAGCTCCTGCATCTTTCATTAGGCACATACAATTGGTATCCCAGTAGTATAGCAGCAGATGCAAAAGCAGAAAATCTGACACAAATGTTTGCCTCACTTACAAAAGAAACAATTCGATTACGAAATCGAATATAAGTTAGGGTAACAACGTCGCGAAGTCGGGCGCCGCTTCCCGAGGGCATCGCCGCATAGCCGACGACGACTTGCAAAACATCCGCAGTGCAATCTCTTCTTGTCACATACATTGCATTGTACGTATTGTAAATCATGCAACGAGATGTTCTGGTTTCTTAAGTCCAACGCAGACGACAGACTAATCCGTGCCGCACTTTTTGATCATATGCAGTAACGCACACGACGCGCGTCGGACTTTTTGCGCGTTGTGTGCTTCCAAACCATCCAACTTCCAACCCATCGAATCATATGTTACTGCATATGATTCGATGGGTTCTATTTTCACAGACTATCACAGACAAAAAATTGCGTCACGGATAGTCTGTTGATTGCGTTGGGCCTTAAAAACTAATTGAAAACTTATTAGATACGTTTCGATACAATAGATAATCGGAAATACACTTGGAAATACATCAATGTTATCCAGCTTTTTTATTCGATTACGGATTCGAATATAAGTTAGGGAAACGACGCAGCGTTGTCGGCCGCGTTTCTCTAGGGAATCAGCCGACACGACGACTTGCAAAACATCCACATTGCAATCTATTTCGTGTAACGAACATTTTGAAACATATGTATGCTCTAATACACTTTATTGAGAAAAAAGAAATAAGAATAAAGATAAAAATAAATAAAACTAAACTAAGCTATAAAATAAACTTATACTAAATTAAGACAATGTCATCTTGTCCATGCGGCATGGTTGCGAGAACTCTGGCTACGTTTCCTCGCTGGATAACAATGCTAATGCGTTGAGCGAAAAAGCAGCCAGCCCTCTTGTCACCTGCGGCAGCTATCTGTCGCCGATCTCATGTAGGTACTTATATCTCATGTAGATATATGAATTTCAAAAATTTCCTAAATGTTTTTTGATCAACAAAAATAAATTACGTATATTATAATATGAAATGTTGAGGTATGAAATATTTACGTAATACAAGATACGTGTGCGTTTTTTATTCTAGTAATTTATTTAAATTCGTTCTGCAGTTTTCATTAATTTCTCAACAAACATCTAAACTTTTGTAGTTGATTTTTGGGTAAACTTACGTCTTCTAATTAAAGCAAAAATAATGTCGTTGGTTGTGTACATAATCAGATTTAGAAAAATCGTGTCTTTTTGTATTTACGTGAGCACGCAAATCTGCGTATTCAAAAGGAGTAACGCGTGAAAAGTGATTGGTATTCATTATTTTGCACACCGACATTTTGGAAGTGCAGGAAATTATTAACCAAGCATGAAAAAGCTTTTATTTCTTGTAGAATAGTTTTAGAATTGTTGCAAGAGTAAATATTAATGTTCACTGAATAGAGTGATATAAATATCGAAAAAATATTTCTATGATAGTTATTATATTACTTTGCTATAAAATAAATATGGCTGGCGGACGAGAGAGACATATGGAAGGAAATTCACACTGAACAGACAAGAGCATATCTCTTAAATATATATATATATAGCACAGGGTAATAATACTATTAGGAACAGTAGATATACAATTTTTTTTTTGGGTGATTAAATTTTCACACAGGTACTGAAATTTGTTCAAGTTCCAATAGGTAAGGGCCATAGTGTACAGGTGCTTAAATATCAGTTGTTACTTAGTAAGCTCCTCTTTGTAACTGTAATTGGGTCTTAACAGCTTGACAACTTCCGTCCCCATCGCCGAAAAGTGATTTAAGTGTCAGGTAGAGTGAGAGAGTCACACTTTTACTAAAGATTTAGTCCTTGAAAGTAATACTGAGCTTATTATTCTGTAAGACTTTAGCAACAATAAATTACATCGAATATTTTTAGAAAAACGACACCCTATTACTAAGACCCCGCTGACTGTCCGTCTGTCACCAAGCTGTATCTCGTGAACCGTGATAGCTAAACAGTTTAAATTTACACAGATGATGTATTTTTGTTGCCACTATAACAATAAATACTAAAAACAGAATAAAATAAATACTTAACGGGGGCTCCCATACAAGAAACGGAACTTTTATACATAATGGTAACCCAAAAACCTTCGTGCGCAAAAAAGACTCTCACTTGGCCGGATAATTCTTAATTTTCATTTCGTATCAATATAATCAGCTGTCTGTCATAAGTAAAACAGAAAATTGATTAATAAAAACAATTAATTTTATGGAGTTACGGCCGACACACATTTGAATTTTTGTGCAAACTATGAAGTTCATTCAGTGTAAGATTACTCATCCTACAAAAAAATAAACTCTGTTAGGTTTACATGGTATGTACGATTTTACGGTTTCTATTTTGATGACGACCTCCGTGGCGTAGTGGTCACCATGCTGGTCCGTCACCCAGAGGTCCCGGGTTCAATTACCGGTCAGGGCAAGTTGGAAACTAGCCTTTTTCAAATTGTCCTGGGTCTTGGATGTTTATCTATATATGTATTTGTTATAAAATATAGTATCGTTGAGTTAGTATCCCATAACACAAGTCTCGAACTTACTTTGGGGCTAGCTCAATCAGTATAATTTGTCCCTATATATTTATTTATTATATATATATTTATTTATTTATTTAAACTGAAAGAATAAAATTGATCTTACTAATTTTAGACTAGATATTTTGTCAATTTTGTCATAAAGGCAGGCAGTCCCTCAACATAAGGAGACTTGTCTCAGCGTCTGAACAGCTTACACCAGGCTTAAACCAAATATTTCACGTTGGTTTTTTGATAACCTAATGCCCCTCGGGAAAGCTCGTTTCATAACGTACAACACGTCGATGGGATTTTCTCTCAAAGTGAAACCTAATACGGGATAGTTTCCCTGTCGATGGCGAATGGTATAAGGGTTAAAGGTAGTTGCTGCATCCATTTCAAGCAATCCTTTAAAGAGAAAATGTATAATACATATAAAACCAAATGTTATAAGATAATATAAAACATCATACTACTAAGAACATAAGCAAACATTCGCACAGCAATGTTACTTAGAATTATATTCGTTACTTCCTTATTCGATTTAGTGACGCACCCTAAATCATACATATGTTATACAGTATGTAAAAAATAATCCTGTCCGATCTGTTAAGTTAATGTTTGATAACTTGTGTAGGTTATAGTACCTGGGCGACCGAGCTTTGCTCGGTTACATCTCAAACATTACCTAAATTTTTTTAAACTTGTCTAAAAACAATGCAAAATGAAAAATTATATATAAACTTAAACATAAAAAAAAAACAAAAGTAAGTCACGGTCGACGCGACGAAATTAGCGACCATATTCTGCGTGGAAAGAAAAACGCATGAAAACTCGAAAACACGCGTTTTTCCAAACATAAAACTAATCTAGATCGATTGTTTACCCCCGAAAACCCCCATATACAAATTTTCAGCGAAATCTTTAGAGCCGTTTTCGAGATCACAGAAATTTATAAATAAATATATTTACATATATATATATACAAGACTTGCTCGTTTAAAGGTATAAGATTTATCGATTATGTATGAAGGTGCAGAGGGATGGGAGAAACCGATAAATATAACCTACACAAGCCGCCCATCTTTACCTTAAATGATCGGACAGGATTTTTTAAAATATATTGTATAAACCGTTTACCTTCTATAAATCATAATACGCTTAATTATAATTTCTTGATTACATTCTTTCTTATTAATATTAAAGTGAAATAGCTTAAATTAATTTCTTTAGTACCTTTAGTAAAATTAAATCTTATTTATGCAGTCAGCTTACTTACTTTGAGAGCAAAACCTCACAAACGTTCTCGTACAAACTTGAGTTTCCTACGAATATTCGTTTTACTATTAACATTTACGAAACGCCATTCAGAAATGTGAGAAACCAGTGAACTTCACATGACGACCGCACTTCAAATAACCTGCAGAGATCTTAATGGAACTTAAATGATGCTGTTAAACGCGTACATGGAAAGCGCATTCGTTTCAGCGTCCTAACAGCGACGATAGCGTTAATATTCAAACGTGAAATGAAATAGCATTTTACGTACATCTTTTTGAGATTAGTTTGTGTATAATTTTGTTGGCACATCGCATAAGCGGTCCGAGTCCGCACCGCAGCTCTTTGCGTAATTAATGTTTGCTCCAATTATAATGGGACCGGAACATATAAAATTTTCCACATTTTTTTCCCAACTTTGCTCGTAAAATTGTTGGGTGTAGTTAATCATACTGGAAGATTTCTCAGGAGACCTGCTACACGGCCGACATCTACTGTTATTTGATGATGGTCATTGTCTCTTTCGAAGTTTTTATTCAGGATATTTTACTTTTTCAAGTGTATTTAACATTTGTTCAAACTCTTAGATTTGATACAAGAAGATTTTAATTATTTGGTTATGTACCTATATCTATACATCATGAACAACATTTACACACACTTGTACACACAGAAACATTGACTTCATCTTGCTCTGAAACATGAGAGAGCCCAACTTACAGTGGGTACCTAAACAATTTAATGCACAAGTTCTTACAGCCATTAAGACAAAACTTCTCAAACTAGCAGAAGCAATTAACGAACATAAAGATTCAATAAAAATTTCATTTTAACTCGATCCAAGAAAAACTCGGAGGCAGCAAAAAGTCTTGCAGTTGTTCGTCGTCCGTTATTCTTGTGGGCTTTTTAGTTCGAAACAAATTGTCGTACTGCCGTGAAGTAAGAAGTTAAAGCTGCAAAGTGCCGGATAGTTTGTAATGGCGGGCTTGATCTGTCCAGTATCGGCACTTCACGTGATTGCGAGCAAAGCGCTTGTTTCGACAACAATGAATTTTCAATCACTTAGCGGGATACCGTACTTTATCAAAATGCTCCCCATCTTTCTGAAAGGTGTGCGAGGATGTTTTCCTGGATTGAAAATAAGAGGCGATACGTTTAATCCCAAACTTTCTAACATGTATTAAATCAGCGAGTAGATTGTTAGAAGCCAGTGAAGAAAGAGTTTTTATAAAAGAAGGCTTATGAAACACTTTTGTTGAAATAAATACTATTTTTCTAGATGTAGCTGAAACGAGGGTAGTGCCCATGCAGTTCACCGCCGCAGGCCGTGGTGTGCGGTGTGCGGTCGGTAAAAGACTTTGACTGGCCGCGCAAACTAAGAGCGGCACGTAAAAGCCAGCCACTGGCCATTAGCTTCACGAAGCTACTTTGTATACATAGTTCGTGGAGAGATGGTATAACAGCATATTGTAAGTGGGAGTATTTGTTTTCACAGTTGGCTTAACTTTGATAATATTGTAAACTTTTCTCATTTGTAGAGTTCACAATAGACAGACAAATGTGAAAAACTTAACACATTTTTTTCACTATATCAAATGAACATTTATCATTGTCATGTGGAGCACTTCTTTGGCAACGAGTTATTCTTTCCGCACGTAGCCGAAACAATATACTTAGTATAAAAAAGCTAATTTTTAGTGTGTCAAGAATAGAAATACGAGAAAAGCTGGCTAATACCTAATGGTTGCTTTGAAATAAAATGAAAAGCCAAAGCGGGATTAGCAGTTAACAGAGCGACCCGGATAAACGGCTCGATAAGTTGGTTCTTAGAAGCAATTAGTGGTATACACGACGTCCAGCGGTGGGTAATTACTGCTCCGAACTGACCGGGCGAGCTCTTACCAACTACATCTCTATCGCTTACAGCTATTTACAGCTAATAGCTAGGAGTTATGACAAAGTTTTATCATTTTAAAAAATCATAATTACCTTTTTCAATTAATATTTAAATCATAGAAACAATTAGTGGAATGGTCCACACGATCGCCCTAGCGGTGGGGCTGGACGTCGAGTGAACTACGTGGCCTTCTTATTGGTCTGAAGTTACCGGACAAGTTCTTAACGACTATATCTCTATCAACTATCTTTTACCGCCTAATCAGTTTTATGATCGCAAACGACTGCCCTAAATCTTTGCACAAAGGACTCACTGCCCATTTTGTTTACGTAAAGGTCTCTACTGTAGCTGTTTTAGTCGCCTTTTGTAATTTCCTTGGTATAGGAAAGGGTTGTTGACAAATCAAATTCTAATGCCTTTACTTCACGGCCAATCCATCGACTAAAGCACCTAACGACCAATTTGCGAGTTTTGACAAAGGATTGTCATTTTAATAAATTATTATAACTTTATTGATTCCTAGAACGGCTTGATGGGTTGATCCGATTGTAATTACAGTTGCAAACGACAGCTTTTACTCCTTAATCGCTTTTTAATTAACCAGTGTGAATCTAATTTTCATCCTCATTTACAATTTTAAAATAATGTAATTGTAACGCCTACTTTGCGATAGTATTAGTAGTAAGTTAATCCTGTCGTCATAACCTGTAACTGAACAGGGTTATAGTGACTGGATTAATTGTTTTGTGACATCTTATAATAAGGATGTGGCTGGCTAAAAAATATGATATCTTATTTAGTCCGACAACTAGATTATTTAAAATGATGCCCGCGACTTCGTTCGCGTGGACTTTATGACTCCGGCGTATTAACATTAGTCCAGTGCAATGAAATAATATTGCAACTATAAATTGAGATGTAAGCTATTCTATCTTTCAAGTTGGATCAAATTGCACACGGTGTGCAAATCAAATTTTAAATCGGTTCAGTAGTTTAGGAGTGCATCGCGGACAAACAACGTGACACGTAATTTTTGTGTATACCTATATAAAGATTGTAAGAACTTAACAGTTAGCTAAAAGCAAAAAGCACAGGAGTGAGCTTCAGCTTGTTATGTGTAATTGTATAGTTAGTGTGAAATAGATACGTTGGTTATGTAAAAACAAAACACACAAATTAATCTAATATTTATTCGTTACACTTGTAATACCTAGACATAACAAATGCCAGATATCATAAACATGTGTAATAATCCGTAACTTTACTGATAACGAAAATATTAAAATAAAATTTGAACTATTAAGCAAAGTTGAGAGCCATTTGTTTATTTAGGCCTCACATGTATGGATAAAACATTATTTAGTATAGATTTCAGTATAATATGTAATTTGCCTAAAATTTGACTCGTACTGTATAGCTTTATCTTATTTAGAATGAAAGCAGAAACTGAAATAATTTAATAATAAATAAAGCGATGTAAAAGTACGTTTCATCTTCGATTTTACGATGTATTAACGGTTTTATGTTTCTCGTGCAAATAAAACTTGTTACGTTCAATTTTATGAATAACCTTCTCTTCGAACCTTAGAAAAAAAAAAATTGCGTGAACATTTGCTCAGAGGCAAACGGAAAGGAAATTAATAATTACACGCTACTGATTTTCTACTCTTATTACTTTGCTTTATAAAATGTGTTCTTTTGAAGTGCGACTAATTAAATTACTTTCATAATTAAATTCGTATAGCTATAAGTAAATGAAATATGGTTTTATTGTAAAAATATTTTTTTAACAAATATAGGTGTATAAATAGTTACAAAAGATTTTTTTTGTATAGTACTTCAATATTATAATTATGTATCTGATAAGAAGAAATAAACCTTAGTAAATGAAGTACTACACCTTAACCTTTTTAGGTGTGGCATAGATTCAAATACTACTATCATATCCTACTCTCATGCCCGAACTGCCCAACATGCCATACAATAGAGGACTAAAACTCAGCTTATGACAGGAGAGTAAGTGTCGCCTCACACTAGTCCACAACTATATAAAATCGCCATTCCGACTCATATAGACATAATTTAGCATATAAGCTCTTCACAAGTAATCATTCATTGCCTTTGAAAGGATAAAATAAATACTCTTGCCTTTGATTTTGCCACCAATATCTCATTCTCTTCATATTCATCTTCATTAACGACCACATCCTACAGCTGAGATTTGAGTATTTCCTCCATTTTACTTTGATCAAAATACAAAACTCTTCTTCGAAAATAAAATAAAAGCACATACGTACATAAACCATTTTATTGCGAAGGCCCATCATGCGGAGCCGGAAATAGAAGCAGTCAGAATAGCATTTTGCTCCAGACTTCAATATGCTTTTGAAAATTAACACACTGATGTAAAGTCAACATACAAAAGGGATTCTACTGTCAATATAATACACTTCTTAGGATAGCGCCGCCCTCGTACAGTTATATATAACGTGTAAGGGACATCACTATAGTATAATGAAACTAAAATAACAGTCAAATATCTAAAATATTCGTAGTGTGTAGCTAGCCACCCAGGAATTTTATTATCATTATAATATAGTGATCAAGTATAGCCCGTGGTTCGATTTATTACGAGTATGTCCCTTTCACGTTGTAATATTATTGTTTGCTACTTAATATTATGTACAAATAAGAGTTAACAAACAAACAAACAAACAAACACATACGTTATAGGTATATTGACAAAGGAAGGCCAGAATAACAAATTTTTGAAGCGTTGTAGTATGCGATAGCAATATGCACCAAATATTAATATGCTTATCAAAAATAAATACATGCGAATGTTGCGCATAAATATGTATCTACGTGCCTACCTTCCTTGTGGCATGTATTTCCCTTCTTATTAGATGGCGCTTTATGGTAATTATTAAAACATTAAAACCCTTTATTCTTATTATTAAAATAAAGTAGTACTCAAATTAATTAAATATGACTTATGTGAAATGCAATAAATATTTCTAAAGCATATATTCAACACATCCTTTGTCACTTTTTTGCTAGTCGTGTGTGATGCCATCTCTGTGTCATCGTCATCATCATCAGGTCTTTTAGTCTCCACTGCAGGAGCACGACGATGGGAGGACTTGGAGTGGCTCTATTCTGCTCTGCCGGGAACCACACGGCCACCCTGTCTCTGTGGGCCTACCCGCAACTCCAGTATTGCCTACTTACGGGCCCTCCAATAGTTTCTATGGCGTTGGGTAGCTGTTACGTTATTAAATTATATTGCCTTCGGTATTGACTACGTATTAACATCTGCCGTGTGGTTTCCGGCAGAGTATAGAATATAGGACCACCCCAAGTTCTCCCGTGGATGTCGTGGAAGGCGCGTTAGGAAAAACAAGCTAAACAAACCTTATCACATCAATGATACCTCTCCAACCCGTCTGGTCAGCGAGGAGAGTGTAGGCCAAGTCCTCTGGCTGGTCAAGTATGACTCTGGCAGTACAGAGAGGGTCGTCCTCTTGCAGTGAAGACAAAAAGACCTGATGATGATGACGTATTAACAGCGGAAGGCCGAAAAGTTAAAATAGTTGAGGCGTAAGGACGTACGCCCAACCCCGACAATGCTGAATGGCATTCGGCGGCACGTCGCGTCCCAGCACAAACGGCCCTCGATAAAACCGTATTGCAGTGCCAATACTCGCGTACCTATTCGTTCCTCTTTACATGCATTTTAAGCACGAATAAATTGACTGCGCATTTCGACTATTGCAAACTGAACTCAAGATCTGTTGAAACAGGGATATAAATGTCCATGCGAAACGAAAGACTAACAAAATGCATTGAAGTTTATTGCTTGCGCTAACTGAGGATTTGAGCACTTCGCAACGCAGCAACTATCCGGCAGGCTCGGATTAGGTTTTTGCATGTCAATATATCCCAAAAGGTATTGATTGTAAGTGCACATACATACGAGTGTATTTCAGCAAAAATAAATATAATATATAAAATATTATACAGGATTTCATAAAATATAATCCGAACTCTTAATGTTCTTTAAAATGCAGGAAAGTATTTGCTTGGCAATTTATTATTTAATAAATGTTAATATTTCCATAAGTTAGGTCAAATGTCACGTCCATTCCACACCAACTATTCAAAAGATACATCCTTTACATTTCCGTAAATATTTTACAATGCGAGCGTAATGTCTTTGTGACGGCAGCGCATACTATCAGGTTGCGGGGCGGAATGCGAATGGCCAAAGTCCCCAAGGCCCAAGGAGGTGCCTCGCCTTTCGGGCGCGAGCTCAAAGGCCCGTAAATCGACGCAGCCTTCACCGATTGACGCCTTACCGCCTACACGTCCTGTGCACTGCACGCCTTGCCTCCATACCAAGATCCTATTTACACAAAACAAGATTTTGCGCTCACTCTAGTTTCACTCGATGTTTCCTCACACGTATCTTTTATTTATCTTTCCAGAGACAGATTTTCCCTATTTCGTAAAGTTGTTTCCATTTATGATCTCAGAAATCAATTCTTAAGTTATTCAAAATAACCGGCTAAGTGTGAATCGGACTCGGATATGAAGGGTTCCATTATCTATAAAAAATCACGTTTGTTTTCTGGGAGCTCTTAAATATTTATTTTATTCTTTTTTTAGTATTTATTGTTATAGTGACAACAAAACATAATCTGTGAAAATTTCAACTGTCTAGCTGTCACAGTTCATGAGTTACAGCCTGGTGACAGATGGGCGGACAGACAGCGGAGTCTTAGCAACAGAGTCCCGTTTTTACCCTTTAAGTATGGAAATTAGGTAAAAATTTACCTACCTACGCTTTTCTGTTAAAGTAATTTACCTGCTTAATTTTGATTTGTGTTAAAAGATTATCGGTGCCTTATCTCTTATGTCTGATTAAGTATTTAAAATCTCATTCTTGAACATTTGCCCATTTGTGTCTTTCAAATATACATAAGTAGTAATTTTGTGTGTTCCTAATATATGTATTTTACAGAGTTTTTACGGTTCTATGCCAGTGTCATCCACAGTTTTCTCAGGATATGGCACAAAAATTAGGAGAAGTATTCCTAGCAATGGATTGATGTGGCGGAGAATGAGTCTAGCCCTAGTTTAACTATCTACTAGTGAATGAGCTTGCATGTGAGAATACTTTGTCGCACTCCGTGGAACAAGCGCATTGTTCGAACCGCAAGGCGCTATGCCACGTTCTAGTTTTAACCAGCATGTTATTTCTATAGACAAGTTGTGTATTAGAGCTCTTACAGAGGAGCGACAGTATGCCAGTGACATCTGTAGACGACCAGTCGCGAACTGTCGCCGACAGTTCATGCGGCTGTCATAAACTGTTAGCGACTGTCAGTAACAGTTGAAGACCATCGCACGACACTTCGCCGACCAGGGTCGCGAGCTATAAGTACAATACTTTATTGAATAAAATATCACTATACTGTTGCTCGTCTGTCCGAGCCCTAATGTAGTAGAAGCGCTGTTTCACCTGCTCCTGAAGAATTTGTTTGTGACTGTCTTTGTTGAAGCTGGACATGAATGAGATGGACACGGAGCCTAGCTCTCATTGTTGAATTCATAAGGTAATTACTACACATGACGTAATCATTCTAATACAATGAATATACAAAGTATACATAGGTACTCCTTACGAGAAATGGATGTGATTTTATACTATATATAACTACGTACTTTAAAATATTTTACCCTTTTTTTAAGATATTTTTTTGGTTTAATATTTAATTAACTTCTATATATTTGCTTAAAATATACTTACAAGATAAATTGCCCGCCACAAAGTTCATTGACTACATTATCAATTTACGAACTAAGGGCATTACAACATTTATCTTCTTTAACCTAAAAGACACATCCTCGTAAATCGAAGGTTCACTAGGGCCCAAAATTTACTAGAGCAACATAAATCCATCCTTTTAAGTTGGATCACGTTCAACAAATGTTTACAGTGGAACATACACTGAGACGGCCAACTTAATAGAAGGGCAAACGTATTAAAACTTTATCATTAAAATTTCGCATATTTGCATTTCAAAAGATTATTGTTTTTTTAATGGAAATAAGTATTTTAGGCGTTCGCACCCCACATTTGTGTCGGGACGCTCGGCCAGGTTTCAGGGCCGCCTGGCCGGAATACGTAATTATGTTCATATCTAAACATTTTCTTCTTTCTAGTCAGGCGTCACTACAATCCGCTACTTTAGATGCTAATAAAAATAGTTTTCCGCGTGCTGACGGCATACAATTTCTTACTGCCCCTTTCCGTTGGCATGGGCATCGTAAGAGGCGACTAAGGGATATTTAGGAAGAACAGTTTTCCGTGCATCGACTTCACACTATCTTCTGCGAACACCAACTCACCTGCCCATCCAGGTGATTATAGATAAATCTTCCCTTTTTTGGGAGAGGTTAAACCAGTAGACTGGAATAGGCTAGTATAAAAAAAAAATAGCTATAGAGACCTGCAATTTTTACCAAACTGCCAGGCGGGCCTTGAACTTTTCGGAAGATTTTTGTCGCCTTTCGGAAGAAAATTTCGTTAGCTTTTTTTACGTTATGTAATCGTCCAAACATTGACAGATAGGCTGATGAAGATGTATCTGGACATTTATTACAATATATTATATGTATAGATTACCTAAGGTTTAATTGGTCTTCAAATGAATATTTTATAACATTTAGCTAAACTAAAAAGTTCTACGTTGACTGCCGTGTATAGGCACAGTATGCGTATCTACATAAAATTAATTTGCAACTGTATTAATTACTGTATTAAACATTGTTAATAAATATAATACGAGAGTGTACTCATCGTCAGATTATATTACATTCCACAAAGTTATTATATTCGCATTTCAATTTACTGACTATATTCGCATTTCTATTTAATAAATAACTATTTTTGCTATATTTTAACGGTTTATTCCTTGGTAACTTACGATAGGTAGTCAATTTTATTTCTCAAGTTAAGTTTTCATTAATATTGCTCGACATATCTTATTTTTTTGTATTTTACCTCTCAAAGAGAAAAATATTAAATTTAAAAGACAAACCATACAAATACAACATTTTTTTTTTCTTTTTTCTTTTACTGTATCTTATAAACATTTATTTAAATTAAAAGTAAATATTAGTAGAAATCTTTGTGACAGCATTAACAAACAATTTATATGACTTTGTATGCCTAACGGCGCAACACAGTGATACTTAACTTTTATGTACCTAACACCCATTGTACCTGTGATTGACAAAATAAATGATTATGATTACATAATAAAGAAATAATGCTCACTTCATTTACCGATACTTTGTAAGCATACATATTCATGTTTCTATAACATTGTGTCTAAACTGCGATACAATAACGTGAAATCCTTTGTAGTTTCGTCTCAATATTAGATATAGGACAGGTCGTTCTGACAGCTACTTTCAATACTAGTTGCCCAGTATGCTAAGTTGAGTTACATTGAGGTGTCCAGTCGATGGAGGCAACTGAATACCTCTCAATCATTGGTTTATAATACTGATGCGTGTTAAGTGTAGGTTACACTTTATCCGCTTATAATAAAATAGAGACTAACTTTGTTACTACGTTTAAACTATTATCCCACCAAATCAAGTTGACATTAGTAATATGCCATTGTCTCATCTGAAAATGTCAACTTGATTTAGTCGGATAATGGTTTAAACAAACAAAGCTAATCTGCGTTTTATAATAATACGGTACATTAAAACTATATTACGCTGCCAATAATTTTATAAAATTAAAGCTTTTCTTACTGCGTCGATTTCTACTACTACAAGTGCACTTTACGACCTACGATGCGATGTTGCAATCTCCTTTCTGCCTTTGCTACGGATGCTACGACCTGCTACGACACGCGGCTTATGAACGGCTAAGCGGCTACGAGGCGCCTACAGACGTCCTACAGTATATTTTATTGAAAATAATGGTAATTTAATACGTGCAACATTGTGGTGCATGATGATGATGATTAATCTGCGGCCTTAATATGGTTTTTAACCAAAGACCTAAACATATCTTCCCTCTGTAAAAATGTAAGTATATGACAAGATCAAATTAAAGAATGGAAATGCAGTTAAATGAGCCGTTACCCAGGCAGTTTTTAGAGACAGTGTTTTCAATGTCTGTTAATATAATAGTTGTGATATAAACACTCGTTTTGTAAAAAAATCACATGAAAAAAAGGAATGTAGGTACATAAGTACGTAATAATGCCTAAAAAAATATTGCACTTTTCGAATCGTGTCGTAGGCAACATAATGAAAAAAACTGTTGTATTATTAAAAAACTTTAATAATACATTGTTTAAACATGTCTGTCTGTATGTAAGTCTGTATGTAAATATGGAAATATACAATTAATATTAATTCAATGAAACATCTGTTTAAAATACGATTGAAAATTGTTTAATCTTATGTGGGCGACAAACGAAACACAATTTTACGTAGCCAACCGTCGAAATGTCTACTTGACCTATCAAAATCATGCTAACTTGGGAGTAAGGCTCAAAATAAAATAAAACGTTTCATGTATATGTAAAGTTATTTTGTCGCTCAATTTTATTTATTTTTGTTTCGGTAAATTACGCCAAATTGTAGCCCTACTGGCGTACAATTTCATAAGACATTTTTTTATGTTATCGATGAAAATATTATACCTATAAGTATGTACTGCAAATTATTTGACTGTCTAAAACCTAGTTCATTAATGCACACTAAATAAATCAATAACCATAAACAATGTTTAAAATATAGTGTTTCATATAGAATTAACTCGCATATACGATTGCTTACAATATTTGTCATGTCTGTACAAGATGCTGACGGGATTGTCCTGGGACCTCGCCCGACCGATGTGTGTTCCCCTTGTTAATATTCCGACTGACGTCAGAGATCCTCTGTCTTGAATCTTGAATACAAGTCTACGACAAAAGCCTTCCTGAATTTTGAGTAGTTGACGTTAAAAGAATGAGCAAACTCTGGCCGGGCGCTGCGTTTTTTTTGCGACCCAGAAACAAAAGACAAGTCAATTGATAAAACTCAGTAACCGTTTTTAAACGTTAAAAACATGCAATAAGCGGCATCGCAATACCATCTGAAATGGTAATGGAATATAGTGGCCCGTCACTACAGTGATTCTAAAAACAATTCAATTTAAAAAGTCATAATTATTATTTTCATAAAAAATTACATTTAAATAAAATAGGTCCGTTACATTAAAATTTCAATCAAATTAAAATTTAACCTAATCAAAAACATAGTCGACATAGGATGTTCTTTGAATTAATTCCAATTTATTTGATCAAATCTGCCTTACTTCGTAAAGAATATATTGGATTTTTGCGTTCTGGGCCGGCCCGTCGCGTCCCGCCCTAGTTTTCCCTAGTCTTCCCTTTAGAAAACAACTACGAGAATAGTAAAACTAAGTTGCTATCTTTTGTGATTAAAATGGTAAGTGCAACAGTGTTTGCCTTGGGTGAAGTAACATTGTGTTTTTAAGTTCTCATTAGAGTCGACGCTCCACGGGATTATGATAGACTGTAAGTGGTTAAGATACTTAAAAATATGTACATGTTTAGTACTTCGTGCGGCGTGCGGAGAAATTTGTTTGGCCATCGCTGCTGTACATCGCTTTCCATCGTAAAATGTAGTTTATTTAGCTCTTAAATCCTGGAATTTTATCATCTCGAGATTTTGAATTGACCTACATATTTGATCGTCTACCTACTCTTTTACAGGTTAACTGGCAAATAGTTACCTAGGTTTATAGTCTCTTTCCAACTATCTTAATTTAATCAATTTTATGACCTTTTAAATATTATTCATTTGGAATTTCAGTTGTATATATTCTGATAGATACTACTGATAATGTAATATCTATAGGAATTTTACATTATGTGATTATGTAATATCCTGATAGATACAAATATTTTAATACCAGAATTCTATCAATAAAATAAAATACAAATAAATACTTTTCTTTAGTTTAGAAATACATAGGCCGACGCAAAAAGTTATACCTGCAATTTAATATATTCAGCGGCATATAAAGTTTTTAGTTCGCAGCGAGCTCTAAATTAGTCCAAACAGAAATGTGGCGCGGTCCGCAGACTGATTACCCCGGAATCAAATCTGCTGAAAAACCTCGCAAATGGCCGCACTCCCGAATATATCTTGTCACGAAATGGTCCAGTTATAAACTACTACGACTGATTTATTTGTTTGCAAGTGAAGCAGGCTATGAAATATTTATTTACACGAACGAGTGTTTATACAACTTTGTTGGAAATGGTTTATCAACCCAACTACCATACCAAGGAATAAAATATAAGTACCTACATTTTGATACAAGTTTAGAGACTTCCAACAAGGGTACTAACCATCTATACTAAACATATTTCAGTAGGGGGAGGGCCCCACTAGGTATATTTACATACACCAAATCTATGTAAAAATAACAGTGGCACTCCGAAAATACTGACAGAAGTGAATACTTGGTGTCGGTTACGGCAAAGGTAACAGTGTCGCGAGGTCAATGGTGTTTCCCATTTTAAAAAAAGCTTTCCGTGCGTGCCGAACGCTCCCAAATAAATATTCACTTCAAAAAATTTTATAAATTGAAATCAAAACGCGTTTATTTTTTATTAATGCATATACTTTTTCATATTTATAGGAATTATCTCAGAATAGTTAATTGTACCTGATTTGATCGGTTTCGGTGTTGACATATTAATTTTAATCAGGTCATTATTTAGAAATACATCGGCCGACGCATAGCGAATTCTTCGTAAAGTTTAATCAATTCTTAAGCCAACAGAGCATAGACCACCAAAATTCGATTCCGGAGCAGTCGGACGTCGACAGAGCTTTTCAATTTTCCGTGTCATAATGGAGGATTACTGCTTCACACCACGCCACAACACAATTCCAAAGTTATCTCACATCCGCATTGAGTTTCCTGGAAGTCATTTAAGCACGTAGACTAATTGTGTAGGTAAACCGTGAAAGTTATATTGAGATATGTTTTAACGCAAACGAAATGTTTTCAAATTAAGCAATTTTAGTCTACTATGTTCAAAAACTTTTGACTTTCCTACCTGTCTAGTGAACTCTTATCTTATACCTTTAAACGAGCAATTCTTGTATATTTATTTATATATTTCTGTGATCTCGGAAACGATTTCACGATTTCACTGAAAATTGGTATATGGAGGTTTTCGGGGATAAACAATCGATCTAGATTAGTCTTATGTTTGGGAAAACGCGTGTTTTCGAGTTTTTGTGCGTTTTCGTTTCACGGTGAATATGGTCGCTTATTTCGTCCCGCCGGGCGCTATCCGGCTGGCTCTGCTAGAAAGAGTGTTACGGGTTCGAATCCCACTTGGTGACTTACTTTTGTTATTTTTTATGTTCAAGTTAATATTTAATTTTTTAATTTTTATTGACTTTAGAAAAGTTTAAAAAATTTAGTTAATGTTTGAGATGTAACCGAGCAAAGCTCGGTCACCCAGGTACTAGAATGCTAGCTGTTATCCGCGGCACGCCCCGCATTTATATGGATACGTACTCTGCGATTATATGTTTGCGTCTACTGCAGCAAGTAGGCCTTCCTTAAACATTTACAAAATAACCGATAAAAGTATAGAGTAAGTATAATACAATTTAATGTGTACTGCGACCTATTTGATTTGCAAGACAATCGAGGCTCAAGATGCATACAAAAGGTACACATAGATAAGCGGATATTGGTTTAATATCGTTTTTTTCCATACAATGATTGGGCTCGGGTTTTATCCTCTTAGAGGGTGAATTTTTTAAATTCTTTTCTTAGCGGATGAGTACGTCATAAAAACTATCCGCGAGCCTTTCAACGCAATCTTTGTTCAGTAGTTCTGTGTGTTGACAGATCAGGCAGTTACTGTTGGTTTTTATATACATACAAAATAGAATTAAAAGTATAGCTATATTATATATCCCTAAGTATATTATTCTTTGTTTATTTTTCTCGATTAGTACCTACCTACACAATAAGTCTGCTGTTTTAAGCTTGCTTACATTTAATTTAGTAAAAGTAGTAAATTAGTATTTTTTCTTTTGTTGAATTACATTTTAGTAAAAATGGAGATACAATATACAATATCGGCATCGGTAAAAATGAAAAATGTTATTTCTTTTCTTTCAGATTCAGATGACCTCCGTGGCGTAGTGGTAACCACGCTAGTCCGCACTTCGGAGGTTCCGTGTTCGATCCGCGGCAAGGCAAGGGCAAGTTGGAAAGCGGCCTTTTTCAAATAGTGCTGGGTCTTGTATGTTTATCTATATATGTACTTATGACAAAATATAGTATCGTATATACGTGTACATGCCGACCAGAAAACAGTCTGTCTTACACAAACCTACTTTACGGTTATTATGGAGGACTTCACAAAACACACAAAAATTACAGTAACAACAAGAAACACCTTAACCTTACCTTAAAATACCTCGACAAGATTGTTTATGGCTCTAAAACGTGGTGACTTACAGGCTGTGACAGGAAGAGGACAATGCTCGGTGTTTCTCTACGCGATCGAATCAGAAATGAGAACATTCGTATAAGAACGAAGGTCATTGCCATAGCCAAGCGGATAAGCTCATTGAAGTGGCAGAGGGCTGGGCACATAGCGCGAAGAATCGATGGCCAATGGGGGAGGGGAGAAAGATTCTTTAATGTCGGCCAAGTACCGGCTAGGTGGTCAGACGACCTGAGCAAGGTTGCACGCCACGTCTGATTGGTTACTGTAGGAATCCTTGGTTGAGGCCTATGTCCAGCAGTATACTTCATGTGGCTGATATGATGATGATGATAATGATAGTAACGTGTAGTTAGTATTCTATAACACAAGTTTAAGCTTACTTAAGGCTAGCTCAATCAGTGTGATTTGTTACTTAGGGAAAATTATATCAAATTTACCAAAAAATTATCATCTAAGTACATTTATAGGATCGTTATATGTATTTACGGGTTAATTAGTACAAGCGCCGAGCTTCGGTAGTAAAAAAAGTCTGCCATTTTATTATTAAATAATATTTTTTTATAATGAAGGGCAATTTATTATTCTTCTTATTAAAAGTACCTATAAAATTACCATTCTAAGAAGCAACTCTGAAATATATTTACGAATAAACTAGTATGACCGTACAGGTATTTTTGTAAAAATTAACAACCCGAGTTGACAAGTTTTCAATTCGTCAAAATGTCACAAACTGCAATATTCACGGCAACAATTTTAGTCTGAAGCACTGCAATTTCCTATACAAATATTTTTCTCACAGCGAAAAAGTACGAATGTAGAGGCATGTAAGACATCTACAAGACATCTCATGATTGCTAACATAAATGTACCGCTGAGAAAAATAACGAATATTTACATCCGGTCTCACAAATTCTCGGTACAATATTTTTGTATATCATAGTGTGCCGTTATAAAATTTCTTGTCATCGTGACCTCTAGTAAGTATCTATCTATGCTACGCTAGCGCTTTGTTAGATTTTTCAGTACCGCAAAAAGGCTATACGAAAATAATTTACCAAAGGCCTTAGAATCGATTTGCCTCATAAGATATAAAGATTCTCATTTCTTTTTTCAGGCTTGAATTCACAAAGCTAGATTTATGCAGTTCTTAAACTCTAGCACGACACAATTGTTTTCCTCTCTGGCTTCAGATAGGACATGAAAAGAAAAGCATGTTATCGAACTGAAATCTTAATCATTTGAGTGTCAAACTAAATTGGGACTTGTATTTCAGGCCAGCATGTAAATAAACAGAAAAGTCTGCCAGCTGCGTGCGGCTGTTCACAAGGGACTAATTAACAGCTATATCTATTGATTTTCCTCACCGGCCCACATTATTGCGACACGTACCTAACTAGATAAATACGTGATAACTAGGAAGTCATTTAGGAAACTGAACGCAATAAGTTACTCAGGAATTACCTCTATTTTAATCATATGCTAACCAACATACAATATAAAATCTTTCTTTTGTATATACGAGTTTAGGAAAAAATACCATTTTATACATACATAAATACATAATATCACACCCAATTCCCACAAGGATAGGCAGAGACTATGGACCTGCATTTACTACGATCCTGACAAACCTCTTTCGCTTTATCTATGCTCATCAATCTTTTCATATATATGCCCTTCGGTTACGGGTACTTTTTACTAAGATACCGTAAATATTATTAATCTTCCAAATATTGTTAGTCTAAGTGCTAAGTAAATATAAAGAATGTACCACCTGCTTACCACACATATATAAAGTAGATGTAGGTATGTATAAACATAAATCTCAGCCAGACGTAAGTATAATAGAGATTTTTAAAAACTCAACTATCTTTTCCTACAACTTCATATGTATCATTGACCAATTATATAGTAAACTAGCTGTACCCGCGGGTTTCGCTCCCCGTGGGAATTTCGAGATTAAGAGTATCCTATGTCCTTCTCGAAGTCTCAAACTATATCCATACCAAATTTCACCCAAATCGGCTCAATACTTTAAGCGTGAAGAGGTAACAAACAAACAAACAAATATACAAACTCACTTTCGCATTTATAATATTAGTAGGATAACCAGATGTTGTCCATGTTTGGTAAAGATTTATCACGTAATAATCATTTAGAAATTGACGTTGAGGTTTTTCCATATTTAAAAAGTTCTCAAATCTTCAACACATTAATAACAAAATTTGAAGTCGGTTAAGAATAACATTTGTTTTACGTCCCTAACCATAAGTGTCCCGAAAAGAGTTGAATATACATCTTCATTCATTATTAATTCTGTTAAGCGACCCATATAACAACCACATGCACGAAAATAGATAAGGAAGTCATTTCAAGAGACTGGGCACATATGTTTGAAAGCAGCTCGCACAATCTTTCTTTCTGTTCGTGTTCGTTGAACATTTTGTATTCTCTAAACAACTTACGCGGGGGAAGTTTCTGCTACTGCTTAGAAACACACCCTAATATAATAAAGATACCGCAAGATGCTAGATACGGGCAAACCTTGTTTCAGTAGGTATATACTTTTGTTGGTTAAATTGCTTCAACTTTATCTGAGTTTCAATTCGAGATATGTAGTGATGCTCAGGCTTCAACGTTGCAATACAGAAAATGTGAACAGTTGAACATTCTATCGACTTTATACTGATCAATCCGGTTCAATTAATGAATTTCGAACCACCTTCAAACTGCAAACATTAAACTTCTGTATTGATGATTCAAATCCGTGATATTTATTAATAACATGCTACCTGACATGGCTGATCAAAGTGATACGATTTCTAATGAAAATATTCACAGTCTGTTTTCATATAAAGATCTGCTGCAAGTCACTCAAAGTCTAAGCGACTGGAGGCATAACGCCAACAAACATGCACATACACAAATGGATATAGGCGTCAAACATATAACTCCTCATCATCATCATTACAGCCGCACCTTGAATACCTATGATTAAAGATACAAGATTTTTTTTTTGTAAATTTAATATTAAATTATTGTGCAATATTTTAATTTTCAATATATACAATAAAATTTTAGTTACAGAAGAAAAAAATATAAATTTATTAAATAAATAGATGCATAGAACCTGCAATAACATCGCTCGTTTCATTAGGGGTAGAAATTTTGATCTGTGCGTAAATATGGCGCAGGTTAGTAATTATATTATCTTTGGCGTAGGTAAGGAGTGTTCAGTGGAAGTCGGGTGGCTCCGCGGCCATCCTGCATAATGACGTCAATTAGTCCGTGTCGCCGCATTTAATTTATGTAGGGACCGAACGAACCTCCCTTAACTTTTCTCATAAATAAACTGCTAGCAAAAAATCTAAACAACAATGCGTCTCCAAGATAACGACCCAAATTAGCTAAATGCTTAATCATAGTATGAACTGTCACTCCATTTTTGGAAATATGCTTCGTTCAAACGACAAAACATTACGCTTTATGGGACCACTGTACTTTTCTCTTCATACGCTTCGCGACAGTGCATCCATAAGTTGCATTATAAATACTTCCGTCCCAAACATGCTCAGTAATACAAATGTAAGCACTCAGATGAGCTCGGCTGATGTTTAGACATTTGTAACAGCTTTACAAGTGAGCACTGTGTGTCATGAGCATAGACATAAAACACCGGCCAGGTCTGATGGTTGTTTGGTGGTTTGATTTTTATTTTAATTTTGTGCACACAAACACTTTTAACAAAATACGAGTCTCATACTGACGAGTGATAGCCAATCAATCATTTATCCCATTACTCTAACCAACCAAAAAGCGTACAATACGATTTTGATGTTTTTTTTTCATTATTTTTTGTTGGTTAAAGTAGAGTTGTGAAAGCATGTGAAAATTCTATGGAAAAATGAATTTAAAAATAAATAACGAAACAACTCCTAATACTAACCAATCAACATACAATATTTATAAAAGGCCCATCACTTATTATTTTTATGATCACTTATTATAAATTAAAGCTTTATACCTATATAGCACAACAAAATACATTCGATCATAAATAATAATATTTTGGAATCATGTCCTTTTCTAGTTGAACGCATACACATCTAGGTTTACATAACTCAAAATAATTCAATAATTATATTATCACTTATCTATAGGTAGAACAAGACAAAACGGTCAACCGGATTGCTCAACTTCACCATCCTTACTTGAGGTAGCTATTCGGTGTCTAGATATATTCGCTTTATTAGTCAGTGTTCACGGTAACGCGATAATATTTTGACGTAGCCCGGCAAACAGGAACGTCGACATCCCGTAGCAAACGTTGATAAATTCACGACTTACCCGACTGTAGCTCTCCGAGAATAGACTACACGGCTAGTACAATAAAGGCACCAAATAATATTTTTACTCGTAATATTTCGTTGTTGAGAAATTTATTTTCTCAGTTTACAAGCAATTACAATTTCGTTCAGGTCATCTGATCACCCTAGTACTAATACTAAGCCCTAGTACGAAAAGCTGGGTAGGGTAGGTATCCTAGTCTGTGCTTGACGGTGGACGGTCCCATTCGTAAACTTTTCCAGGTTTGATGTCCTATGTATAAAAATTATGACTAATTCATTTACAATAAAATCTAGTCCCAAAACAAATCTGAATCATTTCAATAAATGCATTTATTTCGTACTCTAAATCAGCATGTCGATTGCAATAGTGCATTATGCACATAATTATGTAGGCATACGAGTATCTTATCGAATAAGTAGGTAATAATAGTGTCTAACATTGAAAACAATGTTCCGCAAAGTTATGTCTATGTTTTACCTGTTATGATAACATTCCGGGTAAACGTAAAATATCCAGCATTATTCACACGCTGAGGGTTGGATATTCCGGTCCAGCCGAGAGGAACCAAAATAAACACGAGCATTAACGGATCAATAACTATCCGACACGACCTAGCAAGCAAATGCAATACATTTTTCAAATCTATTTTTGAACAGATTTGCCCTGAATTCACTCACACGTTTTATGATATACCTGCCTAGTTTGTCGTTTTATTCGAAACTCATATTTCTCTCATTTAAGTCTCCATTCTTTTCAGTTGTTTGTAGTCATTGACTCAACTGGCTGGCAAACTTCTCGGGTACTTATTACTCAAAAAACGTTAAAAGTTAATGAGGTACCGTATACCACTCTGCGACATTTTTATGTGGCGACAGTTTTATAGCCAGGTGTGCCATCCTTATGTCTTTTTATGCGGCAATCTTTACTCTCACTCAACACAACGTTAAAAATATAATTGAATAAAAATAAAATGTCTTCAAAATGTTGAACAACTAAAATGAAATCATATCTTGGAACCGCAATTTCACATAACAAGCAAAGTTATTATACTGTAATTGCAGTAGTTTCTTCCTGGCAGAACTAAGTAGTTGTTCAAATCAAACTTTTTCGATTTCCATGGAGTAATATTATGCTTAATGTTGTACTCGTAGGGTTGAAAATTGTGTGAGAAGGAGTGAACGTGGGCAGCTGACCATCCATGTCATATATAAATTGCTTGGCTTTCCGTTATAACATGAAGTAGCTACAAAGCTTGCTCAAATCAATTAGGTGATCCGAAAGCCTGAGGGCTCAGATAAAAGCGACGGTATTTCCTTTATACTCGCGGTTAAAAGAATTCAATTATATAATACTAAGGAGATTAAAAAGGCTAGCACACTCCTTTGAAATAGGTAGATATTCTACTTGTAAGTATTTAATTATTGGATGAGTATTTTATTTACAGTACTATTGAGTAATTTAAATCACGAATAGGAGAAATTAACGTTAAATTCTTTAATGAGAAATTGCTGGCAAGGCAGCACGTTCAGAAAATCTTTATAACTAAGTTTTAAATGGAGGGCAGGCGTGCAATATTGATTTATTGGCTGAACAATGAAACAAGTTACGTCTTGGTCTGTTCTTTGAAATTAAATTCTAGATATTAAATACTGGCTGGCAGGCATCCAAAATAATTAGAAAATTAAAACGTTAAGTAAGTAGATAAAAAAAAAAAAGTAGATAAAATGTTAAAGTAATCCAATAAACAAAAGCCAAGATTATCTTCGTTCTCATAACAAGATTTCAAACACCGTATTTCTTTAATTGACCATTTCAAAGGACTGTATACTTGGATTTGTATGAGGTCAGGCTCACTCCGCATCCGCTTTATTTTAAAAGTGGACCTTTTATAACAAAGGCTTTCATCATCGTGAATGTTAATGCTGTTATCCCTTCAAACGTCGTCATAGCAGACACAATAGTAAAACAATACATCAGATGCCCGCTCCGGGCGTCCGACATTTAAAGGGATAAACTAATATTGAAGAGAATGTATGGTTTGACTCTATAAATTTTGGCTAATATCACTGAGAAACACCTTTCATGCTGGTCTGGGAGCAATAGAAAACCTCAGACCAAGAAAACATAGAATATAGTAGCTGTCTTTCTTTTCTAGTTTAGAGATTTTGAAATTAACCAATATTATACATAATGAATACTGCATGAGTATTAATAATAGGTTATTCCAGGTCTATCAAAAACTTAGGTCTGTTCTTAGGTAAATTATAGGCAGTATAATATAAGGTCTCCTAATTGACTGATAGGCGAGCCTGAAACATGCTTATTGAATGAAATACAACAATTTTAGAAATATAGAACCAAAATATAAATAAATTTCAGTCCCTGTTTTATTTAACACTAAGCAACATCGCAGCAACGCAATGGGCTGGCTATTTGAATTGTCAACAAAAACAAAGTTAAATGGGATACAAATAAATTGACAGTTATATTTTTTCACACCAGTAGTTTTTCCGCGAGTAGCTTCCAATTTTTGCATTGGACTCGTATCTTTAACATGCTTTCAATAAGTAAATTTATCATACCTAAAAAGGACGTTTGAGGTACATTAATTGGCCAATCAAAATATGATTTAAATATTAAATTTTATACAAGCAAAAATAAATTTATGAACGCAATATTCTTATTGTAATTAATATATGGTCAGTACTTAAGTTAGGTAATAATAGAAATAAGTGAGGTGTATCGTACCTTTTTTTTTCTTTTTCTATAAATATATGTAGTCTAAATTGTTTATATATTTTATAAAAAATATCAATTTATTATTCTGATACACCATATCGTTAGTCTTCTTTACTATGTTCAATGATGTAATTTATTTCTTCTGGTGTAAGATTTTTCTTCTCAAACGGGAAGTGTGGATGATCGTACCACTTGGCCGGGGTTCTGAGCCTATAGTTCTTGTTAAACTTTGAAAGCTTTGTAAGCTCCTCGGATGATAGCTTGAAATCGAATATATCTATATTTTGTTTTATTCGCTGTTTATTTGTAGATCGAGGTATAGCTACGATGTCACGGTCAATCTGAAAAAGAAATAGAATATGATAAAATTTATTAATTAGCAGATGATAAATCAAATACTGACTGTAGAGTTCCCTTACCCGAGACAAAATTACGAAAAAGATGTATTCAATTTTAAAGAACATTACTTTAAGCAATAAACGACTAATCGCGTACCTTTCCAGAAACATTTAATATAGTGTTCCTATAGACTAGATATGTCATTAGTTTCATTTAACCTGCGCAGGCAATGGATTTTTACACGAGAAATAACTAATGAGATTTTAAATTATTATGATTAAAAAATTAAATTGCTACATTGAATAACTACCTAAATCTGAAATTGTGACATCTCTAGTTATTTTAAGCATTCCCAAGATTCCTTTTAAAATGTAACAAAAGCTGTTCGAGGACACTGTTGTCGGAAGGATCGAAGATGCTTAACAAAGAAAAGTCTACATATCGAGGGTAAGCCTCACACACCCGCCACTAAACTTTGTCCCTTTTGAATAAAATGTTATAAGAGACTATTCTTTGATGTGACACCTGCGCTTTCATAGGAAATATTTTTTGTTAAAGTAACGTAAGTAATGATATATAAACTTTTGTTTGATATGAAACCTTTGTTTGTATTTTATTAAAAATGTACTATTTTATTCTCTCATTTACCCTTTCCTTTACCGCCAATACCAGACACAATAGTAAGACAATGGACGTGGACATTATTAATGTCGTCCGGGTCTTGACCGGTTGATTTCGATATCTCTAGAAGAAAGTAAGAACTTTTTCTTCATTTACGCACACTTTAAATGCGGGTGCGTGTTCTGGATACAAATTCAAAGATACCTACGTAGTTTTTGTTTTGCGACCCACATATCTCGCAAGCAAACAACAAAACTTTCGTAAGTAGGTAAGATATACCTACATACAATAAGGATGGCAAGAGTTATAATGTAGGTTAGAATATCCATGGTTATATCGCCCAAGCTTTTGCACTTTTGCGGATTGTAAGTTGGTAAAGACCAACATCGCATACCAGTATGTATACCTACTAAAATATGTCACTTCATATAGGTAAGCATAAAGTGGTGGACTGTACTTTATTCTTAAAACCACATATAATGCAATACAAACCAAATATCTCAAAAGTATCTGTGGCACGGTCTTATTGTATTTCTTGGATATTTCTACGAGTTCTGGGTCATCAGATCGAGGCGGCGGCGCATCCTTCTTCCTGCCCAGGATTCCTCCGAAGGGGCTGTAGGCCATGACAACTACGCCATGGTGATGACACCAATCGACCAACTCATTTTGTGTTATAGTAGGGTTCACCTATAAAGATAAATAGAAAAAGTGAAATAACTCGTATCGATTTCACTTACTTTCAAAAAAGCTGTGGTTATATGTATTGTTATTGGCCAGTTATCGTAAAAATTTGGTAGACTTCACTCCACTGTATGCTAATAAAATTTCTATAATCCACGAAAATGCCTGATAGATAAATTAATAATGTTGATAGTAGTAAAGTACATTTACATTATTTACGTACATTTTATGTCTTAAATTATGTACAAAAACTTTCAAAATCTCTGTTTTAAAATTTTTAAATACATACGTTCTAATTTTTATATAGTAACAGTGAGTTAGTATTTATAAAATCTGCGACGAATTCAAAATGTCAAAATGCCTTTTAATTGAAGTTAAATATTCAAACAAACGTGACGTGTAACACGCTCTATATTCGTCATGTAAATTATTTTCGTATGTAAGAACAGGAAAATACAGGGCTCAGCTTATTGTACCTAAAGGCTGTGTCGAAGGCGTTCAACTAAATATTTCTTTGTTCACAATATGTTCTTTGATGTCAACGAGTCTTGGATATTGACTTTACTATTTGCGGTTTACTACGTATATTTCAGTTCAATCAAACAGTTTGAAAACATCTTTAATAATACATCAAAGGAAAAAATCTTTATATTGCACTATATTGCGTATTCTTTTATTTAACGAACAAAGAAGACAAATGATTTTACGGCATCAGTAAGCAGTGATGCGAATTTTCCACTGAAGAGGGTGGAATGGAGATGTGTTCCTTATTACATTTTTTGTATTATTTTTTCAATTTACTCAAACTCATAATACGTAGCTAAGCATAAAATACGGTTCTTACCTCAATTTGTAACACAGCTGGTTTGATTCTAGAGTTGTCCCAGAGTCTCTGCATTTGACTGATATTAAAGTTAGAAACTCCGATGGACCTTGTCAAATTAAGCATTTTCGCATCTTCCATGCCTTTCCATGTTTCCAAATAGTCAGTCAGACTTACACTGCCATCTTTCTATAACAATACATATATTTTTTTCAACACACTTGTAACGTGGATCTAATTTTACCGGTTTTAGACATATAAAGCAGGTTATAAAACTTGGGGAAGGCCTAATATGATGATGATGCACATATGTTACCAGATAATATACCTAGTTTGATCATATGGTCAATTTGTCTGAGTGCCAAATTACACTAAATTTGTTCAGCGTTGTATGCATGACAAACTTAAATTAACAAACAGAACTTGGTCAACCGATGAAAGCATTAACAAAACGAAGTTTTCTAAAAATAATCTACCCTTGCCTAAACCTAACCTAGCTAGATCATTTTTTCGCCCCAAACCCGTCTACACACTAAGTTGGAGCCGTTTTTGAGATATTTATTAAATATATATTATTATAATTACAAGAATTGCTAACTTTAAAGTAATAAAATTATCAAATTTAATAACCTGTCTTTGTGATGCAAAAAGCTGGTTACAAATAGGTTTATTGCTGTCTATTGAAAATTCAGTTCCAGAGAATCCACGCAAAGGTCTAGATCGGTGGAATACGAGCGACACAAACTGCAATAATCTGATCGAAATGAGCAGTACCCATTTCCAAAGCCGCAATAAGGACGTCATAGTAACCTCTTTTGGTATCCTTCAACATACGTCATTCAGAATAAAAATGTTACGAGCATGTACCTATAGGTAATATGGTAGCTTATTAATCTATTTACCTAAGTTTGATTTACTCTTCAACATTCTCAACTTTTCTCACATGACCTAATGTGATTTGATTATGTACCTAATGATAAAAGTTATTTGTTAACAAATGCAATATGTATTTATTACTATCCAAATAGACCAAAAGCAAAATAGTAGTACATACTTATCAATAAATATTTCTTTAGCAACCAAAAATTCAACTACTTCTACTTTTCGGATCGAAATAAAATGCTCCAGTCCAGAATCTCGTTTCCAATGTATAACATTAATAACAAAGCAAAACAAAACGGTCAGACTTTCCAAACTAGATTCTGCAGAAAAGATTGTAGTTCCCAACAAATTTTAAAAAGAAAACACAGCGGAAAACCTCCCAAGTCCCGTAGTCCTATGAAGTTTTTGCTGACGTTACAAACGTTGCAAAACGAGTTATGTGATTTATAGACACAATATCTACCCCGACTTATTACATTTTACATTCGAAATTTCTTTTAACGTGCAAAGTTGACAAGGAAACAAATTTTAGGCAATTTAGACTCTCGTATAAAACCATTATGCTTTGAAGTATTAAATGCGATATATTTAGACAGCTGGATGATCTTCATAAAAACTTGCGTAGGAGGTCTCTTTGAGTGAGATGGGTATCAAGAGCCTCACGTAAAAGTAAGTAAATGTTTTCATATGACTATTATTATCCCTTTATAACTACCTACTGCGATTATGAAATGAAATTACAACTTTTAATAAATGGCAGCAGATAATTACAATTTACGGCAAATATTGTATAGCTGTTTCGGTAAATAACTATTAATTAATAGATATTTGCTGTAATTTATAATTACTTGCTGTCATTTATAATATATATGCATGATAATGTCCAAATACGTAGACTACAGTTAACATTTATATTAGACACAATATTTACGAATTTGAAATGAACCTGAGTGTATAGAATGCTAATATATCTTTAACATTCACAAACTGGTTTTCAAGACATCAGAGTTCAGAATACCTAACCAATGTCTCAAAGCTTAGTAAACTGCAATTACTTATACAAACACCGCTCACCTTATACGCCATCGGATAATGCACTAAGTATAAATCCAGATAGTCCATTTGCAAGTCCTCTAGAGATTTCCTGAGTGCTGGTATTACTTCAGCTCTTTCGTGTGCATCGTTCCATAGCTGAAATTCAATATCGTGAATTAGTTTTCATGGAACCGTCATGCATTTGGCGAGCAGGGAAAGGGTCGTATTTACCTTGTGGCCAAAAACACTTGGCCCAGGCCAGCGTGGCTGAGAGGGCGGCGTGGCTAAAGTGTTTTTTTTTTATCTTAAGGCTTGAAGTACTTTTACTAGTCTCGCCCTCCATCACGCTAAAAGTGACCTTTTGGTCTTGCGACCCTGGGCTCTTTCTGCTTAGATTCGCAAGACCAAAACTGCTCTGTCTGCCACATTAAAGATGAAACATTTTATAGTATAGTATTGTTTTTTTTTATAAGAATAATCTCTTATTTTAAGAGAACAATCTGGCTTTTGTTCACTCTTATATGTATACAGGCTGACATTTTAACCACCATTGTTTTCCATTAATTGTGTTTATGTAAAGTTGTTCAGTAACATGGACAGAACTCGCTCAAAAGATTTGGCTGGTAGACAAAAAGTCACCGTGTTTGTTTGTTCTGCTTTATTTCATAAAATTAGTAAAAGACGTAGAGATCAATTCATTTGCGTCTACTTTAGATTACTTGTACATAACAGAGATATTATTGTTATTATTGTGTATAGTAGTAATGGAGATGCCTCACATATTAAAATTGTATTTGAATTATAAAATATACTCATTGGTACATTCGTGTGACGATTTCTTCGATTCGACTGTTTCAGTAGCATTCTATAGTATGGCAATTTTTAGTTCAAAAAGTCTAAAATTCATATATTGGGGCCGGTTACGGCCACCTTAGATTTGATTCAAGAAATCGATAACGCTTTTAGTATATCATGCCATACTGTCGATTCTGCTGAACAATGTGATAAAATATTACCGTCGAACAGTCTTAAAATATTAAACATAAATATAAGAAGCTTACAAAAAAACTTCAATGCCTTCCTTATAGTGCTCGCTAGACTAAATATCAAATTTGACGCAATAGTTTTAACGGAATGCTGGATTGACGATGTTTCTATTATACCCCAGATCCCCGGGTACATATCATTTCGTTCCAGCAAATTTATCAACAAGTGTGGCGGCGTTGTAGTCTATATAAAAGGTAGTTTGTCACCAACTTTCTCAGAAATGCCATTAGACGAAGCAAACTGTGTTCTTGCTGATATCCCAGGTGTATTCTCTTTGCTTGCAATATACAGGTCACCTTCTTTCACTGAAGTTTCTCCATTTCTCCAATCCTTAGAATCCTTAGTAGGGAAAGTTAAACAAAAATCACGCCTTATCATAGCCGGAGATATGAACATTAATATCTGCGAACAAAGCATCACTGACAAAGATAAAGATAAGTTCCTTGAATACACCTCTCTCATGGCTCAGTTAGGTTACATCCCAACAATCACCGTTCCTACGAGGATCAATAATTGCCTGGATCATATTTACATACCAAATCGCACATCTGCCACATCAATAGTTTGTCACACTGGCCTTACTGATCACCACATAGGAATGGCATCTGTTACATTTGAATCGTCAAGTAGGAAAACACCCAAAAATCGTTTCCGTACCAAGGTTGACTACAAAGGACTACTTGAAGATATTGAGCGCGTTGATTGGACGGAAATTTTGGCAAGTAAATGCCCCTCGCTGGCAGCTGAAATACTTGAACGTTTAGTTAAAGAAGTCATCTCAAATAATTCAAAATTAGTCAAAATTACTCACAAGCAGTTTAATATTCAGCCGTGGATGACTCCCGGTCTTATGAGATGCGCGGCCCACAAAGATAAACTTCACTCTCAAGTTAGAAAAGATCCAAATAATCCGGTTTTGCGACATACATTCATAAGATATAGGAATTTTTACCATAATCTGCTCAGAAAAATCAAATCGGAATATGACTCGAAACTACTAAATGACAATATAAAAAACCCTAAAAAGCTCTGGCAACATATTGGTACCGTTACCCATTCATGTAAGCGACTAACAATGCCATGCGAACTCACGAAAATCAAGGATACGCCTGTTGCATCCTTGGACCATTGTAATGACTATTTCTCAACGGTAGGAGAGACTTTGGCTAAAAAAAACGCTAAATGAAAGAAAAGAGTCTGAAAAAGACTTAGCGTCTCGAATTAACCTAGCTAACAGCCCAGTCGAGTCGTTTTTCCTTGCCCCTACAGACGCCGACGAAGTATTGTCTCGCATTCAAAACCTTAAAAACGACAGCGCGCCAGGTCTTGATGGCATCACAAATAGGATAATTAAGCTTATTGGAAAAGAAATAGCTGCACCCCTGGCACATATATTTAATCTCAGCTTTCTGACGGGTAAATTTCCAGATATATGGAAAACGGCTGCCGTTTCTCCGATTCACAAGAATGGGACTAGAGATGATCCGGCAAATTACCGGCCCATATCTCTCCTTAGCTCACTGTCAAAGCTTTTAGAAGGTTTAGTAAACGCAAGATTAATATCTTTTCTAGAAAAACATAAACTGTTGTCAGAGTCACAATTTGGTTTTAGGAGAGGTAAATCTACAGAGGATGCAGTCTCCTCAATCGTTGAGACTGTGGCTGCTCACCTTGATGAAGGACGGGCATGTGTCGGCTTTTTTCTCGACCAAGCAAGGGCGTTCGACACAGTGTCTATCCCAATACTTCTCAGGAGGCTTGAGAGTATGGGAGTGAGAGGTACAGCTTTAGACTGGTTCTCTAGTTATCTAAGCGAAAGATATCAGTGTACTAAGGTCGATTTGGACATAAGCGGGCGTAAGCCGGTTCGTTTTGGGGTGCCCCAAGGGAGCATACTAGGGCCCACCCTGTTCCTGGCTTATATAAATGACCTGCCGTCTCTTGCATCGTCTCAGAGCTCCATAGTCTGCTACGCTGATGACACAGCAATTATATTCTCTGGTGAAAACTGGGAGAAGTGCTTCCGCGAAGTAAAACAGGGCGTATCCCTGGTATCGGAGTGGCTCAGTTCGAATCTTTTAACCCTGAATGTTAAAAAGACTAAATTCATGTGCTTCTATAAAACTAAAGCCTCAGCCCCAAAACAAACTCCTATAATCAGACTACACAAATGCACAAGTGGACATCGGCCCTGCTCTGACGCAAACTGTGAGGTGGTTGAGAGGTCGCACACTTTTCGATACCTGGGAGTAATCCTTGATGAGAGGCTTACTTTCTCAGATCATATTGATGGCACTTGCGCGAGAGTACGAAAGCTCATCTACACCATGAAACTCTTAAGAGAAGCTGCCAATTACCCATTGCTAAAAAGTATATATCTAGCACTTTGCCAGTCAATAATAACTTATTGTATTGCAGTATGGGGTAGTGCAGCATCGACCTACTTGATTAGGCTAGAACGCGCTCAAAGAGCGGTGTTAAAGATTATGCTGCGTAAATCTTTCCGACATCCTACAACTCTCTTATATGAAGAGGCTGAGGTTCTTAGTGTTCGCAAACTGTATATACTAAAGGTTGTATTAGATAAGCATAAACAAGTTTTAAAATTGCCTAACTACAAAGATATGTTGAAAAAGCGAATATTTATGGTCAAATCATCATTTGTTGCCAGCACCTCATTTGCCCATCGGTTTAACCCATTTATTTCAAACTTTATTTACAATAACCTAGCATACAAGTGTGATATCAGAGAGGCAAGCCCAGGAAAATGTAAGCACATAGTTAGATCCCTTCTGCTTTCGTGGGATTACTTCGAAACAGAGCAATTTTTAAAAATTGTGAGGTAACTATTAATTTAAAAACATTTATATTAAGTAAGCACCTATATTTATTGAGTGTACCAGTTATGTGAAGCATCTCACGTGTTCCTAATTAGTTATATAAAGGAATTGGCTATTAGTTTAAGTGTAAGTCTGTGTAAGTCATTATTATTTGCAATTCTTCTAAACCTAATTGTCGGCACATTTTAACCAAAATTGGAATCTCAAACTGGCCACCACAGGACAGGCATGTTGCCTAGTGTGGGGCCAACAGTGTAACTTTTGTGTACATTAAGGAGTCAAATAAATTTTATTTCATTTTTATTTCATTATTTCAGATATAAACAATATAATTTTTATGTTCGAACACGAGCCGAATCGGTCAAGGGGTTGCCGAGATATGGGGTACGCAAGTTCACAATTTGGGGTTCACAAGTTGATTCGTCTAATTTTTTTATTTTAATTTAATTTAATTTACTTCTATTAAAAAATCTTCATCATAATAATACAAATTACAACATCAGTTTTTCGCGATTTTATAACTGATTTCATGAGTTATTTAAATTAATGAGTTTAAAAGAGATTTAAACCCATTTTCACTTGATACCTACACCGTTTTCTACTTACGTACTTGATCATCGCCTTACCTTTAATATGTAGATTATATGCCCGGGATGCCTCATATTAAAATATGCCCCTAACTTGGCCCCTAGCTTAGCCCTATAAATAGCAAGTACGGCAATTCAATTGAAAATTCATTATGTTTTAGTGTATATCGAATTTCCGTATGCTAAAACTTTGGCCAGATCAACAGAGCTCGTTACGCTATTATGATGCCAACTGAATTCTGGTATCGGGTTACGCGTGATTACTTTGTGGAGTATGAATAATTTCTATGTACCGTATATATACGGTTTCAGATAGAAATAAATTGAATTTTAAATGTAGCGCTGTAAACAAAGTAGGTCTTTTTAAGCGAGAGGTCACTAGAGCTACAGGTTTTTGAAGCAACGGATCACAGGACTGGTTATGAAAAATTTGTACAGGCACAATTAATTTATTGGATTATTTATTATAGAAATTTTCAACAAGATTTTTTAAACTGTTTAAAATATGGAAATTTTTCATCTTACCAATAGTTACTTATGCTTTAGACCAACAATCATTGAGAGTAAATGTCATTTTATCAATAATGCTGGAACCCCGAAAAGGCGTACCATACAATGTTGATCGATAGTGACATACCTTACTAGTGATGTAAACATCCCTCCTGTCTGCGTCGTTGTCTCTCACATAGTCTCGTACGCCAAGGCCGACCTCGTCTTCGACGCGATACAGGCTGGCAGTGTCGATGTGCGTGTACCCAGCCTCTAGAGCCCATTGTACGGCCCGGGCCAGCGAATGGTTCACTGGCAACACCCTTGTACCCTGCCGACATGTCAATGTATCACAAATTTTGACGTACGCCGCTCTTGTATCTTTCGCGTTGAGGTATTTAGGTTTGCTTGCAGAATTCCATGGATCCTCAATGTGCCAGTCTTATTACCATTATAACACAGGTAATTAAAGACTTACAGAGAACAGTTTTAATCGTAACTGTGACATTTTAACCTTCCTCCCGCAATACTAATGACTATTAGGTGTTTCGGTGGTTAGATGAACAGGTAGCTATCTGAACTCATAAAAAAGTATTTCATTTATCAGTTATTAGTTTAGTTTAAATTAGTTTTTTTTGTCTGTTTTAAAGTTATTCTTATATAAATAAGTATAATAATAAGTATCTGTGCCAATAAAATAATAGACAAATAAGGGTTGAGTTCTACTACGTTCAACATTATTTAAATTGCAAAAAGTAGATTGTTGTATACCTACAATCATAGGCCTAGATATTTTTTTACTGCATAAGGTTCAAATTATCTCGGATTATACATTCGTTTTATCCATGGTTCTTGGTTCTATCCATCTATCACATCGTATATTTAATTATTTTTCATGTTTTTGTTTCATTATTTTACCTAAGCCTATCTTTATTTCTTATTTATATCCGTTTAATCTTAATCAATCACAGGTAGGTCCTTTGATTACATTAAAGAAACTTCTGGCGACAAATCTATTCGTATGTTTTTCATCTTCGATGAGTGGCGGATGGCACCTGAAGACGCCATCACAGTCCGCAAATAATTATCACTACAGCCGACTATGACTGTCTACTTTAAATATTTTACATTTGTCCATAAGCACGAGCATTTTAACACTGAACTATAGGTACCCATTTCATATTATACGAGTAAACTACACTAGAATCAGTTTAAAGCAAACCCAAACTGAACCCCTTGACTTCCCGCCAAAATATGTGTGCCCAATGTCAATCAATGCACAATCAAGAGAGCCGTCATGGGCATCCTATCGTGTAATGTGTATGTATACAATTTTACATACAGTTGTCAAACAAGTTATCGCAGCAAAATAAAGTCAACAAATGCCTCATCCATCTCATCTCCCGCCCTAATCTTAGAGCCATCAAGCTGTTGACGACACCCGTAATGTAATCTTCTACCAATCTTTTACGTCGTGCCAATTTCATGAGAAAACTGTCGGTTTATGGACAGAATATTAAATAACGCCCCGGATAACGTTTCCATTATTATAATGGATATTAAAACGTCATGCAATTTCGTGACGTGATGAATTTCTTCATTATCATTAAAATTACAACGTTGCTTCAGCGATTATGGAGATTATGAACAAAACAACGTTGTTAAACTAAATTATTAATTTGATACAAATGAAAATAAATGGTTAAAACGGATTACGCGAATGCGCGAACTAGTTACTGAAAACTCAAATATACAATATGTAATTTTTTATTTATTCAAAGCGGATTTGTGGCTTTAATTTTACTCGTTAAATTTTATTTTCGATGTTTTATATACCATCAGTTATCTATATTTGATAGTACTAAACCTTAATCAAGAACTTCCTTCTTCCTTAACTTATCTAGTATCGTTTATCAAGTCAAAATGAATCAGCACATAAGTAAATAATAAGTATAATTGAACTTTTACTTCAAAACAAAAAAGTACCTAAATATGCATACCTAAGTACTTAGGTATCTGAATAGTAAATCAATACTAATGAGATTTACTTACGTCAGCTAAATGTCCCAAACTGGTTCCGAGGGCAACGGCCGGGATTCGGTTTCCATCATTCAGGGAAAACAGTTTCCTGTCTCTATCGGCTATTGACGGCTGGCCCTGTTACAAAGCAGATAAATCGATAATTCAGTAAAAAGTAACTAAATTGAAGTTGCAAGGACCATTTACTTCTCCTGTAAAAATCTCTATGATGCAGAGATTTCTCCCGGAGAAGTAAATGATCCATCCAACAATATTAAATACATGTTAAAAATAAAATTACTTGTCAATTCCATAGCAACATATAAAATTAAGTATGTGTAAGTATATTTATGTATCTAAAGAATGTTTAAAATATTCAAAAACTTATGTTATCTACCGTGGCGTTGTCAAGGAATTTAATTTTTTAACTGACTTGGGCTTACCAATGTAGTCAGCGAAGACAAGAGATAAAGACACATGGAAGGAAATGGGAGAGATCTTTACCCAGCAGTGGAACGATAAAGGTTCGTTAAAAAAAACTGACTTGGATTTTCATGTGCATTGTGATTGTCAAAAATATTTACAATGAAAGAAACTGCATTGCTTCTTTTGCGAGACTATGGCATTCAAACAAGTATTGTTTTCGGAAGAATAGAGATAAATTTACGCCTTGGGGGCCTCAACGACCATGGCATGTAAATAAGAGCTCACTATATTTATCCAAGTTATCCTTGTCAGATAAATTGTTTATCACAAACCGTTCGTCAAAGGTAGGTTCAACAAATTACAAACGATTTTGCATGTGGGTAGATAAAGCGGTGAATCGTTGTGAAGGCCAATTTAAACTTTTGTTTCGTATTGGACTAGAAACATTACCTAAGTAAGTACGTGTTAGTTATACCCATAAAATGACCATTACACCCGCCCCAAGTTTTGAAATACATTTTTTATATGGATGTATAGATTTACTCCTCGAACTTAAACTCAGGAACATCAATATATACCGAGCACGGAGTCCTGTTGTTTGACCAAAAGTCATTTGGCAAAATTACACTTGACAAACAACGTTTGGCAAAGAAATGGTTTCGCTGATTGATCATTTTACAAACAAGTCACTTTTCCAAATGATCGACAGTTAAATTTACAAATAATTATTTCACAAATGAACATTTAGCAACTGAGTTATCAGACAAAACGGCTATTGGTCTAAAAAAAAACGTTTGATAAAATGTATTATTTTACAAGTGTTTCGTTTATTAATAAATCTATTAATAGGTATGGTTTGGGTCAAGACACGAGCGAGCAACTCAAGCTTAGGGCAAAAGTAACAAAGACACAAAAACCACTTTGCCATGGAGTGTAGGTTAGGTTCGTTAGGTTTCCTGTGAACAAGACACGAGCGAGCGACTCAAGCTTAGGTCGAAAGTAACACAGACATAAAACCACTTTGCCATGGAGTATAGGTTAGGTTCGTTAGGTTGCCTGTGATCAAGACACGAGCGAGCGAGCGACTCAAGCTTAGGGCGAGAGTAACACAGACACAAAAACCACTTTGTCTTGGAGTGTAGCTTAGGTTTGTTAGGTTTTCTGTGACCAAGACACGAGCGAGCGAGCGACTCAAGCTTAGGGTGAAAGTAAAACGGACACAAAAATATGTTAGGGCTAGGCATCATTCGGACATATGATTATTATGGTAAAAAATATTATGAGATATTAAATTTATGAGACAAAATAGAGAACCACTAAATCGTGATGTTTGAAAAATGAAGTACTTTTTATGAAATAACATTTTGTTAAATGACATTTGGACAAATACTTAATTTGCGAAACATATTATTTGGTGAAATGATAAAAAGTCAATTGCATTTTAATATTTAACACATTTAACAAGTGTAGTGTTTTCTAATGGATCATTTGCTAAGTGAGTTTTTGTAAGATGATACTTTTGTCAAATGTATCGTTTGCAAAATGAACATTTGGTGAAACGTTGTTTGTCGAATGACCATTTGTCAATAATTTTTGGTCAAACATTAGTAATCCACCGAGCACCTATAGACTTTGGAATAATAAGTAAAATGTTTCTATTTGCATTCAAAGGGTTAAAACCCCAAAAAAAACTAAAATATCTTCTAAGATCCTTTACATCCATTGTTAACTTACAATATCGGTAAGTAATATCAGAGGTTACACGGCAAAAAATACAAAGCATGAGTAAATTTGAAGGAAAAGGGGACGGATGCCTCGAATAGCTTACCCTTGAGTTCCATGCTCAGGTAAAGAGGCCGTTAGCGCAAAGGGTCGCCTCTTCAGAAGGCAATGATTGTAATATAATTATAATTTATTATATTTGTATTGTTTAAAGAAATTACCCTCCCACTACATACACTTCCCATGTATCAGTGAATAAAGAATTAAAAAATATCCTTTATTATATGAAAAATAAAATGACCTAGAAACCACAATATCACCCATCGCAGGGGAAAAATTATGAGTGTATTTTTGACCTTTTACATAGCGTAGATATGTCAAAGAAAACTTTCATGGAGAACACGTTCTGATTCATGGTGCTTTTTTATCAATGGTAAAATTTTTAAAAAAACATAGACAAATTTTCGAAGTTTTCTGCGTAAATCAATATTGTTTTTCAAACGACGTGAGTGAGACGTGAGTTGGAAAACTACCCGTTTTGTGTTTTGGCAAGTACTTCAATGAAAAATAGCACTCTAGCGTTTTTCGCATATGCTCCGCATCTAGTTTATACTGTATCAATTAAATGCTTGCTTTACTTGCTAATTTATCTTCTTCTTCTTCTTCTTCTTATGACTCCATAATAATAGGGTAGTATCCAGGATCAAAAATAAATTATTTTGTACCGTTATGAAAATAAAACATCACAAAAAAATGTCTGGTCTGTTCTAATGCGGCGTTGTGCACTTTTTTGGGAATGGGTAATAAATCTTAAACTCGCGTCAGGACACGTGACCTGATCGAAAATTCGTAAGACGGCGCAGGGCGCTTGCGCAAATGTTCGTGTGTGTTTATGTTACAGCGTGCTACGCGCATCCATGGATGGTGACAGCTGATGGCTCGACCGTCTGTGTAGTGGCCATACTGCTGTGTATTTGAAAATGATTTTGTTGAAAATGAATTTGGTCATGCTTGTGACATTTGTGACAGACTGTGGTTCAGAAAAGATTTGAAATATTTTATACTGATAATTATAATTAAAGCAATTCGTGCAAAATTATTCCCTAACCATTCAAAAATATCAAAAATGCACAACGTTAATATTCAAGTTTTCACTTCTGCCGGCACTCCCAGAGTGCAACCCGTCGTTTTTTTTTATAAAACATGTAGAAGTTTAAACTTACTTTGGGTAATCTTTGTGATATTAAATGGCAGAGTAGGCAAGAGTAGGCGTTAAGTTACACGACAATCACCAGAAGTAATACATTTATTGAGTGGATCATTAAGGGGTATTTTTGTTTACAGCTCGAGGGTTCAGCTTATTTATAGGGCAATCAGAGCGTGTAACGATTGGGCGGATATCCGCCCACGGGCTCCTACTTTTAATAAAAATCTGCCAGCAGCTCCGTTCTGATACAATTTCGTATTGATAATATAATCAATATATGAACAAAAGTAAGTTGATATTAGTACGCATATCAATGACGCGGAAATTATTTGATTATCTTATTACACAAATTCAATTTACTGCAAACTGCAAGATAATATAATATAACATAGATTGAGTTGCTGCTGATTTGTTTTGCATCATTGTGATATTGATATTTATTTATTTATATGTATGTAAAGAAACTTTATTTATTTATTTTGTATCATCATGCTATGTAAATATGTGCAATTGTATGTATATGAATATATATATGTACATATATATGTGTATTTAGCTATATATTATGTATTTATTCGTATATTAATTATTTAATGTAGGTTATTGTATTTATTACTATTTAAATTTAGTATATACAAATCGAACTGCGCCACCTGTTATCTTATTATATATTTCGCATTTCTTCACTTTTTGGTTGCCTGTAAGAGATTGCTTCGGCGATAAGGCCGCCTCTTGTACCTCATTACATGTTGTTATTTCAAAGTGTTAAAAAATTGTAAATGTCTTTTGGTGCAATAAAGATTTTTGTATTGTATTGTATTGTATTGTATTGTATTGAGCTTGACCTAAAGTAAGTTTAAACTTTTATTTTGGGATGTAAGGTCATTCTGAAAAAGATCATTTTCTATCTTGAGCTGACCAGGGATGAAACCCGGGACCTCCGGTGTGACAGCGTCGCATGATGTCCACTAGGCCACTGAGGTCGTCCAATATGGGTACCTACATAGTGTTCAATAAATATATATGTTTCCACTCGAAATCAATATCGTATTTTCGTATAAATACTTACATCTACCTAATTAAAAACACGCAATCCAAGTCAAGACAGTATATTGTTTTTTACCTATCAGGAGTAGATATGTTTAAGCCTGTAAGCATGACCTTCAATACAACGAATAGAAATTTTGCTGACATAAAAAGCAAAACAAATGCCAATACTATTTAAAAAAAAAAAACAAAATAAAGTTGTAAAATTACATGTACAGGATATTTCAATCTCAGTGAAATATCAAACAAACCGTTCTACAAAACACATAATAAGAGGCAAAATAATTCTCGGAACTGTCTTTTAGGCTAAGAAAAACATTTAGAATTGAAATAAAAAAAAATTATTTTACAGCTAATTTAAAAACATACAACACAACTAACATTTAAAAGTAAGTTCTCTTTATCTCGCTCTGCTTTTATAAACATCGATGCCTTCCTTCCTCATTTTGTTTTTGCGTACTAATAATATCTACCTTCTTACATCTCATGCATTCAAAAATGCGAATCATTTTAACAGGCGATGCGGCTAGCAACCCATCACTGCATTGATTGCTTTTCCATCTTCTCGCCCACCATGACGCTAAAAGTGGCTTTTGAGTCTGTCAGTCCGTCTGCCGTCCGTCGATCTGTCCGTTCGTCCGTCTGTGGCATTGTAACTCTCGAACGGTTAGACCTATTTCGTTTTTTTTTTACGTAAAAGCGTTACGTTTATCTTGCGGTGGTTCTTAACTAAGTTTGATGAAAATCGGTTCAGCTGTAAGTTATTGGTCGGTGAACTGAACGTCTGAAAGTCGGTGGATTTTGAATTTGCCTGGCAACTGAACTTGTTGCCTATATTTGTCTTCACGGTTGTAATTTTATATTTCGAATATGTAAACCCTAATTGTTATCAGCATTAGGTACGAATATACTTTGAGGATGTTCACTGTTGTCATTTTAATACAGTTACAAGTAGCGGCACGTAAGTTTAGCGCTGAGTGAAGTGTAGATTGGATACTGCGCACGGGTACAGTATAAATTTTTGATGTCTGCGCAATAACTGTCAGCGCTTGAGTTTCGTGCCGCTACCTGTACACATTTCTAGTACATATCTACGTTAGCAGCTATAAGTAAAAGTACTTAATTAATCTTACCCAAGCGTAGTGGACCGTTAGAAACAACAGGCCAAGCACGGCCGAGGGGCGTCTACCTCCCATCACGCGTTGGTAACTAATAGCACGAAAACACAGCACGGATCACGAGAAACTTAATGCCGAACAGATAATGAATATAAATCATATGGAATTCGAGGTTTCCAGTTACAGATCGCTACGCCAAATGCCACGGCCAAGACAATAATGCTCAGATGAACGCAATGATAATGATTTATTTGTCATACTCGTAAATACTAAATAGAAATCGACGACGCTAGATGTGTCATCATCGTCATCATCATCATCATGATCAGGTCTTTTAGTCTCCAATGCAGGAAAACGACATTCCCGGTTAGCAAACGGGAATTACACAGCTGAGTATGCCCTCAGATGTACTTTTTCGAAGACCGGGCTGCGCTTTTCCGCTTTTTCTCCTCCAAATATATGGGTAATTCGCAAATCATTGGTCACCCAAAGATATTAAAGACCTTGCGAAATGAAGAAGAAATAGCTGAAACATTTTAAATGAAATTACTATAGCCGCTTTCCAGTTTGGGAATGCAGTTGTAGCACGAGATGTTCGTGCAATAACAGGACCACACATCAGCGTGTAGGGTTTTTACTTCTCTTTCAGAAGTAAAAACCTTACACGCTGGGTTACACCAATTGGGTTATTACAGTCAATTATTATTAATGAAGCACGAACTTTATTGTTTCGTCTAATGTTTCGAATAGAACTTAAATCCTTCGTGGTTGCAGACAGTTGACTGTGTTCAAAGCGCGATAGTTTAAAAAACTAATATTACAGTCAATGTGACGAAGACCTTTTAATCAAAATTTGACGCCATTTTGTTATAAGTTATTAGTCATAAAAGTCTAATTAGCAATAAACATACTAATAGTACCTTTCAATTACAAGCTTAGCAAGCATACCAAAAACCTGAACGTATTTTAACCGCATTTTATAGAGCGACTATGGTTCGAATTCTATGGCAGCAACCACGAAAGACAAGTGAACCGACTAACAAAGAAAGAGTAGAATACATAAAAAACAATGACATATAATCTGGATTTAAAAAGTTTTCTGGGACGACAATAAGCACAAAAAGCGCTGTTATATATTCTGTGCTCAAACTCGGATTGCCAAAGTTTCATTGTTTTGCAACCAGAAAAAATATGTTACCTCCAAACACTGGGATCGACGTGCAAATAAAAAGGAAAATTGAATACATGTGATTTACCGTAAATAATTTCGGTAGAGTAAACCCTATATATAAAAGGTAATGACACCGCGTACAGATATGTAATGGCCCTTTTAAAATGTCTCCCTTTGTGTGGGGAGATAAACTGCGACATCTCGTGGGATTTGTTGGAGCCAGCCCCGGCCTCCGCACGTAAGCTGGGAGTACGAAAGCCGGTGCACGTCCCACTACTGGCCTCGTATCTTCTTGAGATTGGCTTTGTTTACTGATTGACAAACATTTTAGGAGCATATCCTGATGTACTATTTATATGTTATTAACATATGGTACATCAAGATATGCGAGTGAAAAAGTTTTTTTAAAGAATTTCATTTTTTGTGTAAGCTTTTATTGTGAGACCAAAGTACTTACTTAGACAAATTAAACTCGACGGAGTTGCTTCATTTTATTACTGAGTTCCATCGACCAAGTTCCATCTCCGTATTCAGACCCTAAGCATCGTATGCCATAAAGATCTCGTCAAGACAAATCAGTCCTACTCAATGAGGTTCCATTGTTTTATAACTGAGTTCCGCCGAATATCTCCCGACTCCATCATCAGAACAGCTCATTAAATATATTGTCATCCTACTTACACAAGTATACAAAATTTCAGCTAAATCAGTTGAGGATAACTGGTTGAAAATTGAGTTGCAAGATTTAACTTAAACATTCATACATACAAGATACATTGCAATTTAAATAATGATTTTAAACATTTTTATTTTATTTAATTAAAACAATCTAATTATTTATTACAATTTCAATTAATAAAAAATAATAAATATTTAAAAAAAAAATCAAAAAAGTAAATCTATACTATCTACTTAAATTACACTATATAAATTAAATACTTTCTAATCCATAACTAAGTATATAATAAACAGGAGCATTTACAAAATTTGAATTGAAACTTACGACTACACTGCCTACGCACCACGTTGAGGCAAACGTATTAGGCAGCGTTTCCTATTTTCATAGCACTAAGTATGTACTTAAACGCTTGCTTGTCCCGCTAGTCTTACGTGTAGGTATATCCTCTCCAAAGGCGAGTTCAATAAAAACCCGGACCATACCAAATTTGTCCATGATGCAGAGGGTCCTCGTAAAACCCCTATTTCTGACTCCAGATTTCCCATTGAAACCTTTGCTTGTATCTCAATCAATAAAATGCCGCTACTCAATTTAATCAAACTGTTTCTTTTTTAGTACGCTTTTTTCAATATTTTATAATTTTCTATTTCCTTTTCACAGTACTTAGTTACATGTAGTATAAAGTAGATCTTTCTGTATATCTTCACGTAATATTCTTATAGGTATTTCCAATCCCTGTAATACGAATCTTTACGTCCCTTGATTCTTTATAACAAAGGGGATTGTCAAAAAGATATTTTGTTCATTTAAGAAGATAGTATAGATAGAAGTTTCACAAACGGCACATCGCTCAGTGACAAACAGTTGCCTTTGTTATTGTTTGCTTACTACAGGAACTCTTAATGTTTCGGTATTTCGATAATTCCGTCTGTGCTTCCGGGGTCTAGCTGAGACAGTACTGTTAGTAGGTACTGGAAAGCTGCAATAGGGCTTGGAGGAGTTACACTGCTGTTATATTAAGTACGTACGCAGAAAAAAAAATTAAAACTTTTTAATTATGCTTTTTGTAATTAACAAGTTAAAGTAAGATACATAATCATCATTTCAGCCGCATAACGTCCACTGCTGAATAAGGATTTTCAAAATTACCGATCCAGAATGGCTTGCATGAGGTAATTTTAGGTGTTTGAGGTTCTTGAATGGCGACCACGTACTGGTAAGCGAAGCGTAGGACACCCACCCACAAGGTGGTCCGACGACCTGACCAAGGTCGCTGGAAGGCGCTGGATGAAGCTACATAATGCGTAAAACTAAAAACTTAAATGCATAACAGTTTGCATTCACAGGAATTGTTCCATGTTTACAGGGAGATGTTTTTCTTCCGGCTTAAACAAGCGTAAACATCTTGCGCTGCAAAAAGCTTTACAAAGCTTGAAAATCCCTGCCAGCAGAAAATTTCTTCAACACCTCCTTAATACTTAAAAATATGCATTCCATTGAAAAACATTTTATAGGATTTATTCTTTAGTATTTTATAAGGTTCGAGCTCCTATCCGAAAAAACATGTACCATCTAAAGTTTTTACGGACATATCATTGCTCTCGTATTTTCGGATTTATTCCTTATACTTTCGTGAATACCTGATAAGTATAAAGACATAAAATCTCACAACGAAGTGGTTTACCATTCATGGTACCATGGATGACTGTATTTGCTATAAATTCTGCTATTTTGTGCCCATATATTGCAAGCGCCGGAAATGCCGGAATAAACTATAGAAGACCAAAACGCAATCTTCAGAAAACCGTAAATTCTACAGCAGAACAACTCATGCGCTGTTTTATGTACGAAGAATATTTACAAAATATTTTAATAAGTAGATTATACATACATAAATACATACTATCACGTCTTTATCCCTAATGGGACAGACAGAGCATTTTGGGTCTTGCGGTTATAGATTATATTTACATATAAATAAATAATTACGTTCTTATACGTAACATTTGGGTAAACCCATATCTGTGGTGTAGACCTAGGCACCGCATCGGTATCTAAAATACATTTTTCAAAACTAAAAACCGATTCTCCCTCAAATCACACAATCAGTTTTGATAAAATTACTATGGGACCATCTACCCTTTATTTATTTATTATACCCTTTCAAACAAAATAAAATCAAATCGGTTAATTAACTACACCTTAGATAATATGTTAGGTAAAAAACAAGAATAGTAAAACAAAGCGTTGAACTACAGGTGTTCACGTTCTGTAAGTATATTTATTTAATAAATAAATCTTTGAAATAAATTCGTGATTCTATGTAGATTTACATTCTGATAGTAGAGGTAGGTACCTACATTATTCTTGCACGTAACAGGCGAATAATAAATTATTACACGTGGACCCTTCGCGTGGTTAAGCTCCAAGGCATTGAACGTTAATGTATTGGATATAGGAAGGGTGTTATTCTGTTTTACACGACTGAACTAGTTCCTCCTGACCCTTCGCGCCGCATGCCCGAAACTAGAGCTTAATATATCGATATATTATCGCACCGTTATTAACATGCTGGCGCCAAATAAATTGATTCAAAATTTATTTGTACTATTGTAATTTTGAATACATGTCACGAATATGCAAATTGATCACACCTGCTTGGATTGAATTATTTGAAAAGAAACGGAGATATTATTTAAAATGTTGTCTTGTCAAAGCCCCAGATAACCCTTCAAACTGTTTTATGAACCACAAGAAGGCTGACATTCTTTAGCGCTAACGACATAAGTCGTGATTTTTAGGCCTCCGTACGCAAAGGGTAAAAACGGCATCCCCCATGAAAGAGTCTGACTCGTACTTGGCCGGTTATTCGTCTTATATTATAGGCATAATAATCTGTCAGGTCAAAATTTCTTCGCAATGAAAGTAATTTCTAGGGATCCGTACAAAAAATGAAAAACTTAGGATCACTCTGTCTATCCGTCCGTCAGTCACAGCAAATTTGCGCTGAATCTACTGGACCAAATCAGGTAAATTTGGTAGAAGATGCAAAGTAAATAAATACTTTTTTTTAGATAAAGTTTATTTCCAGAGGACAAATTAGGACATTAAATAAAGTTTTAGACATAGAAAAATATGGTTTTATTATGCATTTTATTTTGATATTTAGTTCTTGTCTGTTTGGTATCGTTATATAATTCACCATTCTGCCATGTTTTGTTTTTATAACGTAACTGTGCTCCATTTGGTACGTTGCATTGAACTGATATGCTGAAACTTATAACACCTTTGGGATCCAGCTAAATTGGACGCGATACATGCTAAATGTAGTTTTGTTTAATTCTTGGCTCAGAGATGTCGTGATTTAAATAGGTAAATACCTAAGTAATATAAATTAGCAGTTTTAACTCAGTAAAGTAATTAGTACAAGCTGCCTGATACATCTTAAGTATTTATGTAGATACTTATCTTATATACCATAAAATAGTACATAACCAAAAATCTTGTAAACAGGCAATCTTTTACCACATTTCTTCTTGTGAGTTTTTACACCTAATGAGGTACACTTAGTGTACATACATGTTTGTCACATTTTTTTGACTGGTGTATGTGTTGTAGAAACTGATATTATCATTAAGTATAAAATTTATGAATTCACCAAATCATTTATTTTCATAGTACAGTATAGATTAGATAGAGCTTAGTATCATAAGACCCAAAACTCACATAAGTGATAGCGGATGTAAAGGTAAATAAATAATTGGCCAAGTGCGTGTCGGGCCACGCGCAGTGTAGGGTTCCTAGTTGTGATAGCCGAGTTTAAGTTCACGCCTTTTAAAATGTCTAAAAACTACTTTACTATTGAATTTGTATGAAATTCCTTTTCCGAGTACATTTTATGTCTGTCTCCTGTAACTTTTTAATTTGTAAACCCTACTTTGGTCTGATAGTTTTCCTTTAAACTTCGTTACCATTGCTGTGAATTTTTTCACGAGTCCATATAGTATGTAGTCCTATGGCTTTAAGTCCGCCTATTACATTTGTAATAAAGTTAAATAAAATAAATAAATATAGGTATACTAACCGTTTAGCAGATAGAGGGGGGGGGACACTTCTCTAACAAAAATTTGCAGTTAAAAACCAAATATTTCAGAAAAAAGAACATGATTAATATACATTAGTACCTGGGCGACCGAGCTTTGCTCGGTTACATCTCAAACATTTACTAATTTTTTTTAAACTTGTCTAAAAACAATGCAAATTAAAAAATTATATATAAACTTAAACATAAAAAAAAACAAAAGTAAGTCACCGAGTGGGATTCAAACCCGTAACACTCTTTCTAGCGGTCGGTATCCTTAACCGCTGAGCTAAAAACAAGGCGGTTGGCGCGATGAAATTAGCGACCATATTTTGCGTGGAAAGAAAAACGCATGAAAACTCGAAAACACGCGTTTTGCCAAACATAAAACTAATCTAGATCGATTGTTTACCCCCGAAAACCCCCATATACAAATTTTCAGCGAAATCGTTAGAGCCGTTTTCGAGATCACAGAAATTTATAAATAAATATATATATATATATATATATATATATATAATATGTATATATATATATATGTAAGAAATCACAGAAATTTATAAATAAATATATATATATATATATAGATATACCCGAGGGCACTTTGCAGATCCATCGTGCCGTACGACTAGTATTTGTTGGTTCTGTTTACGTAGTTGGCTCCGGGTGCCTTTTCTAGATCCAATGCTAGTCAGCCATGCGCGTGTTGTTCCGACTGGAGCCAAAAGTGTCAACTAGAGTAATAATAATAATTACGAGATTTTTATACAAATCCACCTTTTTGGCATTCAACACTGTTACATCCGATTCAAATCAACCAATCAGAGAGCACCGTTGACCTCATTGGCTACAATCTGCTAGTAATAATATTTTTACAAGCTTCTGTTCAACTTGCAATGTTTATGCAATCAATGTAGTGTTGCCAAACAATAGATATCATTTTTCAATTGAAAAATGCCAAACTATCGACAGTGGTTTATCGGTATGGATATCTGTTTTAGAGCGTACTATTGATAACCAACAATACCATAATTGGTATTTATAGTATCGATCCGACGAAAATCAAACTATCATGAGTATCGATAGTATGCGTTTCATAAAATATCGACACTATCGATATTTTTTGTAATATCGATAGTATCGATAGTTTATGTATTATTAAAACCAATACTATCGATAGTTTGTTCGTCATCAGAATCGATACTATCGATACTATCAGCAGTATCGATAAACAATCAAAAGTATCTCAAGACTCACTGTCGGTTTTATTAAAAATACCGATAGTGAGTCAATTGACTGTCAATAGTGGACTATCGAGCGGCAACACTTATCCAATGCTTATGGAGTAAATGAGCCGTTCTGATGATGGAACCGGAACGAATTCAACAACCCTCAGTAAATAAAATAACATAGCCCTTTGATCATTTATTACAGATTAGCCTTACCTGCGTGTTTCCCTCTGCCAAGGTATAAAATCAACTAATCTAATACATTTATAATGTAAGTTGCGTAATCGATTATGATCATTACGTAAATCTGTAAAGTATCGAAAGGACGGTGCAAGTGCTCTGTTAGAATTGCTATGTTAAACAGTTTCCTTGTGTGATAAGTTTTTTATTCTGAGGCCAAACTACTTATTGAAACGAATGAAATAAGCCCAAACTCGATGGAGTTGCGTCGTTTAATTACTGAATTGCATCGACCACCTGCAGACCCTTGGCATCGTCTGCACTAAAGTGCTCATTAAGACAATTCAAACGAGTCCTGCTCCATGAGGTTATGTTGTTTTATAACTCAGTCCTAGTGAATACCTCCCGGTTCCATCATCAGAACAGCTCATTAACTTCATAATATTGTATTGACAAGTATGCAAAATTTCAGCGAAATCGATTGAGAATAGCTGGTTGGAAATTGAGCTACAAGATTTGACCCAAACCAATATTCGTACGTAGATATCTGATACATTGCAAGTTAGTAACTAAAAACAAAAAATACATATAACCTTCTTAAAGATTGCATAACCTTTCACGGGCAATGTTTTTTATTTTATTAACGTTGTTTTGTATTCAGAAGTAATTCTGAAAAATGGTATCAATGAGTTTATCTTCTAGTATCGATTACGGTAAAAAGAATCCAGTCTAGTTTGCGACTAATTTCCATGCCAAACGATTTTCTCGCTTGTTTACTGCCAAACTACAGTAAAAATATTAATAATGGCATAACACAAACTTGCCAAACCCATTTCATTTTTCGATATTATTTTTTCACTATCCTTCGAGCCGAGACTAAATGTATCAATTACAGTAGCAAGGTTCGATAATTAAGTTCAAACAATTAGTCGATGACGAAGGCGCACACGCTACGAAACTGCGCACTTCCCGCGAGACTACCATTTTATGATTTACAACCTTCCTATTTAATTCCTGTGCTTTAGATTTGAATATAGATTAGCCACTCAACTGTCCTAAGAAGTGCTTACATTTTTTGAAAGACGTGTTAATTTGTGACTATCTGATGCCTTTGATCTCGTTTTCGTGGACAAAAAAGCTCGTTACCATTAAAAATAAAAATAAATATTACATTTGAATTTGGAATCCGTTACTTTTATATGATTTTTCATTGTCTTTTCTTATTTTGGCGCTAATATATTGAACAATATTTTGCGATATTAAAATGGAGTGGGGTGATATAGAGAACCGAATCGCTGTGATTGCATTACACAAAGTAGGTTTGGGCCAAATGCAGTTTTTAAAATTCTCCATACGCTTGGTATTAGTCAAATGTTTGTGTACCGACACAGGTATGACACTTCATAGAAACGGAGCAGCATAAATACCTAGTACTACTAAAAAAGAAACAATCCGTCCGTGCACACGTCAAATGTGTGAGTTGAACAATCAGGGTCGCTACCACAGAATTTGTTGCTTAGCTTACCTGTTTTCACCACTCGGAAATCTATACGATTATCTGTTGCTATACAAGGAACAACTATTGAACAGGTGGATGACATTACCTTCTTGGGAATTCAACTGGATAGTGCCCTTACCTGGGAAACACAGGTTGATAAAGTGTGCGGTAAATTGGCAAGCACTAGCTTCGCGCTCAGACGACTATCGGATGTGGTACCTTGAGAGGTGGTGAGGTCTACCTACTTTGCGATAGTGCAGTCTGTCCTGCAGTATGGCCTAGAGGTCTGGGGGTGCGCCGCGGAATGGCAACGAGCGTTTCGTATGCAAAAGCGAGCAGTCCGCGCGATAGTCCACGTATCAGGGCGAACAACCGTCAGACCATACTTTAAAACCCTTGGAATCCTCACGCTGCCATCCCTTTTCATCTTACAGGTAGCCACATATGTCTTTAGTAACCAAGACGTGTACCAAAGACCGAGAGATGTGCACGACATTGCGCTCCGCGATGTTGACCGACTGCACCTGATACCACACAGACTAGCTAAGACTGACAGACTGATGCATGTAATGGGGCCGTCTATCTTTAATAAGTTGCCACCTGATATAAAACAGGCGACTACATTGACAAGCTTTAAAGTCAAGCTAAAAAAGTGGCTTCTTGAGCGTACATTCTACAGTATAGAAGAATTTTATGAATGTCGCTTATAATTTCAATTTGATGTGTTAATTTTCATTCGATTATTTTGTAATTATATGATTATTATTAGTTATGTATGTGTATGCGTAATATATTTATTTGTATGTTTAATTTATTTTATTTTATTATTCAATTTTATTTTTGTATGACGTGTAAATACTTTTTATGAATAAATATGATTATGATTATGATTTTAAAATTTAAGGTTTTTTATTGTTATCCGTAGATAAACAATGATAATGTGCGCAGTTTCTCACCATTATAATTCAATAATCCTAAGTGACTCGCGTAATGTCAACGTGCGACTACCAATAACCCTGTTTTACTGGCGCTTACACGTCCCAATAACAGGGGAAAGGTTGCGGGGACACCAGATTGCGGGGGACGGTGCGAGTTTCCGTTCTGTATGTAACACTATTATTAATTTTGTGGTACCGGACTATAATAGATACAATGAGACCTCCTCTTTGTGACAGTAAAAGATCTGGCCGTCCACGTAGTGTTCATACGAAAAAGGTGGTCAAAGCAGTAAGGGAAAGAATTCGAAGAAATCCTGTCCGAAAGCAAAAGATTTTATCACAGGAGATGAAGATAGCACCTAGAACCATGTCGCTTATTTTAAAAGATGACTTAGGACTTGCTGCCTATAAAAGACGTACTGGTAATTTTACAACTGATAATTTAAAAAAGAATAGAGTAGTAAAATCGAAAAATCTACTGAAGCGGTACGCAATGGGTGGTCGCAGAAAAAAATTGTTTACGGATGACCATTTTTTTACCATTGAGCAACATTTTAACAAATAAAATGACTGTAGGTATTTATGTCCCAAGCTCTAAGAAAGCTTCCCAATAAGTCGACAGAGTGCAGCGTGGCATTAGCCGACTTTAGTGATGGTTTGGTGGGGTGTTAGCTATGAAGGAGTGACTGAGCCATACTTTTGTGAAAAAGGTATCGAAACATCGGCATAAGTGTATCAAAATACCATTCTTGAGAACGGCTTGCTTTAAACGCCATGATAATTTGGAGTCCCTAAAACAATCCATACGATTGGCAGTGAAGAATTATCCCATGGAAAGAGTGCATGCTTCTATTGATAACTGACCTCAACGTGTAAAGGGCTGTATTGCAGCCAATGGAAACCACTTCGAATAAGCTTTTTATATTTTAAATTGTTTTATATTTATGTATTAAAAACGAACAATTTAAGCTTAAGCCGAAAGTAACACAGACACAAAAACAACTTTGATGTGGATTGTAGGTTAGGTTCATTAGGTTTCCTGTGACCAACACACAAGCGAGCGACTGAAGCTTAGGGCGAAAGTAACACAAACACAAACAACTTTGCCGTGGGTTGTGGGTTAAGTTTGTTAGGTTTCCTTTGACTAACACACGAGCGAGCGAACGACTCAAGCTTAGGACGAAATTAACACAGACACAAAATCAACTTTGTCGTGGAGTGTAGGTTAAGTTATATAACATCCACCCATCCATCCATCCATTTCAGCCACACAACGTCTACTGCTGGACATAGGCCTCTCCCAAAGATTTTCAAAATGACCGATCTAGAGCGAAGTAATATAACAATATAAGTATAAAAGAAGACTAAATATATTGAGGACTAGCTGAAGCCCCAGACTTCGTTCGCGTGCGCTTTATGTCTCTGAAAATGCTCATCAGGCTGAACAACTTTTACTAAGGCGACATTTTTATATCTCTTATAGTTTAGCTGGACCATTATGGTTCTGCATCAGGCGTTTCATTTTCCAAAATCATTTATACCCTATACGTTGTCTAGGCTTAATAGCTATATAACAAAAAAAGTTGCATTCGAATCCGTCCAGTATTTCCGTAGATTAGCGTGTACAAACAGACAAAGAGAAAGACCTTTTTTTTAAAATTCTTACTCTATTACTAAGTCTCCATCGCCCCCAATATTTTTTTTGGAAATATATTTAATGTACAGACACACTTTTTTTTACTGTTTTATTATATGTATAGATTGAAAAAATTTGATTTGATATTATGATATTACTATCGAAAAAATTAATGTTATTTGTAAGAAAATTTGTTTTGTTATTATAAAATTCTTCATAATAAATATTGTGAGTATGGAATAAATATTCCGTATAACGGAAATCTATAAAACTTTTGTCTGTAAAAGAAAGCACACCCAAACTATGCACACTTCCCACAAGACTACCATTTTATGATTTACAACCTTCGTCCTAATTCCCTGTGCATTAGATTTGAACATAGATTAGTCACTCAACTGTCCTAAGAATTTTTAATTCTTTTAATGGTGTATTTATTTGTATTTATACTAACTAATGCCTATGACGTCGTTCGCGTGCACAAAAATGCTTATCAGACTAAACAACTTTTGCTGTGGCGTCATTTTATTATTTCTCATAGTTTAGCTGAAAATTTATAGTTCTGCATCAGGTGTTCCATTTACCGAAATCAATTATACCCTGTATGTTGCCCAGATTTATACCAATAAAGTTTCATTCAAATCTATCCAGAATTTCCGGAGATTAGTGTGTACAAAAAGACAAACAAACAGAGAGACATTCTCTTTAAAATTTTACTCTTTCACTGTGTATCTATCTGCTTGTTGTTTCATTTTGGAAATTTAGTCAATATACAGACAATTTTTTTACTATTATATGTATTGCATAATTTAAATATCGTTGTGTGCGTTTGTTTTCAAATGCCACCACCAAGCAACTCGACGTAGCCATGTCGTACTGAAGGCCAAGCCATTCCCCTTCTTCTACTGTTTGTTACCGCTCCATTAGTACCACTACGCAAGAGCGTAAGGCAAGATAGCAAGTTTCTTTGTGTGCATTAAGTCATAAACATGTTTAGATGCATAAGTAATGCGAAACAATAAGGTTATCATATTTAGTATAAAAATATGAGTTTTTATTATTGTTATGACTTTTTAGACTTATTACTTGCATTAAAAAGCAAGGTAATTCTAAAATATTTCATAAAAAAATTTTTGAAAAAAATTACTGTAGTTTTTTAACAATCACCGACTAGGTTTCAAAGTTGGCAACACTTTTGGAGCTTACAAGGCATAAGATTTAAAAATATATATTGCCATGCCTAAGCTAACCGTTATATTAAATATATACGAAATGGAACCACACAAGCATTGGTTTTAAATAAAACTCGGAGCTAGAAAGTATCGATGAGTTCATAAAAGTATATAGGAGCTTAAAACGCACAAGTTTAGTGAATATAAAATCTGCTGGATCAAACCAAGCATTCAAATTTCAGCTATGGCTTAACTCACCGTCAATCAATATATATATAAAATGGAACAACATACGTATTGGTTTTGAGTAAAATCGGAGGCAGAAAGTACCAAAAAGTTCATACAAAAACATATGATATATATATAAAACGGAACAACACAAGCATGGGTTTTGAATAAAATGTGGACGCAGCAAGTGCGAATTAGTTAGCAAAAAATAACCGTTACGGATCCAAGTTTTCTCGGAGGTTGAATACAAAAAATGACGAGTAGAACTTTATTTTTACGAATATGTTGGACAGAATCCATTACTAGATTGCGACGTTGCCACACCGCTCGAAGAATATGCGAAGGGAGCCAAGTTATCGGCCGCCAAAGGTGGAGTCTACTAAGTTCAGGACTACTGCTGGATCTACGTAGTGCCCAAACGTCTGTTTATATATATATATATATATATATATATTTATTTATTTATAAATTTCTGTGATTTCTTATACCTTTAAACGAGCAAGTCTTGTATATATATATATATATATATATATATATACAAGACTTGCTCGTTTAAAGGTATAAGATATCCATACCAAATTACAGCTCTCTAGTACTTATGGCCGCTGAGTAGAACCGCAGACGGAACAGACAAATAGACGTGGCTAATTTAAAAGGGTAAGGAACCCTTTTAAATTTACTACGGAACTCTAAAACGACCTCAACAAGCATATTTTCTCGGTAAGACGCAAACTTATTTGCATAAACAAACAACAACAGGAGTTAAAAGCAAATGGCTTGAATTAAAAAGCTAGTGTTTCAACGCCACAAGTTATAACTCCTCGAAGACACTGAAATAAAACAGTGGAGGCAAACGAGCAGTAACAAGATCAGGCTCGGTACAGTTTTAATTTACAGAAATGTCTGGAGTTTTTTCCGCGTAGTGGATTTTCCACTGGCTCCATTCATCAGGCGACTGTCAGTGTCCCCCGCCGAGCAATTACTGATGTCGCACTTGAATGCACCGCGCCGGAGCAATTATGGACTACCTACAGCACAGCGATGCAAGGCTGTTAGTTGCCACCTGACGTTGCGGGGGACGACATTGCCCGTGTTACTACGACTTCTATCTATTATCCTTCGCCAAATAATTTTCTCGGATGTTTGAATAATTTTACCTGGCTGGCTTTAAAATAAAGAAATGAAAATATGAAAATTTACATAACCGCTTACTTTAAGTACATGTTTCTGTTTTCTGTCTTCAGAAATATACGGTCACAGATTTAATTATCTTGAGTAAAACTTTGATTCTAATGACAAGCATAGGTACAAGGAAATTCAATCAAAAATAATAATGATGAAAATAATATTTCCGAGAAAATTCCTACAGCATGTTATGTAGGTACCCTATGTTACTGAAAGAGAATTGATTTAAAACTCTCCATTAAGTAGATATTTCTTCGAAACGAAAAAGAGGGTAGGCCTGTGTTTATTAGAAAATACCTTTACCTTTCACGTCTCACGTAAGGAATTTTTCTCGTTGGCGGAAATTTACCCTTACGCACCTGGTTCTTTTATACGCGCCGACAAAGCGGCCCTTCTTCGCTTTCAGTTTTCACGACGCGTAGTTTCTTCCTCGCCGTGAAAGCGGCCCTGCCTGATCCCGATCAAATTAACGTTACTTAAATTAAACGTACGATATATTTTCGGAAGCAACCACCGGCCTCCCCCCGTCCGCCACACCGCGCTGGGACCTCGTGAATAAATATCGCGGCGGCTTTCCTTTGTCACTTCTCACAAAAACTCGGCCCTCATCGCGCTTCCATAACGATCCCGGGATAATAACATTTTTTCATGAAAATTCACTTTGATAAATACGTCATTCAATTTGGAAAAATAAAAATGAGTCAACGTAGAGAGTCAACAATGTGGAACAAGTGAAACGTTCCAATAATAAAAAAGGTAAAACGGATCGCCTGGCCCGATTTTCAATATCGTTTTGCAGGTAAACGACGGTGTTATTCATATGTGTAAAGAGTACTTTCCCGTACGTGTCTAGGTATTCCAACCATCGACAAAGGTTTTCTTTCCTCTTGTCCATTGTTTTCATTTAGGGAACTCTGATTCATAAACTTGCTGCGTTGAATGTGCTCGCCTGTGGCGACGACCGACCGTTTATGTCGTTGCTAGAATATTGAATTCTATTCTATTTAGATTTGGACGGACAGCGCCCCCTGCAGTTGCTGCAAGTTGCAGAACTATTTATGCCAAATACGTTCGGTTACAGACGTTGCCGTCTATAAGAGTGGCTATTCTCGAGCCACTGGCCGGTTTCGACAAATCCGACGGACTTCGATACACAGATTCCGACATCTGGTCGATTCAAACCGGATTAGTTTCCAAGAGCCTTTGAAAGTGGAATGGCATCACTTGAATGCTCGGCTGTCTGCTTTGTCTTAAGTTGTGCATACGTGTACTTATTTCATTGCATGCGATCGTACCCAGCACGTCGAATGCAATCTGTATTGATCTCCAAACTACACATGATGTGAGGGGGAAGTAAGCCGATGTGTGCATTTCACAGCAATATATTCCAGCTAAGCAATGTCACCGATGACATCTCTGGAAGCGAGTGAGCGCGTCGCAAGTTGGCGTGCGATCGGGCTGTGCGTTTGACAGCTATCTTGAAGCTGAAGAGTCCATCCGATCGGCAATAAACCGGTTATTGCGAGTGTCGCATGCATTACATGCATTCAAATTATAGTGTGCAAACTCTACAGATTTACTCTGTAGTTGAAACGGATTTCTTTTCATAGGTTAAAGTGAAAGTTGGCACTGTAATCTCAGCACGCTTTGTGTTATGTGCCTGCCTACTTACCAAGATACCTAATGTAAAACTTAGAGTAGGTAATGGTAGTTTAGTCACATACTTTATAAATGTTTATTTTCTAAATTTAAGGTAAGTATTCACAACATTTCATATAAGCAAGAATGCATTATATTATTATTATTTTCTTTTCTCCTCTGAGGGTTTACGCCAAATACGCGGGCCGAAGCCAAGCGTAAGAGGGAGCCACCGTATGTTGTAAGTAGAAGTTACTGTTGCCGAACTAAGAAATTTGCGAGTTATGCGGCACGTATAATATTATAAATGCAAAAGTGAGTTTGTATTTTTGTTTTGTTTGTTACCTCTTCACGCTTAAACTACTAAACCGATTTGAATGAAATTTGGTATGGCCATAGTTTGAAACTCGGGGAAGGACATAGGGTACTCTTTATCCCGAAATTCCCATTGGTAGCGAAGCCCGCGGGTACAGCTAGTAGTTACATAATAACCTCCTTCTTTTTGGAAGCCTGTTAAAATGGAACAGGTTACCTTCTCAAAAACCTTAAAGGGGTTAATATACACTGAAACGAGAGCGGGAATTCAGACAAAAATTTGATAGTTCCGCGCTATGTAGTGAGCCAATGCGTCTCCCCAAAGAAACATGCGATTGACAGGCAAAATGAGGATGTATTCGACAGGCCTCCCCTCTAAATACACCCCTCTACCTGCCGACGCCGTGAGATATTGAAAACCGAGCCCCGGGCTATTCGTTTGACCTTTTTTATTGGCAACATTTCACTCGTTCCGCATTGTGGGACCTGACTGAAACGGGTTGCGTTGTCAAATTGCTCTGATATTTTAGCTGGTACCTATGTTACCTTCATTTACATGCTCAAAGCTGATTTTGGGCATAATTTGCGGTGGCTTGCTCTGTGATGTATGTCACTCGTCAAATTTAATACGGATGGGAATTTGTTCTCGCGTTAAAATTACTTTTGCTGCGGTGCGAAAAGTGGCTACAAAGAATATTAAGCGTTTTTTAGAATTGTTTATGTAAATTTATGGGTTGCCTGTAAGAACCTAACCAACGTGTTGGTTTTTAATACGACGGAAATACTAATAAAAATATTGTTTATCTACGGGTACATTTCCTTGCGATCCTATATAGATGAAAATGTCAGTTCAATGGATCATCAGAAAATATCCATCGTGACATAAAAATGCCAAAGTGCTTTTAAAACAGCGTAAACATTTTAAGGGTTGATTCAGTCTTACGTGACTAGTTCTATTCGTACGAGAACCATTTTTTTTTCAAATTATCTTATCTTATACCTTAAAACGAGCAATTCTTGTATATTTATTTATTTATAAATTTCTGTGATCTCGAAAACGACTCTAACGATTTCGCTGAAAATTGTTATATGGGGGTTTTCGGGGGTAACAATAGATCTAGATTAGTCTTATGTTTGGGAAAACGCGTGTTTTCCGAGTTTTCTTGCGTTTTTCTTTTCACGCAGAATATGGTCGCTAATTTCGTCGCGCCGGCCGCCATCTGGTTGGCTCAGCGGTTAACAATGCGGACCGCTAGAAAGAGTGTTACGGGTTCGAATCCCACTCGGTGACTTACTTTTGTTTGTGTTCAAGTTTATAATTTTTTTTTATTTTGTATTGTTTTTAAACCATCGCCACTGATAGAAGTTTGTGGAAGACTAGAGGGGAGGCCTTTGCCCAAGAATGGGACACTACAGGCTCATAAAAAAAAATTGTTTTTAAACAAGTGTAAAAAAATGTAGCTAATGTTTGAGATGTAACCGAGCAAAGCTCACCCAGGAACTTTAACGTTTATGTTGTTAATTTTTTAAAATAATTGTATGTAATTCATTTTAAAGTTATAAATATATATTATAAATATTAAAAAAAGAAATAAAGAAATTTAAGGACAATCAAAATATACGTAATCTTTGTAAAATTTATGAGAAGTTTTACGAATAGCCACCGGAATAAAAATATTATTTCTCTTCGGGAACCTATATTTTCTTGCGATGCTATATAGATGAAACGTGACATAAAAATGCCAACGTGCTTTTAAACCATTATGAACTGTTTAAGGGTTGATTCCACAGATTCTATTCGTATGAGAACCATTTTATTTTTCGTATTTTGATCGGTTTAAGTTGTTATATATTTAACATACTTGCAAGTAATTCATTTAAAAGTACCTACCATGTACACTATAGTAATAAGAGTAAGAAATAAGATATAACGAGGTGGCATTGTTACAACTGAAGCAATGAGCGGGCGCTGCGGCCGGAGCAACACTGGCAACTCGTGAAACTTTGACCATAACGGAGGCTCCGCGATTAAAGTAATCTCCTCGGAGGACAAGTTTGCGAGTATGACACCCATCTACTGCTCTAATGACATTTTGTTCCTTTCTGATAACGACTAGAAATCAGTTGGCAATATAATTTTAAACGAAATGCATATAAGCACATAATTAATATTGATAGTTGTTCGGTTAGACTTCTTTTATACCATTCATATTGTGTTCATTCCTTTGTTGGTAACTTGAATTGATAGAGAAGCAATCCTGGGTATTTTATTTAGAACGATACTCATGTATGTAGGTACCTATGTACATACCAGGTATCTCACATAGGTACACTATCACGTCTTTATCCCTAATAGAGCAGATAGAGCATTTTGAGTCTTACGACTCTAAGCAGACAGAGCCACAAGACTCAAAGGCCACTTCTAGCGTAATAGTGTGCAAGAAAATGGAAAAAGAATCAAATTGTTCTGCGCAGAAATAGAAAAAGCTAATAAATCCTAAGTTTTCTCTTTTCTTCCAGAGCAGCATGGAAGTAATACTCGTATCATACTAACGAGGTCTCATCTCCTCAAAACCGTTTGATGTCATTTTTCTATTATTAAACTTACTAAGCTTTTGGTCGGTACACACAATGAACCGCATTTCAAATGTGAGCTCTAGGTGCTAAGGAAACAGATATAACGAGGTGACATTGTTACATCTGGAGCAATAAGCGGGTGTTGCGGTCGGGACAACTGCAACCAACTGCAACTCATGAAACTTTCACCATAACGAAGGCTCTGCGATTAAAGTAATCTCCTTCGTGGACCAGTTTTCCAGTGCGAACATCCACTGCCTTATTTGCCATTTTGCCAATGATGTTCTTTCCACGCTTGATATCGCAACGATAGGCATGTTGCATTTGTATAGTTTTCCTCGTTGAAGTTACTTAGATACTTACTTACACCTACATGCATAAACAGAAAGTGGACATCAAGAGATATGTATTTCAATAGAGAATATGCATAAAAAAATGTGTTATTTAAAAAGGATTGCATACTCCCTATTACATGGTGAGGGTATTTACGAATAGATCATTGAAAGAAGGTAAATTACCTATGTATTATAGATATACCTACATCAATAGATATTACAACGAATTTAAAAAGCAGTTATAAGGTCAAATGTGATAAATGATAAAGACAGTAGGTAAGTATGTTACACTTACTTATTATACTTATATGTATACGTATCTAGTACAACTAGGTACTACTTATTCAAGTTCTCTTCAATTACATTATTGACGATATTCCTTAGATATTGTTTTTCTATAATTCGCCTAAGAATTTATCATTTCAATTTCATGAGATACCCAGTAAGTACCTATATGACCAACTTCATAAAACGTTTACCTGTTATATTAAAGAGTTATGAAACAAATGCTTAATTATAAAGCTTACATTTCGTCAGAGCGATAGTACCTAATGCCTTCATTTATTCTGAAGTTATCACAGACTGTATTTATTACAGCCGCTCGGGTGAGCGGAAGTAAGCTCTTCACAGACGGAGTAGTTTTAAACGGCACTTGCCGTAGTTGTCCTTATTTATAGCGTTGCGAATACGAAATATAACTACCTAATACTTACTTTGCAATTCGATTTTCACGAGGCAAATAGCGATTGTTGTAGTCTGATTTATTTAACTGAAAGCTAAAACAAATAAAAGTAGGTGACACTACTGCAGTAACTTTTAGTCTTGCTGCAGTCTTGCCTTGTTTGAACTGTTTTTCTTATCTGGTATTTGATGGTGGATATGGATATGGGGACCCGAATTATAGGTTCGGTCCGTCAGCTCTATCGCTCACTAGCATGGATCGTCCAAACCTCTACGGTCGCAACGTCTTCGTATAACAATCCGTTGAGGTCGTTTTTAATGTCGATCGGGAAGAATACTCTTCTCGAAAATAAATAAAAAGTCATCACATATGAGGAAAGGTATTCTCTTTTATGGCCCGAGAATTGCGGAGTGTGCGTAGAGTGCGAATAGACGATTTAAAAAAAACCTGCGTAATGTACAAAAGAGCATTTGAATCGAATACGTATCTGGATAAATCAAACTTTTAATGCATTTAAATGCTATGCGCAAAGTTTATTTGAGCTCCGTCGTAGCTTAATCTAATTAAAGTCTCGTGCACAAGAATGCACATTTACAACAAAGTTGGTTAAACCTTGAAACATGACCTCCACGTGTAGGAACTCGCGTGTTCCACCTTAGATAAAACGATTTAAGTAGTTCGGCAAATATTTAAACTGTTTGGGCCACATTGCCTCGCTATAAACTCGGGTAAAGAAAACATTCTCCGCAGCGCCCCGCAAATATTTGCGTATAATCCAAGTTGGCGAAAAAGTAAACAACTATGGTCGGTGAAAGGGCTGGCTTCCCGTTAATTGGCCACATTAGTCATACGTTGGGTCGCTACAATGCCGCCGCTGCCATAGACCGTTATCTTACGTGATTTGTGATAGGTTGATGCTTACCTACTATGTAGGTGTACCTTTGTTACCTACTTACTAGCCAGTTCCTACGTTGAGATTCGGGATAGTGATATCTACACATAGTTGCCTTAGTATTTGCTGTTCCTACATGTGTATAACGCCATAGGCAATATCCACCTTTCTGTTGTATTTTTCATAATGATAGACATGATCGTATTCTCTACTTCGCACTGTATTCAGCTTGTCAGTACTATCACTATCCTTACCTCAGCTGTTTTTATTTTATTTTATATAAAGGTACTTATCTAAATTTGTATATTTTGCGACTCCCTGCTTTACAACCGACTGCCACCTGACTTCAACCCTTTTGAGTGCTCAGTTCTTTTCTAATTAGGTACCTACCTAAGGTGGAATCCAAGAGCTGAAGAGAAAAAGGCGAGACCAACTACAAAAGTAATGTTCGGATTATAGGTATAAGTAAATTAAATATATTTTGCCATCTAATCATTTTGTATTAAAAGTTTCAATGATAGTGTGATACTTATGCAACAAATAACAAATACACGTAAACCTTATTGGATCTGTAGCAGGGTAGGTACCATAAATTGGAACTTGGTAGTCGTTCAAGACCCAACTGGTTGGGAAATCGTTTCGTTACTATAAGTCCATATGACTAATTTCAATATCAGAGCAACAACCTAATGTACAATCCTTCAGATTGTCCCAATATTTGGCACGAAATGCTCTGATCTTAAAAGTGTATAATAGGCTTGTAAAATCACAAAAGGAAATCTAGGCGGAATCGCAGACAAGGTCCTAAAATATTGTAAATACTTACATAATAAAAATAGTTAAAAACAGGAAGAAATAGCAAGAAAAAAAGGATGGACTAATATTTGCTAAAATAATAACGCACTGTAGCAATGAAAACTGTAGTAGATATAGAATGTCCTTTTTTCACTGACCTCCATAATATACAAGTACGCTGGACCTATGATACCCTTAGAAATGACAGCTCTTTATTGTGCCTATTTGAAGCGCCCCCAATGCGTGGGAAGAGAACTAAATCTGACGTAACTTTTAGTTCCGTTACCACCCACTGCTACGAATGCCTACGATCAGCGCCAAAATGGCGAAAATCAAATCGCCTCACTATGGCCCGGCTAATCATAGGTCCAGCAGGTCCAAAAAAGGACATTGTATAAGTATGTATAAGTGTAAACAATATGATATTGATGAAAAAAAGTGTAAACAATATACGTACACTTTGTAAAATTTATGAGAAGTTTCACAAACAGCCGCCGGACGTAAACTCTCCTTGATTGAAATGCAATTAATGCAGTTGTACAAAATACGTTGTGTTCAGTTCCATGTACTTTTGTGATACTGATATGTTGCAGCTAGCCCTTTAGTCACCTTTTCCTATAGCCAAAGATATTGATTTGGAATAATAATAATGGTGAGCATTTCCCCAGCGAAAAAGTGCCATAGTCGATTTATAACTAAGTTTAAAGTATCGCTGGTTACTATTTTTCTACTATTACTAGTTGGATTAAACTTATTATTGGAATATGGATTGTTGAATTAACACATACCGAAACTATTGGAATAAGTTACCAATTGTCACATAAGTATTATGAAACTCGTCCACCAGACCAATTCAAAATCAATTTTTGTTGTATCTTTTTTAACACTTACTTTATTACGAAGATACATACTTTCCCAGATTTTGGAGGCTGTTTTAATATATAAATCAAAATTTTAAAACTTTTCCCTAGGTCCCATAATCTACTGGAACGAAAATAGGTAGTAACCTACTTTTATGTTTGTTTAGAACATGTTTAGAAAACGGAAGAGGTTGTTTTTTGGATTTAAAAAAATTTGACTTTATTCTTAACCGTTTGTGAGATTTAGAAAAAGGCCGAACATTTCCCTAGCGGCATTTTACAATAAATAAATTAAAAAATACTAAAATATATCGTTATCATTTCAGGCTTTTCAACCCATAAATTGTTAGTAACAAAGGAAACGTATAACTATGTTAGTACAACATGTAAATCAAAATTCATAGACGGTTTCGTGTCTTTGACTAGGTGAATGCATGATACACTGTCCGAGTTCAATCTAGTTGCAACAAGAGAGTTAATTTAAAAATGCTTTAAGAATAATAACTTTTACCGGCTTGGTACAGCGTGCAAATCTTCGGGCTATATTATTTCTATTCTTAGCTTTGAAGACAAGGATAATCTTAAGAGGATACCGCCGCGATAATAGCGACCTCAATGAAAATAAATTATTTTTGGGAAAACGGAGATGTTATTTCAAATTTTGTCAAGTAAAAATCTAGATAATCTTTTAAAGCATTTATTGCAATATAATATATTGTCAAGCCTTAGTTAGCGTTTATGCCAAAAGTGGCCGTTTTTAACATTAATGAATTTTAGAGCAAGACGGTTGCCGCTTATATGATATATTATATTGCAATAAATACTTTAAAGGAGTATTTAGATTTTTACTTGACAGAATTTGAAATAACATCTCCGTTTTCCCAAAAATAATTTATTTTCATTGAGGTCGCTACTATCGCGGCGGTATCCTCTTAAGACCATGCGACACTGTGTATCGCTCACAAATGCCAAGCAGCTTGTTGAGCGCACTGATTGAAGGACAGCAATTGCGTCGTCTGTGCCCCTTGTTTATTATTTTAAAACTAAATTCTTTTCTTTTTTTGCTGGACTGTCAACATTAATTCTGATTCTACATCAGTGTTCACTTTTCAAATTGTGTTTTAATCCCTAGATATTTTCTTTTTCGCTTTTCAATCCCGAGAGAATCAGCAGTAACTTTAGCTCCAAATTTTTCGGGATGAAAACATCATTTTTTGAGTAGATTAGATGAAGACTATTTGAACTGAAAAGTGATAAAGAAAACCTGTAGGGATTAAAAACAATTTGAAAGTTCCAAGTCTTCCCGTGGATGCCGTAGATGGCGAGGAAATACAAGCTAAACAAAGCTTATAAACATCAATGAGACCTCTCCAACCCGTCTGGCCAGCGTGGAGAGTGTAGACCAAGTCCTCTGGCAGCTCTGGCCAAGTATGGCTCTGGTAGTACAGCGAGGGTCGTGCTCCTGCAGTGGAGACAAAAAGACCTAAAGATGATGACGATAAGGTGTTCTACTTTTGTTTATATTCTGTTTTGGGATTAAAAGTAGTGTGCTACTCGGTACGGTAATATTTTTACTTCGGGTGACATACGTGAGTAGCGCTCTCGCGTTAAAGTATTACCTTTACCCTTTGTAGCACAATATATCTATTATTGTGCATAAACATTTGTCTCTTATGAAACACTACCCGAAGCCTGCGACTTCGTTCGCGTGGACTGTATGACTCCGGAAAATGCTCATCAGGCTGAACAACTTTCGCTAAGGCGTCATTTTTATATTTCATATAGTTCTTATGGTACCGCATCAGGTGTTTCATTTTCTAAAATCAGAGCAAAGATATATAGATGTAGTATCTTTACTCTATTACATCGGCAAATTTTTGTTTTGGAAATATCTATACATATAATAAAACAGTAAAAAAAGTGTGTCTGTACATTAAATATATTTCCAAAAAAAATATTGGGGGCGATGGAGACGTAGTAATAGAGAAAGAATTTTAAAAAAAATGTCTGTCTGTTTGTCTGTTTGTCTGTATGTCTGTTTGTCTGTTTGTCTGTTTGTCTGTTTGTACACGCTAATCTCCGGAAATACTGGACGGATTCGAATGAAACTTTTTTTGTTATATAGCTATTAAGCCTGGGCAACATATAGGGTATAAATGATTTTGGAAAATGGAACGCCTGATGCAGAACCATAATGGTCCAGCTAAACTATAAGAGATATAAAAATGCCGCCTTAGTAAAAGTTGTTCAGCCTGATGAGCATTTTCCAGAGACATAAAGTCCACGCGAACAAAGTCGCGGGCTTCGGCTAGTATTCAATATAGAGACATTTTTTTACATTTTTTGGCCATGCTCTACCCTAGAATCCGGCTTCGCAGCGGCAATGGGATGAGCCTCTCTGCTTGATTATTCGGAAACAATTATTAGACAACACGAATAGTGAGGTGGAGAGGTCTCGTCTCTTAGCAAGTTGCGAGCCGGAGTCGGGGTATTGGTTAACCCTTTAACCGCGAGCGTCGCATATATGTGACAAACATTGTCGGGCCCATTCCGCGAAGGTCACATATTTGTGACAAAAAAAAATGCTCGTATGGCACATAACTTACGTATCCATATCCGTTTTTGGTTGTAGATAGGTATGTTAGATTTACCATGTCTCGCGCTGGGGGCACGACCACTGATATAAAGTCTCGCGGTGAAAGGGTTAAATGCCATACCGTCAGCGAGTGTAGGCACCCTCTTGGAGAGAACCACTTTTAGTTTAGCGGTCAGTCTTCGATTGGGAGCTAGAACGAATGAGCCATATCGCTGTCGCTGCGGTGGAGATGTCGATCCCCTGGGCCACCACGGCTTGGCTTGTCGTCGCAGCGCAGGGCGAGTTTCACGTCACGCCGCCTTGAATGACGTCATCCGTCGTGCTCTTGCCAATGCCGGTGTGCCAGCAATACTCGAACCGAATAGTATCGCGCGAGACGATGGCAAGAGGCCCGACAGCATGACGCTCATCCCTTGGAAGAACGGGCGGTCGCTTGTGTGGGATGCTACATGCGTAGACACTGTAGCTGCATCCCATGTACGGGCGACAGCCCGAAAGGCGGGCGCGGCAGCGACGACGGGCGCGCATTTCGGACAGCGTTTAAGTATTGCTATCCAACGCGGAAATGCCGCCAGCCTCTTGGGTACTTTGCCCTGTGACGGCAGCGATTTGGCCTCAATTTTTTATATAATTTAATATAAATTATTTTTAATTAGTTTTAGTTAGTTTTAATTTTAGGTTGTATTTATTTAGTTAATATTATATTGATTATGTTTAAGTTAATAAAATTAGAGATACTTTTCCATAGGTACATATCGGTTGCAGCTTCTAATGTCATGTAAAATATATACTTACTTTTTTTACTGTTTTCTTATATGTATCCAGGGAGTTACTTTATTCGCCCATCTCTCGGGAGGCATTCTACTGACATAGCCTGCCCTCTCCCAATTTATCGTCTGCAAAGCGCAAAAAAATGTATATGTATAGATTAGTAATTGCTCTACTACTTATGAATTTTTCAATTCCTGACTCAATTTCCGCAGAAAAACGCAAAGTCGTCTGCAAAGCGCAAAAAAATGTATATGTATAGATTAGTAATTGCTCTACTACTTATGAATTTTTTAATTCCTGACTCAATTTCCGCAGAAAAACGTTTCCCTAGCAGAATGTTTTTGGCGAATTTCTCAATTTGAAGTCAGCTGTTTACTAAAGATATAGTCAATATTTATTATTCGCACTTTTTCACTGGGGAAATGCACACAAAACTATGCCTACTGTCCCATGACTGCCGTGAAAGGCAAATAAGGGATTTATAGAGTAGATTACATAATGGCAGTATCGTCATCTGTGCAAGGCAGAAGATGGTCGTCGACCAACCTGTGATGCACTATTTATACAAAAATCCTCTTCTTAAATGGAGAGGCAGTTAGCCCAGCAGTTGGCCGATGAGACACCTACTTGAAGGTGCGACTCTATCAAGTACAATATTTTCTTGTTTACATTTACAGCTTACTGTGTATATTAAGGTTATAAGAAACAAATAAAAAACGGTTATAAATCAGTACTTATTCTTTTTATTTAAAAACAAGACCTTTTCAACATTCGACTAAGAAATCGCGTCCTCTTTTGAATCAAATACAAATACAACCCCTCAATTCTAAAATAGACATCACAGATAAAATACAGACACAAAATATTTGCCACTAAACATTTTATATCAGCGCTGTAGCTTTAATATTGTGGTGTTTTAAAAAATATATTTACTAACTAGTAATATGCGAGTGTCTAAGTCATCTTATTAATAAATAAACAGACAAAAAGATATTAAAAATATTTTTGTAGGCCTAAAACTATTTGTGATAGAGGTAATATCGACGTAATTTATCAATATAAGCTTGTGTTGTTCCTATTATAATTGGATACAGAAAAAAATCGAGAATCAAAAATATTTTCTTGCAGAAAGAGTTACCTAATTGTACAGCTGTTACAAAAAGGTCTACAGATGTTAGTTAGGGCCGCACTACATTGGATTGGCATGGCATGGCAACGGAAGCGACGCGTCATTTCAAAACAAGCTTTATGTCAAGTGATATAAGATACATAACCGCCTGAGGGAGTCTTTTCCGCGGGAGTGCGCAGCAGGCCGCCTCTCTCCGCGTTCAAGCGGTTTATATCATTTGCTTACTTGACATAAAGCTTATATCACTAGACATAAAGCTTGTTTTGAAATGACGCGTCGCTTCCGATGCCATGCCATACCATACCGATCCAGTGTAGCGCGGCCCTTAATCAGAAAGGGTTTCAGAAGAAAAAAGGAGATGAAAGTACTCATCATGAACGTCTTTTACTATGGAAGATGGATGAGACATATCTACAATACAATTTTCCATAGCAATCATTTATTACTTAAATATTATTTACTTACAATATTATTAACTACTACTTGTACATATATTGGAAATTTAAAATAAGTATTTGCAGTGATAAGTACTTACAACCACTTTAGTCTCATAAACCTTCTTTGTCTATCGTAGTATCATTAAATATAAACAGTTGGTTGAAACATTGTTACTCCTCGTTATCTAATTCCATAAATGTAAATAGACTAATTTACAACTGTTATAAAAAACATTAGTCAGAAAAAAACATCAAACCGCAAGAGAGTCATTGCACTTATGAACAACTATTACTAGGTATGAAAAGAACCGAGAAATCATCGGAAAAATCTTATGTTGATTCAGTCGAGCAACATTTTGTCGCAAAGGATTTTCATTTGGTGTAGAATAGCGAATGTTTTCATATGATTTCGAAGGTGTGGTAAAGTTGTTCGTATAGGTAAGTAGACATTGCCCGTCTTTTAGATTGATACACTTTTCTGCTAACTTTGTTAATAATTATCTATAACTAATAATAATTATGATGCTTAATTCTTGACACAATTATTATGTGATCATTACTATTTTAAAAATAATTCATAAATAGCGTTACAATACAATCAGCTTATATTTGATATGTTTTTGCCATCATTCAAAGCGTCAGACGTAACAGAGTAAGGCGGAAATTATACTTTTTTTTACTGTGAACCAAAACAGGCTCAAAAATGGTCCATGCGTCGTCCACCTGACCGTCGACTGTTGACATGACCTGACGGATAAGCTGGGTAAAAAACGTCAAAAATGCAAATCAATAATGATGCAAATGCTATTTACAGTATGAGTAATTACGTTACAAAATAAAATATTTTAAGATTAATTTATCTCAAGAATCGCTATCTACTTATGTCTTTTTCCAAATATAATTAATTATCAGAAAAGGACAAAGGTAGTACAATATTAATATTAATAAGCTTTAGATCATGTGATGCAAAGCTTACAAAAATTAATAGACACTTACTCAATCCATACATAGGTATTATGTGCAAAGGAATCAGGTAGGTATGGTATATGTATCAATCACTGACAAACGACCAATTGACACTTCAAATGAATACATAGGGGGTTTGCCAGTAATTCGGTACACATCTTTAGTTCTGAAGACGATACTGTAATTTTTATTCAGTCACCATTATTCTAAATCCAAGATAGCCGCCGCGCAGCTACAATATGGCAGAATACATAATTTTAATAAAACCCTCTCAAAAAGGATATCAAATGAAAAGATTTGACTAGTGGAATTGTTAAAAAACTAAAAACTTGTTTGAAAATTTGTGAACATTTTTTTTTTAAGTTAAACGGTTTTATTTACTTAAAGCTAACAGAAAGTTAACTTCCAAAAAAACTTATAACCGACAGCCGGGAGCAGAATACCGCAAATTTAACTACAACAACCATACATAAAAGCACCCCAAGCCGGTTGGTCACCGTGGGGGAAGACGGCCACTACCTTCCAGCAAACAAAAAATAACTAAAGAAAAATCTAAAAACATCTACATAGCCACGGTGTTTTATACGGTTTCACAGAAGAAACACTTCCAGAACTGGAAACAGCGTTAGAAAACATCAAATTGGACATGCTAGGCTTAAGCGAAGTGAGGAGATTGGGTAACCAAATTGAAGAACACGATGAATATATCCTTTATGGGACATTATGCAGTGGGACAAATGGTAAATAAATATTTAAATAAAACAAATCCTAGAGTTCAAAAGGATTCTAAATGTACAACGTCAAAACTGCAGAAATAAGTGGACCATAGTAAAAGTTTATTCACCAACAGAAGATGCAAAAAAATCATTGAAAGATGAATTCTATAGTCAACTCACAAACGTACTGGAGACTGCAGACAAAAACATCATCGTAATGGAAAATTTTAACAGCCTAATAGGTAAACAGAATCAAGGTGAAGAATTCATACTAGGAAACTATGGCAAAGGCAAGAGAAGTAAAAATGGTAAGAGAATAGTCGACATGGCCCTCGAGAACAACGAAAAAGCCGCGCAAGAAATGGACTTGGATTAATCCACGCTGAAAGTCCCGAAATGAAATAGACTTCATAACAAGCAATCAACCTAAAGCGTTCCATAAAGTCCAGGTGATACAAATTCAACTTCAATACAAACCATCGTATGGTCAGAGCAACCCTAGCTAACAAAGCACAAGAAAACACTTTAAAAACAAAGAGCTCTTAAATAATTATAAATTAGCACAACTAACTTAACATGTAAAAAAAAACAAACTAAACACAAGAACTTTATAACTCAGAAATAAATTACATCTATAAGATGAATTAGGAGGAAAGATTAAAGAAAGATATACTAACCTCTAAGACAAGAGACATACTGAAAGAAGGGGAATTACTGAAAAACAGAAAGGATAAAGCGTCAGTAAAAGAAATAACAAAACTAAGTAAAGAAATAAGTCCCAACATAAAAAAAGGCAAGTAGAAAAGAATGTAACGAACTGCACATAACTAAAACCGGAGGTATAAATAAAGATTTAAAAGAAGAACAAGTATGGATTTCAAACATTAACAACATTAAAAACAAAAAAGAAACCAGGAGATAACCAATCCTAAAAGTCGCAACAGATTATTATCGTAAACTTTACTCAACTGATAATACTTTGGAAACCAACATAGATCTTAACTAAAACACAGAAGAAATCCCCCAAATCCTCGAAAGCGAAGCAATAAACTCACATAAGAACGATAAATCTCCAGGAACAGATAACATAACTAATGAGATGATGAAAGTAAGACTAATGAGAGAGATAATAAAAAATGTGTATTCTAACAGTACAGGACGAATTAAGCTCGGAACTGAAGAGGAATGCTTTCCGATGAGCCGAGGAGTGACACAGGGAGACCCACTTTCACCAAAGCTCTTTTTATCGGTAGAGGTCTTTAGGAAACTAGTATGGAACGATTTCGGAATTAACATCAATTGAACACAATTAAACCACCTAAGATTTGCTGATGACATAATTCTCATATCAAGTAATCCAGAAGACCTCCAAAGCATGCTTCAGACCCTAGCAAACGAGAGCAAAAAGATGGGCTTAACAATGAACAAAACCAGGACCAAAATAATGACAAAGAGATCACGAAAAACATTAACATAAGACAAAGAGGAGATAGAGTGATCAAATGGAGTTGGAGATAGAGAGGAGAGGCGCAAACTCATGGAAACAGTTTTGGAGCCTTAAAGAAGTCTTTAAAGGCAAACAATATTACACAGCATTGAAGAGGAAAGTCTACAATAATTACATATCCCTAATATAAACATATGGCTGTGAGACCTGGGTAAACACTCAAAAACAAAACCAAAAACTGATCACTTGAAAAAGAGCAATGGAAAGAAGCATATAAGCTACACAAGGAAAGACAGAAAAAGAGCTAAAGATATAAGACAAAAACAGAGGTGGAAGATGTTACAACCAAATCAAAAAGTCTTAAATAGAGTTGGCGAGGTCATATCCTCTGAGAATTTAGGAACATATGGACTAAAATACATAACAGAATGGACCCCCGATTCAAGACAAAAAGAAAGAGTAAGATAAAGAAAGCGCTGTTTTGACGATATTAAAAAACAGCAGGTCTATAAATTATGGTGTTTAGATCAGCAAAAATAAGAGAAGAGTGGAAAAAGCTGGTAGAGGCTGTCGTGTCGCAAGACAAGCCGACATTCAACAACTGATCCATTTTATGAAATATGAATTTTATGAAAAAGCAATGTGTTGGCAAATAAAAGCTAAATAAATAAATAAAAGAAGGGTAATAAATTAGACGCGCCCCACGAGTTTATTTTATTACTCGTTTTTAGCTTTTAGAACCAATAAAACCGTTCACTTTAAAAAAATATATTTTATAAGTATTTATTTTATCGAAATCATTGCAAATATTTACGCGTAAAAATGCTGTACCTAACTATTTGCTATTTCAAAAGGTTGTATGGACGATTTAACCTTCATAGCTAAATGAAATCGATTCGCCTGACAGCCTTCAGTTGTCTAAAACTATATGAACATTAAAAAGTGGTTATCTTCATAATTTAACTTTAATTATATTAAAAAAATCCATAATTTCATATTCAAAAATAATTACCAAAATATATATTACATTTCATAACATTCCTGACATTAACAATTTTACATAAAATTAATACAACAATACAAAATCACAAACCGATTTCGGAACAAATAATAATATTAGTTTCAATTTGGTCTCAATACGACTGAATCACTTCGCGCACACTTCACTGTCCTATAACGTCTTTATGTCTGACGGGGTAGTCAGGGTTGGGTCATACAGTGAATCATATATTTACTTAACGAAAAATTCAATCTCAACGTTAACAAATTAGATGGTTAAATATAATTAAATGAGATTATTTTTAAACTTAATTATTGATGATGTCTGGTTCCACAAAAACATCACAGGGTTCATTCGAGCGAAATATCTTTAAGCCGTTGTATAGTTAATTAGGTAATTTATAAAATCGAACAATAAAATGTGGCTCTCTAAAAAAATTGCATGTCAAATACGTTTTCACGTACGAATTTTATCAATTCTACTTCCCGTTAAAAGTTACTCACCGCAAAACATTATAATTTAAACAATAAAGAATTTCCCGCTTATGTTAGTCTTAAAGTGCAGTGTGTATATACATTAAAACTACGATGCGTCGATACGTAACGTATATTAAGAATGTACACTATATTATGTGTCCATATTGACGCATGGTAGTCACGCTAAAACACGTAGATAAAGCCAGCGTTGCAGTGTGATATTTATTTATAAATAATGTGGGACTGTTTACAAATTTACGTACGAGTGATGAAATTAGACAGATTGTGAACCCTTTCTGTAAGTACAAGTTCGTTCACAATTTAACCGTTTGACGTGAATAGATTATAAACTATCGTGAATTATTAAGTGTTATATTGTGAGCAGTACGGTACAATTCACAATTTATCGACAGTTTATAATTTCCCGCGAAAGTGTACTCACAGTCATATGGTGACACATAAATAACGAATTGTGGTAAGAAGCTCTGCGGGGCGAAACCATACAAATTCACGACATGACATTACGCACTCAAATGGGGCTAAAAGTATTAAAGATAACCCTTACATTATAACTTGAGATAATAAACGTGATAGCATTTTAACTAAACAACACTTTGTGTCATACTTTGTATCGGTGACATGACCTAATACGAACTTGCGTTTCATGTACAAAATATGTACGAAATCATACGTTAAATTAAAAAAAAGAACTATAAAGATTTCGCAGGAAACAATAATCAAAATTTCACCGCCAGGAAGTAGTCTTTCTAACTATATATTACAATAAGTATTATTACACTTTAAGACTTTGTTATGAGCCAATGGTTCCTGCTTATTTTTTATAGTACTTTTTTTTTAAATTTAGCATGCGATTCCGTGCATATTTTGTACATACAATTCAAGTTTGTATTAGGTCATGTCTCCGCTAGAAAGTATGACACAACACTTTATGTACCTACATCAACGTGCGTTTTTACTTCTTCGTTACATACCATATTTACAAGGTGATTAAACATAGCTTATGTATAATATTTTAGCATAGATTCAGTGTGTCGAGTTTTGACAAAGAATTGTGGCATACTTCGAAACATCATTGACTAAGATGAATCTTAATGTCCAGTCATCTGTTATTTTGACTTCTATAATTGTACCTACCTATTTCATAGCAGTAAAGTAAATACATGCTTCACAACCCCCAATTTGGGTTTTGTCAAATGCGTAGGTAACACTAAATGGCAAGATTGAAACGTCAGATGCAAAAAATAGCTGTGTTTGTTTTTTTACAATGAAATGTTACTTTTTTTTACTAAATAGAATGTAGTCAATTTAATTAAAAATAAAATATGGCGCTCACGACAACTGGACTTCAATCTAGAATTCTATTTTTAATTCTTATTTCGTCAATTATTAATTACACATCTTATTTCACTTCTTAATTTTATACACATAGTATTCACTTCTCATGTCTTCATCTTCATACAAAAATAACAAACTAATAAGTTAATACTGACAATGTCATAGATTCATTGAGCAAATCACTGGTTCTAAAAACCGAACTTTAGATGGCACACACTTCATATATTTTTAACAGCAATTTATATTTTAAACTTTTCTATAATTCAAATATTCAAGTGCTGCTAAAGCTGTATAATAATGTCTTTAGTCGAAATGCCTTTGACAATAGGATATCTGTGGTTTTAAAAAATGTACTTTTAAACTAATTTGCAGCGCAAAAAGACAAACAGACACAGACACACTAGTGATAAAGGGTTCAATTTTGTTAGTAAACGGCGAACGTAATATAGGCCGGCTGGTACAATTTTATTTAAGTAATATAATTATAGATTATATAAATAAAAATTAATTAGCGAAATGTATGTACGCGCATAACTTCCGAACTACAGCACCAAATTGGATGATTCGTTTTTGTTAAATAAAATATATTTAATATAAAATCAGATCTTATAAAACCTCATAATAAAGAAAAGTGAGTGAATGACGTTCAGTTGGTCAGCCAACGAATGACAACTTCAAACAGACCAAACGTGCCAGCAACAATTATGTTGTGCGAATGGAAAGGTCAAATAACCACAACTGACTACGCCACCGAAACTACTGAATTCATTACTTCCAGAGAAAGAACTTCTATCAAAGCATTTCTTGCAAAATATTTTTTCTACTCCTGTACTGTTATCTGTCTTTTAAATGGTTCTGAACACTAATATAAGAACATTGATAATATGATTGCAGAAAAAAGTCATACTCTATAGCCTCATAATAGCACATGTGTCGTTATTTCACTAAAACGATACTGCTAGCCATAGACCAAGAACATTTTTTTCTATAGATTTACCATACTGCCAACATAAGAAAAAAATGTTTTTTTAACATAGTCACTAAAAAGACGTCAATTTAAAAAAAAGTTTACCATAGATACCATATAGATCAGTACTTGTATATTCTAAATCTGATTTACCAAACATGTAAGTCAAACATTTTCATATTTTCTTTGTTTGGTTTTGTATTTTATTTAGTAAATATAGTCGTAGAAAAAGTATTGTATGCAACGTTGTATAAGTACGTCATAAAATGCTCGATGGCGCCTCCTTACGATGCTCGCTAAAGCTCGCATCGTAACCTGCGCCACTCGCATATTTTGAACCCTCTTATACAACTGTTGCATAAAATACTATAAAAACAGAACAGTGTGTTCTAAATGACATCACTTGATGCAAACATAATTTGATTTCAATCCAACTTTTAAGGTACCTATTTTTTTATTCTGTAACCCATTTTATGCACTTTATAAATGAGGATTTTTTTAAATATTTTCTTGAATTCAATATTACAGATTCAAGGAAAAATTCACCTCTGTGCAGGAGCATTGTTGCACTTAGTTGATGGTGAAAACAAATTTCCTCAGATTTATATCCTGGAAAATTCTAAAGCTGAAGTAAATCAACGCTGTGCTATCAATCGTCCGGCTAGAAGAGAGATGAACATCAACTGCAAAAACTCTTACATGATCATAATAAGTGGATCCAATTGTTCAAAACAGCCTTAGAAATTTTGCCATCGGACAATAATAAAATAGTGATCAGAGTAGACAAAAGACCTGCGGGAGAACATGAGAGACGCTTCAATGCACCAATGTTAAATGAAGTTGCCATTGTGGTTTTTGGAGAGAATATGGAGTCTCGCGACATTGTAATTCAACGACGTAATTGTGGCAAACTTCAGCGCATTAGCGAAACATATCGTTTGTATGATGCATTAATATACCGTAATATTTTGCCGAGGAGAGGAGGGATTTCATTTTTTATGAATGATTAATCCAGCTACTGGTACGTTTATTCACAATGTTTAATATCTATATGGATATGCAAGTTTACTCACAAAGTTTTAATGTACAATGTGATATGGTATTTAACTTTTACAGCGGAATTACAAAACTACAGAAGAAGCGCTACGTCAAACTAACAATGAACGTGTTCTGTTTTTAGCGGGGGTTCATATAGCAGAAGCCCGTAGCTTCTACTCCCCTACGTCACTGGCCAACGGCATCGCCAATAACTATAATATGTCGTCTACCCGTAACCATAAGGCCCAATGCAGACGACAGACTAAACTGTGCCGCACTTTTTAGTCTGTGAAAATAGAACCCATGGAATCACATGCAGTAACGCACACCGGCGCGCGTCGTGTGCGTTACTGCGTATAATTCCATAGGTTCTATTTTCACAGACTATCACAGACTAAAAAGTGCATCACGGATAGTCTGTCGTCTGCATTGGACTTAATTATTTTAGTTTTCTTGCCGGCAAGTTATCTAGGGTAAATCTGAGAACGTTATTTTGCTTTTGGTCAAAAAATGTAAGTATAGACAGAACACGTTCACTGTTAGTTTGACGTAGCACTTTTTCTGTAGTTTGTGATTCCGCTGTAAAAGTTAAATACGAAGAATCGTTATCATCATCAGCGTTAAAAAAATCCACTGCTGGGCATAAGCCTCATAACTCGAACAATTTCTCATATTTAGAAAAATATCTGCCTTCATAAATACATCATACAGTAGTGAGCGTAGAATTTGACTATATGACTGATTTAACCCTTAAATGCATAGTTTTGCCGATTTTCATATAACTTACAATATTGATTAAAATGAAACAACATGGGAATAATAAAAATAAAAATTCAATCCTTCATTAGGCTAAAAGATTTAAAAAATCAGATAAAATCAGCCCCTAAGGAAAAATATAGTTTTTTAATTTAATTTTTATTAGTTTTATCTTTAAAATATATTTTGTAATGAATTATAAACAACTGGTTTTGAATCGATCATATCAGATAAGATTTTTTTTTTATTATTTCAACATTAAATTCGGTACTACCGATGCTTTTCTACTTTTTTAATTTAAAAATAATTGTGGTATGAGATTTTTATGATAAGGTGATAAAACTATAATTTTCATCATAATAACATTTCAGTGATCGTATGATACACAGATAGATGCCTACCTATTCAATAAATACTCTTACAAAAGGCGGCTGTGATTTCATTCTCACAAAAAATTTGACTTGGCATAGAATAAAAAAATAAAAATATAGAAATGATCTACAAAACAGTAAAATATTTTTATATGCCAAAAGGATACAATCCGCTACTTTCCAACAAGCATCGTTTTTAGATTCCTCTATGAGAAAAACAAGTCAAATCAGATCCTTTTTCTAAATGTCAAAACGAACATTGTCTTTGAGATTCGTATGAAATAGCACACCGTGACGTCATACTTTCTAAGAGTCAAGTAGCGCTTCTATTATCAATGTTTCTACAATAATAAATATAAAATCACGTTGAAAATGAATGTGATCACTCACAAGTGACAATAGTTTATGACATTTTATTCCCTCATCAGTACAAAATAATTTATTTTTAACCCTGGATACTACCCAATTGATCATAATTTTAAAAAATATTAACAATAATTAAAATAATAATTTCAATATGATATATATATTTATATGTATACAAAACTATGCATTAAAAGGGATAAGAATTGCAGCATTTTCCATGACTACGGTTAAAGTGTTACTTCTGTTCACATTTAGCTACATTAACGTAGATGCAGGTTTACGAGGAACAAGATGACCGGGAGACGAAGTCTTTGACTTCATTGACGCGCGACATCAGCTCGTCGCTCCAGCGGTGCGCCGTGCGGTCCACGGCAGACGGCATTGCAAGGCAGGACAAGTCATCGTTCTCGCAGGCGTCCTGAAAATAACACCAGATAACAGTAAGTATTTGTCCCTTTCACCGCGAGACTTTATATCAGTTGTCGTGCCCCCAGCGCGAGGCATAGTAAATCTAAAATAAATACCTACAACTAAAAACGTAAGTAATGTGTCAAACGAGCAAATCTTTTTGTAGGAAATATCCGACGTTCGCGTATTGGGCCCGACAATGTTTGTCGGATAAATCCGACGTTCGCGGTTAAAGGGACTCAAGTTTACATTAGCATTTTGGTGAACTGTTCCCAGATGGGATCTCTTCCTGTCCAGTCGACCAGTAGTGTAGAAGACAGTAACATTAATAGGGACTTTAGCAAGCGACCGTCTTAACCCTGACATACATCTAACGTTAACATTATGGTGGTGTGGACTTTATAACTCCGAAAAATACTCAACAGGCTGAACTACTTGCTAAGGCGTCATTTTTATATTTCATATAGTTTAGCTGGACCTTTTTCTGCACAGGTGTTACATTTTCCGCGTTAAAGTCCACGCAAACGAAGTCGGGGTCTTCGGCTAGTTTACTAAAAAACAATATTTAAAATGAAGACGCCACTGGACCGCGAAAAATATGCTGAAGTCACACGATGCTGACAACGTAAGGCGACATCTACGCCATAAGTCTGAACTACAGACAAAGATTCTACCAACTAAAATCATAATAAGTATTCTATGCTATTCAGGAAGAGAGAGCAATGATACCTCGCTCATTATATAAATATTGATTGTTTAGAGTTATTTATAAACTATATGTACGAGCTTAGCACCGTACAGTTTTTGATAAGTCAGCATTTGCAAATTTCGCCTCATTAGTATAAAATTGTCAGTTCGCAACCTACGGCCAACAAGCGCGCCACGCGGCTCATATATCATTTTCCATCAAGTTATTTTATAGATAATCATCAAGAATATATCTCAGTGTTTATCAGTTTATCAGTGACTTTTATTTGATCAGAACTCTTATTTCGGTTCAAACCCGAACACTATACATTACTTTATAGATACAACAAAGGAGAAAGGCGACGTAAATTTTCTGCGATACATAAGTATAGTATGCGCTAGGGAAAACTGCCTACAAATCGTTCATAAAATTCGGAAGTTAAAAGCCTACAGTCAGTTTAAAAATAAAACGATTTCAATTTACGATATATTGTGGTTTATATGTCCATCATCTTCAACATATACGACTAATATATATGTCGCAGTTAAATTGTATAATCCGTCGTTATTCAAAAGCTCTAGCTGTTTGGCAATACAACTCAGTTTTGTAAAACAGCTGAAAATTGTTCAGCTCGATTGTCAATGAGTTACGTAATTACGTTTAACAAAACAGCTAGCGTTGAGATGACATATAAGGTTACCATTATTGAATAAAACTGTGTTACCAAACAAAATAATATATGAGGGGACAATAGTTGTTCTTTATTATTTTTATATTACTCGTGGGATGGAAATAAAACCTCATTTCAACTCCTTACTAAATAATTCAGTCTTCAACATCATAAAACACCAATGAAGAATGATAATCAGCTCGATGCAATTGGATATAGAAATTTTGTAAACCCGACAACTCAATGGCGTAGCGATTTCTTACGGCCAATTGATCCACGTTAATTTTCCATCTTGCCGGAAGGCGGGCGTCGAAATAACAATATGGGATCCAAGCTAAAGGTCTGCTTTATTCTTTTCAATCTTTTGCACTCCAAAATCACAAACGATGCCCCCGATGTCTGTCGATAAAAACAGCTTAGTCCCGGAACGCAGCAAAGAATTTACTTTTTGGGAGGCCATATTTGTTGTTATGACACTGACACTTCACAAGCCACAAGTGGCAGAATTCCGAACTAATCGTTCTACAATCTTACGTTAGCCAGTTTGTAAAACGTAACACATTGGACGATCTAGCTGAATGATTTTCAGCTATATTACAAAACCGAGCTGTAATGCCAAACAGCTAGAGTTTTTGAATAACAGCGGATTATACAATTCAACTGCGACATATATACTATAACTGCCTCCGTGGTGTAGTGGTTAGAGCGTTCGGCTCATACCTGGAGGTCGCGGGTTCAATTCCCGGCGGGGGCAACGACTTTGTGTTGTTGTCCTAGTTTGGTTAGGACATTGTAGGCTGATCACCTGATTGTCTGATAAATAAGATGATCCGTGCTTCGGAGGGCACGTTAAGCCGTCGGTCCCGGTCACTGTCCACCAAACCATGTTAGAGGCCTTAAAGGCGATTTAAAAACTCTGACACTAGTGTTAGTCACTAACACACACGATAAGAAGAAGAATCATATACAAAATGAAATGAAATGAACCAGCAAATTGTAGAGCCTAAACCGGTGAGGTGATTAACGTACAAATATGTGAAATAGATGACAGAGTTTATATGTAGGGAGTGGCGAGTGTTGTGTGATAAGGTATATACTACATATAAGAGCCAGGCTCTTGTCGAAGTTATTGTATGAAAAGAGACCAAATCAACACGAATTTTGGCACAAATAATGCAGCTGTTTGCCATAGCTACGTCTCCTTGATTGCCATTACATCTACAGCATAGCGGCTATACACTTTCTTTGCCGCTACTATTACCTAGTGAACCAGGATTTATAGCAGACCTATAAAAAAGCTTTTCCGTTGAATAAATTTTAAAACAAAACAAAGACATTTTATGCTGCTACAGTTTTTTTATTATGTGTCTTGCTGGGCAAACGTGATGACTTGGACGCGTACAAGACCTAGTGGCATACTGTTGTCAACCAACGTTACTACAATTTTCAAACAGTTACAGCACGCATGCACACCTAGGTTGTAAATGATTTTTGATACATAAATTAATGTTAAAATCATTTACACTAACATAAAAATAAATAAAAGCGGCCAAGTGCGAGTCGGACTCGCCCATGAAGGGTTCCGTAGTAGTATTTTCTTTTTAATTTTTATATTTGAGTTGATTGAATGAAAGGTAAATTGCAGTTTATGACATATTATAAAAAAACTTCTGACTAGATCTTGTTCAAACCAATTTTCGCTGGTAGTTTTCATGGTAATGAACATCATATATTTTTTTTAGTTTTATCATTCTCTTATTTTAGAAGTTACGGGGGGGGGGGACATACTTTTTTCCACTTTAGAAGTGTCTCTCGCGCAAAGTATTCGGTTTAGAATAAAATGATATTAAAAACCTCAATATCATTTCTGAAGACCTATCCATAGATACCCCACACGTATGGGTTTGATGAAAAATATATTTTTTAATTTCAGTTCTTAGTATGGGGAACCCCCAAAATTTTTTGTTTTTTTTCTATTTTTGTGTCAAAACCTTAATGCGGTTCACAGAATACATCTACTTACCAAGTTTCAACAGTATAGGTTTTATAGTTTCGGAAAAAAGTGGCTGTGACATACGGACGGACAGACAGACAGACAGACATGACGAATCTATAAGGGTTCCGTTTTTGCCATTTGGCTACGGAACCCTAAAAAGTTGTGTGTACTGTGTGCAACATCCTAAAGGGTAAAATTAAAAATCTAATCAATATGTAAACGGGTTGGAAAAAAATAAAAATATAATGCGTACCGTTACATGTATAGTACCCTGGAAAGGAACCTGGAATGTGAAATTAGTGTAATGTAAAATGTAAAATGTAAAGTTATTTGAAGCGTTAGATTATTTGATATTATTCCGATATAGCAAGCGAGATGTTTCCTTGTCGTTTCGGTCCGAAAAAGTGCCGTATTTCCTTTTTTGGTAATGAGTTGCAATATTTTGGTGGTATGGGACACGAAAGATAACATTTCCCTGTGTATGCGTTATCAAGATACCCAGATGAGTCTTGTTGGTTTTTCGTGAGTGTAAGTGGCTATTGTGGCTCCCAAAGGGAGATGGATTGGAACATAAAAAGCCAATTAGATCTTTCGCGATACCTTTCTTTCATAAACAAGCGGGGAGAAGTTGTAATTGCAAATCTTCTCCACCCTCAATCCATGTGTGTCAACAGCTTTTTGGTAACCGCAGTAGTGGCGCTTGTGGCTGTGTGCTCAATCACGAAGTGGTTGCTTGAACTCCATCTCGTAGTTCTATGTCATCAGCCGCTACGTACCCAGTAACAGCGATCGCTCGGGATACACGCCGGTGGGAATGTTACCGAGGGTGCGCCCGAACCAAAGTAGTTGCCGAGCTACTTCGTTGGCCTGTGTCGTCATCAGCCGCTACGTACCCAGTAGCAGCGCGCGCTTGACGCACACACCGGTGGGAATGCCAGTGGGGATGCCACCGGGCTCGTGCTCAAGCCAAAGTGGTTGCCGAGCTACCTCGTCGGTCTGTGTCATCAGCCGCTACATACAACTACTACCTACCCGGTAGTGGTGCAGCAGCGCGCGCTCGGCGGGCACGCCGGCGGACATGGCGCCGGGCGCGTGCTCCCACACGAAGTGGTTGCCGAGCTCCACCACGTCCGCCGGCCGCACGGCGTACTTGCTGCGGTTCTTCAGAGCCAGCGGGGTGGCGCGCCGCCGCGTCTTGCGTTCCGTCACCAGCGACGTTTTCGCGTTGGCGTCGTCCTACAACAAACATTTCGTGCTCAGACTAAAACCAAATAATAACGCGTATTCCGTCTACGCCTCGAGAGTTCGTGTATAGAAACAATTTATTTATTTATTTATCAAAACTTTATTGATCCACATTATACAATTGTTTACAATTGGCGGACTTAACGCTAAAAGCTTTCTTTCCCAGTCAACCATAAGGATAAACAGAGATTGGGTAGCGGCGCAAAATTACTTAAATAAAACAACAAATATATACCTAATGAATATACCTACTTTAATGCTATAATTTATCCAGTTTGTGAGTAATATGTGTCATGCCACGCGCGCTGACAGACAGCGTCATTTTAGTAACTATTTAAAAACATTCATTAAGATTCGTAACACTTACCTCCCAGTGTAAATAAAAAAACGTATTTCTAAACAGGAAAGCTGACGGTGACTTCACTTGCGGATGGTACCCGGCGCGCATTGACGTCAGCATCATTGGCAGCGCGCGGTCACGTCGAGGCAGCACCAGCTCGTCGATATCTATGACTAGCAGCCAGCCGGCGTTGGGCATCGACCGGTACAGGCAGTCGTTGAAGGCTGCGAATAGACCCTCCGTTCTGGAACATAAAAAAAAAAGGAAAGTTTGCATGTAGCCGTTACTCTTTGTGCTCTATAATCGAAGTCTCGGGAAATATTTACTGAGTTAAAAAATCTAAATATCAAATAACAATTTTGGTTGCAATAAAAATACACTATATAAGGTCTAACAAAATATACTGATACTATTTTAAGGGCGAATTCAGTTGACGACACTAAACAAATTTCCCCAAGAAACACTTATCGAAATATGAAAGGCAATTTGTGGGCTTCCATACAAGTTGACCGCTCAGCTGATCCGAGTTTGTATGGAAATCCAAAAAATATTTTTCATATTTCGACATATGTTCCTTTGGGAAAGTTGTTCAGTATGGCGGACTAACTTCACCCTTTAGTTTCGTTATATTTTGTAAGACCTTATATAATTACCAAATTTCATGCAGTAGTGGTCGATCACGCAGATGCACATAACTTTACGATACGAGTAGATGATATGTAAGGAAGAAAAAGTTTGCTCACCTAATTTCCACCTTGGACACGATGGGCAGTTTCCATGGCAGCAGCGTGACTAGCCCATTCTTACGGTAGTATTCCAGCACGCAGCTCACTGAAGGACTGGTCGATACATTGTACATGTAGAAGTGACTCGCGCCCAGCAACCTGTTGAACTCGAACCACTCCACCAGCCAGTCCTGGCGGGCGAACGAAGAGTGGAGCGGTTTCACGCACACATGTAGATTTTGCTGCAAACACAATATGAGTAAATTAGTTTCTACACGGGGAGGGGAAACATAACTGTGGGTCGCAGGATTCAAAAACAATTAGATAAATAAATACAGGAGTAGTGTTATTTTTTGCCAGACCGAATTTCTTTTTTTACCTACCCTTATCGTTTTTCTTTGATCGATCGAAATCTTTATTATTATCATATACCTACAAATTGCCTTAATAAATTAAAAATTCTAAATATTGGAATTGGATGAAGCTTTTTTTTATCCAATAGTCGTCATGTTCGACGCATATTGTGTGTTATCATCATTTTGTTTTCAGTTTAAAAATAAAATGTACAATATATCAAAGAATCAGACAGGGTCATTGATAAGACTAAAAAAGGTTAGGCCGGCGCGGCGGGCTAAAACTGATAAGTTTATGTTTATTTTGTATCCGTAACCCGTTTTCATAAATTTTAGTACCTATATGCCTATATTTTAGTCATATATTAGCTTTGTTACATTAATTGTGAATCATGTTGATTGCATTTAAGTCATCTTATTTTACAAAGCCATTCACAAAATGAACCAGCTTTTAGATGAATTGATTTTCTCATTATATTATTAAGTGTCGTAGACCTTTGTATACCTAGATGTCCTATAAGATAACATAAACCTCGCCAAAGTCGTATAAAGTAAATACGTAACGTATAAACTTTACACGAAACTTTAGACGGCAAAATATAGATTATCATGAAATTGGATTAGAAAACTCCTCAAGTCCGCACAAGGCAGCGTCCCGATAAACAAGAAAATTTGAGACACCCAAGAACTTAACAGCAGCAGGGCTTTTAAGACATTTTTGTCGCCTTTTTTAGTTATGTTATATAGGTATAAAGAATGTTCTATAAACTTTTTACCGAAGTATTAATATATTTAATGTAACAATCCTACTAATATTATAAACGCGAAAGTTTGTAAGTATGGATGGATCTTTGTAACTCTTTCACGTAAAAAATACTGAATGGATTTTAATGAAACTTAACAATAATATAGCTTATACATTAGAATAACACATAAAGCTACAATTTATAAAGATATTGTGTGAAGTCGCGGTCACCAGCTAGTAATATAATAGTAGGTTAGGTATATTTTATCGCCATTACAATCACCACCGGGTGCCGAATTGCTTAGCAAATATCACTAAACAATGCCGTAACAATTGGATACAATGCAATATTCGTGGATATAAAACGAATTGACGTTGTCATAAATATGTCTGCTGTATGATACGAACAACGCGCTGTAAAGACCGAGGAGTGGTCTTAAAACGCGCCCAACTTCTCACTCGGAAAAATTAGGAGACATTTACCATAATATTGTATTGTATAGGTCAAGTCAAGGTTCTAAGGTACGGTTCTAGCGACATTTGTTGGTAGTGGGTTTGTGCCTTTGCCAAATGTTTGAGAAACTATATAAATGTTGGTAAATAAACGTATGTTTCCAGATAAACAAATATATAAATAAATTATAATATTTATTACGTTACAGAATCTTTTTAAATAGGTACTGAAATTTTCCATATCTCGAACCAACTCTTCGGATTTTTATCATGATTGACTTAGATTATTGATATACCTACTTAGCGCTAAGAAGAGCGTAGGCTCCTGTTACAAACATCTTGCTTAAAAGGAAGCTCCAGCAACTACAATTATTGTTAAAATGTTTGTTACCCAATAAATATTTTTATTTTTGTTATTTTTTAAGCATAGCTTTTATCGCGGGCTTTGAGCGCGGCGACCGAATCAAGAAATTTCGTAACGAAAATAAAACCTAACACCCCCCACTCCGCCTACCATGTAGGTTTAATGCAATAGCTTTACTGCGGCAGTCCCCGAGTGCCACACGTTTTTTTATATTTATTTTATTATTGACTAAAGAGATTGGTATAGAGATTATCCATAAAGATCAGACCACCACAGCCAGAAACAGACGCTTTCTTCTACGACTTTAAAGACAGGTAATTGAGGAACTAACTACTTAAATGACAAATATAGGTCGATTCGATTTAATGAAACAAATAGTAGGTATAACTACCTCAATGCCACTCTTTGGCTTTGTATCCTGCACGATAAGCAGATTAGTATGTGGCTTATCAGCCCACACAGTGGACAAGACAGCCACCGACGCGCCGACCGTCTCTTGGGGCTTAACGCCAGAATCGGCCAGCAAGCACAAGACGTAACTCGCGCTGTATTTCAAGTTCCAATTTTCTCTGATCGCCTGAAATGTAAAGATAAATTTAATTCTAATTGAGACCTAATGTTGACCAAAAGTCTTTCTCCTGTATCCATTATACGTACATTGCGTGCTTTGCAAAAATTACATTCAGAAAGTTCATAACAAAACAGGCAATGTACTTACATGGAATCACACATAGTTAGCAGTCTACATGTAGGTAATAACGACTTCTAAGGGTTGTCTAATGATCTGTCGACATCATAAAAAGCATTGCCAAGTTAATATGTTACCGTCATATCATAAGTGTCGTAATTAAATAAATAAGACTGTATTAGGTACCTAATCTGCGATATTACAACGCACACATTATCCATGTCTTTCGTCTGTACTGAGTCCATTTACGGGTAATAAACAAACTAATTGGGAAATCTTCTTTATTCCCTTATCCCGCTATAGGTGAGGTCGACACTACACAGCATGCCTCTTCTATTTCACTCCATCCTTTTTTATCTCAACCGTTACATATTACTGATATTTCCTGATTTACAAACTCCATCCACCTTTTCTTCGGCCTCCGGTATCTAGTTATTTATATTCCCGTCTTTTTAACAACGTTGGTGTCTTATCTCCACATGACATAATCATACTATCCTAATCTGTTACTTTTATTTTGTTATTAGAGCTACCTTTTAGGAACATCTGCTACAAATGAGACCGGAAATTAATTTTAGGGTTCCCGAAACTTAAAATAAAAATAAACACTTTATTTTTGTATCTACTACGCATTGTCCGGTTGTTTGTTGTCACATCCAATTGTCTCTGAATCTAATGAATGAAGGAATTTGGAATATTGACCCAAACAGGCGTTAAGGGGATACCTACATGAATTTCACGGGGTCCAGTTGCCCCCAATTTTTTTTAATAGCTTAATGTTGCGTCCCGCTATTGTGCAAAGGCCTCTCCTTGAAGTTTTTCTTAGTATATTTGCAAAAAACGGCCACTTTTGCAAAATGTGCTAGGAAAAGCTTCTAAAATACGCAAAAAATAATCTAGACGTTAATATGTACACAGAAATAGTACTTAAGCGGCACTATTTCGAAGTTTTAGTAAAGCTAAAAATACAAGGTTTTCATCAAATATGTGGGACTCACCCACCTCACGCGAGTTTAGCTCTTGACGAGTTATTATTTCAACACCACGTTCCATATTATACGAGTCACCTACTTAAGTATTCCCGTTAAATCTGAACTCTCCAGATTATTGAATTCCTTTATGACTGAGCGTCGGCCGGAATACCAAAGCGGTATTAAATTATTAATTCTGGACCAACTTACGCTTAATTGACAACTATGAGTAACAAGATTTCAAGAGGAAGCTCGCCATGAAAACGCTTCAAGTGGAACTATCAGTTATTTATCAGCGTGTTGGAATTCACTTCTAGTTTTAAACTGTGTGCGATATAGAGAATTATGTTGCATCTGCTCACGATTTCTTTCATGATTAGTGTTTTATGAACAAGAAACTTTAATAAGAAACACTGAACAATAATTCCCAGGTTTGTTACAAAAAATCTCCTACGCCAGCCCTAATCACAACGGGTTACATATAGGTAGTAGATACTTAAATATTCAGTAGCATTATACTCACATGAAAGCTGTAATAAGAGCAAAGAACATGTGAATGAATATCAATTTACATAACGTGTACTAACAATTAGTACTCTATATACCTATACCTTGCCCTTGCGTCGCGCGGCGACTCGTCAGCATCACGCTTCTTGGTCGCTACTATTAACCGCACGATCGTCATGTCGGCCACAATACTTGCATACCTTGACCCTGGCCTTGAGCGTCATTGTGCGATTGTCTGGTAACCACATGCGACAGATGACTGGGTCAGCGCCGCGCGTCTTAGTCGCTGCGATTATCCGCACGGCTGCCACCGTCCGCATCTCAACAAACGCCGAATACACGTAGAATTTAAATCTGTAATGAAAAAAAGGATTTTTAGAAATATTTAATTCTAAACACATTTGTCTAATTTTTTAAATTTAGCTTTTAGAAAAAATCCTTTTTTTTTTTTTTTTTTGCAAATAGAATTATTCCCTTTTTTCCTCTATCAAAGGCTTTAAGACTTTTCTGTTTTATGTTGCCATAGTAATTTATTTTTAAACTCATATTACGATTCCCGTTCATGGACCTAGAAATTTAATAATCTATGTTTCAGCTTGTAAGCCACATGTCACGAAACGCTCCCTGTTCTCATCAGTAAACACTTGTAAAATTACGGTCTCATATCCTTTTATTACACGCTGTCGTACCATCTGTTACCGTTAATATTGCTGGCTCTAAGAGTAAACACGGCGATAATAATACGAGCGTGATTGTTGACGCAGTGTGAACATTGTCATCATATGGAAACTCGGATCCATAAATAAAACAACCGTTGGATTCTGAAAGCAGAATTCAAGTTTTAATCTCGCTATTCGCTCATATCAAATGCATATCAGGTTGCGATTTGCGGCGTCGTTTGGTATTCCGAACTGAAATTCGCACATGACGAACCGACGTACCTACCTACTCAATTATAGGAGTCTCTGCGCGCTAGTTGAACGTAGTAAAATTTCAGAATTCAATTAAATTTCAGGCAAAAGTTTGTGAGTGTGTTTGTATGTTTGTTACTTCTTCACGCGCAAACGGCTCGGAACAATTTGGGTAAAATTTTGTAAGCAGAAAGCTATCTCCCTGGATTAACACATAGGTAGGCTACCTTAGGTGCGGTCAATACCGCGGGGCACATAGCTAGTAGTCATACATATAAGATCAAATTGCATTCGATTTTACTGGTATGGGAATTGGACAGATGGTAATTTTAAATAACGGATAATCCATAATAACCATACCTGTGCTTTGACTTTACGCGACTAAAAACGTCTCAAAAACTAAGTTTCTACTGATTTTGTATGAAATTGTACTTTTTCGAGCACATTATATAAGTTGGTCGCCTATAACATTAAATTTGTAAACCCTACTTAGCGCTGATACTTCGATATAATACTACTGCCAATAAAGCTCCCTCTATATGCTAAAAGGTTTTATACGGATACGTTAAAAAAAGATACTTAAACAAAAATTTGAACAATAAAACCAAATATTTCAGAAAAGAATCCTTGAATCGAAAAATATTGTTTACAAACTCACAATATTTTTGAAAGACCTACTACAAATTAACAAGTTTGTGAGTTACCCTAAAAAATGCCACTTTTTCGGCATGATTAATATACATATATACATATAGCACTTATAATCTCTGAATAGAACCGCGGCCAGATAGACTATATTTACTACAGAAACCTAAAACTGGTATAAAAATACCTGTGTGTGACGCAAGCAAGAAAAATTACTCAGGTATTTTATTTGTACTGTGTTCTGTAAATTGCAGCTAATTAAAAAACATGGAACTATCAGCTCATCCAGGCGAAGTATGTCGAATGTATTTCGTTATGGGCGATTGCAATTTCGATTACTCTCTCTCACAGGTCTTGTACACACTATGCAAATTAATAATTCTACAGCAGTATCTAGTTAATGCAAAAAGGTACCTACTCATTCTCATTCTAAAAATTTGTAAAAGTTCAACAATGTAAGTTCTTACAGAGAAGTGAGGATTCAGCAAGGAGTTGTCAGCAACGCGCTGCACATAAGATTTTAAAGAAAGCTTATGTAGGGAAATATTCTGCACTCCTTACGCTTTTGTAGTATACATAGATAAGAGTATAGTTCAAGATGTATAAACTTTTAGCGGCCGCGGAACCTTACCTTAGTCACAGAATAAGTATTAGTACCTTAGTCTTAATACACCTGTATCTGCTAACATTTTCAAAACTAGGCAAGTATAATTTCGAATTTATTTCAATATAGGTACAATTTCGCAAGGCACAATTATAGGCAACGTCCCTTTTCACCTCTCTACTCCGTAGGGAAAGCAAATATTTACCAACGACCTCCGCGTTCGCTGAATGTATAATAGACTGTTCGTATTGTTGGACAACTATCTAATTAAAACTGTTGGTTTATTTAACACTAGCCAAAGCCCGCGACTTCGTTCATGTGGACTTTATGTCTCTGGAAACTGCTCATCAGGCAGATTTTTATATCTCTTATAGTTTAGCTGGACCATTATGGTTCTGCATCAGGCGTTCCATTTTCCATAATCATTTATACCCTATATGTTGCCCAGGCTTAATAGCTATATAACAAAAAAAGTTTCATTCGAATCCGTCCAGAATTTCCGGAGACTAGCGTGTACAAACAGACAAACAGACATACAGACAAACAGACAGACAGACTTTTTTTTAAAATTCTTACTCTATCATATAGGGTATAAATGATTTTGGAAAATAGAACGCCTGATGCAGAACCATAATGGTTTAGTTGAACTATAAGAGATATAAAAATGTCGCCTTAGTAAAAGTTGTTCAACCTGATGAGCATTTTCCAGAGACATAAAGCCCACGCGAACGAAGTCGCGGGCTTCGGCTAGTAAATAATAAAACAGAAACAGTTTGACAAGGTAGGTACCTCTTTTGGTTTTCTTCTACTAGTATTCTGATTTACAATATTTTAGTGGCTGACAATGTAATGTTATATGTCGCAGTTAGATTGTATAATCCGCTGTTTGACCAAATCTGTTTACCATTACAGCTTGGTCTCGTAAAGCAAATTCGTGCATTTTGCGCATAAAGCAATTTAATTATTTGAGCTTATAACTTACGAAGCTAAATATGGCTTTTACATCACGTATAGAGACAGTATAGTGCCTAAATCCGATAAAGGCCCGCACGAAATATTCGGAATATTCGTGAAATCCTTCCTAAGCTGATGTTTAGAAACGTTTGTATTCAGAGATTAAAGGGTAGGTACGAAGCGACGATTATAAAGCATAACTAAAATAAGCTACTTTTGTATTGGTACATTAAGAGACAGCACAATATATTATTAAAGCTAAGTTAGTAAAGATATGGAATGTACCTAGTTCATCGAACACTAAAAGGATAAATAAAAGACGTATAAATTGCACATAAATAAATATGTTACCTACTAAATGTTAAAGATGAGTGTTGTACGAGTACGGAAAGGGAAACGCGTGCCATACCGATATAGGCACTTAAACTTCGGGAACACGAGACATGGTACAAATTCTACGTCTGTCACCGATCAATCTTACTTGAAGTATAAGTAGGCGATTCCACGTCGTACGCTTGGCGATGTTCACACCCGGTAATGGCATATACCGTGGCATACATAAATAATCGTGGAAGACCAAAATAAAAGTTTACCAGAGCTTATCTGTGTCCCTTGATCTTTCATATATTTATATTACGAAATGAACATTTTTAGTTTTCTTTGTAACGTTGTTGTTTATCGAGGTAGATGTAAGTTTGTAGTAAAATTAATATCATCAGTATGCAATTCATGAATTTGTATGAATTTTCCTTATTTAAAGTATCAAACCCCGACGGTTCACATGTGAACCGCTAAACAATAGAAATCTATTGTGTCTGCGATTCCGGTAGTTGACGGGTTAAGTACATTTTATAAGTTGAACGCCTATAACTTTTTAATTTGTAAACCCTACTTACCTCCGATAGTTTTCCTCTGAACTTCGATATACTACAGCTGTGAATTTTCACGTGTTCATATACATATAATATAACCGTTCAACAGATAGAAGGGGTCAGGGGGGGACACTTGACTCTAACAAAAAGGACAATGCCGATTCGACTATGGGAAGTGGCGTCTTTTTTTTTTCGCGCGGTTCGGACTGAGTTTAGAGGTATGTCTGTCATAATAGGTTTTGTGTATAATGTTATTAACTATTAGAAAAACGAAGTTTGGTCAGTGGCCGCGCGAAAAAAAAAAGACGCCAAATACAGGCATTGGCCTTTGCACATCCAAACCAAATATTTTAGAAACTTAAACGATTTTCACTAAGTCACAATATTTTTAAAAGACCTATTCAGATACTTACAATACTCCACACGATGGATTAGTCAAGAAAAAAAATTAACTCCCACTTTACTTGTATCAGAAATACAGTAAAAATTGTTTTTTTCAAGATCTAATTTTACCACTTCTTTTCCATAATTAATATATGTACATACTCATACCAAATTACAGCCTTCTAATACTTATAGTCTTTGAGTAAAACCGCAAACAGACAGACAGACAAGCAGGGCGAAATTATTACTTATAGTCTTTGAGTAAAACCGCAAACAGACAGACAGACAAGCAGGGCGAAATTATAAGGGTTCCTTGTTTACTACGAAACCCTAAAAACTATAAAGTTTACGTTCTACTCGTACTCGTAATCCTTCACGTCGATCCGGCTAGGAAAATGGGAAAACACTTCGCCTACGTGAACGGAACTCGGGAAATTGCTCGATTCGTTCCGCGCTTTATTATGATGGGGAATAAATCCCCAGAGCAAAGAGATTAAGCAAAAGGATTAATTAATAATAATATACGTGACAAATGGCAAGCGCCAACGCGACTGCACTCGGACAGAATGGTGCGATGAACTTAATAAATACAATAAAAACTGTCAATAATAGCATTAATAGCACAAAATCGAAAGTCATCGAAAAGTGAAAGAGAGATATCGACGGCTATTAATTTTAATAAAAATTTCAGTAAAATTATCGTCCTATCAGCCACAGGAAGTCCACTGCTGGACATAGGCCTCCTCGAAGGATTTCCAAAAGGCCGCTTCAGACCAATCGGGCATTACTTGCGATTAACGATTACGATATATCTATAATTAACTTGGCAGCGAATCCTACTAATCCTATCCTATCCTACTAATATTATAAATGCAAAAGTGAGTTTGTATATTTGTTTGTTTGTTTGTTTGTTACCACTTCACGCTTCATCCACTGAACCTATTTAGATGAAATTTGGTGTGGATATAGTTTGAAACCCAGGGAAGGACATAGGATAGTTTTTATCCCGAAATTCCTACGGGAAGCGAAGCCCGCGGGCACAGCTAGTATAAGTATAAATATACGATAGTTGAGTTAAACAGCTATTACTTTTCCAAAGAAAATTACTGAACTAAAACAAACAAAAAAGGTGTCTGTGAACCAATCGTCAGGCCTGAAGGCTAAAATAATTTAATATATTGATTCATTGATATTGACTTACCGTTTCCATGCAATCTAGTACTAATGTCACAAACCCTTTACTAATTCGATGTCTGTAAGGTCATGTTATGAATCGAGCTGGATCAATATCGACTTGCTGGCAGTGAACATGAGAATTTTTAAGTAATATAAAAAATGCAACGCCGTAGTGATGGATGAAGTTACACTATTACCTAGCTTCATGATTATAAACGAATTTAAATTATTTTTTTTCATAATAATACTTTTCTCAGTGTTCTTTAATACTTTTCAGTCCTTTTAGTGACGGTTTAATAACTGTCCGAAAGATATTTGCATAAAAAGTTCGGTTAGTGAGATTGTTGAATTTGGTTGAATATTTATAGAAAATTAATATCAATATCTTTTTATGGCCCAACTGCTGGGTAAAAGCCTCTCCTCTTTTCCTCCAATAGTCTCTATCCTTCGAATAAACGGGTCATTCCTTTTCAAAATATCATGTTTACTTAAAAAACTTAGGAGAGGCCCATGTCCAGCAGTAGACGTTTTGCGGCTAAAATGATGATGACGACTTGCCAGTCCTAGCTACAAGTACATACGGCACGTTCACCATGAAGACTTTCCTGGAGGAATTCTCTAATGGTATATATAACGAAGTTTAAAGGAAAACTAACTAGCTTAGTTTACAAATTAAAAAGTTATAGGCGATCGACTTATAAAATGTACTCGGAAAAGGAAAATTTCATATCAATTTAATAGAAAATTAGTTTTTATACGTTTTTAGTGGCATGAACTCAAAGCTGGCAAATACGAAACCCTACACTGCGGTTATTAAGAACACGCTCCGACACGAAGCAAGCAAACGAATTCAATTTAAAAAACAAAGGAGAATTGATTGCTGTTTTTTTAATATCATCAACATCATATAATGTCTGGGCTATGCCTTCCAGTATTTATTTCTAAAAACAAAGGAGAATTGATAGCTGATTTTTTAATATCATCAACATCATATAATGTCTGGGCTATGCCTTCCAGTATTTATTTCTTTATTTCCAAGGAGAATACAAATATCGCACTATCACTATTTAGTACCTGGGCGACCGAGCTTTCCTCGGTTACATCTCAAACATTAACTACATTTTTTTAAACTTGTCTAAAAACAATACAAAATAAAAAATTATATGTAGGTATATAAACTTGAAAATAAAAAAAGAACAAAAGTAAGTCACCGAGTGGGATTCGAACCCGTAATACTCTTTCTAGTGGTCCGCATCCTTAACCGCTGAGCCAACGGATAGCGGCCAGCGCGACGAAATTAGCGAACATATTCTGCGTGGAAAGAAAAACGCATGAAAACTCGAAAACACGCGTTTTCCCAAACATAAGACTAATCTAGATCGATTGTTTACCCCGAAAACCCCCATACACCAATTTTCAGCGAAATCGTTAAAGTTGTTTTCGAGATCACAGAAATTTATAAATATATAAATATACAAGAATTGCTCGTTTAAAGGTATAAGATTGAACACCCCTCGTACTCGTAAGTCATGGTTGGTTACGGATATTTGCACGTAAAGGAAGAAAAGATTAATATTTAACACTTTTCCGCAGTAAAAAAGGAACGCTTATAGTTTTGCCCTGTCTATCTGTCTATTTCGCGTCGTCGGCGTCGGTTCTCCCAAATTAGCAGTTGCCAAGTGCATGAGCCATTTTCTTAATGAGCTCCAAACGGATACTAAAAACAGCACGAAACACAACATGTTGAGAAAACAAAACATGTTTTGTCCAAGATCATTAACAGCAATATTTTTATCTTACCGATATAAAAATAGTTTGGTTTCATCGCCCCATTTCAGCCGTGATCTAGTAGCTCCACATGAGCGTATACAACTATAGATACATTATCACGTCTTTATCCCTGACAGGGTAAACAAAGCCCAAGGCCGCAAGACTCAAAGGTCACGCTCTGCATGATGGTCTCGCTGACCATCATGCAGAGCGTGACCTTTGAGTCTTTATGGAATCTGGAATCCAAAGAATGATAGGTTGCTAGCCGCATCGCCTATTAATATGATTCAAATTTTAAAGCTCGCCCATTCTCTCGATCAACTTTTACGACCTTTTACGCGGTAAGAGAAGCAGCCAGTACATTCTAAGTTTTATATTTTCTTCCAAACCAGCAACGAAAGATGCATAAAATAGCTAAATCTGAAATAAAGTTTTCTGTTGTGAAAAAACTGAAAATAATTCAAATAATTGAAATTTAAATTCAAAATGAAAATAATTAAACTTTCGTCTATCAATGTATATCCTTCTAATGGAAACAAATATAGACGATTGCAGCCAGCCCACGGTTTGAGAAGCGCGTATGGGTCTTTGGAAACATCAATGAGATCTACCCAAAAGTTCAGTCACAGTTCTCATAATATTACCGTGTCAGAGTCGATCAATTGAAAGAGCAATGTTAACAAAAACATTTGTCTATATTACAACCTAGACGGTGTCCGTTACATAGTGAAGAAATAGACACAAATACGTACATATACGTAGACAAAAGCCTAATTTATTTGACGGATAGAATAGACCTTGGTCCACAAAATTTAATGGTTTTATTTAAACTATTTCAGTTATTCCAAGCTGACATCTCAAATTTACTAAATAAATAGCTTACACAGAGCCTCGTTGACCTAATTTTGGCGCTCGACTAATAGTCCCGAGCACAGTTTTAGGGCTTTCCTCGTGAACACGAAACCTTACTAATTAGATAACTTGATAAATAATAAGGCTTCGTTACCGCTGTTGTTTTAGATAGGTCTGGTAGAAGTATGAGTACAAGTACCTTAGATTTTTTATGATCGGTGAGTCAGTGAATGAGTCAATAACCAAACTGAGTAACTTTGACTAGTAATTGTTGGTTAATGAAAGGGTAAAATTGTGGTATTTGGGGTTACTTAGTAATTGACAATGTACCTGAATAAATTATTTTTGACCGAGTCAAAACAAAGTGAATGACGATTATTAAGAGATATTATAAATATCCTATGATAATAAAGATATATTTGAATTAGAAAAAAAAAACTATATTTTATTTTACTAGTCCGTCGGGCAAAATTATAGATTTCTATACATAACAGTCTCTGAGCTAAACCGCGGACGGACAAATGAGTAGTTAGCAGACAAACATAATATTGACATTGTTATTACGTTTTTATCATAAAAAATATTTAAAAAGAATGCGATGAATAGGAACCGAATAAGTTTCACTTTGAAACAGAGAGGAAAATGACAGATCCTAAAATTTCACAGTCCATTAGATGAAGTTACACCGAACCGAACACTATTGGTGGTTTGGAAATAAGCTCTTACTTTGCTCTACCAAAGCGTATTACGAGTACCCGTATGATTATATTGCGTATTACATGATAACACTGTTATATTTTACTGTTTTATCATGATAAAGTGCGTTCCTGTAAAGTTTCCTCAGGGGAATATATACATATATTATTTAGGACCCATGCTCTTGTCGGTGAAGTATTTTTTATCTTCCATTTTCAGGGTTTCGTACTCAAAGGGTAAAAACGGGACCCTATTATTAAGACTCCACTATCCGTCCCTCCGTCTGTCTGTCCATCTGGCACCAAGCTGAATGAACCGTGATAGCCTGACAGTTGAAATTTTCACAGATGATGTATTTCTGTGGCTGCTGAAAAAACAAATACTAAAAACAAAATAAAATAAATATTTAAGGGGGCTCCCATTCCACATATGCGATTTTTTGGCGTTTTTCGCTTGATTAATAACGGCATAAATAACGGCATCAGGTGGACGCTTAAAATATTCACAAAATATTTAGTTTTTCACTTTGAAAATAAATTTAATTAAATTTAAATAAATGTTTAATACAACACAACAAACGTGATTTTTTATAGATAGAACGGAACCCTTCATGCGCGAGTTGCACTTGGTCGGCTTTATTCTCTCTCATCCGCTAGCAGTTTTACTTCGCTGTACGGTACGACACGTCGTTTACTTACGTACGTTCAAGCTCTATATCTAACACAAAAAGAGGTCACTTAGCTTTATAAACCAACGAACATTCATTAAATTGCTTTAAAAACTTTTTATACAAAGCATTATTATCGTCACAAGTCATCAACCAAACCCGTGAGCTGAAATCAATAACGGTTGCTTGTATTAAAAACGTAATGGAGGAAAGCCATCCGCCTGATGCGCATAAAGGCAAATGAATTTACAAAATTATGAGCTCAAGCTGGAGAAATTCAAGGATCGATGGATTAGATACTAAGTTGAGGGACTAGATCAACTGATTCTAGATTTTTTTATACATACATAGAGCGCATATTTCAATAACCGTCCCTATATAAAACTGAAAATCTTAATTAGGATGTTCATGAATTCAGCAATATAGAGGACAGGATAAAAACTTACAGTCATTAGCAAGTTTCGAGAAAATTCAGACTGAGAAGTTTTACAGAGAGGCAACGACGAAACGAGATTTCTTGTCAGCGCTATATGCAGACTACTACCTCCATCAAGAAGTTTAATTCTCATTCCTAAACACTAATTAAATTCCGTGCTGCTGTGTATCTCTATGTACCTATGTACCTACTAGTACCTACTTATTAATCTATTTCAGTTTAACCAGGCCTGTGTTACTCCCCGTGTAGGTATCGAAAATATATCTACATTATTATAATATGCGCGCGGCGACCACTCCGGAGTTGTAAATTGGCTTGCAATGCACTTCTAGGTAGGTATCTAAAAGGTGCTTAGTTACCACATTGAGTAGATATTTCTTTGAATTCCTTTGCTGAGTAAGACTTTTGTACGTGAGTACTAGTATATACTTATTCTGGGTTTAACCGAAATACTCTAAAGTAATTTGGTTGCTTTCAGTAAGCTCTACACGACTATGCATCACAACCACGAGTGTTGTTTAGATTAAATATTAATTAAAGTGTACGACGACGCTCACAGATGCAAAGGGCGAGAGTTTAAATATTGTATACCCTCGCCTCGCAACCCCGCCTCTCCTGGAAATGGGTTAAGAATTTTGAATTCAATTAGTGCACTAGCTGAATTTAAAATTACAACCTATTTTATATGCAAACTTTCGTGTTATCCAAATCCATTTTTTGTAAAAATAACCAGTAGACTCGCGTATGAAGGGTTTGGGTACGCAAGTAACTTATTAGTAATCTGTGACGCAACCTTAAACACCAGCCTGGAAGTTTCCGAGTTTATTGATACAGACAGACAGAGCTTTGAGGAGCTCGGTGGCCTGCTGACGGGAGTGTGCATTGTTAGCGCTTTCGCTAGTGAAGCAACACATGTTGGATGGGTCACCACAAATGGAATAAAAATTTCTCGACCTCCTCCGTGCTTTGGAAGGCACATATAAGCCGTTGGTCCCAGCTGTCATCATTGTATGGCAGTCGTCAAATGCCTTAAGGCAGCTTGAAAAATCTGACACCAGTGTTGGCCACTTACACACACAAAAAAAAGGGCAGACAGAAATACGCGCCGGGCCATGGGACTTCAGTTTATAATAAGGAACTGATTATAAATGATGAGATCTTATAAGAAATTGATGACATTACAGAATAAACCGGCCAAGTGCGAGTTGAACACGCGTGGAGAGGGTTCGGTACAGTGCCAAAGTCAATCACATTTGAAATCCTCACAGTAACACGTGAGTTTTAACTTCTACTAGCGCTATCTTGTGTTTTTGTGAACTTATTTACCACTTTATTTTCAAGTGATAAAATTCTTATAGGTTTTCCTGTCTATCTACAAGCAACGAACTATATTTCGTTTTTTTTTTCGAAATTTTAAGCTTCGTAGTTACGGAGATCATGGGGTCTTCTATCAAGAATAAAATTAAAACTATTTATTTTACAATAACTATACAAAAATATATTTGAGATCCTCATAACGATCCCCTTCATTTGATACATACCACAGCAAGATTTGCAAAACTTTTTCTTAAATTTGTCCCCTGCAAATGACTCTTATTTATTGATTTAAAACAATATTACTTTTCACATCAGTGTTTGGGTTATAGGATTACACCATCCTACCAAATTTCACCTGATTTGGTCCAGAATATTCGGAGTAAATTGGCTCTGACAGACTAGACGGACGGACAAATAGACGTACGAGTAATCCTATAAGAGTTCCGTTTTTTCATTGTTTGTATGGAACCCTAAAAAACTGACTTGTTATCTTCATCGATGCTCATATGAATGAGTTATGCTTGTAAATGTCAGCATGTATTAAATTTAACATTATGTGTAAAAATATCAATACTTAACTTAACTTACTTCTCGAGTGGGTAAGTCTAAGTTCAGATAAATAATATACTAAAAATATCATCGGAAATTATTATTACAAATTTACAATGCTTAATGATTAATTTGTAACGCAAATTACCTCGTGTTCTAACATCCTTAAAGACCTTTATTTATAACTTGTTTCTGTTTCTCGATATAAATGACGAAATTTACAAAAACAATAATCGTAATTTAGGTCAAAGCGACTTATTTGAAATAACACTCTACTCACTTGAACACAAACTAAGTTCAGATGAATAATATACAGTTTCGTATAGGTACAATTTGAATGATCTAAAAAATTCCGTTCAGTTCGTGAACAAATAATATGAGCTCTGCAATTAAGTACTATACATATACTTACGTACTTTTTTTGTACCGTACTGAGCTGTACCTATTTTTAATTCGGAAAGATGTCGACTCTTTAAAGAGAAAAAAGCATTTTTGGATTCTTTAACCAAGTCATAATACTTAAACTACACCAAATTCATAATACTTTTCAATTCTTATTCTACGGATATTAGTATTACAACAAATAAATGCCACGTAAATACGATCATTTTTATAGAAACATTCTTTTAATTTGTGTTAGAACACATTTTATTCATATCACAAGTGGTCCCAAATCACAAAAAATCATTCAACTTCATTTCTTACAAATAGACAGCTCTTTGTTATTGAAACAGTTTATCTTCGATAAATTAATTGGTGTAAAGTTACACTTCCAAGCTTGCAACGTGGTTCCAGATCCAGTTTCTTTCACTAAAATCATGACTCAACCCTAGCAACAACTTAGCTCTATTAGCATGTTAACTACAAACTTAACAGTAATACAGTGGTACAATGTCCCTATTTAGCTTAATTGACCTTGAGGATTTGATTAATAATTCCTGAATCAATTCAAAGATTTAATACATTTGAATAGGTCCTGTTCCACAGACAGATGTATTAAGTACATATTTATTAATTGTAACAGAAAATTATACTAAATAAACTAAAGCTCCTTTATCACGAATATTCAAAATTGTGCATTTTTTGCCTTCTTCTGATCAGGAATATCAAGATGGTGTCAGAGGTTGCCATCTCATAGGAGTTAGAAGTCGGAAAAGCGGTAAATATTCTGCTAAAATCTTGAGTATCCAAAAGCTTTATCACGTTTTAATGTGACTATATTATTCCACAACAGCTGCGGGAAACATTATGACAGCAGTGCCGAGTCTACGTGTCAGAACCGACGGAAACAGAATGGAACTGTGTAACGGATGCTCTGTGCAGAATATGCATGCATGCATAATTGCATATGCATCCTTGGATTCCATTACTGGTTTGCAATTCACGCTTACCATTGAAATCTAAGGATGCGCTTATTTAGAATACATCTGTCTATAGCTACGTAAGTACTAGTATTTATTCTGTGCTATAGGTATAAACCACGAAAAAATCATTTCAGTAATTTTTGAGATTAGCTGAGCGTGTAGGAATAAGAATGTCGGCATGAAACGTTTCAAAAATAATATTTTTCATGTTCTGTTACTCTTTTCTTATCACAACACTTATTTTTCAGATATGGAACGCGAATAAACATTTTATCTTTTCAGAAAAAAACATTACAACTTATTAAGGTTCCGGTTAGTTATATTGCGTGACATCTATACATATAATAAAACAGTAAAAAAAGTGTGTCTGTACATTAAATATATTTCCAAAAAAAATATTGGGGGCGATGGAGACATAGTAATAGAGTAAGAATTTTAAAAAAAATGTCTGTCTGTTTGTCTGTTTTGTCTGTTTGTCTGTTTGTCTGTATGTCTGTTTGTCTGTTTGTCTGTTTGTACACGCTAATCTCCGGAAATACTGGACGGATTTGAATGCAACTTTTTTTGTTATATAGCTATTAAGCCTGGGCAACATATAGGGTATAAATGATTTTGGAAAATGAAACGCCTGATGCAGAACCATAATGGTCCAGCTAAACTATAACAGATATAAAAATGTCGCCTTAGTAAAAGTTGTTCAACCTGATGAGCATTTTCCAGAGACATAAAGTCTACGCGAACGAAGTCGCGGGCTTCAGCTAGTTTCAAATAAAAGAGCTTTTTACTGAATTGAAGTCCTGAGCTCGAGCTTAAGCTCAAGCCTCAATGAACATACAACAACAACAAGCGATTTAATAGTAGTATAAGAAGACATAAGCGCGGTATGGTGATTAGTACACAAGAGGCGGAACGTCAGCCCGAGCCGAAGGCGAGGGCGTAATAGAGCCGAGTGTGTTTAACCAATATACACATGTTTGTCGTACGTTTTAACACACATACGAGGAAAAATTCCTAGTAAACGGATTTTTCGATTTAAAATAAACTAAACCTTGAACTTGTGATGCACACTGTTGCTTTTCCGTGGTTTTACTTTTTACTGCCTATTGGCAGGAGGCGCGCGACAGGCCAGGGCGGTCCGAAATTTAAAAAAAGCAATTTGAAGCATATAAGTAGCAAATAGTGCGGTTATAGAATATTACTTTACTATTTGCGTGTATAACACACGCGTGTTTTATAAGCTGCTTTATACCTATATATCTAAAGCCGGTGAAATTAGATCCACTTTACGAGCAGGTGTTGAAAAATACTCTTATCTAATTTGCTTCCACTTAACCATAACCTTAATCTGTGCAAATTGCTGTTGAAATGGATTACGGAATGTCTCATCTGGTCTACCTAGTTTGTAAAATGAAATTTATGATTCAGATGCGGTGACGTAATACAATACTTAAATAAGGCTGACTCTATCGTTGTTATTTTTAAAATGTATCTGTCGTCTCGTGGTTCATTCATTCTATATATAAGTATGTAAAAAAAACAGATATAAGCAATCGTTACAAACGCTGTGATCTAATTTTCCAACAATTTTAGTAAGAAAATAAAATAGTTTGGAAAATCCAAAAGAGCACGCCTCAAAGGGACCATAATTTTTTTTTAGTTCTTACGCATATAGAAAAATAAAGATATATATAGATATACTAAAACTATGAAGAACAGTCGATATTTTTTTTTTTAAATTAATAACAATTAAACCACATCGAATCAAACCCTGAAAAATGAAAGGGTTCTATTCCTGAGCATACTTAAGCGTAAGAGAAAAAAAAAAACTCGATTAGTAAAGTATTTCGATCGTTATCGTGTTAACAAGAAAAGCCTCCGCACATACAGACACACGGATGTCCAAGACAGAACTTTTTTAAACTGTTTTTTAACTAGTTTAAATAACAAAAATGACATTAAAATATCATGAGTGTTAAAAATAGTTTTTTTTTTCTTAATGTGTGTGTATATATTATCTTACAAGTGCAATGTATGATACATAAAGACATTTTAAGTTTGAAAAATCAGATGTTTTGCGCGAAGTGACAGTAGTACCCACCTCAACGCTTCGCTTATGAGGCGTGCAATTAAGTATAGTAGTTGTTTTAGGGAAACAAAGATTTTATATACTGCGGGCAAGGGCAATAATTTTTGAAATAAATAGTACATTTTCTGTATATATTACTAGCTACGATAGCCTAATAAATTCAGTAAAACGATACTGGAAACAAAATAGAAATGCAAAAGGTAGTGTATAAAAAAGTGCCAAGTAAGAAATATTTAATTTTCATACTTTGGGAAAAAGAAATCCCATCAAAAACAATACTTGTCAAAAAAACCAAGTCTCGCAACTCAGTTGTTCTGCGGTAAAAAGTTGTGAGATCCATGTAATACCAAGTCGGTTAATAATTTATTCAGTCTCTACTTAAGCGACTTTCTGTCTTAATACGTCCAGTCTCTAAGACCACGATCGTGGTCCATAACAATTGAAAATCAATTGTGTCTGGAATCTCCGTACTCGAAGCATTAAGTTGTTACGTAATAATTAACAGCATCTTATAGTGACGCATATCAATATTAAAATTCTTTAATGTTTTATATAAATATATCGAGACTTGGCCATCGCACTAAATAATTGAATTTACATGTGTTTTCAGGCGATTGAATTTACACGTGTTTTCAGGCGATGGCCAAGTCTCAATATATTTATATAAAACATTAAAGAATTTTAATATTGATATGCGTCACTATAAGATGCTGTTAATTATTACGTAACAACTTAATGCTTCGAGTACGGAGATTCCAGACACAATTGATTTTCAATTGTTATGGACCACGATCGTGGTCTTAGAGACTGGACGTATTAAGACAGAAAGTCGCTTAAGTAGAGACTGAATAAATTATTAACCGACTTGGTATTACATGGATCTCACAACTTTTTACCGCAGAACAACTGAGTTGCGAGACTTGGTTTTTTTGACAAGTATTGTTTTTGATGGGATCTCATTTCTTTTTGTATTTTGTAGACAGTTCTACTTTTTTCCTTTTCGGTACCTTCTACTTATTGTATATATGTATATCTACCAGCAACGAATTTTCTTAAAGCCCTCTCTCTGACTTATGAACTTTTCTTATTTTTGCAGGTAGCCTTCCGTTTTCTCTTTTCCGGTACTACTTCTTGAGCTTCAGCTACAGTTTTTCTAAGAGCCCACTCCCTGTCTCTATGCGTTTTTCTGGGAGGCTTTGAGGCTTTAATTTAATTTACACGTGTTTTCATGACGGGAATACCCATTTTTTGCTCGATTTGGCAGGGGCACTACCATGCGCCTATATTTATTTGGGACTAGCTTAAACCCGCGGCTTCGCACGCAATAATAATAACTGCCGTAAAACATCGTTACGAATAAAGCCAATATTGAAAAATTTTACTGAAGACTTGGCTGTATGGGCTTAATTTTCTTTGCGGTTTTTTCTAGATTTTTTAGTTTTTCCTTAATTCATACACCAAACACTACTTATATTCCAAATTTGAAGCTTCTAGGTCTGCTAGAAGTGCCTTAGAATTTTGATGATCGGTGAGTCAGTGAGTGACAAAATTCAGAAATTTGACCCGTTATAATTCTTAAAATACTGGTTCAAATTGAATGAAATTTGAAATACACCGTGTCTTTACAATGCCTGCATGGTTACTGAAAATTTCAGTCTTCTAGTTTTATCCACAACGAAGTTACAGGGGGTCGAAAATGGTCTGAATTGCTTCGAGAAAAGGATGGTACGGCCGTGACGCTTTTTTGCTCGACTTGGTGGGGGCACTGCCGTGCCCCCAGATAACAAATTTATTTCCAACACCGCCATTCTACTTTACGTAACATTTTATGCAAATGACTGACATTGGCTTTGTTGAATAACTGAAATATCATCTCATATTCCCTTACGAGGTCTTTCAAAGTACTCTGGGCTACTATAATAGCCATAGAAGTAGATTTTTTTTACTGCGTAAAAAGACCACACTGGCCGAGTGCGACAGATAATATGATAAGTGTCATCTTCATAAGAGCAAAAGAAATAGCATTAATTTGACAATCAGACAAGTTTTCATACAAAACATGTCACCCACTGTCACCCTGGCTCGAACATCGTTACACGAAAATTTGATTTTCCAAATTGTAAACTGTGTTAATTTATAAGTTATCTTATACTGGAAAGATGGTATCGTACTGCTTTTCCCATAGTTTATGTAGTAGGTACAAATACAACCCCTAAAAAGTTACACAGAAATATTGATATTTCGTTTCTGGTCACATTTTACAATACTCTATATCCATCTTATACTTATACCTTCTAAATCTATGATAATAGCTATTATGATTGTGACTTTATGCATGACGTTACTTCAATATTACATTATGTATTAAGGTTATAGTTAGGGAGGCGAACTCCGGAGGTTGACTCCGCCGAGTTATAGGGTCGCGAACTTGTAAAAAAAAAAACGTTAATCCGGCATTCTCCAGCGCGATTTTTTATTTTTTATTTTGAAGAATATAATCTAAAACTTACTAAAAATACAAAATCTGCCGGTTTCCGCATGACCCGAAGTGTGGAGGAGCCATTTCGTCTTCCTAAGAACGCGTTGCGGCATATAAGTCGCGAACGATACATTTTACAAGAAAAAAGTTTAAATAAACATTTACGTTGGTGGTATCTATCGCTTTATTGTCATTCTTAAATTCTCCGTTTTATCAAGGATAAAGAAAGGAAAAAAAGAAACCAAAAAACCTTTTTCGGTCAGATTAAGAGAACCCACCAACTTTTTTGTCAGATTAAAAAAATATGCTTTCAGGATACCGAGATAAACCTCCCCTATGAAAATCTGACGCGCTCGAGTATTTCAAAAAAACTTTTTTTTTTTGCATTTTCAAAAATTCATCTTAACTTATCGTCACGCCGAAATCGTCAGTTTTTTTAAAGGGAGCTTCCTTGGGGCCTACTTAACACCCCTTCCGAAAATCTGACGCGCTCGAGTAAATTTTTTTTTTTGCATATTTGACTGACTTTATATGCCTACCCCCATGGTATAATAAAATAAGGTATTTTCTGTCCGAGAACGAACTTGACTACGTCACGAAAGTGTTGCCACTGATTGTTCTTTTCAGTAAATTTAAGGACTTTCTCAATTAGTTCATTAATATTAAATAAAATGTTAAGTAACTTAGCTATTAAGAATCTCGCGATTCTCGCGTCATTCATCAATTCAAAATTTTATAAATTGATAAAATGGATTATTAATTTGAAATTGGTATATAAAGTTCAAAAATGCATTACGCTCGGGTAATTCAATTTCACACAGAGGCAACATATTACACTGATGACGTAGTCAAGTTCTTCCTACGTCATCAGCTGTCACGGAGAGAGAATACCTTATTTTATTATACCATGCCTACCCCCACCACGCAAACCGGCAGATTAGTATACCGTTGTTATCAGAGGCACTTGGGGCATACGTAGTATGAATATCTGACGCGCTCGAGAATGCCCAAGTAACTGTTTTTTTTTACATTTTTGAAAAACCGTACACACCAAACCCACCGCTAAAATGGGTTTTACCATACGAGCTTTTCTTATCGAAATTATTTTATCTTTCGATTTTGATAGGTCTCGACGGCGCCGTTGAATTACGCCATTTAGCTACCTCGCCTCCCTAACTATTAGGTACTTCTACTACAAATACGAAAGATTTTTATGTCGCAAGATAATTTCTTCTAACGAAATTGACATTTGCATGGGTTAATACTGAATTTATTGTTAGCTCGTAAAAGGTTATTAATGGTAAGTAATTAATTATGTAATATGTGATATTATTATTATTATGTAAAAAATAAAGTATCTCATGGATATGAATGGATAAATGAACACTCAAATTAATCACAAGATCACTTTACCTAAGAAATTTTGCTCGCCATTTTTGGTTTCTATAGTGAAATCTTAATAATTGCCTATTGTGTGCCAGATGTTCAAAACGGCGCGGCGCCCGTGAAAACTCATCATGAACCTTCAATTTTCACAGAAACCGGCTTTTCTCACCCTCCCCGCAACATTAGAGTACCTCTTCTGAGCACCGTTTATGAGCAAAGATGTCACTCTTTAGAGACAATCACATATAAGTGCATTTCTCTTCTTGACATCAGGAAAGAATACAGTAGTGTATTGTAATGTGTATACATATGTTATGGACAAAGAGATTAATAAGAAAGCCTAAAATGAGATGGCAATGTGATAAAAGCTATGAAAACAATCAAGCCGTCCAGGCATTATTATATTATAATGCTTGTCATCTATACATGTATGAGGCAGAATAACCGCCAACATCAGACTCGTTCTTGCAGAGTCATGTAGACCACCTAGGTCAGGTTACGGTGCGGCGGGAGTGGCCCTCGGGCACCCCCTAACCACCAACAGTGTTCTTCCAGAGTCATGCATACTCAGGTCATGACTTCAAATTTTCAAGATTTTAACAAGTAAAATTACAAGGAAAACATTATTCATAGTTATTGACCGAGCGAGCGAAGCCAGCAAAGTCTCCGTTTTAGCTGGGCTAACAATGCTATGGTATATCGTGTGTTCTTCTCTAGAGTCGCATTTCTCAACCGATTCCCGTGAAATTTTGGGAGCAGAAAATCGATAGTCAAGTCTTTTTTTTGGAAATTTTTGAAAATGGCATTGTTAGCCAAGGGCCCTAAAAGACATCTAATCGACTTGAGCGTCTAGAGCTCGAATCCCACTGGAAGGTGTTCCTTTTTTAGTTAAATGTATTTATTTTTATTTTACGATCGGTATTTTAAAGTTTTTTAAAAAGTGTTATTTGTTTTCTTGGGAATTATATAACTACAGGAAACATTCATTCTATACCTAAGCTCGCGGGGTCTACAGCTTACAGAGCAACTAGTTTTAGTAGGATGACATCTACTTTGTTTATAGACGATACCAGCAACTTTAAATAGGTTTGCAGTATTTGTAGCGGGGATAGGCAGGATCCCAAGGGAATTCCGAGGCAGGATTTCAATGGAATTCTGAACAAAACACGTAAAAGGAAAAACGGATATTTCCAACTCTGCGCACTTTTTGTTTCTCTCGAAAGCGACTGGCTGCCTAATGGGATTAATGCTACATATGTAAGAATTATTTCACTAAAATGGAGGTTAAGTCTATTTTCTGTTTTTATCATAAACATCTCTATGCTAATAAAAATGATGTTAATGATTTAAAATGGAAAGAAAAAAATGACAAAAAAAAACCTGGATGTCCGGGTGTCTGTTTAGAGATAGACAAAGAGAAATGGTACTTGAAGTATTTGTAACAATTTTGAATAAATTCATCACGCCACGAAATTGCTTCCTATTGAAAATTACTATATAATTCGGTATCGTTTAATTTTATCTATACTCCTTTTGGTTAGGTATTTAAATAAATGTAAACAATCTTAAAATGTCTTTTTATTGAAATATACACTTTATAAATCAATAATTTTGCTAATTACGAAGTAATTATGTTATAAATTATTAATTACATAATTACTTTGTAATTTGCAAAGGTATTGATTTATAAAGTGTATATTAAAGACATGTTAAGATTGTTTACATTTATTTAAATACCTAAACGAGCGATGGAGACATATACAGTATAGAGTAAAAATTTAAAAAAAAAATGTCTGTCTGTTTGTACAACTAATCTTTGAATATACAGGACAGATTCAAATGAAACTCTTTTTGTAGTATAGCTGTTAAGCCTGAGCAACATATCCTACTTCCTTCTAATATTATAAATGCAAAAGTGAGTTTGTATATTTGTTTGTTTGTTACCTCTTCACGCTTTAATTACTGAACCGATTTGGATGAAATTTGGTAAGGATATAGATTGAGACTCGGAGAAGGACATAGAGTAATCTTTATCCCGAAATTCCCACGGGGGTGCTAGTAGCTAGTAGGGTATAAAAGATTTTGGAAAATGGAACATCAGATGCAGAACTATAATGGTCTAGCAGCTAAACAATAAGAAATATAATAACCAGCCAAGTGCGAGTCGGACTCGCGCACGAAGGGTTCCGTACCATTATCTATAAAAATCTAGTTTTTTGTATGGGAGCCTTTAAATATTTATTTTATTTTAATTTTTTTATTTATTATAAAAATACAACTGAGTATTTTGTGAATATTTCAAGTGCCTACCTGTTGCCATTGTTGATATCGAGCAAAAAAGGACAAAAAAATCGCGTTTGTTGTATGGGAGCCCCCTTGAATATTTATTTTATTTTGTTATTAGTATTTGTTGTTATAGCGGCAACAGAAATACATAATTAGTGAAAATTTTAACTGTCTAGCTATCGCGGTTCTTGAGATACAGCCTGGTGATAGACGGACAGACAGCTAAGTTTTAGTAATAGGGTCCCGTTTTTGCCCTTTGGGTACGGAACCATAAAGATGACGCCTTATTAAAAGTTGTTCAATCTGATGAGCATTTTCCAGATACATAAAGTCCACGTAAAGGCTTCGGCTAGTAATTAATAAAATACTTAAAAAAAACTTGCCTGACATTCTGTAAAACACTAGTCATTTATATACCTACCTATTTATAGTACAAGTTGATCACTTGGTTTTTTGAGATAAGTCTAAAGTAATACCTTTTTGTCGGGATCCATCCAGACGTTTGAAAAATACTAGGTAGAATTTACATACAAGATACGAGGGAAAATAAAAACCCTTCCTTGAAAGTAGTTAAAAATCAGGTAATTTGTGACCAGTCACAATAAATAATGGAATGGAATAATGGAGTTATACATTCATACCTAGTTCCAGCCACTCTTTGCCAAACTCCGTCTTGAGGATTGTGCGCGGCAGGCAGTTGTTCTCCCCCATCTCCTCCTCCGGTTTCTGTCCTGCCGTCCCAGCCCTAAAAACGTCAATTAGTTAATACACCAAACAATATCTACATAATTATAAGGCCTCAGTTAAACGGGACGAAACTTTCCATGCGGCGACTGCGCGGACGCCGCGCGGTTAACGCGCGGAATCCGCGCAGCTCCTCATTCAGGTGTTCAGTGAATTCCAATGTCAACTTTATTTACTAGGTAGTAAAGTTCAGTAAGGCTATCACCGAGTGGCACCCCAGGAATGGGAAACGGAGTGTTGCGCGTCCGGCAGCTAAGTGGCTCGATGATATCAAGCGGATTGGTGGAAAAAACAGGATAGCTAGGGCTAGGGATAGGATTCAGTGGCGCAGACAAAAGGAGGCTTATGGACAGCAGTGGGTCGTTGAGAGCTGACGATGATGATGATGAAAGTTCAGTACGCCGCGCGATTGCACGCACAGGTTGGCTGTCAGGGGATTGTCAAAAATTTGAACTTTGCAAGTTAATAAAGTTCACATTGGAATTCACTGAACTCCTGAATGAGGCACCGCGCGTTCGCCGCATGATACAATTTTTGCCGAGTAAAGGCGCCTTTACATCATTTTACTTATAAAAATAAATCAAGTGAAAACGCGAAAATAATAACACCATCACTGTAGGTCTAAGAAAAAATCTGAATTTACGAGCTGAAGTACTTCCTCCTCGTCAGAAACATTAGATGAGCTAGCTCGCACTCTTGTCACTAGGGTTGGATTGATGTCCAATTCCGAATCCTTGGCTAGCAGTGGACAAAGCGGCAGCTTATTTTCGACATTTTCAACTTTCGAATTCTGTAAAATAAAACCTGCTATAATATGTATTTACACTAAACTAAAATGTGTGGTTTTGGGGTTTTAGCTCACTATTTGAATAACCTAGAAAAAAGAATTTCCCTTTTTCTTTCTGGCAGCTATTTTAAAAGTTGATAATGATAATATTTTAGTACATACTTAAAAAAGGAATTTTTACCTAATAATATCGCCCACTGCTGGGCAAAAGTCTCTCCCAAATCCTTTTAGGTGTCTCTACCACCTTGACCTTTGTTGATAACCCATGCTAGATAGCGTCAAGGTGCCATCTCTCTCGACTTTCACCTGCAATGCCTACCATCATCCGTAAAGCGTTAGTTATTCGTAAAGATTTCCTTACAAATTAATAAAAAGAAGCGCAATTTATTTTTATTACTGCTAAAAGAATCAAACAGGCAAACATCCCACCTGATGCTAAATGTTACACGGTTCTTCATTTGATGGAAGTTTATCAGAAAAAACCCTAGCGGGGCTTCTTTAAATAAAGGTTATTTATTATCGCGCAGCCCCAAAGTAAGATTCATGTGATAGGGGATAAGTAATCATCTTCATCCGAGCCAAAGATAATATAATTGCTAACGTAACAGATACCCAACGCCATAGAAACTATTGGGCCCGTAAGTAGGCAAAACTGGAGTAGCAGGGTAGCCCCACAGATATAAAAAACGGCCAAGTGCTAGTTGAACTCGCGTGGAGGTTCTGTAGTCGTACAATGCCCAAAGTCACACACCTCATATTTGGAATCCTCACAGAACAAGAGTTATCTACTACTAGCGCTATCTATGCGTGTTTTAGTGAACCATTCGTAAGTGAACGTATATTAAGTTTACAATTTTATATTACATATATTAATAAGTCTAAAATGGATCTATCAATAAAAATTACACGAATAATTTATTTTTGACCCAGTCACCCAATTTGCGTGATTTTCTTGAGTCAGAATGGTTGTTCATTTATTTATAAGAAAAAGACTAAGTTTACATAGAGATTTGAATGAAATAATATAAAAATAATCCTACTGATATTATTACCGCGAAAGTTTGTAAGTATGGATGGATGGATGGATGTTTGTTTCTCTTTCACGTAAAAACCACTGAATGGATTTTAATGAAATGGACAATAATATAGCTTATACATCAGAATAACACATAGGCTAGAATTTATAAAGATATTGTCTGATAATCCTGCGCAGACGAAGTCGCGGGCACCAGCTAGTAATATATTAATAAATATTTAGGTAATAAGTAGATATTTATATTAATTAGTTTACTTATAAATTATTTACCTCTATATTTTTTGGACTGCATGTGGCTGATATACATACTGATTTTCAAAATTTGCTATAATTAAAAAAATACTAATTAAAAAAAACCATAGCCATTTTATTTTTTTCAATAACATACTGAAAATTCATTAAAATCAGATAACACTTAGGAGTGGGAAATCATTTTCTCTTTTTGTACGGACAAGTGCCTATTGCGTTGAGAACTACTTCCCTCCTAATATCTCTGATGTAATTTAATGTCAATTTCCAAAAACCTCTGCAATATCACAAGCGAGTAAGTAGTACGATAATTACATACTCCGTATTTATAAACATCGAACCGATAAGATCGGTAGCTAATGTAAAACCACCATTTCTTTGTTGTTTCTGCACTAGCGCTTAGGAAGCGGTCGTAAACTTAGCTGTAAGTAACCATTTGTCGTCAACAATTGTGCAACTAAACAATGACGATTATTATGAGATATTATAAATATCTATGATAATAAAGATATATTTGAATTGAATTTAATTGTAAGCATAAATAGCATTGTACGCGTGGATGCAGATTTTTTACTTTACAGGAAATCTTCTTGAGTCGTATTGTTGCATTGATAAGACTAATCGATTGCCATTGCTGTTAATTTAGTCTTATTACTCGTTGATAAGACTAATGATTGCTATTGCTGTTTTGTAATCGTATAATGTGACTAATCAATTTACATAGTACTTATGTTATTAAATAAATAATCTTAGTTAGAACGTAAACAGTCTCTTCTTCTTACCAAGTCTGATAAATACTGACTGATACTATGTAGATATTTCAGGTCGTTCCGCACCTAATCCTCAACTTCGAGCTGCCTAAAGGCATCTGACGCAGCTCAATATCAACAGTTTTTTAGGGTTCCGTATTTTTTTACACAATAGTAGTGAAATAGTATGCAGGTTTCCACACGATGTTTTCCTTTACCGGACGCAAGTAATGGTCTATGAAAGCGACAGCAAATAAGGCAGATTGTATTACAAACAAGTCGGGCAGGGCGAGCAGAAATCTAACCCGGGACCTTTCGGTTACCGGTACCAACCACTTGACAAGTAGGTAGGTACCGCTACACCACGGGCTACAATACAACGGTTACCGGTGAAAGAACAGTGCTCAATAAGAGAAAGTTTGGATGTTTATTCCGCTTTGACGCCAAAACGAATGTTAACTATGTACCTATAATCAAAAATAATGTTGACTGACAGTCCAGCAAAAAAAAGAATTGAGTTTTAAAACAATAAATGATAGGCACCGGCGTCGTATTTTTAGGGTTCCGTAGCCAAATAAAACGGAACCCTTATGGATTCGTCATGTCTGTCTGTCTGTCCGTCCATATGTCAGTCACTTTTTTCCGAAACCATAAGACCTATACTGTTGAAACTTGGAAGATAGATGTATTATGTGAACCGCATTAAGGTTTTGACACAAAAATAGAAAAAAAAACAACAAATTTTGGGGGTTCCCCATACTTAGAACTGACGCCAAAACGAATGTTAACTTTTTACCTATAATCAAAAATAATGTTGACTGACAGTCCAGCAAAAAAAGAATTGAGTTTTAAAACAATAAATGATAGGCACCGGCGTCGTATTTTTAGGGTTCCTTAACCAAATGGCAAAAACGGAACCCTTATGGATTCGTCATGTCTGTCTGTCTGTCCGTCCGTATGTCACAGCCATTTTTTTCCGGAACTATAAGACCTATACTGTTGAAACTTGGTAAGTAGATGTATTATGTAAACCGCATTAAGGTTTTAACACAAAAAAAGAAAAAGAAAACAATAAATTTTGGAGGTTCCCAATACTTAGAACTGAAGCTCAAAAATTTATTTTTCGTCAAACCCATACGTGTGGGATATCTATGGATAGGTCTTTAAAAATGATATTGAGGTTTCTAATATAATTTTTTTCTAAACCGAATACTTTGCGCGAGAGACACTTCAAAAAAGTGTGTGTGCGTGTGTGTGTGTCCCCGTAACTTCTAAAATAAGAGAATGATATAACTAAAAACATATATGATGTTCATTACCATGAAAAGTACCAGCGAAAATTGGTTTTAACGAGATCTAGTAAGTTTTTAATTCGTCATAAATCATAAACGGCAATTTACTTTTAATTCAATCAACCAAGTGCCAAGTGCGTGTCGGGCCACGCGCAGTGTAGGGTTCCGTAGTTACGAATTCCAACTTTAAGTTCATGCCACTAAAAACATTTAAAAACAAATTTATCTATTAAATTTGTATGAAATTTTCTTTTTCCGAGTACATTTATAAGTTGATCGCCTATAACTTTTTAATTTGTATACCCTACTTAGCTCTGATAGTTTTCCTTTAAACTACATTATATATACTATAGCTGTGAATTTTTTCACATGGCCATATATAACTGTTTACCAGATGGGGGGGGGGACACCTAAATCGAAAAACGGTGTTCAAAAGCTCATAATATTTTTGAAAGACCTATTCAACGATACCCCACACCATTTGGCTGTCGAGAAAAAAATATTAAGTACCACTTTACTTGTATGGCAGCTAACCTAAAAAAAATATTTTTGCAGATTTTATTTTACGACTTTTTTGCCATGATTAATATACATATCCATGCCAAATTACAGCTTTCTAGTACTTATAGTTTCTGAGTAGGTCCGTGGACGGACATACAGACAGACAGACAGACATGGCGAAACTATAAGGGTTCCTTATTTACTACGGAACCCTAAAAAAGCATACTACAAGACTTTTATATTATTTGCTACTACGGAACCCTTCATAGGCGAGTCCGACTCGCACTTGGCCGGTTTAAATTTGGAATAGATATCGTCGTTAACATGGATGATTGTAGGTCACAAAATTTATGCTCTTCGCTTCAAAAACTAAATAAGTATAATTAAAAAGTGAAATTTAGGTTATATTTTATAGATATGTTTAGTTATAGATATGATAATTATTTGCGTAAATTTGAATACATTTTCAAAAGTTTAAGACGATAGTGAATATAAACTGTACGTTAAAAAAATAAAGTGATATGAAGGACCACTGAGAAGTTGGTGCCTTTCAAGAAATAATTTCTTAGTATGTTTCTTGAATGAAAACGACACCAAATAAAGGTTAGTATCTGTCAGTAGTGTCAGTTGAACTCTGATTAGGTATATGTAGCTTTTCTTTATATTCTGTTTTGTATTTGCTAGTTTCTAGGGTTGCGTAGTAATCAAGAAACCCGCCATGTGTGTGTGTGTCTGTCTGTCCGTCCGCGGTTTTACTCAGAGATCTGAGAATTATAACGGGTCAAATTTCTTAATTTTGTCACTCACTGACTCACCGATCATCAAAATTCTAAGGCACTTCTAGCAGACCTAGAAGCTTCAAATTTGGAATATAAGTAGTGTTTGGTGTATGAATCAAGGAAAAACTAAAAAATCTAGAAAAGACCGCAAAGAAAATTAAGCCCATACAGCCAAGTCTTCAGTTAAATTTTTCAATATTGGCTTTATTCGTAACGATGTTTTACGGCAGTTATTATTATTGCGTGCGAAGCCACGGGTTTAAGCTAGTCCCATATAAATATAGGCGCATGGTAGTGCCCCTGCCAAATCGAGCAACGAAGGCTACCTACAAAAATAAGAAAAGTTCATAAGTCAGAGAGAGGGCTTTAAGAAAATTCGTTGCTGGTAGATATACATATATACAATAAGTAGAAGGTACCGAAAAGGAAAAAAGTAGAACTGTCTACAAAATACAAAAAGAAATGAGATCCCATCAAAAACAATACTTGTCAAAAAAACCAAGTCTCGCAACTCAGTTGTTCTGCGGTAAAAAGTTGTGAGATCCATGTAATACCAAGTCGGTTATTAATTTATTCAGTCTCTACTTAAGCGACTTTCTGTCTTAGTACGTCCAGTCTCTAAGACCACGATCGTGGTCCATAACAATTGAAAATCAATTGTGTCTGGAATCTCCGTACTCGAAGCATTAAGTTGTTACGTAATAATTAACAGCATCTTATAGTGACGCATATCAATATTAAAATTCTTTAATGTTTTATATAAATATATTGAGACTTGGCCATCGCCTGAAAACACGTGTAAATTTAATCGCCTGAAAACACATGTAAATTCAATTATTTAGTGCGATGGCCAAGTCTCGATATATTTATATAAAACATTAAAGAATTTTAATATTGATATGCGTCACTATAAGATGCTGTTAATTATTACGTAACAACTTAATGCTTCGAGTACGGAGATTCCCATGTACCATGTATAGACCTCCCATGCCGGTCTGGGAGAAATAAAAAAAAAAACTTAGAATGTACCAGCTGCTTCTCTTCCCACGCAGATCGTAAAAGCCGATCGAGGGAATGGGCAAAAATGCAAATCATGTTAACAGGCGATGCGGCTAGCAACCCATCACTGTATTGATTGCTTTTCCATCTTCTCGCCCACCATGACGCTAAAAGTGGCTTTTGGGTCTTGTGGCCCTGGGCTCTGCATAGAACCGCAAGACCCAAAATGCTCTGTCTGCCCCATTAGGGATAAAGACGTGATAGTATGTATGTATGTATGTAAAAAGTAGTAAAAAAAAATTTAAAAAATAGGGTAACTTCTATGCACGTAAAATGGGAGTCAATATTTTTTCTTGACTATTAACTTATCTTGACTATTAACGTACCGTTAAATAGGCCTTTTAAAAATTAAGTGCTTAGGATTCAAAGTAGCGCCCTCGCGTTATAAATAATACCTATACTCAAGCCTTAACCCCTTGTAGCTCAATCTACGTACTATAAATTTGATAAACAACTATCTTCTTATAATATCATACAATCGTTCCAAGTGAAAAACTATCTCAGTAAAGCGCTAATAGAAACAAACTCTACTTTCATCCCTTTTGATAGAAAGACTGAGCATCGGGAATTTTTATTCGTTGGTGAGGCGGCTTATGAGCATGACACAGGGATCTCGGCCATTTTTCAAGCCTTGTGTAAGAATAACCCGGCTTACTGAATAACCGCAAGCTCATATCTGGCTTTCTTTAACTTACAAATTTTCTGCGCAAATACAGTATAATATTTTATCCACTTAAACACATAGTACCTGGGCGACCGAGCTTTGCTCGGTTACATCTCAATCATTAACTACATTTTTTTAAACTTGTCTAAAAACAATACAAAATAAAAATTATAAATAAACTTGAACATAAAAAAACAAAAGTAAGTCACCGAGTGGGATTCGAACCCGTAACACTCCTTCTAGCGGTCCGCAATCCGCATCTCTAAACTGCTGAGCCAAAACCTATAGCGGCCAGCGCGACGAAATTAGCAACCATAATCTGCGTGGAAAGAAAAACGCATGGAAACTCGAAAACACGCGTTTTCCCAAACATAAGACTAATCTAGATCGATTGTTTACCCCCAAAAACCCCCATATACCAATTTCCAAAATCGTTAGAGCCGTTTTCGAGATCACAGAAATTTATAAATATATAAATAAATATACAAGGATGGCTCGTTTAAAGGTATAAGATTTATATTTTTACTTACATTAGAAAAAAACCGGTCAAGTGCGAGTCGGACTCTTACATGTAGAGTTCCGTACTTTCGTACAGTTTTTAAGTTTTTATTAGTTTTTGACCCCATAGTAGTACTTACATAATCAGGAAATTTTAAGTGTCTAGTTATTAGGTATTATTCAAGAGGTGGAGCTCTGTGATCTATGACAGACGAATGAACAGATAGACAGCGGAGTCTCAGTAATAATAATGTCCTGTTGGCACCCTTTGGGTACGGAACCCTAAAAACTAAAGTCTTGAGAAGGAGCAATAGAAAGCTTCAAATCTATCGTAGATAAGTAGATATTCGAAATGTTTTTTTTTAAATTGATATATACATAAATCTTTTTGCTTTAATGTCTTGGGCTATCTTTTAATTTCGATTGATATGCAAATTGTTAACCATAATACATATCGTTAGGTTTGTTACATGCAATATGTACCTACATACATATTTGCAAGTGTATTTTTTTATTTAATCGCTAACCCTGCGGATGTGAACGTGATAATGATACTAATGAGCTCGAAATGTTTATTGCATTCCAAGTTCATTAGAATAACTAAAAATAATTAATTTTATTAAAATTAGATAACGGGTTACTCACGTATAGAGTCAGCTACTGCCGACATGTTTCGACCTCATCCGGAGTTCGAAACTGAAGAAGACCTCCGGATGAGGTCGAAACATGTCGGCAGTAAGCTGACTCTATGGCCCAACGCAGACGACAGACTAATCCGTGCCGCACTTTTTAGCCTTTGAAAATAGAATCTATGGAATCACATGCAGTAACGCACACGCCGCGCAAAAAGTCCGGCGCGCATCTTGTGCGTTACTGCGTATGATTCCATATAATAGGTTCTATATATATCTATCTTCTATATAACCTATAATATGACCTATTATAGATAAATAAATAAAATATATTTTATTTTATTTATTTATCTATAATAGGTCATATTATAGGTTATACAGACTATACATACATACAAACATACTATCACGTCTTTATCCCTAATGGGGCAGACAGACTATCATGGACTAAAAAGTGCGTCACGGATAGTTTGTCGTCTGCGTTGGGCCTATACGTGAGTAACCCGTTAACATCCATGAGGCCTCTCCAACCCGTCAGGCCAGCGTGGAGAGTGTAGGCCAATCCCTCTGGCTGCACTGGCCAAGTAAAGCTCTGGTAACACAGAGAGGGTCGTGCTTCTGCAGTGGAGACAAAAAGACTTGATGATGATGATGATGATTACAACACCAGCCTAGGGATAGCTCCAAAAAGATGCACCTTGCCGCATTAAAGGTGATTTTTGCTAGAAGTAACCCTTAACTTTACCTTCCTCCCTTTAATTTCTAAGAAAATGAATTAGTCTTTCACAGCGATATCGACAAACGGATTATTTAGCTGTAAGTAAATACATTAATTAAAACTTACGTATTTATTACGCTTCTGAATGGTAATTCAGTGAATTATATGAACGATCCCAACATAAAGGACGCTTACTGGTTTTACGATGGGGTACGTACGCCGTACGAGTAGGTACCTACGAACTACGAAGACGGTCTTCTAATAAAATTAATAGGGCCGACCGCACGCCGCAGATAGGAAGAGCAATATATTGGATTTTCAAAGGGCGGCCCTAGGAATAGATCATTTTTGCTGTGTGCGACCGGTATTTTCCATAACGATGTTTGTTCATCGATACTAAGTCCGGAGAAGCGGCTTTGTAAGGCCTATTGGTTGCTGCGGATGCTTTACTTTATTGTATTTTGTATTTTTATAGCTCTGTACTGTACCTAAAGGGAATATTGGGTTATATAATAGGACCCTATTATGAAGACTCCATTATCTGTCTGTCCGTCACCGTACGTTTATTGTATGGAAGACCCACTTGAATATTTATTTTATTCTGTTTTAATTTGTCTTTCTCGCTTAATATATGTATATTAAAATTAATATACCGGCCAAGTGCGAGTTGAACAGGTGTTCTATTTTCCAAAATCAATTATACCCTAATTATATATACTTAACAAAAAAAAGTTTCATTTGAATCCGTGCAGTATTTCTGGGGATTATTGTATACAAACAGACAGACAGACATTTTTTTTAAATTATTACTCTATTAATAAGTCTCCATCGCTCCATATTTGTTTTTTAATAATTTTCGTTTTCTTTCATGAATAAAATCAAAACTTTTTATTTAACAATACTAACAAGTTTTTTTTTTTATTAAGGCCATACCATATTTTCCGGGGTCCAGTAGCGCCCTCATTTAAAATTAATCATTTGAAAGGAAACGGAGATATAATTTAAAATTGTGCCTTGATCAAGCCCTAGATAACCCTTCAAACTATTTTATGAACTACAGTTTATAGTCTAAAGTGAGAACATTATGCTTTTCTACGCACACTAGCCAAAAGTGGCCGTTTTTCGCAAAAGTGCGTTAAAAAGCTTCACGTTCTCGCAAAATAGAACGCCTGATGCAGAACCATAATGGTCCAGCTAAACTATAAGAGATATAAAAATGTCGCCTTAGTAAAAGTTGTTTAGCCTGATGAGCATTTTCCAGAGACATAAAGTCCACGCGAACGAAGTCGCGGGCTTCGGCTAGTTTAAAATAAATCATTTGAAAGAAAACGGAGATACCATTTAAAATTGTGTTTTGACCAAGCTCTAGATACTAATTCAAAGTATTTTTTAAACAACTTTTTATACTTCAAAGCGAGAACGTGAAGCTTTTTTACGCACATTTGCGAAAAACGGCCACTTTTGGCTAGTAAGCGTAGAAAAGCTTAATGTTCTCACTTTAGACTATAAACTGTAGTTCATAAAATAGTTTGAAGGGTTATCTTGGGCTTGATCAAGGCACAATTTTAAATTATATCTCCGTTTCCTTTCAAATGATTAATTTTAAATGAGGGCGCTACTGGACCCCGGAAAATATGGTTATGGCCTTAATTCTTTGATTAAAACACTAACAAGAGGTCTTTATATCGAGCCCTTTCATTTTTTTTATTCCTTTATTTGTCCCCCGAAAATGACCTCTTCTTCTTCTTATTAAAAAAAATATATTTTGCACATCTGTGTTTGGATCATAGGTATACACCATCCAACCAATTTCGCCCGATTTGGTCCAGTAGATTCGGAGCAAATTGGCTGTGACGGACGGACGAGTGATCCTATAAGGGTTTCGTTTTTTTATTATTTGTACGGAACCCTAAAAACCAATCATTCATTAAAACTTTTGACACTGAACTAAGTGATACGTTTATACATACATATAAGTATATGTAGGACTGGGTCTAAATGATAACACCAAATTCGTTTTATCTTCTTTTATTTTTAAAATAAATTGCGGAACACTTTCATGGTACTAATGGCGTCATCATTCGTGTGAGAGAGAGCGAGAGAGAGCATACACGGAAGTATACGTTTAAAAATGTAAGTAAAAATAATAATAAAGCTATGGTATCCGTTCGGAAATCCTACATATATGTACCCAGTAAACCACATCAATCAAATCAGTCCTGCCCTGCCACAAAGGAAAGTAATGTTGTAGGGGTATCCAACCCAACGTATTTATTTTGAAATGGTGCCATATGAAAGGACCCATCCGTTTCGCAACATTATCAAATTACTGTGCGATCCTGTTTCCAGTTTACTGGCTATTATTGGTGAATTGAAAATGATGAATTGAATAAGACACGATTTAATTATTTAAATTTATTAAGACGAAGTTAGCACAGAAACATGGTTGACACAGTAAAAATATCCTAACTGTTATACTTTTGTGGTACCTACCTACCCAATATATTAGTAACTAGGCGTTCAAATGAATAGAAAGGTTCTATAAAAATTTAACCTAATCTGATCAAGTTTTAACTGACTTCCAAAACAACCGGCCAAGTGCGAGTCGGACTCGCCCATGAACGGTTCCGTAGCAGCAAGTAACATAATATAAAAGTCTTGTAGTATTTTTTATTTTATTTTTATATTTGAGTTGATTGAATGAAAGGTAAATTGCAGTTTACGATTTATGACGTATTAAAAAAAACTACTAACTAGATCTCATTCGAACCAATTTTCGCTGGTAGTTTTCATTTCATCATATATTTTTTTTAGTCAAGGTCAAAGTCAATTTTTTTTATTCAATGTAAGATAAATTTATCTCTTATTGAAGAACAACTTTTAAAATAAATATTATTTTCGCTCAAAAGCTAAAAACAACTAGCGTTTCGGAACGACCACTGCTGGGAAGATTACGCCGAAAGAAACCCAGTTCAGTATTGGTCCCTACCCAGCCTGATGGGCTATGTTACAATTACAGTACAGATTTACACTTAAGCTATACATTTAAATTAGACAATTACAATTTGCAGTCAACTATTTCCAAGAATTTTTCTCAGATGATGACAAATAGTCATTTACATGATAATACGCATTTTTTAATAAATGATTTTTAACGGCTGTCTTAAACTTATATAATGTTAATGCTACTATATTATCTGGAATTTTATTATAGAGGCGCAAGCAGAGACCCACAAAAGATTTTTTTGTTTTCTCTAACCGCAAAGCTGAGATTGCTAATTTATTTTTATTTCTCGTGTTAATACTATGAATATCACAATTATTCTGACGCACGTACATTATGTTCGCATAGATGAATTGCGAAGGGAGGGTCAAAATATTTATTACTTTAACTAGCACCTAATTTATATATAAATCTGATAGCGCGTTTTTGTAATTAACTTGTAGTTTTTGTAACCGCGATTAATATCGTTTTTTGCCAGATATTTCGACGTCGTCGTGGCCGTCGAAATATCTGGCAAAAAACGATATTAATCGCGGTAAGTCCCGTAATACTAAAAACAGTAATTATGACCGTGAAACTCTAAAATCATATAAGGATAAGGTTATCAATTCGTCGAATTTGTTTTTATGTATGTTCACCGATTATTCTAAGATCGCGTAGATCGTATCTTTTTTAATTAACCTTTACTGTCCCAGTGCTGAGCAAAGACCTAACTGCTTCCAAATATATGTATCGATTCAAAAAAAATTAAGTGGTACCCTAGAAATGTTATTTTAATCGGTTATGTAGTTTAGGGGTGAAGTCGGTTTTTAGTTTGGAAAAGTAATTCGTTAAGCTGACAATCTCATTATAAAGATTTAAGAATTGATAAGATTAATCATTGATATGTTCATCACTATTTTCCATTTTGTGATACAAGTAGGTCTTACTTAACTAAATTTGCGAATACTCATTGAAGTTTAAAATTCTTAACCCTACCAATATGCTATTATTAAAGTCTTCAGGGAGAAGTTTAAAATTTAAAAGACGAACCTAGGGAAAAGTTATTTGCAGAAGTTGTACCGACTACCGACCAACTTCCAATGTGCTGCAGATCACGGTTCCAAATTCTTAGGAAAGTAGATAGATAGGTACAAAGGACGCTCATTTGGCAAACTTTAAAGTCGAAACTGAAATGAGCTAAGGTTTACCGTCTCAACCGTCTGGCACAAAAAATTACGATGGACAACTCCGAATTTTACAACAAGGTTACCTATGTATTTAAAAATTTAATTCACAAAAGGAAATTTTGATTTTTTTTGTTTGTTTTTATAAAAGTAAATGTATTGTTCAATACTGGCGTTAATGTATCCAGTTTTGCACAACCTTTTGAAGTACCTATTTAGGTACCTAGAGTCCGCGCTACCCCACAAAATCCCACGAAGTCTTTATTACATACATATATGAACCAAAAGCTATATCCTATATCCAGAGTACCTATGTAGTATCCTACCTATTCCATGGGAATCAAGTCATTGGAACTTGCAAATGCGAGTATTACATACTTTTGTACCTAAGTACTATTTCTGAAATAATTACCATCTCCGTGCATTTATCATGCCTATAAATTCCATTAAGTGCGGTTATCAAAATTTGTATGCAGGAGAAAACCTCGTAAAACTTTCGATTATTCGCAACGTTATTATTCATTACAGTTAAAATTCTACATTGATTTTAACTATTTATTCATACACTAATATTGAGATCTGTTAATGATCGTGATTTTTTATGCAAGGAGTCTGGTTTTGATATCGTCCTTTATCACTTGCATGAGTAGGATAACTTATCTCATCTATTTATCAATTTATTTTAGGAGAAACAGCACCTCTATCACTAATACCGCGTTTACGCTAATTATGCTGTTCATAATCTATGACTGCTTCACTTCCCGCGCAGATCGTAGAAACCAATCGAGGGAATAGGCGAAAATGTGAATCATTGCGGCTAGCAACCCATCATTACTCGTATTAACACTATTTTGATTCCTTTCTCCACCTTCTCGACCACCATCACGCTTCACGCTAAAGTGGTCTTACGTGATGCACCTTAAAAAATTCCAATAAAGGAAGCCGCATTGTCCAGGTTTACTGTACATAGTAGTCATCTGAGCTCATTTAGCCCAGGGGGGTTACTCCAAGAGCGGTACGCAAGACGCAAGACGGACGTTACTACGTATCCGCGTTTCTGTGTCAAGCAACATTGAGCACTAAGCTAAGACACAAGACCCAAAATGGTCTGTCTGCCCCGTTAGGGATAGACATGATAGATATGCAATAGTATACATAGGTACATATATGTATAATGTATAACACCTACAATATATCTGTCAACTTATATATATATTTATTACATATATAATTATGATAATATGAAAAATCGTTTAGGAAAGGTAAAATAAAAGTTTGAGGAATACCTAAAGCGAATGGAAATAAAAATATATAATAGTATAAATAAACAAATTTCGGGGAATCCTTGCGTTGCGAAGAAATCGTTGGCAGCTTTTCTTTAAAAAGAAATTCAATTATTTTGTAATATTGTAGTACACTATACGCAATGTCAATTATACTTAGTTATTGACATGATAAAGTCTAATTACTGAATAAACATTTGAATTTTGAATTAATCATGGTCTAGGTGCAAAAACAACTTTCCCATAAAATTAAAGATACTCAAATTAGTAAAACAAAATCAAAAGCGAAGCTGACAGGCAAGGCATACTCGCCAGGTAAAGCATCACCTAACACAAAAAATCTCGACCAGTTTTAACACAGTTATGAGTTTACAAAGTGACAATCAGTAACGTAAACACGCCGACCATGGGTCGGTGCAAGGACCTCACGCGACGGAAATAACCGCCATTCAGCTGCATCGCTTCAAAGGCATCCAAACGATGACCCACAGCGTACCTGCTAGCTGTTGTTAGTGGATATTGACCTCGAACCTGATATTTACCCAAGCAAGTACTTAGATGCGTCGAATTCTACTCGTATCGGAAATCTGGAATTCTACCGGTTTGTTTAACATCCGCATGATCCGCATCCGACCAGAAACCTGTCGAAAAGCTTAGGGTGAGGTAGATTTAAAGTAGATTCCACCTTATACCATGTATCACTAGGAAGAAGGGGAGATCGAAAATTGCTTAAATAAAATTATCCTTTCCCTTCAAAAATCTAAAGTAAGGGCTTGAAAAATCTGAAAGATTACGATGATAGATATGTAGGTAAACACTAGCTTTAACCCGCGACTTTGTCCGTGTAGAAGTTGAAAATTGTTCTATTAGGATTTTTAATTGGTTTTTACGTTATTAATTTTGTTACAAAATATTTGAATATTTATATTATAACAATCTTTAGGATCTTCTGACTAATCTTGATTTTTAAAAAAACTTTGGACCACCGTTTCACCCCCCAAGGAGGTGAATTTTGAAATATCGTTTCTTAATGCACCCCTAGATCTTATAAGGACCTACATATGTCATACTATAATTAATTCTGTGCCTATGTGCCAAATTTGGAGTCTCTAAACCCAGCGGTTTGACCTGTGCGTTGATACCTACATAAGTCAATCACTTTTGCCTTTATGTACATATATAGATAGATAGATGTAAACTTAGTTTCGAAAAATAAAGCCCCTACCCCATGTCATAACGGGCAATTCTGGGACAGTAGAATGCGTATGCGCAAGGCCCAACATGCACTCGGCTGGTTATTTATTTGTCGGTTTCCTCCTAAACATATGTATAAAAAACAAACCAAAGGGAGCTCCTTTGGTTTGGATTATACATATATTTTGTCGCTATTTAGAATGAGTAGATAACTAAACCCCTACTCACTATTCATTTTACGTTATGTACGTAAGTTCGACTCGCGCGGATCCCGTTACATTTATTATAAGAGGTGTCGTCATAATGATACTGTGACTGGGCACTGTTAATAGGTACATTGGACATTTTGATAAAGTGGACCTTATGAAGAATGGTCATATCGATACTGTTGGTGGAATAAGTATTAAATAGGTTGGTACCTACAATATCTTGACAGTCAGAAAAACATAATTTTATTATTATACTTATTATTTATTAATATATTTTCTTTGATAACCTATAACTAAAGATCCGTCAAGGTCAAGGACTTCGGAACTTAAAATAGAAACAATAATTATATTTGGTCTAATATCATAGTAGCTCAGATAGTTATAGCGTATGTACATAATTATGTTGGGTTGTGACGCAATTCTTCACTTTCGCAAATGGTCATCGCTCGAAAAGTGGTAACTTTCGCAACTCGTCACCTTTGTCATGTAGCTATGCAAAGTGCTACTTCCCAACTGGTCATCAACAAAAGGCTTAACTTTATAACTTTGATGTACTAATAAAAACAAACAAATTACATACAATTACAACATAATGTAATAATATTATCAAGCTCATATTTTAAAAAAGCCTCTTTGTGTTCAATTGTGTTGGCTCTGACCCCACAAACGCTCAAGCACCTGGTATTCATTAAAGAAAGCTTGAGAAAAATATACCTACCACAAATATATAATAATTAACTTTATTGGCCAAAATAAAATCAATTTGTCATAAGTTGATATATATAATACAGTCCTTCTAACTAAGCTAAATGCATCGGTTATGTTATTCAATGTGAGAAGGAAGGCATGTTTTATTCACGCATATCTTTCATGTATGTATGTACGTTTGAAAATTAATTACATCCCTACCTACCTACCTCTTAGTTGTAGGTATTAGTAAAAAGTAGTCTCCAATAAATTTATAAACTCAAACCACACACTTCAACAAATTTATCAATATCTAATTTTACTAAATGACTACTACTCTGTACGTTCAGCCATTTGTTAAAATGTTCAGTTCAATGACTTGGCTAGTCGTCCTTTAGCCATTTTATCACATCAGCCACAGGAAGTCCCCTACTGGACATAGGCCGCCCCAAGGATTTCCAAAACTACCAATCGGAAGGGACCTGTATCTAAAGCTTTCCTGCAACCTTGCTCAGCACTCTGTGTACCGGTTTTTAGCAAGACTACCAATGTAAAATGGTGAACTTAACATAATTTTAAGCAATCCACTGTCGCACATTGCAAAAGCCATCTACTTTTTTCTGCAAGTTGTAATGGTGCACAGAAGTTAGATAATACTTAATCAAAGTCCCCCATGAGGCTGGCATAGTCACAGCAAGTGAATTGAAGCTTCGACTAAATAATAGATAAAAAAACCTTGCTTAGGTTGACTGACCACCTAGCAAGTGGGTATCCTATGCTGCGCTTACTGGAACGTGACCATCATTCTAGACCTTTTCCCCCCATTTTTTTAGGCCATTGGTTCTTCTTTTTTTGTTTGTTTGTAATAACTATATTGTACCAAAAAACAAAGTTCATGAAATTTGAAAGAGCATATCTCTATAGCCCATTAACCGACCTTGGGCCTTCTTATGAGACCACGATTCAAAGCCATAAGTCATCACTGGTACCCACATTGACTAAACACTTTCGACTTGAGGCACTAGGTATTTTAGACGATAATGTCATTCAGATATATAATGGACAGCTTTTACAGAATGGGCTAGGCGACCTGCTGCGGCTGATTTAACCAGATGGCTGACACATGATACGCTAAACACTATATGGATACAGAACCAAACATTTTAGGCTGAAATGAAGTATAAATATTTACAAAACATACATACCTGAGAGAGTTCTTCATATTTGTTTCGTGTTGTTCTTGCGTTTGGCCTTTCAAGCATAATAAGCTGAGTGAGAAATATGACTCCGAACACCACAAAGAACATTATGAGGATGAAGAAGCTGATGTTTGCACGATACGGGCGCGCCCGCCACCTCATCGTGCCGGCGACGAAGACCTCTCATTCGCGCGAAAACTGCGACAGCCGCACCGGTCCGTGCACACGCCCTGCGCTGCAAAACAAGACTAACATTTATTTTGAATACAACCAATACATTACGAATACAAGGAATTCATTTCTCCCGCGTTCGCTTCACGTTTTTTTGGCTTTTTGCCTGACAGATGAATGAATGAATGCCTTATGCCTGACAGTGACAGTCACACAAAACAAACCCCTAAAAATTAAAAAGTGTAATTTTCAGGGTGCCTATTAAAAAGTGGTGATGCGATCATGCGTCTCCTCATGTTTTAGATAAATAAAATAATCGGCTTCATATCGATTTTAACTAAAGCTAAAAATATATTTGTCAAAAAACGTTTTGTTTGATACCTATATGGTACTTGGAATGGGAGTGGGAGGGACAGTGACAGATCTCACTAGACATGGGTAACTCCGGACTAGAAGATTCAAATGAGCCGAATACTCGACAGGAGCCGATAACCTAATCAGCTCCGAGCAAATCTTACCGACTCTCGCGAGTTATTTGATCCCCGTCGAGTCCCGCCTCCCGCCAGCTCATCGGCGCTCTTCGGCTCGCGTCGCTCGCGATCCGCTAGTCATTCGTTTCGGCTCAACCGCGTCACGTGTGTCGAGATCGGAAATACTCGGGACTCGGAAGGAATCGGACGGAGGCTTCGGTTATTCATCGTGCGCCGCCAACCAACGGCAAATGATATTATGATAGAATAAGATGCGAATGTTTTTTCTATAAATAAGAACAAGACAGATATTTGTTACATTGTTTGCTCCAATACAGCTACAGACAGAGCCCGGTATCATATTGAAACCGGTACCAAAACGGACGTGTGTATTCTTTCGATCCAAGATCCGATAGCGAGACTTAGCAGATCATGGAGCCGGAGTCGGTAAGGGAGTAGGAATCAATAAGATGAGTCGGTACCGAATGAGGATTCAGATTAGGTGAGCCGAAACGCACCTCGGAGTCGAGATTACCCATGTCTAGATCTCACAACAAAACAACATTGTTTTGTTGAAAAATTAGTTATATTATATAGGCCTGCAACTTTTTAAATACATAATAATTAGTAAATATATATTATCTTTGCATATATGGATAATTTCATTTAAAATAAAAGTACTTACTTAATTTTATAACTGTTATCAATAAATCACGCATTAACGAAAATTTTTATAGTATTAATATTTTAATACCAATCAATTAACTACTAGTTTGATCATTATACCTATTACAAAAAAAAAACAAGAATTAGGTACATAATTTCATCGAAAATATTTATATCTATGCAGACATGCACTTTCAAATTTTTAGGCTACTTACAAAGATTCACAATCATATTCATTCAATTTGTTTTTTGTATAGTTCCTATCGATACCTAACACTACACTATTTTTTGTTCAATAACTATCTATTCTTGGAAGAATTAAATTAATACTTACTTATATGAGCAACACCAAAATTATATCCTCTGTTTTATGCATAGAACCACGGTACATTACCTCTAAATTAATTAATTTTTATGAAACAAATTCATCATAATAGCCTCTAGAACTTTGTAATTCAATTTGTATCACTTTTTACTGCAAATTTGAGGATAAACAGAATTTAACTCGGTCACTAGGGCCGCGGTGCCGCGAGCTCCGCAGCCCCAATGTATGACGGCGCCGCCTCGTCACGCGCGGCGCAGCGCAATGATATAGGTATCTATTTATACCTACTTACACAAATGGATGCCTCTTGTCTGACAGGAATCCACTGGGTTGCAATTGCAAGTACATTAAATTTCAGTTTTCTTCTTTTCGTGAAATTATTGCGAAGTTGTGTTTTGTTGGAATTGTGATTATTCATGATTACTCGTCAATAAGTATAATTTACATTGCTTACGTCTACTAAGTGTACATTAAAATTTAATTATTTTTTTTATACAAAAGCTACCAAAACCAGTTCTCCGCAACAAGAAGCAACAACAAGAAAAAACCCGTTTTCACATACTCGCTTATAAACTTTATTCGGTGTGTCTACGCGGTTTTTTATTTTCACTTAGTTTTTTGTGTGTTTAAGGCCATATTATTAGTCGTAAAACTCGTAAACCAACTATATACCTATCACAGCAATATTATATACCTATTACCTATCACAAGTATGTACTCATACTTGTGATACATATAGTATTGCTTACATCGACAGTTTGTGGATTTTCTGTCAACCTTAATAAGTAAAGATGTGTCGTCGTTAGAAAACAATATTACTTTACACAACTTTTCTGCCAGACAGGGAAAGTCATTAATATAAATCAAAAACAAACATGAACCAATTATAGAGCCCAGTAGCACACCCATGCTGACAAGTGAACTGTTTGAGGCTACTCTGTTGATTTTGACTCTTTGAGATCAATTATCAAGTTAAGATGGAATCACAGAGAGTGCAGTATTAGTTACGCCTTAAAATTATAGTTTATTTTTTTAATATTATGTAATCGACACAGTCGAATGCTTTCGACAGATCACAAAAGATGCCTATAACGTCTTGTCGATTCTAATAGGGTTCGTCATTTTAACTAAGGTTGCTGCTGCATCAGAGGTAGAGCGCCCTTTTGTAAAGTCATATCAATGGCGACAGTGAAGTAATTGATTAATATTAAAATACGTGACTAGTAGGTCTAATAATATACTAATTGTTTCAAATATTTTACTTAAAGTTGGTAATATAGAAATTGGTTTTCAATCCCTTTAAAAAAAAAATACTCAGACCCTTAATAATTCAATAGAAAGTGAGCTAGCTAAAACATACAAGAAAAATATCTATCTATCTATGACAAAGAAAAATACTAGATTTTCCGTTATTAGTATTAAGGGATTTATATCCTTTTTTGCCAGATATTTCGACGACCCTTTTGCCGTCATGGTCGCTGGCAGTCACCAGTCTGTCTGACGGCAAAAGGGTCTTACTTCGATTAATATCGACAAATATCGTAGAATTAATACTAATAACAGAAATTGTGACCGCGATACTCCTACTAATCATAAACCAGATCTTCCGTTAAAACTGAATAGTTCAGATATAACTTATATATATAAATCGAATAAAGCCCTTAACTTTCTTTCTGTATCAAGTTATCTTATATCACTAATAAATGATTCTTTCATAAATAAAAAGTAAATAGATTTGTCTGTTTGTAATAACTCTATTGTGTCAAAACAAATACCTAGAAAAGAACCAACCTAAGTATTGACAATACTAACTTTTAACTGCAAATCAAATCTTATACCTTTAAACGAGCAATTCTTGTCAGGGACTGTAATACCGGTAAATTTTTGATACCGGTATCAGATTATCGATATACATATCGATAATCATACCGATTATTTTTGATACTGGTATCAGATTATCGATATATTATCGATAATTATACCGGTATATTTTTTATACCAGTATCGGAATATCGATATAAATATCGATAATCATACCGGTATATTTTTGATATCGGTATTATATTATCGATATAAAATCGATATAAATATCGATAATCTGGGAGCGAGTTATCGATATTGGTATCGATATCTATTTAGATACTTAAATATCTATACCTGAAATTTAATGTATCGATATGGTACTAATACAAAAATATCAGTATATTACCAGTATTTCATCACTTTCCGCGTCCGGCGCGTCCCGAACCCCGCACTTTGCTGATTTGCATTTCAGTGACTTTTATTCGAAGCCGTTAGATGTCATTTATGTTCAGACAGGTTATCACGCTGCACGCACTTCTTTTTGGACATCCTTGGGAGACGCATATGTCCATCAGTAGACTTTATGCGGCTTAAATGATGATGATGATCACGTAGACAGTTTTATTTCTCTCGTTTTCGTTTTTTTTTTTCGAAATTTTATTTTCTAAACATTATTACGTGACATGGTTTTGTTTAATTTTCCAACCAGATAAAAATAAGTGCGCCATCGACGCGATTTATACATATACCGCAACATAGTTCGTAGGTGAAAATCAAAAACTAGGAATCAACTTGTCGCGATAGGACCTGTGTGTGCTGAATTTTACTCGCGTTAGAATGAGATAGCCGTATTATACAATACTACTGCTTTTTCACCGTTGTGCCGCGGGGCCTGCGGGTGATAAATTGTTTGCATAGTGAACTCTCGTGACCTTGACGCGTATAGCGCGTGCTAATGTTTACAATATTATTTAGTATCGAAAATATGAATCTCGCAGACTTCAGTGACTTAGTTTCCTTAATAGTTTGTGATAGATAGATGTAGATAATGCACACATAGACACACATACATAGTGGCGAACCACATTATCCTCCTTTTGGCTTCCCCGTAGTCGGGTAAAAATTGTTTGTATAGATGATGTTCTCCTACATTTTGCATTAGTAGTATCTTAATCACTACCTATACAATGTCCTTTTTATTAAGTACTAATATATTAAGGGGTCATTTAGTACATCATTTCGAACTACTTTTCCCAATAAATGTATTTCGAAATAAGTTTAACTTGAACCGTAAAAGAAAGAAAATTTCATAGTAACGATATTACATATCTACTTCGGTTTACGGAACCTAATGATTTTTTAGTATTTCGATATGTTGCAAAAAGTTGTTCAAAACGATAGACTAAATCATCCCTTAAAATATTTGTAAAAAGGAAAAAGACAATATGCATGAAAAAAATATGTGTTATCTAACCAGTTTATTCATAAATATTCTAAAGTACTAACAGTGAAAACAGAACAAAAAATGGTTAAAAAACGAACGAGATATAGCGATTTTACGAAAATATGTCTATCTCACTCGCAAAAATGTTATTTTCTATGGCAAATGTATAGATGATGTGGACTTTGACGAACATATCGGACTTCTCGTCCTAATTGAAACTTTAAAGTATCACAAGTTCGTCGCTGATTATAATGAAAGGTGTGCAGATCTAACTTGTAATATTATAGAACATAGGCAAATCATTGACAGATTGTATGATAACATTACCACTGCATTAACAAAAGCAGCTGTTATTAGTGGGGGGCCTGTTCGTAAAAGTAAAAAGATTGTAATAGGATGGAACACGCATGTCAGTGACGCGCATAGGGAGGCTAGGAAGAAATTCGAGATTTGGATGTGGTATGGAAAACCAAGAGTTGGCTATATTTATAACAAATGTGTGAGGCTAGAAAAATCTTCAAAACAAAATTAAAGTGGTGCCAAACACACGAAGATCAAATAAAAATGGATATTCTGGCCTCACATCATTCTAAAAATGATTTTCAGTCTTTTTGGAAGGCCACAAAGAGGATGAACGTAAGACCTAGCCTTCCTACTTGTGTAGACGGTAGGAATGACGCGAAGGACATAGCGAATATTTTTAAAAACCATTTCACGGTAAAATCCCCGCTTGGTCCTTCGCGTTCGGTGCTCAGTGTTGAGGCTGGCATGAATCTGGGAATCAGATTTACTGCAAAAGAGGTAGACAAGGTGGTAAGGTCTATGACCAGAGGTAAATCTCCCGGGCATGACGGTCTCAGTATTGAGCACTTGCAGTTCGCTGGCCCGCACTTGCCAAGACTGCTGGCTATGCTCGCTTGCTCGTTTGCCGACTTATAACATAAAAAAAAAAAAAAAAAAAAAAAAACTTATGCTTGAGTCATTCATACATGCCAAAAAAGATGATTAAGGCTTTAGTGATACCCATAGTAAAGAACAAAACAGGTGATCTATCTGATAAAACCAATTATAGGCCAATCTCCCTAGCTACAATTGTGTCTAAGGTATTTGATAGTATGCTTAATACACATCTGGCTAATTACATCAAACCTCACGATAACCAGTTCGGATTCCGACCAGGGCTGTCAACGGAGTCTGCCATTTTGTGTGTTAAGCATACTGTCAGGTACTATACCAGTCGTAAGACCTCTGTATACTCTGGCTTCCTCGATCTTTCAACTGCGTTTGACCTGGTTTGTTACGACATCCTATGGGGGCAACTCCAAAATGCTCAAGTTCCTCCTGAGCTTATTAATATCTTTAAGTTCTGGTACAAAAACCAGGTCAACAATGTTAAATGGGCAGATAGTATATCTGAGTCGTACGGGTTGGAATGCGGCGTTAGACAGGGTGGGTTGTCGTCACCGTTGCTCTTCAACCTTTACATCAATGAACTAATAGTCACGCTCAGTAATACCAGCATTGGTTGTCATGTAGACGAAGTTTGTGTAAACAATATAAGTTATGCAGATGACATGGTATTGTTAAGCGCGTCTCCGTGTGGTTTAAATAAGCTTTTAAAAATATGCGAAACATATGCTAAATCCCATGATCTAATATATAATGTGAAGAAAAGTGAAATAATGGTCTTTGGGGCCGGAGGCAGGGATGTGATAAATATACCGGCTGTAGAGCTTAATGGTGTAAAGCTCCGACGGGTTTACCAGGTTAAATACCTGGGCCACATCCTTGCTTCCGATCTCAAAGACGATGCTGACATAGTACGGGCCAGTCCCAACAGCATCCTAAAAATGGTGGCCAGCAGGCTGGACTGTGCATACGTCAATCGCTGCTGTGCAGTTTCACATGGAATTGTACAGCGGTGATTAGACGTTAGTATCATTTTTATATAATACTAACATTAGGGTAAGAATAGCAATGTTACTAACCAAAGTGGACGATAGTCTGAATAAATAAATTTATTATTTATTATTATTATATAATATTTTATAAACTCTTTTATATTTGCTTACTGTGGTTTTTAAGGATTTTATCAAGTAAATAAAAAAATATTCTCTATTGTATACACGATGAGGAATAGATACTGGAGTTCGGCTGATGTTAAACCGTACGCTCAAAATAAATAAATGCTCATACACTGTGGCTCAACTCGTACAGCGTTGGCTCGTAACAGATTCTGGTCATACGCTAACCGGACAAGTGCGAGACAGACTCACGCACAAAGGGTTCCGTACCTAAATATTTATTTTATTACTTATTGTTATAGCGGCAACAAAAATACGTCTTATCGTAAAAATGACAACTGTCTAGCTATCACGGTTCATAATAAAGCCTGGTGACAGACAGACGGACAGATGGACAGACAGACTGACGAACAGACAGACGGAAGGACAGACAGGCGGACGGACAGACAGACAGACGGAAAGAGAGACGGACGACAGACAGACAAACGGACAGCGGACTCTTAGTAATAGGGTTTTTACCATGGGTACGGATTCCAAAAAATTGACGATTACTTTTTCGTGAAAATATTGTAAGTTTTCATAAATAACTTTAGGTAGGTAGGTAACGTAGGTAACGCTCGAGGGCAGCGGCGTTTAGAGTGCCATATTGCATGTAACTACCCTTTTTAGTTCCGAGTTTCCGACCATTAAAAGTCTAGGTGTGCATATCCCCAGCGGAAAAGTGTCGAATATTAAATGTTGACTATACTAGGTCTTTAGTGTAAAGCTGCCTTCAAATGTTTATCGATAAATGAAATTTGTGTATTCAGTAATTTTTGGAAAATTCGTCAAAAACATATTTTGCCAGGGAAACGTTTCTTTGGCGGAATTTTGTAAGGAATCCAGAATTCAAGTAGTAGAGTAATTAATGTATCATAAGAGACAAATGTTTATGTACAAATGTTAGGTCTTTTGCTGGATATCACAAACGGCTTGGAATACAGTTTGTTTTTTTTACACACATTGCTGTTCATTTCTTTTTAACGTTTGTAAATACAGAATAAAAAAAAAATACAACCGCTTACGAATAATAAATATAAGCACACCATGGCGACACTTGAATTTCCACATTGTCAAAAAATAAAGGTACATTTTTTCGATTCTCTAAGAGGGGGGGGGGGGCGACGCACGCCGTTAAAAGAACGAAGTACAAAACCTCTAAAAGTATAATACATAATACTTCAAATACCTTCATGATGTAAAACTTGCCAATGTCTGAGGTTAGCGGATGCGGATCGGAAGGGCATTCCAAAGAAGGGCAGAATGAACAGTGAAAAAATTTGGGTACATTGCAGTGGAGTGAGGAGGATTATGAAGTCGAAGATTTTCTGAACTGCGTTCATGAGCATTACTAAGGAAAACGAAGCGCTCCTTAAGATACTTGGGATAAGAGGAACTTAAGAGGATGGAGTAAAGAAGAAATAGAATATGCCAGTCTTGGCGAAGTTGAATAGGAAGCTTTGAGTAGCGTGAAAAATTTAGCTCAAACTTGGTTAATTGCTTCTGCGCAATATATAGGTAACAAAAATCAGCATAATCCAAAATTGGGAGCATTAAACTATGTGAGAGCGCAATTTTGGTATCCATCGGCAGAAAGTTACGCAGTCTTCGTAGGGACGCAAAAAAAACAATAATACAAATATCGCTCATAGGCTGCTTTATAATATATTATGAAATATTATAAATGTTCTTTGCATCGACGTTATGTGTTTCTGAAGTAAGTGTTTAAGCTAAATTTTCTTAATCCGCTAGATTCCAACAAGTTACTTTTTTCTTTACGTCAAACCAAATACTTTATATGCAACTAGCTGAAGCCCACAGCCTTGTCCACGTGGTTAAATTTTTGACAATCCCATGAGAATTGTACATTTTCCCGCTGTTCAGCTGTTTTGAGTTGAGGTTCATACAAACTTTTATCCCCTATTTTAAATATGGTAATACAGTAAACTTGTGTTTTGAACCGTGAGCTCATGTCATTTTTTACATTTCTAACTTCAAAGTTGACCAAGTTGAATAAAAACTTTTAACCCTTATTGAAACCCCTTTGGGGATGAATTTCCAAATATCTCTTCTTAGTACACACATACTTTACCTAAGGAACGTTTGTGCAAAATTTCATGTCTCTAGACCCAGCTGTTTTAGCTGTGCGTTGATCGATCAGTCGAGTACTTGACGAGTACTTTGTGTCTAGATGGATCTGATGATGGAGCTGGAAGGTAGCCATAGGAACTCCGTAATAAAACGACATAACTGTATCAAGTTTGGGATCGTATGATGCGACTTGATGAGTACTTTGGTCCTAGATGATATCCATATGCTAACCTATTTTTAAGATTAGGGAAAAAAGTACGTTCCTTGTTATGAATGTGAATTGTGTTTGATTAGATGGATGACCCAATGCCAAGGTGAGCACATGCTGAGGGCTGAATGGTATTAGGGTGTATAAACATGTCATAACGCTAATGTTGCGCCTTAGGATACCAGGGCAAATCCTGTTCTACTAAAGCACTTATCCCTCTACAATGGACTTCCGAGGAGAAGAACCGTTTATATGTCCTATATTCGTGGGAACAACATGATTAAAAAAGAAACTACTAAACAAAAAAAAAAGGTTGATTAGAGAAGACGAAATTGAAGCGACAGGAGAAATCTCGCGGATTGCCCCTCACCTCATCTCGCTCGAGTTTGGTGAAACCTCGCCTTAACCAGTAATTGCATAACTAATTTGAAAATGATTTTACAAATATAAATTACACTAGCTGTAACCCGACGTCGTCCGCGTAGAAGTCTAAAATGGTTGTGATAGGATTTTGAATTTTTCTTTTGTCATCAATTTTGTTCAAACATATGAATTATTAAGTAAGAATGTTTGAATATAGTGTAGGGATTTAAGGGGATAATCAAAGATTTTCCTTTCCCTTTCTCGACGACTTGACTTGCCTGCATGGCCTAGGCAGTAGGTCACCCCATTTCATCTCTCTAGGGGTTGAATTTTGTAAATCCTAACCTACTCATTTACCGTCAGAGAACTCCTGCAAAGTTTCCAATAAAATGGTCTTACTAATCTTGTTTTTCCATAAAAACTTTGGACCCCGTTTCACCCCTTTAAGGAATGAGTTATAAAAAATACCTTTCTCAGTGCACCTTTAGACCTCATAAGGAACCTATGTGCCTAATTTAGAGTCTTTAGACCAGTGGTTTGGGTTGTGCGTTGATATGTCAGTCAGTCACCAATCAGTCAGTTTCTTTTTTCCAGTTCCCCATCCCGTTCCCATTTCCGTTCCCATTTCCATTCCCATTTAAGTTCCCATCATTTGCTAGAGAATAAGAAAGCGCAACGGGAGGCTTTAGCATGGCCTAGGTAGAAGGTATGTTGTTTTTTAACTGAGTTACGTCGAATATCTCCCGGCTTCATCATCAGAACAGTCATTGACTTCATAATATTGTATTGTCATCCAATTTACACAAGTATGCAAAATTTTAGCTAAATCGGTTGAGGATAACTGGTTGAAAATTGAGTTGCAAGATTTGACCTAAACCAAAATTCATACATACAAACATACAAGATACATTACAAGTTAAATAATATATAATAAAAAGCTTGTAAAAACAATAGGTACTCGCCGCCACGCAGCTTCGCTGAGTTGACAACTGACGCGCCAATCGCCATGTACCATGTACTTACTTACTTACGTACAGAGCGGCAACAACGCGACGCAAGCGACTGCTACCTGGGTACCGATCTCGCAACGCCGCCGCATTATTTGTATCAGTATGAAGTATCGATAAAAGTACCGATTTTTATACCAGTATCTAAGATATCGATACAAATACCAGTATATTTTTATGATTTCGATAGGATTATTATTTTACCGATATTTTTAAGAAAATATCAGTAAAACTGAAATACCGATATGAAGTCCTTTTGAATCAGTATGAAGGATCGATAAAAATACCGATTTTTTTATACCAGTATCTAAGATATCGATACAAATACCAGTATATTTTTATGATTTCGATAGGATTATTATTTTACCGATATTTTTAAGAAAATATCGGTAAAATTAAAATACCGATATACAGTCCCTGATTCTTGTATGTTTATATATTTATAAATTTCTGTGATCTCGAAAACGGCTCTAACGATTTTGCTGAAAATTGGTATATGGGGGTTTTTGGGGGTAAACAATCGATCTAGATTAGTCTTATGTTTGGGAAAACGCGTGTTTTCGAGTTTTCATGCGTTTTTCTTTTCACGCAGAATATGGTTGAGATGTAACCGAGCAAAGCTCGGTCGCCCAGGTACTAAGAGTTTTACAGAAAAAGAAGACATATGTACGGCGGTATAGGGCGGTAATATGCATTTGTATTAATGTGGTTAATGTGGTATACCCTCTAACTTCATGGGCATAAACTAATCAATGTGGTAGGTCGTTTGAAATAAAATGGGAAACTCACTAAAGGTACTACTTACCAAAATCTCAGTAGTTATGATAACTAGCAACCCAAAGTAAAATTCTACAAATACAATACATAGTCTTTGTATGAATTGCGAGAAGCGCGCATGCGTTGTACCTTTCGTTCAATGAGCCGAACAGAATATGATCACTACGTTCAGAAGTTTTACAAACCGAAGCTCGCGACTTCGTTCGCGTGGTCACTTTATATCTCGGGAAAATGCTCATCAAGCTGAACAACTTTTGATAAGGCGTCATTTTTATACTTCTTATACTTTAGCTGAATCATTATAGTTCTGCATCTGGTGTTCCATTTTCCAATATTATTTATACCCTATATGTTGCCCAGGCTTAACAGCTATATAACAAAAAAAGTTTTATTCGAATTCGTCAAGTATTTCCGGAGATTAGCGTGTACAAACAGACAAACAGACAGACATTTTTTTTTTATTCTTACTCTATAGTAAATACTATTATAATTCATATCTTAAATATTATAATTGGCCAATGCAGAAATCTGCATGGGCCAATTTGCTTCTCAGCATTCCTGGACATACAACAAGCGTTTGGCCGTTTGATCGCGTATGGCATAAAGGCTTATTGTACAAAATTAAGATGATATCCCGCAAAGTTTTGTGGAATCACTGAAGTCTTACCTCTCAGATCGTCTGTTCCAAGTAAAAGTAGCTGACTCAACATCAAAGTTGCATGAAATCAGAGCTGGAGTCCCACAGGGTTCCGTGTTAGGCCCGGTTCTGTATACCATCTATACAGCTGACTTACCAGTAGAGGATGATATGACCACTGCCACATATGCTGATGATACTGCAATCTTGGCCAGCATTGCAGGTCCCGTAGTCGCATCGCAGATGCTGCAGCGAGGACTTGATGGCATATCTAAATGGCTTCAAAAATGGAGAATAAAGGCTAGCGCAACCAAGTCGGTACATGTCACCTTTACTATCACATCAAGAAAATGTTAAATACCTAGGGCTGCACCTTGAGAGGCGGCTAACATGGAAAAACCACGTAAAGAACAAATGAGAGGAATTGAATAATAGGTCAAAAAATCTACACTGGCTGATTGGACGTAACAGCGTATTGTCTATCGATAACAAACTTTTGTTATACAAAGCAATCCTCAAGCCGATATTGACATACGGCATACAGCTCTTGGGCTTCTTCTTCTTCTTTTCGTGTCGTTGGCTCAAACAATCAAATTTTTTCCCTCCAGAAAGATGCCACTTTTACACCGCTGTCCGAGGCCTCATAAAGGTCGCGTTTAGTGCAGCTGGCGGGGCACGATGGGCAAGAAAGAAGATGTGACATAGTCTGGTCGCCATGCCCACACTGACACTGTGTTGCGGATTCATCTATGTAACGCCATCGGGCCAAGTTATGCCTGCATCGGCCTACCTCAGTTCGAAGGCGGTTTAGGCTCTTCCATGTGGACCATGGGAGCTCATGACCCGGGGGCAGCTCTTCCGAGGCTGGTATAAAATCAGAGGAAGGCGGGTATCGGCTGCGCCACATTTCGAGTCGCGAGGATTTTGGGTTGCCTTCAAGTGGTTTTGTGTTGATGAAACTATTGCGGCTTATAAGTCGGCTATGATAGGGTTGAGCCCCATATAGTGGGTGTCTGGGATCAGAGGCCTGTTTTCTCCTTTCGGAAGTGGTAGTAATTCCAACATTTCAATTTTGCAGAGAATGCAGAACGTAATCCTGAGAACGATATCTGCTGTGCCTTGGCCAGTTACTAACGCTGAAATAAGTCAAGAATTACAGATGAACACAGTTAAGGAAGAAATATTAAAGATGTCTGATATGAATAAGGGGAAACTGGAGGTCCACCCAAATAAACTAGCTGCTGGGCTGACAACACGCTCTTATCAGAAGCGACTCCAAAGAAAAGACATTTGTTCCTGAATGATGAGTAGAGGATCTCGCTGGAGGACCCACTCAAAAAGCGATAAAAATCATTAACAAATTTGCTTAAAGCTAAACACCGCTGATCGCAAATAAAAACAATGGAAAAAAAAGAAAACCCTCGACTTCCTCGTTTCCGTGGGATGTAATGTCTCATACACATACATACATAGATTAACGTGGGTGTAACGAACGATGTGTTGTGTTGTGGTGAGTTTGTGAGCAAGAGGCGGACCCCTCCTGTCACAGAGTTTTAATGACCTCTGTGGCCTAGTAGTGGTTATCATGCCAGCACACTGGACGTCCCGGGTTTGATCCCCAGACCAAGATGGAAAATGGATCTTTTTCAGAACAATCTGGATTGGATGTTTATTTATAATAATATTTCGTAGTTGGATTGTATAATCTGCTGTTTGACAATAGCTCTAGTTCTAGCTCGAAAAAAGTTTTCACACTACACCCACTGTGTACACATACTGTGGTCATGAAACTTATCAGGATGTTTCCTGTAATCTTGGTATAAATTACGGAATTTGCCGCGTAGATAGATACCTATCTTTATTTAGGTAGTTCATGGACTCCTTTCCTAATATCGAGAATATAGATTTTTTAAACTGCTACTTTCCAAACAAAAAAGGGACAATTTGGATAACTACATTATTTTCGACTTCCTAGCACGTCTATCTATATGGTCTACCTCGAGAGTAAGTACGTGGCGTGCCGCAACGATCGGAGTCTGTTTTTTTCCGTCTGAACTGGCCGTAGACCACTCTTTTTAATTTGTGGTTTATACGTGCCTTCCGAAGCACCGAGGATCTTAAGTTTGTACGCCACTTGTGGTCATCCAAGCGCCGCAAGCGCGGACCACGCCCGGTGCCACATTACTTGTGAATTGTGGAAAAATAGTAGGTAGGTTATTTTTGTAGACTAAACATTTAGTACAAAACTGCAAATATTAGTCAGATGCCGAAAACTGGAACTCTAACTACGAGTACAAAACTAGATAATATTTTTGAGTATGTACCGTTTTTTTATTTGGTCTGTATATGTACCTATGTTTTGTTTGTTATATACTAAAAATAAAAACTGTCACTGTCATGTCATTAGTTAATCAAAGTCATGAAGGTTGATTATTTGATAAAATTAGTTTCTTCATCTCAGATCAATTTTTCAGTTCGACATTTGTTTATTGGTGCAATTTGTTTGATATAATCATGGGTCACGGTGGTGAAGATGAAAATGTCTTCCGAGCCTTCATGCATTCTTTGTATAGCACCATAGATGCTCCAGTAACATGGTTCAGAAGTATGAGTGTCACTCAATGTGGTATCAGCTGTCTTGTTATGTAAGCGGATTTTCAAAACGTTTGTTTTGCTTCAGAGTCAGTCGTCGAACCGAACCAGAAGAAATACCCGTGGTATCACCAGAACTTCCGCCGTGTGCCTACCATCGACCAGTGCTACACTGATGACCCGGTTTGCGACTTCGAAGCTAATGCTCAGTTCAAACGTGATAAGTAAGTCATGTTATTTCATAAATTATCTTCTCTCTGTAGTGAAGTGTCCTGTATACCCAACCCACCTGTGTAAAAACTTTAAAAAAATGCGACTATATCTATCTAACTTTTGTAAAAATCGTATTGAAATTAGTTACACCATCACGGAGTGGAGGGATGCCTGAAAAACAGCGTTACCTCTGACTCCGGTCAGGGGTACCACAAGCTGAGGTATTCCTTTGCCTACTTGCAACTACTTATAGTATGGCAATAAATCATATTTTTATTTTATTTTTTTTATTTAGGTATATCAAAATTTCAGACCTTTGCTCCATACATCAAAAGTCATCTCTCCTTCTCCTAGGTTCTCCAATCTTACAAGATTCTTCAAGAAGAGAAAATTTAAAATTTTGACATAGCTCTGTCACGGCTCTCAGACATTAATTTACATTTTGCATTTACTATACTACTTAACTGTTAAATTTTGGTTAGGGTTTACAAAAGAGGGTCCCGGAGTTAGATTTTTTTTTAATATTGCCCCCTTTTCTTAAAACAACTTTGCTGTGGAATGTAGGTTAGGTTCGTTAGGTTTCTTGTGACCAAAATACTAACAAGTGATCGACTCTATTTTTTTCGATGTCCGATGATCTTTAATATTGTGCGTTGGATGACATCAATCTATGGGACATTTTTTGCCATTTGGGTAGGCACGCAGCTCTTAATAACATAATACATCAGGCCAGCATCAATATGCCAGCTGTCTTGTAACCAAGCAGTTTAGCACGGGAGGATTGCAAAAGAGGTGGAATTACCCTTGTGCCCTGGAAGATCCTCTTGTGTGGGACTCGTCTCATCTTTCAGCCACAGAGTCCAAAGGGGGCTCAGCAGCTGCATCAATTGAAAACCTCAAATGATGCAAATAAGAGGGTATCGGAAATTACTACATATTTGAGCTGTTTGGGGTTGAAACATTGGGACCGTGAGAGGGCCATCAGCTCATATATGTTATGTTGCTATCTTAAGGAAACTTATTGAAGTTTCCCGTGAACAGAAGGTTGGCCTATATCTAGGTCAGAAAATAAGCATTGGCATGCAATGTGGCAATGCAACCAGCCTTCTGTGCATGTGACCGCAGGGTAAACCATAAGGTTTTTTATTTGTATATATTAGTGTGTAGTGAGTAGTTTTTTATCTTTATTTTAGTTTTTAAGAAAATTGAATCATGTATGTATATAATTTTTATTTTATCTACACTAATATTATAAAGAGGAAAGATTTGTTTGTTTGTTTGTTTGTTTGTTTGATTGTATTGAATAGGCTCCGAAACTACTGGATCGATTTTAAAAATTCTTTCACTGTTGGATAGGTATGTTATCCCTGAGTGACATAGACTATGTATGTACCACGGGCGAAGCCGGGATGGACTGCTAGTAATTAAATATATATCAAAACTAAGATTGCTGCCAGCAGTCTAGATTGGAATTCCATTGGTTGTTTAGTGCCATCTACTATTAAGAATTTTAGATCTGTTGGCAACTTTGTGACTTTAATTATACACGGTGATTTTTTATTGGTTATAGAGCCGAAAGCCACTTAATAAGAATCGTTAGTAAGACCTAATTAGCTAGTCAAAATAAAAATTCAGGACCAAAATTTTTTGAATAAAACTCGAAAGTAAAATCGTGGGATCAATAAGTAGTGCCGCCGCCGGCCGGCCGCCGGGGTCACGCGAGTTCACGCGACAGTTTTGGACGAGTGTACTACGTGGTCTCGATTGAAAATCATTTTTGTAACTTTTTTTATCTTATGTCATACACAAATTTGGATTACGTATATGGATAGAGTAATTTATTTACTATACGACATTTTCTTTTCCAAAACCAATGAAAAGTCAGTGTGTATTTTTAACTGAGTTTACTGACCATTTTTTTGATCTTGGTCATAAACACTAAATCTATCTAATAATTTTTCACCCCTGCATCTACATAGTAAAAGTTGGGAGTAGTAACACTATCATTACAAATATTTTAGATTGGTTGATTCCGAAATCTTGAACATCCTGCGTCAGCGCTATGAAGACTGTATGCTTTATGAATCACCTGACCACTTGACAATGTGCAAACCCCTGCTGGACACGTATAAAGATGCTGAAGAAGCTTGGTTTATTAAATGTAAGTCCAACCTGCTATCTTTACTGTAAAATTTAATTTGCTATGAGGTTGTGGTCAAGACTCAATTGTAACCCCCTCCCTGGTGGCAGATGTCATGATGGTATATATGTTACGGCTAAAACCCGAAACGCGGCTACACCTAGGTTTAGCCGGCTAGAACTAGGTGCAGCCGGTCTCTGATGGCTACACTTAGGTGTATCCTACTTATCTTCGGCTAGAACTAGGTTTAGCCTTTATCATTCCGGATAGAACTAGGTGCAGCCGATCACAGGTGGTTAAAATTAGGTGCAAGAGTAGGTTGTCTATATTTTAGGTGATAAAATAAAAGACCATAATGTTGAAGTGACGTTTATATTGTTTTGTTGATACAACATATCTTAAGTAATAAGTGATGAGTGGCGGAACTATATAAGGTCTAACAAAATATACTGAAACTATTTTAAGGAGAATTTAGCCCGTGATAGTGAAAACCTTCCCAAAAAAATATGTGTCGAAATATGAAAAATATTTTTTGGCTTTCCATAAAAACTCGGAACTTAAAATAGTTTCAGTATATTTTGTTAGACCTTATATTTACCAACCGATGTTAAGTGAAATTGATATCCGTAGCGATAAATTGTGCACAACTGAACTAAAAACCGTTCAAACCTAAATACACATAGAAAACACCTTATTTTAACCACCGGCGATTAGCTGCACCTAGTTCTAGCCGGAATGATAAAGGCTAAACCTAGTTCTAGCCGAAGATAAGTAGGATTCACCTAAGTGTAGTGTAGCCATCTGAGACCGGCTGCACCTAGTTCTAGCCGGCTAAACCTAGGCGTAGCCGCATTTAGGGTTTTAGCCGTAACATATATATTTAAATTTTGCTGCCTGTCGTTCATACTTGTTATAATAGAGTCCCCTGCGTGTGTTTGTTTATCAACCTATACATTTCACAAACTATTGGGGCGATTTGAATGTTTTCACTAACATATGTATTGGCTATTTCACTGGAAAGGTTTACATGTGTAAACCATTCGTTCGTGCGAAGCCGCTTAGTTCAGTTTTTTCCTTGTCAAACTAAATTTAACATAATGCCATTGCATTATGTTAAATTTTTTTGACAAACATCGTTTTTAGATTCCTCTATGAGAAAAATAGTGTCGAGTTTACTTTGTTTATAAAAAAGTAGACCTATAGTGCGGGAAGTAGTGTCACCCAATGTATGGAAGGTGCAAATTTTGGTATCGAAAGAATTCACTTGGCACAGATGTAATATACGTAAAGTTAAGCTAATTTAGCCCGGTAGCCATCTCCCACCCCCTGGGGAGTAGGTAGGGGGGGTACTCAAAGTTACTCGCCGCCGCGCTTCAGAAAAAAAATCAAATCAGCTTCTATTTAACTAACACCTCAAGTGTGGTATCATTTTCTGATAAATCAGGCGTGAGGAATTTAATTTTGAGTACAATTTCACATTTAATGTAAAGATTAATAGTAAAAAAGGAAAAATATTGACGAAAATATTAAAATCGGATCGCATTTATTTTTATTTTAACTGATTTATTTTACCAGAAATCCTGTATTTTGTGCAACAAAAAATACTATGTTAGAGAATATTTATCTAGCTTTTAAGAAATATATACTTTGTTATATATAAGGTCTAACAAAATATACTGAAACTATTTTAGAGGTAAATTCAGTCCGTGATACTGAACAACTTTCCCCAAGGAACATATGTCGAAATATAAAAAAATATTTTTGGTTTCCCATACAACCTCGAATCAGCTGATCGGACAACTTGTATGGAAGGCCAAAAATTATTTTACATGTTTCGACATATGTTCCTTGGGGAAAGTTGTTCAGTATCACGGACTGAATTACTCTTAAAATAGTTTCAGTATATTTTTTTAGACCTTATATAGCTTTCATACACCTATCTGAAAAAAAAATCGAACATGGCACGCGGCGGCGCCTAGGAACTAATCCAACCGTCTCGTCTCACATAATTTGTTGCAAGTATTAAGTTGTTTTTTTAATTCAAAATATATAGAATACATACTTTACTTAATTATTGACTTTCGCTTATGGTCTGATGTATCAATAGTCGTATTTTTATATTTATATTAGTTCATTTCTTCATAACATTTTCCACCACATTGTCATAATTCGGTACATTTTAATAGTTTTCTTAAACAGTTACACCTAACACTGCATCGTGACTTGCACTTGCACCGAATCAGTTCACAACAAGTGGAAGCAGCCACTGGTGCAGTAGTCCACTTCGGTTTTCAATTATTTAGTCCAATTTTCTATCCCTTATCCGCCGGACTGGAACGATTTTGAATCAGCCCCATACGTGCACCCCATGGTAAACAGCTCGAAGAAGATTTTGTTATTTTTTTTAATAGCCTATATAGTGTCCCATTGTCGTTCAAAGGCCTCCTCTTTATGCTTCCGCGATTCACGATCCAAGGCAGCTTGCTACCATCTACTCATGTAGCTTTCAATATCTCCCTCCAGCTTTTCCTCGGCTTTCCCCTACGCCGGTGTCCTTCTGGAACCTATAACGTCGCCTTTCTTGCCCATCTTTCCGGTCTTATACGACAAACATGTCCGGGCCACTCCCACTTCAGTTTCGCAGTTTTGACACCCACATCGACAATTTCGGTCCTGGAGCGCAGTTTAGTGTCTCGTAAAAAATGCTGCCAAAAAATCTCTGGCTGTCGGTCTTTTTTTAGAGAACAGCTCCCTCCTGCACTCGTTCAGCGATGTGCACTGACTGGACCTAAAATGAAAATCAGGTAAATAGGTACTGCAGTATTATTTTGGTCAAAATAAAATACAGCTATATATACCTGCATTTATAACCACGTAGATACAATTTTATTTTGTGCTCATTTTTCAATTTTATCATACATTGTTATGACAATACATACATACATACTATCACGTCTTTACCCCTAATGGGGCAGACAGAGCATTTTGGGTCTTGCGGTTCTATGCAGAGCCCAGGGCCGCAAGACCCAAAAGCCACTTTTAGCGTCATGGTGGTTAGCGTTATGACAATATTTTAAATAATTTGGTTAGAGTTTTCTACGTCTCTGTTAGCGAGCATATTAGTTCACTACAGGTCTAGCACCTAACTGTGGCAGTTCCTGAGGTATGGGAGCGGTACGGGAGGGGTGTGTTTACGAAACGTCAAACGACGCGTAACTTGAAACAAGTAGTTTATAAAGTGTAAGAATATTTTAAAACAAAAATATTAAATCCCAATTCTGCAGAGTTTAATATACAAAAAACCATTGCCATGGCTGCAGGATTTCCAGAAAGAAGCGTAATCTGCAGTAAGAAAGGAAATCCCCACGACCAATAAATTAAGAAAAGTTTTAGAGGAAGCTGGATTTATTAAATGTGGTTATACATAAGTACTTTAGACTTTTATTACGTGAATTAGGATTCCGATACAGAAAATGCCAATCAGAGAGGAAAATGTTGATAGAACGCCATTCAATACAGCAATGGGGAGCCAAATACATTACGGCAATAAGAAAAAATATATCACAAGATATTTATAATATTTACCTACAAATTTTTAACCTTGGTAGGCGAGCCCGACTCGCACTTGTTCGGTACGCCTCAATATTGATCTATTTGACTTAGGTACACGCTCGTAAATATCATAAGGATATCGTAAGAGATATCTGCATTAAAATGTATCACGTGTATAGCAAGACAGTTAGGACACGTCATGTCACGTCATTTGTCGCCCCTCCCGTACCGGCCTCATACCTCAGGAACTGACAGAGTTAGACGCTAGACCTGTAGTTGCTGATGGTAAAGTATTCCATGCTTCGTCAGCAACATGCACCATTATTCTCGTATCAGCATTCAGCTTCTTCGTCGTCACAGGGGTCGATGTTATTTTTTCAACGATCGCTCTAGCTAAGAACAGCGTGTGACTGTTCTTAGCAACGCTTATAAAGCATGGAATACTTTTTCATCAGCAACTAGTGAATTTAATATGCTCACTAACAGAGACGTCGAAAACTCAAACCAAATTATTTAAAAAATTGTCATAATGATACTCTAATCAAATTATTTAAAAATTTGTAACGATGTATGATGTATGAGCACAAAATAAAATTGTATCTACGTGGGTTATATTATAAATGACATGTATATAGCTGTATTTTATTTTGACCAAAATAATACTGCAATACCTATTTACCTGATTTTCATTTCAGGTCCAGTCAGTGCACATCGCTAAACGAGTGCAGGAGGGAGCTGTTCTCTAAAAAAAGACCGACAGCCAGAGAATTTTCGGCAGCATCTTCTAAGAGCTGTTTACCATGGGGTGCACGTATGGGGCATATTCAAAATCGTTCCAGTCCGGCGTATTAGGGATAGGAAATTGAACTAAATAATTGGAAACCGAAGTGGACTACTGCACCAGTGGCTGCTACCGCTTGTCGTGAACCACTGATTCGGTGCAAGTGCAAGTCACGGTGCAGTGTTAGGTGCAACTGTATAAGAAAACTATTAAAATGTACCGAATTATGACAATGTGGTGGAAAATGTTATGAAAAATTAACTAATATAAATATAAAAATACTACTATTGATACATTAGACCATAAACGACAGTCTATAATTAAGTAAAGAATGTATTCTATACTTTTTAAATTGAAAAACAACTTAATACTTGCAACAAATTATGTGAGACGAGACGGTTGGATTAGTTCCTAGGCACCGCCGCGTGCCATGTTCGTTTTTTTTTCAGATAGATGTATGACAGCTATATATAACAAAGTATATATTTTTTAAAAGCTAGATAAATATTCTTTAACATAGTATTTTTTGTTGCACAAAATACAGGTATTCTGGTAAAATAAATCAGTTAAAATAAAAAATAAATGCGATTCGATTTTAATATTTTCGTCAATATTTTCCCTTTTTTACAATTAATCTTTACATTAAATGTGAAATTGTACTCAAAATTGAATTCCTCATGCCTGATTTATCAGAAAATGATACCACACTTGAGGTGTTAGGTAAATAGAAGCTGATTTGATTTTTTTTCTGAAGCGCGGCGGCGAGAACTTTGAATGCCCCTACCTACCCCCCAGGGGGTGGGGGATGGCTACCGGGCTAAATTAGCTTTCGAGCTTCGCTCTTCTTAGCTCCGATACCAAAAGAGCTATGGCAGATTTTTAGTTAAGTGCACTAAAAGCGTCTTAAAAACTCATTGCAACCAAAATTCATAAAATATTTTTATATGATTTTCTATATTTTAGTCGAATTTAGATAAAGCCAGGTAAAAATGTGTAAAATTGAAAATAGCTATTAAGTTGATCGGTTTTCTGTAATGGCCATTTCCTTGGTTTGGCAGAAAGCCACAAGGTTGCCAGGCTAAATAATTATTTTTTCCAAGATAAAATCATGAATGTTTTTTATATATCAAGAGATTTAAATTGTTTAATAATATAAATAATACTATTTTTGCTAGTATTAAATAACGTACAGCATTAAAAACTCCTTTCGACATTTAAAATGGGACACCTGGCGTTGCTTAACTTGCGTAATTGTTGATAATGTTTACTAGTGGACATAAAAAGCATTATGCCATCGAGCTCTTTCAGTTTTATTTATTAATAAATAAATATTTGATGCAGAATTGTACTAAATGAATGGTCAATAATTACATAACCTATAAAACTTCTCAACATAATAACTCAAAAACCTGGCCTCCTATAATTACGTAATTTTTACCTTTAGAATCAGCAAAATGTGTTCTATTAAACAAGGTATATTTCATTCATAGACGCTAACTTTGGTTATTAACTAAAATGATGTATGGGAAGCTGCCATAGCTCTTTGCACCTTATGACACTACTTCCCGCACTACTAGATTTTTATTTCATAACTGTAGTCTTTTAAACCTAGTCTTGCTCATCTATAAAACAGTAAAAAAACTGTGTCTGTACCTATATCGAATATATTTAAAAAAACAATGGTGCTATGCAGAAATAATAATAGAGTAAGAATTTTTATATTGTCTGTCTGTTAGTTGTTTGTACACGCTAATCTCAAAAAATACTGGACGGATTCAAATGAAACTTTTTTTGTTATATAGCTGTCGCAGTTGAATTGTATATTCCGTTGTTATTCAAAAACTCTAGTTATTTGGCATTACAGCTCGGTTTTGTAAAACAGCTGAAAATAGTTCAGCTCGATTGTCAATGGTAACGTTTAACAAACTAGCTAACGTAAAATTGTAGATCGATTAGTTTGGAATTCTGCCACTTATGGTTTGTGAAGTGTCAGAGTCATAACAACAAATATGACCTCCCATAAAGTAAATTCTTCGCCGCGTTCCGGGACCAAGCTGTTTCCATCGAGACTTTTTTTGGCTCATTACTAACTATACCTTTTAAAAGGTATAGTTACGTATTTTTAAGTATTGAAAATTTCAACTGTCTAGCTGTCATGGTTTATGAGATACAGTCTGGTCACAGACAGACGGACAGCGGAGTCTTAGTTGTAGGGTCCCGTTTTTACCCATTGGGTTCGGAACCCTTAAAAGTGATACGTAATTGCAACAAAATTAAAATTAAAAAATAATTACAGAAGCATGTCAGTTATGTAGTTTCAGGTGTAAAAGTATTTGCTGCCGAAGTTTTTAGAGTGAAAAGTGAAGGTTATCTATCATCATCATTTCAGTTGTATAAGCCCTATTCAGCTCCAAAATTACCGATCTAGAGCGCTCTGCATCCAGTGCTTCCAGCGACCTTAGTCAGCTTGTGGGTACAAGGTGGTCTGAAGAGCTGACTAAGGTGTGTCCTACGCTTCACTTGCACCATTACGTGGTCGCCATTCAAGAGTCACTTTGCCCCATCGGCCATCGTTTCGTCGCGCTATGTGTCCCGCTCCCGCCTAAACAAAGTTATCAATGTTAGTCTGTTTTATTTTGCGTTATTTAGGGTAACGTTTTTAAATACATACCGACTTTGAAATTTTACTTTTTTCCCTTACAATAGACGTGTTTATATGAGGGACAGAATTGTTGGCACTAGGTAGATACTATACTTTGTCTCAATAAATAAAATTATATGTTTTTTTTATATGAGAATGAATGTCCATTCCTTTATTGCATATTTTATGTTTGTGTTCATCTCGCCAATGGGATACTGAGAATTTTTCCCTTTTGATTTTAGATGGAGACCTCGGAGCTAATGGTGATGCTAGAAAAGCATATATGAAGCAAAAACACCGTATGGTCTGGGAAAAGCGCTATGGACACCTTTCGGAACAAACGAAGAAGTAAATTCGTTGTCAGAGTTATTGATTTATAATTAAGTAGATATTGTATTTGTAACTGCAATAAACTAAATAAATTTTAGTGGATGGATATTTAATTTCTATTAATGATTTGTACACATCTGATTTTTATATACTATTACAGAAACAGTCATTTTGATAAATATGATGAGACATTATGAACTTAGGCTTAACTCACACCGTTGCGGCAGTAGGTGACGTAGGGTTAACGTGGCCTATGTTAGAGATTTATATGATGCGGAACTCGCAGGAGCATATCTGTTTGAGAGAATGAGTGGTAACTACTGTATATAAAGATGGACAAGATATTACGTCCTAATTAAGATATGTAGTTATTTTGTACGGAAGGCGTATTGTTTTGCCCTGTCAATTCTAAAACAGAGGCGGACAAATCCGCGTTAAATTTGACTTCTTAATTTTAGCGATTTAAATAAAATGCAATAATTTCAAAAAATAACATTTATTCCAACATTAATTTTGTTCATGCAATACTGACAAGACTACTTCAATACATACACTGATCCGTTGGAATTACAACAAGAAATTAATGATCACAGAATTACAAAGACGTAAGTAGTATGAAATAATACCAACATCTCTTACTGTATCTGAAGTACTTAAAGCTGTTAAAACAACATTTGAAATAGAAACTATATTGGAACCATTTCGAATCGACAAGAAGTACTTAAAGCTACCTTATTATAAATTCAGAACTTGATATTGGTCACATAAACGTAAAAACAGTATAGATTATGAACTAGTCTTAAAATTTCAATTACATTTCAAAAAAGGACAGTATTATTATAGCCAATTTTGAAACTACACAACATTTAAGATCTGTACTTACTGGTCATCAAAAATAAAATCACATTTTAAAATATCAAACTCGTTTCAGAAAGACAAGCCAAGTTCTGTTCTCGTAATAATATATACTACCTATTTTGATAAAATATATCAGAACATTGAAATGCCTTTCGGAAACGATAATCGCATTAATTATTCGGTTTGGACACATTGGTCTATGCGATTGTATTCCACAAATGCGGACTGGCAGAGCTTAAATTAAAAAGGAATACTTATTAAATTGCATTGAAAAAATATACTTTCGACCAAAAAATATATTAAGGTCCTGCCCAAGTTACATTGTTGTATCAACAAACAATAAAATATCGGGGTTCCACATTAATAGTAAAGATGACGGATTGACGTCTTTAAAGCCATATATTGATTACATTTTGTACTGATCCTTAATTACATATACACATAAAATTAATTATGTACACTATATACATAAATAAAGTGAGATTTATGTAGATATTAGATCACTTATTCATTACATACTTTATGAATTAAAATAATATAATTGGCATTCATTGGTACACGAGTATCACAGGGGGCGATGCCTTGGTGCTTTGTGTGAAACCACTTGTAACTCGTAGCTTCTAACGTCATTTACTAACTAAAAATACAAATCTATAGAAACCTTAAAAAATAGTAAAAATGATTTTGTATACGTATTAGACTATCATATTATTCATAAAATTTACCATATTAATAATCATAGATGCTTTTGAGTTATAACGATCAAATTGTGAAGATTAGACAACTAAATATAACATGGGGACATATAATATAGCTCAACAGTCTTTTTGAACAAATGTCAGACCGCGGTTATGCATTATTTACTATTCTTTAAAATTATTAATTAATATGTACATCAGATGAATTATAAAATTTTGTTGTCTTATATTCAATTAGAAATTGATCGATAAGTCTCAAAAATTTGTAAATTATGTACTGTATTTAATCGCTTTTTATTATAGACGTAAATTTAATTAAATCACGTACGATAATCATAATTCGCTACGCGTGCTCGTTATATAATGTAATATACAGTACGTATGTTATACTTTTAGAAAGTATACAACAAGGAATAAACTGCGATCGTAATACAGACTCCAAATAGTAAGAAATATAGGCAATTTATTATTTTTTTACTTCAATAATATATCAATGTGGAACTTCGAAATTTCACCAACATTTACAAACATCACAAAAGTATAATTGCAATAGACACAAGCATATTCCATCAAAGCAATGATCTATATCTACAGGGAAATATTCTTAAAAAATATTACGTCTTTAATTGACTTTGCTGTGAGGTGATAGTGGTTAAGGCCAGTTCGCAACATTGCTAATACACTGAACTTGTACACTTCACACAAGACAACTTAACGTTCACTTTGAAATGTAAACTTTATCTAAAATTACATAAAATAAATTCGAAATTGATATTACTAGGATCGAGAAGTAATACTTTTATGTACATCAACAACAGCTAGTATAATAATTTCTTAAACACAGGTAAACCAAATCGCATGCACACAAATAAATCGAGATCAATATATTAAGAGGTTATCTGCCAAAGGATCTCCAAACAATGTAATCCTATTGTTTCTGTGATACTCCGGCAGTTAACAAATAAATTTGAAACACACTTACTTATTGTACTTTTTAAGCATTCGAAAAATGTTATTAGTACTTGGTAGCCTTGTAACTATTGTTACTAATAAATCTTATCCACTATCCTTAAAATAAATAACTTTGAGCCTCGTACCATAAAATAAAAAATGATATGTACAAAGTTTCCAAAAATGACAGTTAGGTACAGTATTGTTAACATTTGGTATACCCATTTATGGAAAAATAACGCCTAAGTTTTCTTTCAGTCCTCATTTATGTGTTTTAAACTTAAATTAAGTATAATAAATGTCAAAAAATAAAATAAATGTCGATTAGATTTTACGATAAAACATCAGCTCTAATCAACATTGGATAAAAACAAATAGCAAAGAAAGACTAAGATAAATAGTGGGAAAATAACCTATAGTACCTAGAACGATCATAGTTTGGTCAAGTAAAATAAAATGTGCGATAACCGGCACAGATTTAGAGTGCTGGGTGCGAGAGTAGAGAATGGGCTAGAAGGCCAAATAACTTAGTTGTTTAATTATTTTATTTGGTTAATACTGTATTTGTGTAGTATTACTAACTGGCCTATTTCCGGCAGTGGATTTCTTATAGCTGACATGATTATCATAAACTAGCATCATGTGTCATGTTTTACCGTGAAGTTATTTGATATTCAGAGCCACCCTCACTTGTACCAAGCACTCAAAAATAGTGCGGGCTATTGTACAGAACGAGTCCAGTATTAGCGGGAAAATTACTGAAAATTAGTCACGTAGATGTTGTTCACGGAACACCCGACTCGGTAAACAAAATTATAATAACATTTTACGAATGCACCTTAATCTCAATAAACACACAAAAATATACGCGATCTAAAACATTATTGTTATAGACATCACAATATTAGGACACTTTATTAGTCTAGTAGATAAAATTCGTTGCGACCCTGAGTACCTGTAGACCTGCTTCGGATGAAAACTGAACACATGCAACTTCACTCGCTCAGGTTGGGACAGGAATGCATCATAAGTAGCTTAGACGGTGGGAATGGAATTAGGAAGCGTCGAAATGCGCTGCCAGACGCGTGCGACCTGCAAAATAAATAAATAAATATATACGGACGAAGTATGTTCGGGACTTGTGATACGGGATACTAACCCAACGCTACTATATTTTATAACAAATACATATATGTACAGATAAACATCCAAGACCCATGTCAATCTGAAAAAGATAATTTTCCATCTTGACCTGACCGGGGATCCAACCCGGGACCTCCGGTATGACTGCTTGGCATGATGACCCCTAGGCCACAGTGGTCGTCATATAAAAAATAATGTATTAACCTAGAAGTAAGCATTTATTTATAAAAACTTTATTGGTCCTCAAATTAGCGAAGTTAACACTAAAAGCGTTCTCTCCCAGTCAACTATATGGATAAACAGAGATTTGGTTGCCGCGCAAAATTACTTAAATAAAACAACACATATCCACCCTTAAACTAGCGGCCCGCCCGGGCTTCGGACGGGTATGTAAAATACATAAAAATCTCCCCGGATAAATCCATGTTAGTTAAAACCTCACAAAAATAAGTATATTTCGATTTGTAAGCATACAGATAAACAGCCTGATGTACGCGCCGAGGGATTTCACTTTATAATAAGCATGGAACTGAAGTCTTCCAGCGCATATAAAGAGTAAATTAAAAATTACTTAGTGACATATACGGTTTTCGGTAACAATGAGTTACATAAAATATTATACGAGTTTAAATACTTACCTCTAGGCACGTAAAAAATATAATAAAAGTAAAAGATTGCTGCTTACGTTTTTCATGAGTGAGCAAGGCCGTTGGCGCCGGCAAGGCACTGGCCGGTGGGGAGCACCATATATTAACTTTTGGCGATTCGAAAACACGAGAACCCTGTAAAAAAAAACCTATATTTAATTTACAACTAGACTTCTTTCATTACCCAGACTATAACCAAAGGACCTTGTTAATAAATCTTAAAACGCTAAAAGTTTGCCAACATTGGTGTCTGTTTTTCATCTGACGACGGCTATACAATAGTTTCTGGAGTAAGGAGCTCCAGAAATTTTTGTGCCACTTTCGATCACCCTTAAAAAGGTTAAAAATGTAACACTTAGTTACATTTCGTCTCGTTCGACGTGCAAACTAAATCGGAAATTCAATATCCTGTAACTTAGTTTAATTTAGCATCTTTCAAAGAGTGATTCTTCTGTACTTCAGCACTTTCAGACAACGTGGAAGGGACATACCCGTAATAAATCAACCCAAAGGCTATTCTAGATCACTATATTAAATTGATAATAAAATGACAGTCAAAAAACAAGAAAAAAATCCTATACAAATTGGCTGCACACTTGTTTGGAAAAGCCGATTCTCTTTTAGTTTTACTGTTATTTCAATTTCATTATACTAAAGTGGTCTAGTATAGCCCGTGGTTTGATTTATTACGGTATTTTCCTTTCACGTAATATATTCAGTGCCGTACCTTCTGTCCGGGCGGCGTGTCGTGCACGGAGTAGTCTTCATGCGCGGGCGCCAGGTCGCGGTAGCACGGCACCGAAACGCCCGCGCACAGGGTCCAGTGGTTCGCTATTTCCACGAACACTTCTTGGTATTGACGGAGGAATTCACTTATGTTGGCTACACCTAGGATTGAAAAATAAATAGATATATAGATTTTACTTTTATGTTTTTACTAGCTGGTGTTATTTTGACTAAATTACTTTTTAAAAAAACCACGCGGGCACACACCCCCGTTTGAAACTTTTAGTGTCAATTTTTTTCGGGATACAAAGTATCGTATGTGTTAAATCCGTTCTAATCCGTTTAGCTATTTCGACGTGGAAGCAAAACAAATATTCTCCAAATTTCGCATTTATATTTAACTCTACTCGTATAAGATGTATATAAACACAACGCTTCACTCAAAAACCAGCATTAACGATGTCCGACACAAAGCCGCTAAACTAAAGATGGATTGGGCGGGGCACGTTTCACGCATGCATCCTGATAGGTGGGCCACTTTGCTGACAAGGTGTACTCGCGAAGATGGTCGAAGGAAGAGAGGTAGGCACCGGAATCGTTGGTGGCGAAGACTTGAGACAGTTTGAGACGGAATGGTTGGAAGTGGCCACGATCGAGATATTTGGAAGGAGATGGGAGAGATTTCCTACTAGCAGTTGAGCAGTATAGGCATGCTTACCCATCGCCATACAAACATAATTATTTCTCTTCCTTGTCACTAGATGGGCGCTATCAGGTAAAAATTAAAACATTAAAATCTTTTATTACTTTTATTTACTGTGTGCTGCCATCCCTGTGTGCCTACCCGCAACTTCAGTATTGCCTACTTACGGGTCCTCTAATATTTTATATGGCGTTGGGTATGTGTTACGTTAGTAATTATATTATCTTTGGTATAGGGTGAATGAAAAAAGTAATATTTAACAAAGTATCTTCAAACTTACCCAGTTCGGTGCTCGGGAACGCGGGCTCGAATCTCTGCGTATACTCGGCCAGCACGTCGGTGGCCGCGAGGGGCGGCTTCTCCGCCAGTATTTGAGCTAGGCGCCACACGGTCCTCCAAGCGTTCGTCAGGAGGATCCTACAGAGAAAAAAGAGATTTCGATGATTTATTATGTTTTATCTACGCACATATCATAAGTGCCCTAAAATGCGTTCAGAAACCATAGGTAATGACTAGCATTACCAACAAGTAGGAATTAACGGAGACGATGATTACATTACCTCCTAAAATCAGTAGGTAACTAGCTTTTCGGGCGCTGCGCGGGCTGCAAGCAGCCCGCGGTTCATCGTGGGGCTGTTGAGGTAGGCTAAAATATGTTTCCAGTTCAGAAAATGGGTTAGTTTGTATGGAGGAAAATTGTCCTTGTATGGCGGCCATCTTGGATTTTGAAAAAAATCAAAAAACAAATGACGGTCGTCAAATTGCTTATAATCTTCACATTATGGAAAAAAAATCACACCCTTAACCCCAACCGTCTTCGCAGGCCGTACCCCTTCCACATCAGGTTTCCGCAAATCCTCAAATGTCAGATTTTTCTGGTACTCACTGGAGCATCCTCTATACGACCGCACATCAACCTTAACCCCACCAACACCGCAACAGGGCAAACAACTATGTCAATGAGTCAGTCAGTGAGTGGTAATGTAGGTTTATATATTATTTATAATGAGTTTAAATTTGGAACAGCTCTCAAATTCAAATGGGTGTCTATTCTAGTATCTGTAGATATTAAAACAGTTATCAAGACGAATGCCAAATTCAGTATATTTTTTAATATAAATCGCACGACATTTGATCTCGAGTGACACAAGAATAGGGGCGTTCATTCGTTTGTCTATGATTAAAAAAATGACAGAGCCCGGTCTCTGTCTGTAGCTGTATTGGAGCAAACAATGTAACAAATATCTGTCTTGTTCTAGTCCGGAGTTACCCATGTCTAGTCCCGGCTGTCTTTGTTGTAGCACAAGGTATGTCAGATGCTTTTAGGTAGCTTGAAAAAACTGATAAATATTGTTTGAAAAACAACAAAATTTTATTATTATTATCTACTTTTTCGTTATCTGTTTTGTGTGCTAATGAAGAAAAGAAATGAAAAATAAAAACAAACCTCCTGTCAAACACTTCGACGACCCCCGTAGCGATGAGACAAGCTAAGTCTGGCTCGGGCGCGCGCATGCGCCGCAGCGCGCTCTTGAAGTAGTCCTCGGTGGAGCCGCGCGCGACGCTGCGGTCTGCGCTGAGCGCGGCGCAGGCGGCCAGCGCGGCCGACGCCCAGCGCGGGGCCGTGCCCGCGCCGCGCGCCACGCCGTGCTCCACGCAGCCGCCCGCCGCGTACACCAGCATCTCCAGTGACGTTACGTCTAGCACGTCCGGCTGCGAGGGGGAATGTCCGGTTTAGGCCTCGTGTAGGTTTGCGCGCGGACCGGCGTCCATTCGATCGGTCATGTATGAAGACTAGAAAGTGTTTCCATGTCGCCGGCGACGGCGCAAATCGGATATGTGGACAAGAGCTACATAGTGACAAGTGATCACGTCGGGCTGCGAGGGTGATGCCCGGTTTACATATTGACAAATGACCACGTCGGGCTACGATAAAATGCTCATCAGGTTGAATAACTAAAACACTTGTTACATACCACTTCATCATCGTCATCTTTTAATCTTTTAAGTTTCCACTGCAGGAGCACGCCCCTTTCTGTATTACTAGAGCCAGAGCAGCCAGTGGATTTGGCCTACACTCTCCACGCTGACCAGACGGGTTGGAGAGGTTTTATTGAACCACCATTTGTCACTTGTCAATATGTAAACCAGACTATAGTAACAATTTACCCTCATATGCATAAAAAACAACAACCATTTGTTAAACCTATTTTATACAAACACATAGTCTCTTTGCTTCTTTTCCTTATTTGACATTGAAAAAACGAGACAAAACGTATTTTAACTCTTGCAAAATGTTTTCATGAAACTGAACTAAATTGTCTCCATATTAATACACTCAAGAGTTGCATGGACGGTGAACTGATCCTCACCTCCCATAGTTTTCTTTCCCATTTCTTCCCAAGGTTTTTCATTCATGTTAAGAATAGTGCAAAGTTTTTTTTGGTAGTCCTTGGTGTGTTTAAAGGTCTATATAAGTCAAGTGATCTCTTAGAATATGTGTCATAGATATAATGTAGTTGAGTATAAAAAAGTTAACTCACCAGTGGTGAAGCTCCAAACTGAGCTGCGTACTGTGCAGGCAGTTCAGACAACGGTGTAGGAGTGATGGCTCTCAGCCTCTGCGCCATGACGGCTCTGGCAGCCTTCACTGCCAACCGCACGCTCCTCTCGCCGCTCGGCTCGGAGTACACCGACACAGCTTCGGGGATCAGCTCGAACAGTTCCACCAGTTTGACGCAGCCGTAGTGCGCGACGCGCAGTTGGCGGCCGAAGTGCGCGTGGTACGCGGGCACGAAGCGGGAGAATTCCATGCGCAGGTTCGGAGTGTAGCAAAGAAGTTCTACGGCCTGCAAAATATGCGTTTTTTATTGTACATCATTGCGCACCGTTTTGCGCAAATATTCTGATACGATCCCCTGGAAACTTCCGTCCATAGAACTAAAATTAATATATTTAAATGAAAATTATTGAATAAAAACTGAGTTTACTTAGTTTTTAACCTTGTCGAAACGAAGTAAACTGTCGGATTTTACTAGAAATTAAAACGGTTTGTACTTCAGAATATATTTTGTTCTAGGTTTAAATAAAACAAAAAACTATAACCAGAGGACGAAATTAGTATACGATTTTTTCTTTACAGCAAAAAATAACTAAAATAAAGCGCATATAAATTTTGAGTTGAGACGTCACGATCAGCTACGATTTTTAACCAAAGGTGACGTAATTCATCCCCACGACTACAAAACTTCGAAGCGCTGTATCTTTGTGAATTTTGACTACTTTGCTAACAAAAAAATACAGGTCCTTTAGTTTTGAATAATATCTAGTTGACGGCTTAAATAAAATAATAATTTTTACCCAGTTATTTATTAACTCGCTCAAAATGAACAGGGGTCACTGAGAAAGTAGCTTCGTTTAGTTCACTGAATTTCTTCGTTCAGTTCAATGAATTTGAGTTTCGAATCTAGCTCGGTATATCTGGGACGAGGCGGAGTTAAGCAGAACTAGATCTGAAGTTCAGTGACAAAAATAAACAGAAATTACCTCCATAGCAAACTGGACGGTGCGACTCCTTTCTTCCGGCGTCGGAGTTCTGCGCGGCAACGACATCGTCCCATCGACGTCAACGATGACGGCTTGAGGCGCTACTTTTTGCATCAACTCGCCCATAGTACACACGCCATAGTCGACGGGAGAAAACGGGCGCCCAAAAGTAGCTTGGTAAAGTTCGGGAATGTCCCGGGGCGAGATGGAGCGGTTTGGCGCGGCCTTCAGCAGCTTCACGAGATCTGACGTCCATCGCCGGCTCTGAGCGGCCGCGGATAGCGTTATCACTCGGGATGAACCAGAGCCGAGTACCTGCAAGAAATATTGACTCTTAAGGTTGAACTAGTCGCGGACTCGAACTCATAGGTGGGCCGTGGCCTAGTAGTAGTAAAGTCATTTGGGAAAAGAGGTTTTAAGCAAAAACTACTGCATTAATTGATTACAAATAAAGTTTATTATAATAAGCTGTGTCGGTGCGGTCTTTGTTTTGGAGATTTTACACTTCTTATATTACTTATTTACGCCGAAAGTCGCGTAAAAATTAGCAAAGAAAAACGAATCTTTGATGGCTCATATCTTTTTAATGGCTTTTTATTTTACTATTCTGTATCCGTATACCGATAACATTTATAATGAGACAAAACGATATCATGATAAAACTTTGGACGTAAAATGTCAAACAGTGGAGGAAATCCCCCCCGCAATTTGTATAGAAAAAGTATCGACTAGTTCAACCTTAAGCGAATACAGCAAGATAAAATTCTTTGTGCTTTGAGGGCAGCGAAACCTCCGTGTCCCCACTCTTAACAACACATACTCTGTAGATCGATCGTGTTAGCATTTCCGATTACACACTAGGTACAAGAGTATAAATAATTACAACGAGTTTACTTCCCTTTGGTTTTAGTAATATTTTATTTCTTAAATTCAATGTCAAAATTAATGATAAAATAAAAAGTGTTAAAATTAATGAATTGTGACAATGTTTTTTTGTCTTACACTAAACTAGTGAGAATAATTGAAAAATAAAATAACAATGTAAATCTTCGATTCTTTGTAACGTTTGTGCTGGCTGTGATCATTGTATGGCAGTCGTTAAGCTATCATCATCATCACATCAGTCACAGGAAGTCCACTGCTGGACATAGGCCTCCCCCAAGGATTTCCAAAACGACCGATATCGGAAGCGGCCTGCATCCAGCGCCTTCCTGCACCTTGCATATGTTGTCTGACCATCTTGGTGGGTGCCCTACGCTGGCACTTGTTTGTTTTTTGTGTTGGTACAAACACAAAAAACAAACAAACAATAAGTGATGACAATCAGCACAGCATATACAAACTAGTTCAATCACGACATATGTAGTTAGAAAAACCAAAAGTATATGTAGAAAAACGTTATTTGTACTTACAACAATCGCATTGCTTAGAGCCGCGAGCAAATCTGGGAGCTTAGTGAATCCATAATCGGCCACTCGGCACTGCCGGCCGAAGTGGTGATGGAAGGCTGGGATAAGTCTGTCAAAATACAATAATATTTAATACCATTATTTTTAAAGTGTACATATTTATACTCAGTTTGGTTAGGTATTTAAATAAATGTAAACAATCATACATACATACATACTATCACGTCTTTATCCCTAATGGGGCAGACAGAGCATTTTGTAAACAATCTTGACGTGTCTTTTTATTGAAATATATACACTTCATAAACCAACACCTTTGCAAATTGCAAAGTAATTATGTAATTAATAATTTATGACATAATTAAATTGTAATTTGCAAAGGTATTGATTTATAAAGTGTATATTTCAATGAAGAGATATGTCAAGATTATTGACATTTATATAAATACCTAACCAAACGGAGTATAGGTGCTTTTTATATCCGCCAGGTGGCAGCATGGAATGGCGACGCAACGACAAACGACACGCAGCTTATACTAATTAGAAATATTTAAAACTAGCTGCACCCGCGGGCTTCGCTCCCCGTGGGAATTTCGGAATAAAGAGTACCCTGTCCTTCCTCGAGTCTCAAACTATATCTAACCAAATTTCATCCAAATCGGTTCAGTAGTCTATGCGTGAAAAGGTAACAAACAAATAAACAAATAAAAATTAATATACAAACTCACTTTCGCATTTATAATATTAGTAGGAAGTAGGATAGGATAGTAGGATTATAAAACTGGGATTACAACTCTGGGGACCTCAGCAGCTGTGTGATATTTGCTTTGAACTTAGATAATGGGTTAAGTTTTTCAGGTGTGCTTACTTGCTGAAAGCGATAGTGCACCGAGGCGCAGTCCTCAGTAGATCTATCAGTTCACGTTCGAATAGAGCCAGCATCGGCTCTAACGCCGGTGCAGTGCGAGGCCTGTCTCGCTCGCCGCTTGATCGGGAACTTTCACCTAGAGAAGTAAAATTAACCCATCAGAAATACTGTTAGTAGAATGCGGGTTTTTCAGTGTGAAGGTTCGATGACATTATATATAATGGTCATTATGCCAGGCTGTCACACCGGTGGTCGCGGGTTCGATTCCCGGTTAGGTCAAGATGGCATTCTATGTCTTGGATGTTAATCTGAACAAAAAAGATTTTTTCAGTCGTCAGTCCAGGCTTCTTCGAATAATCGATGAACATACATAAAAAAAAGAAATAACCGGCCAAGTGGGAGTCTGACTCGCGCACGACGGGTTCCGTACCATTATCTATAAGAGATACAGATACAGCCTGGTAACAAACAGACGGACGGAGTTTTAGAGATAGGGTCTCGGTTTTACCCTTTGAGTACAGATCCCTACAAAAGATCGCAACAAACTGAAAACTTGCCGTGTGGTTTCCAGCAGAGCAGAATAGGACCACTCCAAGTCCTCCCGTAGATGTCGTAGAAAGCGACTTAGGAAATACAAGCTAAACAAAGCTTACAAACATTAATAAGACCTCTCCAACCCATCTGGCCAGCGAGGAGAGTGTAAGCCAAGTTCTCTAGCTGCTCTAGCCAAGTATCTAGTAGTACAGAGAGTGTCGTGCTTCTGCAGTGGAGACAAAGACTAGATGATGAATTGGTAACCTCCTTTTTTGAAAGTTGGTTAAAAGTGAAAGAAAACTGTCGAGTTGAGTACTGACTGTTGTGCGTGGGTGTGTCCCCGCCGTCGGCGCGCCACGTGAGGTGCCTGGAGGGGCTCTCGCGCACCTCCAGCCCGCGCACGCCGCGCAGCAGCAGCTCCAGCGCCACGCCGCGCCGCGCGTCCACCGCCAGCGGCGCGAACGTCGCCTCGTAGCACTCCACCAAACTGTGCCAAACGTTTTCCATTGAGGCTTCACACATGCAGCGGTGACGTCACGTGCCATCGACTGTTGTCATTGGACCACGAAATTGGGTAGTATTCAGGGTCAAAAATAAATTATTTTGTACTGATAAGAGGGTAAAAAACACCACAAAAATAATCATCATATATCAGCCACAGAAAGTCCACTGCCGCACATGGGCCTCCCCAAGGATTTCCGAAATAACCGATCGGAAGCGGGCAGTGGGCGGGGCACATAGCCCGAAGAACCTATGACCGATGGGGCAGAAATATTCTCTATTAAAATGCAGAAAACTAAAAAAACTATGACGTCACGACGTGTTTTTTCATACAAATCCCATAGACAATGTTTGTTTTGACGTTTGGAGAACAAAGTATCTGATTTGCCTTATTGGAAACTAGCGAATTCATTATTACACAGAACAGAATCTCAAGAAGATTTTATGAGATTCCATTTTTGATTGTTGACAGGTTCTTTTGCTCCTGAACAAAAGACCTTATTAGACCTGTGCGTGGATGAGACAGACATGACGACGATCTGGTGTCCCGTATTATTTTAAACTCAAATGATGAATTAAACCTAATTACACATTTACATATAAGATTATACTAGCACTTTCGCAAGTTAAGCAACTCAGGGTGTGGTCTGCATTTGGATGGTTGGCACAAAAATATTTCGAGCTTTTACCGTGCTTCTAAAGGCACGTAAAGCCGTTGATTACGGCTGTCAACGGTACATACAAAACCAAATTAAAATGGCACAAAAAAAACGGATAAATACTTACGTTAACAACGGCAATACTCCTCCGTGATTCTCCAGCAATAAATGCATATTCTTGCCCAAAGTAGCTACCTCCATATACACCGGTTGCAAAATGCGACTTCCATCTTCGGGCCCCGTGCTTAAAGACGCGTGGATATGGCATTTCCACGGCGCTGCTTCCATTTCCGTGGTGGATACAGGGGTTAAATCAATCAATTGGACCATCCGTCCGAACCCTTCGTGTATTATCACAGTATCTTTCACTTTGGCAATATCAGACGTAGTTAAAGCGCAGCAGTGCCTGCTCGCGTACGCGTCTCGTAGACGTAGTAGAGGAAGGGAGTAGTTTTTCTGGTCCAGCAAAATGGCGCGTAGTCTAGCCCTTAAGACATCTAGATTGGGTGCGGGGGATGGCTTCCCTAGGGACAGTTCGAGCCTGCGACCTGGTAAGATAGAAGGAAAAACTAGGGTAATTAGTATGTACTAACAATGACAAAATATTATTACTAAAAAATCCGACTGAGTGACATTTTCTAATTTAATTAATGAATTGAAAAGATACAACAGCAGTATGCAGCAGTATGTATAAGATATAACTGAAAACACGCTCAGATAAGCGAGGCTTTTTGTTATTTTTAAACTTTCTCATTCTTTACATTAACCGTTCCTTTACCGTCAATACCAGACACAATAGTAAGACAATACACGTGGACATTGATTAATGTCGTCCGGGTCTTTACCGGTAAAACGTATACATATGTTATCATGTAATCATTTCATAAAATACTTTATTTCGAAACCCCACTCGATAGGCCGCCATTTCTTCTTAAATACCTGTTTGATATTCTCTGTGCCAATTTTTCATGAGATATATCGACATAATTATATGCCTTGCCATAATTGTCACAAGCTCTCACAAGAAATCGATTATGTGCATAATTAGTATTACAAATTGTAGTTGTCTAGCAAACGTTTGTAATTTTTTTATGAATAAGGGGTTATAATGTTCACTCGCCTGTCCACTGGTTGTCCAGCCGGCGCTTGTGCACGCGAGCGATGGCGAGCCGCGCGTCCCACTCGGAGCGCAGCACCACGGTGGCCTGCGGGCCCTCGCCGGCCGCCCAGATGGTCACGCGCACCACCGGCACGTATTGGTTCAACAGGACGGTTAGCATTTCCTAAAAATTAATAATAGATCATTCGTCACTAGTTAAGAAAGAATTCTTTTAGATATTTCAGAATCTATTCCTTAATTTGCATTGTATCTCGTTACATCTGACTTTTTATTGGTTTTGGAAAGAAATGTCGTAAAGTAAATAAACGAAAAATTCTCTCTCCATATACGTCATCCAAATTTTTGTATGACATAGGATTTGTATGTTATGACATAAAAGTTGCGAAAATGATTTTCAGTCGTGACCAGGTAGTTATGCCCGTACAAAACTATCGCGTGAACTCGCGTGACCCCATGAACTCCGGGCAGCCGGCCGGCGGCGGTATTACTTATTGATCTTACGATTTTACTTTCGAGTTTCAGTCAACATTTTTTGGCTCTGAATTTTTATTTTGAATAGCTAATTAGTTCTTACTAACGATCCTTATGAAGTGGTCTTCGGCTCCAAAACCAATGAAAAATCACCGTCTATATGTATAAGGTAGTTCTTTTAACCTACAGATAGCCCACGCGTCTTTTAGAGAGAATTGATACCCAAATCGATTGTTCAGACCAATCGACTTTCCAAGTCGTAAGTATGATTATATATTCGGCTAAAGTGACTCATATAATATTGATCATACTTCACTCGTTTGATCGCATATTATATCTTAAAATAATGAAACTCGATGTCGAAAACATTACAGTCAAGAGCAAAAGTCAGATCATAGCTTAAACTCGCATCATCAATTCATACATATCGTTTGATTAGAACATGTAAGCTATTTATTGCATTTTATCTATTAATGGACTTTTGCTCTTGACTGTGCTACGACACATAATTTAGGGTAAAACAATTAGGAAGCTGAAGAGTGAACTAAACATGAAATATTGAACAACATCAAACCGCTGCATTTGTAAAACTTTCGTCAAAGTAGGAAATCGCCCGCCGCGTCCAAAGTTATTTAACATCAAAAAGATCAAATAATAAAAATAAAAAGAACAAAGAGAGAGGGTTTTAATGCATTGTTATTTACCCATGCCCAGCCACGGCGGATTAGCTAATAACACAAAAACAAAAAAATTAGTCATTACAACCCTATGTTGTCTAAACCTGCCTGCATGCCTGCCTATAGGCTACAGATGCTACAATACCATCAGGTGGACCGTATATCCGGTGTTTATATACTGCTGGTACATAAGGAAGCTACTAAAAATATCTGTTAATGTATTTGTTTGTATGGAAATCTACCTACTAACTTTTAAAAAAGTAAGAATTAATATAGTATCATAAAAGCAATAAAGCCTTTAAATTATTGATTTAAATGTACCTAATTGCAGTGCTCGGAAAGACATCTAAATTATTAATATGTATGTAAAGAATAATTTAATTTTCGCCATGATTGAAATTCAAACTTATGCCCCTTAAGTCTGTACTTTTAGTTTGTAGGAAGTGCACTCATGGTAGACTTGCGGAACTTTCATTGATTTAGATAAAGCTTTTAAAGTGCACAGTTATAAGGCTGATACCGTATAATAATAAAAAAGAACTTTGTAAAGAAAAGGTTACATAAGGAAAGCGAGACAAAGTAGCCTTTGTCCAAGCATTACGATAGAAACGGCTCGTTGTAATAATAATAAGCTTCCCTAAGAACTGGGGTAAAAAATCAGAGATAGAAAGGAGGAAAAGATACAACATATTAATAATCATAAAAAAATAAGAATAAATAAATAAATATAAAGGGACAAATCACACTGATCCGCCTAGCTACCCCCAAAGTAAGTTTAAACTTGTGTCATGGGATTCTACCTCGATACTATATCTTAATAAAACAAAGTCAAAAAAGACTGGACCGATTTAAATTAAATTTGGTATGGATAAGTTTGGGACCCGGGTAAGGACATAGGATAGTTTTTATCCCGTAAATTCTCACGGCGAGCGGAGCCCGCGGGCACAGCAAGTTTTATAATAAAACATATAAATAAACATCCAAGACCCAGGACAATCTATTCATATAATAAAACAGTAAAAAAAAGATTGTCTGTACATAAAATTTAATTCCAAAAAAATATTGGGGGCGATGGAGACATAACAATAAGAGTAAGAATTTAAAAAAAATGTCTGTTTATCTGTTTGTACATGCTAATAGCCAGAAACATTGGACGGATTCAAATGGAACTTTTTTTATATATAGCTGTTTAGCCTGGGCAACATATAGGGTATAAATGATTTTGGAGAATGGAACACCTGATGCAAAACTATAATGGTCCAGCGAAACGTTAAAAAATTTAAAAATGACGAAAATGACGAAATGTACGATGTCGCGGGCTTCAGCTAGTAATAAATACATATATAAATAAACCATAAAGAAGAATGGAATTAAACGTGCCGAACTTTCTAGCTGCAAGGCAATACCTGTAAGACGGGGGGCTCGTACGGCGGCAGATTAGACACTGTGAGCTCGGCGGTGGGCTCACTATCGCCCTCGCTCTGCTCGCTGAAGGTAGACGAGTTCCAGGGCGACATCGCGCGGCTGTGGCTGTTCTCGCGGCGGCTGTCGTCGCCGCTGTTGCTCGACGAACAACCGGAGCGGTCCAGGTTCACTGATCCTGTATGACATTTTTAGATTGTTGGTCATTAGCGGTCCAGGTTCACTGATCCTGTATGACGTCGACATTTTTAGATTACTAGCTGCGCCCCGCAGTGTTGCCTGCGGTAAACGTAGCCTATGTGTTATTCCAGGGTGTCAACTTCCCGCATACCAAATTTTATCAAAGTAGATCCGGCCGTATGCGCGTGAAGAAGTAACAAACATACACACAGACATATTCAGAAACTTTTGCCTTTATAATATTAGTGTGATGTCATTTGTCTTGGTCCAGGAGAAAATATAGATATTTAAATGTAAAGGCTGATTCTGTTTAAGCCAATCGAGGAAATGGGCGAAAATTCGATTCAAAGCGAAAATACGGACACCCATCACTATTTTGACTTTTTACACCTTTACGCTTACCATCACTTTAAAAGCGGCCTTTTAATTGTACGACACTGGAGTGTCCCTGTCTATCCCGTTAGAGATAAAGACGTGAATTTGTAAACTTTGCACAAAATTTGTTTCATTCAACTTGCATTGAACTACCCTGTATGATGCGATCAAATTGCAGTTACTCGTATATCGATCACCTAAAATCTCTTACATTAATGGTTCTACATTCAAAAGAACTAAGTGCAATCTACATTCATAAGACCGTAACAATGACATTAGGCATAGGCCACAACGCGAGCTAGGCACGTGCTACTGTGAAACTCAACCGCAGTAGGTTTGATAAAAATGTGTAAACGATAACAGCTGCTTTAGCGCTTAGTCGCCAGCTCGCTATTAAGTAAGGATTCACTAATGAAACTATGTACCGTGGATCTGTCTGATCTGAACTGCTGCAGCGCTGCAGCCCATTCCATTTCATGCCGATGCTGTGGGATTGCTTTTTTTTAGATTATTTTACAGCCTTGGATACGAGTCTTTTCGAGCCTATCTTAAATTGATTTTCTTCAGTATTAACAAATACCAATCAAAGGTAGTTAGGTCATTTGATTGCTTTACGGGAGCTCCTGGCGACAAATCTATACATTTTCATTGGTTTTCTTAGTCGATTGTGTGGTGGACGGCGCGCCGTCGCCCACTACGGTCCTCAAAACAAATATAACAAATATACAGCCGTAGCATAAGCATTTTTTATTTTTTATTAATAACATCAAACTTACAAATTAAATGTGATATCACGATACGTACTATTCTAGTACTAACTTAATTATATCGTAATATCTATCGCACCACTTACTTATTAATATTTATATTTGTGACAAGATTGTAAGAGATTGCCTTGGCGATAAGACCGCCTATTGTACACCTAGTTTTTTTTCTTTAAATGTGTTTTGGTGCAATATAGTGTTTTAACTTTGAATTTCATATATTATTATAAGTCCAGTAAAATCAGTTTGCAAAATAATTTAAAGCGAACACCAACTGAACTCCTTGAGTTTCCGTCAAAAACCCTGAGGGATCGCTAGATGGGAAACATAGTACAAACTGTCAACTCACCGTGCGTGCCGCGGATCTTCCTGGGTTTGTGCACGGGAGGTGGCGTGTGCGCCGGCAGCTGCTGCAGCGCTAGCGCCCACTCGCTGGCGATCGTGTGAGCGATCGGTGGGATATCTTGCGGCGATGGGCACGGCTGTCAATTCAAATAGGTGATACATAAATAAGGGTGCGGATTAGGTCAAAAAAAAATTTGGTCCGACTCGATTATCCAAAAACAAAGGACCCATATTTTGTCTTTGAACAAACTAGTGAAAATTCGCTTCAAAGTTTCGGAGGGGGGTGATTTACGCCACCTTTGGTTAAAAATCGTAGCTCGCGTCACGAGAAATTTAAATGCGCTGTATGTTCGTCATTTTTTGATAATAACTACGTAACTACGAACGTAGAAAAAATACGCGTACACCATACTATTAGATTATCTTATGAGCCTAAAAAATTTTACTCCACATCTCTATTACGTTAAGAGGAAATAAATTACCTATCTAACAATAGCGTGCATTTTATAAAGACACATAGAATTTGTCTACCCTGTGCCACCTAATATAATATTGGACACTAGCGAAAAATGTATTTTTCTTCATATGTAGCTGTTTCCGTATTTCGGTAAGATGTCAAAAATGTTTGTGCACGTCATTGATATACAGAGTATAAGTAAAAAAAAATAATACTTACCGGGTGAGGGGCTGGGACAAACGCCCGCAGCGGCGGCTGCGTAGGCGGCGCAGTACTATATCCTTCATCACTGGAGTACGCAGGTTGGAGCGAGCGAGCGTAACGCGTTCCGATCTTTCGCCCGAACACATCCTCTCCGTCCATACGTTTCAATGCCCTGGAGAAAACAAAAAAAAAGAATACATCACGTCTTTATTCTTTACGGAGTAGACAGAGTACCGACATCATCTTAGGGCCTAAGGCCACGATCGGTATGATGATGTGGAGGTGGTAAAAGGAATCAAAATAGTGACGGGGTTTCTGCCGCATTGTTTGACGAATTGATTCAGATTATCGCCCATTCTCTTAATTGGCTTTTAAGATATGCGCGGGAAGATAAGCAGCTGGTACATTCTACGTTTTTCTTTATTCCCCAAAACAGCATGAAAATCCCGGTTGTTATCGCTAGATGACATTATTTCATTATGTTAGATTCCTTTAGGCAGCCTGCAGAATGGTATGGTCCCTAACACCTAACACCATCACACATCGCATTCCCATTGCTAAAGTTTTCTAATTTCACTACATAACTTATCGGAAATACGATGTCATGGTGGAAGTTTGTTTCAAACTCCTAAGAAACTTTATTTGAAAACTTCATTTGAGTAAAAACAATTACTCCGTGTTTACACCTACTTGCCGAGCTTGTAAAAGCAATAGGCATATAAAATATGTCAAACGAAACAAATTAATTCGACCGCCATTTCAAAAAACTTTTAAATAACGGTCCGCCATTATGATTCAAAAGACGATGACTAATCTCCAACGGTTCTTTTTACATTTACCGAAAAATGTACCTCAAAATATTTCAATTAGACGATATGTATTCCATCCTACATAACGTATTTATGTCGTGCGACAAAAAGTAATTATATAATGAAAATCTTCGCTCTAAGGAGAAAATACTTCAAATAAATCATTTGAATAATTATTATTACAGCAAATGTATATGGATTAATCGAATATTAAGCAAAATACATTGAACTTTGTAACAGCTGATCAGTACGGAATCGGTTATTATGGCGAGGCAAGGTACCGTTACAAATTTAACACCACGGAAAGTTCTTATATTTCTAATTACCGCAAATAAAGACATGAACATTTATTTTTCTGTAAAATAATTGTGTTATATTAGAATTATGTGTAAAAGTTCAAGCAGAATCGCGCTATACATATTCAAACTAAGACCGATGACGTGAAATAACGTAATTTATGACTATATATTATTACGTGACTTTATAAATCTTTATAGGTATTTTTTTTTTTCATATTACGCATAAAAGTACATTTTAGGGTGTATGAGATAGTTTTAGAGATTGAATAGTCAATTTATAGGTCCTATCAAGACGACAAAGTGAAAATGTACAACTTACCCCGTAACCAACATTATCCTAATTGTATCACGTTATCATAGGAAATAAATAAAAGTGTATAATTAATTAATGTAAAAATTAAATTTGACTTCTTAAAACTATGATAAAGTTTGAAATCACTGTGTTCCTGCTTGTGTCTGAAGATGCAATGGCCGTTTGAAAGTGTAACTGACCAGTCATAAGGTGAAATAGTGTGAGGGTAAATTTGAAAAATTATCATCAGTGATCGGTGCTTTGCATAATTGTTCAAATTACTTTTTGCTGATTCAAACATTGATTCAAATTCAATCATTTCTTTTATCCAGGATAGCTGTTTATGTTTGCCGATTTTTAATTTATATAAAGACCCACCACGTAATCACAAATATGACTATTGGGGTTTATTGCCTTGACAATATTTTATCATTCGCGCGGGAGGTGAAGCAGATGTTTTGTACAAATTCTGTTTTATTGTTGCAATTTTAGGTAGTATATACAAACATATGAGACGAAACAGGTATAAAAAATTACTAGGAATTTTAGAGAAATGCTTCGATACGTTCTATGAATGAAGGACTCAACTCACAGGGAAAATGAACTTATATCGGAAACTAGTGAACAAATTAGTTACAGTTTTTCTAATTGATTTCCTTTTTTTCAATGAAGGTTATTTGCCTGTAGGTTAGTGCTTCTATTGACCGTTAAATTGGTGACAGTTCCGCCCGTTGATAAATTATTTTCCCGCCAATTTTATGCAAACTCATGGCACCATGAAGTTAGCTTACTTCATGGGTGGCACCCGTATGTGACTTCATTTGTTTACAACTTTTATCAAAGCGTAATTGACGTCATATGTAGCTATTTTATCAGTTGTTTATACCAAACTTCGGCCATATAAAGATACAAACCAAGTTTTTATCTCAGACAGAACCAAAGGGTCGCTAGATTTAGGCTAAACCTAGCAAGATAATGAGCGAGATCTACCTAATGGATAGAAATATATAGAAAGATACAGCTATAGTTATTTTCGTTATAAAACTGTGCTAGAGCTAGAACTTCATGTTTTCAGTTACTGGGGATTACTGAACGAAGCCCATGACTAAACAAATAAGATGATAAATAAAGTAACAAAACTCTCCTGAAGATTCAATTTATTCCTTGATGAAGATATCCTTTATAGCTTCTAAGAATAGTGCACACACGTACAGTGGGGGAGTTCACAACAAGTGTTATTGAAAAGTGTCACGTGCACCGTGCACTCGGCTGTTGCGACAGCTGAGAAATATTGTATGGTTTCTCATTCAATAATGCAAACTAATCGTTCAACGAGAACTACAAACTCGAGACTTTTTACTTTCCTATAATCTCTTTTAAATCCCTATTTTGTTGGATTTTTTGTAGCTTTTCGAGCAGACGAAGCTGCGGCAGGTCAACGATAGCCAAAAAAACTTATAAGTTTAAGATTATTTTTTCTTATTTTTTGTATATATTATATATTTTCCAAGTAAACTCAAAGAAATTCGCCCGCTCGTTTTAATAAACTCACAAAACTGTATGTGGAGTGGAGTCGTGAGAACTGAGCTTAGCCTAACCCGTAATAGACGAAAAGACACGCTAAGCAAGTTTTATGGCCCTTCCCTTTCACCTCACGCACATGTGCTTGAGAGGAGAAGTAAAGAGGTATATTCCATATATCATCATCATCATCAGGTCTTTTTGTCTTCACTGCAGGAGCTCGACCCTCTCTGTACTACCAAAGCCATTCTTGGCCAGAACAGACAGATGACTTTGGCCTACACTCTCCTCGCTGGCCACTCGGGTTGCAGAGGTCAAAATGATGTTAATAAGCATTGTTTAGCTTGTAAGTAGTTCCTAAGTCGCCTTTTACAACATCCACAGGACTTGGAGTGGTCCCATTCTACTCTGCCGGAAACCACACGGCAATTCCATTTATCTATCTTCTATTCCTATAAGTACCAGTATGTGAGTATTCTGGCCCATAACCGTTATAATATAATGCAAGATGTTCTTTGGGATTCTAAATACGTCTATACATTTATTCACTCATGAATTGTATTTGGGCATTAAAATACAGTCGACCGCGAACTAAATACATATGGAAAGAATAATAAATCCGACACGAGGAGAAGGTACCAGAGTTCGTGTCGATGGAAAAGTACAACATGTATAAATACATTTCTTAAGCCATAGTGACGTGTGACGCGAATCCATAATTCATACCTACATGAATACAGCTGCTTATATCAGTATAACAAAGCGTATCTGTCCAGTTCTCAGCACACATTAACGTCATCGGCGATAATACGTGTCTATCATTTTAGCTTTCTATTGTTCCCAGATTATTATGACAAAATATCTTCACTAAGGTCTAATTACATTGTATTGTGATCCCTAGCTCTTTGCCATTTACACAACACAACAGAATTCATATCCTTTTTATTACAAAACACTGACTAACTTTGTTACTAGGTTTGTACAGTGGAGATAGTGTCATTTTATTAAATGTCAACTTGATTTGGGCGAATAATGTTTTAAACCTAGTAATAAAGTTAGTGTTTTATCAGATGGTCTTATAAGTTTAATATATTATTATTATTTATTTATACTAACATATTACAAAAATAGATACAACAGAACAAGACATTTACATAAACCACTGAGGTTTGTGTGAAATGTTTAGAAGTTATTCTACATACAATGTAAATAAGACGGAAACTCGCAGTGTCCCCCGCAATATGGCGTTAAAAACTGAAACTCACACATTGAGGTGTGCACGGATGTGAGCAATATTGTAACAAGGAAGATCGTAAAAGCTATGTTCACATTTATTTATTTGACCCTTTATTGCACACAGTTTAACAAAAGGAGGCAAATGTATACAAAAGGCAGCCTTATCGCACAGCAATCTCTTTCAGACAATCTTAAGGAAGTTATTGAAACACACACACAAACACAGAAATTTAGTTAAGTTAAAGATGCAGGCCGCTTTAGATTAGTCGTTTTGGAAACCCATGGGAATGGCCTATGTCCAGCAGTGGATCTTATCCAACTGAAATGATGATGATGACAGGTTATTAGGTGAAGCAGCTAACAACCTATCACTATTTTGATACCAATTTTCCATTTACACGCCTTCCATCTCGCTAAAAGTGGCTTGGGTATTGTGGCCCTGAACTCTGTCTGTCCCATTAGGGACATAGACGTGATAATGTTTTGAGGTGCACGCGGCGGCTTTCTATCTATCTCTGTCACAAACTCTAAGTACGAAAGCGATAGCAGAATCTGTCGGGGTCACCTCTCTCTGTCACACGTAGCTTTTGTGACAGAGATAGACTGCAGCGTGCGCCCGCGTCATTTACTGGACGATCTGAAGGTGCGTTTCTGTGGCTATGATTAACTTACCTCGAAGCATGGTCCGGTGTAGGAAACTTTAGCATAGCCGTTGACGCCGTGACACGCAACACCTTTCCCCCGCAGTTGTCGGCCAGTCGCCGCAGCCTGCGGGACACCCGCTCGGGCGGCTGGTCCACCGGCAGATTCACCACTTCCATCTCACACGTAGGGTCTTCATCTTCTTCTGTTTGACTTAATGTCTGTTACGTGAAAACATGACTATTATTTAAAATCCTAAGCAAAAAATAAACTTGCGTCTGGGAGAAAAGAAAAAGCATTTAATGTACCAGCTGCTTCTCTTCCTGCGCATATCATAAAAGCCAATAGAGGGAATGGGCGAGAATCTGAATCATATTAATAGGCAACGCTGCTAGAGACCGCTGGTATTGCATTACATACAATGACACGACAATAGGCAACAATACATCTATGAACCTATAGCTAAATTGCTGCACAGAGTCCTGGCTCAAAAGGAGGCAGAGATAAGAGTGCACAGGTCAAGGCTTTATATAGACGGATAACCTGCATGTAACTTTGGTAAACTGTACATACATACACATACTAACATTGTTAACCATTTGGGGTAGCTATAGCTAAATACCATAAGATGTCAAAAACTTTTCTTATTTGATTTGTTCCTTCTCGATGGTTTATCACATGAACTCTTGCCTATGAACAGAAAATTGTCTGGTATGGTTTTGAATTGCTGTGTTAAATTAAATTTAATATAAATGTTTGAAGTAAACAAGTACATACAAACACCAGGCTTCACTTAACTACTAAGCTACGTCACAAAGCAAATAGAAAGTTGCATAAGTAGGCATTTACACAACACACGTGCATTAAGATTGTTTACATTTAAACATGCTTATCGGCAAATACACTGTTATGTAATACTTTGTTTACTTATGATAATCCATATGTAAGTAATTAAAAAGATATTACAGATTATTGTATAAGTTTGATAGGTAATCATTTTATTTTTCATGACTTACTTAGGTTTAAAGAAGTTTATTTTTATAAGAAACTAGCTGTGCCCGGCGGCTTCGTTCCCCGTGGGAATTTCGGGATAAAAGCTATCCTATATCCTTCCCTGGGTATCAAACTATATCCATATCAAATTTCATCTAAGTAGGTTCAGTGGTTGAAGCGTGAAGCGTAACAAACAAACAAACCAATATACAAACTCACTTTTGCATTTATAATATTAGTAGGATTTACATTTCACTTACAATGAGATATCTACATACTATAGAATACTAGTCACGATATAAATAAATAAATAAATATATAGGGACAAATTACACTGATTGAGCTAGCCCCAAAGTAAGTTTGAGACTTGTGTGATATGTCCTTTAGTTTTCTATGTAGGTATGACTACTTATTAATACCATCTGTGCCTTAAGTCCATCTGTTAAAATTTTTGTAATAAAGTTTAATAAATACTAAATTACTTGAAAACATCAATCATTTAATAACAGTAAACAGATTTCTCAGTACATTTCCAGGCATATTGTAAAATTTTCATTAATCATTACGAAAGTGAAATCTAGTTTTTAATTATTGTATTTATAGTCATTAAACGATTCTTTATTCAGTGAAACATTCAACTTAATTTACACCTTTTAAAAGTAAAACATTTTTTAACAACAATTCAAGTTAGTTAAAAAAGTTAAATTTCAAACATTTGTTTTGTAGTAACTAGTTTTCTGTGTACCTTTGGATTCCTTGGCAGGTGCTCGGTCAGTTCATTAAACGAATAATGAGTAGAGGCACACGCTATTAAGGCCGACGACGTGTTCTGTTTATGCACCAATATCACTTCCATATTTTTCCTGATACACAAATGACAATATTAATCAGTGTGGAGTTGAAGTCAGTATGCTATTTTCTATTAAGTATATCACTCAACTTAAAATAATGCCTTCTATTTGAAGATTTATTTGCGCCTTAACAATATAAAGTGTACGGAAAACAAATGCTGCTAAAGTCTTTAGTTGTCATATTTAACGTTACAAGGCATTGAGTAAGAATAAAATGATTTTTTTTTTATACAAACCTATGTCGAAAGTCGCTTAAATCCGCCGCAAAGTTAATATCCCCTGAGATTAACAAAAGAGCTGCTGGGGCTGAGTGCAACTCTCCAAATCTCCTCATACATTGTCTTAGTTTTTCATCCGCTGCATTCTTTTGGGTACAACAGACATGGATCAGGCTTACCTGATAACAAATAAAGTGTGAGAATATAGAGGAGCATAATACCTAATACAATTTACTATATTAAATTGAGCATTAAAGTAAGTATATTATTTAATTTGAAAATAAATTGATACAATCGGTATAGTCATTTATACATTATAATATATTATGTAAATTTTTGCTGCACTTTGTACATATTTCATCTTTGGATAAAATAGAGGTATTAGTTTAAATAAAATTTGCAAACATCTCAAGATTAATGGGAAAGGTATATATTCAAATTTGTATGTCATCATCATTTCATCCACAGAAAGACAAAGTCCAAAACTACTGACTAGAACTAAAAAAAAAACCTTGTACATATGATAGTGTTATTTATACAATGTCAAATACTTACTTGTGCATCATTGAGTTCTTGAAGCCTATTAGCAGATTCCTTTCTAACATCACAGACCACTACAAAATCAGCCTCTCTACGACCCGTCAAGAATTTATTTCGAATGGCTGCAACTACATCTATTGCAGAGCATCCACGTGGAACCTAAAGACAATGCATTAATTCTTTAAGGTTTTAACACTAGTTAATTGATAAATGAAACCTTATCATAACAGCATCTTGTGTGTGAAATAGGTGTCATGATAAAAAACATAAGTAGGTTATTCATCCATGACTTTCAAGGTAAGTAAATTACTATGATAATAGTGTTTCACCCTTGACCTTATTCTTTTAAAAAAGGTATTACAATCAGTTAACACATATATGTACTTACAATTTTTTTAATCATCTCTTTTTTACTCATAAAAATAAAAATGAATAAATGAATTTAATTAATAGTCTATCATAGCAGAATATTATTGATTGATAACAGAAAGAAATCTGTGATTCATCATCAGGTCTTTTTGTCTCCACAGCAGGAGCACAACTCTCTCTGTATTACAAGAGCCATACTTGGTCAGAGCAGCCAGAGGACTTGCCCTACACTGTTTTCACTGGCCAGACATGTTGGAGAGGTCTTTTTGATGTTTATAAGCTCTGCTTAGCTTGTATTTTCTAAGTCGCCTTCTACAACATCCACGGGTGAACTTGGATTGGCCCTATTCTACTCTGCCAGAAACCACACGGCAAAAAAATCTATATGACACTTAAAAATTTCTGCAAAAGTAACTTATTTTTGTTACCTGACAGTTCTCAATGTCCCAAAATATGCCAATGGGGACACTGACTACAGATCGTTGCTTGTGTCGGTAGCGAGATCTGACTCGAGTTCGTTCTGCAGTCACCACTCCATCCTCCCTCAAAGTACCTTCCATATCATCTGACGATTCATCCTCTACATCTGTAAAGAAAGATATTGGTGTTTTTTACAAGCATTGGTAGGTAAACTGGATGTGACATACTTATTGTTTTGAAGATTATTTTTAGATGTCAACAATCCAGTGTTGTGTTATTTATCAAACATTTACGCACTTTATTGCTAAAAAATATAACATATAATATTTACAAATAAATATTTGAATGGCGTTGTTCACTATGAAGCCATTTTTTCCCTCATGATAAGAAATGGTGTCAGGTGATTATTAGCATAAAAACAAGATTTGAAAAGATTTATGTACGTGGTATTTTTAATTGAAATAAGAGTCAAAATAAGTTAAAATAGGAACAAGGAAATTATCATATTATAAAACTTGATTACTGGTACCTACCTGTAATCCATAAACGAGGTGGCAATGGTATTTTCATTGCTGGACTAGAGACTGTTCTCGCGAGACCTTGAGCTGAATGACTTCTAGCTCCCTTTGAACAGATTCCGGTGGAATCAAAGAGATTTGTTAGATTCATTTCGTTTTTATGAAAATATCACAAAAACACAACGTATTCAACATATGTTGCAAAAACAAAGAGACGACAGAACTCTTTGCCAGTAGTCACAACTTCAAAACGAACGTCGTGAAAAACTTAATTACTACGATAAATGCTTAAACCTGATTCAGATTAGCGTCTAAGTAAAACAATTATATACAAAATGTAAAAATAAATCAATCGACACTTTCTACGCCATAATCGCACTTGCACAGCAGACAGCACACCACAAATACTAAACTAAAGAGAATAATGAATAGATACGGGGTGAAGTTAGCAATCTACTGGCGGCCACAATAGTGTTACCATTGTAATAAAAATGGGTACTAATTAGCAGTGATAAATATTTGTCTCGTATAACTAGGCCGTTATATTGTCTATGATAGATAACGTTCACAAAATATGACAAGACAAATTGTGTTATGTCAAATTGCTGTCATTTCAAATGAGCTTGCATTTACTGTTTTGATCATTATTTCTCATATATTCTTGTTTTAAATTTACTTAAAAGGTAAAGGTTTATATTATTTAGGCGTCTAGTTTACTTTTACAACAAGTTCTGTTTATTTTCATCGGTCTCTTTATATACCTAATAAATGTTCTGATACTGTAACTGGGCCTTCAGATTTTATTATATTTTGCAAAAAATTTCAGTCCTTGAGAGAAAATGACTACAAACGGAGATATTGGTGGTCTCGATGCTAGCGGTAAAATTATAAAAATGGAGGTAAGTGTTCCATGTACACTTATAACTTATAACAAAATAGTGTAAAAACTTACTTAGGTTATGTTAACCCTTTCTCCCATTCTTCTACAAATTTATAACTTGTTGTGAATTTATGATGTATTCCTTTTCTGACTTGTTTTGATGTAAAGTAAAATAAATCCAGTGTATAAAAAAATAGTAAGTAATAATAGCTACTTCATTACATTGTGTTACTTTTATTAAAGTTTGAATTATTTACAATGACTGTTCACATCAAATCTTAGAATAACATATTTGAATGTGCTTGACCAAAGAGTTTCGCAGTAAGTATAAAGGAGGTATCACTCCTTAACATCCGGCTCCGTTTTTAAGCCAGACATCTTGCTCAGTTCAACGATTCTGGGTCCATAAAGTGGCTTTGTCAGCATGTCTGCAAGTTGTCTTGATGCTGGCACCTTGCACACACTGAGAACATTAAGATTAACACATTCTCTGATAAAGAACGATCTAATTCTAATGTGTTTCGTTCTCTGGTGGAATTCATATGGTGGATGTTTGGCTAGTCTTATTGCCGATTCATTATCAATGTATAAAGTTGCCAAACATTCTTTATCTGTCATGTCTTTTAGTATTCTCTTTAACCAAATAATTTCGCGGGCAGTTTCACTAGCAGCTGCTATCTCCGCTTCTGTTGATGAGATCGCAACAGTAGCTTGTCTTTTACTCTGCCAAAAAATTGGTCCTCCAGCAAATAGACACAACATGCCAGTGGTAGAGCGACCTGTGCTGTAGTCACCGCCGTGATCAGCATCACTGTAGCTCTCTAGGCCGGGAGCTTTATCACATTCGTAAACAATTCCTTTGTCCATAGTTCCTTTTAGATAACGCAAAATTCGTTTGGCAGTTTGGATATCTTCCTTGGACGGATTGTCTAGATTTCGTGATACGACACTAATTGCATAGGCTATATCTGGCCTTGTCCCAGTCATAAGGTAAGCCAATGCTCCCACTACTTGACGATAAGGGAAAGATGCAGAAGTCTCCGTCTCTTCTTTGTTTTCAGACTTTAGAATTGGTGTTGCAACGGCTTTACAATTCTCCATGCCAAATCTTTCTAATACACGTTTGGTGTAGGCTTTCTGATGAACGAAGATAGAGCCATCTGTCTTCCTCTCTATTTCCATTCCTAGGAAATAATAAGCTGGCTTTGTGGTTATCTTAAAACGCTTTTCCAGCTCTTCAAGAAACGTTTTTGTTTCATTTTCACCTGTAGATGCAAATAATCCGTCATCAACATACAAGGCGAGAACGATTTTATTTTTGCCTCTCTTCCGAATAAAGAGACACGGATCCGCTTTGCTTTGTTTAAAGCCAATTTCTACAATGTAATCTGTAATACATCTATTCCAGCATAGCGGTGCCTGCTTTAATCCGTACAGGCTCTTTTTCAGCTTGAAAACTTGCTTTGGATTCGTTGTATAGCCTTCTGGAGGTTTCATGTAAATATCCTCGTTTAATTTACCATATAAGAAGGCAGTTGATACGTCAAACTGTGACAGGGACATCTTTTCTTTGGCTGCAACACTAATAAGCGCTCTTATGGTGCTGCTTCTTGCCACAGGGCTAAAAGTTTCGTAAAAGTCAATTCCTTCTTTTTGTGAATATCCCTTGATGACTAATCTGGCCTTATACTTGTCTATAGTACCATCAGGGTTAGTTTTAATTTTGAATATCCATTTGCAAGGAATAGCTTTTCTACCTTTTGGCAATTCTCCAAGTTCCCAAGTTTCGTTGTCTCTAAGGGATTTTATTTCGCTGTTGATTGCCTCTTGCCATTTATCCCTATCTACACTATTCATAGCTTCCTTGTAGCTTTTTGGTTCAACAGTATTCAATGTCATATTGATGTTGCAGATTTGATCTCTGTATCTACTTGGAGGTCTAAGAGTATTCCTATTTCTCAGAGTCATTTGGCCTTCTCGCTCTATTTCATTTGAAGACAGACCACGGTTCTCGGTAGATTCTCCTTCATCGTCATCAAAATCCCCAGTTTCATACTGTTCTGTCTCAATTTGCTCTGATTGAATATCTTGTATTTCCTGGATTTCTTGCTCTACATATGGTTCCTGCTCATCGACTTCGTTATATCGTGATGGCGGATTTGGAGTAGATGCTTGTCCCTCCTGATCAAAAGTATCATTCTGCTGTACAATATCTGTTGATTTGGCTTGTAGATCTGGCAGCTCGAATACTGGATTTTTGTTGGTAGAAGTTGAAGGTTGTGAACTGTGATCGTCTTTCTCGTCATTTAATCCCAGTAATGGTGTTTCTTCGAATGTTACATCTCTGGATCTAATTAACTTGTGATTGACTTTATCCCAAATTCTGTATCCTTCATCGCCTTCATAGCCAATCAATATTCCTTTTTGAGCTTTCTTGTCAAGCTTCTTGCGGTTGGGTTTAGGAATATGGGCGTAGCATTTGCAACCAATGATTCTCAGGTGTTTGATACCAGGTTTCTTTCCATGCCATAACTCATAGGGTGATTTTCCTTTTACGCTTGATGTACCAGTGCGATTTAGGATATACGCCGCTGTGTTAATGAGTTCTGCCCAAAGACCTTGAGGTATCTCCTCGTGAGCGTGCATCATTGCTCTTGCTGCTTCAACTACGGTCCTATTCTCTCTTTCCACGCATCCGGCTTGTTCGTGCGTGTGAGGCATCGTCAGTCTCTGTCTTATGCCATGTGTTGTTAGAATTTTCCGAAATTGTTCATTATCAAACTCACCTCCATTATCGCTTAATATTTCTTTTACAGTGTGTCCTGCAGCTCTGGCTTGTGCGAGCATTTGTTTAAGCTTCATCCATGCCTCAGATTTCTGCTTTAGGAAATATATGTATCGATAGTGAGTGTAGTCGTCTTTAAACATCAGGAAATATCTAAACTTCTGGATTGAATATGCGAAAGGGCCGCATATGTCAGCATGGATGAGTTCTCCTGGTTGGGACGCTCTTATCCTTGTGCCAAACTGTCGCTTGTGGGCCTTTCCATAAACACATCCTTCGCATAGATCTGACTTGTTGTCCTCTACTTTCAGTCCAAATTCTTTTTCAATGAGTTGTTTAACATGTCTCTTATTCTGATGAGCGAGCCTCTCATGATATACTTGTAGTGGATTTGTTAATACCATGTTGACATCTGGTTTTGGCATTAGGGAACTGAGATTAAGTTTGTACAGTCCGCCATTTCTTTGTCTTTTTCCGATCAGTCTTATGGTTCCAGCTACTTTTAAAGTACACGTGTCTGGCGTCGACTCGAAGACTGTATTGTACTCATGATCATGTGCGGCAAGTACAGAAAAAAGATTCATCTTTATGCCAGGGACGTACCAAACATCTTTGAGTGTGATTTGCTCTCGTCTTCCACATACATCAGCTTCTACGCGGATAGTTCCTTTTCCAAGTGCTTCAATGGTCTGACCATTCGCTGCTGTGACTGTGTGTTGGCCCTTGAAGTGCTCAAAATAATCAAAGAGGTCACCCCTATTCGTAACATGGCTAGTTGCCCCATTGTCTACGAACCAGTGTTCATTGTCTGCGACTATGTTGTCCAAGACTAAGACGGGTAAGGTTAGGTTTACTGAAGTCGCCTCTTTAGGGGGTCTTCCATCAGCAATCCATTTCTTACATTGTTTTACTCGATGTCCGCTCAATCCACAATATTTGCATTTCCAATCTTTTTCTTGTTTCTTTTTGCCTTTTATAGTTTTCACATAAAGTGCTTCTGATATGCTTGCAGTCTCAGGTTTGTTCATCAGGGATTTTTCATGGGCACATAATTGGGTAGTAAGATTATCAACCGTTCTGTCTTTCTTAGTCATAAGTAACCAACTTGATTTAAAGGCGAAATATTCTGTCGGTAAAGTGTCCAAAATATTGCAGATCAATAACATGTCTGGTAATTTTGAATCTAAATGACTGTTCAATTCATGCCAAATATTCTTTAACGCAGAAGTATGACTTGCCATATCATGTTCAGGTACCTTTTTATAACTAAAGAATCGAAGACACAGATCATAGCTTTTATCTTCACTACTTTCTCCATATAATCTATTTAGTTCTTCCCATACCTCTCGTGAACTTGTCAGACGCATGACATGATTTAGTATTTCATCTGTCATATTAGTCGTGATGAGAACTAAGACGGCACTATCAATATTTGTAAATTCTTGTAAATCTTTTTCAAACTTTCTTTTTACGGCAGAATCGGCATCTGCCGATGGTTGTTCTGGTCTACATCTCCTACCTTCAATGACTTCCAAGGCTCCAGGGATGGCCTTTATCACAACCAGTATTCTATATTTCCATGACTTGAAGTTTTTCGAATCCAGGTGTCCTATCTGCACCCTCGATGCTTCTACGATCGCCCTATCCATAGCGGTAGACAGCTGGTACAGATTTCACAGTATGAATTTTCGTGCTTTGTTTATCACAAAATTTTACGTAAAATTCTTTCCTAGAATTACACTTCGCGTCAATAAATTATATTTTAATATTTGTTTTTCTCTGCTACCATATTAAAGTTTGAATTATTTACAATGACTGTTCACATCAAATCTTAGAATAACATATTTGAATGTGCTTGACCAAAGAGTTTCGCAGTAAGTATAAAGGAGGTATCACTCCTTAACAACTTTGTATTGTACCTATATAATTTTGTTATGACATTTGTAGGTGGACTACAGTACCACCTGTGATGAGAAGATACCACTTTGGAAATCATGGGCTGCAAAAGGAAAGGTCCAAGAAGCCATTGACCAACTTTTGGCACTTGAAAAACAAACAAGAACCGTAAGCCATATGTTTTTTACTATTTTCTAATATATTGACTACTTCACAACTCAAACCTTAGATCTGGTAACTCCCGACACAACATTTAGTAAATCACGAGTTACTAAGTGTATTTGATGAATGCAACTGTTTGACCTAATTTTTTTATACAACTTACCTAACTTTTTTAACTGACAGACTCTAAAAAAAGCTTGGATTGCCAATTCATTGAAATATTTTGTTTTTTTTTTATGTATACATGTTTGCCAATTACTCTAAGAGGCCTGGACCAATTTAGATAATTCTTTTTTGTTTGAAAGTGTTTACTTACAAGGTGGTCTCATAGAATTTTTATCAGATTTAGTCATGTTGTTTGATGTGAAAGTAGATTTTTAATTTTCAAAGACTTATTAGGTATATTATTGCAGATAAGCAGCAAGTCCTTTAATTTGTGTGTACATAGGATATGAACATTCTTTTTAGTAAGTATTAACTGATGTGTTTAATTCTAGGGTGCTGACATGGCCTCTACTGCTAGAATTTTGGTAGCAATTGTGCAAATATGCTTTGAGGCAAAGAACTGGTCAGCTCTAAATGATCATATTGTGCTGCTATCTAAAAGGAGGTAGGTATTTACCAAATGCCAATCCACTTTATGTATTTATCTTATGACTATTATTTTCTTAAAGTTTTTAGAAAATCCATGAGTCTTTTGACTCATAGATTTTTTCACATAGAAAAAATACTTTCCATGCATAATCAATTTAGATTTTTCTAGACTTCTACTCACTCTTTTTATTTGATACCCATAGAATCCAAAATATATATTTTTAATAAAATAAAGTAAGCAATATTTCTTAAAGACTTCTCTTTGTTATAAAAATAATAGAGCTCTATCAATTTGTTTGTAGATCCCAACTCAAACAAGCTGTAGTCAAAATGGTCCAAGAATGTTACACTTATGTTGACAAAACACCTGACAAAGAAACCAAAATTAAACTCATTGAAACACTGAGGTCAATAACTGAAGGTAAAATCTATGTAGAGGTTGAAAGAGCTCGACTCACCCACATCTTGGCAAAGATCCGTGAGGATGAAAATAATGTTGCCGAAGCTGCTAAGATCATCCAAGAGCTTCAGGTGGAAACTTATGGATCAATGGACAAACGTGAGAAGGTGGAACTTATTCTGGAACAAATGCGGTTATGTCTGGCTATCAAAGACTATATTCGTACACAAATCATCTCTAAAAAGATTAACACTAAATTCTTTGAAGAAGAGAACACTCAAGTAAGTCTTATGTAGTAATGTGTAGTTCATTCCTCAAGTGAATCGAAGATTTGATTTTGCTTTTGAAATAGGAATTATTATTTATCTAATCAATTTCAGGAGCTGAAAGAGAAGTTCTACCGCTTAATGATAGCCGTAGACCAGCACAATGGCCAGTATCTGGCCGTTTGTCGTCACTTCCGTGCATTGGGTCAGATGGCTGGCGCAGATGCCTTGATCGGTAGTGTGGTGTTCCTCATACTGGCGCCCTATGACAACGAGCAAGCAGATCTAACCCATAGAGTCAATGAGGATAAGGATTTGGATAAGCTGCCAGAGTACAAGTGAGAATTTTTATATTGCTAGATATTTGTGGTAAACTTAGTAAAACTGAGCTTTAATTGATGAATGATAATGTCCAAGTCTCCACTTCGCTTTTGTCATGTGCAATCAAAAAGTAAGCTAAAGAACTAACTTAGCAGTATGGATTACGTCAATGTGGCTCCCGATAGTATCACATATCATAGATTATGTACCCTCCAGTTCAGAATTAAAATAACTATTACACACAACGAAAATTAGGGACCCGCGCCTGCAGACGCCCGCTCGACACCCTCGACAAGGCGAAAACATATTGCGCGGGACCTTAGGAGATTCCGTTCTGTATGTAATACTCATATTAATTCTGTGCCTCCAGCTTATTGAATCTATGCGAGAGGTCTGGAGACTTTTAATACAGGTTCATACCTAGTACAGGTTTTAGATTTCTACAAAACATAATGTATTCCTACCCAAACACGCACAACACCTCATTATTGTATTGTACCTACTTTGTAAATTAGTTTTGTGGTAAGAAAAAATTTGCTTTACTTTATTATTATTATCACATTAGTTCTTACAACAATTAACTGATTTACGAAGGTTTTCTATACCTACATCTGTAATGTTAGAACAATATCTCTTTAAATTTTTTATTTCGTAAAATGAAATTTCAGCTTTTGTAAAAAATATGATAATTACTAGCTGCGCCCGTTGTGCCCCCGCGATTAAAGTAAGCCTATGTATGTGTAAATCCAGGGTGTCAGCTTCCTGCATACCAAATTTTATCAAAATTGGTCCAGCCTTTTGCGCGTGAAGAAGTGACAAATATACATTCAAACGCGCGCACTCACAAATTTTCGCCTTTATAATAGTAGTGTGATGCCACTATCCTTCAAGGAGACTGTCGCTTTACATATATAAAATTAATATTTCTTTGCAGACAACTGTTGGGTTTGTTCATAAACCCAGAAATAATAAGATGGAATGTCCTGTGCTCTACGTACGAGAAGATGTTGCGGGCGACACCTTACTTCGATTCTTCTGATGAGAAAGGCCAGGAGCGCTGGAACGATCTGAAGAACAGAGTTGTAGAACATGTGAGTATTGGTTAGGACCCCCAGGCAAACAAACGTAATGTTTTTTTTTTCGTAAAGTTGTTAGTCGCCTAATTAATGTTATATAGAAATTCACGACTTTCGTTCTTTATTTAAACTAAACTGAAACAAAGTAAAACTCGCGGCTTTTAAATCTTATTTTATTTTTATGGATTTATTTTTTTGCACTTACATTGTATATAATATATGTTATTTGATAATTGTACTTTAGGCATATCGCTAAGCGCTTAATAGCAAAAGAACCCTATGGCTTAGTACCCAAATAAAGTTACTGTGAATTTATTTCCCATGAAATGCCTTTTATTTGCTAGATTTACATGTTCGTATCTTTTGCAGAATATCCGCATAATGTCGATGTACTACACGCGTATTACTCTCAAGCGTATGAGCGAACTGTTAGGGCTGAGCGACACAGAAACAGAGGATGCTCTGAGTCAACTCGTTGTCAGCACCGTGGTGAAAGCGAAGATCGACCGTCCGGCGGGTGTGGTGCACTTCAGGTAATTTGTTTGTTTTTGTTTTTCGTGTGTGTAAGTGGCCAACACTGGTGTCAGATTTTTCAGGCTGCCTAAAGGCATCAGACATAGCTTGACGACTGCCATACAATGATGATAGTCGGTACCAACGGCTTATTAATTATACGTGCTTTCCAAAGCACAGAGGAGTTCGGAAAAGTTTTGACAGTGACAGTGGTGGCCGCTTGCACACCCGAAAAACAATTGCATTTCAGGTATTTTTTTATTTTTTGCATCACTTAATAATCACCAGGTCTTTTTGTCTCCACTGCAGGAGCACGACCTTCTCTGTATTACCAGAGCCATACTTGGCCAGAGGGGTTACACTCTCCTCGCTGGCCAGACGGGTTGGAAAGGTCTCATTGATGTTAATAAGCTTTGTTTAGCTTGTATTTCCTACGTCGCCTTCTACGACATCCACGGGAGGACTTGGAGTGGCCCTATTCTCCTCTGCCGCAAACCACACGGCAAATCACTACTTGCTTACTAATACAACTGAGCGAGACGGACCGAAAGTACGCTCTGGGTCTACTCGTCATCAGCACCGTGGTGAGGAGCAAAGACCTCTAATGGGTGGATTTATTATTGTACACCCAATAATGGGTGGATTTGCCTTTAATCGCCACCCTGTTGGCGGCTGGTTGTGGATTGCAGTAGACTATATAAAGAGTTGTTGCCTATACCTATACCTCCTTTAGTCGTCTGACGAAACCCGTGAGAAAAAGGGTGATGGCAATCCATACACCAACACCATCACATGGTGCAATTTCTATACTCTCATGTTGCCATAGTCCGCTAGTTCGACAAGTCAAATCAGATACTTTTCTTTACAATCATTTTCTATGGCGTTTGTATAAAATACAAACAGTGACGTCATAGTTTTTTTGGACACAATCAGTTTTTTGGCGGCATAAATAAATTAAAACTTGTTAAAAATGGATATCATGTGATTAGCCTGTAACATTTTTTTTGACCCAAGATTTGTTCTCTTTTCACGCCTGAGCTAAGGATTCTTAATTGAATGCATTTCTTGACTGCTTTTTATCTTCCACGAAACAAACTCTGCATTTATATGCTTTAAAATAACATAACTCAACTTACACAAGACTCGAACTTACTTTGGGGCTAACTCAATCAGTGTAATTTGTCCATATATATTTATTTATTTATTTATTATATTTATAACTGTTCGTTTCAGCTTGAACATGGATTCCTCGGACCGACTCAACGAATGGTCCAACAACTTAAACACACTGATGCAACTCGTCAACAAGACAACGCATCTCATCAACAAAGAGGAGTGTGTCCACAAACACTTGTTAGCCACAGCCGAGTGAATGCACTATATTTAATTCTTATATCTTAAGTTTTGTATCTAAACTTTCAGCCTGTAATACTGTTCCAACTTGGTTCATAGTTAATTAGTGTTACCATGCCTACCCATTGCCTTATAAACATAATGTGTGATGTGGGTGAGTAATCGTAAAAACCTGGTCCTAAAGTTAGTCTGCGTTTTATACGACGGGATATGTTCTAATTTAGCATACCATTAGAAATATAAGAGGCAGGTGGTTAAGTGCCAGTCTAGATGGAAGTGTAGGTAGTGGTTAAAGCATTTAGACCTAAAAGAATTACCTATAGTGATCATATCATCGTAATATGATCTTTACTGCTAACTTATTAAGGCCTAGATTCTTTTACCACTAACGAGGCACATAAGCATTTTTATTAACAGATTAACTCGATTGTGACTAATGAAATATGAACCAGTATTAAATAATGTAATTTTACATAGACATCAGACAAAACGAAAATATTCTTATGCATTTTGTTTTTTGTTGCTTTCAATCTGGCATTGAATATAATTTATAGATTAATTGGATAGTAATACTTAAATAAACTACAGTTGGAAGGACTTATGAGTTTAATTTCTAACATATTTCTAATTGAGTTACCCTCACAGAAATTTCAATGACCGTTCTTACGCGAAATCATCGAAGATTCAAATTCAAATGAACAGAATATTTTCCTTCGTGCGATTCGTAGCTAATTGACGAGGTCAATTAAATAAGTTGGTGTGAATAATTAGTAGTGTGCAATGTGTAACTGAGAACTAGCATATTATCTTTTTAACCGACTCGCAAAAAGGAGGTGTATTTTTTATGTTTCACCGATTATCCGAAGCCTTTTTTAGGTTTAGTTATCTAAAAATAATATTTTAAATGGAGACACGAATATTTGACACCTTATCAATATTATCATTTAGTTGCTTAAAAACGATAAGATAGATATTAAGTCATCCCCACTTTTAAATACTACCAATCAGGTTAAATAATCAAAGAATTATACACACGAAAAGTGGGTAAGTATTTATTTCGGTCCAGTGTGCATGCAGCGCGGTCGTGTTATAAATGTTTTCATTGTTAATTTCGGGGCTAGTCCCAGTTTTTTTAGTTTTAATATTCAGATATGTGAATAAAAGACATGAACCGCCAATTTTTGGGATATATCAAACGAGGAATAAGAATTACTGGTTCAAGTTTGTGTTTATGTACATCGTTTTAAAATTACGCCAGGTATGTGACATTTACTTATTATTGCTTGAGGTTGTTAGGCTAAGGAAAGTCCTGAGAAATTTGAGTTTACAAAGTTTTTGGTTACGTATAAGTAATAATAAGCATCAAGCAATTTAAATGTAATGAATATGCAATAAAAATAAACCTATATAACGTTCTAGAGAGTGCTTTGTGCGTCGGAGTCTACCTACATTTTATTAAAATGTAAATGCTCAATCTAGTACTTAAGTAAGTTTACTACTATTTACCTACCCTTTAATGGTTTTGTTTTAATTATCCCCTAGACCCTCTGTGTCAGTGTCTGTCAGTGGGTCTGTGGAGAAAAATATTATACATATGTGGACCCAAAAGTGGCTCTAACAAACCGGTGGGCCGCCGGGTAAGGATGAAATAGAAAGAAGGAATAAAGGGAGTCCCAGATCCTTATTTCGATAGTTATATTGTTGTTAAAGTTACGGAAAATCCTTAAAATAAATTGACTGATCGTCGTGTCGAATCGCTTTCCTTTCCCGTGACACCATGCAATCACGCTAGACTCGCGTCACGCTTACACGATGTCAACAGGCCATACGGCTAGCAATCCGTCACTAAGCATTGACTTCTTTGAAATCATTGTAAGTAAATTATTAAGTATATTGACATTTTGGTACGGTCAAAGATTTTACCTATGTATATAACTCGTAGACAAAAAATATACTTACAACGCCTAGTTAAGGCCTATTCGGTGGCCTCCATTATTTCAGCTAGTTGTCAATCGATGGTAGGTACTAAGGATGTGTAATGAATGGATTTGATACCTATTTTTAGTTATACACACATGTCACACGCATATTGGACGTAGAGTTTGGGCGCAGTGCCGACGGAACTTCCCATGTCCATCAACAAGATGTAGTTCTGGAGCAGAAGTATTTCCTTGGAGATGACCCACTTGTAAGTACAATTTTGACTGCCATGGCAAGTATATACCTCCTCACATTTAGGTATACTCACGGTTACGCTCTGTCTGTTAAAGGTAATATTCGTATTGTGTTCCCATGTAGGTACATTATAGTTGGGGAATTACCTCCATGCCATGGTATTCCTCAGAAGTTCTAACTTCTCTCTTTCTCATCTCAGCGAATTCCCAGTAGCATTCTCAGCTGTAATGCTGCGAAGCCCGGGGCGGTCCGCTCAGAAGCTCAAACCTATAAGGTCTTCAAAACGACTTAAAGTTTTCGTCAGTGTAGTCTACGCTGTATTATCTTCTGCCATTGGTACAAAATAGCAGATCGTCGTGTGGAAGGATAAGGGGAAGGATTTTGCCCAGCAGGGACACTATCTACAATCTAGTACTTAAAATAATTTTTCAAAACTAAAACAGACTTCTCCAAACTGAACAACCGATTTTGATAAAATTTGTATGGGACCACCTCGGAAGCCACCACCTTATTCAAATCGGTCCAGGCGTCTTTAAGTAATCGGTGGACAAACATAAAAAAAGGTTGCGACAAATTGATAACCTCTTCCTTTTTTGGAAGTCGGTTTAAATAGACTACGCCTTAAACATTTACCACCAGTTGGACCGTATGCCTGTTCGAACTGCCTTAAAGCATCAGAGATCGCTTAATAACAACTGCTATCTAGCGATAACAACCGGAAAGGATTAAAGGTTCCTTCCGAATCACCGATAAAAACAACTCAATCTAGCGTTATAAGAACACGGATAAGTACTACCTCTATAGTTTTCTCCAGTTATTTAGTCACGATTATTCTAGTTTATGCGATTATAATGGCTCTTTATATCAAACTCATCAGAGTTTGATATAAAAAGAGCCATTTTAATCGATTAAATTGTATTATATCAATAACGATAAATATACAATGACTACAATCTTACTTGTATCAATTTAACTAATTTTAAATTTAAATATTTAAACGTGGAGCGGTGTTACTTGCTCTTCAAGCTCTAATTAAAAAAGTGTGTACCTTCCTACCTCATCATCATCATCATTATCAGATCTTTTTGTCTCCACTGCAGGAGCACGACCCTCTCGGTAGTACTACCAGAGCCATACTTGGTCAGATCAGCCAGAGGACTTGCCTACACTCTCCTCGCTGGCCAGACGGGTTGGAGAGGACTCATTGATGTTATTAAGTCTTGTTTAGCTTGTATTTCCTAATTACCTAAGTCGCATTCTACGAAATCCACGGAAGGACTTGGAGTGGCCCTATTCTACTCTGCCGGAAACCACACGGCATAAATAAGTACTACATAAAAGTAGTTATTATTGTATTAAATTTCAGGCAATCGACGCTGTTTGCTTCAATGGAGTGTCAAGAGATGCAGCTTTGATCTGCAACGTCGAAAGAAGACAAGGACATTCATGTGATGCATTATTGATGTTGAAGGTTGGTTGCTGTACGATTATTACCGGATTTAGACTATTTTGTAGTGCTTTATTTTGCTGTCCTATGTTATAGGTATTAAGTTATGCTCACGATTTGCTGCCCTCTTATAAAATAATATGCCGTCCCTATTATCTGTCCGCCACTCGGGAGTTTCTGGGGTTCGGTCACCCACCGGAAAAGGCTAGAGTTGGAAATTGGCCTTTTTCAAATTCTTCTAGGTTTTGGGTGTTTATTTATATAGATACCTATACATATATATATAATCAATTAATATTTATCATAAATTAGGTATACCAGCTAGAGTCGTATATAGTGACATTCTGAGAAAAGAGGTAATGATGGTGGGGATACAAAGGTTCTTCAACTTTTAAAAAAAATATTACCTACGTAATGATGAAGAAATTCAATTTATAAAATCCACTTCATCATATCAGCCACAGAAAGTCCACTGCTGGACATAGGCCTCCCCCAAGGAAAAAAATCCACTTGACATTAACTAAACGTAACAATGTAATGACGTAAGATGAAGATTTAATTATGTAATTTTAGGAAAAAAACTGTTTTCTTAAATGCGTCTTGAATTGCAGTCATGAGAAATTTTATGCAACTAGACTTAACTAATTTTATAAAAATAGGTGAATGGAGAAGAACTGCTCTTGCATCCGAATCTTCCGGAAACGCAAATGAAACAAGAAGGCGTTGAACAAGGAGAATACAAAGTGCAAGGCATTGAAATTAGCAACTTTATGCCAATGAGGACATGGAACCTTACTTACAATGGAGAATTAAAGTAAGTTAAAATATAAGTAATGTTTTTTTTTTGGAAATTGGGACTAGGCAGGTCATGTACGAGAATGCCACATAGTGCCCAAAAGATAGACTCACACATCAATAAATCTCTTTATCTTTATCTCAACCTCTATTTTTTCGAATAAAGGTTGAGACAGTATATGAGTTATATGACACATAAATAGCTAGAAAAAAGTACATAAAAAAATTGCACATACACATATTATAGCAATTTTTAACTTGTATCGTCAAGGTCGTATATATTTTTCCGGTGAAGGTGAAAGCCTATGATATTGACAATTGCCAGGGGAACGGTGGGTCTGAAGGGAAATACTTAAATATATTTCAATTAACTACCTAATTGATAGAAAGAAGGTATTTTAGAATAAATCAATATCCAGGTCAACTAGTCTAACTTCCTTAGGCTAATATGATATAGATATCTTATACCTTTAAACGAGCAATTCTTGTATATTTATTTATTTATATGTAAATTTCAGTGATCTCAGAAACGGCTCTAACGATTTCGCTGAAATTTGGTATACGGGGCTTTTCGGGGGTAAACAATCGATCTAGATTAGTTTGGGAAAACGCGTGTTTTCGAGTTTTCATGCGTTTTTCTTTACACGCAGAATATGGCTAATTTCGTCGCGCCGGCCGCTATCCGTTTGGCTCAGCAGTTTATGATGCGGACCACTAGAAAGAGTGTTACGGGTTCGAATCTAACTCAATGACTTACTTTTGTTTTTTTTATGTTCAAGTTTATATAATTTTTTTATTGTTTTTAGACAAGTTTAAAAAAATGTAGTTAATGTTTGAGATGTAACCGAGCAAAGCTCGGTCGCCCAGGTACTGATATCGTTAATAGTAAATGTTTTCATTTTCAGGTCTAGAAATGACCCGAACAAGAAATTACATGTGAAACTAGAATTGACTTGGAGCGCTCATTTTCCCCCGTTCAATTACAACACGCAGATATCTGCCCGGAGCTTAGCTAACGACATGGCCAGGGAACGATGGTCGGGTACCTACTTCAAGCTATTGAAAAAGTAAGTTAAGCTATTGAGTAAGCAAGTCCCTTAGTTTTTACCATAGACCTAGATTTTTTTACACTCAGACTACGGATATGTCATGAGAAATGGAGAACCAAGAGGGAGGCCTTTGCCCAGCAATGGGATCTTGTAGGCTTTAAATATATATGTAATAATGTTGATGTATTAGATAAGCGCTGATTCAATGCAAAATTACCCCCCTTAACCTCTTTGTGAGAGCAAGTCTATTTGTTACTTATTTAATGTTATTGTTAATTATAAAACCCACGACTGTCAAGAACCCCATCTAGTGATGTGTAGTGGAACTACATAATTGAAAGAAAAGAAAGAAAAATACTTTATTTGGTGCAAAACAGGAGTTACATTATCTATAATAATCAGAGATCGGAATCCGGGTGCTATTGCTATCAAAAGTATGGATATGACTAAATTTCCCAGGATTTCTCTCGAGAATCGGTACTTACCTTAGTAACTGATGTGAATACATTACTAAGATTACGAATGAAGATTATTCTACTGTTTGTAGTATACACAATCTTCCTCTTTAAATGAATAATGTTATGAACTTTTAGTCATATCCATACTTTTGATAGCAATAGCACCCGGATTCCGATCTCTGATAATAATTAAAACTATTTTTACACCAAATTGACATCCGTAGCGCCATCTATAATTTGCTAGGCCAAGCCCAGAATTTCAAGCGTTAACCGCCAACAACTTTTAATTTCTAATCTGATTTTCATCAAACATAGCTAAGAATCACCAACAGGGAATTAGCTTTCACGTAATAATTAATTTTTTAACAAAAAACAACAACCGACTTCAATTTTTTTAGGAGTTTCTTCCATATCTCCGAAGTTCTTCATCGTGTCTTCACGTAATTAATATGGGACCAACTTGGGAGTAAGGGCTTTCAAATAAAAAAAGAATCATCAAAATCGGTCCACGGTTGCCGAAGATATCGCGTCACATACATACAAAAAAAAACATACAATCGAATTGATAACCTCCTCCTTTTTTGAAGTCGGTTAAAAAAACCACGTCTAAATCGCTCCATCCGTTCGAGCGCTACGTTGCCACAGATAGACACATAGATAGACCGACAGACAGACATTAGCGCAAACTTATTTCTCTCTCTTTTAGTCGGGGGTTAAAAATAAATACGCTAACTTATGATTGAGTTTTATATTCTCTCCAGTACTTATATACTTGAAACTCTTGGTATTTATTAGATTTTTTATATGACTACGGCAAACCATTTTTTGTATTCAGATTAAATCTAACGCATTATGAGCAGATGGGTTTTATCAAGGGAACAGTTACTGTAGATGACAAGGAGCAGACATTGAGCATACCTTGTGTCAGAGTTCATAGTTTTGGTGAGTACCTACCTATACGTGCTTATATGTACATATATATAAATCTGTCTGTCTGTCAGTCCAAAGAAAATAATTTCATTAACATGCTTTACATTGTTTGTTTTTCGTGCGGCCAACACCGTCGTCAGATAGGTATTGCATTGTACTATACTTGCTACTTGAGAGAACAAGATAGGCGAAAGCCTCATTTTCAGTTTTGCTGATAGACAGACTTTATTGTCTAATTCAAAAATACCATCTCTTACTTATTATTCCTTCATCTAGGTATGTTATATTCTTACAGGTCCTTTCCGTGAATGGCGTACGTTCCACCGTTATGTTCTCCATTTTATCTTTCTGGAAAATGGAGATTCGATGGCCGTGGGCGTAGTATCCCAACCAACTGTTTTGTCACAGTAAGTAGTCTCATTAATAATAGGGTTTTAATTAAAAAAACAAAACTGTCGATGATTTCATTAGCTAGGCTAACTTTGATGCACTGCTTTTTTATGTAACGTTACAAGATTTAGTTTTAAAAACTCAAACCCGCCTACGGAAAGATTCTTGCTAAAAAGTTAGTTTTTCCTGAAAATGCAAGCACAGCAGGGAGAAACAGCTAGTAATGTATACATTTAAAATCATTGGATACCAAACACGGTATGATTTGATTTATTTTTGGTTACTTACTTTTTGGCACATAGAAGGTGCCATAATGATTATTGATTATGATTATTTATTGTGGCATCACATAGCCTATACCAGCGTACAGTTGAGACGCTTCCACCGATACCTCATTAGTTATGGTATCACGGATATCATAGAATATACGAGGGAACATATAAACACATATATACATTGCGGCGAAACACATTACTCTCTACTTTTGGCTTGTAGTCGGGTAAAAAGTAGAACTAATTTTTACATAAAAAGCAATGTAACATATATAAAATCAGAATGAGAGTCATGGTGAGTCTCAGCTCTACCCATATTATATAGGGCATATTGGTCATTTTTATGTAAGTAATAAATAAATAATCAAAAATCACAAAGTACTGAACTTGTCATAAAGTAAGTCTGTCTGACAGATTTTAACAGTGTTTCTGGACAGGGCGCAAGCTATATGAATTTAATCTTTGCACAAACCACCTCATTGAATCTAGCGAGGTCAGAGACAGGGCGCAAACGTCTATCTATTGCACGGAAATTAATACAAAACTTGAACTCACCATGGATTGGACACGGGCGCCGCCGTATAGCGGGATGTCATGTCGATTGCGTGTGTTTGAAATGCAACTTTATTGCCATGCATTTTGTTTGAAATTTCAATGTAATAAAAACGTTGACGTCGGTGCCTCCGGCCCTCCGCCAGATCCAGTGTAGCTTTCTTTCCCCTAATTATTCCAGACCTATTAGGAGGTCGTTTTCATAGAAACTTACCTATAATTATATTTTTTATATCATTTTATTACAGTTTGACTATTGGGTACGTGTGCCGCAAACTAGACAATCAAAAAGTATTTCCTGTGGACTCCTGTGACCTGAAACTGTATCAGCACGGAGAGAATCAGATCATGCCCAAGGATTATGCCTTCAGCTTCGAAGCAGGTAAAATAAACTATAGCCTAGAGTATTACATTGTTACCCTGTATAGTAAGTAAAGTACCTGGGCGACCGAGCTTTGCTCGGTTACATCTCATACATCGAAAATACGCGTTTTCCCAAACATAAGACTAATCTAGATCGATTGGTTACCCCCGAAAACCGCCGTATACCAATTTTCAGCGAAATCGTTAGAGCCGTTCGAGATCACAGAAATATATAAATAAATATACAAGAATTGCTCGTTTAAAGGTATAAGAAATACTGCTCTTGATCGGTTATTTTGGAAATATTTGGCAAAGGCTTTGCATGGGAGTGGACGTTGTGCGGCTGAAATGATGATTATAATGAGTATGCTTCCAACAAATTAAAGGAGTGCATAGGTTGGCTAAGCACTTCGTGTTTGTGACGTTGGTATATTTTAAAATTATTAGGGTACCTCAAAGGGTAAAAACGCGACCCTATTACTAAGACTCCGCTATCTGTCTGTCACCCGGCTTATCACAAAGTAAGTCTGTTTGACAAAACCTGTAGCTGTTTGACATTACAGCTCGTCGTATTCGTATCGTACCGTATTGTTAAATAACGAATGACATTTAGCGTTTAAGTTAGAGTTAGTACCTATGACTGCGATATTACCATATCTCACATTCAGTCATACAGAGTTTTATAGGATGGTACCTAAAAACAAAATGCTATGTTTTTACAGGTCGGCAAAACTACGTAGTGCGAGTCAACTTCAAAGATGAGGAAATGTTTTACATTGGCGATGGGAAGGCCGCGAAAATATACGAAAGATGGTGTGCCGTGGAGGTCAATGATGTCAAGGGCTGGGCTTGTGTGGAGTGCCAATACAAAAATTCATAAGAAAATCTCGAAAGTTATGTTAGTTCTTAGGGTATAGAATTTTTATCTCACGTTAGTTAATTTTAGTTACTTAAACCATGTTAGGTTTCGGCTTCAAAGGTCAGGATATCGTCAGACAATCCATTTCTATTTTCATGAAGATGAGATTTTTATACAAATATCGCCTAGGTTTACGCACAATCTGTTAATATGTTTTTAATACATTAGTTCAAAAAGTGCAATTTTCCGCGAGTTATGCCATTCATTACGCACATACATATTTGATATCTACAAATATATATTAGCTTTAAGTATTTTTTAAATATTTTAGGAGTTCGATTCTTGTATTTTTTAACCTGTTTTGGTATCCCAATGCTGTCTATCATTCCAAAATATCGAACACTATTTTTGAAACAAAATCTCTGCATGTTGCCAAATACTCATATCATAACGAAACCTTGTTTTACATTTTAGTAAGTAAAATACTTGCGGTGACAACACTAAAATAGATTTATAATAAAACACTAATTATATATTATAAAAATGTTATAAATATATGTTTATAAAAATCTTTTTATTTTTTATAATAATTTGGCTGTTGTTTATATTTTTTAAATAGTTTGGGCGCACGCATACGCGCATGTGTGTGAATTATATATTTTCCATTTGCGCGCAATATTTGTAACACGTATGTGTATTTTTTACAAGTCTCGGCTCTACAGAAACACGCGCTGGTTCGCTCGCTTGTGTGAACCACGGGTGTCAACCTGCCTCGATTGTAGTGAACAATTTTTATATCATGAACTACTATTGTAATATACCACCGTCTCCACCGATTGATGTAAAAGAAAGAAATATAATAAAATTCGTCTCGAACATTTTTATATTTTTTATTACGTCCCGATTTTTAGGGTAAGTAATGTATAGACCACGGTCAGTACAATCCGACTGAAACTTCGGCGTAAAATAAATAAAGATAGGTACGTTCCGCGTTGTTTTCCGTGAATAAAATTTAATAATTGTATATTTTGCCAACTTTGGAAATCACAATAGATACTTTTTACACAGATAAGGATTCATCGTCATCATCAGGATTATACAATTATATCAGAATTTCATGGTTTTCTTTATAATATTTTTTGTTTTGTAGATAACTCAATAAAAGGCGATATAGCGAGGAAAGTTAACTATATTAAGAGCAACATTTTATGTAACTTATTGGTATAACTTATCTATAAAAATAAGGACTAGCATTACTTACACATAATTAAGTACAGAGTGTCTGAAATATCCCATTTCACTGTTCAACAGTTCATATCATATTAAAATTCCCTAACTAAAGTGATCAAAATAATCCTTATGAGAACCGTCTGACATTGTAACCACCAGCAAAATTTTTAATACTGAACTACTCTGCCTTTCTTTCTTATCGAGTGTGTGTTTATAATCTAACATTGATGTCATATATTTTAAAGCGCTTAATGCAAACCGTTCTTGTTCGGTCATTTTAGAAATCTTTGGGAGAGGCCTATGTCCAGCAGTGGACGTTATGCGGCTGAAATGATGATGATGATGATTTTGCTGCCTAAAGGCATCTGACGTACCTCAATGGACTATCTAGTGACGAGTCATAATTACACACTAGTGACAGTACTACTTTTGCAGGTTTCTTTACGATTTTTTCCTTCACAAAAAGCAGTGGTGGCAGTTGAAAATTACCGTACATGTAGTCTTCTATGCCTACATCGTTTAGCTACCACCGCGTTTCTAAAAATTTTCTTCAAAAAGTTGCCTGGTGGTCAAAATGTCACTTAAAGACTTGCTATTACGAGTACGACGGACTAGTATGAATGACAAAAATACAACAGCAACTCTATTTTTGAAATGTAGTCTAAACGGCGAATAACTAAACGACAATTTTAATATCTCATAATTGTGGCGACTGCAATATGCTGGGCGAAGTAACTCGCTCGCTATAGCTTATTACCGTACGGAAGGACCTGAATATTTTGTCGAATCTGTCATATTTATGTCATCATCACACAACCTTACTAGTATTCGGTAAAAAAAACTCACTCTTAGATCTAACGAAGAGTTGCTTTTCTATCATTTGATATATAATTAATTTTTGTTTGAGATATTTTACAAATAACATTTTAAAGCACAAACAGGACAAGTAACCTTATCAGTAACAAAGGCTGGGATCTGTGAACATTAAACTACAAATACAAGTAATACTGAATTCTAAGTAATACCTTACATCTTTCATGATACAAAGAACTACAATATAATCACCATAAACACCCAATTCGAAATGGGTCCATCAATCATCAAACGACGTTTCAAATTTCATGTTTGCCCCAAATATAATTTTATAATCTGAATTATATTATTAATATCAGACAATGTATAGGTCGTAGTTGAATTAAATAATTCGGTGTTGTACATAATATACATATAAAAATAGCGCGACAGGGTGATTTTATTTTGTATCTTTGTATCATGATACCACAGAAATACCTCCAATATTAGAAGGCATTTACATAAGCGAAATGTTGCTACTAAAATATGCCATTACTAAAAACTAGTTTATCGACATTCATTTGAGGTATATTCACAAAAACAGTAAGTATTTGATATAATGTACTTGTAAAATATACATCCAATATTATATCATAGTAATTCATAGACAAAACAGCATAATTATAGATGAAGTGACTACATCAGTCAAAAAGTATGGAAGACAGTTTGATTCATTCCGTACTTCAGAAATATTCAGTTACATGTATAGCTTGTACTTTATGTAAAAATTTAAGGACTGCTATGTTTAACTTACGCTCTTTGGCTTTAAATGACTTTCCCAAATATTCAAAGATATTTCCAGACAAATTTACATCACTCTCATTATTTCATACATATACAACAACAAAAAGAAACTGCCAAAAATAGTAAGAGTATGTTCAAATTATACATATACAAATATTTTTTCAACTATTCGAATTATAACAAGTGATGATAAAGTTCGCCACAAGTAACATTCGAACCCACGACCCTAAAGTTAATACTGCACTACCAATTGTGCTACCGTGACTTCGAAAAACCCTTCATTACATATTACCTACACACGCATTTGAAGCATGCGTTATTTTTCATCACTACCCACTATTTAGAAGTGTGGTATACAACTTAATTTAATTTAGATGAATTCAAAGTTTATTAAAGTGAAAAAGGCTTTGTTTAAATTATTGATTTTTAACACCATTACTGTAAGTATTTTCGATATTTATTAATTTAGATACACATATTTCTACTATTATTAGTTTTAGCATAATCGTAATGACTCGACAAATTCTAATTTTTACATAACGATAGGTCTCATACACATTAGACGTCTGGCGTTAAGGCTACGGTGACATAGAAAAGTTTTTTCGAATTAATGAAAGTTAATTTTATTTAGCTTTTCGCTATTCAGACCGCCTAATATGAACGAGCACAAATAGTATAGCTTTTCTTAAAAAGCCAGTCTATAATATCTGTTTTAGATCCATATACTTTAGTTTTATAAAAACTAGACCTTGATTATAAGATGTGGCAGTTTTAGTACTTTCTCAAGTACAGATTTATGTTTGGACCGCTACAACTTGGCCGAAATTGAATTGAAATGTCAAATTCGTTTTATTATTATTGATTTTAAATTGACTTAGTCAATACTTACATAGTATCCGTTATACGATGAAAAAATAAATAGTACAACAAATCTTACTAGTTCAAGTTACAAACAAAATTGCAATACCCAGTTTAAACTAGGACTATAAAATCTACATGAAATAAATAAATAATCTTTCTGGAATCTATTGATCAAGAATGTAGAAATATAATAACTATCATTTGTACTTCTGGACAAATCAAGAGGCAGAACTTGTTTCACGTTCTAAAACTTTTTACTTTTTGTATACCTGCCTATAGAAGATATTCCATGACATCACAATTTTGTTTTTCTTTATAACTGATAAACTTTATTATTTAAAGCTCAGAAAAAGAATACAAATTCTATACATACCTACAGACATCTAACTACATAGTTTATTACAAATACCCGTCTTGCTGCAAAATACGAACTAATTTCAGTACCTGGTTTAAACTATAGGTCATTGATTGGATGGTTCAAACCAAATACAATATTAGTTCATTTATAAGTGGGCAATTGGGCATGACCTTCATGCAATAACATAGGTATACAACAGTGTAAAGACAAACTTCCTCATCAATGAGTCTTATAAGATGTAATTCTTATAGTTTGAAATAAGTAGGCACTAGTTTATAACGATTTCAAAAATCATAGGTACCGGTTTAATTTGTCTTATTAATCCCGCAGCAACATAACGCTTCTGCATTATTATCCACCAACCTAGTATATAGTACTCTGTGCCACCAACTACATATTTATAAGTTTGCAAGTTAACCGAATAATTGAAACCTTGTCTGAAAATTGAATAGTGCAAGTGGGAACGGGGAAAAAGCTATTGTAGGAAACGCAAGGCTTTCTCGCAATAGCTTTTTATAAAGAGTCGTGTAGCTTTACCCTAGACTTCATATTTGGACTGGAATCAGAGACCTAGATGCAGTTTCCTAAAAATTGCAAAATTTGTTAAGATCTGATATGTCGTTTCAAAACAAAAGCGTTTGTATCGAAAAGTCTACGATAAGAGGCTCCTTAAACTTGCGTACCAGTGAGTGGTATGGGGTAGGATATCTTATCTACGAAGACTGACTGACAGAAGCAAGCACGCCCTTTTATTTGTCTGTCTCTCTTGTGCCGCATTCTTCAGACAATGTCTCAGTTAAGCGGTTGACTTATAAACGTTTATTATGTCAAAGTGATGATTTTTACTTACAATATCCTTTCCGAGGAACAAGATGATTTATAATTAAAGTTTGTCGGAATGGATTGAGACTAGAAAGTGTTGAATCACAGCACTTATCGAAATGTTCACAACATTTCCAGACGATAACACAGTGTTAAGGCAGGAAATACAAGTATGAATTCCACATCAATTAGTATAGATTATATCTACTCCATAATATACATAAAGCTCGCTTTGTCTACAAGGGCTTTAGCCATTAATCTTGCTACATATTACATTTATAAACAATGAAATATTTTACGGAATATAAACCAAAAACTACAATTATTATAGTCAAAAAGAACATACAAAGCGACGGATTAAGCGGACAATTATTTATGGTGTCATAAAAGCGTATTATCATTATCTCTGCCAACTGTCGTAATTAGCGTCTTTTTCTATACAATGACACCGACAAGAGCCTGGCTCTTAAATGTAGAAGAGAAAAAGCGTATTTTATTTAACATAGTATAATTTGCTACATAGTTTTAATGAAATTGGTCTATTTAGTATAGTGAAATAATATAATATTCACAACTATGGATTATAAAATCCATTCTTATTGACTAGATTTGTCTTTTTGGTAAATAATATGAGCACTTTGTAAAGTAAATTAATAAATGAATAAACAAAAATGTATTCGTAAATTATTAATATGTCTATGTCTTTTTAACTTCATTGCACTTTGTTTGACTTAATATTACACCATTTTTCGCAATAATAATAATAAAAAATAAAATAAACATCCAGTGTATAAATTAAATCATAAACTATTAACAAATACTGTTAAACTTTGGTATGCGTTATTTAATAAATATAAAAATTAGTCACACAAGGTAAGCATTCTTATGAAATGTCTTTAAGGCTGTCCTCAGTGTGTCTCGTGTGGGCAGTCCTCTATTTTTTCAAAAACAGAGTCGCATGAATCTTTCCTGCATGCTTTTCTACTAGACACAGCGTCTATATCGATATTCAGTAGAACATCTCATCTTAAAGTTTCAAAAAAATTCACGTTGTATGTACTTGAGTTCAAATCATTTTTTTGCACTCATAATGGCCCATATTTATAATTCTTTCATGTGTTGGTTTGAATATGACATTTTACAAATGTCAAATTTATTTTATATTATGCATCGTCTCTCAAGTTAAATTATATCACATACCTAATTGTACAAAACTAAAACCACACTTAATTATTTAATTAACTTGAACCTATCAACCTGCGTGATTAGTTGTTAGAACAACGAAAAAGAAAAAGAGTCTTATTTGAATACCTCTAGTGCTGTTTAAATAAATAAATCTTGTGAAACCCTGTGAAATAATGTGTCTCCTCTCCTTGCCTCTGAGGATGCCCATATTAGAGTTATGAATCTACATCAGAATCAAATATTTGTTCTATATGAAGTTCAATTTCAAACCTGCTGAAATGATGATGCGTCCTGTACTTTTTATACTGAACAGAATTGTTAACACAACTCAGAACATCTGAGATATGTGTATAGCATCTAAAAACATACATTGGAACTATTTCAAGTTTAAGGTTAGATTCAGGCCATCATGATTCCCTCAGAACATTATAACGAAATTTGAAAAAACTCAGATAAGTTGATAGTCAACTTGTATGGGAGGCCAAAAAATATTTGTTACTAGCTGCGCCCCGCGGTATTACCCGCCCTTAAAGTAGCCGACGTGTTAATTCAGGGTGTCAGCTTCCTGGATACCAAATCGAAATCAAAACGGTCCAGCCGTTTGCGCGTGAAGACGTAACATACACACACACATTCACTCACAAACTTTCGCCTTTATAACATTAGTGTGATTAACCACGGGACTTAGCGCGATTAATAATTTGCGATAAGTCCCATAACATCAATCTGTAGTCCTATTTTTTAAACGTGGAGTCACCTAATCGTATGGTTTTTCATACAAAAAACAGTTCGTTCAGTGACTCCGTGTTTGAAAAATGGTACATCTGATCGCGAAACTATATTGTATACAAAAAATAGTTTTCCTATTTCGATAATTGTTCCGAAAAGTTATTCAGTATCATGGCCTGAAGTCTTAAAACATTTAATTATATTTAGCCGTGACGTACTACTGTTTGTGAGCGTGTGCAGCCGCGAGCAACGCCGGCTGCAGCAGCCGCTACTGCACGGCGCACACGGCCGAGGTGCCCGGCGCGTGGTCCAGCAGCGCCCGCCGCCGCTTGATGCCTTCCAAGTACACCTCCCGGTTGAACAGGCCGGCTGCTAACGGGACTCTGTGAGGAATAAACAACTATGTAACCTCAGTACATGCTTAGAATGCTGCTGCTTTTCTATCAGCGTTTAGACGGAAAACGGATCTTGCAAACGGAGTTAGTATTTCTTATCTATTTTAATTTTTATTTTTATAGGAAGTACTTCAGTATCATGAACTAACCTTGGCTGGTGATTGAAGTCGCCCTGTATTATAGATTGCAGTAGCGTGCATATTATACAGACACATAGAATTTGTCTACCCTGTGCCACACTAATACACGCTGACTTTTCATTGGTTTTGGCAAAAAAATCGTCGTATAGTAAATAATCGAGATCACGTAGTTACGCCCGTCCAAAACTGCCGCGTGCTCTCAATGAACTCCGGCCGGCCGCCGGCAGCGCCTAGCAGCGGTGCTACTAACTAATCTCACGATTTTCTTTTGTGTTTTAGTCAACATTTTTGTTTCTGAATTTTTACTTTGATTAGCTAATTAGGTCCTACTAACGATTGTTATGAAATAACCTTCGGCTCCAAAACGAATGAAAAATCACCGTGTATAATATCGGATACTAGCGAAAAATTTATTTTGTTTAATATGCAGCCATAGCTTATCCCTCCTCTCCTCCTCCTTGCGTCGTAATCCTCATTGCTGAGGGTCGTGATCTCTATGGAACACGTTCTTGTGTACTATGTCCCGCCATTTAGTTCTGTGCTCTGCAGCTCGGATAGCGTCGCTGACTTTGATCTCGAGTGTCGAGCGAATCTGGTCGGACCAACGCATGGGACTGCGTCCTCTGGATCTTTTTTTTTGAAGATCTGCTCTCTTGTGCCTTTGCCTTTGACAAATCCAGCCTGTTCTTGTGGAATTTGCTAGTCCAGGTAGTAGCGGATTCGGCTAATTAATACGTGAAGCAGAATTTTGCTGCAGTGTGAGATCAGAGCTAGGGTGCGATAGTTGCTACAGTTTTTGGTAGACCCTTTTTTGTGTAGTGGTAATATTATGGACTTACACCAATCCTCAGGCCATTCGCCGTGGTTCCAGATATGGTTGCAGATGTTATGCAAAATGTCAATACCTCGTTCTCCCAGTGCTTTAATTATTTCTGCCGTTATGTTGTCTGGTCCAGGGGCCTTTTTATCTTTTAGACGCGCTATTGCTGCTGTGATCTCCGAACGTAGTATGGGTGGCTCCTTTTCTATGTTTGACCAGTTTCCAACTTGCATGTTCAGGGCGCTATAATTATTGTGGTCATACAGTTTTTGACAATACCTCCGCCACGCCTCAGCGACATCTTTCAAGTCGTTGATTAATGTGTCATTTTGGTCTTCAATTACCCACGATCTGGGTTTAAATTTCTTGGTTAGTAGACGCACTTTCTTGAAGAGATCGGATGTCTAAAATCTCATAGCGTGTTTTTGTATGTCCTGGCATATATTGTCAATAAACGTGTTTTTATCTCTGCGGCATCCTTTTTTAATGGATTGACTAAGGTCAGAGTATTCTTTTCTCGTGCTGTCGTTTTGTAGGCCTAGTGTTTTTAGTGCCTTTCTTTTCTGGATCAGTTCCCACGTGTTCTCAGTTATCCATGCCTTTGTCTTGGATTCTCCTTTATTTCGATTGTTTTGCTTAGAGATATCATCAAGTGTTCTGCAAATTTGGCTTTTGAATTGAGACCATAGTGTGTTAGCGTCACTTAAAGAATATTTGGCGAATTCAGGCTCCGTCGTTTCACGTAGAATCTTAATCTCATGTTCTTTTAGAGATCTCAGCTTAGATGTTATACTTTTTGTGGGAGTTTTTAGTCGCAGTGCAAATTTAGCAACCAGTAAATTGTGATCCGAGCCGCAGTCCGCACCTGGGTATGTTTTGACGTTCTTAATAGAAGATTTCCATCGTGCTAATGAGAATGTAGTCAATTTGGTTGCGATACTTCCCATCTGGTGAAGTCCACGTATATAGTCGCCGAGGATGATGTTTAAAGCAGGTGTTAGTGATACAAAAGCCTTTTTCTGTACAGAAGTCTAGGAATCTTATACCACGCTCATTCCTTTTTCCCAAACCATGTTTGCCTACTGTTGATCTGATATGGTCATCGTTTGTAGTGCTACCGATTTTCGCGTTCATATCCGCTACGATAATCGTAGCTTATCCCAGACGAGGGCATATACGAATAGGTCAACAACTCGTTTCCGGACACGAGATAAGATGAGCACAATCGGAGACACATTTTTGCGAAAAATCTTACAATTGGCACCTCTTTGACCTTTTTTTTTAATTTTTGGGAACTACTTAATTAAATAATTTATTCTTAAAAATTTAGGTAGTTTAACATTTTAAGAAGATGCGAGTTTTGTATGAAACTACAGCAGTAAGGATGTCCCAAAATGAGGCGTAAATACGTATGTACAGGCATGCCTACCCATCGTCTTATAAACATAATTATTCCTCGTCTTTGTCACTAGATGGCGCTATAAGGTAATAATTAGGATTACTAATGTTTGACCAAAAATTGATTGACAAATGATCATTAGACAAACAACGTTTCACCAAATGTTTATTTGGTAAACTATACATTTGACAAAAGTATCATCTTACAAAAAGTCACTTAGCAAATGATCCATTAGCAAACACTACACTTGTTAAATGTGTTAAATAATAAAATGTCAATTGACTTTTTATCACTTCACCAAATACCTAATATGTTTCGCAAATTAAGTATATGTCCAAATGTCATTTAACAAAATGTTATTTCATAAAAAGTACTTAATTTTTCAAACATCATGATTTAGTGGTTCTCTATTTTGTCTCAAATTTAATATCTCATAATATTTTTTTCCACAATAATCATATGTCCGAATGATGAGCAGCCCTACCCTCCACGGCAAAGTGGTTTTTGTGTCTGTGTTACTTTCGCCTTAAGCTTGAGTCGCTCGCTCGCTTCGCTCGCTCGCTCGTGTCTTGGTCACAGGAAACCTAACGAACCTAACCTACACTCCACTCCACGGCAAAGTGGTTTTTGTGTCTGTGTTACTTTCGCCCTAAGCTTGAGTCGCTCGCTCGTGTCTTGGTCACAGGAAACCTAACGAACCTAACCTACACTCCACGGCAAAGTAGGTTTTGTGTCTTTGTTACTTTCGCCCTAAGCTTGAGTCGCTCGCTCATGTCTTGACCCAAACCATATTTATTAATAAACGAAACACTTGTTAAATAATACATTTTATCAAATGTTTTAAGACCAATAGTAGTTTTGTCTGATAACTCAGTTGCAAAATGTTCATTTGTGAAATATTTTTTTGTAAAATGTAAATTTAAGTGATGATCATTTGGTAAAGTGACTCGTTTGTAAAATGATTATTTGTAAAATGATCATTTGGCGAAACCATTTCTTTGCCAAACGTTGTTTGTCAAGTGTCATTTTGCCATATGACTTTTGGTCAAACAACAGGACCCCTAATAATTAAAATATTATAATCTTTTCTTACTATAACATATTTAGATATAGTAGTACTCTAATTATTTTAATATGACTTATATAAAATGCAATAAATATTTTAAAGCATATTCAATACAATACAAAAAGCTTTATTGCACCAAAAGAAATTTTCAATTTTGGAACACTTATAAAATATTCAACACTTTCTTTGTCACTTTAATGCTAGTCGTGTGCTGCCATCTCGGTGAGGCTACCCCGCAACTCCAGTTTTGCCTACCTTCCAATCGTTTCTCTGCCCTTAGGTATATGTTACGTAAGTAATTGTATTATCTTTAGTACAGACTTTAAAGTACATACACGTCAGTTCCGGGGCGAAGCGCCGCGGAGAAGAGCGCCCACACCGGCTTGTGGTCGCTGGTGCACACCGACTGCACAGAGTTGTACGCGAGGCACTTCAGCCCGGAGGGCGGTGGCACGCTGCTGATGCGCCTTAAACCTAAACGTACCAGATACTATTGATACAGCGGGATAATAGAATAATTCAATTTTTAAGATAAAAAGTAACATACTTATAGGTATAATCTCAATATTACACTTATTCTAATAAGAATGGCGACTTTTGAAATATAGTGCGTAATAGTCGATAAAGACAATCACAGCGTTTGTTTTTAGTTTTTAAAAAATCTATGTCTATGGTTTTTAGGGCTTCCGTACCTAAAGGGTAAAAACGGGACTATTACTAGCACTACGCTGTCCGTCCGTCTGTCTGTCTGTCTGTCACCAGGCTGAATCTCATAAGCCGTGATAGCCAGACAGTTGATATTTTCACAGACGATGTATTTCTGCTGCCGCACTTGCCGCTATATTAAAAAATACTAAAAACTGATTAAAATAAATATTTAAGTGGGGCTCCCATAAAACAAAACGTATTTTTTTAAATATAATGGTACGGAACCCCCCGTGCGCGAGACCTGACTCGCACTTGGAAAGTTGTTTTAATTAAATTTCTAAACTTTCAATCTAAAAGTAATGTATACTAAGATGTATTTAAACAGAAATCAAAAATAGTGATTGGCTGTTAGCTTTTTCTAACATATAGTAAGGCGGAGACGTAAACCAAGCATAATTGCTTTTGTTTAGTAAGCAATAAATACTAATAGATCTATTTACCTGAAAATGCGGAAGACGCACTGGCCGACGTACATCTTGATTTGAATAGAATTCTGTCAGTGTACGCTGGCGCTCTCTGTTTGCTTGAAGTGTCGAATTGTTGGCTACCTGGGTCATACTGTCAACACGAACAAAATTAAACCTTTTAACACATTCTTGGACACTTAGCCAGACACAATAGAAATAACAATTGATGTACGTCTATAGACGTAGTGTGTCCAATGTGTTAATCTAACGATGATTTAAATTGGTGGGTTTTCAATTGCATTGAAATACTTATGTAAATTGATAAGGATATTTATGATAAAGACCTTCAAAGCTGGGGCTTACTATCATAAGTTCCTTTCACCGAAAATGGTTAGGTTCGTAACTATTTTCGGTGAAAGGATAGTTTATCAATAAATCTTTAACTAAAGCCCATATTCATAGAAAACCTATACAGGAAAACTCTCTAATGCGTTAAAATGTTCAACTTCATATCACAACGCGCATAAGATCCCAGAAGCTCCCTTGAAGCAATCAAAGGAACTGCACCAACTTTTGATTGTATGGTTAGTGTTAGGTTTAGGAATATAGAAGTGAACAAATGAAGATAGGGCTCAAACGGATTGTGTAATAATGAAATATTAATTAAGACCACCTCACTTTTGGACGAGATTAATCTTTAGACCACTTCCTATTATGATGGCATGCGATTTTGACAATTAGCGTTTTAGACGAGTTGCTACATAGACTACTTGCGTTTAAGACTATTCAAAACTAACTCTAACATTTTGCTAATATTTGATATGGTACCTAATTGTAAATTAATAATTTTAGTGTCTGTTTTAATAATTTATATTTTATCTATGAACTGTTTAACATGCATTTAACATGCGGATGTTTTGCTGGTAGTCTGTGTGTAATTTAAATAAATAAATAAACAATAATGACATATGTAACAGATAGCTCCTATACCTTATAAGTAGGCGGGAAAGTAATTGGGGCTTCCCTGAAGTCTCTAAAAGCAGCACCGTCTTCTAAAACTGCTGTCAACTGGTCCGCGTGAAGAAGGCCATGGGGCAGGTACGGCGGAAGCGGGAACTGGAATGATATTCTACTATTATCATAAGCTAAGCCAAGCGCGTATCCACAGTTATGGGCGTTAATAGACTTGTGACGTCACACTTTCACAGTCTATTGAAATGAATAGGCATGATGTTAATGATCACCCTGTATTATATGGCGAATGACAAAGTAGGCTAAGCGTGGCCTAGTGCGGGCTTAAGTCTTGCAGCGCCTTTGTGCGACTTACGAAACAGATAAAGACATGCGTATATGCATAAAAAAATCAATAATGATTGTGTTGTATGTTTTTAACTTTTTTATTTTATAATTATTTTTATTGTCAAATTATAATTGGTATCCGCGGAAGGCCAGCGTCGTAGCTCACGCTTTGGCATTTGCTCAGCGGAGACCATATTGGTGTAATATGATGATCTTGTAGCGTCTCGTCTTCTACCAAATAAACATATTTTCTTTCTTTCTTACTTGTGTCTGCTCTATCCAGCGTAGCACTGCAGCTCGTGGTTCGCCGAGCCGGAAGTTCAAATCGCCGCACCAAAAAACGTAATCAAAGTTACTCGTTACATCTGCAACCAATTGTATATTGTGTAACTTTAAGTATTTTTTTTGTCTACACAGTATACAGGCTGACTGGTAAATCACGATGATGTGATGTGATGTGACTTAAGGACATAATAAATCATGATCACACGTAACTTCAAAAAATATGAAACTAACAAAATATTGATTACTTAATTACAAAAAATGTGTTAGATTAGGAGGTCACGACAAATTTGGTAACGATAAGGGATATGGCTGACTCTGGTTTTATAGAATAAAGAGCACCTCTCTGATGCTAAATATGTTGGTCTGCCTGCGTGAAGTGGTTGCGTTACTTAGATATGGCGCCTGAAAAGTTGGTTATCGTGACCAAAAAAAAAAATTATAAGGGATATGGCTGACTCTAGTTTCACAGGATGAAGAGCACCTCTCTGATGCTAAATATGTTGGTCTGCCTGCGTGAAGTGGTTGCGTTACTTAGATATGGCGCCTGAAAAGTTGGTTATCGTGACCAAAAAAAAAATTATAAGGGATATGGCTGACTCTTGTTTCACAGAATGAAGAGCACTTCTCTGATGCTAAATATGTTGGTCTGCCTGCGTGAAGTGGTTGCGTTACTTAGATATGGCGCCTGAAAAGTTGGTTAGCGTGAACAAAAGAAAAAAATAATAACGTAAATAGCTGACTCTAGTGTCACAGAACAAAGAGTACCTCTCTGATAAAAATTTTGTCGGTCTGCCAGCGTGAAATGGTTGTGTTGTGAAACTTAGATATGATGCCTGAAAAGTTGGTTATCGTGATGAAAAATGAAAAGTACTAGAAAGCTGTAATTTGGCATTAATATGTATATTCATTATGGCGAAAAAGTGGTAAAATAAAATCATGAAACAACATTTTTTTAGCGTATCTCCCATACAAGAAAAGTGCTGTACTGAGTGCGCTTTCAATATGTAACGTGATTTACCAGTCGGCATGTATACTTAAATATTATAACCAATACATTTCAAGCTGACTTAATAAATCTGTCATATATTAACGACTGCCATACAATGCTGAAAGCTGGGACCAACGGCTTAGTAGCTGATGAACTTGCATCCTGTTATTCTGATATACGTTTACCATTTATAACCCCACACTTTTGCTAAGCGTGGCTTTTGGGGACTGCGCAACCCGTAAATGATTAAGATATGAAAGTCCAATTGGTTTTAAAATAAGTCACGCGCATTCTACTTAAGACGATACATTGGTGACACTAGCGCCACCATCAGTTAAAAATCATTATTCACTGAAAACACAAATTATCAAAAAATCCGTCCTTATATAGTTCCAAATTATAGTTCCCTATAGTTACAAATTGCAGTATTGCTTAAAACGGCCACTTCTAACAGTTTTGCAATTTGTAACTATAGGGAAATATAATTTAATGATTTAATATGTTTAAAATTAACTTCAAATCCAGAACTTTAATCTCATAGGACGGATTTTTTGATAATTTGTGTTTTTAGTGAATAATGATTTTTAACTGATGGTGGCGCTAGTGTCACCAATGTATCGTCTTAAATCAAGTTACACTGATGACCTCGGTGGCCCGGCGAGTGTGCGCATTACTAGCGCTTTCACAAGTTAAGTAAGTGACACTGGGCATGATACACACTTGGATGGGTGGCCATGACCACAGATGGTATAAGAAATTATCCAGTTCCTCCGTGCTTCGGAAGGCACGTAAAGTCGGTGGGCAAGGCTGTCATCATTATATCGCAGTTGTCAAGCTATGTCAGATACCTTTAGGCAGCTTTGAATAAGAGAAAGAAAAGAAAGAAAAGATTTAAATCTAGGATGGCCATAAAACATTGTTTACCATTATCGAAATGGAAAAGGTATTTGTTTGTAGATTGAGATATGAATACAAAGAACTTTATAAACATATAAATCTCGATAAAAAATTCATTTCACGGTCGCGATTATCTTATCAAATGATATTTATTGGGGTACCATATTATGTAGTAGGAATCTGAAGAACTGCTTTATCATTAGGTTCTATCTAGTAGAATAATTTTCTACTAAAAAAAATTAATTTGATCGTTTTTGATCATTTCTAAGCTTTCGTTGTAATCTAAACATAACTTATTTTAGGTGCTAAACTCCTTAAAATACTCACAAAGGCCTATCTTTAAGAGCTTAGCTTATTAATATAATCTAGTAACAACACATAAATAATTCAAACTAAAGCATACCCTTCGTTCGATGACGACACGGCAGATTCTTTGGTAAATCAATGGACCTGATAATTCTCTTGATGTCAGAAACTCTTTCTTTTACTTTCTCTTGATGGGCCGTCAAGTGGGCGGTGACAAACAGGAAGGTGGATCCAAACAGAGCAAAGGAGATGGCAACGGCCCCTTTTGTCCTAAACGCCGTGCCGGGTCGCACGGATAAATTGGCGTCTTCCGGCAGGGAACAGTACCAGATTAGGTCCCGACGTACGAATATTGTCAAATGGAGGGTTCCTGAAAGTAAAGCTATTTGGAGAATCTGGAGAATGACATGTAACATGTGCTTTAAACTTAGTTTTACCAAAACGAAATCTTCGGAATGCGTCCCATAACTACACTTAGAAACATATTACTTTTAAAATTTGAAATAACAAATCTGTAGGCACACTCAAGGAAAAAAGAGACGCAAGTTGTCATCATTATATACAGGGTCAGAATAAAAAATAAGGAAGTAGTAAGTATCTTCAGTTGGTGACGCACATACCTATTTACTCATCTCGAAACCCCTAACCAGTGCCAAATTCTGCCTATGATAAATTCCTTTATTCTAAATAAAACATTAATTAAATGTACAATTCCTCTGCTTACCTAAGTAATGCGAGTGTAGCAAAATATGTGATGGTCCCAAAACCTCTTGAATAGTTATTTCCCATTCTGTTCTTTCAGAAAAAGACTCTTGGGTGCCAATAGCGAATATATCGGGAACGTGTTTCACTTGGTTCGGAAATATAAAGTCAGCTAATTCCCTAGAATACAAGAGAATTATTATATCACGATGAGTGATGACTTATGGCTTTGAAACATGGATTATGAGTAACTATACTAGACTTGGACCCAGAGGTCCAATGTCCGGGTCCAAGATGTCCAGCAGTGGATTTCTTGTGGTTTATATGATGATGATGTTTCATTTGGTTAGGAATAATTCTAGTTAGACTAGGTAGACTTGAATAGACCTTTAGTAAACATGTACTTATGCATATAAATTGTGTATTAAACAATAAAACAAATAAATAGTTGATAAGGGCATTTATAAAATAGGTATTTTAATGAGGTGATAACTTTACATTGTTGTACATACACATGTGTATGTTGAATGAATTATTCTACTTGGTGTCAATAAATTATTGTATGTAATACAAGTGCTCAGTACTTAAATAAAATTAACTGTGGGGTTATTTTTCTATTCTGATTTTAGGACCATAGAAATCGTGCATTGATATTTGACTAAACATTGATATATTTATACACTATGTACTTTTTTCAAAGTAACTATGCTGCAAAGTTAAATACAATTTTTGTATGAATAATGTAGATTTGTTTAATGGTTCCATGTTTTAAAAATAAACGGGTACTTATCATATAATCAGAAAGTATTTAGTATGTGAAAAGCAATACCTTGGCGGTGCCTGTCCATTCATATTCCATGTGCCCACAAATATTTTGACTTCCCTGTCTGGAAATACATGTTCTAGCTCTGCAGCACCTAACAATGAATGGGACGCCAGTCTGCCATATAAGTAGTTCCTAATAACAACATACTATGTTAAATTAAAGTTTAGGTATTTCAATATAATTTTAAGCACAACACATTTTTTTCTAAATATCTACACAAAACCAAACATTAACAAAACACAAGACAAACATTGCAAAAATAAATACTTAAATATACAAGACAATCCTTACATAAAAAAATTTACTAACATGCCTCCCAAATCCCAATACCCAGAATAGTTTCCAGAAACACTTTTCTTAAGCCACACCACAGGCTTTGTTTTAGATATGACAGTATATTTGTTTGTTCTTAATCATAATCAGTGATCGGATAATCGGATGCATATTTACCTAAAGTTAAGATGTTAGCAGTTATGGAGTGCATTTTTGTATCTGAAAAATTCTGGAATCAACAAAATTTTGTGTTTTGCCGCTTCCATAATTTCCTAGCCAAAAATTAACTTTAGGTTAATATGCATCTGATTAGTTCGACATTCCCGATTTTTTTGAAATCCCAGAATTTGTATTACAAAAATATGTTTAAGAAGCCGCTTCCATAATTTCCTAGCCAAAAATTAACTTTAGGTTAATAAGCATCTGATTAGTTCGACATTCCCGATTTTTTTGAAATCCCAGAATTTGTATTACAAAAACATGTTTAAGAAGCCGCTTCCATAATTTCCTAGCCAAAAATTAACTTTAGGCAAATATGCATCCGATTATCTGACCACTGATCATAATGTTTGTAGACATCCTGAATTTCTTGATAGAATCAAAGTTTTAAAATGTCAATTTTTTCAAGAATAGTACTTAAAAAGTTAATTTAACCTTTCATACTCACTTACCAAAAGAAAATTTATGATTCATCCTGGTATAAGCATATAGGGCTTTTACATCAATTTATAATGTGGCCTGGGGGGTGGCTTACAATTTACACAAAACATTATACTGTTTACAGGCAAATGAAATTATCAAAAGCATGATGTAAGGCACTGGACACACAGAAAAGACGTAAGACAAAGACAGGGTGCAGGGATATGACTCCTCCGTGCCTTTTTTGTGTGTTTTGTTATGCGACATTTCTATACATTTTGTATGAAACGAACAGCAAGTAAACACATCTGCACCCTGTCCGCATCTTACTTCTTTTTTATATGTCCAGCGCTTTAAACAAACATATATGAATGAGCCGCTACCTTTCCCGAGCCTCTTGCGTGGGTATGAGACGTAACACCTGTGCGGCAAGCAGTGAGTTTCTGACTAAGCTGTCAGTGCTGCCTGCCCGGGACCGTGTTACGGTTGACTTGCTCCTAAGACCAATTATTTATGGATGGGTTTACTTTGAGCCTTAATTTATAATGTAAAGCATTAAATTCTTGCTAAAAGATAATTTATGACATTATATGTTATCTTTCAACAAATTTTATAGCTGCTTAGCACTAGATTAAAAATGCCATAACATAAATCAAAGTTCTTACCTCCTTTTCCTGTCTAAAGAACTACTTCTATCACTTTCAGGTGAAGAGGAACGGTAAAATGGATTGGATTCATTAGTTATCAAATGGTCAGCTGATAATCTTTTCACAAATAACTTATTCTTCGTCTTAATACCCTCAAATGAACCAGAATGCTCAAAGCACTTTTTAGGATCATCACCTTTGGGAAATTTAATTGTTGCCTTTGGTATTTCTTCACTTTTCGATTCACTTAAACTATTATTTGAATTGTTCACTGGACTACATGGTTTTGACTGTGATTCTTCTTTGGAAGGTTGACCTTCGACGAGGCTTCTAGGACGGGACCGTCTAAAGAACGTGCGACAGCATTTTTGGTTGCTGTTATCTTCGATAAGACTATGGTCAGACTTGTGACTCGAGTTGTTACTGTGAGGTTCTGTAAGAGAATTGCGCTGGCTTTCGGCTGGGTCTGAGTGTGTATCAGCATTGTGAGCACTCTGTGCAAGAAAAGGATCAGCTGGTGAGATCGGACGAGATGTTGCTTGGCTAAATTCATCGTTCAAGTCCGTGTCAACATAGCAACCAACTTTAGGAGATTTTTTCACGAATAAGCGCTTTCGCAGCGACAACTTTTGCTTGGTCCTGGTAGGAGACGTTGTCATGGTTGTTAATGTACTCCGAAAACTCTTATTTTCTGTTACTAATCACATTTTTTACTAAATAAAGACAACTTAACCTGCTTGAACTACGTCTGTAAGTGACATTTTGCTCAACACAAACTGTCATCAGAAATCAGAAACTTTCTGTCAAACAAATGTCAAGTGTTTTTTTTATATGAATGTTTTACGGCTTACGGCTATGGATAAGTACTAGCTAATCTTTATTTTTTACTTCTTATTCCTGACTTAACCCTAACCCTAACTATACAATCAAAAGTCGGTGAAGGTCCTTTGATTGCTTCAAGGGAGCTTCTGGTAAAAAATCTATAAGAGTTCACTGGTTTTCATAGCCGATTGAGTGGCGGACGGCGTCTAAAGACGCCCACTATAGTCCGCAAATAAATATCACTGCAGCCGCCGCACTATGACTGTTCACTTTAAACATTTCACATATTGTTTAATGAGGTAGGTAACCAGGAGCTAGTAATTACTTCGCACAAAAGTTATCATTCCTATCCAACGTGGCAATGCTACCAGACTTCTGGACACCTTCCGCAGGAGAAGGATTTGCGGGATATTAACTATTTAGAATAAGTAAGTAGGTATTTATGTACTTAATTTACCTGTCTAAGTACCTGTACTTAATTTTTTAAATATTCACGTAACCTTTTTACCAAGTTAAAGGACCTACAAAATTTTATTCTAAATAAATTATCATGATTTTTTAATTTTATTCTAACGAAATTATTCGTTCTCACTTTATTGAGAACGAATAATTTCGTACAATTATGCTCGTGCTATATAAGGTCTAACAAAATATACCTACTGAAACTATTCGATGACACTGAACAATTTTCCCCAAGGAACACTTATATCGAAATATGAAAAGTAATTTTTGACCTCCCATACAAGTTGACTTTAGTTGACCGTTCAGCTGATCCGAGTTTGTATGGAAAGCCAAAAATTATTTTTCATATTTCAGCATATGTTCCTAGGCGAAAGTTTTGTTTTATTTATTTTATTTCAACATAGCATAAATCTATCATAACAGTGTGAACCAATACGATAGAGAAGCAATGTTGTTGTTCAGCACCCGATCACAGACTGAATTCACCCTTAAAATTGTTTCAGTACTTACATAATATCCTTATTTAAATATGAAATGGCGTGTCTATCAATGTACGAAATTCTTCATGGTTACCTAGCTATTCCGTGTACTTACTATTAATATGTAATAAACTTTACTTTTTTGTGAAAATTATAAGTTAGCGTACATGCAATAAAATTAGAAAAATATTTTTACTTTTTTTATTAAGTACTTATAATATAAAGTAAGTTACAATACAAGAGAAAATTAACGTCACGAATGTCGTGTGTCCATAAACTGAGGCTACTCCGCCATTTCCTCCAGTGCCAGGTACCAGCAAGTTTAACCCTTCAAATTGCGGCGTTGGAGACAAGTTGTTGCCGCCTACCACAGACTGGATTCCATTGCCTGGTAATTTGAAAAATGTGTATCAATCACACAAAGTGGGTATCAATCACAGATGAATTAAGCATGAATAATAGCTCTGTGGTATCAATGACCTAAACTTTATCGACTTACTTAGAATAGGTAGCACTTTCCTCTAAAGTATATATCTAATAGTATAATCAATATCTAATCTAGATGGAGCGGCAGTCTGTGCTGCAGAGGCGGAGGTAGCCAAAAAAAAGCAGAAGTACGCAGGTCTGGGAGACAGTTACAATTTTTCTTCCATCCATTCGTAGTGGAGACGATGGGTATGGGACCTAAAGCTAAGTTGTTTTTAAGGGACATCACAACGCGTCTCATCGAGGCAATTGGTGACCCGAGAGCTAGTAGCTTTTTGCTGAACAAATAAGTCTCGCTATTCAGCGAGGGAATGCTGCTAACATATTGGGTACGTTGCTTCGATATGGTGCGTTAGAAGACATATTTTATTTATAAGCAAATGTATTTTATAATTGTCATTTTTGTTATGAATAAATGTTACTAGAATTGACTTTGCACTTGCAGGTGTCGCTGCCGCTTGCCGCAAAGTGTACCCTAAGTTTTTTCTCTTCTCCCAGACCAGCATGAAAGAAAAGAAACTATCTAAGTTTAAAATTGTAGGTATTATAGGATATTAACTTAACTGTTCGGGATTGCCTTAGCGATTGCCTCTAACTTTACATAGGTATTATTACTTACATGTATTACTTAATTACTATGGGTAGATTCTACTTATATGTAGGTTTCTAGTTATATATAGGATATTCTATTATCTGTACATACAAGATACGTTCGTAAGTACCTATGTAATAAATATATAGTATCGGGGGCCTTTATCAACGTAATAGAATCTAAATCAGTGATTGTTAGAACTTTTGTCTGTTTGTTTGTCTGTGCATTTGTGCGCCCTCATCTCGGTAGATCCGAAATATGTAGTTAGTCAACTTACCGATATTACAAAGGTTACTGGTACACGCTCTGAAGAATGTACGGTAGGTCCAATCAGTGACTTCATGGTTGAGGAAAGCCGGTTCTTCTTCGCAGCCTCGAACGAAACTGGCGACCACGCCAGCAGGGTCCTAGAAACATCAGTCACCATTTTTTTTTGTAACTAGGTTTACTTACTTGAACTCTAGGTCTGTGCTAACACCCAGGCTAGCACCTTAAAGTCTTTCCTTATTTAAAGTGTAGGTACTTACCTAACTTTAATGAGGAAAGGAAAGACTTTTAGGTGCTAAGCCTGTTGTTCATTTTATCTAGGTAAGTAGGAAGTATCGCTAGCTTAGGCACCTGTAACTATATTGGAATTTGATCTATTACGATATACATATCGTCTTTGAGACATTAGAGAACAACCAATAATTGAGAACTTTCCCCCCCCCCCACCTCTCGATCCGCAACTTTAGTAAGTTTACACCCTCAGCGCTCTGAACAAGTTTCTGTAGGAAACGCTTAGGTTCCCTATATGTGTAGAGCTAACGTGAGCTAACGCATACTTTCACGCACTAATGGGTAGGTAGGTACACACAGAGTAACGTAGGTACCTACCTATACCTACGTGGAAGAAGTTTAGTATAGACTGTAAGTACTACAACATCTCGGAAAGCTTTAAAGAAGGATCTTCTTCTTCATCATCGGTCCCTCAAATAATTAGCTGTCTTCAGACTTTCAGAATATAAGTACGAAGCATATCACCTCCAACGGCTAAGTATCTTCTGACAAGTGCGTTTCTTGAAGTAAGTAAATGGATACTCACCATAAATTCCTGTCTCAATATGGTGCAATATGTGTAAGGGCATTCCACGGTATGAGTGTCGTTTGTTATGGTAAGGCATGACTGGTCAGTATCCACAGAATTGAAACTGCATGCATAACAACGCAATGAACCTGAAAAAAAAAGTTCAGAAAACATTGTTCTAGATGCTTTCCGCTGAGTTTATAAGTTCTTCATTTTCTTCATTTTCATAAGTTCTTCGTTTCTTCGATTTTTTCATATTGGTATCTATGTCATGTTTATAAAGTACCTAGTTCTAGTAATAGGAACTCATAAAGGATAATTTGCGTGATTGCGAGTCCGTAAGACCCAAAATGCTCTGTCTGCCCCATTAGGGATAAAGACGTGATAGTATGTATGTATGTATGCGAGTCTGTTTGTTGGTCCGTTCATCTGTCACAGCGAGTTTTCTCCGAAACAACCTCACCTCAGTCTGTTTAGATATCTAAATAATATTGAAGAAAAAAATACAGAAAATAAAGGTGGATTTATGTAAGTATTTTTTTTGTAAGAGGTACTTAGATAAAATCAACGTCCATTACTCAATGCAAGCGGAACTAGCACTTGTCTGGCTTTTATTAAACGTATTTATTTATTATCACTAAATTGAGTAGGTACTTATGTATAAGAACTTATATATCTGTTATAGTGAAAAACAAAAGTTTGTCTTGTTGTCTTGTCTTGGACTTGTCGTCAAAGTGTTAGCAAAGCATGCATGCACCGAACCTAGCACACGTTATAATTAGGCATTTATTGGGTTAAAATAGGTGCTTACCGACAGCTGTTCCAAAGAGTGCACAAAATAACAGGAACAAAATTTTAAAATCCATTTTAATGACGAAACAACCGCACCTTTTCACTGAAAAAAATAACTGCAGGTAATTTCCGATTATCTATCAATAAACAATTTCTGGGTAATAAGCGATTAACTATCTTATCTTTCCTTCGGATTGCTTTGCATTAAAACAATCACAGTAAGATTATTATTTGCTCTAGCTTATTATCATGTACTTACCTTTCGTACTTACGGGTATACGTTGCTCCTTTATGTTGCCGGCGAATTTCTTTCTTATTCCCGTAGTACCATTCTTTAGACTCGTAAAATTGCTACCCAAGCGTGCCTTTCTTTTATGATTATCACACGCACTCTAGGCTGGGAAATGAAGGTACTTACTTAAAAAATCCACAGAGGGAGAGAAAACGAAGGTACCACCCTCACCCCGCGTAGTCTACAGAGATGTTTATAGGATGGTTATAGTTTTTTATAAATGTTATAGTACGGGTCACCTGATGATAAAGTGATCACCGCTATACATCGACAACTGCAACACCAGGGGTGTTACCGGCTTATCAGGAAGATATTATGGTTAGAATAGCGCTGTATACTCGCGGTCACTGTACAACCATAACCTACCAACCTTTCGCGTGCGTCTATACTACATAGCTGGGTGGTCTACATGACTCTACATGAATACTGTTGTCGGTTACGGGGTTGCCCAAGGACCACCCTCGCCGTACTATAATCTATTCCACCTACATGACATGGGTGGTCTAGATTAATCCGCTTGGACACTGTTGGCGGCTAGGGGTGGCCCAAGGGTCACACCCACCGTACTATAACTAGACCGACTGACATTAACATTTTTATTTTGAATTGTACCTATATGGGTCAAAGTTATCTACATCTACACTAATATTATAAAGAGGAAAGATTTGTTTGTTTGTTTGTTTGATTGTATTGAATAGGCTCCGAAACTACTGGATCGATTTTAAAAATTCTTTCACTGTTGGATAGGTATGTTATCCCTGAGTGACATAGGCTATGTATGTACCACGGGCGAAGCCGGGATGGACTGCTAGTCTTAAATAAATGTATATAGCCCCTTTCCTGCCTCCAACTCTCCGCTTCCATCCTAAATCGACGGTCTCCAATGGTAATTTTAGCCAAAAAAGTAATAATCGTAATATAGTAACCGTTGCCGAAGTAGCTATTTCAGAATCTTACATTACAACAACATATACCTATACCTATTTACGAAGACTATGCGGGTCGTCTTAAGCGATGGATAACTAATGTTTATAATCAGGATTTAAAAGTTATACATTCAATGTCTGTATGAGGGCGACGTTACCATGACGACACCATGGTACCAGAGCTCCAGCAGGTAAGCTAAGGATCAGGGATCTTACTGCGTGATTACGGCGAGAGATTCACTGCGAACACTGCGATTAACACATTCTCACTTGACCAGTTTGAACCTACCTAGAATTATATTAACATTCCATAGAGTTTTCAAGAGTAGATGCTGTATCTAGATATATTTTTATCTAGCCTTATGTTTATAAGAATCACCGCCACTTGCTGGTATACCATACAACATACATAGTGTCATCAGAAGCGATCATCGAGATAGCAAGTGGTACGGTAGATACCTATACTTACTCAATGTTATACACTAGTGGCTCTGTGAGCTGTAGACCTCGCAAGCTTAAAGAGATATCAGAGCAAAGAAACTTTTTACACTATAAGTTTTTAATAAAATATTAAATTCTCGATAATGTTCGTTCCCCTAATGTTTTCAGCCATAGAGGGCTCCAAGATGACATCAGTAAGTCGTTGAGTCCGAGAAAGTTCGACGTAAGAGCAACCTACAGCCCTGGGTAAAGTCAATCCCTGCGACTTATGTGCGGTGACTGCCCGTGCTAATGTGAGAGGAAATTGAGTCCTAGAACATGTGCTCTCTTTAAAACGCCAAGTTTACGTGAAACTAACATTTCTTTTTCTGGATACCTATAGCCTCAATGCATCGATAAAAAGTAGTTGCTCCTTGTCACATAATCTACTTTTTTCATAATTTTACCCAATCAATTTTGGTTGAGCTACTGATGCTCAAACGATCCAGAATGTCTCTGAAATGTACCTGATCTGCTACAAAAAAGTACTTTTACTTTTAAAAAAACTTGTAAAATAAACTTCAAAATACCGGTCGTAAAATAAAAATAAATACATTGCACTAAAAAGAGGACACCTTCTGGTGGGATCCGAACTCTAGACGTTCAAGTCAATCAGCTCTATAAAAACTAATAGGACTATTTATCCTTTGACAATGTTGGTGAAAAAATCGGTCTATTGTATGTCTTAATAGAAAATAAAATTTCTTTAATTCGCTGTCAATACCAACAAAAAATGGTCGTAAAAGCCATTTAATCCAAAGGCGCTTAGGACCCTTGTGCCAACTCCGCCATTTTCAAAAATTTCAAAAAAATGGCTAGACCTATTTTCATATGTTTATCGAACCTGCTCCCAAAATTTCACGGGAATCGGTTGAGAAATGCGACCTCTAGAGGAGAACACACAGACATACGAAAGCGTTTTTGGCCAAGCTAAAACGGAGACCTCTCTCGCTTTGCTCGCTCGGTCAATTAGGATTACCCAATTGACCGAGCTTTCTACAACTTAATAGTTGTCCTCTCATTTTGTCGAAAGTTAATAGTGAGCTTAGCTTGATAGAGACTAATGAAATAGAGACGATGCAGATATATATTTATCAATAATTTATGTGACTAAAATGCAAAAAAAAACATAAAAAAGAGCCACTCACTGCAACGTTTTTAGGGTTCCGTAGCCAAATGGCAAAAACGGCACCCTTATAGATTCGTCATGTCTGTCTGTCTGTCCGTCCGTATGTCACAGCCACTTTTTTCAGAAACTATAAGACCTATACTGTTGAAACTTGGTAAGTAGATATATTATGTGAGCCGCATTAAGATTTTGACACAAAAATAGAAAAAAAACAAGAAATTTTGGGGGTTCCCCATACTTAGAACTGAAACTCAAAAATGTATTTTTCATCAAACCCATATCTATGGATAGGTCTTCAAAAATGATATTAAGGTTTCTAATATCATTTTTTTCTAAACCGAATACTTTGCGCGGGAGACACTTCCAAAGTGCGAGTCCGACTCGCACTTGGCCGCTTATTTTTTTTTAACAATAATTGCAATTTAAAAATACTTAAAATGAAACGGGTTTTATTTAATCCATTATCAGTGTCTAGCGACGTCAATCCAGTAATAACCCTAGTCCTAAAGATAAGCATTATTTTATTGCGATTAATACCGGAAGGGATTTAAAAAAAACTTATTTTGTCTTATTAGATAGATTATTAAAACATATTCTTTATGTATGTTTTCTTTACACTGATTTGCCATCAATGACGAATGATCAAGTACGATTTTCAATGATAAGTAAATAAATATGGTGACGTATAAATCGCTCCAACTCCGAAACTTCGATGCTCTATATCTTTTTGTAAATTTTTACTAAAAGAAAAATTATGGTCATTTTTTCTGAAGTCTAATTGACAGAAAATATAATATTTTTGGTTCCCAGTCTACATCCCTACTGCATTTATAGAATCAAAAATAGAAGTTGGTTCATAAAAGTAGATTTCGAATTTACCGAAAGTTAATTGACTTTGTTTTATTAAAGTTCAGTTCTATCGTCAAAGACATCTTTGGTGTAACAAGTACCTAATCAAGCCAGCCAGACTGCATGGCAGCCGATCTCGATCACGACGTAGAAAAGCAGGTTCCCTGTAATTGCCTAGAATGCCTGCTCGTACTTTTTGCCTGCCACTTATAAGGGAAATCATTTCCATCAAACGAAGCCGTTTGACAAACCTCTCCATATTATTGGCGATGGAATGAGAATTTGGGTAATTTGATGTCACAGTACACTTTGGCATGATGGTATGAAGCCACATTTTTGGATCCTACTTAATTTCTAATAAGGGAATGTGGGTAATACCTAAATAAAAAGCTTTACATAGTTATCTAAGGCATTTAATTTCACAAACTTCTTAAAATTTTACAAGCAAGATTGATTGAACCTACCTGTTCGTTGTTTTGATGAAATAACCTACGTAATTACTACACATGTATTAAACCTACTTGTCATAAGTATTTATCTTAATTATAGGGATGGAAAACAAAATTAAAATGAAACATTTAAGTCTATCTAAACATACAAATGAATTCACCAAGAAAACTTAAATTAGATTCATTTCCTTTGTTCTTATCGCATACAAAGTATTTCAGAAAGTCACCAAGCTCGGTATTGCATCTGCTTTTGATACTCTCCAACAGAAGGGTGAAGGCTTAGGTCATGCCGTACAGAAACATCATCAACACAAAATAGAAGTCCACCCGCTTACTTAAACTGTGTGCTAGGATTCTCAAAAGATTAAAAACTAAGAAAGAAGAAAAAAGATTAAAACGAAGGTATTCCTTAGTATTTGTATGTGTACAGACGTAGTACCTCTGACAGGCTATATCTACAAATGAGTGATTCAATCATTGAGAGGCTTCGAACCAGTTATTCTCTAGTTTCGCATACGAAGTATTTTAGGTAGTTTCGATGCCTGCAACTGCATTTGCTTCCGATGCACAACTATCTCAAGTAGAAGAAGAGTGAAGGCTAATGCTATGCCGTATAGTAACATCAGCAACACTGGATAGAAGTCCACCATATTGACTGATCCGAAACTGCCGCCGTGGGCTATACAGGCAGGTTTTCTTGCGTAGATCAAACGATTCTCTCGGTCACTAAGACCGTATTCTTGGATTCTGAATAGTCTGAAAGAAGAAATGGCTATTGTATTTGAGAAGGTGTAATTTTGATAATTGTACTGGGTCTTGAGTCTTGAGTCAAAGATAATATAATTGCTTGAGTTTAGAAACCATAACGAATATTGTATTTGTAACGTCATTATATTCGGAAAACTTATACAAATAGATATAAACAAATGTAGTAGCAGCAACTTACAACTTACCCAACTTTAAAAATCTCACGAAAAGGCGAATTTTTCCGACAAGTTATGTATGTCTTGGTATCATACAAATATGCAATTTCTTGAAGACCGCACTTCTCGTGCTCGTGAAAATATCTGTCTACGAGGCGGTATCCTATTCCTTTGTTCATGTTAAACGCAAATGGTTCCTGTAAAAAGTTTGGAGTTTCTCGCGATTTCTCGAGTTAGGGTTACATAACATAAATAAGTACCTTCATTTAATTACTTACCTTTTGTAGCTTCTTCACCCCTTCTTCCAAACTCATGAATTTTGGTTTTGCACCACGTGGAGCTATCTTGGTCTGGTAAATTGCTTTTCGCACTGGTTCAGTAGCTATCTATAAAGGAAATTAAATTATTATCTATTAGGTCAAAAATCTAATTCAGTGTAGGCACTACAATTTTTATCGCTCAGTATTTGAGGAGGCAGAAGATACCCTAAGAAAACCTTAGATTTGGCTAGATGGAGGACTTTACTTATACATACTATACTATACTGCAATATCAGGTGTTTTCCAGCAGGTTTAAAAAATGTATCATATGCGAAAAGACAAAATTTGAGAGAACATCAGTATCAACAGTGATACTGATGTTCCCTCAAATTGGTACTTACACGTGATCTGTGCTGAGGCTTATAAGTACACGTATAACTTTATGCTATAAATATATTCTAGGCCTACAAGAAAAACAACGGCAATACCTTAGTGTACATAAAAGAAAAAATATTTACCGGAAAGAAGTATCTGTTATAAGGGGTATCTTCCACTCCAAGTTCTAACTTGGAGTTGAGCAAGTCTGTCAGGGTGCGGATTTGGTTAGACCTGGACTGCAGTAGGGCCACAATGCTGGCAGAGTACGACGAGTACAGCAGGAGGAACGCTAGGAACAATAAGAACATCACCAGGCGGCCTAGGGTTCCTGGAAATCATACAAACAAAGTTGGTGCAGATTTAAATAGAGTAGTATAGACAATAATAAACTTGTGTAAGTTTATTATTGTCGGTAGGTATACTGTATACTACGGTAGATTCTACCATGAGTTGTGAAGAGACTATGTAGGCAAAATAGCCAATAATAATAGTATAGGCTCACAAGTACGTACCTTGTTTTGATATACAACGTGGAAGGGATAAACCACGGGCAATACTAGAACACTATACTATAGTGGAATTACAATAACAGTCAAAAACTTTTTGAAAAATCGGCATTTCCATACGAAAGTATGCGAAATGTGGGATGTTTTGTTTGTTTTTTGGCTGTTATTTTATTATTATTATAATATAGGTAGTGATCTACTTTAAACCTGTGGTTCGATTTATTAGGGGTAAGTCCCTTCCACATTGTATATACAAAACGTCAACAAAAATGTCTTACCCTTTAGTTCCACAGTGCTTCCTTGCTGTGTAATTGCAGTTATTACCAGCATCGCAGTGTCACTGACGTTAGGTCTTAGTACTGTATGATCAATAGCTTCCTAAAAACATACTCGTGTTTTAATAAATACGCAGGAAGGGTTTGTATCTTTTCTCTAGAACTATCAAACAGCTAAGCCTATATCCTCGAAGCTTCAATGCATGTGTGTAAGTCACATAAACTTTGTTGATAAATTGAGGCTACGTTAAACCACTTACTCTTGCGTCACGAATTTACAGTTTTCTGATGTGGCTATACCTACTTACTTATTTCAAATTCCATAATTATGTACATTTTACTATTTAGGAACTATTGCATTTTTGTGCATTTTTCTTGATAGTCAATTTGTTCTCTAGGCAATATAAAGCTTAGGCAATTTGCCTTGTAGACATACATTAATTTTAGACATTTTGCTTCAGAGACAAATTAAGTGTGCCGTGTGGTTTCTGGCAGATTAAAATAGAGTCACTCTAAGTCCTCCCGTGGATGTCGTAGAAGGCGACTTAGGAAATAAAAGCTCAACAAAGCCAGAAAGGAGTGTGTAGGCCAAGTCCTCTGGCTGCTCTGGCCGAGTATTGCTCTGGTAGTACAGAGAGGGTCGTGCTCCTGCAGTAGAGACAATAAGACCTGATGATGATGAAACATTCTGATCATAAAGCTAAATAATGTTCTTACTGAATCATCCTGCTCTTGTTTGCTTTTCTCCCAAAAGGCATTTACATAGATGATGAATATCAGCATCAAGACAAAAGCGCCGTTACAATACCACACTTTGGTCTTGAAGGGCAGAAGGAACAGATTGTTCTGGTAGGAAAGAGGGGGTTCGCGGAACACGAATTTGATGGAAATCGGCGTTGGCGAAGACAAGTAGTCCACTACCTCTACTCGGTCTTGAGTTGCAATGAGAACTGTACCTGTGTGAAAAAATTGGTTTTATCAATCAAGCTGAATGAAAGCAGGCTGCTTTGGATAAAAATAAGTATAAATATTAATATGGTCTTTAGTCTTTTATTGTAAAAAAGTTGACAAGTAAAAGAGTCAGGTCTATATGGCATTAGATAGAACACCACCCATTTACCCGGAAAAGGCAGAAGAAGTCGGTTAGGTAGAAAGCAGTCACAAACAACATCTGTGTCTATATTTTTACTCGAAACATCAATTATACTAATATTATAAAGGCGAAAATTTTTATTTCGATGAAATGAAGGAAACTGACACTTTGGATTAACACATAGGCTACTTTAGGTGCGGGAAAACCGCGGGGCGCAGCTAGTGGTCTAATAAAAATAATAATGAGATTTTTTATTGCGCCTTAGGAGCTACGAATAAGTATCTATTTTTTTAATAAATGATATAGAAACAAATCACACAGACGGAGTAAGCTGTAAATTGGAGACTTGAATACTAACTCAAAATAAGGCATTTTCCATTTTGACCTGACCGAGTATCGAACCTGGGGCCTCCTGGGTAGTGGACAGGTGTGTTATTACCTCCATGACAGACGTACCATTACTCCACGGAGGTCGTCAAAACACACTAATTGTCTATAAAATACTAAGTAGTTATGTCAGTACTTTGCGCCAGAAACGAAAATTTAGAATGTAATTATTATGCTAATGTTATGTATAAGTATAATGGTAACATACTTGCAAATTCTGCTTTTCCCTGAGTCAACTCAGCAACCATGCCCTCGTAGCTGCCGTTCCTATAATAACCCCAAGTCTCACTGAATACAAGATGTCTGGTAGCGTTCAAGTAGAAGAATATGGAATCAGTTTGGCGAAAACCACTTTTAGATACTGTGTCTGTGAGTACATCCCTGGAAAAATTGTTCAGTAAACAAGTAGTTATTAAAAAAAATATATTTTAAAACAAGCTTTTATCTAAAAAAGAGTCAAACGAGCCCAAACTTATTGGAATTGCGTCGATTCATTAGGTACAGAGTTCCTATGGCTATCCTCCGGCTCCATCATCATATCAGCTCTATTACATTGTCGTTTCATTATGATATTGCATTGTCGCGCGATATACGTATACGTGCAAAATTTCAGCTCAATCGGAAACCGGGAAGTGGATCAAAAACTTGCAAGTAAAACTCGCAACTAAATAAAAGCTTGTATTATAAGCGCTAGTTAGGTAGTTGCTAATAAAAAAATACAACTTACCGAAGATCATACGGATCACTAATGGTTTTATTGTCAAGTATGACCATACCAGTAATAATGGGTTCTCCATCGAAGTTCTTTCTCCTCATAGGACTCGACTGCTCCATCAATTTCGACTTCAGGAGTCCGTAATCAATCGTCCACTCTCCGAAATCTTCGTATATCCAATTACTGTTAGCACGCATTTTGTAAACTAAAATAATGGTTTACATTACTTGATCGCACCTGTGTTTCAATATCCTAAAATCTCTAAATAAGACCGACTTAATAATAATAATAATATAGAAAAAGGTACTTAAAGGCCTCTTCATGTTGGCTTTAGCCCCATGAACGCCTCAAAGGACCGGGTCCCCATGGGCCCGTGGCTGAAAAGCGTACCAACATAATATTATTTCAATAGTCGTTATCATGATTATAGCAACGTGACGTTTCTATTGCAATATTCCAGCATCAGCCCATCCAAATCTCATTTCATAACCCATAGACCTTTCCCTTTTTCTTGCAATACATCTTTCGCCTGCCGAAACCTATTCAAGGTACACTTTTCATAGGTATATCCAGGAATGGGTTTTTGCGGGAGCGCCACATGAGAACAACTTCTCCAATGGCCTCTACGTGTTGGATCTGCATCCCAACGCCTCTCAAAGGACCGGGGTAAAAAAACCCGTGATTCTCAAAGGAGATACAAAATACTTAATAATATTTCACTCTTTTATGATTAGAAAAAGTATAGTAGGTACCTACAGATTGGCTCTATCAGCATTGACGAGCCTGTGCCTCGGAAGCAAACGTAGTCATGTAAATCCTTATAATTTATATTACGCCTAACAAAATATATGTTTTTCGTATTTCTACATCTGTTCCTTGGGAAAAGTTGTTCAGTATCAGCCTTAAAATATAATCAATATGTTTTGTTAGACCCTGTATTTAGCGAGATACTTAAGTTGCACTGAGTACCTACATAACTATACAAAAAACGCTTTCCATACTTACTCATAAACAAAGCGAAAGAACCATTGACACTTTTTTGTGAAATAATCACATCGGAATCAGCGAATAGATTTAAATGGTAGAGCGAGTGCGGCACTACGCTATCGTTTGTTGAAGCTCCAAGAATTATCCAACGATATGGAAACGCGAATTTTCTCTTTTCAGAGGCCTGCAAGAAAATGATTTAAAATTATGTAATTAGTCTGGAATTTATTTGAAGTGAAGTTTTATTAGATATAACTTCAGTCACCTAATAAAATCAGCAGCTAAAAATGAAAGTAAAGTTTATTTAGAAAATATTAGTCATTTACACGTGAATTTCTAATATTTCTGCAATGGAATATTTTATGTTAATAAAAAATTTAAAAAATACTCAACCTGACTAAAAAAGGCTTTTATATCTGGACATTTAATATCAGCGACGAACAACAAGTGCTCTCTACGTATATAGTCATCAGAAGGGAAATCAGTTTTCATGAAACGAACCGTTCTTGGCTGCTCCATGGAATTTAGACCACTTATAAGCTGAATTTTCTTTGCTGTAAAAGTATGACTTAATTTAAAACTTGGAAATACTACCTAATATTTCAACTAAACTTTTTACTTATAAATATATTGTAAGTAGGTGCGGGTTTACAAACTCTGTCTCTCAATCACTTATATATAAGTCTTCGCAAAAAAATTGTTAATGGTGTATAGGTTTTCCGGCCCGTTATTCTAGGTGGTTTGTTTATCATACATCTCAATTTTATAGTAAATGAAAACTTATAGTAATATAAAATACGTACATGGTTTCCAACAAACATTAGCTAGAACAGATGTGGCTTTTTCAGACGCCTTGATGATGTCAACTATCATATTTATCTCATTTGCATTTATACAATATTTCAACGACAGTAACATAATAATGATGATCATCCATAATATTCTCATGTCAAATAATATAGGTATTTTTATAATATTTGTTTAAAATAGTGTGTACAGCTAAGTAAATAAGCAAGTACTGCTTTCTCGAGCTCTTGCGGCGCTCTTCCGTCTACGGCAACGTTTTATTTCATTTTATGCTAGGATTTAAACGGTTACTAAACGGTGTGTTGATTGCAGGTTGTAGGATAATTGTATATGGCACAGGCACACCGCGTCCATAATTATGGCTCGTAGAATTAACTGATGCAACATGCACATCATACATTTTTGATAGACTGTACAATCTGACATGTAGGCACTAGTACGTTATCGATTACGATAATTTTTATATTTCACTTGCCTTTTAATAAAAACTTATTTTTATATTCACTGTGTAATATTATATACAATGTCCTTTTTAATTAAGTACAAATATTTTAAGGGGTGGTTCAGTCCATCATTTTGAACAACTTTTCCCAATGAATGTATATCGATATACGGAAAAATTTTTTTATGTTTTCATACAAATCGAAGTAGTCACGTGATATCATTACTATCGAAAATGAAATTTTTTTTTTTCGTATTTCGATATACATTCATTGGGAAAAGTTGTTCGAAATGATGGACTGAATCACCCCTTAAAATATTTGTACTTAATTAAAAAGGACATTGTATACATTTTACAGTTGAATGCTTAATCATAAGCAAGCATGTCAAATTAGAAATTAATCATTTTTTTAAATAAGATTAAAATCAAATAAAGAAGTGAAATTCAACTAAAACATAGTAACGACTACACAGTGAAGCAAATAAAATACCTACCACGTAATTTAGCTTATGTGCATATTTTCGTTAATTTTATTATTTCGTTACTTTTGATAAAATTGGTAACCATATATAAATAAACAAGTTTCTACTGCTACGTAATTAGGAACGACACTAATTAGCTAATGACCGTGATGTTGTAAACGTCTACTTATTTGCGTGTGCCTGCGATGGATTATCATCTCGATAAATAAAAATATAATCGAAAGCATCATTCCGTAGAGTAGCATTAAGAGTACTGGGTAGAAGTCCATGATGTTTACAGATATGAAGCTGCCACCTCGCACAGAACATTGAGGTTTCTTAGCGTAGATCAGTCGATTTACACGGTCTATTAAACCGTGCTCTAAACCTCTTTGTAACCTAAAAACAAATTAATAAAAATTTAATTAAAAACCACATGAGTTCAGTTGTTTCTAAAATTGGTACGAACGTGCGCTTTTTGTTGTAAAATTAGTGTTAATTGTATAAAACCTAAACCTAAGTGTAACCTACTTATTTAGCTGTGACAGCTATAGGCGTGTTTTTTGGCCACATTACGATACAAGAGCGTTTTTGGGGAATAGAGTATAGAATTTTCTGAAGTGTTATTAACTATGTTCTTAAAGTAGTGTTTGTGACTATGTAAATAACAGATAAAAGTACAGAAGTAAAAAAATATACGTAAGTACCCAATTTTAAATATTTCCGTGTAGGGAGAATGTTTGGCGCAAGACAACCATGGTTTATTGTTCTCGAAGTACGTAATCTGTTGGAGGCTACATTTCTCATGTTCTAGGAAATATTTATTTACCAATTTATAGCCAACGCCGACGTTCATGTTGAATGCAAATGGTTTCTAAAAATACGTAAAATTTTAATTAAGTACAATAACGACAACATTAAGAAATCTTTAAAAAAATATAAATTTGTTTATAATATATAATAATAATTTTGAGTGACTGTATTTTCAGGCAAAATTATACTAAATAAATAAATATTTTCAAGACTTGTGTTATTGGGTAACTCAACGATACTATATTTTAAAACAAATAAATATATAGATAAACATCCAAGACCCAGGACTATTTGAAAAAGGCCATTTTCCAATTTGCCCTGACCGGGGATCGGGACCTCTGGGTCTGACTATTGTCAACAAAGTAGTTGAGTTGTTTTGACTAACACATTCGGTCAAAAATAGTTTTTTTTGTATTCTCAACACATTCGGTCAAAAATAGTTTTATTTGTATTCTCATCAGTTAATAATTGAATTCGATCTTACATCTAGGTCTGTGGATTTGGCTTTTTACTTACAGTTTGCAGTTTCTTTACACCCTCTTCTAATGTTAAGAAATTTGGTTTTCGGCCTTTTGGTGCTATCCTATTTTCAAAAATAGCTTTTTTGAGCGGTTCCTTTGCCACCTTTAAAAGATAATAAAAATTACCATATTATAAAATCTTTACCTTGGTATATTTCACTTGATTACAACTGTTTGAGTACCTTTCTTTGTGCCTATAAACTACGCTTGATTTCTATTTATCCCGAAAGCATTAAACTCGCCTTTTGTACCATTTATTATTGGTAAATATAAAGTTTTAATTAATTATATTTACTTAGATACAATTCAAAGACCCATATCAATTTGAATTAAATAAAAAAACAAAATAGAATAAACCTGAGTATCGTGAAATCATTTAAAAAAATATAAACAGATTTTCGGCCTAAACCCGTCTATATTTTGTAAATGATTGAGTCGAATTCGATTAAGCATAACTAAAGACTTCATGCTCAAGCTCAGCGCCTTTTCAAACATATTATAACAGATTTATCACATCTCAGATTAACGGGTCTAATTTAAAGAAGGTAAGCAGACTCTAATTCAAGCCCTCTACATCTGTCAAAATTAGAAGAAAAATTAGCAGAATGAAGTTAATTACCGTGAAATAATAAACATTGTACGGCAAGTTCTCTATACCAAGCTCCATTTTGGAGTTGTACAAGTCGGCCAGGGTTCGAATACGGCTAGAGCTAGACTGCAGCAGCGCTACAATGCTGGCGGAATACGAGGTATAAAGAAACAGGAACGTGAGGAATATGAGGAACATTATTATTCGACCGACCCCTCCTGAAAAAAAACAATTAGTTTCAGAAGTCTGTATAATGTATTAGTTTGAAAAGCAATCAAAGGGTACTTTTCAGGGTTCTGAACCGATAAAGGGTTAAAGGGTAAATACGGGACCTTATTACAAAGACTCCACTGTCCGTCTGTCCGTCTGTCTGTCTATCACCAGGCTGTATTTCATGAACCGCGATAGCTAGATAGTTGATATTTTCACAGATAATGTATTTCTGTTGCAAGAATGAAAACAGAATAAAACAAATATTTTAGTGGGGCTCCTATACAATAAACGTGATTTTTTTTAAATAAACGTGGTATTTATATTTAGGAGCGAGAGTCGTTGTATAAAAATAGATTATGACGACTTTTGGCAGAGATAATGGAGTGCTTGTCCATTGCCATTGCCTTCTCCATTTCACACGCTTGTAAACTTAATTAGTCATTAGTAGTGATTAAATTAGTGTGCAGGTTTCCTCACGATATATGATATTTTCCTTCACCGGATATGATAATAAGGGTACTAAAGGTAGTAAACGTAAAGTGTCATAGTATAAGTTGATGAAGACAAAACATCATCCAAGTCTTACCAAGGCGGCGTCTATAACTGGTCTTGTAAATGAATACTAAGTACTTTTACGTGATGAACGTCTACATAGAACCACCTCATACCTGTTCCTTTTAGAACAAAATACCTTTGAGTTCTACAGAACTTCCCTGTTGACACATGGCACTGATAAGTAGGACCGCAATATCGCTCACGTTAGGTCTGACTGCTGAACGATCTGACAACTTCTAGAACAAATAAGTAGTTTCGGTTAATCTTCCATATCTTTGATCTTTGTATCATCACCTCTACCCCCATGGAAAACAGGCGTGAAAATATGTATGTATGTTGTATCAAAGATACACCCAAGCGTGTCTGTTTTCTTTGAGAGGAAAATGAACTGATAATATACATCTTAAGTTCTATTTAATATAATATATTGGTCAGTGATGATATGATATCGTATCTTTGATAAATTAGTATTTTTGTCTATCGGTATGCTCCAGCGACTAGCTGCTTTACCATTATATAATACTAGCTGGTGCCTGCGACTTCGTCTGCGCAGGATTATCACACATTATCTTTATAAATTGTAGCCTATGTGTTATTCTGATTTATAAGCATATTATTGTAAAGTTTCATTTAAATCCATTCAGTCGTTTTTTACGTAAATAGTAACAAACATCCATCAATCCATACTTAAAAACTTTCTTGTTTTTAAAATATTAGTAGGGTTTTAAAGGTGAAAAAGAAATTACATTACAGTCCTGTATTTTGGGCAGACGTGTAATAAAAGTATATGACAAATACAAACTTCGAAATGTACTTACATTGGTGCTTTTTGACTTGATTGACTCCCAGTAAGCATTTATATAGATGATCAGCATCAAGATAAGAATGAAAGCAGCTATGCAAGCCCAAACCGCTTTGTTAAAGGGCAAAAGGAACACGTTGCTGTGGTACGAAAGAGGAGGCTCTCGGAACACGAAGTCCACGATGATATTTGTTGGGTGACATATAAATTTGATGACTTTAAGTCTTTCTAAAGTAATGAACATCACAGATGCTGAAACATACGAAGTGTGTAAGATAATGTGTAATTTTACGTTCACGATGAACTGCTGAGATGAACCACTGAAGGAAACTCATTAAGACAATGCCTAGGTCATAGTTTATCATGTCAGTTTAAAAAATATAACAATACAATATTATTACAATATAAGTAATCTGAATAAGTTAACTTATCATGTATATTTTACCTGCAATGTCTGCTTCTCCTCGAACGAAATGTCCAACAATGCCATTCCAAGAGCCATTTATAAAATAACCCCAGGTATTTGTAAATTTGATGATTCTAGTAGCATTAATGAAGTCATATAGTAAGTCTACGTGTCGGATATTGGCTTTTGAGACTGTGTCTATTTCGATGTTACTGAAAATATAAAAGAAATATTATGCCCATTTTGTTTGAATAAATCAGACATAAACATTTTTTATATAGTTTCTGCTTGTTTTACGCCAATTTTCGACTTAATTTTTATTATAAAAAGAAATACATAATGTTTTTTAATAAAAGACATTAACGAGTCCAAATTGATTATTTTTTTAATTTGGATTATTTGAGATACTAAACAAGTTTCTTCAATGTTGGTCTGGGAGAAAATAAAAAACTTAAAATGTACCAGCTGCTTCTCTTCCCGCGCAGATCGTAAAAGATGGGCGAAGATGCGAATAATGTTAACAGGCGATGCGGGTAGCAACCCATCACTGTATTGATTGCTTTTCCGTCTTCGCATCCACCATCACGCTAAAATTGGCTTTGAGTCTTGCGGCCCTGGGCTCTGTGTACTTAGAACCGCAAGACCCAAAATGCTATGTTTGCCCCATTAGGGATATAGACGTGATAGTATGTATGTACTATACAAGTTGACTAGGAAAGTAAAATTTTATCTAGATCTGTATGATGTCTACTAAGTAACAGGTGTTTGGTAATTCAGAAAATATTGGCGGGCTTATAGAAAAATCTTGAAAAATATGTTTTTCAACCCTTTTATCTGTCTAACCCGTAATCATAATTACGTTGGGATGCCAATATTGAATACATATAGGGTTTGTTAATACAATCAAGATTAAATTGATTCTTACCGTAAGTCATACAAGTTGTCTACTGTGCTGTTATCCACAGCTATAATAGATGTGGTCACCACATTGTTTTCGAAGTCTCTTCTTCTCATAGAGGTGACTATGCTCATACGTGCCGATTTGACAAGTCCAGTCGAAGATGTCCAATTTCCAAAAAAATCCACTTTCCAATTTTTATTGTTCTTATTAATTTTGTAAACTAAAGCAAAAATGATAGTATTCTTAAAATTTAACAAATTAGTAAATAAAAAAGTACGTGGGATAAAGCATGTTATTTTACGCAAAAGAAAGGATTTTATTATTGTACAAGATATATACTATTTGATATTATTTTAATAAAATAAAAATTGGTGTTTTAATTGAGAGGCAAATCCTCTCTTTATTTGGAACTGCCCATATCGAGCAGAGAAATGAAATACACTGATACAAAAAAAAAACAAAAGTAAACTACATAATAAATAACATTTCGAAGACTACACAGTTACTTACACATATTTAAAATGAAGACATCATCATGAAGCCGTGATATAATAACTTCTGAATTAATTAACATTGTTAGATTAACCAGAGGTGCTGGCACTGGTACATGTATATCAAAAGAATTGTTGTCCGAAGTTTCAAGTATCAACCATCTATAGCGATTGGCAAATAGATTTTCAGCATTAGCCTATAAAAAAAGTAAATAATCGTTAGGTAGGTAGGTATACTTTTCTAGCTCTACATGTTTCAGGCTTCAAAGACAATAACTTACAAAAATCACATTTACCTTTTTCAAAAAATCTTCAGCTGCCGAACATTTAGTGTCAACGATAAAAAACAAGTCAGGATTTCGCGTTAGCCGTAATTCAGAAATATTAGTATCTGTTATAAAATTAACAGATTTTGCACGTTCTGTTCTTGCTAACTCAGCTGTAAGATTAACTTTAAAAACTGAAAAACATAAAAACCTTTAAAATCTTCATTGTCTCACATGTGGTAGTAGGTAACCAACCTGCGTTACATCTGAAGTTGCTTACAGACTCTTTATCAAAAATTTTCGAGCATTTCGAATCGATGGAGCTAATATTTATTTATTTATAACGGAACAACAAACAGTTACAAAATACAGTGTAATGTTACCGATCTAACAGGCTAAACAGATTTAAAGTGCCTAGTAAATAAAATTACATAGAGGTAGAGCTCCTTATCTTTATTATTTGGCAATTACTTACCAGGGCTCCAACAAACATAACCAAAGATGCTTGCTGGTTTACCAAAAGAATTTATCACATCTACTATCATTTTAATATCTTCCAAACCTAATACGAAAAAAATAATTGAACATAATATAAAATATATTATAATAGTCTTCATTTTCGCGGTTTCAAATGAATTAATTTATATGAAGATACTAGACTCGATTCCTAACAACGAATATTTAAGACGTTTGCTGCTCTCTAACGAACCTGGCTTCAAACTATACTATAATAAGTACCAAAACTTACATAATTAGAATGATATTTATTTATGACCAATTACCTGAATGATGTAGACAAGGAGAATACCATCCATGTCTAAATGTACTTAATTGGTTTGTCTGTTTACTTTACGGGGTTACCCCGTATTTCATTTTAAATAATTGTTATAATTACGGTCATTACCTAGGTAAGTAAGTAGGCTCTCTAATCATGGCATTATCAGACAGTGTCTTTATCTTCATCTTTAGGTCTTTTTAGTCTCCACTGCAGAAGCACGACCCTCTCTGCCTTACTTGTCCAGAGAAGTCAGAGGGTTTGGCCTTCACTCTACACGCTAGAGACGGGTTGGAGAGGTCTCATTGATGATTATAAGCTTTGTTCAGCTTGTATTTCCTAAGTCTTCTTTTACGACATACAGTGTCTACCTTACAATAAAAAAGGTCTTGATACGTAGAATGCTAGATGATATGGCGAATTGTCTTTTGAAATAAAAATAATTTATTATACGGGATATAATTTTACATATTATAAAGGCTGGCAGCATTGCCATACAACGTGGCAATGCTGCCAGCCTTTTGGCCACGTTGCTGAGGGGTAATATTTTAGTGGGACTACATAATTTGTAATTTTGAGTTTTAATTTAAGTTATACGGGCATTACGTATATTTTGTAGAGTGACTGTATCAAGGGCCCCATGAATTTAGAGCCAATGAGAGATGAGACGATGCCAGATTATCGATGTAAGCGGCCGCGTGCCATGAAGGGCCGTCCCAATCCCAACCTAGGGTACACGAGTCATTCCTACACGTATATAAGGCCTAACAAAATATGCTGAAACTATTGTCAATGATGCTGAACAACTTTCCCCAAGGAACACGAATCGAAATATAAAAAGCAATTTTTGGCCTCCCGTAAAAATTGATAGATCCAAGTTTGTATGGAAAGCCAAAAAATAAATTTCATATTTCGACATAAATTTCTTGGAGAAAGTTGTTAACTATCACCATCTGATTTTACCCTTAATATAGTGTCAGTATATTGTTTTAGACTTTGTGTACTCATGTATCATTCTTTTACTATATTAGCCTTACTTAAAGAGATCTCTTTTGAGATAAGTCGTGCCTTTGTACAACTTTTATTATTATGAATTCTCTGTATACATTTTCCGTGTATATAATTGTACATAATCAATAATGCCTAAACAGTAATATGTTTACACAAAAACCTATGATGTCTTTCTGTGTAAACATATTACTGTTTCCTAGTTCCATAAAATACAAGGTCTAAAAACATGTACAGAAACGATTTTAAGAGCAGATTCACTTCATGATATAAGCACCAATCTTTTTTTTCTTTGGAGCATATACCTAGCAGCATATATGAGCCAACTGCGCAGAAAGCATTTTTTTTATTCGATATAAGTACTCCTTGTGTTCCTAGAGAAAAGTTTTTAGCTCGTTTTGTTTTTTGTATTAGTAACTAACTAATATTTGCGGATTATTAAGCTGCCTAATATAATAATCTAAAATAAAATAAAAAATATAATATAAATGCCGTGTCCAATATAATAATATGTGGTCCGTATATGATCTCAATTGTAAATCTATAACTTGCATATATCATTTACTTTATTTGTAAAATAATTCAACAATTTATCCTAGTTACATTCCAAAGGTTACTGACAGTTGGAAATTCAAAGAAGATTTCTGTTATATTTTCCTTATTTCAAAATGAAAAAATAATAGTTGCCGTAAGAAACCGGCTCTGCACATTTCCCGACATAGGAAAGCTGACCATAAAGCCCAAAAAATAAAATATCAAAGAGCAGAGCTATTGGACATATCTCTGTCAAAGAGTAAGTCACCGTCGTCGCCTCGGCCTGCGCCCCTCGGAGCTTGTACGCATGCGGACCGAGTGAACTTTCTGTCTTTGGGCTGCAGTCAGTCTTGTGTCAAGATATGATTTGTGTATATTTTGCTTAGTGTTTTTTTTTGTAGTTAAATGTTTTTTTTCCGCATGTAAGTATTTTTTATTGTTATGTCGCTACGCGATAGAGTGTTGCCAGGTGACGTGGTCCCAATCCAATTTTTATCGTCCGAGGGCTTCATTCAGTGTTCTCAGTGCTCCCAACCCCGGTCGTTCAAAGGACAAAGAGGCTTAAAAATACACATCGCGAGAGCTCACAAGAATGTACCAGTCGGTGACCCTCTTTGTCCAAAATCAACAGACCAAACCAACCAACCTACTACATCTTCCAATTGTCGTGCCAATATTTCCCTGCATGAACTACTATCACATTTTAAAAGTACCAGACCTATTATCAAACGTATCCCTAAAGGTGCCCGAAGAACGGTGTCCCAAACTCTGTCTCAAGCTATCCGCAAAACTGTGCAAGACAATACCACGGAGGCTTGGGAGCAATTGTTGACGTTTGCTTTTAGAACCCTCCATGTAAGTCGGGAAAATACGTCTGATACCCAAAATTTAACGTCCAAAATTAAACAAAATTGTAACAATCCGTCATTAGAAACTTTTAGGCCTAATTCAACTTCTAAATCCAAAAATAAGAGCCTTTTACAATTTGTAGAATCTAAAATTAGTGAAGGTGACATCAAAGGAGCTGCCAGAATGCTATTTTCGGACGACGCGATCGCACCTAACAACTCAGACACCCTTGCCGCTCTGCAGGAAAAGCACCCACCTTCAGCGGTTGACTCAAGCTTACCTGACCCACCCAGTGGCAATGAGATAACTCTTCAGGCTTCTGAAGAAGATGTTTATAAAGCTGTTATGTCTTTCAGAGGTGACTCAGCTGGTGGACTAGATGGTTTAACCCCACAACACCTAAAAGACCTATTAAACGGTGACATTAACCACACTGGCGGGTCACTTCTGCAAGACTTGACAGCTTTGGTAAACTTCATGTTGTTGGGTAGGGTCAATACTTCGATCACAGGTATATTATATGGTGCAAACCTTATAGCTCTCAAAAAAAAGGACGGCGGCATCAGACCTATTGCTGTAGGCACTACCTTTCGTAGACTTACGGCCAAAATATGCTGTAGAGCAGTGGCAGCAAATCTTGGAGATTATTTTCAGCCAGTACAACTAGGGTTCGGGTCTAAAGGTGGTTGCGAAGCCGCCGTCCACTCATTGCGTACATTTCTAACTACACAGAAAGGAGGGGTCCTGCTGAAGGTGGACATTAAAAATGCTTTTAATTCGGTATTTAGGGGCCCCATGCTGACACAGGTAAAAAATAAAATCCCTTCTGTTTACAATTTTCTCTGGCAATGTTACAGCCAAAATTCTAAATTAATGTACCGAAATAACCATCTGTCCTCAGAAATAGGTTGTCAGCAAGGCGACCCCTTAGGTCCGGTCATTTTCAGCCTTGCAATCCACCCAATAATTGAAAAACTGAATTCCAAATTTAACGTCTTTTATTTAGATGACGGAACCCTAGGAGGAGATGCCCCTATAGTTTTGGCAGATTTAAGCACTATAAAGACTGATCTTGAGTCAATCGGACTAAATTTAAATTTTTCTAAATGTGAGTTATTCCTAGATGATGAAATGCCACTTCTATCTAAATTTAAAATAATCGCTCCTAATATCAAAATTATTGATAAATCTACTCTTTATCTCCTAGGATCCCCAATTTTCGATGAGTCTTTTCCAAATTTTACCGACTCAAAAATTCAAAATTTCGAATTGGCTGTCAAACGACTTTCGAATTTACATTCTCATTTTGCTTTTACCATACTAAAACACTGCCTTTTTGTTCCCAATTTTACTTACAACCTACGGTGCAGCCATCTGTGGAAATATCCGGACCTACTTTCAAAATTAGACGGCATAATCCAAAATTCATTATCCACTATTCTGAATACCGATTTAAATCAACAGTCTGTTTGGAATCAAGCCTCCTTGCCAGTCAGGTTAGGAGGACTAGGAATCCGCAAAATTTCCAGTGTCGCTTTGCCTGCCTTTTTGTCTTCCGTCCATAGTGTTCAAATACTTTTTAACAAAATAATAAAAAATTGTACTTTGGAAATATCCTATGCGACGGAGGCCAAAACCGCTTGGTCAGAGGCATCCCAAAATTCAAAATTTCCCGAACACCCTTCCTCGCAGAGACAGTGGGACGAGCCGCTTTGCAGACTTGTACAGAGTAATCTCTTACAATCTTCTGACAACAACTCTGTAGAGCGCGCTCGTCTCATTGCAACTGCTGAGTGGGAGTCTGGCTTGTGGTTGCAGGTTCTGCCTTCCTGGAACATTGGGACTTTCCTGGATGACCACACCTTTCGTTTGGCGACATGCTTACATTTAGGAGCAAAGACAGACGTTCCACATCTTTGCCCTTGCGGTGACACTGTCGACCAGTTCGGTCACCACGGACTCTCGTGCACGAAGAGCGCCGGCCGAATGGCACGTCATGCTAATTTAAATAATATAGTTAGTACACCGCGCTCTTGTCACCATCGGGTTGCCAGCAATTTTAGAACCAAATGGTTTGGCCCGCGATGATGGCAAGAGACCGGATGGTATGACGCTTGTGCCGTGGAGGTTGGGAAAGCCGTTGGTGTGGGACGCTACGTGTGTCGACACTCTGGCGGCCTCCCATCTTCACGGCACAAGCTCTAAGGCTGGCGCAGCTGCAGCCGCTGCGGAAACCCTAAAACGGCGCAAGTATGAATGCTTAGGGAATGGCTTCATATTTGAGCCGTTTGGGGTTGAGACTTTAGGTCCGTGGGGACCATCAACTCACAAACTTTTTAAATTTTTTAACAAAAAATTAGTCGAGGTGTCGGGTGACCCAAGGGCTGGCAATTATTTCGCCCAACGAATAAGCATTGCCATCCAACGTGGCAATGCTGCCAGCCTTTTGGGCACTCTACCGCAGGGCAATGATCTGGAAGACGTTTTCTATTTGTAAGGTTTTTCTTTTTTATTATTATTATTTGTTTAGTTTAATTTAGAGTAGAAATTAGATTTTTATTTAGTTTTTAATTTAGTTGTTAATTAAGAAGATTAAACTGTTATTTTAATTTTATTGAAGTAATAAAAATAAATAGCTGCCTTAAGACAGATAAGAGAAAGCCGTCTAATAACTAGAGATTTCTGGCACTTGTAACATCGGTTAAATTGGCGACAAGTACCCTGGGATGCTTTCACACCGGACCAGCGAACTCATAACACTTCTGTACTAACTTATTGTCTAGTTATTCACTTAGTATCAAAGACTTTAAATAATTTCAATAAGTAGTACTTAGTTAAATTAAGTAAGGAGGTAGACGTTACTTTAAATAAAGCTTATAAACATCACGTCCCGTCTGGCCAGCGAGGAGAGTGTAGCTGCTCTATCCAAGTATGGCTCTGTAGTCCGTTTTTTAAAGAGAATTCTTATAAGGAGAGGTATACTTTTCTGAGTTCAGCAATGCCACTTGGTACGAATATTATACACGTCTACCCAAGCCCAAAACGCCCGGGAGCCAGATTGAACTCCGCGTCATGAGGAGGGGAGGGGGGCCCAAAGTACAGAGCTCCCGGCGCTCAGAAAAAAAATTCTGGCGGATTTGTTTGGACATTTGAATTAAGTTTGGTGTCGTTTTCAGGTAACCAGATGATGCCCAGTTCATTCCTCATACCAGTTCTTTTAGGGTTCCGTAGCAAAATATGACGCAATACTTAAAAAACTAAACCTTCTGTAGTAACGTAATGTAAACAAACCCTTATATTTTTATATTTTTTTATGAAACTTGGTTTATAAAAAATACTATCCGAGAGCCCGTTTAATGCAAATTATAAAAATATAAACAATAAATATACTTTTATCTATTTCCAATGTAAAATAAAATAATTATTGCATATACCTAATAGAGCCGCATAGAACGGTTTATCTTCGAACTACTATATGAAACTTTTCATTTGTCCTTTCTGGCTATCACGACTGGTAGCGTTGGATTCCTTGTAACGCTCAAAACCCGAAACTCTCGGTTATAGAGTGCTTAAGGGGCGGAGGGGGGAGGGGGAGGCAATCAAAGATGGCGGAAGAGCAGTTTGGTTTTCACGCCATAATTCCATATGTACTGGACTGATTTCCAAAATTTAAATGATTTCTCAAAGGCAATAATATGCTCCATGTTTTGTCCATACACATCTTAGATGTATTTATTACAGTTGATGAGTTTTGTTAAATGAAATGTTGAAGCTACAGAATTTTTATTTACATCCAGAAGTGCCCGCGGGCTTTGATCCACATGGGAATTTCAGGATAACACTATCCTATATCCTTTCCCGGGTCTGAAACGATATCCATGCCAAATTTCATTTAAATCGGTCCAGTCATACACGCTTGATGGAGTGACCAAGGGAAATAGGGATTAATTTATACATATATAGATTTCCTCCACAATAACAACAAGCTAGCATTTGGAGCGATTACATTTGGTACTGCAAGATTTCAAGCATCTACATCTAATCAATTCTAAGCATGCTTGAGCAGCCATAGGACTTTGGGTCCACAGTGGCACCCAAACTTCTCCTTTTCCCTGCCAACCCCATTTAGATGGGCAAGGAATATTCAGATTTTTCATAAGCACTGCCCCGAAACCTAAACAGCTTGTAAAACTGCCCTTAAGGTATGTTGTTTGAGAGCAGCCTCTGTAGGAGGCAATTTTTCGGTTTGCCTGTCCTTCTTATCCAACAGCTCCCCGAGTAACAGCTAAGATACTAGATGGTTCGGCTTTAGTTCATATGTTGAGCCCATAACCGTCAAAAATATTTGGGGATTATGCTACCAATGCATTTTCATCCTTTCTGATTAGAGAACTATCTAATGTCAAAAGACTGGACGTGATTGGTGACTGGAGTTTGAAGAATGGCAGCTCGAGAAAAACGCGGTTCTGGCAAACGCTTACAACCACGCAATCAATAGTTAGCGAACATACAAGGATTCCAAAAGGCTAACTTTCTTCGTGAAGGATCAAACAAAAAAGAGCTATACCATCTTTTGTCGTCACATTGTGACTCAAACATGGGTAAACAAGCACTTACAAATGGGTAAAGAATTCATCATAACTGTAGATAATGATTTATTTTTCTAATAAAAAATCTGAATATTCCTTACCCATATGAATGGGGTTGGCAAGAAGAAGGAAAAGTTTGGGTGCCACTGTGGACCCAAAGTCCTATGGCTGCTCAAGCATGCTTAGAATTGATTAGATATAGATGCTTGAAATCTTGCAGTACCAAATGTAATCGCTCCAAACGCTAGCACGTTTTTATTGTGGAGGAAATCTATATATGTACAAATAAATCTCTATTTCCCTTGGTCACGCCATCACGCGTGTACGGCTGAACCGATTTAAATGAAATTTGGCATGGATATCGTTTAAGACCATGGAAAGGACATAGGATAGTGGTATCCTGAAATTCACATGTGGATCAAAGCCCGCGGGCACTTCTAGTTGTAAATCAAATTCTGTAGCTTCAACATTTCATTTAACATAACTCATCAACTGTAATAATTACATCTAAGATGTGTATGGACAAAACATGGAGCATATGATTACCTTTGAGAAATCATTTAAATTTTGGAAATCAGTCCAGTACTTATGGAATTATGGCGTGAAAACCAAACTGCTCTTCCGCCATCTTTGATTGCCTCCCTCTCCCCCCTCCGCCCCTTAAGCACTCTATAACCGAGAGTTTCGGGTTTTGAGCGTTACAAGGAATCCAACGCTACCAGTCGTGATAGCCAGAAAGGACAAATGAAAAGTTTCATATAGTAGTTCGAAGATAAACCGTTCTATGCGGCTCTATTAGGTATAAGCAATAATTATTTTATTTTACATTGAAAATAAATAAAAGTATATTTATTGTTTATATTTTTATAATTTGCATTAAACGGGCTCCCGGATAGTATTTTTTATAAACCAAGTTTCATACAAAAATATAAAAATATAAGGGTTAGTTTACATTACGTTACAACAAAAAGTTTAGTATTTTAAGTATTGCGTCGCATTTTGCTACGGAACCCTAAAAGAACTGGTATGAGGAATGAACTAGGCATCATCTGGTTACCTGAAAACGACACCAAACTTAATTCAAAAGTCCAAAAAAATCTGCCAGAATTTTTTTTCTGAGCGCCGGGAGCTCTGTTCTTTGGGCCCCCCTCCCCTCCTCCTGACGCGGAGATTAATCTGGCTCCCGGGCGTTTTGGGCTTGGGTAGACGTGTATAACATTCGTACCAAGTGGCACTGCTGAACTAAAAATTGGCGTACTTTTTCCCCTTAAAAAACGGACTACTGGTAGTACAGAGAGAGTCGTGCTCCTGCAGTGGAGACAAAATAAGACCTGATCAAGATAAAGATGAAGAAGGTAGACTTTTTTAATAAATATATCCTCGTGCAAAGAAAAAAATAGTCCTTTGTCCAGCTTTAAAACACATCTACAGGATAGGAAAAATAAGTAAAACATTATATTCCACACCTAATAAAACAAAATATTTATTTAGTGAACATAAACGTGAAAGTAATAAACACGTGATAATATCAATAGTACCTATGGACTACAAAACGAAGAAATCTTTATATCGATGATTTATAGATTGACTACAGGCAACAATAATTTACACATAGCAAGTTATTAATATTCTTATACTTCACAATAAAATTGTAGTTAACATTTGCTTCACATTACTGAGTTATGACGTTTACGTCTATGAGTGAATGTTTTAAATAGCTGCAGTCTTCTGTGAAATAATATTTCCAAAAAAAGGAAAATCAGAGAAATAGCTACTCCATACGACAATATTAACAATGCAGGGTAACAGTCCACCATGCTCACTGATATGAAATTAGACTCTCTTCCTGAACATTTAGGTCGTTTTTCGTACAGCAGATGATTTTCCCTGGCTTGGAGTCCATGCTCTTGTATGCGTTTCATTCTGAAAATTAAATTCCTTCTATGAAACAAGATCCCGTCGGCTATCAACTAGTGTACTGCTCTTAAAGTTAAAGTGTTAATAGCTTCTATAGTTCTCTTAATTTATCATTTCTTTGTATTCATAATGTTGAATGACTTCGTATTTTTTGTCTATTTGAAAAGCCACCCATCACCACCAGTAAGTATAAAGGTTTTATCGCAATGTCCTCCTTCATCAACGGAATAAAAGTTTAAAAAAGAGCTAGATCTAGTAGAACAACGAAATCAGAACTTATTCTTTAGACCTTCGATTCGTTTCGATTGTGGACCATTGGTGTACGAGTATATTCGAAGCTTTAAGTTGCCTACCATTGCTTTTTTGTAGTTGTTACGTACCCTATTTTAAACATCTCCTTGTAAGGAGTATCCCGTCTCACCGCCAGCCAAGGGTCAATCACTTGAAGATACTGGATTTCCTTCAAGCCACACTTCTCGCTTTCCCTAAAGTATTTCCCCACAAACTTGTATCCGACACCCGTCTCCATGTGAAATGCAAATAAACCCTGCACAAATATATTCTGAGTTAGTCATATATTTATTTGCTGTAGGACAAAAACTAGGGGCTCATAGTTGAGTTTGTACATTGTAATCTCAATACCCAACCATAGCTGTGTTTCTCTTTTTTACAAAATGTCACAGACAATGAAGTTAGATATTTCATAACTTAAATCAGTCAGTATTTTAAGGCAGATCGCCTATTACAGGCCCACTGTTACTGGCTTAGCTGTTACATCTATTTTGATTTTTATTCACTGCATTTCGTATCTGTATTATGTCTTTTCGGTGGTCATGGTAGGAGATACCTTGGATTTTTCAAAAATTTGCCTAACTAGGCGAAAGATGCCTTATTGCCCCTTGTATTAGATGGAGGTTTTCTTAAGGTAAGGGAAAAAAACAAGTAGTTATGGGAAATACCTTCTGCATTTCTTTGACGCCTTCGTCCATCGTCATAAATCGAGGTTTAACACCAGGAGGCGCTACCTTCCTTTCATAAATAGCTTTTCTTACAGGTTCAGTAGCAGCCTAAAAATATTCAATATATCTGATTTTGATAAGTATTTTTAAAAGATAAAATAATATTATCTCTGTACCCTTCAGCTGTAGTTTGGGTTCTTTTTGAAAATTTTGTCGCTTTATCACTTATATTATAATCATCTTTTTGCATATTATTGTTAACAGTATAATTATTCTTACACTCAACAAATGAAATCGCAAAAGCATCAATAATGTTTACTTATTACAATAAGCTATTTACCGCAAAATAATATCTGTTAAAGACATTATCATGGACCCCAAACTTGAGTCTGGAGTTCAGCAAGTCTTCCAAGGTCTTAATTTTCGATGAACTAGACTGCAGCAAGGCCACAATGTTTGCGGAATATGATGTGTAGAGGAACATTAGCGCCAAAAACAGGATCAACATCACTATGCGACCCAGTATACCTGAAAAATAATTGATAAATGATTGCATCGTTCAGATATCTGGTTTATTTTCTACTACAAAACTAGACAATATATATGATTATGAACTTAATAAGAATTACTACTTTGCAGTAAAGTCAGTTCAGAAATAAAACCCCAAAATGCAGAACTGAGGGAAAATTTTCAGTGTAATGAACACAATCTGCCTCATCATCATCATCCAGTCTTTTTATTCTCCACTGCAGGAGCACGACTCTCTCTGTACTACCAGAACCATATTTGGCCAGAGTAGCCAGAGGATTTGACCTACTCTCTCCACGCTGGCAAGACGGGTTGGAGAGGTCTCATAATGTTAATAAGCTTTGTTTAGCTTGTATTTTCTAAGTCGCCTTCTACGACATCCACGGGAAGACTTGGAGTGGCCCTGTTCTACTTTGCCGTAAACCACACGGCAATAATTTTCTTAAGTTCTTCAAAAAGTTTCTTTCAATAATACTACCTTTCAATTCAACAGGACTTCCTTGCTGGCAGGTAGCTCCAAATATCAAGACAATAATATCCGCAACACTGGGACGCAACACACCCGCATCTTTATTTCTCTAAAAATAAACAAATATCTACTCGTAACTATAAAGATTGAAAACAGAAATTATCTTTTGTGCTAAACTAAGCTAAGCCGTAAAATCCTTAACTTCTGTAACAAGCACATTATTAACAGATTCAAAGCGAAGGCAAGAAACATTCATCATCAATTTTAATAATGAAACTATGTATTGTGAATTTCTCTTTAGTTTTATTTTTTACCTACTTCTCTTGCAGTAGTTAAAAGAAAAGCAGATTATGCCCCTCGTATTAAGTAAGTTTAATTGCATTCGTGCTTTTAAGGTAAAGTGAGAAGAAAGAAATAATTTGATTAAAACTAAATATGGTGATAATTAAAAATTTGATTTGTATCAATGTCTAAAAAGATCTTTAAACCATTTTATGAATAACCTTTGAAATTATTACTTATAGTCCGTCTAGTTTTAAAACGAGTTTTCGCCAAAAGTGGTTACTTGTGATGAAAACCCGTTTTAAAACTAGACGGACTATATACTCGTGCAGTAATAACTTATTTTCTGCTCAGTGCAACAATTTGCTATAATACCGATTCAAAACGATCTGCATGCTTTTTCCACTCCCACGAAGCAACGACGAAAATAGCCAATAGCATGATGAAGACAAGCGCAATGCTGCTGTACCACACGGCAGTTCGGAAAGAGAGTAGAAAGAGGTTGTTCTCGTAAGACAGCTTCGGTTGTTGAAACACGAACTTCGAACGGGTGGGGGTCGGGCTTGCTATGTACTCTACTACTGATATGCGTTCCGAGGTGAAGAACATTGGAGAACCTGGAATATTGATTGTTTTATTGTAGACAATGTATAAAGATTACGATTATCAGTGAATTATCTACATTGTGATGATTCATTCTCAAAGTCGTAATTTTTCTACAGTCTATATACATACAATAAAACAGAAAAAAAGTGTATGTACGAGTACATGTAAGAATTTAAAAAATATGTGTCTGTCTGTTTGTCTGTTTGTACACGCTAATCTCCGGAAATACTGGACGGATTCAAACGATTTTGTTATATAGCTGTTAAGCCTGGGCAACATAAAGGGAATAATTGATTTTGTAAAATGAAACACCTGATGCAGGACCGTAATGGTCCACTTAGACGCCTTATTAAATGTTGTTCAGCCTGATAAGCATTTCTGGAGTCATAAAGTCCACGCGAATGAAGTTGCGGACTTCGGCTACTAGTCAATATAAATATCATATTTAGAAGCAGTTGCTAAAGGACTCACGGCACAGACATGACAGCTGATTAGTTCTTATCCGACTTTTGCGTATTTTGAATCGCATATTTTCAAGATCAGTAGAATTCTAACGCAATATAAACAATTAACGAATAATAAATTTTCTTTACCTCCTATCTCGACCTCTTTCCTCACAAGATACCCCGTCATTCCATTCCACGTGCCATTCAGGTGATATCCCCAAGTATTAGCATATACATATTTCCTATTAGCATTGAGGAAATCAAGCAAATGATTTGTAGTCGGAAAATTCACTTTAGTGATTGTGTCAATGTGATCGTTACTGAAAATTTACGAACAACTATAATAAATAGTTTCGATGGAAATGAAGTAAACAAAGAACAGGTAAATGTTTAGAAAATACTTGCTGTCTTCGATGTCATATACTTGTCTAATAACTCAGTGTAGACAATAATGTTTAGTACTCTAGGCACACTTTTACACTTTAGTAATATGATTTATAGTGTCCTTATCAGTTGGAACATAACAATACCATCTAATAGCATCAAATGACTACCTTTGTGAGTACTTTAGTTCTGGAACTGTTTAAGTCTTGTAAGAGACAACTACAACACTAACACCTATCTGCGTTCAGACGCTGATGCGATCAGATTTCTTTAATCTGAGGTGATGCGGATAAAATAAACTGTGTGACAGCAAGCTACATATAAGGTCTAAAAAAATATACTGAAACTATTTTAAGGGTGAATTCAGTCTGTGATACTGAACAGCTTTCCCCAAGGAACATATGTCGAAATATGAAAAATAATTTTGCTTTCCATATCAACTCGGATCAGCAGATCGGTTAACTTGTATGGGAGGCCAAAAATTACTTTTCATTTTTCAATACGTGTTCCTTGGGGAAAGTTGTTCAGTATCATGGACTGAACTCACCCTTAAAATAGTTTTAGTATATTTTGTTAGAACTTATATACTACTAGCGGATTTGCACGAGTACATAATTAGCTATGTAAATTATACCGGAGAAATGCTCTATATAATGACCACAGCAAAATCAGCCTAGTTGTAGTAGAGTTTATCGCGTACAGATAGACAAAAATACGCACCTGGAACTACATTCCATATAAGTTTGAATGGATAGATTATTTTTGAAATATCCCCGTTCTTCGGGGCCCTAAAAATGATAAAATCTCGTGCAAAGAATAAATTACATTATTAATTACTTTAAAGAACTTACACTTCGTCAGTTAAATGATTTATACTGTCATTGTCCGTAAGAACATAACAAATGCTGATTTCATATCCACTCAAATCTAGTCTCCGCAGAGACGTAGCTAACGAGACGTCATTATTCTTAATGAATTTCTTGTCTTCATCCCAAGTTCCGTAAAGTTCTGACCTCCAGGGCTCTCTAGTGCCCACTCGATAAACTAAAAACAAAACGTGACATTAATAGGCGTAATTTGTTAAGACGATACATTGGTAACACTAGCGCCCCCATCAGTTAAAAAACATTATTCACTGAAAACACAAATTATCAAAAAATCCGTTCTATGATATCTGAAGTTAATTTTAAACATATTAAATTATTAAATTATATTTCCCTATAGTTACAAATTGCAAAACTGTTAGAAGTGGCCGTTTTAAGCAATATTGCAATTTGTAACTATAGGGAACTATAATTTAATATGTTTAAAATTAACTTCAGATCCAGAACCTTAATTTCATAGAACGGATTTTTGATAACTTGTGTTTTCAGTAAATAATGATTTTTAACTGATAGTGGCGCTAGTGTCACCAATGTATCCTCTTAAAAGGAAAATTTAAATGCCGATTGCAGGCCACTTCCCACTAGTAGGAATTCTTAGGGGAGGCCTATGTCCAGCATTTGACTTCATGTGTCTTGTGTCTAATATAATTTTCAAAGGAAAACGTGAGAAACTCGACCAACTAGATATTTCTAAATATGGTACCATTTCGTCATAGGGTTTGGAATTAGAATTTTATTGAAGTAGAGTTGCAAGACAAATGCTTTACTTATTACAGCACCCAACACTCATCATTTATTCAATTTAAAAAAAGGAGGTTATCAATTGTATTATATATTTTTAATGTATATGTTACCTAATTATTACTCAAAGATGCCTGGACCAATTTGGAAAATTCATTTTTGATCGAAAGGGCGTACTTGTGAGGTCTCATATAAATTTTACCAAAATTGGTTGTGTAGTTTGGCATTGAAATCGGTCTTCACATACATACATACTATCACGTCTGTATCCCTAATGGGGCCGACAGAGCTTTGTGGCACTAAGCAAACAAAGCAAAGGGTCGCAAGACTCAAAAGCCACCATTAGATAAAATTGTTCTCATAACCAAGTTTTACGTACCGAGATAAACATGGAATGCCTTTTCCACTACACGAACCACCATCACTTCGCTATCAGGTAAAATATCTATGTCATAGATAGCTTTAGGAACAATACTGTCCGTTTGAACGTCGTCAGGATTTTCCAAGATAATCCACCGATATGGTGACCGAAAATATTTCTCATCTTTGCTCTATAAACACATGTGCACACTATTAAGTATTATCATGGACGAATTATTGACTTAGTAATAATAATAATTAAAAATAATATTAACATTAATAACAAACACTGAATCTGAACTTAAGCGATCCTATACTAAAGAATGTCCGACCTTTACATCCAAACCAAGTAACAATTAACGTGATTTGTTAGAAGTATGTACTTGAGATAGTTGAGACTGACATAGGCTACATTTTATTCCGGAATAAAACTAAGATGAATGGCAAAGTGCACTTATTGCAAACCTTTTCCAAATGATCAGAAATATTTGGACATTTGAGATCTGCTAAAAACACGATATTTTGCACCCAAGTGCTATTTTCGAAGTGAAAATCGTGTGAATTTGAATTCCACTCCTGAAACCAACCATCCAGCATCGAATACAACTTTAGTTTTTTATCTGCAAAAAAGGATTTATTGTTAGTATTGTTACTGGCCGAAAATATTTTAATGACGTTGTTCTAATTTTAAATATTTCCTTACAGGCTGGCCAGCAAAGCGTGGCGATTACGAATGATGGCCTCTCCATGGAACGGATGACGTTGGCGATCATTGTTGCTTGAAAATCCGCGTCCGCATTGGAAATACTCAAAATTATTAGAAGCACAGATATGATTGAACCAGACTTCATGGTTTTAATACAAGTAGACTTAACTGTGTTCCGACGGCCTTACAAATCAGAAGAAATCGCTTAAATTATTGGTACCTACTGGTATACCTATTTCATAAATATCAAATTGGTGCTAGTGCCATTTACATTGCTTTATTTGCTTAAGGCGGTTAGTATATTTACTTAACAATTTGACCAAATCACGATCGAAATAGGTACCGTTTGGACGTCGTGCATGAATAAAGAACGAAAAACTATGTAGCGTGCTAGTATTATTTGTATAACAGTAGATTGTGCTTTATGGGATTAAGGTAATATTTTTTTAGGCGAAGGCGCTACTTTGAATCCAGAGGGAAACAAAGGATTCCACAGCGTAGTGAGAGATTCTGAGGGAAACGAGGTATTCATGTACTTATATCGACTGATGTAAAAATATTACCGTATCCCGAGTAGCATACTCTACTTTTCTTCTCATCTCCATCTATGAGAAAAATTAGCAAATATAAAACCGAATATAAAGCCTACATATATCTACCTATAACAGTTCAACCGACATTTTTCGTCAAAAATTTAAAAAGAAAAAATAAATAGAGTTTTATTTTTGCTGTAATCTACCAGGAAGTTACTGGGTGATGGATAACGTAGGAACATTTACTTACAGTGACGTTATTTATAAAAGTAAATATATCTATTGAACTTTAATACCCATTAATAACAAATTATCGCTTTATTACTTGCATTACGTTTGTAAAAGATTATCATTCTGAATGTTACGCTCAAACACTTTGTATCTCTCAAGTTTAGCCGTTTGTTGACAAACATTGTGGATAAGTAGGTATTTTTCCGCAGCTGTCAATGGAATCGTAGGACATCAAAGTAAGACGGTTTATTCTCCGTCATTCGAATAATTTTATTAGTTTTTAATTTGATATTTAACCTATTAGAATATAAAATATCCTCTTTGAAGGAAAATGTCTGCTATTAGATTCTAGAAAGAAAACCTGTTTTTTTATTAATTCCAATAGGTACTTACAATACTTTTGTTCCAATTGGCGTATATTAGTCTCTACTCTTGCCTTATGAGACCTATTGTATCTTGATTGTATTTATTGTATCCTATCCTACTAATATTATAAATTCAAAAGTGAGTTTGTATATTTGTTTGTTTGTTTGTTACAACTTCACGCTTCAACCACTGAACCTATTTAGATAAAATTTGATATGGATATAGTTTGATACCCAGGGAAGGACATAGGATAGTTTTTATCCCGAAATTTCCACGGGGTGTAAAGCCCACGAGCGTAGCTACTAATGTAGATTGAACAGTATTTCTTTTTAAAGGTTTTACACTAGAACTAAGAACATAGCTATAACATACGATTTAATTTAAACGTGTATCATTTTTGGAAAAGAAAAAGCTGGGAAGCACCTTTCGGGCTAACTTCAAAGCTATATAGCTGAAAAAGAAGAAAAGTATAAAATATTCAGTGTCCTAAAAAGAGAATAATCCTTCGCGTTCGTTAGCAGCGCGTCCTTATTATATTATCAGTAAACATATCAATAATTACAATATATCAATACAATTCAGTTATGTCATTTCACCGCACTTAGTAATGTGAACTGAGTGCGATAGTCTATTTGTCGCGCAATTATTTTTTAATAAATTTAATGAATATATGTAGTAATAAAAATCATGAGTTTGTTTACAAAAGTAATAGCTAGTAATGTGTTAGATTCAGTGTCGTTTCGGAAACAGGGAACGTCGGAATGGACGCCGTTGTTAGGAAACGTGCAAAAACCATTATGTAGTCGAGGTAAGTCTGTCTTCCATGCTGGTTTGGGGGCAAAGAAAAACCTTATTTTATACCAGCTGCTTCTCTTCTTGCACAGATCGTAAAACCCGTAAAATCATGGGCACGCCATCGTCCGTCAATCAGATTATCCAAAAAAAAGGAGCCATGTTTTTTCGTTTAGCAAGGTAGTCAAAATTCACGGAGATACAGCACTTCGAAGTTCCAAAATGGGGGTGATTTATGTCACCATTGGTAAAAATCGCAGCCAATAGTGACGTCACACGAAATGTTACTAATTCCGCTGTATCTTCGTCATTATTTGCTAATGAGCGAAAAGGAAAAGAACGTATACTATACTTTTTAATAATCTATATATTAAAATCTATTTGTAGTTCGTTTTTACAACGCCCACCACCACACTAAAAGTGGCTTTTCAGCCTTGCGGCCCTGGGCTCTGTCTGCTAAGAGCCGCAACACCCAAAATGCTTTATCTGACAGACATGAATGCCGTGATAGGTAATGACTGTCACATAAACATTATGAAACCACAGACTGCATTCTCAATAAAAGAAGTTCAAATAATTCAAATGTTTTTGTGTGTGAATTCATTGTGTGAATCATTTATATGATACGGTAAGCCACAGAGGTCCTTCATAGGTAATAAGTAGTTTGACAGTAAAAAGATCGATGAAACTACAAAGAACGTTATTATGTACACAAAAAATAATCATATTTGGTGGTTGTAAATATTTTGTCAAATTCTTCGATCACAATAAGGTCGATCCAACTAATGACCTACTTATTGCTTTGTGTGATTTAAGCAATAGGTAGGTGTTTAGGGCAAACTACAATAAACAGTTGTTTTTAATCTTTGATTGTAATATCTCAATAGATGATTTTAAATATTTCACCTTAATTTTCGCATTGTTAGTATATCTACGCTAGGACGAACACCAATTTCGATGAGGTTTTTTTTAACGAAAACGCAAGTTTCTATGCATTAGTTCTTAGCTATGTTTGATGAAAATCGGTGTGGCCGTTAAAATGTTTTTGTCAGACAAACGATAGATTGCGCGGATATTAGTTCTACTATTTAGTTATTACGCTCATCACTAGATGGTGTTTACATATAAAACTATTATATAATATGTATTAAAAGTTAAGATTTTTTAATTTGCCTGACAAAAAAAAATTTAAAAAATATTAGATCCAAATCTTATCTAGTTTTATCTATATATCTTATCTAGAATAATAATATCCTAGATAAGTATGTATCGATTGATCTCAATAAGTATGTAAATTGGCCACAGAGTGGACAACCGGACACCCTTATGTATTGAATATTGACAAGCTCTTGGAAAATCACCGCTTTGCTGGGCGTAAAATAGAAACTGGTGTGTCTCTTCATGTAAATTTCAATATATGATTGCAGTTGACTCAATAAAAAATTCAACATGCATTTCTCATATCACACAGCGTAAAATGCAGGAAAATCTTTGGTGAAATGAAAAACTGATAATTTTTTTAGCAATTTTTAGAGTTTTTAATCGAAATCTTACACACTTTAAATACCTAATTAAAAGATTTGTGCCGTGCGAAGTCCCGTGATAAGACTTATGTACGGTAGTTTATTTTGTTAAAAAATTCCATGCTGTTCTGTTTAGTGGGAAATTTTCTTCTGGCCAACAGAAAGTTAATATCCCTGGAAATCTGCATAGAGCACTAACACGTAAAAATCACTCGATGGATGTCATTGAGCTACGTCAGATGCAATGACATCTAACGTAGATCGAGTGCATAAAACTTGTAAACTAATTTTTCTTTCGATTGTCGATGAGGAGCATAATAAAATAAAGTGCAGACGTACCACCGACACAGTCTACACCTTTCTTCGTACTGTCACAAAACATCCTCGTTTACAGATAAAAAGCAGTGCGATAAGCGTATGTTAATGCACTTTCCTCCGGCGTCCACGACTTTATTAATTCATTCACTAATTAGTTGAAACGTTTTTCGTAACTGCGTAAGTACTAATTACCATTAGTTATCGGTGAAATTGTACAATTGACGAGCTGATGTACGCGCTTGAAGTTTTCTAATGGAGTCTTTTCGTAACTTTCCATTACTTATTTGATTTTTAGTAGCGACCTACGTGAGCTAGATTTTAAATAAGATGTTGTTTGAAATAAGTTAAAATATTTAAATAGAGATAATAAATGAAAAGTAATAGTTTTACTGGTTAAAGATAGTTTTTTTTTCTGATGATATACCTATAAGATGTTGTTTGAAATAAGTTGATAGTATTTAAATAGAGATAACTTGTACATGAAAAGTGATAGTTTCACTGGAAAAAGATAGTCCTTTTTTCAGATGATACCTTCAGTTTGTGTAACAAAGAAATATAATTATATTTTTTTTATTGATGATCTTATTCTGGCGTGGCGAGGGACAGATATTCTAAAATTAGATCCGTCAAGTTGTAGAGAACGAGGAAATACTATTTTTTACTAACCCAAGTCGTACTGTTGTGATATTTTATTAATAGATTTTTTTTAATTTTTAAAGTAGTTAAGTTTAAAAAAATATCCTAATAAAAAGTAAAAAATGTTGGGGGGCCGGTAGTAATCAAAGATTACATAATTTTTTTAACAAAAAACGCCTACTTTTATTCCTTTTAGGAGTCTCTTTCATATATCCAAAGTATCCAAATTTATTCATCATATCTTTACCAAATTAATATAGGACCAACTAAACTAAATACTAAAGGCATAGAGCCTAGGCATCAACGCAAATAAAAAACAATAAAATCGGTTTACAAGTGCCGAAGATTTCGCGTAACATACATACAAAAATAAACATACCTTCGGTTCAATTTGATAATCTTTTCCATTTTTGAAGACGGCCTAAGCTTGGCCTTATGTATTGCGACTATTCGCTCTACCTACCTCGTAATGATAAAGACGTAATAATTATCGGCATACATGTAGGTACACCTCTCTCACAAAAAAGACATTCCTGTCGTTCATTAGAGCCACGTTTGAAACCGGATGGGTGCCTTAACAACCAAGCTGTGGGTAGCGGTTTCTAGTGGTCGTGAGGCAGACTGCCTGGGACCGCACCTAAGCAAAACGTCATATTGCGAAGGATTTTTTTACTATATACATGCTACTTATAATTATAAAGCACTTATAGAAGAAAATAATTTGACTTCATTTTATAAAAGCAGGTGTTTATAAATTGCTTCAATAGGTATATAGTTTAAGAAATTAATGCGAGTACCATTCGCCTTCAGAATATTATCCATAAGTTAACAAATCAATGCGAATTATTATTATCAATACAATATTCCAACAACTGTTTGTTTGTAAAGTAAATAAGTACTCAAGTGTATTTATTTACTACTTAGATGTTATTTATGGCACACGCTTCGGTAAAAAAATTGTATTGAAGAAAAATAATTCTTGAAAAACAACTTTTTACAGTTGCTATGATGGAATTTGATACAAAGACGATACGGTACGGCTCTATACTTCCCTTATGTACAATATCTCTGTAGTCACGTAGTGTCCGCCTCTTCCGGGCTTTGAAGACATTTTTCCGGTTAAAATTGCTACTTTGGACATATCCTTCAACATTCATCAATCTGCATTTATTTAAATCTGTACTTACTGAGCGTCTTCCTTATAATTTGTTAAATTTCTCAAGGATACGTGTTTAAAACAGTCTTTAGTAGTTTTCCCGGAAGTTTCCATTTTCCAAAACTAAAAGCAGATTTTAATCCAAACTAAGTGCTAAATAGTATACTTGCCTCTCCCACATCTGAGGCAGCTAGAACAATCTATAAAATGTTTAAATTATTAATTAGTCGTAGATGATTGTTTTGCTTAGATGCACCTTCGAGGGTGACATGTTCTTCTTAGATAAAACCCTCTATAAAATAAAGATTAAAAAAATACCCCAAACTACACAAACCGATTTTGATAAAATTTATATGGGAAGTATAACCTTAAAAAAAAGAATTTTTCAAATCAGTCCAGACGTCTTCAAATATGATGATGATGATGTATTACATATCACGACTCTATCTCTTACCAAAATTTAGATAACCTAGGGCCATAGAAAAATATATTTCTAGTGGCTCTGTAAACTGTAGATTCCGAGTCACCCCCCCCGACCCATTACCGTCTTATAATATAAAACGCAGACTAACTTTGTTACTAGGTTTAAACTATTATCCGAACAAATTCAGTTGATATCTAGTAATATGCCACCGTCTCATCTGAAAATGTCATCTTGATTTGGTCGGATAATGGTTTAAACCTAGTAACAAAGTTAGTCTGCGTTTTATAATAAGACAGTTAAAGTTTATCGGATATAATTTTTCAAAACTAAAAACCGACTTTAACACCTAGCTACACAGCCGATTTTAATTAAATTTCTTTGGGGTCACCCAGAAATTTATTTTAATGTTCGAAATAGCATACTTGTCAATGCTATTTCGAACATTAAAATAAATTTCTATATTAGTCTAGGCGTTTTCGAGTAATTGATGAACATACATTAAAAAAAAAACATAGAAAAACAGTGGCTCTCGGGAATGCCGACAGAAGTGAAAACTTGGTGTCGGTTTCGGTAAACAGTGTCACGAGTTCAATGATTTTTTTTTTCATCTCAAAAAATGCTCAACGTGCCTAAAGAAGTTTTCACTTCAAAAAAACATAAATGATTCCAAGCAATTGATAACCTTCTCTTTTTTTGCGATTTAATAAGGGTAACAAAAAGATTTATGAAATTTTTTAAAAATGTGGATAAAACTGAAATATGATATTTACAAGGTTTTAAACCCTTTAAGCCTCATAATTTCGCCATCTTGAATTTTTTTAAACCGGATCGCCAAAAAATTCTATATTATTTTTGAATCTTCTCACAAATAACACAAGGTACGGTTGAGACAAATTGACAGTCGGACAAAAGCATTTTTGGCCAATCTCGAAACTGAGTCGCTTCGCTCGCTCGGTCAAATATTCATTTTAAACGTTTCATGCGGATAGTTTCATACATTTACTCACATTCATAGGTTTGCCAATGCGTCAATTAGCATATTTTCATGAACACGTGCCGATCACCAGAAAAACATCCTCTTTAGTATGTACAAATAAAAGCCTCTAAGCGGCAAGCCCAATATGAATATGTACGTGTAGATAAAACTAATATAATTATGCACAGTTTGTGAGAAATCCCAGAGTTAATTTGTGTATTTTCCGCTCAGAGTTCCCAGAAAAATGTCTATATATTTACATACATACTCACTTACAAATAAAGAAATAGGTTTATTTGGTCAGGTAAGTAAAACAAAGTTTGGAAAGACCGGTCCTCCTAATACTGGAACATGTCATTAAATATTACTAGGTACCAACCTACTATTTTACATAACTAAAAAGGAAACATTAAATTTTGTGAAACAAATATTAACTGAAAAATAATAATTATGGAAGTCATCTTTATTTTTTATTTTATTTTTTATTATATAGGGACAAATTACACTGATTGAGCTAGCCCCAAAGTAAGTTCGAGACTTGTGTTATGGGATACTAACTCAACGATACTTTATTTTATAACAAATAAATATATAGATATAGATAAACGTCCAAGACCCAGGACAATTTGAAAAAGGCCATTTTCCAACTTGCCCTGACTGGGGATCGAACCCAGGACCTCTTGAGTGGCGGACTAGCATGGTGACCACTACGCCACGGAGGTCGTCTAGCACCCAGCATCTAGCACCCATAAAAATTTTTGGGCGTTTTTGGCTATAACTCAAACTTGTTTTCTTCACTTTGCCGCCTTTTAGCTTGAGCACGGCATTATAATCGTATCTATCTACCGCCAGCAGCAGTGGATTTCTTCTTTCTGAAACTCCAATATTTTTTTTTATTTAATGTAGAATAAATTTATCAGAGGCGTAAGCAGATCCATAAGATTTTTTTTTGTTTTCTCCAATCGAAAAGCTGAGATAGTTAATTTATTTTTATTTCTAGTGTTATGTAATACTATGAATATCACAATTGTTTAATACTGTCCACACTTCTTGAAAATCGATGATGTCTAGCCCAACATCATAAACAGTCCTTAGATGATAGGCAATCAATATTAATTATTGTACAGCGTAAGTAATAAAGTAATAAATAAATTAAAAAACTTATTGCTGGATATTGTGATTATTTTCTGGATATCAATTTATATTAGGGTTCTGTGCCCAAAGGGTACAAACAGGACACTATTATTAAGACTCTACTGTTCGTCTGTCTGTCTGTCTGTCACCGGGCTGTATGTCATGATACGTGATAGCAAGACAGTTGAAATTTTCATAGATTATGTATTTCTGTTGTCGCTATAACAACAAATACTAAAAACAGGATAAAATAAATATATAATTGTAAGGAAATATAAAAAACGTGACAGGTTTTTGTAAATATCAAATTTTAGTATATTTTGTTAGACCAAAGTTGCTTTAGAATTTTAGCTTTTAGAGTTTTTATAAAGAATCTTATTAATAGAAAAAAAAGAACACAAATTATCGTAAGAATCCCGGATGCATGCTCATGATTTGTTAGTCCTCTTGACTGGTTCGTGTTTGTGCAGTACTTGAATAAAACTATTGTGGAGCATTCAGTTTGTATTGCGGTTGAATAAAACGTTTTGTTGCTAGCGAATCGATGGAGCCGGTGATTTATTCTTGCATATAATATTTTTTAGTATATACCTCTAATATGTATTTACCCAGCGGTATCTTCCGGTGGACCTTCTCTGATCGATTTTACATTTACTAAAGAGGTGTATATATGTAGTTTAAGTACATCTATTATACATCATTTATGACGTTGATAGTACATCATCATCATCATTATTATATCAGCCACAGGAAGTGCAATGCTGGACAAAGGCCTCCTCCGTGGATTTCCAAAAGGACCGATCGAAAGCGGGCTGCATCCGGCGCCTTCCTGCAACATTGCACAACGACGACCTCCGTAGCGTAGTGGTCACCGTGCTAGTCCGCCACCCAGAGGTCCCGGGTTCGATTCCCGGTCAAGTTGTAAAATGGCCTTTTTCAAATTGTCCTGGGTCTTGGATGTTTATCTATATATGTATTTGTTATAAAATATAGTATCGTTGAGTTAGTATCCCATAACACAAGTATCGAACTTACTTTGGGGCTACATCAGTCAGTGTGATTTGTCCCTATATATTTATTAATTTATTTATTTTAGTGCGCAGGTCGTCTGACCATCTAGCAGGTGGGGTCTATTACGCTGCGCTGGCCGATACGTGGCCGCCATTCGAGAATCTTACTGCCTCATCGGTCATCGGTTATTCGATATTACATATTTATGAGCATATTTACTAGGAGCTTACCTACCATCCTTTGAATCTACCTTTATAATAATGCTTGATATTTCTGCATATTTGCCTATGTCTTAAAATTACTATAAATTTTTTTGCTCGTAGCAAGAATTATCCTGCTTTTTAGACATTGCCTCGAAACGTGGTTAATACATTAAACATCTTAAAGAATGTCATAACTTATCCATATCAATGAGGAACTGCTTAGGGATTAGAAAGCTATAGAGAAAGTAATCAAATAAGAATAAAGGATGGTAAGGTCATGCAATCAAGAAGATTTTTTTTATTGTAACAGTTCTTTTCTCACCCTTTTATCATGCACACAACAGAAACCAAATCAATTTATCACAGTGACCGATTTTTAGAAGTTTTTGCGGTAGTTGTGTACAGGTGATTATACAAATTTTGCAACGAGTCTCGTTTCACAACAATAGAATCGATGGTCTTTCGATTTCCTTTCAGTAACAAGGTTGCGGAGCCGACCCTGATGATTATGACCAAAGTTGATAGCAAAACTCAAAATTGATCAAATCTTACATTTAAATTCGTACCAGAAAAATGACAACATTCATTCGTTTTGATCTACATTTTTTGCGATTATCTTTTTTGTTCGTATACTTAAAAAAAAAACATTTTGTGTAATAACGAGGGAAACGGATATTGCCGGCATTTTTTGTTGACTTTTTGTTAGTTTAGCGGTTTTAAATCAATTTATAGTAACTTTGACATTACTCGTATAATTATTATGTTCGTTTTTAACTTTGCAGGGTCCCGAATAAATGTGCTAAGGAAATATTGCTTTCGTTAAAATTTAATTTAAATAAAATACAGTTAACCCAAAACAACATTTTAGAACTTTCTGTACCACGTATGGTTGTGCAATGAGTCTTTGAGAGAGGGTACTATGGGTCTGCTAAAGTTTGTAAGTTATTAATTGGCCAAGTGCGTGTCGGGCAACGCGCAGTGTAGCGTTCCGTAGTTGCTAATATCAAGTTTGCCACTAAAAACGTCTAAAAACTAGTTTTCTATTGAAGTTTTACGTTTCTGAGTACATTTTACAAGTTGATCGCTTATAACTTTTTAATTTGTAAACCCTCCTTAGCTTTGTTAGTTTTCCTTTAAATTTCATTACATATACTATAGCTGTAAATTTTTTAACGTGTCCATATATAACCGTTTAGCAGATAGAGGTGGGGAGATGGGACACTTGACTCGTAGCTACCCAAAAAAAAAAAGACTTTGTTATAAGATTTTTTATCATGATTAATATTCATACCTATGCCAAATTACAGCTTTCTAGTACTTATAGTCTTTAAGTAAAACCGCGGACGAATAGACAGATAGACATGGCGAAATTATAAGGGTTCCTTGTTTACTATGGAACACTAAAAACGTTCTTCGTCGGATCTTTGGGATGTCGAATTCTTTCTATTACGAAACAAAAAATCCAAGGCAATTAGCATAATTTGATCTCTGCGGTTTGATTGACGTCAATAAAAATCTCTCGATATTTTGTTGACATATTCTTACAATATTGTTTACTAGCTTGGGCCCATTTAACAATAAATAATAGTCTTCAAAAAAAATTATGTAACTTTTGTGATCGTAAAAAGCCTATGGAGAACATCAAATCCGATTACCAACGTATTTATGACCTTCCTGCTTGATTTCAAATAGATCGAGTTAAAATTTTTGCCATCAGTACATGGCTCATGTAAAATGAGGATAAGTTTAAGATACAGGGACTTTCCAACTTCAAATAAGGTATCTCAAAAAACCCCCTGACTACTTTACTCAACTATTTTGTTCTGATCGTTAAACTGTTTAGTTAAATTGCTGTTAACAGGAAAATATAAATACCTAAGTATATTTTGAGACGTAATCCCCAGAATAAGATTGGTTATTATTATAACCACATGTTTTATAAGAATGTTAATTAATTGACATTTTTTTTCTTCCCTAATACATTGGTTAAATTCTAAAAGTTAGTAAAACATAAAAATAAATGACTCTAGAAATCATAATATTACGAATTTGGCCATTTGTACAATGTATTAAATAAAATATTAATATAAAAATAAAGAAAGTAGAGAATGTACATAGCGATTTAAAATATATATATACAAAATTTTTAGATATATATATATATATCTAAAAATTTTATAAAATTGGTTTTAAGTTTAAGGTATACTTATTTAGTTTAAATAGTTTTAGATTTTTTCTTGTTGTGCTTATATTATCTAAGTAGAGTATAGAATTGGAAAATAACTGTAATTAAAACTTATATTACTTATTTCTGCAATAGGTCGTTTCAGACAAAATTATTAACAAGGGATGTAGACAAAAAAAATTTTTGCATGCCAAAAATTTTTTTTGTACACGTATTTTTGATTAATAAAAAATGACGAAGATACAGCGCATTAAAATTTCGTGTGTCTTGTTGATTTTTAACCAAAGGTGTCAAATTTTACTGCTTTGCTAAACGAAAAAAATAAGATTCTTTTTTAGTATTTTTAGATAATCTAGTAGACGGACTAAAAAATTTACCCAGTCTACATCCCTAACAATAATGAGTTGAAAATACCGACACAGCTACTGGTGCCCTTAGCCGTAACTAATGCGAGACATCATAACCATGTTTTTGCAAAAAGGTGCACAAACCTGTCGTAAACAGTGGAAGTTTCCTCCAAGGCGCGGCTGCAAGAATTTCACTCAGCGAGTGCTTTATCTGTATATACCTTTGATAAAGAATTCTAGATATAGCACCACGTCTCAAAACATCTTCAGAAACAAGTGCTTTTTGTACAGAACACTCGATTATTCAGAGATTTTCAAATTGCCTTCTATACTCTTTTAACATGGTTGATTTATGAAACTCAAACCTCATAAATTAGTACCGCCCGAATAAGTGAAAATAAATATATATTTAATGAGATATCTCAAAATAATCTTATATCATTGTGTATAGTGTTTATGTTTATTCAACGTAGCACGTGCTTAATGAATAGCCCATTAGAAAACTGATTTAGGAGTTTTCTTGAATGACTATTAATTGTGTTCTTGAACTGATAGCATTAACCTACATCGTGGTACAACGCATTTCAAAAGTCGGTACATCATTTTTAAATAGTGTCAGGATTGTCAGGTTCATTATAATGGCTAGGTAATGCTTATTTATGCTAATGTAGGTAGGTAGTGTAGGTATCTAATTAAGTAATAAATCCTTATCCTTATCGTTACTTATATTATAAATGCAAAAGTGAGTTTGTATATTTGTTTGTTTGTTACTACTTCACGCTTCAACCACTGAACCTATTTAGATGAAATTTGAAATGGATATAGTTTGATACCCAGTAAAGGACATAGATAGTTTCTATTCCGAAATTCCCACGGAAAGCGAAGCCCACGGGCACAGCTATATTCCTATAAAGTTATTACACCATGTAGTATTATTTATTTTTTCGATTTATGCACATCAACAAGGTACTAGAGTTTATCATAAGTTTATCGATAAGCTGATCAGAATGGGAAACGAAACATTTTTTTTTTGGGTAAAGTTTTCAATATCACGAGCTGAAAGAACACTTACAGTAGTTTCAGAATACTGTATTAGACTTTAGATAACTGTTTAAAAATCACCAATTGTAAAATCCAATCGGACATAGGAAGCATCAAGAAACCCTGTCACGTTCACAATTAAGAAAATCAAGTATTTACTTCTGCATCCGTTTTAAGATTTAAATAGACACAGACAGTCAAATCTAGCAACTTGCAGGTCACGTTCGTATTTAAGGAAATTAAAATGCACTAAAATGTTTTCTGAGACGTGTAAGTTTTGTACAATATAATGTACAAGTTGTCTAGATAGAGCTACTTTGTGAAAGACATTAGTTAGCACACCAGTAACTACTTACTTGGAAGATTTCCAGTAATGTACCTAATGGTGTAATGAGGGCTCCAATGACGTAATTTTTTTGTAGGTTCGAGTCATTCAGTCTGTTATTTCTCATGATACAAAGAAGGACAAGATATTATTTACATATATATTATCAGTAATGTATTAATAAAATCAAGGGAGCTTAAAACCGGCAGCAGCATCATTTGGGCAAATACTTCCATAGGCAGGTATTTTAGTCTCCACTGCAGAAGAACGACCCTCTCAGTACTACCAGCGAAATACTTGACCAGAGCAGCCAGAGGACTAGGCCTACATCTCCTCGCTGGCAAGACGGGTTGGACAGGTCTCATTGATGTTTATAGGTTTGTTTAGCTTGTATTTCCTTAGTCGCCTTCTACGACATTCACGGGAGGACTCGGAGTGGCCCTATTCTACTCTGCCGGAAACCACACGACAAATACCTACTTTGTACTAAGTAAAAAATTGTATTGGCTTTTGTATTTTTGCAAAAATATAGAAAAAGTATCACACAGTATTTTTAGCTCCAGAAACTTTAAACTTAGACACTAGTACAATCAGAAAAAATAATTAATAATATTTTGTCTGCACAAAACTCAAATACTTGAAAAGTAAACAGAGCATTAGTAAAAAAATTCCACGTGGTCCCATTTATCAAAGTGAAGTGAACACGTTCTAATGACCGCAGAAGATATTTAGGTAGAAGTATATTTCTCTGGTAACGGTAAAGGCAGGGTATAGTGCATGGAATGCGAGTAATGAGATTGACAGCTTACAACACATTCTTTAAGATGACAACTACCCTAGGTAGTTTTCCGACTTAGGGAAATACTATTCATATTTATTTATTACTGTTACAAATCGTTTCAAGTAAAATTGATACAAGTGGCCACCAGTTTATACCATATGGACGACTGGACTTAGAGGCATATTATTTGTACCTAAAGGGTAAATGGGACCCTATTTCTAAGCTAGGTAACCAAAGGCCCTGGGGCAAAAAATAAACTAGGGCCCCAACTAAACTATTTAAAATCGTTTGTTCTGTATTCGTCGTGTTCCGAACTCGACGTACTCCAGATTTGTCGTAATCCAAATTCGTCGTAATACAGTCGACTCTAAATAAAAAACCAATACCCCGGGGTCTAGCCCTCCGGTAGCTACGCCACTGCTCCGCTGTCCGTCTATCTGTTTGTCCGTCAGTCCGTCACCAGGCTGAATGCCATGAACCGTGATAGCTAGAAAGTTGAAATTTTCACAGACCATGTACCTATTTCAGTTGCCGCTATAATAAAAACAGAAGAAAATAAATATTTCAGTCGGGCTCTCATACAACAAACGTGATTTTTGTAGATATAACGGAACCCTTCGGGCGCATGTCTGACTCGCACTTGGCCGGCTATTTTTATTTCTTTATCTATCTATACATATAATAAAACAGTAAAAAAGTGTGTCTATACATTAAACATATTTCCAAAAAAAACGATGGAGACATAGTAATTAGAGAAAGAATTTTTAAAAAATGGCTGTCCTTTTGTCTGTTTATCTGTTTATACACGCTGATCTAGCTGTTAAGCCTGGGCAACATATACCTAGGGTATAAATAATTGTAGAAAATGGAACACCGGATGCAGAACTATACTGGTCCAGCTAAACTATAAGAAACATAAAAATGATGCTTTAGCAAAAGTTTTTCAGCCTGATGAGCATTTTCCAGACACAAAAAGTCCACGCGAACGAAGTCGCGGGCATCGGTTAGTGATAAAATAAAATTGAGAGAAGCACATTTATTTTATCTTATGTTGGTAAGCAGCGTGAATATATATTTGCTTTGTTCATAGTTTTTAATGCTTTCGATTTAAATATTCATATACTAGCCCAAGCCCGCGACTTCGATCGCGTGGGTTTTATGTCTCCGAAAAATGGTGATATCAAGTTGACTTTTTCTAAGATGTCATTTTTATATTTCTTATAGTTTAGCTGGACTATTATGGTTCTCCATCAGGTGTTCCATTTTCCAAAATCAATTATACCCTATATGTTGCCCAGGCTTAACAGCTATATAACAAAAAAGTTTTATTCTTATCTGTCCAGTATATCTGCAGATTAGCGTGTACAAACAGACAAACAAACAGACAGACATTTTCTTTTAATTCCTACTCTATAAATATCTCTACATCGCCCAAATTGTTTTTTTGGAAATATGTTTAATGTACAGACACATTTTTTTACTATTTTGTTCTATACATAGATTTATGTAATGGCATTTTCCAAGTGCTAAGAATAACTTTGATAGTTAAGTAAGGCACCGTGAAAAAAGAGAGGGATTAAGAAATGTTTAAGTATCTACTATTTATGACTGCCATTAACTCTTTAATAGATTTTTATCATAAAAGACGGGATCAGTTAATTTAATTCGATAAATAACTTTACTTTCCTATGTTACTTTGAATACAGACTATTATAAGTTTTCCTATTTTCTCCCTAAAATTTTGAAAACATACAGATAATAATCAGTATTTTTTCAAAATTTCAGGGCCAGGAGTTTCGGAATGTGACAGACGGACGGAAAAACAGACAGACAGACCCTAGTGATCCAATAAGTGTTCAATACTTTTTTCTTTTAAAGTTTTATACGGAGCCCTGACAAAGAAAATTTGCTACATTACATTCTTCCCCTTCGTATGACAATTTCGGAGCATATTCGTCAAGCACATCGCAAATGGCAAGAGAAATTATTAAAGAGGTTGCCTAAATAGTAACACGAACAATTATGAAATTTAGAAGTGTTGACATTAGATAGCCATAGGAATGAGTGGATACTAATAGAAATTAATAACTAGATTATCTTCCTTCGTCTTTAGTCTTGGAGGAAGTACATCAGCGGCTTCGAAATAGATCAATTAGATATCGCAACATCGCATCAAGGTGACCCGATGAATGCTTGGAAGAATTACTTTAAACATTATGAAATAGCAGTTCCATCACAGCGTGGTCGATGGAATATCCACGTTGTCATGTCCATGGGTGTAGCCAGCCATGGGCTCAGGGTGGGGCAGCCAAAGGCTCTGGGTGGGGCAGCAGTCTAAAATAATATGTAACTAGCAAAGTATACCCGCGGTCTTACCCGGGCTTATTTTTTCATACAAGAAGGTTTCACCCTAGAGCATCCTGTATCTGTATGTATAATTCGAATTATTTCTTATTGCTTACGTACCTACACCACGAAATCTTCCATTAAAAAATGTGTCTCTAACTTCAGCCGTTTGGGCTCTGGGCGTATGCCAATTTGTAATTCAGTCAATTTAGAGGTTTTTATCTATTTATATATATACTTTCAGGTAAAGAAAGTAAACAACTACACATAGGTATTCTAGGTTGTTTAATTATTTAGGTATAAACTAACTTTGTAAATATTACTTTCATAGAGGCCGGCGTGGGTTCTGATAGAACCTCTTTGGCACTTCGGCTTCCAAATATTTTTTTGTGTCAACTGTCGAGTATGATATTAAGTATTGTAGTTAGTATCTAGATAATTATTTCTTTAGGTTTGGTTAGGCACCTCACAAGTCAGAGCCAGGTAGGGGCAAGCACCCCACTCTGCCCCAACGTGGCTACGCCCATGGTCATGTCACTTTCCTCTCGGATTTGCATGCGTCCATGTTGACATAACTGTTACTACATGTGCAACTTTTTATAAATAACAATATAGCATCGAAAGTAGATTATGCAGTAAGTATATATCCACGAGTGAATTCAAAGTTTCACACACAATACTACGCATTCGACTTTCACCTTTAACAAAAAGCAGTACAGGCGTTTGGGAGTTACACTCGTATTACGTACTCGCTAATTCGGCATGCACTGAACTTGACCTCATCGGTTACATGAACGCAGACTGGTTTGCTAATCAGCTCGCATGGCACCTGTGGACAACCGGAAACATTTAGTTCGATTAAGATTAATTTGTTTAATGCTTGTTACCCTTATTGGTGTAACAGATCGGCGACGTTGGATATAAGAGGTTTAGTATGCGCGGGCGCGCCATTGTAGCGTCGCGCGCATGTCAGTGAGCGTCGGGGAATGCTCGCAAGTCGGTGCATATCGTACGAACGAACGCGGACTATGCAGCAGTGAAGTTTTCATTGCACCAGTGAATTCAACGTGAAAGCTTAACTTTGGTGGATTATCTTGTGGTGTTAATTAATAAAAATAAAAATGCTCAGCGGCTGGCAGTTAATTTTGTCTAAATGTAAGTTGTATTTTAATAAAAATATTAAAACAACGTATTAACTATTAAAAAAATATATAATATAGTAGTCTCATGATCTAAAAAAGATTTCTACTAAATTTGCCCCTCTAAGAAATAACTTAAACAGATTAGAATACTTTGCTATGTAGTAAAATTTTCCGGAATCTCTGAAAGTTGACTCTAGTAGAGTAGTAGAGTCTGGCTTTACATAAGTTTCTGTTTATTTAGCAGTTAAGAAAACTCAACACAAACAAAATAAACAATAATCAATTTTATAAAACGAATTTAGGTGATGAAAATTTATAAAAAAGAAACTAGCTGAATTAGAATTATAAAAATCATTCATTTGTAAAAAAAAACTGAACTTTTTAATAAAGGAATCTCTTAAAAAGAAATACTTAAATTTGTCGCCTGATTACTGGCTCATATAAAAATATAATATTCTAAAATATATAAAATCAATCAATTATGGTTACATAGGAAATTAAATTTCTTTTCGTGGTATAAAAATGCTACATTAAACTAAGTCCGAGCGATTTAATTCCCTCAACAAAATCATACTTTATTACTCCGGAAAATGCTCATCGGGCTGAACAACTTTTGATAAGGCGTCATTTTCATATTTCTTATGGTTTAGCTGGACCATTATGGTTCTCCATCAGGTGTTCTATTTTCCAAAATCAATTAATACCCTATATGTTGCCCAGGCTTTACAGCTATATAAAAAAAAAAGGTTTCATTCAAATTCGTCCAGACATTTTTTAAATTCTTACTCTATTACTGTGTCTCTCTTGCCCCAAATATTTCTTTAAATATATTCAATGTACAGACACATTTTTTTACTCTTTTATTATATGTATAGATGTAGATAAATAGGATTTGATTCACTGGTTGTTTGGGAACCAATACATATTGCAATATGCAGTTTCTTTTTTATGAGCCTCTTGTTCGCGCAGTCCAGTGCCTCTACCTATAGCTATTCAAAAGGCAATAGGTTAGGCATTGCATCCATTCAGTGTCGCCACCGACCCACAACGTTTTATCGATAACTCACGTGCGATGAATACATCGATTCGATTAAATTTTCGGGTTACAGTTATGTTTTTACCGCGTGGTTTCCGGCAGATTAGAATAGGACTACTCCAAATCTTTCCGTGGATGTTGTAGAAGGCGATTTAAGAAATACAAGTTAAACAAAGCTTTTAAACATCAATGAGACCTTTCCAAGACGTCTGGCCAGCGTAGAGAGTGTAGGCCAAGTCCTCTGGCTGCTCTGGCCAAGTATTATGGCTATAGTAGTAAAGAGAGGGTAATGCTCCTGCAGTGGAGTTAAAAAAGACATGTTGATGATAATGAGTTATGTTTTTCGGCGACCTTTGTAGTTCGAATCTAGACGGGAGGGTTACTCCAAAAGCGGTACGCAAGACGCATGCTATTGCGTATCCGCGTTTCTGTGTCAAGAGACACTGAGCATTAATGTATGACGATAAAGTCTAATTTGGTTTGACATAGAAATAGGACGTCACTATCGAATGACGTCGGGATGGAAAATGATATCTTTAAGACTATCTTTATATATAATGTATTCGCACATTTTCGAATTTTTTACGCTTGGTACTATCTTGACTAATGAAGGTATGTTTTCTGCAAGTTTTTCGCATAATGCACGGATCTACTAGGGTGAGGCACTAGTTAGTGTTATAGCACCGTTGAGTTAGTCAAGTAATTTAAATTTTCGGGTTACAGTTATGTTTTCGACGACCTTTGTAGTTCGATTCTCGGCCAGGTCAAGATGGAACATAATATTTTCAAAACTGATGACTTTTGTATCAGTATTCGCACATCTTCGAATTCGCATAATTTCACGTTCGGTACTATCTGACTAATATTTGACTAAGGTGAATGTCTTATGTTTTCTGTAAGATTTTCGTACGGATCTGCTAGGGTGAGCCACTAGTAATTTATATAGCAACATAGACTTAGTCAAGTTAATTTACTAAAGAGTTAGCCATGAGTTATTTTTACTGGGTGCTACATCCCTACGTTGATCTATCTCTTTAAGGTCTTAATTATTATCGTTTATTTCCACGTATGTTTTCTGCGACTGTCTCTTAGTGCTTCCTAGATCTTCCTTTAAACATTGTTTGCAACGTGTTAAGTTTATCATTTACTGAAAAATGGCTTGTATCTACATTTTCCATTTCATCTGGTCTTGTGAAAATTCGTCCATTTTCAAACTCATATTCATATCTCTAACTGTCCGTGGCTCAACGGGGTTTCTAGTATTTGTTGATATCCAAGAAGAGGCGACCTTTGCGGTCCAGTAAAATTACGTACACATGAAATAAAGTAAATAAATATATCGGGACAAATTACACTGATTGAGCTAGCCTGAAAATAAGTTCGTGACCTGTGTTATGGGATACTAACTCAAAGATACCATATTTTATAACAAATACGTATATAGATAAACATCCCAGACCCAGGAAAATTTGAAAAAGGACATTTCCCAAGTTGCCCTGACTGAAGATCGAACCCGGAACCTCAGGGTGGCGGACTAGCATGGTTACCACTACGCCACGGAGATCGTCAATTAGTTGATCGGTCATACTTCCCTATTAATTAACATCCAATACATAAAAAAATTGATGTAATACATGACTTGAAGTTATTAATAACAGAAAAAAAATATTACGAACAATCACTGATTTACCATTCAGTTGGAGGAAGAGTATTTAAAAGAATTGAGTAAGGACGAATTGCGAAAGCTACCGGTCTTTATCTCTCATCTGGCAATTATCTACTGCGTTTTAAGTATAAACACTGCTTCACACTAATATTTTTATGAAAGGATAATAAAAAACATATTTGGAGCAAGTTCAGTCCATAATAATAAATAAATAAATATATAGGGATAAATTACACTGATTGAGCTAGTCCCAAAGTAAGTCATAGACTTGTGTTATGGGATACTATATTTTTATAACAAATACATCTAATATGGGTACTAAACTAGTTTAAACTTTTTAACAAAAATACCACTAGAAAGCGCTAGTAGTAGTTAACTCGCGTCTAACTGTGGGGATTTCAAATGTGATGAATTTGGCATTATACTTATTTTTAAATAATTTAGTATAAAAATATATCGTCATTACTTCGCGCTCTTTTGACAACCGTATCAAAAGTACATTAAATGGACCCAGCTGAACAATTTAACTTATTTTTGGCCAATATTCTAAATAGGGTTCATCGTACAGATAAACACATTGTATTACATTAATGACATCATTACCAATTTGAAATAAATTTTACGATAAAAGATAAAACATAATTTATTTAAGGAAATAAGAAGGATAAAAAAATACATATTTACAAATATACATACAGAAAAAAGTTAACTACTAATTGAGTCTAAAAAATTTTTAATATAAAAGATTAACACTTAATATAATCCTTAAAATTTTACTGCGCGTAACTTATGAAAAACGATGTAAACACTGTACACGCGCCATATTCACCAACCGTTATTTTTGACACGTGTTCTTACAATCCTGTTTTTTTTTTGTATAGAATGCGGCTCATTACTGGCAGCTATCCGCGCAACTAGCAGCCATTATTTTAAATAAATTATTTTCGCAAAAGTGAAAATGAAAATCTAAATTTTCTGACAGTCATTAAATTCTTATTCTTACTACTTAATGGGTACTTAATCTTGTACAGTTTACGCAAGTAAATATTATATAATGCTTTTTCAGTTCAGTTTATTAATATTGCACGTATTTTGCAGTAAATGTAAAATAACAAAACATGTAAAATAAAGACATCAATGAGCGCCTTGAAAGTTATGACATGTTTAGAAATCAAATTCGCGTTTAAACAAAAAAAATATTTGATGAATCGCTTAAATATACACAATACTATAGGTAAGTATTTATGTTTCTATGTATCTATGTTTTACTGCTATTAAATAACACTGTTAAAAGTAGGTCTCATGAGTAATAAACTTTTACAAACAAAGTTGCTCAATATTAAAATTAGTTAAAAATACATTTTTGCCATTGCAAATCGCATGGCCATTCTGCGGTTTGTTATTATATTATCGATAATATTTACTTCTTATATATAATTACCGCGACAGAAAAGTGTCTGGTTACTTACCTCAAGTATACTATCACGTCTTAATCCCTAATGGAGTAGACAGAGCAGATTGGGTCTTGCGGCTCTAAGCAGATAGTGCCCAGGGCCAAAAGACTTAAATGCCACTTTTATTGTGGTGGTCAGCGAGATGGTGCTAATTGTCGTTCTTTATGACTAAAAAGTCGGGTAGAGAATCGAACGAGTCATCTGTGAGAATCGAACTCGATCCTCACAGATGCACAGCCACCACTACAAGTCACAACAACATCATTTTTAGTACTTACTGCCAACAAAACCAGAAATAAACCCATAAAAGTTATTTTATTTTAATACGTTCTGTCGATATTTTTATGGCAATATAAATGACAAATTAAAAGTTCCGAATTAGGCACAAGGCTTATTATGTAAATGACCCGTGTAAATAACATATAGGTATGTAATTTTGCTGTGTATTTATAGAAAGAAAGAAATAAACTTTTGATTAATGATTAAACGAACTTACCTGTACGTGAAGTTCTATCATAATTATACGAAGTGTTTCGTCCGAAGAGATTAGTAACATTCTAGTATTTTTATACACTATGTAGTACCGCCTAGTGACACCACTTCAGTTTAGATAAGGTTGCAACACTTTACAAGTGGCAACACAGTTTTTTTTTTTTTTTTTTTTCTACCCCCATCTTACCTTTGCCACGCCCCAGTCGAACACGCTTCAGTTCGTTGAGATACTTACGATATTTCCGTAACGCAATGGGTTAACTTTTAACCAGGGTGGGCGGGTGTTACTAATCTCTTCGGACGAAACACTTCGTATAATTATGATAGAACTTCACGTACAGGTAAGTTCGTTTAATCATTAATTATACTCGTGTTTCGTCCTCAAGATTAGTAACATTCTAGTATTTTTATACACTATGTAGATATTGAGAGAAAGTGGAGGAAATAAAGTAAATAAAAATACATGGTTATGATCATAAAGTTCCTTTATGAACTTACTAATTACTCTCAATAATAATCAATGCAAGCATTACAGAAAATGTAAATAACTTAGTTGTACGATTTATTTATTTTTTACTTAAAGTGAACATATAGACCTGGCCAATGCAACGTTGTCATCATTATTCACAACTGGCCTATTGTAAAACCTTGCAAAGGTAGTGGAATGACCACTCCATCCAGCTGTTTTCCTAATAAGATCTAAATTGACGCCTAGCTTGTGGGCCATCGATGTTGCAGCGTGGCGTGTGCTATGAGAAGAGAACATGGAAACATCGATTCCACTATCTTTCAAGGTAGACTTCACCCATCGGCTGATTGACTGAGCTGAGACAGGCTTGTGTGGTTTACGTGCACTTATAAACAAATGGTTTGATTGTCTGATGTTTTTAGTTTTATCTAAATATACAGTAAGGGCCTGAGCGGGACATATTCCGGGCCGCTCATGAAAAAAGGGTAAATATAATGTTGGTTGCTTATTGCCTATCTTTGAGGTTTTTATAAGATCATTAATCTTGATTATAATTTTGTCGTTTAACTTAATTAACTGATCAACTTTAATTTTCGACAAAGTTTGCACCCTGTGTGCTGTTACAAGAGCAAGCAAAGTAGTACATTTTTTTGAAAGTTGTTCTAACGTCAGAGTTTCATTAGGGTGCAAAGATTCTAAATGATTTAAAACTACACTAGCGTCCCAAGTAATGTCATAACGTGGGGAAGGGGGTCTTAGTTTGTATACACCTTTACAAAATCTTATTATACGATCATCATCTGAAATGTTTCCAGCTATTAGAGAAAGTGCTGATCTATGGCTATTTATTGTTCCATATTGGCCACCATCATTAAAAATTTTGGTAAGAAATTCAATAATCATAGGTATAGATGGACAGTACATTTCAGTTTCATTTTCGATACAAAAATGGTACCAGCGTTTTAGGCAAACGTCGTACTGCTTTATTGTGTTTTCTGATAGAGACGCAAGCACGATGTCTAGGGCGGAAGATGGTACGCATCGTTGGAGCAGCGCCGTGCGGATAACACTCCGGCAACCAGGGTAACCTGGTTCTGGATGTGTCGATGGCTGAAAGTAGGTATTAAGACATCGTTAGAATCGAATTGTATGGTATCCGAAATGAGTAAGCGCATAAATAAAGGATACCATGGTTGTGTAGGCCAATTCGGCACAACCATGATACCTTCTGCTTTATCCGACACTATTTTTCGTAGGGCTTTTAAGATAACAGCAACTGGTGGAAAGGCATAAAAGTAATAACTGGACCAGTTCAGCGTGAATGCGTCAAAAGCGAATGCTTCGGGATCTCTATGCCAGGATACAAAACTATTACATTTCCTGTTGTGTCGGCTGGCGAACAAATCAATTTCTGGGGTATTGAATTTATTTGTCAAGTTCTGGTAACCAGATTCTGAGAGTTCCCATTCGATATCAGGATGGGTTTTTCGAGATTCTTTATCTGCGATAGAGTTTTCACTAGACTTAATGTAAGAAGCAGTAATTAATAGTCTGCGACCTTCACACCAATCCCATATGTCTTTGGTAACTTTATTCAAATGTGGGTATTGGACACCCCCCATGCGATTAATGTAGCTTACAGCTGTAGTGTTATCCACGCGAAGCAAAATTTGACAGTTATAATATTTTTTAGCAAATACTTTAAGTGCAAAATAAGCTGCCAATAGCTCGAGGTGGTTGATATGTAAGTGTTGTTCGCTCTCCGACCAACGACCACTAGCGGTTTGCCCGTTACAGGCAGCGCCCCACCCCGTTGTTGAGGCGTCAGAGAAAATTTCTAAATGATATTGATCCGACTTAATTCTATGAACAGAGTGATCAATAGCATGCAACCACCAGAGTAAATCCGGCAATATAGATGATGGCAATGTCATGAATTTATCGTAGTCATCATCATCTTGTAGGTTTAAAAATTTACATCTTTCTAATTGTTTTGTGTGTGCCCATCCGTATTCCACAGCGGGACAGACAGAAACTAATAAACCTAGTAGTTGTGCAAACGTTCTAATTTTGCATCTTTTTAATTTTATTAAATCTTGTAACTGTGACTTTATCTTTTTTCTTTTTTCTGGGGGTAAACTTAACTGCCATTTTCGAGTATCTATAACGAATCCCAGATATTTACATCGCGTTGAAGGTATTTTAACGCTCTTTTCTTCGTTAATAATAAAGCCCAATGATATAAGTAATTTTTGCGTAATTTCAATATTTTGCAAGCATTCTCTATAGGAATTACCAGACAAAAAAATGTCGTCTAAGTAAATGGAAGATATTAAACCACATGACCTAAGCAATTTGGTGACCGGTTTCATTAGCTTAGTAAAGATGAAAGGAGCTGTACAAATACCAAATGGTAAGACATTAAACTGGTACATTTTATCATTCACGACAAAGCGAAGGTATTTTCGTGAATCTGGATGCATTTTAAGTAAAAAATACGCATCTTTCAGATCCAAAGTAGCAACATATGATTCTTCGGATATAAGTTTTAAAACAGTACGAACATCCTCTAATTTGAAATGTTTGGTTTTAATGAATTTATTTAGGTTTTTTAAATTAAGGATGAATCTCATCTTGCCGTTAGGCTTTGGTACCAAAAAAACGCGAGAAATGTATTGATCTGGGCAGGGTTTACACTCAGATATGGCACCAATAGATAGCAGTTTCTCAATAGCATCGTCAATGTGAAGTTTTTCCGAATTGGTAAAACTAGTCATTGGCGGTGGACAAGATTGATAAACAGGTTCATCAAATTTTATTTGATATCCTTTTACCCACGAAAGTATAGTGCGATCACATGTAATCATGGACCATTGTCTATAGAAATGTGAAAGTCTACCGGCATAACGTACCGAATCTAGTCTCGGCGACTCTGCTTGTGATGACGTCGCTGTTGCGTGTAGCTGCGTGATGAGGTCGCGCGCGGCGTCGCGTTCGATGTTGCAGACTGGTGACGCGTTTGTATAACCGGTTGCTGCCTGCGGGCACCGGTCCGCGCTTTCCAGTTTAAAACTTTCTTGGATGAACTGGCTGTGGCCTGGGATTTTTTCGGGACGTCTCGTTTTAAATCCGTGCTAGACTTTGTGACTGCCTTTGCAGTCTTGATGGTTTCTGCGAAGTCACTTCCGAAAAGACACTTGTCTATTTTGGTTAGAGCTAATTGGTCTTTTAGCTCCTTCTTTACAGAATATAGTGCAAAGTTCCGTCTAGTTTCGGATTCTGAATGCTGGATATCACAGAGGAGTCTAGCGACATCCATCAGATCCTTAATCAAATCATTATTTTTATCGTTAGATTCGAGTTGGTTTGATATAACGCGACTCAGTGAGGAAATACCGGCTGCGATTATTTTCTGACGAGATTCAATACTTGTGTCCCTTTTGTTTGCTGTTTCAGGGATAGCTGCTTTTATTTCAGCGTTAAGCAGCGGTGCGGAGATATTAACACAATTTGCTGGTATTAAATATTTTTTTAATAATTCAGTCCGGGTATCTTTATTCAGTCCTGATGTAGCTATATGGGCTAGTCTAGTTGCTAGATCTGCATTGATATCCGGCCCATATTCGACAGCGATCGTTGGATCTTCGCCTAATATTGCAAGTAGATCAGTGCTGGTCGAAGGCTCTTCGGTAGGAATCTGAGCAGATTCTTCGCCTTGTACGGAAGGTGGGTCCAAATTATCCGTATCGACTTGAACTTCAGGGTTTGGAACTGGCTCCTGGCCTAGAACAATAACCCGGTCGTTAATTTGTGTTAATGTGTGGCAAAATTACACGTGTCTTTTTGTACACGAAATGAAAATCAGTATGATTATTTAAAATGCAGGTTACTGAAGACTTTGATGCAAAGAGACAGTCTCACAGACTACTCTAGAGCAGTTTAGGTTTTAAATGCGGCGAGATAGTCCCACAGACTACTCTGGTGCATTTCTCAGCTCAATGCGGCGAGATGGTCCCACAGACCACTCTGGTGCATCAGAGGGTAACAATGCGGCGATATAGTCCCACAGACTATTCTGGTGCATTTTAGGGTTTAAATGCGGCGAAATAGTCCCACAGACTACTCTGGTGCATTTCTCAGCTCAATGCGGCGAGATGGTCCCACAGACCACTCTGGTGCATTAGAGGGTTATAATGCGGCGAAATAGTCCCGCAGACTATTCTGGTGCATTTTGACTGCTTTCATACACAAGCGGGTTGGAAGAAAAGGCCGTATACAAGCAATACATTTTAAATTTGGTACTTACTTTCTTGGTTATCCGGGTCCGGTGAGGTTGCCCTCGAAGAACATGAAGATGACGATGAACTTGTCGATTCCGTAGAAGATAACGGGACGTTTCGACGGCGACGCGAACGTTTCACTTCTTTTTCTAATTTACGTAACTTTTGAACAATAATTTCGAGATTATTCTCATTTTTACGTTTCGGCATTATGCCAAATTAAATGTAATTTACTTAAAATAACTTAAGAAAATGTGTATTGAATGGACACTTTTAAATTATGTGAAGTGGTTGAGCACTAAATTGCGACTGAAGCGTGTTCGACTGGGGCGTGGCAAAGGTAAGATGGGGGTAGAAAAAAAAAAAAAAAAAACTGTGTTGCCACTTGTAAAGTGTTGCAACCTTATCTAAACTGAAGTGGTGTCACTAGGCGGTACTACATAGTGTATAAAAATACTAGAATGTTACTAATCTTGAGGACGAAACACGAGTATAATGCAGGTTTCTTGTAGTACCTGAACTGAGATGACCTAAGTTTCATCATATCACTTATGCAATATTTATTTTCGTGGTTCATATGTATCCTAACCTACTTATCCAAAACAAGTAAGTAATTTAATACAAGTGGGTTGATCTGATGTAAAAAAAACGTTGGTATCGTGGCAGCTTTTCTTTAAAGATAATTTTAATATATTCTACACGTAATGTATAAAAATATCATAAATTTAATTCAATTAAATTTAATTTTTGTAAATTAATTTAATAAAATCATTTAAAAAATATATTTATATTATACTTGCTGGATGGTCATCGTATGGAACCTACAAAACGCAAGCACACACAATAGTGCAGATTGTGGACGTTGTATTATGTACTTTTATTCGAACATTAAATTTTTGATTGAATTTAAAATATGTAGGTATTAAAAACGGGACTTAGCACGAATCTTTTTATGGGTCTATCGTTTCGAACACAAGTTTCTCCGTGGTCGCGAATAGGTTATTAACATCTATATATTTCTCTCCTATTCGAAACGTTAGACCCAAAAAATAAGGTTCACGCTGAATCCAGTTTATACACATAATTACTGTGTGTAATTTTTTTTCTGTGGGATGAATTTTTCAACCTGTAGAATGAGATAATAAGGAAGGCTCTACATAGCAAAACAAAACTCTGCACGCGCAAGGAAAATAAACTTGTAATTGAAAATTGACCGATATCAACATATTTCAGATTAAGTCAAGTTTTCCATTAAAATCGCCATGGCTGTTGCTCTACATAATATCAATCAGCAGCGCAAATAAGTGCCATTCTATTATAATCACGAATAGATGTTTTAATCGTCGACACGTTGCCTCAACGCGGATGGCGGGACACGTGCTCGAGTAGAATCGATCTCGTTTACTACATCCACATCATATTGTACTTATATCTCATATTTATTTAATAGAAAATAAATTCTTTAAAGTAGTTATGTTTATTTATGGTTTCATTGTTTTAACAATTGATTGATGGGGAACAAAGAAAAGGAAAACATTTCATTTATTTCTTTGGCAATAATTGTATAAATATCTCATTATGTCATGTTTATTTCATTAAAACATTAATGTTTAATAGAAATTAAATTTTGTGAAAATTTATTTTGTTATTGAAAAGAACCTCGTGAAATTACCTAGGTTAGATAGCGGACCCCGGGCTCAGAAGTGTAACCGCTGAGGACGCAACCAAATTTATTGATGATAATGATTTAAAAAGAAATAATTTTTATTTATAGATTAATTCTTTTCTACAATTGATTGTAGGGGAAACCAATGAATCATTTTATCATCGTTCTATAAGTACTAGTAACATTAAGATGACTACGTGTTACTAGTTATAAGTACTAGTAACACGTATATCTTTTATCAATTACTCGTATTTTTACGATAAGATTTTAAAAGCCACTAAGCTTTTAAGTAAAAAGAAAAAATAATCATTTACTTTATTTTTCAATTTACAATTTCAATACAAATTGAAAACTTTTTAAATTGTTATTAGTATTACGGAAGTTACCGCGATTAATAACAGTAATTGTGACCGTAAAACTCTAAAATCATAAACTTTTATCTTATATAAATATCGCGGTATAGGTAGGTACCTATAATAGTTAAGTAAATTGAATTATGTAAGTTGCATGGCTTTTTTGTTAGCCATGCCATAAAGTAATATATTGTCTTTGGCCATGCACATGCCTTCCCATCACCATCTTCCTTGTCACTAGATGGCGCTATAGATAATAATTGAAATATTAAAATATTTTATTACTATTATTTAAATAAAGTAGTTATCTAATTAATTAAATATGACTTATATGAAATGCAATAAATATTTTTAAAGTATAATCAACACTTTTTACTACGTGTGTGCTTCCATCTCTGTGTGCCTAACTGTCTATCGGCAACTCCAGTTTTGCCTTCGTACGGGCCTTCCAATAGTTTCTATAGCGTTGAGTATCTATATTGTCTTAAATATTACATTATCTTTGGCCACACATGTCCCAGTGCTGGACTAAGGCCTTCCTTCACTCCTTATTACTCTCTATCATTGATTTTTCCAATTCTTCCTAAAACTCTCAGTTGCAATGACATAGCTACATAATTTATTAATTATCGGAATTGTAAGTATTGTTGTAATGTATATTTTATGAATAAATCTTAGTAGGTACTTATATCGGAATTATTAGATAGAAAGATATTGTAACTGTAGTTTAAATAGAACCATGTCACGCATGCTATCTGTTGACAGGAGTACAAGAGACATGCATACAATACATTATATAAATAACACATACATAACAAGACCTTATGAATAAATAACGATCGAGAATGCAAGTGATTGTTATCATTCTGTATTAAATTTGAATTAAAACAGGTACCTAAGTAAGGAATGTTTTTACATGATTTATATTATAACTTATCCGAGGCGTAAAAAGAGTGAAAGTCAGTACTTAGGTTATTTTATTTCAGTATTTATGTAAACATATTGTTTGCTTATTTACAATACATATCTATATTTTGTACCACACATAATGTATTTCATTTTTATCAAAGTACAGAATCAATATTTATTGCATTATTTCAACATAAAAATAAAAATAGGTTATTCAAATCAAAATGAATTAAGAAAAAGCAACAGTTTATATAAAAATAGAATAATTAGTTAAATAAAGAGTACTTACATAGTAATTGTGTTTAAAATGAACCATTCATAATTAAAAGTTCAAATATAAAATACCACTGAAGCATGTCGGATGGATTCCAATAAAATAAAAAACAATGCCGATTTCGAGTGTGAAATGAAATAATTAGAAACGGTCGAGCTCAAATGACATTGCCGCATTTTCATACTATAAAAAATAATTAAAAATCCGGTCCAATACTGTTCGTTACGCAAATATTTTGTTTTTGTTTATTTTATTTGTGAAACAAAATATCTTATGATTCTTATTAGGCGAATCTCATTATGTGAATGTGTATTCAATTAGGTAATATGACATGATATCTTGATATCTTTTATCGAAATAATAATATCTCGAACAACTCTACCTATAAAAATTAGTACTTATTCCGTTTATTTCGAAAAAAATAGGTCATGCTTTCAGTTCCCTAACGTTTTAAATTGTACTATGCGATCAAAACTATCGATTTATTGATTTAAACCTAACTAAGGTGACATCTCACTTTCTCATCTGTCAGTATCAACAAGATTTATGTGGATAACAGTTTAACCAAATAGCTACCTATTATTTTTAATGATAGGTAGACCGTGAAAAAAAAAACTTAATTCTTTATTTCGTACTTAGGAGGTCAAAACTCATGTCGGACGGTCAAAATTCGTGTCAAAACATAATATTACGGAGGCCTGCCTGCATTAGGCTAAGCTAGCTATCAGGAATCGAGCATGCAGTAATTGCAGTGGGCTGGAGAGTCGTCCAGCCAGTCCCTTTCACCTCAGCAATGTAATAAATCAACTCCGTACCTATTCGTTAGAGCCATCGTGATTTTCCTGATCATGTGACCAGGGACTCTCCCATGCTGGTCTGGGAAAATAAAAAACTTAGAATGCACCAGCTGCTTATCTCCCTGCAGTAGTATAAGCCGATCGAATGAATGGGTGAAAATGCGAATCATGTTAAAAGGCAATGCGGCTAGCAAACCATCACTATGTTTACTTATTTTCCATCTTTTCGCCTGCTATCTCACTAAAAGTGGCTTTGAATCTTTCGGCCCTGGGCTCTATCTGCTTAAAGCCACAAGAAAGAAAGAGCTCTGTCTGCCCCATTAGGGATAAACACGTGACCAGGGAATCGTTACTGATGCTCACTTACTAATATATAAATATTTCTTTTATCTATTTTTTGTAAAAAAGCAAGAAAACTTGTCCTTATAGGTCGTAACGTTGTGATTGGGAGTTTGATTGAAATATAAGCTATAGGTATTTGTATTGTATGTTAGATTTATATTTAAAGGCCATACTGGCGTCTTGCTGAAGTTAAGCCTGAAATAAGTAGATATTTCGTTATTAAGAACTGATCATGAGATCTGATTACTTTTTTTACAAAGTTTCCTATCTAACATTGGTACTTATACTTAGGCAATGTTACAGCTTCCGTTAACTGATATTCCGAAGAGCCCAAACGACGTGGTTATAGTAGCACTAGGTATGACTCACTAAATATTAAATATGACAAAGTGAGACAATGGACATTACCACACGTAAAGGTTCCCTTGGTATTATTTTAGACTATCGTGTATCCTCACGTTTCCACCAACTGAATGGTTCACGTTGCTCTAATTGTCTGTCGCACATGCTCCATTGATTGCCATCATTTGGCAGTTTACTTCAACAATGCTCAATATCCGTAAACGGTATTGCTCAAACTAGGTATTGCTATAGTATATAAATACACAACGATAAAAACTATAAGTACATAAGGAAGTATTCAAATTCAGAAATTCAACTTCTGAACTCTCCTGTTACGTTATAAATAAGATTACCTACTTATTTTGTATATCTATAGTCAATGTTATTTATGACAAGCTAACAATTTTTTTCCTATTTCTATATAACATTGTTAGAAAAGCAGTTTAAAAACTCTGACACTAGTGTTAGTCAATAACACAAACGATAAGAAGAAGAATGAGTTATGAACCAACTTGAATATAAAGATATCTATATAATCGTTATGGATTTAAGATGTTTTTGTTGCCTGTTTTTTTCTAATGTACGATATTCCTGTTTAACCCTTATGTTCATAAAATTTAATCAACGTTTTCGAAACCATTTTAGTTATAAAATATATTTTGTCCCTATAACTTTTTTCTATAATTGACATGGCAAGAACAAGACAAATCATATCTGAACTAAGATTTAGCAATTGTTTTAAATTTTTTATGATTAAGGGGGCCAATCTTCAAGTATTCTTTTTGACGTATGTACAATTTTTGTCGTATCTATAAAGCAGGTAACGATAAATAATAAAAGTTTCAGCTTGTAAGTTTCAATAAAACTTGCTGCAAAATTATTTATCATTTAATTTTCCAATCAGCCCTTTATCGTTTCGATCGCGCCGTATAGTCTGGTGTAGGTAACAGGTTTGATCGCCAATCAGCGAGGCAGCGATCGAACGATCCAGGAATGCTGTCGCCGCGATTAGTAGAAATCTGTGCAATAAAAACCACGACAAGGCCGGACTGCATTTCCGATTCTTTACAGGAAATAATTGAGGTGATGAATTCACTCAGGAGATTTATGATCGATCACATCAAAATAGCTTTTGGGCTGGCCGTTTGGCTTTCCTAAACTGGACATGTGATTTATGTACCCGTAGATGTTACGATATATGATGTTACGGGTTAGGACCAACTTGGTATGTCTACTGGGGCAATTGCAAACAAAAAATAATAAAAAAATATTTGATTTATTCAACTCTATTTCAAAAATTGAAAACTTGAGCCTAGCCACCCAGTAAAGAATATTGTGAAATAAAAAAATATATTTTTAAAATCCTCGATTAGATTATTGCTTTTTCGACTTTATTTGCATCTCTATCTTATACTCTTAATTAATAAATCAAAATAATAATACTGATACATTATCACGTCTCTATGCCCGACGGGGTACACAGAGCCCAAGACTGTGAGACCCAAAGCCCACGCTTAGCGTGTGGGAAAAATTAATCAAAATTATACTGATGGGTTCTTAGCCGCATCGTGTATTAACATGATTCAAATCTCGCTCAATTACTCGATCGGCTTTTAGGATCTACGCGGGAACATGATGATACATTCTACGTTTCCTTTTCTCTCAAACCAACACGGCATTAGTTTTAAGTTATTATACAGTTTTCCTTTGGATAGCCAAAGATATCTACAATAATTAAGAAGTTAATTTGAATTTCTGAATATTAACTAGAGTTGTCACACACGACATTTACAGTCACATAATACGTTCGTTACGTTTAAATTAGAACTTCAAAAATGGAGAACTAACGGGCCATCGCTTATTTATTCAACGTGCAAACGGAAATAATAAAACCGTTTTCGTAAATCGATGACGATGACGATGCAGCCAAATAGGCCTTTGTTTCCGATAAATGTTGGGTGACACAACTTTTACTTGAGGCAGGTAGACGAATGGGAAATCGTGTATTTGGAAAGTTTTAAGTTTATTCTGCTCAGGCGCAAGTGCAGCCGTTTAGTAGTAATTAACAATTGGTAATTAGTATCAATAGAACCTATTATGTGTAGTCGCATTGTTGCTCCATGTTTAGATACTTAACAATTGTAGATTTACCTATATAAAAAATCTAGGTCTGTGTTTAGAATCGTAATTACAGTCGAATGAATACAAAAATTGTAACAGACCCCTTTCGGATCATCGATATGATTTATTTTTGTTTTTTTTTTTTAACGTCAGTTCATATCTATGGCATAGCTTATGCGACCCTATTTTTGAAATACGGAGTCACTAAACAAACGATTTTTTATAGAAATATATGAAAAAGAGTCACATGCCCGTTGCCGATCTTAGAGAAATTCGTATTTCGCTATAAGGAAAGTTATTCGGTTGATAGGTTCAATCTTAAAATAATTTCATTACATTTTATTCGACCCTGCATACCCAGCATTATTTGGTTTGATATAAATTAATTTCAAATCATTTGTTACAAATATACACAGACTGTTAATTCCAACATCGACTAAAACATCAATTCATTCTGTCAGTAAGTATACAATAGACAAAAGAATAAGCAAGTTCGTATTGGTTTTAACCAGTCAGTTTTCCTGGATCTGTTCATGGGTCGATGCTCAACAAATTACTAGTGCTCTACTATAAGTTTATAAGGCCCAACGCAGACGACAGACTATCCGTAACGCACTTTTTAGTCTGTGATTGTCTGTGAAAATAGAACCTATGGAATCATACGCAGTAACGCACACGACGCGCGCTGGACTTTTTGCGCGTCGTGTGCGTTACTGCATGTGATTTCATGGGTTCTATTTTCACAGACCAAAAAATGCTTTACGAGTTAGTTTATCGTCTGCATTGGGCCTAAAGGTTCGCACAATAATTATGCAGTTATTCATTTAGTCATGTCTCATGCCTCGCCATGCACTGAACCAAAGATAATATGATGACTGAACGCAATGAGTGCAATTATCGAATTATCTTGACAGCAGTCTTTCATTTTGAAGATTTGATTGCGCTGAGGCTGGTGTGATTCATGACGTTTGTGGGTACAACAATAAATGAATGACGTCGTCCATACGGATATACAGGCTCGGATCATATTGCATTAAAGCGCTAGCAGGTATGCGAGTAGTTTTTACTTCTTTTATCCTATCTCAAATATAGGATCTCAATGAGGCACATGGTAAGGCTCTCACCGGTAGCCGAACTCTGGTCAGAAAAAATAGATCAACTGTTTCCAGTTGTTGCAGTACAAGAAAATATATGTATATCTAGGTATGTATTACCTATAATAGTAAATGAGACTATAGAAATACGCCAATTGTCGTCGCCGCTAAGTTTGTATTGTTGTGGTGTAGATAGAAGATTGTTTCAATAAGGTTTGCTATTTACTGTTTCATTCTTTGATTTTTTATTTTTAGTTTTTGCAATGAATACTTGCATTGCAACCTGTCAGTAGGTGATTAGGTACTTGATTGGATAGTAGTTCTTACTCATTACTAAATTGCGTTGTTTGAAATAAAATTAAGTCGGTAGCGCAGAGTACTTTGTAGCAACTTTCTAGTGATTAACTTATTAGGTATATTATTAAGTTATAACCTGCAATCAAACCAGTTAGCAAGTGTGAAATTATTACGAGCATTTAATCAGCATCAGCTTAACTAATGTATCTAGTTTTAATCTTGGACCAACCTTGACTTTTTTAATAACACTCTTGCCAATCTGAGTTTTAGTGAGTTTGGTAAGTCAAAGTGAAATAAAACCTTCATGTTCGTCTCTTCCACGCTGGTCTGGGAGAGAATACAAACTTAGAATGTATCAGCTGCTTTTCTTCCGGCGCATATCGTAAAAGCCGTTTGAGGAACTGGGCGAAAATACGAGTCATATTAATAGGCGATGCAGCTAGCAATTTATCACTATTTGATTACACTGCAACGAACTCTACCTCGATGAAAATTCCTAAGTCCTTTTACGACATCCACGGGAAGGCTTGGAGTGGTCCTATTCTACTCTGCCGGAAACCACACGGCATAAATAAAAGTAGGTATAAATAATATTCTTTTATTTGCAGTATTCTTCATACCCCAACGATGGGTGATGGCTATAATGGGGTTCCTGGCAGTGGCCAATGCATACACCATGCGAGTATGTCTCAATATAGCCATCACTCAAATGGTGCGGCGGAGAGTGCAGACAGCTGGAGTCGACGACGGCGCGTGCCCTTCAGACGTCACAGAGTTCCAGGCGACGGCGTCTGTGACTAGTGGTGGGACGACCGTAAGTTAACATACGTAACTAATTATTGTTTGTTTAAGTATTTGTAATGCTTTTTTAAGGTTTCATACCCAAAAGGTAAAAACGGGACCCTATTACTAAGACTCCGCTGTCCGTCTGTCCGTCTATCTGTCACTATACTATGTTTCTCAGGAACCATGACAGCTAAACAATTGAAATTTTCACAGATGATGTATTTCTGTTGCCGCTTTATCAAAACATACTAAACAAAAAACTAAACAGAAAAAAATATAAGTTGGGCTCCCATACTACAGGTAGTGGTAGGGAACCCTTCGTGCGCGAGTCAGACTCGCACTAAGCCGGTTTTTTTTTATTAGTTTAGAATGAAGTTCAGGTAATATATGCTGAGGCGACCGTTTGTATCTTTGTTGTATGTATACTACCCGAGTTTTTACGAACTCCGTGGTCTAGTGGTCACCATGCCAGGCTGCCACTCCGGAGGGCCAGGGTTCGATCCCCGGCCAGGTTAAGATGGACTTTTTTTTCAGATTGACCTGGGTCTTTGATAATTATCTATATAATGTATTTGTTATAAAGTATAGTATTATTGAAATATCCCATAGAGATCCCGTACCAAAAGTCTTGAACTTATCTTGGGGCTATAGCTCAATCAGTGTGATTTGTCGTATGTATATTTATTTATATGCGCTTGGTGACTCACTAGTTTCATTCGGTCTGACAATTAAACGGCTAAGAGCTTTGTTACGTTACACGTAAGTGATAGTCTTTAGCGTTAATTGCTACGCCATTAAAAGTACTCACTTTAACTTCCTAATAAATTTTCATGAAGATCTTGATTTTATAATAATGTATGTTTAGGTTAGAATTCTTAAGGAAGAATTATTGTATAAGTCATCATCATCAATAAATTGAAGAACTAGGTTCTTGTCGGAGGAGTATTTTCCATGTCTCCCTATTTTCTGCTAAATGCTTGACCTCCTTATACGACACAACTTTTGCATTTTCTTTTACTTCATCCATGAACGACCTTTTTGGTCTTCCTTTTCCTCTCTATTTTATAAGTACACTGCCTTAAATAATGATATTTATGAAATGATTAAGGAAGTTCTGAAGGTCAAGACAATCGAATAAGGCCTTTCTTCTAGTTCGCTTAGAATATGATGGCCAACTCATCACCCGCCATAATTATTTATCTTACAACTCTACTAGTGACTCTGTGTGACGTAGACGTCTCGCGAGTCTGTCTTCACATATTTATAAAACTGAATAAATATTGACCGTGCACCTTAAAATCATCATAGCTGCGATATTTTAATAAAATTCTATAAAAATGAATCTTAACAATTTTCATATAATTCCGAAACCGCTTACAAAATTTCATGAGAATCTATTGAAAAATACGACCTGAGGAGAACAACCGGATATATAAAAGGCAATCATTAACTGAACTTACCTACCACATTATTTATTTTTATAATTTTTTGAAGTGAAAACTTCTTTAGCGGCGTTGTGCACTTTTTTTGGAATGGGTAAAAAATGTTAAACTCGCGTCAGGACACGTGACCTGATCGAAAATTCGTAAGACGGCGCAGGGCGCTTGCGCGAATGTTCGTGTGTGTTTATGTTACAGCGTGTTACGCGCATCCATGGATGGTGACAGCTGATGGCTCGACCGTCTGTGTAGTGGCCATACTGCTGTGTACTTGAAAATGATTTTGTTGAAAATGAATTTGGTCATGCTTTTGACATTTGTGACAGACTGTGGTTCAGAAAAGATTTAAAATATTTTATACTGATAATTAAAGCAATTCGTGCAAAATTATTCCCTAAACATTCCAAAATATCAAAAATGCACAACGTTAATATTCAAGTTTTCACTTCTGCCGGCACTCCCAGAGTGCAACCCGTCGTTTTTTTTTCACGGTCTATATTCTTTATGAATAAATAACGTTTTATTACCAATTATACAATTCAAATTAAACTATACTCGTAGGAACTAACATCAAAAAATTAAATTTAAATTTTTAATTCGATACTCGTACGTGTATATCTCTCGGCCGCAATCCATATGAATCGAGCGTGTGAGAATCATAATATCTCCGTAGTGACAATTTTCTATATGTATCATTCATACAGAAAATTGTAGAATTGTGTAAATGTTGGTACTAGTCTATAAAACTGGACATGATCTAAAATCTATTTTTAGGAGGAGATAACTGGCTTTGACTGGGACGAAGAGACCCAAGGCATCATCCTCAGCGCGTTCTACTACGGGTACATAGTGACGCACTTGCCAGGAGGCATGCTGGCTGAGAGGTTCGGAGGGAAGTACTCCCTTGGCTTCGGAGTGCTGAGCACAGCGGTGTTCACCTTGCTGACGCCGTGGACGGTCAGCATCGGCGGCGCTACAGGACTCATCATTTTGAGGGTGCTGGAAGGACTTGGAGAGGTAAGATTAGAGATTGGAATACGAGTAATAAGGAAAGAAATAATTCCATTACTCCATTCAGGAAAGTAACGTAGGGTTGTATTCATCATCGTTATCATCAACAGACCTTTTTATTTATTTATTCATTTATTTATCAAACTTTATTGTTCCAAAGTACAAATATACTTGACGGAGCAGGAGATGACCTACGCCGAACTCACTAAAAGTGTGACGATAAATACAGCGCTCCGCCTCGCGCTGTATCATGGATTCCAACCATATGTGTCTGAATACCCCTGGCCCACACAGTTATTGAATCTGTGTCCACCTGGGCTTATCGTCTAGCTGAAACAACTATCATTGTAATAAATCGGTTTACCAAATCCTCATCTATTACAACAATCACAATTAAAGAAGTTATGGCCAAGCCCACAGCACACTACACAAAGGAGATGTTCACAGTACGGCGGTCCGCACAAGACTGAGCCGCTCGTCGCTAGGGCGACCGCTTTTATACTTGTTGAAATATTTAAAAATCTAGCAGTTATGTTTTGTAGGAAACAACTTTCTGTTTGCACATCGAAAACTATAATAAATGGACTTATCTTGAACTCGCCGACATACTTTTAACAAATGGCGGACTTAATGCTAAGAGCATTTTCTCCCAATTTTAGTCTCCACTGCAGGAGCACGACCCTCTCTGTCTGTACTACTAGAGCCGTACTTGGTCAGAGCAGCTAAAAGACTTGGCCCACACTATCCACGCTGCTCAGACGGTCATGATGTTTTTATGCTTTGTTTAACGTTGTACTCGTATTGTATCTGCATTACGGAAGGATATTTCATGGCATATACCGAATATCATAAAATATAACATTAACTTTCATTTGAAACGCGCGATGCTCTACAAAATTGCAATAGCTAAGTTAAAGAAAATTGTATAAACATAAATACTAAGTTAACCATTTTTTTCAGGGCACGACATTCCCAGCTCTAAACGCCATGCTGGCACGATGGGCACCCATATCGGAGAGGGGGCGAATGGGGTCACTCGTGTTTGGAGGCGCTCAGATTGGAAATATAGCGGGGACCTACTTGTCGGGGTTGGTGATGAAGGAGACGGGAGAATGGGAGTCGGTGTTCTACCTCTTTGGTGCTATTGGAATTCTGTGGTTCATCTTATGGGTAAGATTTTCAATTTACCTTCAAGCAGTACATATTTGTGATTTTAATAAAAATAACCTCTTTGACGACCTCCGTGACGTAGTGGTCATCATGCTAGTCTGTTACTAGGTTCCGGTATCCGTCACCGGTTAGAGCAAGTTTGAAAATAGCCTTTTTCAAATTATCCTGAGTCATATATGTATTTGTTATAAAATATTGTATCGTTGAGTTAGTATCCTATAACACAAGTCTCGAACTTAGTTTAGGGCAAGCTCAATCAGTGTAATTTGTTCTTAATAATATTTATTTATTTACTACCCAAACTAGGATTTGGAAATTTTCTGTGGATCGTAATATTGTTTTAGGTTTTAGTCGATTTAATTTGGCTTATGTGAGTTTTAATGACTACGCGTGTTCGAGATAAGAAATATCAGGCTTCGAATCAACGTGTCATTAAATAAACTTTCAATATTTCTAGGCGATCCTGTGTTACAACGACCCCGAATCCCACCCGTTCATATCCGACAAAGAGAAGAAGTACCTGGAGGAAGCCTTGGGAAGACACTCTAACAGCCAGCCGTCTGCTATTCCTTGGAAGGCCATCCTCACTTCCATACCACTATGGGCCCTTGTGTGTGCTCAGGTAAGTCACCATCGCAATAAGTTTGATGATTTAGTGTCCTGCATAAATTTTGTGCTAAAACTTCTGGAACCATATCAAAGAAAGGAATAGGAGGCCGAAGTTGTTATGTTACTCGAACCGTCAGTCTTTTTAAGGAACGTTAGAGTCTGTACGGAAAGAGAACCGTCGTGGGATTTGAGGGCGCAGTTGTGTTTAATATCCGTATTTGTTATGTTGACAACACTGTTGTGTCATTATAGTGCGACTATAAAGTTCTTGATATTTTGAAACTATGACGGCTATTGGATGCTAATGGATAAATTATATTTTTATATATTATTTACATTACATGTAATGACTGTAAATGAAAATATATTTTTATATGTTTTCAGATGCTATCTTCATCGTTAGCCTTTAGGTTAGGTAGGCATAAAAAATTAATTTAAAATAAATTTAAAACAATAATATATTTATTAATTTATTGATCAGAACCATAATCACAGTCTTATTCTAAATATTCAATGCCGGACATGTTTGAACTATCATCGGATAGACTATAGAGATCCAAAGAATTTTCATCTTCTGAACTTGATTTGCTCGAATCTGTTACAGTTATTTATAATAAATTCTTGCGCCACACGCCGTTATTTAAGGAACCTTCTTGTTATTTTAGATGCTGTATCATTACTCAAACCTGAAAAAAATAGGGCAAGTTTATCAAAACGCATAATAAATTAAAAGTATCAACACTCTTTATACCTGCTATCAAAAACTTTGATTGAAACAAAATAAACAAATATTTTTATATATTTATGCGAATTCTTTTTAATTTATACATAATATAAAATGTCGGTGTCTGGGGGTTACCTAGGAAATCTAAAACATTTAAAATAACTTTCTACATACCGTACATCGCCGCCACATGTTCCATGACTTTGTTTAAGTCGATAATTGTGTTTGGCCGCTTTTTCTTTTTGGCAAAACCTATATATATTAAATATTATTTCCCTTGTAGGACTGGGTAAAGGATTTCCCCTTTTTGAAATGATTTAAAATAAAAATCACGTTAAAACAACACGGTAAACAAAGATGACGTAAAGTTTGTCATTTGACAGATGGGTGTTGGGTTGTCATATAAAAAAGATTTTGTTAGTTTGATTTTACGCCACGACGGTTCTCTTTCCGCACAGACTCTATAATGTTATGTAATTTTACAATATTATCATCATAGTGCAAATTTAATAGGTACCTACTTGACAAAGGTCAACCTCAGATTTATTGCGTATTGTCACGGTCAATATTGTTTATATTGGCATCACGGGGGCCTGTCACTTACGCATAAGCAACGTAATAAGCTGACGCGACGATCGCGCCACATACAGAAGTCAACATAAATTGACCCTGGGGGATGGGCATATCATATCAATTAAGTATATCTATTTTGTCGCGATCGCAATACGTGACGCACGCAATGCAGCTACGCAGTCTTCAATAGGATTGTTATCAATCTCGTGTTTTAATAAATCAGATTGTTTTCATTGCAAAATACTAACAATGACCTCTCGACCATCTAGCCACGATGTGACGAGGACGAGACACAACACAGTAGAATTCCTTTGAATTTCAAGAGTTACATACTACGTATGATAGATGTCTTATTGTGATGTGGAATCACCGGTCTCTTGCGGCCCTGGGTATCTTATTCACCATGCCCTGATGTTATGGTTATGGCTGATATGCAGGCCAGATAGGTGAACCTGTTAACTTTTGAGGTTAAAAAATGGTTTAAGTATACCAAGGTATAAGTAAAATTCCTGAAACATGTTTTTCTAACTAGTACAAACTTACTAAACTACACTTACTAGAACACTAAATAGATTGTAATAAATAAACATATAAGTAGGATAACGAACGGTTGAAAATGAAAACAGCATAAAATAAAAACAGCATACTTGATCAAATATGTACTAAATCCTAATTCGACTCAAAGAATTAAATAGCATTCAAAACTTGTGTACTTATTTGCTGATAGCATGTTCTTATTTGCAATAGATCGGCCACGACTACGGCTACTTCACGATGGTCACCGACCTTCCAAAATACATGACCGGCGTGTTGAAGTTCGACATTCACCGCACGGGCACTCTTGCAGCGCTGCCATACGTTGTCATGTGGATCAGTTCCATCATGTTCGGCTGGATGTGCGATAAGATCGTCAAGAAGAACTGGCTCACCGTCACCAATGCCAGGAAGACGTTCACGACTATTGGTAAGATTATTATATTGTAGACCTTAAAAAACCTAGAAAGTTCACATGCTTTATTTTTTACTAGCTGTGCCCGTGGGCTTCGCTCTCCGTGGGAATTTCGGAAAAAAAAAACTATCCTATGCCCTTCTCTGAATATCAAACTATATCCCTAGCAACTTTCATCTAAATAGGTTCAGAGGTTGAAGCGTGAAATAGCAACAAACAAACAAATAAACAAACTCACTTTCGCATTAATAATATTAGTAGGAATCTGTAGGATTATATGACTGAATGCTACATAAAGAGTCTGTAGGTGGGCATCTATAGTACATAGCTCTTGCCAGTTAAACTATTAAAACAGTCATTTCGTGAAATGCGGAAGGGAACGTATTTTACATTTACATTATGTATTGTTTTGATCACGGAAACCTTAAAATACAGTTTCAACTATCTTTATAGGTACAAACTCACCAACTACCTTCTAATTTATTTTATTGGAGAACCTTCGTATCTTAGGTATTTATCCATATAAATTATTATCTTAGTATAGCAGTAGATAATAGATTAGTAAGTAAGTTATGTAACCTAGAGCTTTTCTATTGTGTAGTTTAATAAAAAAGTTGGCCCGAAAATAACTTTTCAGTGTAACCCTACACCGTTTAAATTAACAACTCTTGGTAGCTAGGTAGGTTAACAATTTTTTTCTAGAAAAACCTTACTTTTTACCTACCTAAGTACCTAAGTATATAAATAGTTAACTATATGTACAGTAATGCAAGACTTTAATAGGTACCTAGAGTTTTTCTTTGTGTCTATTGTGTGGTTCAATGAAAGAGTTGGCCTGAAAATGAGATTTCAGTGTCTCGATGGTTGTGCATACGTTATCGACTCGCTCCAGTGCACATCAAGGTTCAGAATAAACGAACCGTTAATGCACTTTGATATATATTTTGTGCAGTGAATGTAATACTCATGCAAACGACGTCATAAATGTTTTATGTTAAAATATATGAAAATGGTAATTGTGGTTCATCAAATGTTTTAACATTGGTTTATTATCTCGTATTAATTAGATACATAATGTATCAGCAACGAGCTATTATGATGTGTAACATGGTCTTACCTATAGCAAATATATTATACTAGTGGCTCTATGAGCTGTAGACCTCGCAAGTTGTTCTGACAAAAAAGTTTATTAAAAGTAACAAAAAAGTATTAAGAATCAAAATAGCAAAAAACAAAATGGCTGAATTATTATATTTCATTACCGGCATTTTGATATATTTTATGAACTGAATCGATATAAAAATTCTATATAGGTACCTCTGAGAGAAACCTAATTTTCGAAACTCACTTCGAGTTTGGGCTTGTTTAATTTGTCTTGAGGAGGAGGTACCTACTTTGGTCATAAAATATAAGATTGTCAAAAAACTTACTTATTATTGTTTAAGTAGTTTATTTACGAAAATTATATTTTTATAAAATTTTTGTAATGTTTTGGTAAAGTAGACTTTACGCACCTAAACGAATGGTAGTTACATAATTCCTAAGGAAACCAATTATTTACTTTTTTTTAAATCTGGTAAAATAAACTCCAAAATACCGGTCGTAAATTAAAATAAATTCATTGAACTAATATGAGAATGAGAACATCCTCCGGTCCGGTCCTCAAGTCGATTAGATCTCTTTATAAACAAACTGGACTATTCATCTTTTGACAATGCTGGTGAAAATATCCGTCTATTGTATGTCATAATAGAAAACGAAATGGTCGTAAGAGCTATATAATCCAAAGGTGCTTAGGCACGTTGCGTTGTGCCAACTTCGCCAACTGCTCCCTAAATATCACGGGAATCGGTTAAAGAAATGCGACCTCTATTTAGAGGAGAACACAGAGATATCCCAAACCGTTTTTGGCTATCTGAAACGGAAACTTCGCTCGCTTAGTCAATAAGTACTTACATTTTAAGAAATCAAAAGAAAAAGAAAAATTTTCAAAAATAAATAAATGACTTTTGACTTTGACTTAGGGTAGCGCGTGTGGCACTCCTTTTATTTTAGGCGCCCATATACGCTAACGTCGGTAGAAAGGGCTGAATGCGGTGAATACAGGCCGCTCCAGATCGGTCATTTTGGAAATCCTTGTGAGAGGCCTATGTCCAGGGGACGTTATGCGGCTGAAATGATGATGATAGGCTACGGTAACCACACAGCTTCACGTTAGCCATGTGTATGTACGTCTGTTTACCTACTTAGTTTAAAAGTGCTTACACAGAGTATTATTTACAGCGTCCGTGGGTCCCGGCATATGCATGATCCTGGCTTCGTACTCCGGCTGCAACACCGACGCCGTGGTCATCCTCTTCACCGCGGCCATGGGTCTCATGGGTGCGTTCTACCCTGGAATGAAGGTCAACGCCTTGGACCTGAGCGGGAACTACGCTGGCACCATCATGGCCATCGTGAACGGCATTGGAGCGATCACTGGAATCATTGCCCCGTTCTTGGTTGGACTGCTGACACCGGACGTAAGTATCTACTATTTGGTCAGTTTCACACAATCGACTCTTCCATGCTGGTCTGGGAGAAATAAAAAAAACTTAGAATGTACCAGCTGCTTCTCTTTCCACGCAGATCGAAAAAGCCGATCGAGGGAATGGCCAAAAATGTAAATCATGTTAACAGGCGATGCGGCTAGCAACCCATCACTGTATTGATTGCTTTTCCATCTTCTCGCCCACCATGACGCTAAAAGTGGCTTTTGGGTCTTGCGGCCCTGGGCTCTGCATAGAACCGCAAGACCCAAAATGCTCTGTCTGCCCCATTAGGGATGAAGACGTGATAGTATGTATGTATGTATGTACACAATCGACAGTCATCGTAACACTACAACAATGTGCACAAAATTGCCCAAATTCATTGCAATTTCGCCACTTGCGATGCGAGATGAGAAACTTGCTGATAGTAAGTAGTTACTTCAAAGATTTTTATGCAATGGATAAAAATAATTCATAAGCTTCGCCCTGCTTGATTGCTTGATCAGTGTTACCTGCGCCTAAAGTAGCCTATGTGTTAATCCAGATTGTCAGCTTCCTGTATACCAAATTTATTAAATTAGGTCCAGCCGTTTCGCTTGTGTAGAAGTAACAAACATAAACACACACACTCACAAACGTACGCCTTTATAATATTAGTGTGATTTAATTAATATAAATGTAAAATTAACTACATAAATGCATTTTTTTATTTTTTGAATTATTGCAGATATTATTTCACAAACATTAACTTAATGGTTAGCCTTAGATCAATATAATCAATAATACTGTATCTTTATCCATAAAACAGCAGGTTACTGTAGTTTCTCATATCTACCTTGAACAGCATACCCGAGAACTGTCGGACGTACATAAGATTGTTAAACTAGGCTAGTTTAAAGATAACTAATGTTAGTTAAAAATTGGGTTATCTGCTTTATCAATGAGCTGCCTAGACCATCGCCCTTTACGCCCTTAGAATTGCTCAACGATTTATTGAAGGTACCTATATCCGTATATCTAATCTAGTAATGTAATTTTGTTCTTTGTCACAAAACCGGGTTATCTGCCCTATCTATGAAGTGCCTAGACCATCGCCCTTAACATACATAGAACCCTTAGGATTGCTTAACGTAGCTGTCATTGTGTTAGGTATATCAAATGATGTAACGAGATTTGCAGTTATCCAGTCTCGTCATGCGCATTGCGAAGTGAATTCGACACAGTTTAACTGGTGCATAGCTAATTTCAAGTGCAGTTACCTTACAATAGCGAGGGTCAATAACAGAGATATGCTGCGGGGCTACTTTCTTAATTCGTGAAATCTATGCCGCGGTTGCAAAATAACACGCAGCTAGAACCTGCTTAAACGCGTCTGCAAAATGTTGGAGAGTCTGAATCACGTTAACAAGCGATGCGGCTAGCAACCCATCACTATTTTGACTTACTTTTTTCTAAATATGGCCTTTGGGACTTACGATCCTGGACTCTGCGTAACCCATTAGGGATAAAGCCGTGACAATGAACATGTATAAATTTCTTTTCAACTAGCTGCGACCCGCGGAAAACGTAGCCTATTTGTTAATCCAGGGTGTCAGCTTTTTGCGTATGTAATTTTAATAAAAGCGGCCAAGTGCGAGTCGGAATCGCCCATGAAGGGTTCCGTAGTAGCAAATAACATAATATAAAAGTCTTGTAGTATGTTTTTTTTAATTTTTATATTTGAGTCGATTGAATGAAAGGTAAATTGCCGTTCATGATGATGACGTATTAAAAAAAAACTACTCACTAGATCTCGCTCAAACCAATTTTCGCTGGTAGTTTTCATGGTAATGAACATCATATATTTTTTTTAGTTTTATCATTCTCTTATTTTAGAAGTTACGGGGGGGGGGACACACTTTTTTCCACTTTGGAAGGGTCTCTCGCGCAAAGTATTCGGTTTAGAAAAAAATGTTATTAGAAACCTCAATATCATTTTTGAAGACCTATCCATAGATACCCCACACGTATGGGTTTGATGAAAAATAATTTTTTGAGTTTTAGTTCTAAGTATGGGGAACCCCCAAAATTTACTGTTTTTTTTCTATTTTTCTGTCAAAACCTTAATGCGGTTCACACAATACATCTACTTACCAAGTTTCAACAGTATAGGTCTTATAGTTTCTGAAAAAAGTGGCTGTGACATACGGACGGACAGACAGACAGACATGACGAATCTATAAGGGTTCCGTTTTTGCCATTTGGCTACGGAACCCTAATAAAATGGGCTTAGCCGTTTGCGCGTGAAGAAGTAAAAAACATACCTACAGACACACACTCACAAACTTTCGCCTTAATAATATTAGTGTAATAGTAAAAAAGATTTTAAAGAGCATATATGTAATGATTAAATTTGTAACAAAATAAAAACAACCTATATTATTTTCTTTAAGACTTTTTTCCATATCTCCAAAGTTCTTAATCATATCTTCACCAAAATAATATGGGACCACCCAGGTTCTAAAAGCTTTCTAATAAAAAAATAATCATCAAAATCCGTTCATAAGTGGCGAAGTTTTCGCTCGCGGAACTACACACACTAGCAAAACATACGGGCCGAATTGATAACTCATTCTTTTTTTAAGTCGGTTAAAATGCCAAACAGCTTACCAGCAGTTTGCCTCATGAGTCCTACTTTATGTATCGTCATTATTTGGAAGTAGGTACCTCTAACTTCATGTTTAGAAGTCAATCGTTATATGTGCAAATGTAGATTAGATAAAAAAATCACAAATAGAAAGGCTTCAAATAATAAAATCATAAAGAGGTTTGTAGGTAATCCGCCATTCAATATTATTAACCGACTTCCAAAAAAGAGGAGGATATCAATCTTTTTAGGGTTCCGTAGCCAAATGGCAAAAACGGAACCCTTATAGATTCGTCATGTCTGTCTGTCTGTCCGTCCGTATGTCACAGCCACTTTTTTCAGAAACTATTAGACTTATACTGTTGAAACTTGGTAAGTAGATGTATTATGTGAACCGCATTAAGGTTTTGACACAAAAATAGAAAAAAAACAATAAATTTTGGGGGTTCCCTATACTTAGAACTGAAACTCAAAAATTTATTTTTCATCAAACCCATACGTGTGGGGTATCTATGGATAGGTCTTTAAAAATGATATTGAGGGTTCTAATATCATTTTTTTCTAAACCGAATACTTTGCGCGGGAGACACTTCCAAAGTGGAAAAAAGTGTGTCCCCCCCCCCGTAACTTCTAAAATAAGGGAATTATAAAACTAAAAAAAATACATGATGTTCATTACCATAAAAACTACCAGCGAAAATTGGTTTGAACGATATCTAGTAAGTAGTTTTTTTTGAATACGTCATAAATCATAAACGGCAATTTACCTTTCATTTAATCAACTCAAATATAAAAACTCAAAAAAAAACATACTACAAGACTTTTATATTATGTTATTTGCTACTACGGAACCCTTCATGGGCGAGTCCGACTCGCACTTGGCCGCTTATTTTTATGTATGTTCACCGATTATACGAAGATGCCTGGACCGATTTGGAAAATTCTCTGTTTGAGACTTGTCAGGTGGTCCCTAGAAATTTTATCAAAATCGGTTGTATAGTTAGAGGGTGAAGTCGGGTTTTAGTTTTGAAAAATAATATTTACTTAAACAGAATTCAACCACGGCATATTTACATTGTTTGTTTGGTAATAGGTTAAGTCATACTACTTCCGGTTTTTAGTGTACAAAGTTTTGGGCCTCTCATGATGTAATTTTCCCGTGTAACCATTCTTGAGTGTCGAATATTTCATTAAGTTATGCACGTTTATGCAAAAAAGGAAGCTATGAATATATAATTCAGTATACAAATGTGTTTAAGTCAGTATAGCTATTAGCCCAGACAAAGAAAAATATGAACTAGGTATTATATACCTTAGTAGTTATTCACTGAGGACTCTATAATTTTTTTTCATCCTCTATTTACATTTAAGACAACTGTATAATTTTATACACGTATGAAAAATATCCTTTTCAGATTTAAATATTCAATATTAATTTTGGAGCTAGCTCTATATCTATAATCAATCTGTGTGATTTGTCCGTATATGCTTATTTATTTAAAACTTACCTTCGATATTGTGAAGGATCCAGCATCAAGCAGATCAGATCCAACGGATGGCTTTTACTTTGCTTTGTACCTACCTATGTCAAAGCTCTTTTTGAATACTATGTTTGAACATACTTGTTTTCTTTTTCAGAGCACACTGGTTCAATGGCGTCTGGTGTTCTGGATAGCACTCGCTGTATTCATCGTGACAAACCTAGTGTTCGTGGCGTGGGCTTCCGGCGAGGAGCAGTGGTGGAACCACACCGCCCAGGACCCCAGGAAACAACTGGAGGCCGAAGCGGGAACCAATCAGTCAGGGACACAGCACTCCGTGAACGCCGAAGTCAAGTTGTAGGTCGGCAAATTATCTTTCAGAGATTCTCATGGATAGCACCTTTATGTACATAGTTCCAACTTTAGTCGTATCAGAGCCTTGAGATAGAGGTGACACTATAATGAGATTATTGGTGATGCCCGCGGGATTTCATATTATGGTCATTGACATCATATGGGTAAATATTACCAATAGAACTATTCTGTCGTTCCTCCAACAACACCGCATCTCCGTAATGGCCTTATCCGCCGATTGAAAATACTGATATGCTTATGATCGTACGTACGACGCAATGTCTGTATGAAAGGAATAATATTTCCCATTACTCAAATACAGACATGTCAATGGCGGACTGAGAACTGGTTGGTAAGGTTTGTATGGAGGGCTGTAATTTAGTTTTTTTTTTCTATAAACCGAACTTGTGCCAAGCCATATAAAGTTAAATCTACGGGCTGGGCTTTATATCCCGTCTAGAACTAAATAGACTTACAGAGAACGTTGATGCAACAGACGTTTTATCGTTTTGGTTTTTACACTGTGGTGTAAGCTTGTGAGTGAGGCTACGCAACTAATGGCCATTTGTTGTTAAATGTACAAAAATAGTATTCGATTAAATATATTTAGGTTTTCGATATATAAAATTCGTTAGATCCACAGTATTCCACCGCCAGTGTTTTGTGATAGTTAGCAATCGGCATTTTATTAAACTAATGAGCATGTACAATAGGCTCGAATATTTTAATTGGATATGAAAATCATATTTACATTAACTGTTGTACGTTCCTTAAAGACAAGATAAATGTAGATTAATTAATTAAGAAATATTAACATATTCTTAATTACTTTTGTAAATATTAGAAATTAGATTTAGAAAAATGATGTTACACAGAATGTTCGCATACTCGAATGAGGAATGAAAACGAAAGGCTGTGAAACGAAACGTTTTATTGAATTTATGCGAATGTATAATTTAATTGTATATGCGACACCGTTTAGTACACTAGTGCCATTTGAAGATCTGTGTGGTGTGTGCTTTACAGAATTGAATACTGATTTAACAATTATTTATATTGGACAATCATGTGGATTATTTCAGTGCACATTGACTATTTAGTTAGTAAATATTTTTAAACCTAATGACTGAAGCGGAAAGTACTTGAGTACGATGGTACACATACAATATGTAAAAAAAAACCCTGTCCGATCCGTTAAGGTAATGTTTGGTAGCTTGTGTAAGTTCTAATTTATCAGTGTCCTATCCCTAAATTGCAAAAAAGGATCTGCACCTTCATACATTTTGGAACGGCAGGCAGGGTTTTTTTCACATATTGTAAATTAATGAATATGAACACACAACCGAGTCACAACGCTTCGCACCAGTCACATACGACGAAACATGGAGTGAATATTGGCAACAGCGATACGATCAAACCATAAAGATCCAAGCTAGCTAGCCAGGACATTCAGCTAAGAGGTGTATGCGCCATTTTGAACTGCTAGCGACCCAACATCGTATCCATGAAGGTTGAGGGTAAATGGAACCCTTTAGTTTCAAAGTCGTGTTAAACCAACGCTATTTTTGTTTGGCTGTGCTTTCTCTAGAGCACAGAGTAATAATATAACCTAGAACACAGAGTAATAATGTCTAGAGTAAAAATATTGCGATACGATTATGACGTGTTCTCAAAACAAGACCAAAATCTACCGTCCCTCCATTTGACACATAAAAAAGTCGTTGGCATTTGTACGACTGACATTTTTAGCCACAAGAGGACATTTCATTTGGAATTTAAACAATACATAAAGGCACGAGAAAGGTTCTAACAGTGGCGAATACATACACCCACCAAGGAACGTAAGAATCGAATGCATCTTGTTTTTGAAATAAATAGATAAAAGGCTTTTAAAATTGGAAAAATTGGTTATTAAATTATTAATGAAATGTCCGATTCAAGGTTCTACCTACTCCATTACAGCTAATGTTGTTATATTTATTATTATGTAATGTGATCGAATCTGTTTGTATGATTAATTGAGTATGTGTAGTAAAGATAGTTAATACAATAAGAAATGCGAATGATGAAGCTTTATCTATAAGACTTAAGATACATTACATTGTAAGCTTAGGTTACATATAATTTATTATATTAATCTACAAATAGCATAAAGGTACTTATTTTGTCTATTCTTAAATTCTTTTGATAGCCAGCTAACTTTTTTAATTAAACCGTGGACTTATAGCTATACAATAAAATCACATGTTTGTCCTTTGAGGACAAAATCCTGGCTAAAAACTAAAAAATCGTTTTGTGAAAACGTGTTTCTGAAATTTGGGAATTAAATGTAAAAATAATGATGAAAAAGCATTGTAAGATATTTACTACTAAAAAACATATCTGTGCTGCCGAAGATACTGACTTCATGTAACCTAAGCTTCTTTTAAATATTATTTATGAAAATTGAGAAGATGTAATATTTTGTACAATACTGTATTTTTGTTAATAATAATGATTAAGATAACATTTCGTTTTTCATTTTACACTGGCATAAAAGAAACAATTAAATAGGTAACGAAATATATTATTACTTATTCTACCTATATCCAAATATATTTTGAACCCTAACCCTAAAGAAACATTGCATGCACCATTTGCATAATATATAAACATTTTAATACCTAAAAACCAATAGGTATAGGCTGTTCCTAAGGCGGGTACCAAAAAGGACAACTTGTAAGTATTATGAGAACTGCCATCCGTTACACTTCAAATAAAGCTTAGGAGTATGTCGATATAAAAAAGAGCTATGACAGTCTATTAAAAAAACTGAATAATACAATTGAAGGGCGGAATTTGTGGTTCAAAAATCTGTACTAGTGCGCTGATATTATATTCACCCCTCATTAAATACACACTATACCAGATACCATAATAACTATGCAGAATGCAAAAGACACCGAAGTAGCTGTACAATTATAATTTAATTACACGTAAAATACATCTTATTAATAAATTTACTAATAGCAATAAAAAGGAGGAGGCCTATTTCCAACAAGTCCAACTATCTTTAGCAATGCTTAGCTGCGTAGAAACAACCAACCATTGCTGGCATTCGACTTAGGTATTGTAACACTGTTTTAACTTATTTCTACAATTAAAAAATATAGAGCAGGGTTATTTAATAGCTATTTGTAATCGCTGCTTGACTGAAAGACTAAAACCGATGGATTCTCATTTTTTTTAAATGCTTTTCAATACGAACAATACATTTGTAACTGTCACAATGACATGTTGCTTTAAATTCGAATGAGAGTGATAATCAATAAAATATTTTATGTTTCCGTACCTATTTCACTATCGATTTCAGCTTGGTGACAAAGAATAACTCATATGTCATAACCGACATAGTACATAACAGGAAAGTTTATAACACTTTGAATCAAGTATTCACTTGGTATTTCAGTTTTTATTTTTATTTATCGATTAATGAAAAATGTAACAAGCGGACTTAAGGCCCAAAGCCTTTTCTACCAGTCAACCTACAGGTGGTGCTAATAAAAGCAAATTTTGGGCAGAAGTACTTTTTTTTTTTTAAATAATTTAATAATAATTTTTTGTATTAGAAGAGTCAAATTGTTTTTAAAACTAAACAATTTTTTTTACTAAATTACCCGCACAAATATTTCAAATTGAGAATAAACAAGATCAAAACAGTGTCTTACCTATCGAATACCTCTTTAGACGCCTCCTCCTTCGAAACTTCAGAACAGCTCCATCACCGAAGACGGCGACGTGTTGTCACTAAGGTCGGTGCGCTGGCCCAGTATCTGCTGGCACTCGTTCGGCGGGATGTGGTAGATGTTGTGGCTGGCGAGGTGTTCCACGGCGTGGTTGGGAGACTTGGAGAGCACCGAGCGCAGGCGGCGGGCGTCGTCGTAGTCCATGTTTAGGAGTTTGCACGCTTCTAGCAGCCTGGTCAAAGAGGAAAAACAAACATTTTTAAAACTTAAAACCGACTTTTGCACCAAACGCCAAAGCACAGAATAACGCTGCGTTCTCTCCTCTCTGCTCCGCTTCAGTGGAAACGCAGCCTAAGTACTAGTACTTACGTACAGAAGCCTTACTCAGCAAAGGAATGTAAAGAAATATCTACTCAATGTCGTTAGCGATATGGTTTAATTTAGCTCGAGTCAGAACTCGACATCTCTTCGTTTAAATACCTAGAAGTGCATTGCAAGCCAATTTCATTCTTATAGCTCTAGACATACAATTCACGTCACTGAATTTGCCACTTTGGAGTGGTCGCCACGGGCATAGTAAAAATGTAGGTATATTTTCGATACCTGAACGGGGAGTGACAAAGGCCTGGCCAAAGCACAAATCATATACGGGATAAGTCCGCCGTTGTATGTTTACTTTTTTGATTTGTATTTGTGTTCTTTCTTATGTACATTAAAGCTTTATCAACAAACAAACATTTAAAAAATTTAATAATACAATTGAAGAGCAGAATCTGTGGTTCAAAAATCTCTAATAGTGCGATTATATTATATTCAGCCCTCATTTAAAACACACTATAGATACCATGCACGTTGAAATGGCAGTGGGCGGGACACATAGCGCGACGAACCGATGGCCGATGGGGCAAAAAGGTTCTCGAATGGCGACCACGTACAAGCAAGCGAAGCGTAGGACACCCACCCATAAGGTGGTCTGACGACCTAACCAAGGTCGCTGGAAGGCGCTGGATGCAAGCCGCTCTAGATCGGTCATTTTGGAAATCTTTGGGAGAGGCCTATGTCCAGCAGTGGACGTTGTGCGGTTGAAATGATGATGATAATGATAGATATCATATTAATCATGCAGAATGCAAAAGACACAGATTAGTTGTACAAATATAATTAATTACACGTACTACACAAACGATTTTGATAAAATTTATACGCGACCTTACTGGTCCAGTTTCCTTATTGGTTCAGGCGTCTTCGAATAATCGGGGAACGTATTTTGAAGTCAGTTAAAAAAGTGAATGTTTTGTAGTACAGAGAAATGAAACAAGAGGCTGGGGTAATTCACTCATGTAAGCTTTTCACACACTAAATTGCAACTAGTATACTGACCGTTTCGATCAAAATACTACTAAAAACTATTATTCTAAGTAATAATTATCAACGAATAAATAATTAACAGCAAGAACTTACTTTGGCAAATGATTGACTTGCGAGGCCACCCTATTCGGCGGCGCAAAGGCGGGAACTAAATTCCTTTTCACATCATGAGTTAACTGGACAGTGCCCCCCGTATTGAACCAGTTCTCCAACACAACTTCCTGTAAGGAATATCACACTACTATCATAAAGGCGAAAGTTTATAAGAGTGTTTATGTATGTGTATATTTGTTACATCTTCACGTGCTAACGGCTGGATCATTTTTAATAAAATTTGGTATGCAGAAAGCCGGATTAACACATAGGCCACTTTAGCCTCGGGTAACATCGTGGGGCGCAGCTAGTCTGATATTATAAAGGCGAAAGTTTGTGTTTCTTACTCACAGACATAGATATAGATAGACGACTTAAATGCACCTACTTCGCGTGTAAGTTCTCAGACAAAGCGTCGAGGTTGGCCGCCGCTACTGACAGTCCGCGCGTGTCTGTGACTGCAGCCGGACGGCAGCGAAAAATAAAGAAATGCCTCTTTGCATGATAATAAACTGCAACAGTCCAAAAATTGCAAGCGCCCAAAGTCAAGGACATATTTCCTATCACAGCTAAGTTATTTTAAAATTATTTTATGCGTAAATTCATTTTAAAACAATTTTTTAAGTATTCCAAGCTGTGATTCCAAGATTATACCTAAATAAGTATAGATTAAGGTTAAAAAACTACATTCACATTACATTGCCGCATTTGCTTTGAGCGTTTGATCCGACGTTGTGTGTTAAGAAGCAATGAATATCGAAACAAGCGATACTGTCGCGCATCTCTACGACGTCGTGGTACCGGCAATTTCTCATTCGTCAGTAAAATTTAGCGACTAGTGTTGTTCGTTCTACAACATATACCAATAATCGATTTTAATCGTTATCGGACTGACGAATGGTAAAGAGCCAATTTAATAGGTATTGATTTAAACAAGCTTATTTCCTAATTTACACTTTAGAAAACGAGGGTAATATTTTCAGAGTTCATGTATGTAATATGGTCGCTCTTTGAACATATACTACTGGTCACACGGTGTGTATGTCCCCCGCGGAAAAGTATCGAAAAATAATTATTGAGTATACTAGATCTTTAGTTTATAGCTGCCTTCAAATGTTTATCGATGAATGAAATTGGTGTATTCAGTAATTTTTGAGAAATTCGTCAAAAACATTTTCCGCCAGGGAAATGTTTCTCTGGCGGAATTTTGTCTGGAATCCAGAATTCAATTAGTAGAGCAATTAATGTATCATAAGAGGCAAATGTTTATGTACAAATGGATTTTATATGTCATAGGCCTCCGAAGTTATTCAAAATTCCGCTGGGGAAATGTTTGGCCTTTTGCTAGATCTCCCAAACAGTTTGGAATATAGTCTTGATTTTTTTTACACATATTGCTATTAATTTGTTTATAACATTTGTAAAAACAGAATCCAAAAAAACACAACCACTTATGAATAATAAATATAAACATAAAAGTAGGTATTTTGGTTCTAGTGACTTAACTAAGGGACATAGGGAAAAAGTTTAAGTGTCGATTTATGTATTAAAACTGCCTCCAACGTCTGGGAAAGTACGTTTGTAATAGAGTAACTATTAAAAAAGATACAACAAAAAATAATGTCTAGCTGACATTTTGATATTAAAACGGTCTGTTGGACGAGTTTTATATTATGTGACAAGTTTTTACTCATTCCAATATTTAATGTATTAATTCAACTATCCGTACTCCAATAATTAGCTCTATCGAATTAGTAATAAAGGAAATATCGTAAAAAAACCAGCAATACTAAAAACTTTGTTATAAACCGACCAATTTCGGGTGGCATTCAAAATTGGTCGGTTTACAACAAATATTTAAGTGTCGCTGGTTTTATTACTATATTTTCTTTATTGATGATTGGATTAAGCTATTTATTGGAATATGGATAGTTGAATTAATACATTAAAGATTGGAATAAGTCAGAACTTGCAACATTATATAAAACTCGTCCAATAGACCGATTCAAAATCATGATTTCAGTAGAACATTATTTTTTGTTGTATCTTTTTTAATACTAACTCTATTACAAACGTACTTTCCCAGATGTTGGAGGCAGTTTTAATACATAAATCGACACTTAAACTTTTTCCCTATGTCCCTTAGTTAAGCCACTAGAACCAAAATACCTATTTTTATGTTTATATTTATTATTCATAAGTGGTTGTGTTTTTTTGGATTATGTTTTTACAGATGTTATAAACAAATTAATAGCAATATGTGTAAAAAAAATCAAGACTATATTCCAAACCGTTTGGGAGATCTAGCAAAAGGCCAAACATTTCCCCAGCGGAATTTTGAATAACTTCGGAGGCCTATGACATATAAAATCCATTTGTACATAAACATTTGCCTCTTATGATACATTAATTGCTCTACTAATTGAATTCTGAATTCCAGACAAAATTCCGCCAGGGAAACATTTCCCTGGCGGAATATGTTTTTGACGAATTTCTCAAAAATTACTGAATACACAAATTTCATTTAACGATAAACATTTGAAGGCAGCTATAAACTAAAGATCTAGTATACTCAACAATTATTATTCGATACTTTTCCGCGGGGGACATACACACGGTCACACGTTGGTGAACAAAACCGCGCATGCGTCACTGCTCACTGCTCGTTAGTGAGTCGTCTCTACTGAATTTCCCCCATTGAAGCGGTCGCAATGCGTAAGTATATTTTCGATACCTCTGCGCGGAGTGAGACAAGCCTGACATGGCTAAGAACGACCGCAAGGGAAGTTGCTTTAACGTTAAAAAAAAACGCATTGAAATCGGTCCATCCGTTCGAGTGCTACGATGCCACTCTTTTTCGTCGGAGTAAAAACAGAATAAAATAAATACATACATCCCATAGGTACAACAAACGTGTTTTTTTTATAGATAATGGTACGGAACCCTTCGTTCGCGAATTCGACTCGCACTTGGCCGATTATTTAAGAATAATAATAGTTTTATTTTTAAAATTCAATTAAAATATTTACATAATTTGTAACACTTAGTTTTAATTTTAGTTTTAATTTAAATTTTAATAAATTGGTTTAGTTTGAATTTCAGTTAAATTGAAATAAATTGTTTGAGTACTCCGTTTAGAGTCATTTGTTTATCGAATTTCATATCATTCGTCAATCAGAAAATCGATTGTGATTTTTATCACAAATCGATTAACTTGAATGTTAATCGATCGTATGGTTAGCGAGCGCGGAGTGAGCGAGCGAGACCACAGATATAAAATCTATGAGTATGAGTGAGACGATCAGGGCGGCGGCGTGCGTCTTCAATAAATCGTTTAAATCGTAGCGAGCGGTTTCTTTGAATCGGTTTGAATTTTCCGTCACTAAAATTGCCTGTGACGTCACAGTAGGCATTAAAAAAGTTGGCACGCTTGGTTTCCATACAAATCTTGATACGTGCGTTATCTATTACATCTATATCTGTGTTCTTACTTCTTCACGCGCAAACGGCGGGACCAATCTTGGTAAAATTTGGTATGCATAAATAAATAAATAAATATTTAGGGACGAATTACACTGATTGAGCTAGCCCCAAAGTAAGTTCGAGACTTGTGTTATGGGATACTAACTCAACGATACTATATTTTATAACAAATACTTATATAAATAAACATCCAAGACCCAGGTCAATTTGAAAAAGGCCATTTTCCAACTTGCCCTGACCGGGGATCGAACCCGGAACCTTTGGGTGGCGGACTAGCATGTTGACCACGCCACGGAGGTCGTCAAACTGACACCCTGGATTAACACATAAGCTACTTTAACCGTAGGGTGCAGCTAGTAAGTAAACTATAAAAGGGTCAATTTCACTTCAGTAAATACGTATCAGTTTAAAGACGGGTGGAGGTTAGAGGTTCGGTCGAGTACTCATTAGAGGCAATTTCGCATGTTAAGCTAATCTCGGGTTTGGTCACCAATTACACGGATGATTAGACACTTACACACAAAAAAAATAGTTTCTATTAAATAAACTGTTGAAATGGTAAAAATGGTTTTAATTACTAAACGTATAGTATTTGGATTGTTATACAAGTGTAAGTGATCAATTACACCCGAAATATTTAGGCACATGAGCAAGCGAAGCGAGCGACGGCATTTATAGGTCGAGGGTGTAATTGATACTTACACTCGAGTTGAACACTCTACTTTTCATCATAATAGCGAGGAAATATGAAAAACTATTATTATAACAGATTTCGTTATTATAGAAGTATCTAGATACTTTTTTTCTACTTATAATGAAATGAAAATCGAAAGTAATAACTTGGCTGCCTTTGTTTGTATTTTTACCGATTCAGGCGTCAAATTCAAATCTTTACATAAACTCATTTTTTGTTAAAAATATAATTTTCATTTTTTGTTAAAATATAATTTGCACTTTTTGCAAGAAAGATTTCAACAAGAAAATTTTGCGGGCGCAGACGTATTTGTTTATGTGGTCTTGAGCTCCTGACGCATCCAGCTGTTCGTGGTAGTCAGTGCGCTCCCTATGGTTATAAATTATCTAAAATAAATACTTACAACCATAAACGGTTATGGATACGTAAGTTATGTGCCAAACGAGCATTTTTTTGTGAGAAATATCCGCCGTTCTCGAAATGGGCCCGACAATTTTAGTCATATAAATCCGACGTTCGCGGTTAAAGGGTATACAACCTCTTTTCAGAGCTTGAATGGGTGTTGTGCGGCATGTTATGATAGTAGTATATATACCTCGTAAATGTACTGGTCGACATCGTTGGCGAGGTTGGCGCGCAGCTTGCAGGCCAGCGCCGGCGCCAGGTGCTGCGCCGCGCGCGCCAGCCGCCCGCACAGCGCCGACAGCGGCCGGCACAGCGCCACCGACACCGACAGCGCGCTTTCCTCCACCATCATCCAAGCGTGCCATCTGGTGGAAAAAGGCCAAGTTTATTTGATCATTTTATCATTAATTTATCCCATGCTGGTCTGGGAGAAATAAAAAAAAACTTAGAATGTACCAGCTGCTTCTCTTCCCATGCAGATCGTAAAAGCCGATCGAGGGAATGGGCAAAAATGCAAATCATGTTAACAGGCGATGCGGCTAGCAACCCATCACTGTATTGATTGCTTTTCCATCTTCACGCCCACCATGACGCTAAAAGTGGCTTTTGGGTCTTGCGGCCCTGGGCTCTGCATAGAACCGCAAGACCCAAAATGCTCTGTCTGCCCCATTAGGGATATATTGGAATATGTTATGGAATATGTTAAAAATTATTCCAAAATATTTAAAAAAGTTTGTAGACAAGCCAAGGCAAATCGTATTAGTAGAAAAATAAATAATGCTCCTAACAAAATAAAAGAAACTTGGAATGTTATAAATAAAGAAACAGGTAAAAATAAAGCCAAAGAAAATATCTGTCAAATCAAATCTAATGGTGTGATTATTACAAAAACTGAAGAAATAGTAAATGTTTTTGATGATTTCTTTACTAACATTCCTTTGGAACTTACTTCTAATGTGAATTCTAACCCCCAGCGTGCTGAAGCCTTGCTTAAGAATAATGTTAGGCCTTGTAATTCTCAATTTAAATTTAAGCATATTGGCCCCAAAGATATAATAGATGCATATAAACAGCTAAATTTAAAAAAATCTGAAGATCATTGGGGCATGTCAGTTGCTGTAGTAAGCCATATCATAAATATCATAGCTGCTGATTTAGCTTTTATATTTAACGAATGTATTGATGAAGGCATATTTCCTAACCTAATGAAATGTAGTAAATTAATCCCCTTATTTAAAAAAGGAGAAAAAACAGACCCTGGCAACTACAGACCTATATCTATCCTGCCAGTTTTGAGTAAGGTGTTCGAAAAGATAATGCTCAATCAAATGCTGCTTCACTTCAAGACCTACCAACTTTTCCATAGCCAACAATTCGGCTTTACTGGCGGGAAATCGACCACCGATGCGGGAGTAGCACTCGTTACTCATATATATGACGCATGGGAGAACAAAAATGATGGAATTGGATCATTTTGTGATCTCTCCAAAGCATTTGATTGCGTAGATCATCCGACACTTTTGCTCAAATTTCGTCAATACGGTTTTGATGATAATTCAATTAAACTGATAGAATCTTATTTAACAGATAGGCATCAGACTGTTGATTTAAATGGCATAAAATCTCACGGATCTAATGTTAAAATAGGCGTACCGCAAGGTTCAATTCTTGGACCTTTCCTTTTCTTAGTTTATGTTAATGACTTGCCTTACATGGTTGAGAAGCAGGCTGGCATAGTGCTGTTTGCTGATGACACCTCGCTAATATTCAAAATAGATCGACATAGCACAAACGCTAGCGCGGTGAACAGCACCTTGTCTTCTATTTCTGATTGGTTTTCTGCCAATAACCTCATGTTAAATGCGAAAAAGACCCAATGCATTCGATTTTCTCTTCCTAATGTGAGACAGGCCTGCGTTGACATAATGATAGATGGTGAAAAACTCGATCTTGTTGAAAGTACTACCTTCTTAGGAATTACAATAGACTCAAAACTTCAATGGGGTGCTCATATAACTAAACTTTCTAATAGGCTTAGCTCTGCGGCTTATGCTGTTAGGAGAATAAGACAATTGACAGATGTAGCAACTGCTAGACTAGTTTATTTTAGTTACTTTCATAGTGTTATGTCTTACGGCATACTCCTGTGGGGGAGTGCAGCCGATATTCAGACTATTTTCATTTTACAAAAACGGGCAATTCGTGCTATTTACGGGTTAGGATCTAGAGACTCACTCAGAGAATTATTCAAGAAAATAGATATACTTACCTTATCATCACAGTATATATTTGAAAACATAATGCATGTAAGGAAAAATATTTCCTCATACAGTAAAGTAAGCGATTTGACCGATAGAAACCTACGTAATAAGAATGACTTAGTTGCCCCATTTTCTAGGCTCAAAACAGTTAGTAAGACGTTTATGGGGAACTGTATACTTTTTTATAATAAATTGCCAAAATCGGTCCTTGATATGCCGGATAATAAATTCAAAACGTATGTAAAGAAAGTACTTTGTGAGAAGGCTTATTATAGTACCGATGACTACCTTAAGGACAAAAAAGTCTGGCTTGAGCTTGCCGCGGGTCCCTCTTAAAGTTTGTAATATAGGTACTCGCAAATGACATGTACATTTTGTACAAACTAAATCTACAACTTGACATTATTTAAAAATTTTGACATTTAAAAATTCAATTAAAATCATGATATTACATAACAAAACAATGTATTCTCAGTCCACATTAACTTTAAGTATTAATTTAATTGTGAGTTGACGTCCTTGGAGAAAAGGTGCAGTGCAGTTTGTTACCGCTTCTTCTGCACTAGCGCTTTGGAAGCGGTAGTAAACTTAGCTGTAAGTAACTATTTGACGTCAACAATTGTAAACAAAACAATGACGATTATTAAGAGATATTATAAATATCCTATGATAATAAAGATATATTTGAATTTGAATTTGAATTTGAATTTGGATAAAGACGTGATAGTATGTATGTATGTATTTTATCATTAAAAAAACCCGACTTTCGGGGGTTCACCACTAATAACTTTTAAACGGCTGAACCGAAATTTTTATTAACATAGCTAAGAACTAAGCAAGGAAACTTGCTGTCACGTAAAGAAACCGCATCGAATCGGTCCATCCGTTCGAGAGCCACAATGCCACAAATATACATTGGCGTCAAAATTTAACACCCCTTCTTTTGCATTGGGGATTTAAAATAGACTAAGTTCGTATTTTATTTTCACCGATTTTTTTAATAAACAAGGGAAATGACTTTACTATGTTTTGGTATTAGATCTGTCAATATCGTAGCAAGTGAAGTCCGTGGTCTTCTCTTATGAGAAATAGGAGTGATAGTATTTATTTGCATGTATGTTTACCTATATTATTGGAAAATTTTGACAATATGGCAAGGTCTACAAACTTAGTATATTGAAACACACCTATCATGGAAGACACATAAACCTGTATAGAGCCCGTTTTATCGCTATAGACAAATAGCTGGTAACATAATGGCTAGACTGAAAAGAGGATGTCTTTGCCTTGCATAGGGACACATAAGCTAAACAAATTCGGTTCACATAACGGCTGAAATTAACGAAAACTAAAAACGCTTCATAAAATGCATATTTTGGTTATTACTCACTTTTGCTTCTTATAGTCTCGCAAGCCAGCCTTGAATTCCAACAGGATGTGTTCCGACAGCGCTGCCAGTCCAGAGTCTCTAAGATGCGCCAGTAAGGCCGGGGCTTCGGCGAATACACCCGCCTCCTCGGCGTCATCGTTACCCAAAGGCTCTGTTACAGCTAGATTGGCTATGGGTGATGTCTGAAAACAAAATTCTAGTCAACTGCATGCTATTTTTTTTTTTCATCTTTATCCTTTTTTTTGGGTCGCGGAATCCGAATCTAAACTTTTCTTTTGGAATTCAAGATGGCGCCTGCTTTTTAGAATTTTACCTTAATTTGGAATGTCCTACATACTGTTACTTAAGGGTAAAGCTTTCAGTGGAACTCGAAATTGGAATCAAATTTTACATACAAGATTTGAGACTCATGTTTTGATGTTCAGTTTACTGATAGCAGTTCTTTGCCAGACTCCAACAGCTGCTCAAAAAACCGCGGGCTGCTAGCAGTTTTAATTTAATCTTTAACAGTGCGTCGTTAAGTTCAACCTTAGATGACAGACGAAATAAGATAAATATAATTGTAGTTACTAATGACAATTCGTTAGGAGTAAAATTATTACTGTCCATAATTAGTATGGCGTTTCTACTCTAGTCATCAGTCAGTTCATACGTCAACAACAACATACACATATGATCACACTTACAATGTCAAACTGACTCAATTCCAGGATCATGGAATTCCTTCGAGAAAGCTCGTTCAGCGCTAGTTTCTTGGCTCGCAACTCAACCTCTTTCAACGACATCGTCTCGTCTGTTTCGCCTGAAAACGTAAGAATGGGCTTTAATTCAAATTCGTTTTTACACCAAAAACTTTTTTTTGGTGTAAAAACGAAACGTTCGCTCCAGAACTTGGTATAATCTGTTGTTAACCTAAGTAAAAAGTATCTAAATTTACTAAGTTATTGGAAACCAACTTCTTTTTTTCACTGAGATAAAAAGTATCTAAGTTGACTTATTGGAAACCAACTTACTGGAAAACGAGAGTCTAAACAAAGTTCAATAGGAGAACTTTTCTTCATTGGTATCGATATATTAATACAAAAGTTCAGTATTTCACTGGTATCGGGTATCGATAAAAATATCGGTATTTCTGTCCCTGTACGAAACCAATACCTTTCTCATCCAAGTCTGAGTGTAGTGCTGGAACTGACGCCGGTTGTGATGCAGCTGCAGGTAGCGCTGTGTTTGTTGTTAACAAAACAAAAACAAAAGCTAGTGCAGTGGAAACAACAATACCTGCTTTGGAAGACTTCTTAGTAGGTTCCTCCACTCTCCTCCCCGTTTAGGTAACGAAAATATACCTATATTATTACTATGCGCGCAGCGATCACTCCGGAATGGTAAATTCAGTTCGCTAACGACACTGAGTCGATATTTCTTTTAATTCGTTTGCTGAATAAGACTTCTGTACGTGAGTACCTGTGGTTAAGTGCTGGAACGGCCGCCAGTTGTAATGGAGTTGCAGGTAGCGCTGTTTTTGTTCATAGCAAAACGCTAGTAGTAGTGGAAACAATACCTGCTTTAGAAGACTTTTTAGTAGGTTCCTCATCAGAGTCTGTGTCGGAACTGGAGCTGGTGTCGGTGTCGTCGTGATGCTGCTGGTGCGTGAAGTGCTGGAACTGCCGCCGGTAGTAATGCAGCTGCAGGTAATGCTGTAGAAATAAATCACTTTTAGTATGTGCCTTGATAAAGGATAGAGGAAAATGGAAAAGACTCACATGCTGTCCTGACCCCCCGTAAAGTGGGATACAAGGAGAAAGAAGAAGAAGAAAGTGCAAAGATTGACAAGTTTATTTGCTACCAAATTCGCTAAATTCCCACGGCTCAAATTTAGATACTTTTTTTCTAAACGTCAAAACAAACATTTTTGTTTCATGGGATTTGTATGAAATATAGACTAATGACGTCATAGTTTCTTGGAGTCAAATAGCGCTTTTAATATCAGTTTTTCTGCAATAATAAATCTAAAACCACGTTGAAAATGGATATGATAATGATAAAATTTTGTGAAGTTTTATTTTCTTAACAGTACCAAATAATTTATTTTTGACCCGTAAAAGTACCCAATTAAAAATCCCCCGATTGTCAAGAACACTACATATAGTAATGAGAAGCGAAACTACCAAAGTCATATCAGCAGTTTCGCTTCTTATCATTAGATGGATATCCGTAGCGGCATATATTATTTGCTAGAGTCCGAATCCTCGACTTTCAAGCGTTAATCAGATTTTCATCAAACATTAGCTAGGAACGACCGCAAGAGGAGCATGACTCCGCCCTCAACGAGGCCAGAGCCGTACTCAGTAGCTGCGTTAGACGCACTACACAATATGAGGTACCCTGAATACACACTGACCAGAGAGTGCGCCCACTGCAGCAGCACAGTACGCGTGTGATGCGCGGCGTTGATGTGAGCGATGAGCGGGTGCTGCGCGTTTGCGGCCATGAAGGACTCCGCCGTCAACGAGGCCACAGCCGCACTCAGCAGCTGCGTTAGACGCACGCGCCATTCTTCAACTAGTTCCAATTGTAGTTCTAAGAATTGGAGCCTAGGGCAAACATATTGATAATTTAATCAATAATCTAAGCTTATAAATGCAATCTACTGTGAAAAAATGCTTTATTTTAAAACTAATACTGTTTTTTTGTGATGATTGATAAAAGGATTACGCTGGGCTGCATTACGGGAATAATAAAAGACGGATTTGCACTCAGTTACAAACTACGCGTGAGAGCGAGATTGATGCATCATTTCTTTCTCACGCATAATTTGTGACTGAGATGCGCTGATCTGTCGCGTGCGTTTCTTTGCGTGCAGCCACCTTTATTAATTTTTAACTTTATTAACCAAAAGCTACAACATACAAGTAGACTTATGCAAAAGAGCTTAATATTTATGTAGACATTTCAAAAAACAAAAAAAAAAGATTATTTTGGTAGAAACAAAGGGTAAAAGTATCAACTCACCGATGCCCTGGTTGAGGCAACACTGAGTATCTTTCCTCGATTGTCTTGAGCAGCGCTATAAACCAGTCGGCGCCGCGTGGCACCCAAATCATGGACCCTATAGCCGAGCCGACGCCAGAAGCCACTGGTTCGCACCATTGCTCGTTGCTTAGCATCTCATCCATTTTGGCGAGAGCATCTGGAATAAAGAATTTTTGTAGTTCAGAATGATAAATAATTCGCTATTTCCCAAAAAGTCAAATCAAATACTTTTTTCTAAACACCTAAACAAACATTTTCTATGGGGTTTGTATAAAATATGGACTTATGATGTCATAGTTTCTTGGAGTCAAAAAGCGTTCTTAATAACAGTTTTTCTGTAATAATAAATCTAAGATCACATTGAAAATGGATATGATCATGCCAAGTGTCAATTACAAATCATATTCATTACTGCTCGATCATGCTCGATGGCGTCTTCTTACTATGCTCGCTAAAGCTCGCTTCGTAATCTGCGCTACTCGCATATTTTGACGCTTCTTTTACAACTATTGCATAAAATGATTTTTTTTTTAATTTTGAATATTGTGTGTACTTACACTTCTTTTCAACAGCCAGCCACCTCACAAACGTCTCGGCCTTAGTCAGCACCGACAGCACACTATTCACATCCTTGCCTGTCACAGTAATCAGTTCTCTATGAAAACCCAGAGTTTCATCGACTGCGTGAGCAAAGGCCGCATCTACATCAACCAGTTCTGTCTTCGATCCTTGTGTGTGGTATAACGCTAGTACTGTGTGGAGCCTCTCAGCAGCTAATGTGATAAGACCAGCATTGAATTCATCCTTAAAAAAAAAGATTTATCATTTTAATATTGTTACAATTTTTTAAATTCTCAATATGTTGTAACCTGGTTCAAAAATATAGTATTTCAATTAGACTGACAATTTCTTGTTTTCCTAAAATAAAGGACTCATATTTTTCGATTTGAAAAGTATTTCAAATTCACGTGCGCTGTATCTTCTTTATTATTTGTTAAGGAGAGAAAAGAAAAAATACGTGTACTATACTTAAGGACTTGAATAATAAATAGGAAGATCATATACAGATATGTGAAAGGATAATTTTTCTTTTTATCATGCAATAAATTTCAGATCTTACCACAGCTTTAACATGAGTAAACTCAAGCTTATCTGCTACTGGCTGCACATGGTTTCTTACGAAGGCTTGGTGATCCTTAATCCAAGTCAGCGTTTGTGTGAGGAACCACTCCGGTCGATCAATCCGCGCTGTTTGACGGGACCCGGTGAAGTGGAATATGAATCTTTTCTTAAGTGGCTTTAGGAGGACTTTTACTGGCAGGCATGGATCTAGTTCTGTGAAAAAGAAACAAAGTTTAAGATTGTCGTAAATTCAACTTTTCACAGATTTATTATATACTAGCTACCGCTTGGTAAAAAATTTAATAATCCTATATGGCTACCTCACATTTTTCTGGGATAAAGTCCAGTGTCAATCCAGGCAACAAGCTTTTTAGTAACATTCCAAATTTAATTCCTATCTACACAGACCTCTTAGCATGAAAGCGTAACAAACACCCCCACATCTATACAAACTTTTGCTTTATAATATTAATAGGATGTATATAAAATTAAATACAATTTGATTTCGTATTATTAAATTTAATTAACTGACATTACTTCTTGATGCAAAATACGTCAAACAACAGGAATTTGGTCAAATACCTGGAACAATTTCCTCCGACACTGTGCTACTGATCAGATCCTCAGGCTCTTCGATAAGGAAGAGGTACCTTGTTAGGTTGTAGAACCTTATCAACACTTCTTTTGGTGGTGGTGAATTTTCAGCTCCGGTGGTTATTGGCCATTTGAGTAACTTCAAAACATCTTCATAATGCCTACAATTATACAACATGGTGAAATTTTATGAATTAAGTTTTTTCTTTAATTCTCTAAAATGTGTGGTGTGGCCACTAACATATTTTAGATATGGTTATACAATGTCAGGTAACACTGGTTCTGTGACCACTTCACAGTCAAGTTAATCTGAATCCTCCAACATGGTTTTGCATGTTGCGAATTTGTTTTTGAGATGATCTCATTTCTTTTTGTAGTTGATCAGCTTACAGTTGTAAAGTTATGACTTCAAAAAAATGTGTTTTTTTTTTGGAAAATTCAAAATCTGACGTTAAGTGTGCTAGGAAATATCCTTAAAACATTGATAATGGTGAGTAAGTTGGTGTGTTAGTAAATAAGTGTCAAAATTAAGGAACTTTGGCTGGGGAAAATTTGCAAACTATAAATATTGTTTCATAAATATTGCTATTTAACTACTGCAAATTCAGATTACTTCCACAATGAATTTTCAAGTTACAAAGTGCCTTAAACTGTGAAGTGTGTGTAAAAGTTTGCTAAGGTTGTGCCTTTGTTTTATGTTTTTGCTCAACTTGGCTCTCATGCTCTCAGAATCCAGACGTCCTGTAGATATTTTTGTTTCTCAAGTAGTTTTCACTTTATTTTATGAAAAGAATCTAATTCTAAAACATGGTAAACTTACTTGGTAAGTTTATCCTTCAATACATTATGCCAGTAGTGTGTGTACTCCCTGACATAGGAGGCTCGGTGACCTGTCTTGTAATCCAAACACATGTCTTTGAGGTCGCTGTACAGTAATACCAGCTGTTCATCATCACTACATGATTTCATTTGACGGCTGAAAATTAAAGCATACAATTTTCTTCTTAAATACAATAAACATTATTAACTGTATACAAATAAAAAATATTCTCACAGTAAATTATTAGAATGTGAGCTTTAATGGTTCTTATGGTAGGATTTTCAAAATTTAATGCAAAGAAGCATATTAAAATACATATGTGGACCCAAGTGTGGGCCGCACATGGTAAATATTGTTTTATTACAATATAAAACAATGCTTTACTATGAGTTGAGTCAGAGAGGTCCAGGTTTTTAATTGTCATAATACATTTTTAACCCACTTGACACCCATACACAATTATTACTCTATTATATCATCCACAGACAGAGCAAGAATTTGCCTAATCTTAAGATAGCAAAAAAAAAGTCTTACACCACAATACATATGTTTTTGAGCCAGTACAGGTATTCATAACAAAATATATACAAACCTAAGATCCTCAATTTTTTCAAATGATTTAAGGTAAACCAAAACTTGTTCCAATTTATTGATAGCCGAAAACCTCTTATCCAACTCAGTCCGAAGAGGTTCAGTTTTTTTAAGGAATTCATCTACTTTTGCTTTAAAACTTTGACTTTTGTTTTTGAGGTTGAGGATTTCAGTTGAATTCTCTTCAGCTTTTTTTATAGCTGATGATATCTTAGTTGGCACTAAATTACTAGCAAAATGTAGCTGAAATAAAAAAACATATTTTTGAAGATTATGATGCAATATTTAGGAATACAGGGTTATTTTATTTTGGCTTATGAAAGATTACCAAAAGACACTAGACAAGGGACTGTGTTCAGGAGCTATTGTACTCAAACATATGTTCATAGACGATGAAAGAACATATTTACCGAGCTTTGAAGCTGGTCTCTCCTCAATACCAACTCATTTTCAATTTGATAGGCATTGGATAGTTCATTTATATCACCCCCTATTTTCAGATTAAGATCTTGAATAATTTTTTTCTTTTCTTCCTCTTCCAAGTCGGCTTTTCGATACACAATCATTTTTATAAAGTAACGTAAACGTGAACAAACAATTAATATAATTTCAAAGCCATTTTAATACGAACTATATAATTGGTACTTTATGTCTAAAAAAGTTTATTTTATTATATGGTGAAATAATTATTAATTTGTTTTTTTATTAGTTTCCATGTTTTTATTGATTTACAAGTTTTGGTCACGCTTGACGTTTGACAGATTTTTTTGATTAGCTTGTTTGACACATGAAGTCAAGACACATCACTTTAAATTGACTTTGACATTTAGGCATTTTTTCATTGAAGTTCATAGCATTATGATGTACCTACCATGGGTTCATAGCCATGGTTATGTCGACGTCAACAACAAAGTATTTTAAAATGTTGCATTATAGCGTAACCATCGTATTCGTAATTCGTATCACATCATTCACATCGTACTGACTATTGTAAGTTTACCCCAGAAAACAGTCACCAAAATGATAGTTTCAAAACTAATAGATAGGTACTATCGATAGTAACGATAATATTGATCATTTTCATACTATTGCAAACCCGTTGGCTCTATTAATATTTTCGATAGTATCGATACTTTCGAAAGCCCTATCGATATTGTTAATGTTTTCAGAGGTAACTCAGGTAACAATGAGGGGTTTTCAAAGTGACATTTAAAAAAAAAATAGTAACTCTTTTTCTCACTAGATGGCATTGATGCCTTGGTCAAGTGTCAAATAGTGGTGGGTCGTACGTAACGGGTTTTGCAGAAAACGGAACGGGCTGGTTTCATCTGGCAAAGGAACTGGATTGAGAACCAGTTTCACGAAAAACTGCTTTCTCTATCCTTTAAATAAGATTTAAAATTGCTTAAACATTACGAAAGAAACGTGTTTGTAGGAGAAAAAACATATAAACGGGCGGAACGGAAGGAATGTTCGTTCATGTTTTGAATATCGGGGATCGTTTCGTTATTCGTTTCTTCGTTTCACCCGGTGTGGTCGTCCGTTCTCAGTATAACTATGTATATGAATCGAAAACCGTTCGTTCGTTTCTCTCGTAGAAACCAGTTTCAAAAAGCGTTTCATGAAAAAACGCCCAGTACGTCAAAAATGCTGTGCTTGTAAAATGTAAGCAATTTACATTCTACTAAGAATTTTCCACAGACATAGATATAGATAGACGACTTAAATGCACCTACTTCGCGTGTAAGTTCTCAGACAAAGCGTCGAGGTTGGCCGCCGCTACTGACAGTCCGCGCGCGTCTGTGATTGCAGCCGGACGGCAGCGAAAAATAAAAAAATGCCTCGTAGCGTGATAATAAACTGCAACAGCCCAAAAATTGCAAGCGCCCAAAGTCAAGGACATATTTCCTATCACAGCTAAGTTATTTAAAAAGAAAAATATGCGTAAATTCATTTTAAAACAATTTTTTAAGCATTCCGAGCGGTGATTCCAAGATTATACCTAAATAAGTATAGATTAAGGTTTAAAAACTACATTCACATTACATTGCCGCGTTTGCTTTGAGCGTTTGATCCGACGTTGTGTGTTAAGAAGCAATGTATATCGAAACAAGCGAAACTGTCGCGCATCGCTACGACGTCGTGGTACCGGCAATTTCTCATTCGTCAGTAAAATTTAGCGACTAGTGTAGTTCGTTCTACAACATATACCAATAATCGATTTTAATCGATATCGGACTGACGAATGATATAAACTATTATTAAAGAGCCAATTTAATAGATTATAAACAAGCTCATTTCCTAATTTACACTTTAGAAAACGAGGGTAATATTTTCAGAGTACATGTATATAATATGGTCGCTCTTTGAACTACTGGTCACACGTTGGTGAACAAAACCGCGCGTGCGTCACTGCTCATTGCTCGTTAGTGAGTCGTCCATACTGCATTTCCCCCATTGAAGCGGTATATTTTCGATACCTCTACGCGGAGTGAGACAAGCCTGACATGGCTAAAAACGACCGCAAGGGAAGTTGCTTCAACATTTAAAAAACGCATTGAAATCGGTAAAAACGTGTTTTTTTATAGATAATGTACGGAACCCTTCGTTCGCGAATTCGACTCGCACTTGGCCGGTTATTTAAGAATAATAATAGTTTTATTTTTAAAGTTCAATTAAAATATTTACATTATTTGTAATTTTTAGTTTTAATTTAAATTTTAATAAGTTGGTATAGTTTAAATTTTAGTTAAATTGAAATAATTTGAGTACAAATATTTATTCTTTATTATCAAACAATTTTCCGTTTAGAATCATTTGTTTATCCAATTTCATATCATTCGTCAATCAGAAAATCGATTGTGATTTTTATCACAAATCGATTAACTTAAATGTTAATCGATCGTATGGTTAGCGAGCGCGGAGTGAGCGAGCGAGACCACAGATATAAAATCGATGAGTATGAGCGAGACGATCATGGCGGCGGCGTGCGTCTTCAATAAATCGTTTAAATCGTAGTGAGCGGTTTCTTTGAATCGGTTTGAATTTCCCATCACTAAAATTGCGTCTGACGTCACAGTAGGCATTAAAAAAGTTGGCACGCTTGGTTTCCATACAAATCTTGATACGTGCGTTATCTATTACATCTATATCTGTGGAATTTTCCCTTAATTCAGTAAATATATGAGAGAATTCTTATGAAAAGTTAGTCCAGCCAGACTTGATATTATGTCGTAAAGCTTGTATCCATTGTGATTTCGTCTTAAGGAAAACGACGAGTGCCAATATTTTGACAGTTTTTCACAATACATGGGCTAACCATAATTATAACGTAGTATATATTTTTTTGTTAGAATATTAATAAGCAAACATTATAAATGAAACAGTAAATAGTTATGTTTATATTACCTACATAGATACCTAGAGAGTAGACATGGTCGTTGAATGACGAACGATTTATTTCAACCGTTAACTGGCATGAAGTGCATGAACTATTAGACTAGTTTACCGTCGAATGATAAACCGAAATGATCGAATGATAATGATCGTGACTCCTCATCGCTTCGCTACGCCAACCGAAGCTAGCAATCTGTTCGCTTCATTCATACTTTAATATTTGCCGATATGACTGTCTCTGCCGCGCGTATGCGCGAAATCCATGCACGGAGTGGGCGCAGTTCAATTCTATTGTCATACGCATAGATTGTATTTTTACGTACGGCGCAGGCTTCATTTGTTACGTATATGAGATTGCCTTGGCGATAAGGCCGCCTATTGTACATCTGAATTTATATTTAAATGTTATTTTCATGTGTTTTGGTACAATAAAGTGTTTTACTTAGGTACAGTTTGGATTTACTTACTTAGGCCCGCGCCATACATGAAGAGATGTTGATGATGACTTTATGATGACTATAAGATATTAGTGTGGATACATAAGATTCAAGACCACGTTTATTGATAAATATGTTACATGTTGTAGAGTTGGGTGTAACGGTTTCTTTCTCGATCGCAGCTGCTGGATAGTATTTCCCTTGTAGTATTAAAAAGATGTAAAATCTTATACCTATAAACGAGCAATTCTTGTATGTATGTATATATATATATTTATTTATAAATTTCTGTGATCTTGAAAACAGCTCTAACGATTTCGCTGAAAATTTGTATATGGGGGTTTTCGTTTATGTTTGGGAAAACGCGTGTTTTCGAGTTTTCATGCGTTTTTCTTTCCACGCAGAATATGGTCGCTAATTTCGTCGCGCCGACCACCTTGATTTTAGCTCAGTGGTTAAGGATACCGACCGCTAGAAAAAGTGTTACGGGTTCGAATCCCACTCGGTGACTTACTTTTTTTTTTATTTTATATTTAAGCTCGGTCGCCCAGGTACTGTAAAGTTAAAACAGCTGACACGCGACCTACCTACATAATATGTGGCCGCATGCAACTGAAATGTGCGAGCATTACTCGAACACTATCGATAGGCCTGTCGATAGTCTCAATGTTTTAGAGCAATACAATTGCTATCCAGCAATACTCGATGGATGACGATGAGATAAGTATGTATCTATTTTATAGCGTGTTATAAACTATCGATAGTATTGATAATTTATGTATTTGCCCTGCGCCTGCGTATGTGCCCAATTACTATCCTTATCCTTACTAATATTATAAATGCGAAAATTAGTTTGTATATTTGTTTGTTTGCTTGTTTAATAGGTACCACTTCACGATTCAACCGCTAAACCCAATAAGATGTTAGAAGATATAGTTTAAAGAAATTCCCACGGAGAGCGAAGCCGGCGGGCTCGGCTAGTATGCTATATTTTAACTATGTTATGTATTATGACTTTCTAACGGCAACCCGCAACACAGGCAAAACACAACTGCTGACTAAATGTGGTTTTTAGTGATTTTAGAGAGCCTACCCATCTAGTATTAGTTTAGCTTTAGTCTATAGTGGACTCGAATAGATTTTGTCGCCAGAAGCTCCCTTGAAGCAATCAAGGACCTATTAGATAGGTACACTCTGTGATAGGTACCTACTACCTTTGATTGTATAGTTAGGGAATTAGGAATAAAGAAGAGATAAATAAAGATGGGGTCTAAATGACAAGTATCCAGAGGCGTAAATTAATTTAAAAAAAAGTGATTGTGATTATTTGTGATCATGGATTTGTGATTATGTGTCAAACTGTCAATCTTGGTCAATCTGTCAAAGTGATTGTGTGGAAAAGGAGTACTTACAAAGTTGGTGAAAGAATTTAAATAAATAATTAATTAGTGATGTGGTCCTTTCTGGCGAAAAATTGGAATGATATAGTTTATTTATCCCTTCTTTTATTTAGCGTTGCGATAGGGCCGTATTACCGGTCTCTGAGTACAGTGCACTTGAAGAAATGGATTGGGACTTCTCTTGGCCTTTTGCTTATATTGATTGTTTCGGGCTACAATGCAATACACCCAATTTTATCAGCTGCTGCTGGGATTCTAATCATTAAATTTGCTACCGTGAGGTAAGTGTTTTACTTATAATAGATTTTAGTAGGTAGGCTATTGGCATAAAATTATGTTCTCAAACCCTATGAATGTAAACTTGTTTGTAAGTGTTGCGACATTTCCTTTACCGCTCAAAACAGGCTATAGATCAAACCTAATAGATCGACCCCTGCACTTGTGATAACCTGTTTACATCTTATGTGTTGTTAAAAACAAATAATCTAAGCAAAATTAAACATTTCATCTGCTGTTCTCCTCTTACGCAGTAGAAGGCAGAACCCTGGAGATTCATCTCAAGATGCACACACAACAATTCTAGCATTCTTTTACTATGACTTCTGTTTTCCAGTTTTTATAGTTTTAATTTTAAGCCTATCATGCATGTCCTTTGGAGCTTAAAACGTTCTACCCCATTAGGCATTAGCCTTATGGGGCATTTTCTACTCGATATGGCAAAAGCTTTATGGGGTAGAAAGTGCCCCATAAGATTTGATAGTGTATAATATTAATTCCTTTAACAAACTGTGGGTAACAAAATAAAATTTTTGTTGCAGATATTGTCATGTTGCCACATTTTTCTTCATGTTTGGCTATCTGTTCTTCTTCCGATTGGCTGATAAGTTTGGCCTGGCACTGCCATCTGGGCAATCAAACCTCATTGAGATGATAATGGTACTCCGTGTGGTGGGAGTTGCATTTGAAATCAACGGCTCATGGCTTGCAATGGCCAAGAAGAAGAAAAATGAAGATAAGGATGTACCTTCTAAAGAGCTGAAGGAAAAAGATGATGAATTTCTAGAATTTGTCAATCCAAACCTTGCAGATTTGTTCCATTACTGTTTTAACTATGTTGGCTTGCTGACAGGTACCCTTTTTGATACGTTTATAATTTGTCTCATCATCATTAGGTTTATTATAATTCAGAATAGTTATGGTTACTATTAAAACATGGAAGTAACTACAGTTTTTTCAACCAAACAATATAAAAAGCAATGGTTTTCTGTTAGGGACACTTAATCTGACAACTACCATCTAATAAAAGCATAGCTTCTGAAGCACAAAGTAGCTTAAGGCAGTTATTGTTTTTTTATTTCTCATAGTGTCCTGTGTCCAGTACACCTGGGGTTGCTTAACCTGTGTTAGCATGCAAACATCACTGGGGCAATAAAACTCCTCCACTAGATATTGACTATACTCAATTACTTTGCTTATTCGTGTGTATAAATGGCTAACACTAGTGTCAGATTTTTCAAGCTGCCTAAAGCCCTTAAGGCATCTCACATAATTTGACGGCTGCCATACAATGAAGACAGCTGGGACTAACGGTTTATACGTGCCTTCCGACCTTACAAGTTCGGACCACGCCTGACGTCGCTTTACTTGCGAGAGCTCTGTTCATGCGCGCTTCCGTCGGGCTACCGACTATACTCAATGTAAATTTCATAGATAGTTATAATTTTTTAAAGCCAATTTTTTTTCTTTTTCAGGCCCTTATTACAGGTACAGGACATTTGATGATTATTTCCACCTGCCATTCAGCAAACATGTGGATTGCATGAGCTTTACCATAAATACTTTAAAAGCAGTACCACTGTATATTTCTTTGTACCTGGCTCTCTCCAATCTATGGCCATTGGAGGTAATTTAAACTTAATAACTTACTATGTAATTTATTTTATTGACCACCTTGTCAACCTAATTTCCCATCCCTTTTTTATATAGCAAGGTTGCCTGGAAGAAATTGCTTAGCGATAAGGCCACCTTTTGCACATTTCCTAGTTTTTAAGATAATTATGTCCTGTATTTATTTATTTTGTGCAATAAAGGGTATTGTATTGTATGTAAACCTTTTATTTGTAGAAGGTTTATTTCCGTTACTAGTTATTGATTAGCTTTCAGGCAAGGGTTAAAAGTCAATTAACATTTTTATGTTGCATAATATTTTGTATGTCTACTAAGCAAAGAAGTCATTGAAATAACTCATTTGCAAGTTAAAATCTATTCTTAGTGACATGTAAAAACTATATTACATAAGTTGAATTTTAAAATGAACACCTTTTTTTCAGTACATTTTGTCTGAAGATCATAACAACAGGACTTTCTTGTACAGAATGATGTACCCTTGGGCGCTGTTTGCGGCATTCAGACAGCGAATTTACGCTGGCATGACCTTGGCTGAGAGTGTATGCACTTCAGCTGGACTGGGGGCCTACCCTATAGAGGGGAAAAATAGGACGGGACATGGGCCCACTGTTGGATACATGAAGTTAAAACAAATGTACGTTTCTGACCATCTTCAGTACATTTTAAGAATTATAATTATTGTTCTCATTCATTCATTGTGCAGTACACCCACTCCTTCGCGTGTGTTAAGTCAACACTGCACTCATCATTTCAGCCGCAGCATAACGTCCACTGCTGGACATAGGCCTCTTCCAAAGATTTCTAAAATGACCGATCTAGAGCGGCTTGCATCCAGAGCCTTTCAGCGACCTTGGCTAGGTCGTCAGACCACCTTGTGGTTGGGTGTCCTACGCTTCGCTTGCCTGTAAGTGGTCGCCATTCGAGAACCTTTTTGCCCCATCGACCATCGGTTCGTTGCGCTATGTGTCCCGCCCATTGCCATTTCAACGAGCTAATCCGCTAGGCTATGTCAGTGACTTTAGTTCTCCTACGAATTTTTCTCTCAATACGGCACTGGTGTCAGATTTTCAAGCAGCCCAAAATCTGATATTCCTTCACAACCAACTGTTATAGCCATAAATACTGGGACGAATGCACTTTGCGTGCCTTCTAAAGCTTAAAGCTGCTCAAGGTGAAGTGTTACTTGCAGGAGCTCACATTCAACTTTAGACCCAAAAAAGGTTCGTGCTAAGTCCCGTTTATATATATAAACAATATGAACTCGTCGCGATATTCTCGCCGGAACCTTGATTGGCTCTATAGAAAATGAGTGTATATTTTTTAGGTCTGATGAGCAGGCAAAGACTGTACAGTACGATTTCAACACAATCGAGTCTATGGAAGTGTGGGGGTGCGAGACTGTGGTCACCCTGCGCGACTCTATGAAGGTCTGGAACAAGGCCGTACAGTACTGGGTTGCTATGGTCGTCTATAAGAGATTCCCTGTCAAGCCTCTCAAGTAAGTTTAACTAGTGATTCACCCCCCGAACTGTTATATCTAGAACCCCATACCTAAGCAACTCCTTGACCGATTTATATGTAAACTAAAAAAATCTATTGGCTACTACTACATGCCAACTAAATTTCATGAAGCTCGGTTTAAAATTACTCAGAGTTATCGTCGAACCAAAATACAGACAAACGTCGGATTGTTCAAGTAGACTCGGAGGCTCGCTCGTTCAATAATATAACGTCTAACGAAATGTACTGAAACTACACTCATTATCTTTCCCGATGGAACATAATTATGTATATTGAAATATGAAAAAAAAAGTTTGCTTCCTATACAAACACGAATTAGCTACAGAATCAGTCAAAGTAAATCAAAATCAAAGTCACAGTCGAGTACCAGCTGCTTCTGGAAGGTTGAACATGAAGCTTCAGAAGGCCAACATCGTTGTTACTTCTCGAGGTAAGGTTCTTAAGTGCTAACAAGTACAATGCAAAGCAGCGCAGCTAGGTTGGAGCCAGCGGTAGTGCCGCAGGCGCTGAAAATTCCTAATGAAGTATAAAGCGTGTAAAGATCTCGAGTGTGTGTTTGTCCCGTAAGTTTAGATACTGGGTTGTTTTAATTTTATTTACGAAAGTTGAATAAATGTTTAACTGACCAATTAAAAGTTGTATACTACTGCTGATTTATTTTCAAATAAAGAAAAACGTTTCAACGACTATAAAACCGGCCGCCTTAAGGACTAGTCATCGACTAGTGACCTAGTGACGCAGTCTTGTTCGGCCCGTCACACTTTCTTTGGCCGTACTGTGCACAACTCGATCATGCGTGCTGTGGACTTGGCTATGAACGATTGTAATAGACGTGGAATGGTAATAAGTTGATTACAATACAATGATAGCCTTCTTCTCTTGGACGGTAAACCACAGTTGGGCACAGGATAACTGTGACTGTTCGGGCTAGAGAGTTCGTTTCTAAAGGCAGTTTCTCATGGAGCGCAGATGTCACATCATTTTATTCTCTTTCACGTCCATCCTTTCTTTATTTCTCCTTGGTGTAAGTTGTTCAGTGGCATGGACTGAATCTATTCTTAAAATAGTTTCAGTATATTTTATTGGTTGTTTGTTTTAATTACCCGGTAATTAAAACATACTACAATTCTTTCCTTGGAGGAAGTAAAAATTGTGATTTGGAGCTAAATAGACCCCAAATATTGTATATAATCATTTGTTTATGTGGACAACATCTTACTAAAACAGGTTTGGCATTTAGTGATAAAAGTCCAAGAGACTAGTACTAGTGAACATTTGTATAATGCGGGTAATTTTGAATTTTTCAGAATTCATGCGGCACTGTTTGTGTCTGTGATTTGGCACGGATTCCACGCTGGATATTTCTTCTGCATTTATTTCTGCCCATTTTATTTGATGGCAGAAGACATTTATTACAAATTGTATTACAAGAACGCCACTGGATTGGTTAGTATGCCTTTATTTGTTATCACACAAAAAGTATTCATCTTGCGTAGTACTAAGGCCATTTGATCTTTAACCGCACGTTCGCGATTAGACCGATTCGATGACTCTACTAAGCTTAACACAAATGCAAATAAAGTGGTTTGATTATAATTCAAGACATAAGTGAACAGTAGTTTACTCACAAACTAAGTACCTAAATGGCGAATTTATTGAAGATTATCTGGCCTAGCCTGTATTATCATAATAAAATTGATAAATCATCATCATCATCAGTTTTCAACTATCCACTGCTCGCTATAGCCTCCTTATGTCTGCGCCATGGAATCTTATCCGATAGTTAGAAATCTGATAATCAAATTTTTTACCGACTTCCAAAAAGAAGGAGAATATCAATTCGTCGCGTCGGGGTCCTTTTTTTATGTATGTTCACCGATTATTCGAAGACGCTAGGACCCATTTAAAAATTCCCTTTTTGTTTGAAAGAGAATTTTTAAATCCCTTACAAATTTTATCAAAATCGCGTGTGTAGATTGGGGGTCAAGTCGGTTTTTAGTTTTAAAAATTATATTATGTTAATAAAAATAAGGTTAAATATTTAAAAATAAATATATTTAGAAATTTCCTATCTTTCTGTTTTTCAGAAAAAGAAGATCATAGGTTTTGTGATGTGGTTCCTAAGAAGTCATTCCGAGTCGTACCAAGCAGCCGCGTTCCTTCTATTGACATTCGACAGAATTTGGATATACTACTCGTCTGTATATCACTACTGGTACGGAGTATGGCTTGTGTTCTTAATTCTTGGACTCGTCCTCAATCAAGCTCACAAAATGGCTGCACCTAGAGTGAGAAAGGAAGTTAAGGATTCTATAAAAAATACAGAATAGAGCGTTTAGTAAGTAGGAATAGTTGCTCAATTTTTAGAAAATTTTCATAATAAGAACTTGTCAATATTTACTGTTGTAGCAGGTTAGCATGTGATAAGGATGATATTGATGTGTGGCACTATCCAAAGTACAATATACTTTTACATACTACATTTTAGATCTTGATCGATTATGTGTGGATGGTAAAGGTGTTGTGCGTGTGTATACACATTTTTAAGGTTCTGAAGTCCAGACAAGAAATCCTTATAGATTCGCTTTGTCCGTCTGTGGCTTGGCTCAGAGTCTATTAGTAATGCAAAGCTGTAATTTTGCAAGGGTATAAATTTATTAATCACGCGGATAAAACCAAATATTTCAGAAACGGATCCCTAAATCGAAAAATGGTATTCAAATCCCACAATATTTTTGAAATATCTATTCAAAGATACAATACACGATGGATCAGTGAAAAAAAAAAATGTCTTCCACTATACTTGTATGGGAGCTACGATAAAAAAATATTTTTTCAAGCTTTTACATATTATTTTTTGGTATAATTGACGTACATACCCATACCAAATTACAGCTTTCTAGTACTTATAGTCTCTGAGTAAAACCGCGGACGGACAGACAGACCCACAGACATGGCGAAACTATAAGGGTTCCTTGTTTACTAAGGAACCCTAAAAAGGTATGAAGGTCTACGCAAACAAAGTTATGAGTATAGAGAACATTTTGTCAGAAGTAGGTGCTCCTGTGAATTTTTTTTTATACTGCGTCCAGACATCTATCATGGCTTGGCTTTGCAAGCCTTCGCAAACGTATATGTAGGCAAAGCCATAGACATAGATTTTTTTTACTGCTTAAATCTATGGGCAAATCAAACCTACGCAGTACGCAAACCTATATAGTCCACAAGCTCATTTTTAACATTTAAAATCGACGAATAAGAATAAGCGAACAATAAAATAAGCGGCCAAGTGCGAGTCGGACTCGCCCATGAAGGGTTCCGTAGTAGCAAATAACATAATATAAAAGTCTTGTAGTATGTTTTTTTTAATTTTTATATTTGAGTTGATTGAATGAAAGGAAAATTGCCGTTTATGATTTATGACGAATTAAAAAAAAACTACTTACTAGATCTCGTTCAAACCAATTTTCGCTGGTAGTTTTCATGGTAATGAACATCATATATTTTTTTTAGTTATATCATTCTCTTATTTTAGAAGTTACGGGGGGGGGGGGGGGGGACACACTTTTTTCCACTTTGGAAGTGTCTCTCGCGCAAAGTATTCGGTTTAGAAAAAAATACTATTAGAAACCTCAATATCATTTTTGAAGACCTATCCATAGATACCCCACACGTATGGGTTTGATGAAAAATAAATTTTTAAGTTTTAGTTCTAAGTATGGGGAACCCCAAAATTTACTGTTTTTTTTCTATTTTTGTGTCAAAACCTTAATGCGGTTCACACAATACATCTACTTACCAAGTTTCAACAGTATAGGGCTTATAGTTTCGGAAAAAAGTGGCTGTGACATACGGACGGACAGACAGACAGACAGACATGACGAATCTATAAGGGTTCCGTTTTTGCCATTTGGCTACGGAACCCTAAAAAGGAGAACAACGTGCGCCCACCAATTTGTAGTATAATAAAATACCTACTCTGTGACTTATCAATGAACGGTTTTTTGTATGGAAAAAACATTTGTTTAGGTAACTCCGTTTTTCAAAATTGGCATTTGTGAACGCATTCAAATGTGTGAATTACTTCAAAACTTACTTTATATGCTTCCTTTGATGTGTGCAAAAAATCCGACAGCAGTCTGTTCAACGGCAAGCCATGATAAAACCCTGTACCACAGGTTTGCGTGTGCGAAGGCTTGCCGAGGCTTGGCAAACGACGCAGCATTGGTATTTATTGAATGAAATCTACACCAAATAAAGTTTGGTATCTGTTGGTTCGATTGAACTCTTAGGTGTCCGATTTTCTTTGTATTGTTTTGAATTTGCTAGTTTTTTAATTGGGATAGGGATGAAAAGTACAGTGTACAACTCGGGTACGGTAATATTTGTCTCGAGCGATATACATTATTCCCTCGCTTCACTCACTGTGGAATCCTTTGTTTCGCTCTGGTTATAAAGCAGCGCCCTCGCCTTGAACATATTATAATTACCCCTTGTATAGCACTATCTACTAAAGTGAAGTTGTACCTTTTGTACTATATACCTAAGTTGTTTTTAAGTACAACAAATTAAATAAATAATTAAAGATTTTAAGTAGAATAAATTAAATAAATAGATAAGTTATATTTGTTACATCGCATCCAGTGAGGTTCAACTCACTACTGCAACTACGAGTACGAAAAATCTCAAAGTTGTCGGGTTTTTATTATTTTTGGATATAACTAATGGAGGTATTTGGGAGTCAAAAAGAAAAAAATATTTTATAAGAAACTAGCTTTTATTGTTTGGTGATATTCTTAAATACGGTAACTTATACAATACAACGAGTATAAATAAAAATAATAAAAATCAGATCACTTATTTTTACAACGGACAATGTGGACATAGTCTTATACTAGTTTTGTTTATAATTATAACATATGACATTTATATAAAATCAATTTATTTGTAATGAACGGGTTTAGTTTTATATCCTGGATGTACTGAATAAAGTTATATTTTTATTATCTAACTTTTTTCTTACAAATTTCATGCAAAGCATAAAAAATCATGTTTTTATATCCTACTGTCGTAAAATGTTACAAATTAACACCAATAATAGATTTTTATTGATTTGTTTACTTCCTTAGCTTAGAAACTAAAAAAGCTGGCAAAGGAATATTCTGCACCTAGAGAATCAACATTTGAGTAAAATTTTCCTTAAAAATATGAGTTTTAACATTCGAGTTAATGTCGTATCATGCTCTGGATGTATTGTTGTATCAGGTACGTCAACATCACAGTTGCACTGAAATAAATATGATATAGTAATATTAATACATGGCACTAAATCTTTTTTGAGTAGTCTTACAAACTAGTACTACAAATAAGAGCACGGATTAAGAAAACCAAAGCCAATCAGGGTCAAATGAAAATAAGACTGTTTGTGCTCGCTAGTCCAATAGTTACCATCTACATGAGTACCTAGGTATCTATCCACTTAAATTATAAATAAATACAAAAGCATGTTGAGTTGTGACGATGAGAATTAAAGTTAGGCATAGCCTCGTTACTAATAACTTGCAAAGAAATGCATGCATTAACCGAAATCTATAATATTTTGCCTATAATTTATACATTACAAATAAAAGAATGACGCATAAAAATATGTAGGCAAGCGTATATTTGGTCTTCGTCTAGTGTTACAGTATAAAATTCAAGCGCCAACGCCAGAAAGGTTAAGACTTATGGGACATGAAATCATTTCTTAACTTCCTTTCATACCAATACCACAGTTATTACTAAGCTGTATGGCTTTTGATGAAGAACAATATATTGCAGGTAATGTATTAAAGTTAATTTTTGACATCATCATCATTTCATCCCCATATAACGTCCGCAGCTGTCTGGAAATACGTCTCTCCCAATGATTACCAAAAGGACCGATGGGCGGTGTGCTTCCAGGAATGCGTAACCCCAGTAAAATGTTGCGCGTTAGAGAAATAAGAGTATTACAGATAGTTGGTTCATAGTAATTTGTTCAAATATAGAAAAATGTGTTCATGTTGTATTTACGAAGTTATTCGAGAAAAACTGATTTTGCTGGAGTAACGTTACCCCAGCAAGATGTTTTTCAAAAAAGCGTTTAGCCTAGAATCAAGTATATGAAAAGATAGCTCTTAATGAGTTGTTAATGTATACCGATAGCAAATTTTGTTCAGTGATCAGTACGACCTTGGTCAGGTCGTACTGACCACTGAACAAATCTTTTTACATACAATACTGGTATTTTGATAAGATATGTTTAGCTTAGAAATTTGAGATATCTATGAACACTGAACAGAAGAGTGCAAGGTTTAAGGCAATGAACGAAATTTGGTTTTTCCTTGGTCATTGCGTCTTCGCATGAGCGCTTCGAAATCTAATGGCACAACACTATATCACGGTAATTATATCATGCCGATGTTTAATAAATTGTGTCGCACGGCACACAGAAATGTTTTTAGTGTCCCGCCATGTACTCCTTATTCTGAGCTTCGTTTTGTGCCTGAACAAAAATTACAGGCCTCCCATAACCTCTTGTTAGTGTTATTAAATGTTATAATAATAGCATCGGCAAAAAACAATTTGGCACTCTTTTTTAAAGATTTAGTAAGTAGTTTTTGTTAATTTATCAGTGAAATAAAAATAGACTAAAAAAGATTAAATAGGTACGACTACCGGAAAAATATTTTTGGCCCATTGGTTTGATTATAAAAAATGACAGATACAGCGCATTTAAATTTCGTATGACGTCACGGCTAGGCACGGTGACGTCGGAAGCCCCCACTCCGGAACTTTAATGCTCCGTATCTTTGTAAATATTTACTTTTTTATTAAACTGAAAAATATGGGTCCATTATTTTTGGATAATCTAAAAGACGGAAAGACAATCATACTTTTCTGACACTGTCGTCACCCCTATTGGATTAGAAGTCAGTTTTACGTCACGTTAGAAAACAACATTTTTGCTTTGATTACGGAGCGTATTTCGGCCCATTAAGGTTCCCATTATCCATAGTATTTACAAAAGTACCGTCAAAGTAAACATTAATAAATTAGTTATAAAAATTAAAAAAAAAATGTTACAATAAAAATATATATGATCAGGTGCTCATCATGCAAAGCAGGAAAAATGTACAGAGTGAAGCCACACCGATTGCTACTATATGTTCTTTCGTTATTTACCCAACATTCCAGCCATAGGACACTGGTTTGTGTGTAGTGGCTGCGTTGTGGTGCGCACTACTTTGCCCATAGTTTTTATTTTGAACAGGCGCCTGATAACTCGGGGAACCTGAAGGGTAATATTGCGGATTAGAACTCCTTGCGTTGGAACTGTAGGACGAGTAATTCGGATTTTCCATTATAGGTCTCGTGTTTGAGAATAAACTGTTCAAACCTCCGTTTTTGGCAAAATTGTTAACGAGTCCGCCGATGATGTCCGTCAGACCACCTCCTCCGGCGCCACCCGCTCCAGCGCTGCCACCGCCGCCACTGCCGTATTTCTTTAAATTGTTGAGTAAAGTGTCCACAATGCTACCGCCGCCGCCGCCTGTATTGGAGCCATAAGGACTGCCGCCTCTATTATTTGAGCCACCATATGGCGAATTTCCACCGTATGGTGAACTGCCTCCGTAGGGCGAATTGCCTCCGTTGTTTGAGCTACCGCCGTAAGGCGAGCTACCGCCATAAGGCGAACTACCGCCGTATGGCGAACCTCCGCCTTGACTCGAGCTTCCACCATAGGGCGAACTACCGCCGTGGCTTGAGCTGCCACCGTATGGCGAGTTTCCTCCATACGGCGATCCACCGTAGGGGGAACCACCGCCAAATGAAGAGCCACCTTGATTAGATCCACCGTAAGGGGAGCCTCCGTATGGGGAATTGCCTCCAGGGGGTGCGGGGGGAGCGTAGTGCGGAACGCTATCGTCATTTGATGATGGGACGTGGTACTGCGGCTTTGGTGTGGTGGGGCGAGGAGCTTCTGGTGCAGAGTGAGGACCTGCAAATTCAAAGAATTAAAAGGGTTATAAAATGTTAGATACCATACCACATTCATAGGTAAATGAAAGGATCATTAATTTAAATTAATTATGTTTATCACTGTTCGTCATTACATTATCAAAAACACAGAAATCAAGTTACGGCACAGAATAAATACTAACTTATAGTACTCACATACATAAGTCTTACACAGCAAAATTAATTAAAAGAAATATCTATTTAATGTCGTTAGCGATATGGTTTGATTTAGCTCGCGCAGAACTCTGTACCTTTTTGTTTAGATACCTAGTAGTATTTTTCTCATTGCAAGACAATTTCATTCTTATTACTTTAGACATACAATTCATGTCACTGAATTAACCACTTCGGAGTGGTCGCCGCGCGCATAAGAATAATTTAGGTATATTTTCGATACCTAAACGGAGAGTGACACAGGCCTGGTACTAGTATCGACGTAGTTACGGTGAAGTTAAAAATTCCATCTCTAATTATAACTTCAACTAAGTAATAAGTATAGGTATAAGTACAGGAACCCAACCGAACCAGAAATGGAAGATTAAGGGCTTAATTTTTTTATTTTCACCACATCAGACTGGTCATCTGACTTAGGGAAAATGAAAAATATAAGCTACTTAAAAAATAAGTAGCCTTTGCATTGACTAACCCAGGCTCTGTCTACCCCATTGGGGATAAAAACGTGACAATGTATCTGTTTACAGATACAGCTTTAATACAGTTAAGCTAGGATAAAGTGTGAACCCCCCCGATGTGGTTCCCATCTTGTCGCGATGGGGGGGCTCAGTACCTGCGGTTGCCTCGGCCGCAGGGAAGCTAAGAGGAACCCATTGCCCGGGTTGAGGCTTAGGCCTCCCCGGGCCCGGCGGAGGCCATTCCTGGCAGGAATGGCCTGGCTGTGAGGGAAGGGGGTGACAACGACCCCCCTTCCATCACAGCCGTAGTAGGGGTCGCGGGGGAAGAGGTGTTTCGTTGCCGCTCGCCCTATCCTCCGCGACCAAGCGCGGCCGTGGCGCTTGGCACGGCATCGGTGGGGCCGCAGGGGAAGAGGAGTGTCGGTGTTACGTTGCCGCTCTCCCTATCCCCTGCAGCCGGCTGTGTGGGCCCCGGTCGCCGACAGGTTGACTGGGGCAGGGCCTACTTTCGCAGGCCCCAAATTATGAGGGCTGGTTGGACGGTGGAAACGGGATTCCATCGTCCAACGGACAGCCCTCCGGAGTGGAAGGCAGGCGCGTGTACGTGTCAGCGCGCCTGTCCTTTGGCCAAGAGGCCAAGGCGGCGGTTGCTCCGGCCCCTCTGATTCAGCAGAGGGTGCCGTGAGGCCGTTGGCGAGCCGGGGCCGCTTAAGTAGCGGCCGGCCGCGCCGGGGCTGTGGAGCATGAAGAAGCACACGGTCCTGGCCGATAGCGGCTGAGAGGTGACACCGCGGAGTTTTTAGTGGTAATACCACATAACCTTACCGGTGTCCCGTAACCGGTAAGGTATCCGAAGGGATTTTCTCCGCGTCAAAAAAAAATAAGCGGCCAAGTGCGAGTCGGACTCGCCCATGAAGGGTTCCGTAGTAGCAAATAACATAATATAAAAGTCGATTCGAATTCGAAAGTTGATTGAACGTACATTGCCGTTTATGCTTTATGACGTATTAAAAAAAAACTACTTACTAGATATCGTTCAAACCAATTTTCGCTGGTAGTTTTCATGGTAATGAACAACATATATTTAATTTAGTTTTATCATTCTCTTATTTTAGAAGTTACGGGGGGGGGGACACACTTTTTTCCACTTTGGAAGTGTCTCTCGCGCAAAGTATTCGGTTTAGAAAAAAAAGCTATTAGAAACCTCAATATCATTTTTGAAGACCTATCCATAGATACCCTACACGTATGGGTTTGATAAAAAATAAATTTTTGAGTTTCAGTTCTAAGTATGGGGAACCCCCAAAATTTACTATTTTTTTTCTATTTTTGTGTCAAAACCTTAATGCGGTTCACATAATACATCTATTTACCAAGTTTCAACCGTATAGGTCTTATAGTTTCGGAAAAAAGTGGCTGTGACATACGGACGGACAGACAGACAGACAGACATGACGAATCTATAAGGGTTCCGTTTTTGCCATTTGGCTACGGAACCCTAAAAAAATAAAGGGTAAAGTGTGAAGCACCTTTCGACATGTTGAAAACGATCCACAATCTTTCGACATTGTGAAAATGATGATAAAATAACAGTCAAAAAACTAACAATGATGGCATAAGAATTTACCTTCGACTTGCGACTTCTTCTTGCAGGTAGGGTAGGTGCCGCAGTTGGACGAATGCCCGAATGAGCACGGGTCTTCTGCTAGGACACACACTTCACTGTTTAAGCAGCCTATGTCTTTGCACGAGCGTCCATATTCTGGAATTAAAAAAAATGTATGTGTTAGTACAATCCGATGACATAAGAAAAGGGAGAAGAGAGTACAGTTCCTATTTTCTAAATCCCGATGCAAAAAGAGGAGTGTTATATGTTGATTTGTCTGTGTATCTATGTGTCTATCTGCTCCTTAATGAATAGAAAGCTTTAAATGCAGTGGTTTTTAATCTAAAGCTTTGTCTGTCGAGATGTTTCTTAGCTAGGATTGATGGAAATCAGTTCAGCTGTTTAAAAGTTATTGGGGGTGAACGCTTGAAAGTCGGGGGTTTTTAATTTGTCTGGCAAATACATTTGGTATATGATTGCCGACAGTATATTGTGAAGAATGTAGTTAGATACGCTTATATGTATTCTTTTTCTTCGCGTTGAGGATTCCTATGTATTAATTCAAAATGCAATGTGCACGAACAATAATCATTTCGTTTCATTCAACATGCGAACAAAAACATGGATGTCTCATTACAAATTACACTTTTTATTAAAATACACATTTTATTCTTTCAGCCATAGAGTTGAATATAGATTGCCATAGAGTGACCTTGCATCTGTGCCTCTATTAGCAAGTTTGTGCACAGAGCCTCATTTATCTCTACGCGGATCTTAGAAAAAAACTGGTGGCTTGACGACCTCTTCTAAACTGTTTGTTGATGGTCAAATCATATAATATATTTGTTAAATTCAAATACCTCATATTATGAGGTATTTGAATTTAACAAAATCAGTTACTCTACCATATATAATGATATAAACGATCAAGTTAAATGAACCGCGACCAAATTGCAGACCTTCTTAAAAAAGGAGACATCAGAAGTACCCGTGACCGGCGGTCATGCATGAAGAGAGAGTGATTGATGAGTGTAGATAAACGGAAGAGTTCTGCCAGGATCGTAGCAAGTGGAGGTCCATAGTCTCTGCCTACCCCTGTGGGAAACAGGCATGATAATATGTACTTATGTATGTATCAAGTTAATTTCCAGGACATACTTGTATTTCCTACGTCTAAATATAAAAGTCTTACCCACATATTTATAAAAATTGTTTATAAACCTATTTAGTTAAAACATGTTTTGTCCCTTTGCCTCTTTTCAACATTTGACACTAATTTTTTACGAATATAAGGGTAAACAAATACCTACCTAAAATATGCTTTGTTCTTTTCATATTTACCTACATCAAAATATAAATTTCTAATGGTTAGGGAGGCGAGGTAGCTAAATGGCGTAATTCAACGGCGCCGTCGAGACCTATCAAAATCGAAAGATAAAATAATTTCGAAAAGATAAGCTCGTATGGTAAAAACCATTTTAGCGGTGGGTTTGGCGTGTACAGTTTTTCAAAAATGTTAAAAAAAACAGTTACTTGGGCATTCTCGAGCGCGTCAGATATTCATACTACGTATGCCCCACGTGCCTCTGATAACAACTGTATACTAATCTGCCGGTTTGCGTGGTGAGGGTAGGCATATAAAGTAGCCAAAAATGCAAAAAAAAAAAATTTACTCCAGCGCGTCAGATTTTCGGAAGGGTTGTTAAGTAGGCCCCAAGGAAGCTCCCTTTAAAAAAACTGACGATTTCGGCGTGACGATAAGTTACGATGAATTTTTGAAAATGCAAAAAAAAAAAGTTTTTTTGAAATACTCGAGCGCGTCAGATTTTCATAAGGGAGGTTTATCTCGGTATCCTGAAAGCATATTTTTTTAATCTGACAAAAATGTTGGTGGGTTCTCTTAATCTGACCGAAAAAGGTTTTTTGGTTTCTTTTTTTGTCAAAAAGTTTTAACTTTGGACAAAAATGTAAAGAGACCTTTTTTGTGTCAAATAAAATTACCTTTTTTGTTTATTTAAACTTTTTTTTTTGTAAAATGTATCGTTCGCGACTTATATGCCGCAACGCGTTCTTAGGAAGACAAAATGGCTCCTCCACACTTCCGGTCATGCGGAAACCGGCAGATTTTGTATTTTTAGTAAGTTTTAGATTATATTCTTCAAAATAAAATAAAAAAAAATCACGCTCGAAAATGCCGGATTAACGTTTTTTTTTTACAAGTTCGGACCCTGTAACTCGGCGGCGTCAAGGACTTATCGTCAGATTAGTTAAATTTAGTCTTTAAGACGATACCTCCGCAAAAAAGGTTGTGTTGAGTCTAATTTATCTCGCAAAGTATTTGAGATATAAATTTGAAATTTAAGGATATGATTTTTTACTCTTTTCTTAGTTTATTGATAAGATGAAAACATGATTGAAAAGAAAAATCTCGATAGAAATATTTTTCGAAATATGGTCTTACTTAGCAAACTTGTCAATATTATCGCTCGAATAGGACGACTTAAAAGAAACCGTTTGAACTATAAGTAAGATTTTCAGACATTTTTAATAATAACAAGATGAAATTTTGATTGATCATTTAATTTTGCTGTAAATTATTAATAAAGGTTTTGGCGGTTACGACCTATTCGTTCATGTGGATTGGAACCCCAATTGAACACACCCACCGTATACCTCTCTCGGCCCCACGCGCGTCAACTCGCCGAGCGCTATCTCTTGCTCAGTCTGCGTATGGATTCCTTGGACGTAAGACCTGTGCCAGTCGTCCGCACATCCCAACGTTTCGAATGATCGATCTTTTATTTGTAAAAATTAAGTTTTAGGCCCAACGCAGACGTCAGACTAATCCGAGCCGCACTTTTTGGTCTGTGAAAATAGAACCCTATTTTCACTTACTGTTTTACATTGTGATTGTGTACATAAGTATAATAATAATAGGTAAAATAGAAAACGGGAACATAGCTGATTTCTCAAGGAAAAAGCAATCCTGATGAGACAAAAATTTAATAGATGGTCAGTACTTACCTACCTCAATGTTTCTAAATATGTGGCTTATATTTATAAAATATGTAAAGTTTGTAAGAAAGGGAGTAGGTATGTCAATAAGTGCCTACCAATCTTACTGACTAGTCAAAATATAGGTACCTACTAGGTATAAGTTGTATCATACTGAGATGGCACCGTACTGTCCTACTTTCAAACCATAATTACCTACTTATGTTATTTTCATACGTATCTACCTTTTTGTCTTATTCTACTGTTACAAGTTACAACTTATTCTACCCAACTAACATTTTGAATAATATGCACTTACCGAATAACTTCGAAGTAAATCCGCTAATATAAAAGTACTACTGTTTTCAGGCCAAAAAAAAAATCCTCTTTTATCAGAGTTTGACGACTCTTTGTCCGCGTCGATCGTCGAAGCCGCCGCAAGAAAAACAAGGAGGTGTAATTGATATGGAGTCGGATTTACAAATTATGGATCTGGACAATCAAAATATTTCGTCAGGATCACTACAGGTGGAATGGAAAGGTGTGTATTTTAAATAGAACTTAATAGAATACATATTTTCAAATATGACAATATTTTAAGTTATTTTTTAATCTCGTAAACGGGCATTTCGCCTGGTCGCAGATAGACGGACGGACGGACAGACAGACAGTAAGAGGGGTGTTTTAAGTTTGATGCCGATGTCTGTTTGTCTGTGACATCGAAGTTCTTTCAGTATTGCGGTCTGAAATTACCTTTATCTATATAGTTTTGCATATGTATACCTAATAGCATGAAATAATAATTACAATATGGTATTTGTTTCAGGATGAATTTAATGAAAATATTTCTGGACATCGTATAGTGAACATCAAGTACTTCTTTAAAGAATTAAAGAAAATAGCCACCAGTCGCTTTGTGATTGTGGGTTAAATACCATCAATATTGTATCAGAAAAATGTAAGGGAATAACATCAAATTGCTTTTTATCATGCTCCATTTGCAACGAACTATTTACAATAAAGAATACATTGGAGGATGTTAATAAAGATGGAGTAGCAGGAGCTATGGTAGCAGGTTGTGGTCACCCCCAACTCAAACAAATTAGTGCCTGACTCCTTAGATATACCAATTATGTCTGAGCGCATTTACAACCGTGCACATGACAAAATATGCGAAAACTGGGGGACCACAACTTAGGACGAAATGAAAAAAGCTGGACAAAGAGAAAAAGCTGCTGCGATTGAAGAGGGTAAAATAGATAAAAATGGCAATGCCATAATTGATGTTATACTGGATGGTTGCTGGTGAAAGAGACTCTTGAGAGAAATTACTCCGCTCTGTCTGGTGCTGCAACTATGATAGGGAGGCGATTTACACAAGTGCTCTTTATGTGTGTGAAAAATAAATACTGCTGTATTGGGCAATAAATATCTTTCTGATTCTTTGAACATAATGTAATCTTATTAGCAGTTGATTGTCCAGTTCAAACTTTATCATGATTATTATATTACTTAGGATGTTTTTTATTTTTATGTTTAATACATCAGTCTCATCGTATAATCAAAAGATATCAATTATTATTGTTATTATGCTATTTTTATTGTATATGTTTAGCAATAAATCTATGAAAAATTGTTTTATATTTTTATTTTGTACACCTATATATATATAAATACATTGAAACTATTTTACGAAATATACTGAATATTTTTCTTTTACATATTCCATACCTATGTTTTAATGTGTGTAATTTTCCCCAAAGACCTTATCATTGTATCGAAATATATAAGGTCTAACAAAATATACTGAAACTATTTTAAAGGTAGGTCCAGTCCGTGATACTGAACAACTTTCCCCAAGGAACACATAGCGAAATATAAAAAATATATTTTTCATATATCACCCACCTTTGACTGCTATGTGCCTCGCCGCTCTACCCGATACATAAGCTGTATGCAGCAAAGGACGTCTACACACGCTACGATTACACCCATTCACAAACAATCACATGTTGTCCTAGTAGTCATTAGGTAGTCATATGTAATTTAATCAATTCACATCACACTTTGAATTAAGTACCTAAGAAATTAAGATTATTTTTATTATTTTGACAAGTATCTTTACAATGTGCAAACAGTTAATAACGATATTATTCACAACAGTAAAACACATTCCAAATTAATATTTTGATACAGTCAAAAATATTCAAACATCTCATGCGATAGGTTATTAATAAGAAAAATCTAATTTACACTAAACTCGCATATTTTGGAGACTGAACTACCTATTCACTAGAGCAACAAAAGTCAACTGATGTTATTAGTCGGTTTTGTTTCTTGCTATAATAAGTAAAAACATGTTATTCACATGAGGCGGTATTTCTTTGAATATGACAACAAAGGATTTTGTAGTAAAAATTCACCGGTTCAATTTTTGCCGGCTTTTATGATGTTTTGTTTGTTTCTTTTGTCGGTATTTTACTTACAAAAATACTGTTCACAACAAGCAAAAAATTATAGGCAGTTATTCAAAAATACCTAGTCATATTGTGTGTAATTAAAACGCCAGCCTAGATACTTTTACATCAAACTTAGGTGACTTGCGCCATTTTATTTATTTTCTTATTGTTTTAATAACTTCATGCATCATGTAATAGACGCGGGTCTACTTGAGGTTTAATAGGGTACAGAATAAATACTAGTTGCCTTAGGCAAGTGATATCAAAAATAATAAATCACTCGACTAATTTGATGAATTTGTTTTGTGACTGTGATTGTGTTGTGAAGTCGTGCCTTAAAGTTCGAGTGATGTCGCGGCCTCGCGCCATTTAGCTACGTTTGTGGCTGCCTTTAGGTATTGCGGCGATGAGCGGGCGGCGCGGCATGTGCGGTCGAAGGTCAGTGTATGTAAAAAATAAACTTCATATTTCACTATATGTTTCTTGAGGAAAGTTGTTCAGTATCACGGACTGAGCCTACTGTTAAAATAGTTTCAGTATATTTTGTTAGACCTTATATATAAAGAACAATATTTTCTGATCAGCCGACTGGCCAATTTGTAACTATATTTATATATTTTGTCTTTTGATTTCTTGGCGAAAGCAACATAAAAGTTGTTAACTTTATTGTATGAAAAAAATACCATACATAAAGACCATAGTAACTAGATGACGTGACTACTTCGATTTGTTTGAGAACGTTATTTTTTTTCGTATTTCAATATACATGTACTGCTATAAGTTGTTCAAATTGATGGACCGAATCACCTCTTTTAACATATTTGTATCTACTGAATTAAAAATATTATTGTTAACATATCTGTCTGCTATCTCCATACGTTCTAAGCTCCCGAGTTCATGAACATGTTCTCGGCAGTGCGCGTAAATATAATATCAAGGAAAGCGCCCCCTCGCGCAATCGACACGATACGTCTAGCTCCGCCCACAAATGAGGTACATAATTTTTGTGGTATCGTCTTAAACACTAAAATCAACCCCCAATATCTTCAAAGTCAAAGTCAAAGTCAAAGTCAAAAATTTTTATTCAATGTAGGATAAATTTATCTCTTATTGAAGGTCATTTTTTTTAAATATTTTTTTTTTAGTGCAGAAGCTAAAAACTACTAGCGTTTCGGAACGACCACTGCTGGGAAGATTACGCCGAAAGAAACCCAGTTCAGTATTGGTCCCTACCCAGCCTGATGGGCTATGTTACAATTACAATACAGATTTACACTTAAGCTATACATTTAAATTATACAATTACAATTTGCAGACAACTATTTCCAAGAATTTTTCTCAGATGATGATAAGTAGTCATTTACATGATAATACGCATTTTGTAATAAATGATTTTTAACGGCTGTCTTAAACTTAGATAATGGTAATGCTACTATATCATCTGGAATTTTATTATAGAGGCGCAAGCCGAGACCCACAAAAGATTTTTTTGTTTTCTCTAACCGCAAAGCTGTGATGGCTAATTTATTTTTATTTCTCGTGTTAATACTATGAATATCACAATTTCTCTTAAATGAGTGTATATTCTGACGCACGTACATAATGTTCGCATAGATGAATTGCGAAGGGAGGGTCAAAATATTTATGTCTTTAAATAGTTCCCTCAAAGACTCTCTAGTACCTAATTTATATATAAATCTGATAGCGCGTTTTTGTAAAACAAATATGGTATTTATATCTGCAGCGTTACCCCATAGCAATATTCCATAGGACATAACACTGTGGAAGTACCCAAAATACTTATACCAAACGCGCTGTATCAACGTCAGTCATTTGCCTAATTCTTCTAACCGCATAGGCCGCAGGGCTAAGTTTTCCAGCTAATTTTTGAATATGGGACCCCATTGCAACCCTGAATCAAGCGTTATTCCCAAAAATGTTGTGTTATCAACCATATCTACTGCTTCCTTATCAATAAATAATCGTGTTGGAACTTTTGTAACATTTGGTAAGCAGAACTTTACACATTTCGTTTTTTTTGCATTTAATACTAAATTATTTGCTGTAAACCAATCCAACACTTGCGACAATATATTATTCATCTCATCAGAGGTGTCAGTTTTCCTATCTACGCTGAAAACAAGGGAAGTGTCATCAGCAAAAAGTACAGCCTTACAATCTTTAACATAATATGGTAAATCATTAATATAGATCAGGAATAACAAAGGACCCAAGATAGAACCCTGGGGCACACCCATCACTACGGTTGATCCTTCAGATTTTACTTGATTTACACTAACTTTTTGAATTCGGCTACTCAAATAAGATTCAATCAATTCAAGAGCCTTCCCTTTTATTCCGTAGTGCTCAAGTTTGGATAGAAGGGTTTTGTGGTCTACACAATCAAAGGCTTTGGAGAGGTCACAAAAGACACCAATTGCATTCTGACAACACTCCCAAGCATCATAGATGTTTTGTAATAGTGCAACACCTGCATCCGTTGTTGATCGACCCTTAGTAAATCCATACTGATCACCATGGAACAGACTATTTTTGTTGAAAAAATCTAATAATTGGTTAAAAATTATCTTTTCGAATATTTTGCTCAGTGCTGGCAGAATAGAAATGGGACGGTAATTTGTTGGATCATTTCTGTCACCAGTCTTAAATAGAGGGATAACTTTACTTAACTTCATCATGTCAGGGAAAGATCCCGCGTCTACACATTTATTAAATATGGAAGCTAAGTAAGGCGCAATTACATCTATAATATTACTTATAACGGATACAGAAATGTCCCACAAATCACCAGTTTTTTTATTATTCAAGCTTTTAAAAGTATCAATGATATTTTTAGGTGTGACGTATTTGAATATTAGCCTATCTTTACATTTAGGTACGCAATTGGTTAATAGCTTTTTTTTTTTTAATCTGACGCGCTCGAGTATTTCAGACTATCGATTTTTTTTTACTAATCTGATCGTCTATCCTAGGCGCGCGTCACTACATATAGAGCTAAATACTTTACAAGGTTGTTCTAATATGTCTAAGGTATCTCTCATATCTTAAACTGCCACGCTCGAGTATTGCCGAAAATTCCCCTCTTCGCCTCCCTAACTATAAACAAATACGTATTCATTTCATGGTATTGCGTCATGGAATTAAAAAATATTTAATAGTTTTAAGAAACTCGGATCAGTTGGTTTTTGGCCTAAAAGGTTTTCGTAAATAGAAAAGTATAATTTTACCAAAAAATATCAAGTTGCGCATAAAGATAGACACAAAGGTAAGTTCACAAATGGAACACTCCATAATATAGTACCTATGAATATATTTCATTCCGCTGTCTCTACAGGAATTTGCCCTTTTTATGACCGGAAAGGCGTGAATGGGCAAAGAATTCAGTTGCTGGGGAATACTGATCATTTGCATATACAAGATTATGTACTTAGATTGGTTTCCGTCGTCGAGATACCACAGCATTCGTATTTGTAATAAAAGTCATCGAAAACTTCTATTACATTCTTGTGCTGTTGTGTCAGTTTACCTACGTCTACGAAAGTTCACGCTTAGTTTGCACGAATGAAAGATGATTTTTAAAAATTGAATGATTAAGTAATCTTTACTTTGAGTAAATGTATAATTAAACAGTAATGAATGGATGTCAAGTCAAAACTTGTAGTGTACATATTACAGCTTATAAATCCGATAAAATTAGTGTTGCTATATAAATAAGACCTTCATAAAATTATTAAATTCTCTAAAATTTCGATATTATAACTCATGGTTTTAAAAACTCAGTATCTTGGCCTACCTAACTTTAAAGTATGATACGTATATCAAACCCGACAATGGTTACATTTACTCCTTCATTTGTTATGCAAAATATGTAAGTATACAGAAAAATAAACGGTTCTTCTGATCTTTATGATATTGCTTCAACAGAAGCAGGGCATCACGTAAGAGGGGCGCAAGGAAAACCATCTTGTGAATATTGCGCCTTCGTGAATTTTCCTAATGAACATCGATAGCACGTTTTATACGAGCATTTCCTTGCCTTCGATTTTTAGACGCTAATTTGATAGGAAAAAAAGCGGCCGTATGGTAGTGTTCGTTCGTATACGATGTGGAAGGGACATACCCGTAATAAATCCAGCCACGGGCTACACTAGATCACTATAGTACAATGATAATAAAACAACATTCAAAAAACAAAAAAGAAAAAAAGAAAATCGACCTTTTTTTACAAGTTTCCAGCGCAGCTGGACACTTGTTTGGAAATGCCGAAGTGTTTTTGTTTTTGACTGATAATTTAATTTAATTATACCTACTATAGTGTAGGCCAAAACCTCTGGCTGCTCTGGCCGAGTGTGGCTCTGGTAGTACAGTACAGAGAGGGTCGTGCTCCTGCAGTTGAGACTTAAAAGACATGATGATGATGATCTAGTATAGTCCGAGCCCGTGGTTCGATTGATTACGGGTATGTCCCTACCACGTTGTATATGTATAACGACATTATTGTAATCATCGTAATTTACATAATGATATTATTTTTTCTTCACGTTAAGAGTCCCCTTACCCTAGACTTCTCCATACAAACGTAGTCTACGTTTAATTTTTAACCACATGTCAGATTCCGGTAAAAATTGGTAATTGTAAAGAAATTACAATTATCTAGGGTAATAACTGGTTTCCTTTGGTAAAATTATGAACTGGAAAGAAAATATAACGATTTAGAAGTTTCCCATACTAATGGTCAAAAATGATATAAAACCGTAGTATAAAACACTATATTCTATTTCAAGTTTATATTTTTACTGTAGGAAACTAGTTACTAGTAGTTCGCCACGAACTTAGACCTCGCGATTATTATTTCAGAATTATGTACCGGATTTGGATGAATTATCGGTGCAGGTTTACCGATATGCGGATTCATGGTTGTGACCAAATTTTCATAATAGTTGCCGAACACAGCCCTTTCTTTAAATGACTTTCGATTTAGCTCTAAAATGTCAAGAGCACCTTCCAACCATACAATCCTATGGATATGAGGTCTACCGGATGCTAAAATTCAGTTCTGTACCAGAAGTCTTTCACCGAAAAATGACCCATCATTTTTCAAATGACAAAGTCAGCTCGTTGTTGAAAAAACCAGATTACTATTAATGGGTTTTCGTTTAAATGTTTATTTGTATTGCCATGGCTCTATATCGCTGCTCATTGGTTTCTTATTCTCTTCGTAAAGCTACTTCGCGGGCTTTGGTTGCTGTTGATCTCTTGTTAGTTCGTAGCATAATTACTAATACTACTACAAAAGCACAGACAAGCAGCGATAGCGATTGAACGAAAGTTCGCTCAACAAAATTGCTAAATTTAATTAACAAGCCAACAATCAATCAAAATAAGCAAAAACTGAAAAAAAAACTAATTGTAAAATAAGCAAAACCCTTTTTTTAAGTCGGTTAAATATGATCAAAATTTATAGAACTACTTATGAAACTCAAAATAATAAATATAATAGTTATTCAGAGAAATTACTTCGTGGACCCCAGGGTGTATGTATTTGTAAGAAAGTTGTTCAGTAACCCGGACTGAATTTACCCTTAAATAGTTTTAGTATATGTTGTAAGAAGATTTGTATTGTATATCCGTCACGGCTTAGTCAGCTAGACTTCGCGAGGCACCCTAAACCCGTTTAAGTACCTATAACGTATAAAAAAGATGTTCAAACAAAAAAGTTGTTCAAATAAAAAAACATCGTTTTTATAACGGCAACAAAAAAGTCTTATGACATTTTTGAAAACATTTTTAAATGGCGAATATATGACAGTTTTTAAATTTTAAACCCCCATATTTCCGCCATTTTGAAAAATTTCGAAAAACTGGCTCGACAAAAAAATTCTATGTAGTTGCTGAACCTGCTTACAAATTTTCATGAGAATCGGTTAAGAAATGCGACCTGTAGGCGAGAACAGACAGACAGACAGACAGACGGACAAAAGAATTTTTGGCTAGTCTCGAAACTGAGACGCTTCGCTCGCTTCGCTCGCTCGGTCAATAAACCTAGATAATTGCAATATCTTTGAAATTACAAAATTTTGCCCAAATCGGACATGTCGTTTTGAAATAAAACGTAGACTACGTTTGTATGGAAAGTTGTATTTTGGTCTAGGGTCGGGGGACCCTTAAAGTGTGCCACTTATGTTGTTTGTTTGTTTCGTGTGTGTTGGCCAAAGCAAAAATGGCTAACACTGGTCTAAGATGTCAACGCTAAATCATCTAGTACCTATAATAAATAAGTATAGTGAGTATTCTTAAATTTCAAGAGTGCACTTTTGTATGCAATTGACAGAATAACATGGTACTTTATATTATAAAAGATTTAAAGAGTGCAGGGTTTTATGAATAAACATGTTATTCATAATATTAATTTTATCTGCTATGATGACATACTTTCTTATAAGCAGGCATTTGTTCCACGACTTTAGGCGTAAAACTACTTCGCTCATTCCGAGGGAAACCCGAGAATATTGGATAACATCTGTTGCACATAAATCATCTTGCTATACAAGGATTGGGCAGTAAAAAAGTCGACGGACATGCTGCGAGTACTTACATAGTTTATGGACCAACTATCAGCACTATCACAACTTGCTGACTACTAAACTTGATCCGAACTTGTACCTACTACCTATATGGTAATAAAAATTGGATCTTTTGAAGCGATTTCAAAAAAGGAGAGCTCAATTGAATAGTAAACAGATGATTGAAGGTTTCCCAGAAACATTCATATAGTACACGAGTATAAGAATTTGTTATGTTCATAATTCATAAATAATGTGGGGTTACATAAAAACGCCATTGCACTCGCAAATAAAAGTATAAGACTTTGATATGAAAATATACGACCGTAATTGCCAACAATAAAATCTCCCAAGCCAAACATCAACATAAAAGCGGCTAAGATCCGCGCAGAAAGCGTTTTAAGCCGAAGTGAGAAGCACAAAATCCGCAAACGTCATAGAAATTTCGACTCGCAAGTACAACTTTAGCGGCAATAAAAACAAATAAAAAGGGAATCATAAGGCTGGATCATAAGTCATTGTTTTGTTACTTGGAAGACGGGCGTTTTATGTGTGCATTAGGTAATGGATTCCAGCCATATCTTACGGGAATCCGAGGAGTTGTACGTGCTCTTCGGGACCACGACCGCAAACCGAGTAAAAAGTTAAGCCGTAGCGCTGCGGCTATCAAATCAGAACGAGTGCGCCTAAGTGCTCTAGGCTCAGGTTTTATATTTGAGAGGAGGAAGGAGCAATATCGAGATATTTCTATTTCTGTGACTCACCATAATATCTTGCCTACGTACACTACTGCGCATCTCATTCGTTATATAGCGCGCACGTCAATATAATGATAAAGGAGAGTCTGCAAATACGTATTAGGTAGATAAGTAAGGTATAAGTATACCATACTTTAGTGGTCATATTCAATCTTATAATCTTATAACTTTAAACGAGCAATTCTTGTATGTATATATATATATTTATAAATTTCTGTGATCTCGAAAACGGCTCTAACGATTTCGCTGAAAATTTGTATATGGGGGTTTACGGAGGTAAATAATCGATCTAGATTAGTTTTATGTTTGGGAAAACGCGTGTTTTCGATTTTTCATGCGTTTTTCTTTCCACGCAGAATATGGTCGCTAATTTCGACGCGCCGACCGCCTTGATTTTAGCTCAGTGGTTAAGGATAACGACCGCTAGAAAAAATATTACGGGTTCGAATCCCACTTGGTGACTTACTTTTTTTATTTTTTATGTTTAAGTTTATTTATAATTTTTTATTTTGCCTTGTTTTTAGACAAGTTTAAAAAAAATTAGTTAATATTTGAGATGTAACCGAGCAAAGCTCGGTCACCCAGGTACTAATAAATAATATGAGCAAGTAGAAACGGTACGAACGACGCAAGTTGCGTCGCGGGCTGATTATGAAGAGTTTGATGCGAATAAAATATGTATGATATTCGATTGTAGTGTAGGCTGTACGACTGCGCGGCGTCTTTAATTTTCTTTTATATGTCCACGGCAGACCTCGGCCAGGGTATGCGGTAAGATCTTGTGATTACATTCTAAGGATCAGCTGAAGTAGGTGTTTAACTTGTGAGAAATTTGTTTCTGGTCACGTAAAGCACGTAAAAGAAGTTTTCAGATGGGATTGCGCTACTATGTAGTCGGAGGACGGGTAGTAGATTAAGAAAATATTACGATGTTCAAAGTTATATAAACAAGCATAGCTTTAGAGCTTTCTAGTGTAAAGTGTTAAACTATGAATTTAGTAACTTATCTTTCAATCTCACACATCGCGACATAATTAATGGCAGTTGTTGCACGACATGTTTTTGCTTAGACCTTTAATAGAGAATATGCATGAAAAAAATGTGTTATCTAACCAGTTTATTCGTAAATATTCAAAAGTAAAGTACTAACTGTGAAAACAGAATAAAATTGGTGGAAAAACGAACGAGATATAGCTGTCGCAGTTGGATTGTATAATCCGTTGTTATTCAAAAACTGTAGCTGTTTGGCATTACAGCTCGGTTTCGTAATATAGCTGAAAATCATTCAGCTAGATCGACCAATGTGTTACGTTTAACAAAATAGCTAACGTAAGATTGTAGAACGATTATTTCGGAATTCTGCCACTTGCGGTTCTTGTGGCTTGTGAAGTGTCAGTGTCATAACAACAAATATGGCCTCCCATAAAGTAAATTCTTCGCCGCGTTCCGGGACTAAGCTGTTTTTATCGAGAGACATCGGGGGCATTGTTTGTGATTTTGGAGTGCAAAAGATTGAAAAAAATAAAGCATACCTTTAGCTTGGATCCCATATTGTTATTTCGACTCCCGCCTTCCGGCAAGATGGAAAATTCACGTGGATCAATTGGTCGTAAGAAATCGCTGCGCCATTGAGTTGTCGGGTTTACAAAATTTCTATATTTCTAATCCAATTGTATCGAGCTGATTATAATTCTTCATTGGTGTTTTATGATGTTGGAGACTGAATTATTTAGTAAGGAGTTGAATTGAGGTTTTATTTCAATCCCACGAGTAATATAAAAATAAAAAAGAACAAATATTGTCTCCTCATATATTATTTCGTTTATTTAATAATGGTAACCCTGTATGCTATCTCAACGCTAGCTGTTTTGTTAAACGTGATTACGTAACTTATTGACAATCGAGCTGAAATATTTTCAGCTGTTTTACAAAACCGAGCTGTATTGCCAAACAGCTAGAGTTTTTAAATAACAACGGATTATACAATTCAACTGCGACATAGCGATTTTACGAAAATATGTCTATCTCACTCGCAAAAACGCTATTTTCCATAGCAAATGTATTGATGATATGTAATTATGACGTCACCAGTCCATATCGGACTTCTCTCTCTAATTGAAACATTTAAAGTATCATAGGTTCGTCGTTGATCAAGATATTTTAAAAATTCTTTCATATTTGTTTACCGTGGTTAATAAGGATTTCATTAAGCAAATAAAACAATTGCGTGCATATTCTCTATTGCCTTTTACGACATACACAGGGAGATATCTAGTTGTCTATTTTAAGCAAGAAACCACATGGCATCAAACACAATAGAAATTTATTTATTTATTAAACCTTTATTGATCCACAATTAACAATTGTTTACAATTGGTGGACTTAACGCTGAAAGCGTTCTCTCCCAGTCAAACATAGGAATAAACATATACAACTAAATAATACATATAATATACACACATATATACATACATACATACATTACATACCAACACCTACGATGACGATGATGGTGATAGAATCTATTAGAAAATAACTAATTTATAAGATGAAAATGTACTCTTCTTTTAAAAGAAAACTTAGTGGAAATTTCTTTGATGTCAATGGATAAAGCATACCAAAGCCGTTAAGTTTGTAGGGTAAAAGAGTTAGCTGTAAAGTTTGTGCCATGTAAAGGAATGAAAAGGAGACGAGAGTCTGCAAAACGAAGTTGATGAGTCTTGGATAGAAATTGAAATTTACTTTTTATTGAAAAGAGTGCAAAGAATTCGCATTTGTCTGCATTTAAGCTCAGAACGGAAAGATGATATATGACTATATTTGCGAAGGTAGCAAATGAAACGAATACAATTGTTAACGAGACGATCAAGCTTGTTGAGAAAATCTACATTTAGATCTGGGTAACACACATCAGCGTAATCAATTATAGGGGATATAAATGTTTGAACTAACAATACCTTCATTTTTAATGGTAGAAAGTTTCTTAGGCGGTTAAGCTGTTGAAGAGCCATCTGACTTCAGCCACCTGCATGAATGCAGAAATGCGAGTATGCATTCCGCGATGAATGAAAGAAAAATAATAAGGGTGGCATTTTAACTTTAAGCTCTGCAAATTATGTAGCGACGCGGAAAAGGCGCAAATTTATTTACATAAAAGCAACATTTCTATTGGTGTGCTAAGCCACCAGTCCACACCGGAGTTGCACACGTTGTTTATATTCCCTTCAGGATAGACAAATGACGAAACATATTTCGCGTCTACCGTTGCTCGCATGCTTTATTATGTGTACGCAAAGAATGCCATTTGTTTTGTCTATATTTATTCCAACGTGGAATGGGAAGTGATTGTGCATATGTCTATTTACGAATACGCTCGGTGCTAAGAGATGAATAGAATATAAAATCCTTTTGATATAAGTAGCTCTTTCTTCCTGTTTACTAAATAACAAAATCCATGCAGAGTTATTAACTAATCAGGGGCCTATTTAATAAACGTGTCAGGTGACAATCCGACAATGATAATTTAAACGTGACAGGTGACAATCCGACAATGATAATTTTTTGTTTAATAATAAATACCACTGACTGCCCCAGGCGTTGGTCATTTATACATTTGCACCTAGGTGCATTTCTATTATTAGAGGTAGGTGTGCAGTACGTATCTATTACTAAAGACCGATATTGCAATGTTGTGTAACATTAGCAATAAATAAATAAAAAATAATCGTATTTACAATTTTTGTAAGTCACTTCTTTTCTGTCTATAAATAATATTTGAATTGAATTAAGTACTTTCATAATTTAGGTCTTTTTGTCTCCACTGCTCCATGCACATGATTGCAGTGGAGACAAAAAGACCTGATGATATAGTATGGCTCTGGTAGTACAGACATGGTCGTGCTCCTGCACGACCCTGTCTGTACTACCAGAGCCATACTAGGCCAGAGTAGCCAGAAGATATGGCCTACACTCTCCGCGCTGGCCAGACGGGTTGGAGAGGTCATTGATGTTTATAAGCTTTGTTTAGCTTGTATTTCCTAATTCGCCTACTACGACATCCACGGGAGGACTTGGAGTAACCCTATTCTACTCTGCCGGAAACAACTTCGGCAAATTAAGTACATTTGAATTTTGGAAATAAAAGCGAACCCTCTTTACAAATTGCAATCGCCATCTCATAAATTTTAATCGCGTTTATACCTATCCACAATTCCGTATTACTTGTTTATGCCTCCAGCTCGAGATGTTGACAGAACATGATTCATTATTCGCTTCACATGTCTCAAAGTTGGTGGGAATGTTTATAAACAGGCAGTCTTGGTCTGTTGGTACATCGCAAACGAACTTTAATGTCGACTTACTTGAAAAACCGTCGGCGTAGAGCACCACGGAGATTAGCACAAGGGATGTCCTCCAATCCATTTTGTTTCTGTAACAAACATAAATAATCTAGTTTAAGAGTAATTAAGACTTATTCTGGATGGAATCTGTTAGAAATTCACAATTGAATGTTGATTCGAATCCCGTAAACCCATTGCATCATGGTTGGTTTACACCACAGGTTTACATACCTAACGTAAAAGTAAATAGGTACAATAGTTAAAGCCAGAAGATACTGAAATGCATTTTCAGAATAATTATATTTAGGTCTAGTTAATATTATATAAACACAGTTATTATAGCAAGAAATTGGATTTTTAATTTTTGTCCATTAGCCTGATCAAAATTCAAAGTACCTACTCATATTCAGTAACATATGTACCTACTTTTTCTTTGGTAAAAAAGTATATATTTAGTAAAACCTATGAACGATATTCAACACTATTCGTTAAGCTGTGGCTTGCTTGAGTTCGCAATAAAATGTGCTTTTGCAAAATTCGTGAGTTGAGAAGGAACGATGTGTATGTGGCATATGAAAAAGCGGATATCAACAAATGAATCACAATATAAACTTACAAATGCTGAAGCTAAAGTAGTCTGAAGTACAATACCGAAACCCTAGAATTCTTGACAAAACAAACTGGAACAAATTTGAGAATTGAATAAATTATCCAAGAAATATCTAAAATCCACTACCAAACTTGAGACGCTAGACAATTGTCTGGAATCTTATAACGAAGAAGGTTTTTTATGACGACAGTACATGAAACCGCCAATTTCACTTTGCTGCGAAAATTCCAATATTGCTGGTCTGTTGCAGATGCTGCATCATACTTTGGTACAATGTGAGGAGTCGGGAGTGTGCAAGATGAAATAGCTCGCCGACACGTGTATTTCAGCGCTGCACGTCTGTCCGACAGCTCAGCCGAAAGTTTATGACACCTAGCTACATTCCCCGAGCAATTTCCTCCGAAACTGTTTCGTATAACCTCGTTACCAACTACTACTGCTGTAGGTAAACGTTTTGCGGATATGGCACAAGTTGTTTCCCTTTATTGAAAACTTTGTGACGGCACCCGGCGTTTCGTTAAGTATTATTAATGCAGTGCCACATACGTTCTGTTAGTTGAACTTGCAGCATGAGCTGTTCTGAGGGGATTTCGTGTTTCACGGCGGATATTGAACTAATAAATCTGGATGCAACGTTATACAACATAACGAATCTTGATACAATGTTTGGTATTAAAATTCATAAGCAACACAATCCATCAAAAGAGGTTAGAAATGAAAATTAGATAAAACACTTAAATAGTACAGCAAAGAAAACACTTAGTATAGATTGTTAGAGGAAGTCAGTGGTGATACTGATCCCTTGTATAACCAAGAACTTGTTCTCTTGATAAAGGACGTACCTAGGTCGTGGTCCAATAGAATGAATCGAGCAATAAATAACGTCATATCCTCCAGACAATTTTAAATTGCGACATACAATGCACTTATTGAGCATAAAATGACCTTGACGTTACATTTATTTGAGAATTTGGACAATATTAATAAAAATAGAGGAAAAATTACTTACGCATAAGTTATTAACTTATCACACAATCAAACAACAATGTTAAAATCGTAACAGGAATCAATTCACAGAACAAAACAATTTGACACGAATAATCCGCAGGGGGATGTATTAAAGTAAATTGGGGTTCAGGAAAAACCAACTAAAGCAAGCGAGTGAAATGAAGCTAAATCCGCAGGCGAAGTGATAGGGGTAGTGGCACGGCGGGGTGCGCCCTAATGTCGTAGGTCAATGAAGGTCAGTACGGAGTCACGCAACTTCACTTGATGGACTCAAACTGAAATCTGAATATTATAGCAGAGTAGCTGGGCATGACGTATAAAGTATTTAAATATTATTTATTGTCATTCAATTTATGAAATATTAAATGGCCGGTGGGGCAAAAAGATTCTCAAGGTGGTCTGACGACCTGACTAAGGTCGCTGGAAAGCGCTGGATGCAGGCCGCTCTAGATCGGTAATTTTGGAAAGCCACGAGAGAGGCCTATGTCCAACAGTGGACGTTATGCAGTTGAAATGATGATGATGAATTTATTTTTTAAATTGGTCGGATCAATGGTCTGATAATGAAAGATTTATTATTTTCTTTTTCTTTTGGAATCACCTTTTCACCCCAATTCTCTGGGAAGCTTGCATGAGGATACAGATCCAACACGTAGATGCCCTTTGGAGAAGTAAATGCTGTGTGGCGCTCCCGCCATAACCCATTCCTGGATATAAGTACCTATGAAAAGTGTACCCTTGAATAGGTTTCGGCAGAAGATCTATTGCAAGAAAAAGGAAAAGGTCTATGGGTTATGAGCTTGGGATGCACTGATGCTGGGATATTAACGTCACCTGCCATTATCATGATGACTGACTTTCGTAGGCAGGTGGTGGCTTGCCACCCTTAAACGCGCCGACAAAAAAATAGCTGTCGGCAAAGGAGCGACACCGGTGCAGGCGGCTCAGGGGTGTCGGGAGGTGTGCTGCGCTTTCTCCGAAGTTACTCGCTGCGTTACGCCCTTTTAACACTACCACCCCTAAAGCTACAGCTCTAACGACTCCTCTCTGCACAGACAATTAAGGCAATGCAGAGCTGAGAGTTACTGCGAGCCCTCTTGGATCTCCACCCCGACCGATAAAAACGCGACGGGGTGAGGGCCCTATCCGACTCTCTGGAGGACTCGAATTCGTGGTGCTCACAACTCTTATTATTATTATTCATCAAAAAAAAATATTTTTTAAGAATTAAATTTATTAAATAAATATTTCTGTCAATAAATTATTAAGTATCTATCCTTTCGGGGTAGATACAGCATAGTGCCATTATACCAAAAGTGTGAAGATAGAAAAATGGAATGGAATGGATGTAATTACATTTCGGTAGTTGTACGCATATCTATGTAATAGATACGTAAAAAAGCGCATTTTTATTGAAAACAGAATAACATATTAGGACTGGTGCTGGACACCGAAACTGGATAGGATACCCAAGTTCACTCAACTTAACATTCAAAGGCATGCGTTTTAACTTTTAATGGGCAACATTTCAGACCCCTTTTTCAGGTGTGCTGATGAGATTAGAATTAATGGTTACGTGCTGATTAAAAAGGACGCCGGTGTAGAAATTAAAAGGATCCCTAGGGGGATATTACATGCCATAGAGCAGAAATTGGATAGCGATACGAGAGATATATTGCCCGACATAAAGCCGTGCTCGGTAACTTTCTACCCATTTCCGGCAGCCCACTTGTGAATCGTATTTCGGAATCCTTTTTATCTTTTTGCGGGTGCGGCGCGGCGTCGGGATGCGATGTGACAGCGCCACAGAGCCACTTCGCAGCCCATATATCACTTGAGCCTGTAACGGCCGTGTTAACGGCCTGCCTGTCACCTCCGCGCTCAGCGATCCGCCGACCTACTCTATTATCTATTTAATGGATTTGTAATGCCTCATATTTGTTCTGCCTTGTAGAACAAAGCGTTCGTTTCTGTCAATAAAGCGTAGAATAAACGGTTGTCGCGTGGAATTTCGGTTCGGAATTCCACTTGATAGGGAACATATTAGATTCTGTACATGACATATTCTTCGTAATGTTATAGAACAAAATGTACATTGGTCGTGACCAAATCGACAGATTCAAAAGATGACAAATGTGGCAATATGGCAGCGGTACGTGACGAGCCGCGAATAAAGTCGTTGAAGATTTGCCGCGTTCGAATTCCGCAGGCGATGCACCGCCCCGCTTCCAGTCCACAAATTCAGGGATTGCAGAAGACGAGGGGTGTAAAGAAATGGTGTCGCGGACTGGGATTTATATCGGCGGAAATCTCCGATGTGTTCACACTTCACGCCCGTGGGACGCCCAACGATAGAATGGAAGTAGAATCGTGTCGGCTTTTCAGGATTCCCATCCGAGCTCAACTTGAAAATGTAACTTAGTGCCATATTGCCAGTTCGGATTTGATATGAATTTTGTTGGATTTCGACCGTGCTCGAAATATTTGTTAGGTATTTAATATAGGAGATCATATACATGTAATAATTTCGATGTTTCGTCGATTAGATTATAGCATACTTAGTCAAAAGGAAGGGTGAGAGAGAAGCCTCTAGGGTGAAACATTTCTTGTCAAGTAATATTTTATCATGTATGGTTGTTTACTCACCAAAATTCACTAATAGGCAAAAGCCACTATAATACAAGTCACCAAAACTTAAACTACGCGAACTACGCACAACAAATGATAACCGCACCCGACTAGCTACTGAACATTTTTGCATGCGGTCGCTGATAACAGCGTGAGCAATTTGTAAATGAGATCATACTTAATGCGAGGGTACGTAATGGCGAGAATCTGTATGCGGAAATGTTTACAATAGCAGAGGCTTTGTCACGAAGGTACACATTTGTGAGTGGTTACGCAAAAAGGGACTTGAAGGGATTACATTCCCATACTTACATTTTTTCCATGAATTTTGATTCTGTGTTTTGTTTTGGTCTTAATCAGAATTCATTCATTGATTTTGGCCGCATAACGTCCACTTCTGGGCATAGGCTTCTCCCAAAAATTTCAAAAATAACCCATCTAGAGCGGCTTACATCCAGCGCCTTCCAGCTATCTTGGTCAGGTCGTCAGACAGAATATTTTTAATTAATTATTTTCTCTTGAGGTCCCTTTTTGCGTACGTAAACACTTACATTTACAAAACCATGCCTCGCATTAATTTCTTAAATTAATAAATAGAGTTTTCTACCCATTTTTTGACTTTAAATGGTGTACCTGTCTGTACGTACGAGCAAGTAATTAAATTAAGTATAATTATTTATATCTATGCAAACAAAATAGAAAACATATAGTTACAAATGCAACATTGTGGTTTATTTTCAATGGCTTTCAATGTTGTAAGAATCACTATTATAATGTTACTTACAAAAGCTTACTCTACCCAGTACATTCTATATAGAAAAGTTATTCATTCGACTCGGTGATTGTCCTGTCCAACAATTGCATGCTGTACCACCTCCAACTTTGTAGATACGGCAATATTTCTGATAACTTGGACCGTTTGTTATGCCAGTGTTTTGTTAGGCCTATTATACAGCTTATAGTCCTGGCAGTTACTGTCAAAGTTGGCAAGTTTAGTCATGTAACAATTGAATGATTGCACTATAAACAAAACGGACTTATCGAAGTAATATAATTACAAAGTTTGGTGAAAGGAATAAATCAGGATCTAATAGATTTAGTGTGAAAATAAACTGTAGCAATTCAGACACTTAATATTCTTATGTCGGTTGGATTAAGGCCAAAGGAGAGGAGATGGAGCGTCAAACATAATTTACAAATCTAGCCATAAAAATAACGTCTCGTGTTATGTTATTCGTAAAAGTTTTACGGCCAAATATGAGTGTTGTTGAGTGCCATCACTCGCTAGTCTACTCGTAAATCGAAGTTGCCTTTTCTTGCTATATGGTTTTAAATGTTTATTTTGAGTTTTAAGACGATTACGACTATAAAGTTATAAGTTTATAAGACTTGATAGATTTTGAAACACATACGTCCTTTGATATTTGACTTACTATTAGTATATATAAAGACAGATGTAAAGGAAAATATACGAACCACGTAAACCCAGTACAGATCATCCTGCCTGGTGCATAAAAATGAGGAGAGCCGGTGTCAAATAATTGGAATGGGAAAAGGCAAAGAAAGACAAAGAAAGGATTTTGAAGAATGAAGATAAGAGGCAGGTAAAAAAATAGAAATCGGCTAAATGCAGATTATTTTTTATAGAGATATTAATTAGTCTATGCTAAAAGTATAAACAAGTGACGGTTGATGCTGCTATCTGCAGCGACTATAATAATGCAGTAGGTAATAATTTAGAAATGTAAATACTCACAAGAGGACTGCGTCTTGTAGATTCTTAGCCAATACTTAAAAGAAAAATAATAAAAGGACGATATTATGTAGTTACGTAAGAAAATAAAATGGATTTATTGAATACTTACAGAGTGTATATAGCTTTTACGTTATGTTTGACGAAATTTAAAAAGGGACATCAGTTTGGAAAATAAACGGACAAAGGTGTGGGAAATACCATATTAATTCTGTTAAGCAGTGAGTACATGTAAACATTCTGATATTGCGAAGAATAGTGAGTCAAATGTCACATATTATCAATACGTTATATATAACTGTTTAGTAAACAATTTATTGTACTCATAGCGATATCAGAAAAGTGTTGAAATATTGGATTTATTTCACAACAAAATATAAGAAGCTATGGTACAATAATCGTCCTTGTTACTTGTACTTGCTTGATATGAGTAGGTCGCGTGATCTTGGCTGAGGATAATTGTTTAGAGGAATTTGAAAATAATCATGTAATGATTAGCGTGAGAAAACTAGTTTTGTATGGAGATTGTGATAAGAACAAAATGGCTATTTAGGCGCTGTCCTATTGCCATTGGCATCGCTCGCGCCAAATTTATTATCTCTACAAAACATAAAATCGTTGATCACATAAAAACTAAAAATAAAGTAGGTAAGTTAGTTTAGTATGATTAGATACTTAAAAAATTTAAGAAAGCTACAATATACTATTATAGCGTTTAGGAACAACCGCTGCTAAGAATTAAGAAACGCCAAAAGATACTCATTAACCTTTTGACCAGGTGTTCTTACGAACAAAGTGCCCCTAGCTGGTATATTATCAAAATACTTAATACATTTTGTAAATAACAAACTTATCCAATTATAATAATTTAATCATTCAGGCCCACTGACCTATTTTATGGTTGCCATACCATCAATCGTCATTACATAAACATCACAATTCTGGTAAAAATACGAGCTTAAAAAAGTATAGGAAGACAACCCCAATTAATTTTAAGAGGAAAATGTTGCCAGCATTAAAAATGATTTAATTTAACAAGGAGAGCAGGCAGATAGCGTCGGAAAGGTCGCACTAAAGCCAGACAATTACATTTACTCGAATTATCATGTTGACATTCGTTACAAAGGAGGACATTTGGCCCACAAAATGTTTGGGCACACAATTGACCGAACAAAACATACAGTAAATGCTGAATTATGGTTTGTAGGCGTGGATAAACATACAGCTTTTTAAAATATACGGACGGAAAATTAACGTAGGCATTGTTAGTTAGAATCCTCGTGAGAATTGATCTAATAGTTCTATTTTTAAACTCGTGATATAGTTATCTACAGCAATCAATTAGCGAAGTAGATCGATGTTGTTTTATTTGCATTTGTATTAAGATTTTTTGATCAATTTATATGTTTTTAAGGAACCAAAAGGAATCTAATCGTTTACGCTCGCGTCTGGCTTGTTCGTAAACTGTGCAAACTACTAGCAAAGCCAAACAGCAAATATCGTCTTGTATGTTCTTGCCATTTAACGAAAATATTAACTTTTAACGCAAGAATAAAAAAGTTCAATTACAATTTCCATTTGATGGTAACTTGCTAGCGTGGAACGAAACGGCTGTAACATAGTTGCGATAAACTAAACTTCTGCAACAAGCCAGGCGACTATTTGCAGTTCCATTTTAGAATATTGCTTCAGATTTTTAGTTTTACTAAAACGTGACTTAATTCCGTTTGTCCTGCGGCAGTATTAGCAGGCTGTCGCTGGCACAGAGCCATAATTGTACCGCTGGGCTCTGAGGCTCCACAATACTTCAGAGGAAGTGGTCCCTCAAACTAGACATTTTTATTGTCCGCAGAACGTTATGAATGAAACATGTTTTTGAAACATTTTTGGAGTTTTAATTTAATAACGAATATGCTTTTGTGCTTGTGATTCTCGTGTCTGTTTTATACTTGTTATGTCAGCAGAGCGTAGGAATGGCATGGACAGAAATAGGTACCTAGGTGTGTACATTACACGTTCGTTACGCGGCCTAGAATATAGAACAAACCAGAAGTAGCCTACAACCGATAACGTATGCCGCATACTGTGTCCAAAAACAATTCGTAACCTCCGCATTGCTCATACTTCCCATCGGCACAGTGTTGCTAGCTTAGAGAGAGTTCGCTTCTTTTAGGGCAAATCAAAAATCTATAGTTTGTTCTATATTCTAAGGCAGCGGCAAAAACCGATGTCGCGTCGAGATTTACTTACACATTGTAGGATTTGTTGTTGTTGTTGTATATATCTTTATTGTACATAAACAATTTACAAACAAAGGAACAATAACAAACCATAAAATTTGTAGGTACAAAGGCGGACTTATCCCAGAAATGGGATCTCTTCCAGTCAACCAAATATCAGCAAAAGGATACAATAAATGGGCATAACGGGTAGAAGTCAAAGTGTACATATCGGCATAACTCTTATATTAACTACAAACATAAACGCTACTACTATAAAAATAAACATATAAACATACATATAATACATAAACCAATATATATACAAAACAAACTACATCTATAAATAATATAATAAATAAAATACATAAACTACAATAATAACTACATGTCTGAGGAGTCGTCATAATATCTTCTAAGTCTGACCTTAAAGGAATCGAGAGATGGCGCACTTTTCACGTCAGCCGGAAGCGCATTCCACCACTGTGCAGCGAGGACCGAAAATGAATCCCCGTAGGACTGCGAGACATGAGCAGGAATTAGCAGAAGAGGGATACCACTACCACGCAGGCGACTGTCGATCTCCCTAAATGAGAACCTCTCAGAAAGATAACTTGGAGATTGGGGATTAAAAAGGACTTTATAAAGCAGAGAAAGGATATGAGAGCTTCTGCGAAGTCTTATTGGAAGCCATTTAAGCTGAGTGCGAAATTCAGACACATGATCAAACTTACGCAACCCAAAAATAAATCTAATGCCCTGATTTTGCAACCGTTCAAGTTTATCTAATAAACACTGGATAAGATCTAAATAAGCAACATCTGCATAATCGAGGATAGGGATAAGAAGAGATTGTGCCAAGAGTACTTTAGTTCGATACGGAAGAAAGTATTGCATACGTCTCAAGGAATGTAAGGAAACAAACATTTTACGACTGATTTCATTCACTTGAGGAGTCCAAGATAAGGTTTGATCGAAGATGATACCCAAATTAGTGACTTTAGAGGAGAAAGGAATTACACTATTGTCAAGCACCAGATTTGGAATATCTACTTCATTTAATTTTGAAATAAAATGGGAACTACCTATGATAATGGCTTGGGATTTTGCAGCATTGACTGAAAGCCCGAAATGACGAGACCAGTTTGCAATACAAGCAAGGTCAGAATTGATTGCACTAATAGCATGAATGAAATTTTGAAGAGGAGCAGCCGCATATATCTGCAAATCATCAGCATATAAATGAAAGGATGAAGAGAGAGAAGCAGTAATACCATCAATGAACAAAGAGAAGAGAATAGGGGATAATATTCCACCCTGCGGAACACCAGACTTAACTTCGCACCAGTCAGAACGGCGTTCGTCGATTTTGACCAGTTGAAAACGTTCCGTAAGATAGGAATAAAACCACGACAGAGTGATGGGCGAGAAATTAAGGGAACGCATTATTCCAATCAAAATATCAAAATCTACCGTATTAAACGCATTCGAGAAGTCCAACAAAACAAGAACCGTTAGAGCTTTATTCTCTATGTTGGCGCGGATGTCTTCAGTGATTTTCAGAAGCGCTGTGGTAGTACTGTGGCCAGTTCGAAAACCAGACTGAAAGCGACTAAGTAATTTATAGCGGTTTAAATGCGCTGAAAGATGTCTCTGGACATGATGCTCGAGTATCTTGGAAAGAATAGGTAGAATAGATATTGGGCGAAAATGTGAGGGGTCAGATGGATTAGGTTTTTTGGGCAGAGGAATAATATGACCATATTTCCAGGCAGAAGGGAAGATACCAGAAGAAAGTGAGCAGTTTAATATATTTGCAATGATAGAAGATAACAGACCAGTAGTTGTAGGTATAAAAGGTCTAACAAAATTGGTGCTACGAGTATAATACCTAATAACATCAATGAAAAATCATACTACATATAAAATAAATAAAAATTAGGCATGCACATACAGTGTATGCATGTTTGTGTCTGGTGTTGCCTTGATGTTATCCTATCAGACTTTAGATGTAGTGAGAACGATGTAATGTACAGGATGTATCAATTTAGACCTATATAAGTATTTCATGCTGAACACTTCACAAACTGTAATTCTATACAACTTCTGTGATAAATCATATTAAATTTTTAGTTAGCTATACACAACAGTATTTAATAGAATTTTAAGTATCCGTGTTAAATAAATATCAGCTTTGCAGAGAATTTGCTCTTTTTATTTGATACTGACATACATTACATATTTATACCTAACGGCTTAAAATCTAAATATTCTGTACGTGGACGTGCGCCCTTAAGACCTTACGGCTCTGGGGACGCATTTTTGAAATCACTTGTCACATTACGAATGGTTTGCGCAAGCGTTTCCAAACGGGCGCATTTTTGAATCGGTCCTAAGTCGTAAGCGAAGGTTTTGCAACGAGTGGTCTTGACCACTCGTAATTTTGACATTTGTAGCGTACAAATGTACTCGAAACCAACCATGGGAAATCCGTTCCATTTCACGCTGTTTTTTTCTATGTAATAATCTAATATATCGATGTATTTATTCTGCGTAAAACATTATTGTTTTTGACACGACGGATTCAAAAATAAGATCAATTTGTATTTTACGCGAGAGGTGAGTTGGAAAAGTACACGTTTTGTGTTTCGGTGAGTCCTTCAATGAAAAATAGCACTCCTGGGCTCTGTTTAGACTTTTAGAGAGACCAGGGCCGTAAAACCCAAGGGATTTTAAAAATAAATTATAACAATGCGATTAGTGTTGGATTCGTATAAAATTTTACTCATTTAATCAGCCACTAAAAGAACGGATTTATAACCGACTTCCAAAAAGGAGGAGGTTATCAATTCGTCGCGATCTTTTTATTTTTTATGTATGTTCACCGACCATATAGAAAATTTATTTACTTATTTTTTTTGAAAGGGCATACTCGTCAGGTGGCGCCATAGAAATTTTATCAAAATCGGTTGTGTAGTAAGGGGGCGAAGTTGATATTTTAAAAAAAATATTGTAATTATAGAAAAAACCATTTGTTCTAAACTCTTGAGTTTCAAAAATGACCCTCCTGCTCCCCCTGTCCTAATTTTTTTTATTTATTTACATTAATTATAAACGTCTAGTACGAAAAACGTCCGATACGATAAATGATCAAACACGTTGAGCGATTAGCTGATCCGAGTTTGTTTTTCTTTTTCAGATTTTGACCTATGTAGTTGAAGTTGTTCAGTATCACGGACTGAATTTACCCTTGAAATAGTTTCAGTATATTATGTTAGATATGTATTTTTTATAAAATATAGTATCGTTGAGTTAGCAGTAATTAATTCCACTTTGCTATTATGGATTACCTGGATGCTAGGTATTACAGAGTTGTACTGGGAATTAATATGTACTTATACATATTTCTTGAACTGAATATATTAGATCTTCACTATATGTATAGTCATTCTAGATAGTATTGAGTGACTAGACTCTAGATAAACCAGAATAGCAAAGTTGAAATAAGGGAGATTGATATCTGTTTTTATTACATTGTCCAAAAAATTAAATAAACAACCAGCTCAATCAGTGTGATTTGTATTTTTATTTATTTAATATTTGCACCATATCACCATATCTCTGTGTATCCTTATGGTTGACTGGGAGAGATGGCTTTTAGCATTATTTTATTTTATTTAGCTTTTATTTGCCAACACATTTAAGAAATTTGCTTCAATATTTTTTTTTTTTGTATCCGTTGTTGGGTATCGGCGTGTCTTGCGACACGAAAGCCTCTTCCAGCTTTTTCCACTCTTCTCTTATTTTGGCTTTTCTATACCATAATGGACCCGCTGTTTTTTTAATGTCGTCAGACCAACGCTTTCTTTGTCTTCCTATTTTTCTTTTTGTTTTGAATCTGGGGGTCCATTCTGTTATGTCTTTAGTCCATTTGTTCCTAAATTCTCTGAGGATATGGCCTGTCCACCTCCATTTGAGAGTTTTTGATTTGGTTATGACATCTTCCACCTTTGTTTTTTGTCTAATATCTATAGCTCTTTTTCTGTCTTTTCTTGTGTAACCTAATATGCTCATTTCCATTGCTCTTTGGCAAGTGATCAGTTCTTGGTTTTGTTTTTGTGTGTTTGCCCACGTCTGACATCCATATGTTAATATTGGAGATATACAAATATTGTAGACTTTCCTTTTTAATGCTGTACTATATTGTTTGCCTTTAAAGACTTCTTTAAGGGACCAAAACCGTTTCCAAGAATTTGCAACCCTTCTCTCTATCTCCAACTCCATTTGATCACTGAAGGCAATAAGCTGGCCCAAATAAATATACGAGTTTACATATTCTATTTCCTCTTCTTCTATTGTTATTGTTTCTCGTGATCTGTTTTGTCATTATTTTGGTCTTGGTTTTGTTCAAAGTTAAGCCCTTCTTTTTGCTCTCTTGTGCCAGGGTCTGAAGCATGCTTTGGAGGTCTTCTGGATTATCTGATATAAGGATTATGTCATCAGCAAATCTTAGGTGGTTTAGTTTTGTTCCATTGATGTTGATTCCGAAATCTTTCCATTCTAGTTTCCTAAAGACTTCTTCTAGTACTGATGAAAAGAGCTTTGGTGAGAGTGGGTCTCCCTGTCTCACTCCTCGGCTAATCGGAAAGCATTCCCCTTCAGTTTCGAGCTTAATTCTTCCTGTACTGTTAGTATACACATTTTTTATTATCCTTATGTATTTTTCTTCGACTCCTTGATTTTTTAGGGCTTCCCAAATGCAGTGGTGTTCTAATGAGTCAAAAGCCTTATTATAGTCTACAAACCCAATGTATAGTGGTTGCTGATACTCTTGACTTTTTTCGATAAGTTGCCTTATTACATGGATGTGGTCTAATGTGGAGTATCCTGATCTAAATCCGGCTTGTTCTCTTGATTGTTCTTCATCAATTCTCTTGGTGATGCGATTTAGTATAACTTTTGAGAACACTTTGTATATGTTAGATAGTTTACTTATTGGGCGATAGTTGCCTATTTCTGATCTGTCCCCTTTTTTATGGATGAGAATTATCGAGCTTGTTATCCATTGTGTCGGTATAATTTCTGTGCTTATGATAAGGTTGAAAAGTTTGGTTAACTTATGGTTGACTGGGAGAGATCGCTTTTAGCATAAACTCCGCCAATTGTAAACAGCTATACTATATTGTGGATCAATAAAGTTTTTTGACCGAGCGAGCGAAGCGAGTGAGGTCTCTAAATCGAGTTGGGGGCGAAAACACATTGTATGTATGTATGTATGTATGTATGTATGTATGTATGTATGTATGTATGTATGTTTGTACCGCGATAGCAGCCGAACCGATGGTTTGATTTTGATGAAACTTGGTAGGCGTGTAGGAAACATCAATAGAATTTTCAAGTTTGTTGGGCATCAAAATCGGTTCAGTAGTTTTTGAAATATTAATTAAAATGTCCGCGATTATGTAGCAAACGAAACCATAGCGCGTTCTAACTTTGGATACCGCCATCTAGGGGTTATTTAGGAAACTGAGTTGCGAAAAATAATCGCGAGGTCTAAGTTCGCGGCGAACTACTAGTATAAATAAATTAATAAATAGTGCGTAAGAATAACTGCTGCCAATAATTACATGACACGAGTGTTAATTAACAGTTTTAACACACTTTATAAGAATCAGAATTTTATAATTTATTGTTTGATGATTCATTTGTTTATGAGTCTTGTCTATTTCTGGCAATGGCAACACATTCACCAAAATACCTACAAATTGTTGGTGTAAAACGAAAATGTTATGGTTGTCTTGATTTACATGGAGTAATGCCAATGTAAAGTTTTACCGTGATGAATTCTAAACCAAAGATAATATAATTACTAATGTAACCTAAACTAACAATTTGACTGTGTGTAATCAGCTGGGTTAATATGTTAATGGAATAATAGGAAGATATCTATTCCTACCTACCTTTTCCTACTCCTTCTCGGTACATGCAGTCAGACTATGGAACTCATTACCACCTGCTATACGCGAATCTAAAACGATTTCTGTGTTTAAAAGACGAGTAAAAGATCATTATTTATTGGAATCATCTTAATTGTACTTAACCTATATTTTTATTGTTAAAGTATATATTTAATTTATTGCTATATATACACATGTATTTATTTAAGTATATGTGTAATATATGTATAAGTATGTTTATTGTAGTTTGTGTAGTTTTATGTAATTTTAATTTTATTGTTTCTTAATCCTATGTATGAACACGCCTGTATGCCTCTCTTACATAAACATCTCCTCTCACAGGCCTACTGGAAGAGATCTCTTTTGAGATAAGTAGTGCCTTTGTACAACTTTTATTTTATGTATTCTCTGTATACTTTTTCCGTGTGCATAAATTGGTAAATAAATAAATAAATAAATATCTTCATAACTCTGACTACTCAAATTATTAATTTGTAATAAATACAACTCTTGAGTATTGTTAATGCATTGTGGTATAGGATTTGATCCTAGACAATGTCAAACAAAAAACTAATCTTTTGTTCGGAATGTTAACCTGTTTAAAGTCATGAAAAAATAATTGTTTTAGAAAAACATGTATTTAAATGTCTCCTGTCATTTGTGTAGGTAGTCCTTTATTATATATAAATTGTATTTTATACTAGATTTTGGACACATTGATCCAGGAGCAACATAAAAACATGAGTGTAACTAGCAGCCACTTCTCCCAAGCACTCTGTAGAAGTTGACAAGAACCTATTGTCATAATGGACCAACAATCTAATTTAATTCTGATTCATGAATCATGGTTTATTGATCTTGTAACTTACAGTTCTGTGAGAAACCTGAAGACATGGAAGTTCGTATGCGTGTTATACTATAAAAATGAGTTAGCATCTCATTCCATACCTAAATAGGCACAAAAAGAGTACCTATTTCTTTTATACTTTTTTTTTTTACATTATTTTAATGTATGTTCTTAAATGTTCAAATTAGAAACATAGGTAAAATACACATATTCAATTCACGCATTATACCTTTACGGTATGTACGATGAAATTTCGAGTATGCAGTAATGTGCGCTAGTGACTGTGGTTTGACTCAGATTAAAGCTTCATTAAACAGTAAATCAGGCAAAACATGTATTTATCAACCACTTTCCCTCAGAACTACGGGGTAATCAAGATATATCGTTGAAAATTCTTACTGATCAAAACACTCACCTGATTTACTATGTTTCCTGTGTTGTGGTCGTGAACGAGGAAACAAACTGGTTCGATCTATTCCAAGAGGATACAAGGTTTTATAAATCACAAGGTCACATTAAAAATTATACGTCAATCGAGTCGAGAATACAGCGAGACGTGAGATTTCTTGCGATTTTCTTGTTTTGCGATGCTTGTGAAACTTGCGTACAGAACAGCTGGTTTGCCAGATGCCAGTTGTGATGTCATTGTCAATGTCAGTGTCATTCCGCAGTCAACGTCAAACTTTATTTTTTTTAATGCCTTTTTTTAGGAGCTGTCTCGGTATGTTTTAGGAGACAAGGCATTGATTACATATTAAAATAGTATTGCAGATTTTGCGAAGAAACCTATTTGGTTTAGTTATTTTACATAGGGCGCACTGTAAGTTTCCGGAACTGGCCACTTACATAAACAATATTTAAAAATTTATTGCAACATTTGAAAATAGAACTCTTTGGCTGTAGAATGCAGTTTGTTTCATCTGACTGTCTTTTGTTTTTACCTTGTGGCGCCATTTAAAAAATTGTGTGTCTGCATCAACATGGATTTAACTCGGGAAAATTTTCGTAGTATGATTTTCTACGATTTTAAGTGTAATTTGACAGCTCAACAGAGCATCGCTCGGCTTGAAACAGCTTTTGGCAATGAAGCACCATGCAAGACAACTGTTTATAGCTGGTTTGCAGAATTCAAGCGTGGTCGTATCAATCTCAGTGACGAATCTCGCGATGGTCGGCCGTCCACCGCTGTGACCAACAAAAACATCGATGCTGTGCGCCGTATGATTGAAACAGACAGGCATGTGACCTACCATGAAATTCGCGCATCCTTAGAAATAGGCATGAGTCAAATACAATTAATCCTACACAAACATTTGGGTGTGAGAAAGCTGTGCTCGCGGTGGATCCCATACAACTTGACCGAGGCTCAAAAAACGGACCGCGTCACTTGGTGCAGTGCCATGCTTACCAGATTCAACGAAGGTGCGTCAAATTTGGTGTGGGACATAGTAACAGGTGACGAAACATGGATTTATTGTTACGATCCCAAAACAAAGCAGCAATCGAGCGTATGGGTCTTTCAAGATGAGCCGAAACCAACCAAAGTGGCGCGCGTGAAAAGTGCATCTAAGCGGATGATTGCTTCTTTTTTTAATAAAACTGGACACGTGGCTACTGTTGCTTTAGAGAATGGTCGTACAGTGAATAGTGACTGGTACACGACCATTTGTTTGCCGGAAGTTATTGACGAACTCCGTAAAAATAACCGTAAACGCCGTATCATCCTGCACCACGACAATGCTAGTTCTCACACGGCCAGACAGACAAACGACTTTTTGAAGGCGAAAAATGTAGAACTCATGAGTCATCCTGCATACAGTCCCGACCTGGCACCTTGTGACTTTTTTCTGTTCCCAAAAATTAAGAACCAATTACGCGGTCAACGATTTTCATCACCAGAAGAGGCTGTCGAGGAGTATGAAAAACACGTTTCAGAGGTCACCACAGAGGAGTGGCACAAAAGTTTTCAAAACTGGTTTCATCGAATGAAAAAGTGCATATACGCCAAGGGAGATAATTTTGAAAAACAATAAATTAATTTTGTACCTTTAATAGTATTTTTTCATATTTATTCCGGAAACTTATAGTGCGCCCCACGTATCAGTTAACTACATACGTTACGTTATATATTATGACGGAGAAGGAAGGAAGGTTCCTTTATTTCGTTTTAAAACTTAATAAGCATGGCATACGTAGTTACGTACGTATACGTTACATAATAAAACGTAGGCACATTATCCCTAGATGTCCCATTAAGTTGTTTGTCTGTTTGCCTGCATAATTGTAATCAAATCTTGTAATTTAAATTCTGAGCTGATCTGAGGATATAGTCGGAAGTTTCCCATAGGAACACTGTAATGAAACGACGTAACTCTATCGAGTTTGGGCTCGTTTGATTCGTCTTGCTTGAGTCTGAGCTTGCACTTTAAACCTTTTTAAGTCCATTGTTTGAATTATATGCTTGTTTAAAAAAATATTTTTTTTAATAATAACTTGTTTTATTGGGAGACGCACTGAAACACAAAACGTGTAGTTTTACTACTCACCGCTCGCGTAAAACCGGTAATACTTTTTGGTGGTAGTTTTCAAACCGTTGTGTCAGCCAGCGCAAAACGATATTGATTTACGCAGAAACTTTTACTACGTCTTTCTCAAAATTTCAATACGCTATTTTCCAACAAGTCAAATCAGATACTTTTTTCTAAACTTCAAAACAAACAGTTTCTATGGGATTTTATACGAAATACAAACAGATGACGTCATAGTTTTTTGAAGTCAAATAGCGCTCTTATTATCAGTTTTTCTGCAATCATAAATTAAAAATCACGTTAAAATGGATATTTTCAAAGACAAGTACCTTAGTCAACCTTAGCTGCACGAAAACCCGTGGACAGCTGCACTGCACATCAGTGCTTCGGAGGGCACGTTAAGCTGTCGGTCCCGGTCACTGTCTTTGACATTGGTCGTTACCTTAAACCATGTCAGAGGCCTTTAAGGCGGTTTAAAAACTCTGACACTAGTGTTAGTCACTAACACACACGATAAGAAAAAGACTGCACATCAGTGGAATTCAATAGAAAATTAGTTTTATGACGATTTAGTGACGTAAATTTAAAGCTAGCCCGCGCGTGTGCGCTACTGCGCGTGGTTCGACACGCATGTGGCCGGTTATTATTATTTCTTAGTTGGACCAAGGTTCTACATCAGGTGTTTCATTTTCCAAAATCATTTATACCCTACGTATATGTTGAATCCCCCCTAGACTTTTCCATACCTACAAACGTAGTCTACGTTTTATTTCGAAACGACATGCCCGATTCCGGCAAAATTTTGTAAATTTAAAGATATCGTGTTCCGTTGTCCCCATAATTTTGTTTGACCCTATAATGGGGACAATGGGTATGTCATAAAATGTCTTTACCGTTGTCCCCATTGAACGTAAAGGTAGGTAATGGGGACAACGTTCAGTAAAAATTTCACTACGTTGTCCTCTTCATTTTTTTTACACGGGGGTAATATAGTGTAATAGCCGTTCTTAGACTAAAATGAATGATATTTTGTATATACCTAACAGATTTTAATTAAAAATTTAGAAACAAGTATGATTTTTTACACACAAACCATCTTTGTATGGAAAAGTGTAGTTTGGTCTAGGGTAAGGGGACTCTATATACAGTTTCAATCGAATCCGTTCAGTATTTCCGGAGATTAACGTGTACAAATAGACAGCATCTTATTTAAATTCTAAGACTAACTAAACTAAACTCTATTACCATATGTCTCCATCGCCCCAAATTTTGTTCGAAATATATTTAATGTACAGACACAGCACATAAGGCACCAGTATAATTAATTTACCTAGATACTACTATACCTACTTACGTTAAAAGTTTTAACTTGTTTTTTAATGTAGGTACTTACCAAATATAATATTTAATACCTATCCATAGGTATATAAGTAATAACGTAAGATTACAAGTAACAATGGGTATTCGTGGTTAATTGAATGATAAAAAATATAAAAACAAACGTCAAATCGAATTGGCAGTTTTATTAGAAACTGAAAACTGCACGAAAGTCGAGAAAGGTAGACGCTTCGTCGACATGTAAATTTAAATTCTTCGCTTCACTTGACATAACAGAAGTTTGCAGCATCGACTAACTTGTTTACCCAGTACCCACTCAAAGGCGCGAGACTCCCGAGTTTTCTAAGCTTCAGTTTTCGTTTCTTGAAGATACCTTGGCTGTTTAGACGAACTTCGTGGCTCGATAGGAAGTAAGCACGGACCTAAGGAAGTAAGTAAGTACGTATCAATATATTTAAATCAAACCTAGATTATTTATGAAATTAATTTAACGTCAATTTCAGCGCATGAAATAAGAGGATTGTGTACCTGTAAATTTCCATAGAAAAACCGATAAAAATCTTTACTTCGCCCAATAGTATACATTGAAATGCATTGTTTAGATTATAAGGTACAGAAGGAATTTTTACCTTTTGTACATATTAGGTATTGTTTTTTTTATCCACCTTCTCGCTCACCACCACTCTTAAGCTAAAAGTGAACTTTAAGTTTTGCGATTCTAATCAAACACAGCCCAGGGGCTCTGTCTGCTTAGAGCCGTAAGACGCAAAATGCTCTGTTTGCCCCATTAATGATAAAGTACCTGGGTGACCGAGCTTTGCTCGGTCGGTTACATCTCAAACATTAACAATTTTTTTAAACTTGTTACAAAATAAAAAAAAATATATAGAAACTTGAACATAAAAAAAAACAAAAGTAAGTCACCGAGTGGGATTCGAACCCGTAACACTCTTTCTAGCGGTCAGCATCCTTAACCACTGAGCTAAGCCGATGGCGGCCGGCGCGCCAAAATTAGCGACCATATTCTGCGTGGAAAGAAAAACGAATGAAAACTCGAAAACACGCGTTTTTCCAAACATAAGATCTAGATCGATTGTTTATCCCCAAAAACCCCCATATACCAATTTTCAGCGAAATCGTTAGAGCCGTTTTCGAGATCACAGAAATTTATAAATAAATAAATATACAAGAATTGCTCGTTTAAAGGTATTAGATAAGATACGTGATAGTATGTGTATGTATTAGGTATATACTTTAGATTATTGTGCAATAATTAATATGAAATAAGTAAATAAAACAATAAGTACCCAGGGAATTGTGTATGCTTAGTTTTTAATAGTTATATCTTTCGACATCAAGCGGAAAATATATAATGATCTTATTCTGGGCGGAATACCATATCAATACAGGTATATTATAAAGCCAAAGCAACCCACGAGCATCAAGCACACTCATACATTTATTCCATGATTTTATGTAATTACCTCAAATTGTGAAGCTTTAATTCGTCCGAACAGACTACTTAACATAACACTAATAACAAAGTAGGTTCTATGGGTTCATAGGTACCGGCTTTATATGGTTAGGCTCAGCTTTAGCTACATACTAATCGTCCGACCACAGACTACCTCAAACTAATACCAAATAAGGTTCTATAGGTTCATATATAGACCGATTTTATATGGTTAGTACTCAGCTTCAGCTACCTACTAATTTCATGTCAACAAGGCATGCGGGACCAGTACATGGCTAAGTTTTGTATTGCTCGCCTAGTTGCCCGCCTTTGTACAGCTTACAGTTATCATGGTTGTGGGGACGTGTGTTGAATATTGCTCTAGTTCTGGCTTATTTGTTTGTCCCAGTCTGCTTTATGAGAACGCCGAATTAATATCGGGGATCGGATACAATAATAAAATTCAGCATGCTCCAGATGCCTATATAGCCACTGAGCTATCCGATAATAGTGCCTAGATATTAATAAGTATATTGTATAGACAAGACATGTTTATTTAGTTACGAGTAAATACTTATGTTTGTGCAAATATCTCTACTTTTTCGGCATGATAAATATTTTTAGTACCTATAGTCCCTGAGTAAAACAGCGGATAGACCATAGGTAAAAAAATATAGGTCTATAGGATGGACGGACAGACAGACATGGCGAAACTATAAGGGTTCCTTGTTTACTACAGAACCCTGAAAATGTATCACTTATCATAAAATATTGTTCGGTATAAACCGGATTTTCTCAAATACAGTTGCCTATTTCTTTTTCAAGGCATGCCCGTTGTTAAGGCCGCTGTACTTGTGGATAGAATGTTAATAACCGGGATAGTGGGGGTATCCTCAATCCTCACTTATTATACGGGAAATGAAATTCCTTTTACACGTATATTCGTGGAATATTTATGTCTTGACGGGTGGTAGTGTTAAAATCTAAGCAAAAGTCTATAGGGCCTTAAGACTCAGGCTCCTTTATGGCCTTAAGACTTAGGCTTCGTAGCATGATGGAGGAATAAATAAGAACTGTAAAGAAGTCTTCTTGCCCTTATCCGTAAAGATATATTCATGATAAATAAGTATTTTAACACGGTTTTACTTTCGTAGTGTAGACGGAAAAGCCCGACTAGTTTCGATCAGTTTAGACGCGGAAGCTCAGGGTGAGTGTTAGGAGGAGCGGCAACGCCCTGGCAAGTACTTATTCTGTGGCCCTCACTTTTGTATCGAAAGGTCTATTTATTGTAATTTCATCCATTTATTACGGTTATGTCCCTTCCAGGTTCTATAGTCAGCTCAGTTAGGCTAGTCAGGTTTTAATAGTAGACCATCATCAAAATCAGTGTATATTTATGTCTTTAATCCACGTTAGTTTTAACTTAATGATTCTTCTGCAATTTAACAATATTTTATCTGTAATTAACATTTTATAGGACCAAGATTTTGGATTGTCGTAATATTTTTAACAATTTAAATAAAATCTAAATATGCCTGGGCCCATAACCTGTTAAAATAATAAAAGGTTTATGGAGCCAAGAATATCGAAAGACTAGAAGAGTGGCTAGCATAGAAAAGCTCCCATTTATCATCAGAATTAGTGAGAGGAAAAGCTAGTACCTACCCTTATTTTTGGTCTTTTTTAAGCTTTCTTTGAAATAATTAAAAAAAAAAATGTTATCAGTGGCTTACTGATGCTTTCAAGTTTCAGATCCTTTTACAAGCTTCTATTTAACTTTCAATGTACGAGAATCTTGTATGTATGTTTGTTTAGGTCAAATCTTGCAACTCTATTTTCGACCAATTTACCGCAACCGATTGAACTGAAATTTTGCATACTTGTGTAAGTCAAATGACAATACAATTGTATGGAGTCAATGAGCTGTTCTGACCTAATGGAGCTGGAAGATATTCGACATAACTCAGCAAAAAAAAAAATAACCTCATTGAGTAGGACTCGTTCGATTTGTCTTGACGAACACTTTATGATGAGGGTCTGATTACAATAAACTAAAAAGATAAAACGACGCAATTCCATCAAGTTAAGGCTTAATTAATTTCTCTTAATAAGTACTTTGGCTTTATAAAGAATATTGTAGTGTGTAATTGGAAAATAATTAATCTCCACGATTCCAAAGAATTAAATTTCGATAATGATGAGATCCTATATAAATGTAAATCATTTTTTAAAATAGATATTATGATAAATATTAAATAAATAACAGTTATTATCAGATTAAGTCTAGCAGACGTAACTGATTCATGCACTGGTAAATAAAACAAGATAAATTCGAAGCTTTTAGAATGCTACTTTTATTATCGAGTTTCAATATTCACCCAAGTGAAAGCAAGCAAGCAATATGCGCAACGATGTAGTGATATCAGAGTATTCTCATTATATTCATCGTATTGCTTTTCATATCGTAAATAAAAGCGCGCGCGGAATGCTGTTATTAAAATAGAGACATATTCAGAATTTGCATCACGGCGAAGTTGAATAAAATTGTTCTTTACACTCCATATCTCAGTTTTATTTTGCAGTTGCGCGCAGTGTTTTAACGCGTTTTTATACCGAATATAGGGGAATAACGAAGCGTACCGTGCGGACGGCGAGTGAATTAAAACTAATGGAACGGTTAATTTCTCATGAGGATAAAGCTCGCGCCGAGTCTGAACTCTGCCTTGGCGTCTGAGACTACGCTTTATTTATTTTTTCAATGTTTCGTTTGAAACAAGCGGCTTTTATGTAAATTCGAAGCGCGAAAATGAAAATTCTTCGGTAAACGGTCAGCTTTGAGGAGTTAAATAAGTAAATAAATATATAGGGACAAATAAAACTGATAGAGCTAGCCCCTAAGTTAGTTCGAGACTTGTGTTTTGGGATGCTAACTATATTTTATACCAAACTAGCTGTACCCGCGGGCTTCGCTCCCCGTAGAAATTTCGGGATAAATTGTATACATGATTAGCAAAATATGTGCTCTCTATTATTTTTATCATAAGATCTTATTTAATTTTAATTAGTCGACCTACATGGCGTGGTTGGGACCATGCTATAACCTGCCACTCAGAGGCTCCAGTGCTCTAAATTGTCCTGGGTCTTGAAATCCATATATGGATTTCAAGACCCAGGACAATTTAAAAAAGGCCTTTTTCCAACCTGATCGAACCCGGAGCCTCTGAGTGGCGGATTATAGCATGGTGACCGCCACGCCACGTAGGTCGACTAATTATAATTAAATAAGATCTTAAGATAAAAATAATAGAGAACACATTTTTTGCTAATCATGATAGAATGTAAATAATTCTGAAAACATCCATATAAATATTATTTTTTTCTGATATGAAACATTTTAATTTCGGCAGGTATTTAAGCATAAATTCTGAAACACATATACGTCTCTAATTAGGGAGTATCTTCTGAAACCAGTCTATCAATGTGTTTCTTGTAGAGCGTAGATATAGATACCTATGTCTCTTGCTTTATATAAGGTAACTAAGTTACCTACGTATCTACATATTGTTGTTTGAAAATTGTCTATTAGTCTGCTATTAAGGATATGAATTTTGATCACTGTGACACAGGCCATAACTAGAAGAGAATCCGCCTTTCAATATGTGTATGTACTTAGATATTAGAACACTAAGGCTGTTGGAGAAAAAGCGTTTACCTTTGTGCCTAATAATGCGTTTTATCCTAATTGTAATAAAAGTGTCCCGTTCCTAGACAAAGGCCTTGTCTTCCTCTATTTCGACATTGAGTACTCTGTATGTATCTACTGTAACTTTCCTATAATTTTAAATGTCTATAACGGTTCCTGAGATACAGTCTGATCACAAAAATGGACAGACGGACAGTGGAGAAACTCTAAACACTAATGAAACGGGACAGACTAGCAACTGGTAGGTAGAGTTTACAGGTATTGTTTTAGTAGGTACCTGTAACACTTATATATCATTTCAATCAAAGTTAATTTTAGTAGCCAAATAAAAAAATAAAAATACCTATTTTCTTTAATTAATGTATCAAAGTTCAGTTTAAAAATTATCAAATCAACTGCGGCTTATACGCGTTCTCAGCAAACTCAACTCAAAAACGTGCAAGTTATTCAAAACCGCAGAGTGTTCAGAATTTTCGTCACATCAAAAGCTTTTCACAAACTTTTAATGTATTTCTCTTATGAACTTGTAATGTCATTTTGGTGTAATTAGGATGTCTTACTCGCGATCCCGTGTTGATAAGAATTGGATTTGGTCGTAGATAACTTTCGATCGTCATTGTGTACTTAGGAGGTGAGTAGATAAAATTTCTAGCTGTCCCGGCATTTTTTCGATGACCTTTTGCATCTATAATGGACATTTTCAAACTTTGGTCTTTTTACTACTTCGATCAATTTTAAATTATGATTATTAGAAAAATCGTCATTTTCCAACTTTCGTGTTTTTGCTACTTTGGTCAATTTCACACTATGGTCATTAGACACTTTGGTCAATTTTACACTATGGTCATTAGAGTTCGGAAGGCTTTGCCTAAGTTCAGTTAATGTTTTTTGGGCTACCCCTTCTGCTGGAATCAGGCAACGATGACATATCTAGGAAATATTTGTAGGCTCTTTAAATTATTTTGCAATTTCTTTGCAGTCGCTGTATTTATTTGTGCATACGTATTAATTACACAGAAAACGCAAACAAGCAGTGCTCAGAGCAACGTGTATGCAAATAGCAAATTTTCAAGTCGTAACAGCAATTTCGTCGCAAACAATCGCACCCGCATCTGATTTATAATTAACAAGCAATTAAACAATTTCAATTAGACTAACTTGTTGATGTTGAAACTTATGTTGCCAAGATCTGCTCAATCGTTGTTACCAACTTTATCAATGAATCATTCTGTCTAACTTTCGACAAGATTTCTAGAGTAATAAAACTATAACTTGTATCGGATAAGCTTGTACCACGTTTTTTTCTGCTTATACTTGTAGCTTATATGAATAACAATGGAATTTCTGATCTTTACACTTTGGTACGATGAATTTTATTAGGTAAGTACCTACCTAAGAGTTTAAAAAACAGTCTGAAAGATATAAAATAGGTATGTGGCCATTTTTCCATTTACTTTTAGTAAAGATTTGGAAGGCACTCTCGCTAAATAGGATTAAACTTTGTCAAACACCTTGGGCACATTGAAATTATAATCACTAGAGATTGTTGGCAAATATAGCTAGGGTAAGTACTCACAAGGTATTGACCTGAATAAAACATGTTGCCTAAATACGTAACGAACACAGATACGTATAGTAGATATATCAGTGGGAACAAAGATTGGATATGATATTGCTGAGATGATGAATTACTTAATCTGAGTAATAGACACAACACAATCAGACCAAAAGAGCCTTGTAATGTGCCCGCAATAACCTTGAAAGGCGAGCTTTCTGCGAAAATATACACAATAGACCGTCAGAATTGATTGGCACTCAAGTTGCGCTCGGGCTTATTAATAAGCATAAATAACAGCACAAAACGACCCCCACAATGGCCGGTCTAGCAATCATTGTTTATATTAGGCATCCGAGAAACAAGGGAAACTTCTCTCATTTCATTAAACGTATAATTTTTCCCCAAGTCTCATTACTCTGGGCAGTATCGGGTAACTCGCTGGCTGCGAACGGGCACCTTCGTCCGAGTTTATGGCCAGCTTGCAATATTGTGCGTGGAAACTTAATGAAAAGGAAACACCCGCAGAATTACCTACACGGTAGAAAAAACGCAAAAACACTGACCACAATTTGGCCAGCGGTCTTTTGTTCAATTGTTTTAGGAGCAAGAACGAAACGGACAATCTATTTGTTTCTATACTAATTCATTTCGAATAAAATCTATAGAAATTTGACTCCACTTACGCTCTTATGTTTATCTAAAGAACTAATATCTTTATAATGAAGAATGTTCGAGTATAACTATTTTTTTTTGATAGATATAAATAACGTATGAGAATAAATTATAAAAGGGTCAACATATTTGATATTTAGATTTAAACTAAACTCGATTTAACTGCAAAAAGAAAAAACAAACCTTTAAAATGCTTAACACGGCCTCAAAGTGTCGCTTTTAGGAGTAGGTAGATGTAAAAAGCTATGTATCGTAAATCTACTTACTATCAGTTTGTATCAATAGAATATGAAGCGGCAACGTGAAAACGTTTTGTGGAAAAGTAAACAAAAATCACTCGGAGGCGAAATCGTTTTATAAAATAAAGTAAGTCCAATAATTCAACAGTTCGGCGCTCGAGGGAGGGCAGGGAAAGATATAAAATGGTGAAAAACGGTCCTAATTCAGTTTGCGCTCGTCGAGCGGTGTTCTCTGCAGCCACTAAGTCTTTACATCAAGGATGGAGTGGAAATAATATCTGTAGATGGACGACACTTTTACACAGTTGGCGCTGAAAACGATTCTGCTTTTTCTTTAATGTGCCGCTCGGTAAACCGCGCATTCTTCTTGGCTTTCTTTGAATGTTTTATGGTTTCTTTTAGTACCAACTTTATACTCACTACTAAAAGAAAGCATTCATATTAAGTTAGGTACTTATTTTAATTTTTGTTTTCGTGTAGATGTGAATTGAAATTTTTTCCACTGTCAATATTTTTTACCATAAAGGGCTTCACACATTTCCATAGAAATCGTCAGGAGACCACACACGTCAGCTATAATGTATTTTTACATCCTGACGTTTTCTATGGAAAGATGTCTCATTTTGATCCGCCATTGGTTTCTATTCTACTCATATAATACGAGATGGATTTTCTTGCTAGATGGGACATGAGTTTTGCAAAGTAAATATTATTTAATTTTTAAATACATGGTAAATATACAGTTTCTTTACTGTATAGCAAGTACAAGTTTCATAGTCTCGCGTCAAAATTTTCAGCGCTGATTCGCTGAAATTCCAACTCCGTGAAACAGAACAAAAGTTTCTAATTAACCGCCTTGTTCAGCATTGTTTTGTTTAGAAATGTCCTAGGGCATCTTAATCATTATCCTCCTCAGTATGCCTCTCTGCAATCAGTCTGCGAGCGTGGCATTTCACTACAATTTGCGTGGCGGTGCCGACTGACAAATAAAGACGCCATTCAATGACAAATTAAAGAGAAGCCTGCATAAAATAAACAATGAGATCTCTTTTGATAAATTGGGCTGATTTATATAAGTACAAAATATTTTAATCAAATCACAGCATTTCAAGTTTGTTTTTTTTTGGTTTTCGTGTGTGTTAGTCGTCAACACTGGTGTTAGATTTTTCAGGCTGCCTAAAGGCATATGACTTAGCCTTACGACTGGCATACAATGATGACAGCCGGGACCAACGGCTTATACGTGCTTTCCGAAGTACGGAGGAGCTCGAGAAATTTTTATGCCACTTGTGGTCACACATCCAAGTGAGGACCACCACCGGTGTCGCTTAATTTGCGAAAGCGCTAGTGATGCGCAATTTCGCCGGGCTACCGAGCTCATCACTGATATACCGTAGAATATACCTAAACATAATAACTAGATATGAATCACAATTATGGACGACAGCGTCACGACATGACATAACAATTAGTATCTTTTTAAAGATAATTTGATTTGTTGACGATAACCAGTTAAAGGTTTACAGGCATGTGGTTTTTTAGGGTTCCGTAGTAAACAAGGAACCCGTATAGTTTCACCATGTCTGTCCGTCTGCGGTTTCACTCAGAAACAGACAAAGTGGTTTAACAAAATCATGATAAAGATTTTTTCCGGTTTTTAGGGTTCCGTAGTAAACAAGGAACCCTTATAGTTTCGCCATGTCTGTCTGTCTGTCTGTCCGTCCGCGGTCCTACAGAGAAACTATAAGTACTAGAAAGCTGTAATTTGGCATGGATATGTATATTAATTATGGCAAAAAAGTCGTAAAATAAAATATCAAAAAAAAAAAAAAAATTTTTTTTTAGGGTAGCTGCCATACAAGTAAAGACGTAGTCAATATTTTTTTCTCGACAAACACATTGAGTGGGGTATCGTTGAATAGGTCTTTCAAAAATATTGTTAGCTTGTGAACACCATTTTTCGATTTAGGGATCCGTTTCTGAAATATTTGGGTTTTTAAAGTTCAAATTTTTGTTCGAGTCAAGTGTCCCCCCCCTCTATCTGCTAAACGGTTATATATGGCCACGTGAAAAAAATAACAATTATACTCGTAGTATATATAATGTAGTTTGAAGGAAAACTATCAGAGCCAAGTAGGGTATACAAATGAAAAAGTTATAGGCGATCAACTTATAAAATGTACTTGAAAAAAGAAATTTTCATACAAATTCAATAGATATTAGTTTTTAGACGTTTTTAGTGGCAAGAACTCAAAGTTGGCATTCGCAACTACGGAACCCTACACTGCGTGTGGCCCGAGACGCACTTGGCCAATTTTATTTTTCTTGATTAACCCATCGTGTTGGATATTGTTGAATAGATCTGTTAAAAATATTGTTAGCTTGAAAAAACTATTTTTCGATTTAGGAATCCGTTTTTGAAATATTTGATTTTGTATTGCAAATTTTTGTCATAGTCAAGTGTTCCCCCCTCTATCTGCTAAACAGTTTTATGCAGGTTTAAAATAGACACCTGAAAACAATCACAACAGTAGAATATATAATGAAGTTTAAAGGAAAACTGTCAGAGCTAAGTAGGGTTTTCAAATTAATGTAACCAACTTATAAAATGTACTCGAAAAAAAATTCTTACAAATACGATAGAAAATTAGTTTTTAGACGTTTTTGGTGGCGTGTACTCAAAGTCGGCATTCGCAACTATGGAACCCTGCACTGCGCGTGGACCTACACTCACTTTACCGTTTATTTTTCATGCTACAGTTTTTTTTCTATTTCCGTTGTATTCTTAGCTGTGTTTGCTTTTTCAACTACAAGTAAGGTTAGCGACGTTCTCTTAGTCGCTAAATGTTTATTGTTGTTCAAAAAAACCGTAACCTTTAAAACTGTTACCAATCCCCGTTCAATAATAGCAACGACTTTATTTTTTCGTTCTTTGGAGGCTGCATAAAAGCCACTCCGCTCTAGAGCGACGCAGACAAGTTCGTTGCGAAACAAGGGCTAACTAGCCAGCAATGTAGCTGTAGATAATGTTCTCCATTCGTCTTGTATTCAACCTCGGCTTGGGGTTTCACCTGCTTTAAATAAACTACCGATGTATTACGTGGTTTACGTCCATTGTTTATTCACCAGCCAATTTTACTAAGGTCTACTAAGGTAGTAATGCTGTGAAATTTTTATTTTCAAGTTAGTTCACAAGTTTTTATTGGAGTTTACTTCGAATAAATCTTTTCATCAGGTATAGTTAATTAACTTTTTCCATTTCCATGCAGTTGTCATATAAATATGTATTTACCTCGGTGGCTCTGTGAGTAGACAAGTTCAAGTTAATCGGTAAAAAAAAAGTTTAGACAAAAAAGTTGCGTCTTAATAAGGGTAACAAAAATGTTGTATGACATTTTTGAAATGGCTGAAGTATGATTTTTTTAAAGATGACAACGCTCATTTCGACCGACAAAAATTTTATATATATATATCATTTTTGGACCTTTTCAGAAAATTTCAAAAGAATCTGTTATGAAATGCGACATGTAAGCAAGATCAGCCGGACAGACTGACAACCGGACAGCCGGACTGCATTATTCTCCAATCTCGAAACTGAGACGCTTCGCTCACTCGGTCAGAGAAAGCTGACTAGCTTGCTTCCTTCTAAATAAAAAGCCAAACAAACGGGAAACACTAGGAGTATATATATGTGTATAAATTTTAAAGGCAGAACAATGAGGAAGAATTCGTTTTCTCAACACGTATTATTCCGCACATTTGCAGCAAAACTCCTATGTGTGTTGGGCAACCATTTGCTTCTAAAGTGAAAAAAGGATTAAAATTTATGCCCCAACTTTTCATCCCACACGCAATGAAACCTCACCTACATACGAAGTTTTAATTGGTCGAATTAAAATTCATTGTAGTTAGCTCACAATTATGGCTATTAGGAAAGTTAGGGAATTAAGAGAGTTGTGACTGTGCGTGCAACGTTCTGCAACTAGTTACACTTACAATATTTGCAACTGCATGCAACTCTATGGAAACTTTATTCAGCTAAAGCAACTTGAATGCGCTTCCGACCATATCAGATTGAAGTTTACACCGCAAGCTCGTGTTCTTAAATATTTATGTATTTGTTTTGAACATACATATACTTATTATTTACATCATCACGTCTTAATCCCAAATGAGGCAGACAATGCATTTTTTGTTTTTTGGCTGCAGTCTGAGCCCAGGGCCACAAAACCCTGTGCCTGGAGGAGAAGATAAAAAGAAATCAAAATAGTGATGGGTTACTAGCCATATCGCCTATTAACATTTGTTTTGAAATACGAATGTAATGTCAGATAGACCATTATATGTTGTTTGATTATCTATCTATTGTGGAAATAAGTATTTCCACGATAGATAGATAATCAAACACACAACGATGTATGTTGTTATTATTCTAACACGAGTAATGTTATCTGCGTATTATTGGATCGCTACTTGGGAACCTGTTGGTACCAAATAAAACTGACAGCGGAAAATACAATGAGGAATCATTGAAAAATATACTAAGTTAGGTACTTTAGAATTTTAAAGTAGGCAGGTATTGCTTTTAGGCGTCTTACAACAACCAATGTATTAGAAAGACACAAAAGCATTTTTATTCGATAGTTAAAAAAATAAGTATCTAATTCGTATGCCTGGATACGAGTACAAAGATGTTCCTAAAAAGGTTCCCTACGACACTGTGCCCAGAAAAATGGTAGCATTAGCAAGATAAATTGTAATGGTATTATCTTAAGTCAGATTACTTTCTACAGTAATACTTGTACTTGTGAATGCGGCTGTGCTTACAACCATGTATCTGAGTAATATTCAACTACGTAACTCTAATGGAAACTTAGAATTCTGCTAAAAGCAACCCAAATGCGTTTTCAACCATATCAGCTTTAAGTTTAACCGCTAGCTCGTGGAAATGTAAATTATTTATTGTTATAAACGAATCTGTATTTGCTCTTACTTAAATAACATGTTTTGAATTAAATATATTTTAAATATGCAATCAAGTAAATATACCTAACATCCTATTGCTATACTAAAATATTTATTTGGCCGAAAAGTCATCAATAATATTTAAATATGTAACAATTGCGTTTGAAAACGTGTGGTATCCGGCAGGGTAGAATAGGACCCCTCTAAGTCTTTCCGCCGATGTTGTAAAAGGCGACTTAAAAAGTACCTTCAAGCTAAACAAAGCTTATAAACATCAATAAGACCTCTCCAACCCGTCTGGCCAGCGTGGAGTGTAGGCCAAGTCCACTGGCTGCTCTACCCAAGTATGGCTCTAGTAGTACAAAGAGGGTCGTCCTCCTGTAGTAGAGACTAAAGAGAACTGATGATGATAAATGTTATAATTAAAAAATATCAAGAATGCCACTTCGCAGTGTATATGACCCAATATTTTAAAAAACGCTGTGTAGCTTCCGGCTTAGAATAGAACCACTCCATCTCTTCCTGTGAATGTCGTAAGAGCGACTTAAGCACAAAGCACAAACATCTCGCGCTACAACTGCATTCCGAAGAAGGATTGACGTTATGTAGGCGGCTGATTCGGCTATTTCTTTTAGATACCGTATCGTCTTTAGCGTCTTTATGGGACTATTGACTTGCACATTAAACATACATACATACATATTTTGATGTCTGTTTCCCACAGGGGTAGGCAGAGACTACGGATTTCCACTTACTTCGTGAACACTCATAACTCTTTTGGTGCATGCTCTCCGGTAATGAGTACTCCTGACGTTACCTTTGTTCAGAGCATCAGCAATTTGGTTGCAGAACGTTCGTCGAGGTCGACCCGGTCCGGTTCTACCATACACATCCGCATGATAAATATTTTTTCTTTCATCCATCCTCTTCTTAACATGTCCAAACCACCTTCACATTGCTTTCTCTATTTTTGTAATGACATTCTCTTTCACTCCATATCTCTCACGTTTTACATTATTAAATGGAGAAGAAAAAGCTGAAAAGCGCAGCCTGGTTTCTTAATCAAAGCAGCACATCTGTGGATTCGATTACTAATTTGCTAAGATGAAAATGATTTTAATATGTTTGGATAGCAATAGATGATGAGCCTTTTAATCAAAAGCGTAAGTCATATATGCTTGTGTTTCTATAAAAAAACACCGATGCTAGGTATATTCTTTCCCATATTTTCTGTGGTTTACTCTGCATTACACATCAGATATTTTTCTGAAAAGCTCGTACTCGTAATACATTCCTGTAACACGTTGCGGACATCGCCGGCCTTCAGTTAAAAGCACAGTTAAAAGCCACTAATCCATTTGCCTTTATGCCTGCATGGAAATGTGGAATGGGATATGGCAGGAAAATGCGCGGGAAAATAACCAGTGATTACTCTGGCATCAAACTTTGTAAGTTCAAAATAACTTTTAATACTTGTAGGTTTTGCGTTGGTTTTGATAGACCCTGGAATTAAAGAGGAGGTTGAATTTGTTGAAAATGTTTACAATAAGTAAAAATATAAGTTATTTATTAGAAAATGTTTATGCATGTAATGTTTTTATATGTTAATTTATCTAACAAAAATAATAATGTACAATATACTAGAACGTATTTATTTATACCCTTGATCTACTTTTACGATCTGTGCAGTCTTCTTCTTATCGTGTGTGTTAGTGGCTAACACTAGTGTCAGAGTTTTTAAACCGCCTTAAAGGCCTCTGACATGGTTTTAAGTAACAAATCAGGTAACAAATAGGCCAATGTCAAAGACAGTGACCGGGACCGACGGCTTAACGTGTCCTCCAAAGCACGGATCATTTACTTATCAGACAATCAGGTGATCAGCCTACAATGTAACCTAACTACCTAGGACTAACCAAACTAGGACAACAACAAGTCGTTGTCCGCCCCGCCGGGAATCGAACCCGCAACCTCCGGGTATGAGCCGAACGCTCCAAACACTACACCACGGAGGCAGTTACAATCTGTGCAGTACCAGAAGCAGATACCACACTCAACGTTTTTCAAAATCATAGACCGTTTTGGAAGTTTAAAATAAGTTGGTATATTAATAGCTTTTTATACATTAAAAGAAACTACTTTCATTCATAAAATATAGTTTAATTAGTGCCACAGAAAAGCAAAAATAAGCTAGAAATACTGGCACGAAAATGTGTTGGCTGAAAGTCGTTTATTTCCAATTTTACGGGAGTAATTACAGACTTCAGCAATTACTACCTAAGGAGTCGGATTCGTTAGCATTTTAATTAACAAAAAGAACTAATTAAATACGAATGGATCTCTATTAAAGAGGAATTACATTGATAAACGGCAGGTTTATCTTTGAAATATTTTTCGGGAAGACTATTTCAATTTTAAAAGGAAAAATGTAGAAGGAAGTAGGAAGGGAGTCTAGCGAAAATTTATATCGACTAGCGAAGAGTTTTGAATTATTTGCTTACCTGTCGTAGATTAATTTGACAATAAAATGAAAAAAAAAATATAAAACGTATTTACTTCGTTAAATAATTGTGGTCACAGTCACTATGTTTGTAAAAAAAAAAGATATGTAATTTTACTAATACAATAGTACTCTAGTACAATGAAACCTTGTGTGTTCTTTTATTAAAACTTTATTGTACTTAATAACGTACATTAAATAAATAAATAAATATAAAGGGACAAATTACACTGATTGAGCTAGCCCCTAAGTAAGTAACATTCGTTACTACACATAATTTCAAACACATCGGTAGACTTTTCCCAGAAGGGATCTCTTCCAGTCGACCAAAAGAACAAAGGACAGTTGTATAGGCAAACGTAAATAGTAAGGCAGAATTGTAAACAATAAGTACTTATAAATTAAGGATCAAATACAATAAGTATAAATTAATACACTACATACTAGTATAATATTCGTACATACAATTCGTCTGTCCCATGCCGGTCTGGGAGAGATAAAAAAAAACTTAGAATGCTACTTCTCTTCCCACGCAGATCGTAAAAGCCAAACGAGGGAATGGGCAAAAATGCAAATCATGTTAACAGGCGATGCGGCTAGCAACCCATCACTTTATTGATTGCTTTTCCATCTTCTCGCCCACCATGACGCTAAAAGTGGCTTTTGGGTCTTGCGGCCCTAGGCTTTGCATAGAACCGCAAGACCCAAAATGCTCTGTCTGCCCCATTAGGGATAAAGACGTGATAGTATGTACAATTCGTCTCAGATTAGCAACTGCCGCTTAGTTATTGTCGTTATTGCAGACTGTACGGCGGCTATCATCGTGTTTGCGTGGTACAACGAGGCACACAGTTGATGTCAACCGCGGCCAGAAAGGGCGAGCGGGCGCGGTGATTAAAAAGCAATCTTGACTATAACAATTCTCCGTGAACAGACTTTACGCAATGAATATTTTTTTAACTCCTTGGTAAAAGTGCGGTAAGGTCTGTTTATTATACCTATAAAAGTGATTGTATAACTAATAAGTGCATATCATATAAAAACCCAATGTTTTTGCATCCCCATTAATTTTCCAAGTAAACTAGAGCAGCGTCCAATGAGCCGGCAACAAGGTGTGAACTGAAGTAAATTACACGCAATCTGCAGTTAACACTCGCCTTTACGTTCTTACGGAGCTAACGAAATAAACTTTACTTTGCGGAAACCATTATTTAACCGGATTAGAAATGTACGATACAGTTTGTGGTTGGTTATTGTCTATATACAAAATATAGTTATAAAAAACCAAAATAATTTGGAACAGTAAATTTTTTTTTGGTTTTAGATATATAAAGCTGCTCATAAAACACACGTGTTATAAACGCAAACAGTGAAGTTATGCAGTTTTTTTTAATTCAAATGTCGAATTTGGTCGCCGCGCTGCGCGCGCCGGCCAGTAGGTTAAAAAGTAAAATTGTGTGCATCCACGACGCAGTATGATTCCATAGTGTGTATCACAGTTGTTGAGTATATTAACAAAAAAACCATTTATTAGGATTTTACCTGGCAACTGTGTTGCAAAATGTTGTACGATATGATAAATGTACGTATACTGTAAGTTTTTTTACAGGAATGTGATTTTTATTTTGACTTTGTAGGCAATGACCGCTGGACCCACAAAAAGTTTGAACGACGTCTCTATTTTCGTGGTTTGAACCACGAAAGTAGAGAATTCCATGGGTTTGAACAAACAGTAAATCGTCGACACCATCTAAGACGTCAAATAGACAACCATATGTCAAAATAAATTGATATCAGATTATGACTGTACAAGTCAGCCAAAACTTTGTAAGTGAAAAAGTTATGATCATCAATCTACAAGTTAGCGCTTACTAAAAGGCCGTGATACATTACAAAACAGTTTCATTCTATTATTTAATAAGGAAGGAGTAATATAAGGAGAGAGTAAATCATAATCGATCAACCGAAAAAGGAGATGGATAAAATAAAATTCTAAAACCCATTATCATAGGCTCTCCCTTTGTATTCAGGCACCGCGATCCACTTACGACGAAAGCAAAATGACGACAGTTTACGGGATCCAATATAGGGCGTATTTATTATTCAATGTGCCTCCATATTTCATGACGTTGGCGTTCTTCTCGGTTAACTTAAAATGAGTGAATGATGCGGGCTACGATTAGAGCCAGGGCACACTGGGGTTCGTCTGGAATGCATAATATGTGCTATGATTTTGTGGCTTAGCATTGAGCTATAACGTATCTACTACACGTACTTCACGTCCTAGAGTGCTCGTACGTTGGAATATTGCAGTAAGTCTACGTATAGGTCGGAACGTTACAGTACAAGGTGTTTGGTTAAGTTGATAAGAACCAAGGCCATCATAAAATAAATATCAAAACTTTTTCACATGGTACTTTTTTATCAATCTGGCTCTCTCTTGGCTGCATAGCGTTTTTAGTTGAATTTGGGATTTTTTTGGTTCCACTTCGCACGTTTTTACGCATCTTTGATTTTGGACTACCTTGTACGACGAGTTCCGCGGCGTAGTGGTCACCATGTTAGTCCGCCACCGGTTACGGGTTCGATTCCCGGTCAGGGCAAGTTGAAAAATGGCTTTTTTCAAATTGTTCTGGGTCTTGGATGTTTATCTATGTATTTGCTATAAAATATAGTATCGTTGAGTTAATATCCCTTAACACAAGTCAATATTTCTCTCGGTATTGATATTGCATTTATATACTGATTATCTATAGATAATTATTTTGGTTATCATTTCGAAGGATCTTCTCGCTTGTCAGTTGTTTATCAAGAAAGACTTATGGGGCTCATCTCAAGAATATTCTATCAGTTTTCATCGCCGCCGCCGCGTGTTCGTAAATCCCATTATACCCAGCACAGCTCTAGATTGTCCAAAATTTACCGCTGCGAAAACATTTATTGTTTTGATTCCAGATATAAATTCATAGAAACGGAGTTTTGTTGTTTAGAGCACTGGACTCTTATGGGATAGCATTGCCAAGAAAACCAAGAAAATATACACTGACATGTATAAGCAATTTAGATTCAATTCTGTGGTCACGTCCGCCCTCTCGTTGTGTATGCAATTCGATAAATGCTTCAGCAGTTTCTCCGTCGCATTCCTACTTCCTTCCTCTATGAACTATTTCCAATAAGTCCAACCTGCAGGTTGTTTCTCAGTGTACCTATGAAGGATCGTGCACCTAATCTCGTATAGTGTACAGTGCAACATAACAACGAGGATATAGCGGGTGTAACTTTTCATTACGCGCACCGCACGGCTCCCGCATACTCGGAATTTATTGTACAATCTTCAAGGTATTCCTTTTTTATTTGTAGGGTGCTTGAGACGATTTCAATTTATAAATATGCATTGTGCTGCAATTGAATATGAAGTTTTGCATAAAAACTGGCATGTTCAAATAAACATGCAGTTTTCTGTTCAAAACATTGAATAATTTTATTTTATATTCTAAAAATCTTGGCGACTCGTAACTGGTCAAAGCTGCCTCTGTACAAATACCTCCTTTGAGAGGGCATGTTTTCCAATGCTTCAGATCAGAACCGTACATAACAGTCTCATATCAATGAGGCATGGATGAACGACCAACAGTCTTCAGTCGAGAATAGCAGGCGAGTTCGTATGCCTGAATTGTTCTTGAAAGTTAACCCTGTAAAATATTGGAAACTGCTTTGGAAATTCTGAGACAACTTGTTCAATATTCAATGCTTTTATTTCTAGACGTGAAAAATGTAGTACGTAATATGAGTAGAGCAATAATCACTAAGGTAGTGCCTGCATTTTATCATTTTCATTAGCTTTGGTTATTTTGGGTAAGCGACTAAAACATGAGATATGAGAAACAGTTGATAAATACGAAAGGCGATAATCGTTTATCCTAAGACACCTAATTTGCTTACTCGGCACTCTCTCGGAACACGATGTTCACAATGTTTCCAAAGGAAATTAATCCGTAATGGGCATGAATTGTCACAAAAATGATAAATTTGTAACACGCGACACGTCCGCCCCATCCCGTCCGCCGGAACAAAACCGCGTCGCAGTGGTCCTAATTGCAGTCATTATGAAACTCTTCGCTCGTTGATGAAAGTAATTTTTCTGTTGCGACTACCAATTAGGCGTTACCAATTAGTACAAAGAGGCGCAATTTGTAACATGAACGCGAATTATGAGGTAGTTATGTGCTGAAAATGATCGCCTGTTGACGTAACGTCTGTATTATCAAAATGTTATTTGATCGTGAATATACCTATATCAGTCGTTTTTCGTGGGGTTGTCCGGAATACAGCAATAGAGGCAGTGAGGTAACTAGACGTTTGAGAGATCTCATTGATGTTTATAAGTTTTGTTTTGCTTGTATTACCAAAGTCGCCTTTTACGACATCCATGGGAGGACGTGGAGTGGAATTCTACTCTTTAGGAAACCACACGGTACAATCTAGTATATTGAGAAACATCTCTTTTAAATCTAGTTTACGTTTGTGATCCTGGTATGGTCTTTTCTTGCGCATCTCCAGGGTCTGCGTCCTGTGTCTGGGTACTGCTTGCATCGCCCTATAAGTTACGGTACTGACTAGGGGTACTAATAACTTACTTATCAACCCTTTTTAGTAATAACGTATAACGGTGAGTTACAACATAATATCAGAAGTGACGACATGACCGGTAGAATTAGTCCGAAAATAGTTTTACTTATTCTGCTATAAATAGTACTTAGCGCAAAAATTCCACGTTTTACAAAAAATAACCGTTAAATATAGGATTTAAGCAGTCTATTTTTGTTTCTTAAAAAGTCTTATACCTACGTAATTTATTTTCATCCGTTTCTGCGAAATTATTTCAAATCAGAAAAAGACCGATTTAATCTGATATTTTCTTTGAAGACTTTTTTAGAGAGAAAATCCGTTTGAGCTTAAGATGTTTTGAGTTAATGTAGATTCTATACAAAATAACTTCTTTTTAGAGAGTTGTTGCTTGTATTTGTGTAAAATTTGTTACATATGTGTAAAATTTGTGGTCTTTTTCTCCTTATAACTCCAGAGCGTTTCTACATATAAAATATCGATGAACAGCACACATCTGAACACTTTCTAGACCTCACCCTTTTTCTCTCTGCCTCATTTCCCTCTCATTAGTTTAGAGCAAAACTGATAAAAAAACATTTTTCAGTCAATCCCGCAGATATATTCTTATATTTTGTGTAGAGAAGACGTATCTAAGTTTATACAATGAGGAACTCCAAGCTTTCAGACACAACACAGACTAGTGTTGTAAATCGGATCTAATAGCTCGGAACTGCATTTCATGAGAATACGAGCCTCAAAAAGATTTATTGCGTTCCCTGGTGGCGTATAAATTCGAACAGTCTTCGGACATTTCATGAAATTAATGCAGTCTAGATGTATAAGATAGCGCTTAATAGGATTTGAATTTATAGCCCCTCGGTTCTATCTAATTGACGTTGGATATGCTGACTATTCTTTGTTGCTTCCACAACAATTATTTTGCATCAAGGTCAAAGGGCAACACATGTTGAACCCGTTATGTTAAGATTTGATAATATCAGTAAAACAAGTAAGATATCTGATTGGTAACAAAATGCGGACTATTTTTTTACTTTAAATTACTTACATTATAAAAAACATTAACATCTGCAGATATGTTATTTTAGCTAATGGCAATAATAAACTTAAATAATGACAAAGTACTATCAACCCTTTGTATGCCGGAATATCAGATACAACACAATAGTTAAATAATACATTCTCGCGTGGAGAGTGTAGGCCAAGATCTCTGGCATCTCTTGCCAAGTTTGGCTCGGGTAGTACAAAGAGGGTCGTGCACCTGCAGTGGAGACAAAAAGACCTGATAATGATGTTGATGATGACATACTCCCGTAGATCTACGCAACGGCATTATGAGAGGTTGTGATAAGATAGAAATATCAGAGTCAAATCGTAGATGAAATTGGTACAAGGTCTAAAGACATAAATCATTTATTCATCTTTGGATATTTGTATCACTTTCTTTCGATTTCATAATAGTTGTCAGATCAAGTACTCTACTAGGTACAGCTAAGTGTATAAGACGACTCTCTTAACTTATTAACAGAATGTAGTAGATATACTCCTGTAATAATAGACTTTAGATCCATCTTATGAAAACATTGTATGATTTCACCAGCAAGTACCCGTTTTAGTATAAACGAATAATAATTAGGAATAATGTTCAAGTTCGGTGAATAAATACATATGTAACATATCGTTATTAGATCAATAATTTTGCTATTAGTTGGTAACCTCTTGATACGTCGAATATACTCGAACATATGGTTGTTGCATATTCATGACTCGATGTAACGTATCACGTGGGAAAATATGCTACGAATGGTAATTGTATTATTATTTTTGGTGTTTTGGTTGGTTATAAGATCGTTTTAGGGTTTTGTAGTAAACAAGGAATCTTTATATAGTTTCCCAATGTCTGTTTGTCTGTCCGCGGTTCTAGTCAGAGACTATAAGTACTCTAGAAAGCTGTAATTTTGCATAGGTATGTATAATTATGGACCAAATTTGGAGTAAAGGACCTCACAAAAGAACCTGCGTCTTAGCCAGTCTATTTTAACTGAAACGCTTATGTTTCTAACAATATACACTTAAATACAATCTTCAAAATCGTCTATTTAGTCGATTATTGTTTGTGATGTGGCCATTACAGTCGCTCGGTTGAGACCGAGGGTTGTTTACGCCTATCAAGATTATCTAATTTGGGTGATTTGGCATTGTTTGTAAACCGGCGTTACACGGATTGCGACGGGTTTGAGATCCATGTTCAATGGCATGAATATACGGATTTATCGTTATTATAAATATTGACACAATAGATTTAATTTGGTTTCTAAATTATGAAGGCTCCGGTTTGTGAAAAGGTGAATTTTTATTTTGAGTTATAGGTATATATGCTGCGAAATCAGGCGTGGTTTTCGAAATAAATCATAAGTGAACGGTCTTGAAGAGGGATTTTGTCTGATTCAAAATAAAAACCCTCGCATTCAAGGAAAATTCAGTCACTCATTAGTCGTCTTTTTTTCTTATCCTGTCATATGTTGTGCGAGTCTATGCCTATATTCAGTCAGTTTGCAAAGAGGCTGGACGCCCGGACAATAAGTAATTTGTGCGACTTATCATTCCGAAGCAGGGTTAAAACCATAGCCAAAACGTTCAAATGGTTTCAACTTTTTATTTTCCACTTCCACGTTTCTTTGGTATCCTTGGGTCTATAAATGGAGTAACTCGAATGGTATATTTAAAGAAGAATGAAAAAGTGTTCATCCCACGATATACTTAAGTATTCCCGTGATCTTAATTCGATCAACGCATTGCACAAATCATGAAAAGCATTGTCGATAAAACCAAGACCATAAAGGTAACTATTAATTGCACGACAAAGCCCGTTCGTGCGCTTCAGGCAGATCACGTTCGGTGCAACCCCGACGAAACGTCAGCAAATATGAATAAATAATAACCGGCCACGTGACTGTCGGGCCTTGCGCAGTATAGGGTTCGCCACTAAAAACGTCTGAAAACTAATTTCCTGACTTTGTATGAAATTTTTCTTTTCCGAGTACATTTTATAAGTTGTTCGCCTATTACTTTTTAATTTTTAAACCCTACTTATCTCTGATAGTTTTCATTTAAACTTCGTTATATATACTACAGTCGTGTTTTTTTTCGCATATTGATACAACCATTTAGCAGTAAGAGGGGCGAGACCTTTGACTTTAAAAAAATATTCAGAAACGGATCCCTAAATCGAAAGCTTAAAATGATGAAATATGTTCATTGCACGATAAAGCTCGTATGTGCTAATAGTATCTGAATTTGATCATTGTCCGTAATATAATAGTATACGGATTTAGGTATCGTCGATAAAACAAAGAAAATAAAGAAAGTTGTTCATTGCACGATAAAGCCCGTATGTGCTAATATCTTAATTTGATCGCTGTGTGTAATGCAACACTGCACGGATTGTGAGAAGTGCTGTGCTCGTTTATCTGCTGCTAAATGTAGTTTTGCTGTAATTCTATCTCGAATTTCAAGCTGGTATTTCACAATTGAATCTGAACGAACGTGATACGGCACTTTACGAGGCAGGTAATTAAAATCATACGTAAAAGCAATGCGTGTTGGGTTCGAATATCTACTAAAACGACAGATATGTTATTAAATCCCTTTCAAGGTATGTAATAGGGTCTATGTACCTACTTGTCATCTTTCCGCGACTGCTTTCAATGTGGTTATAATCATCTACGTCTTAGGTGTTATACCTACGTCATTAGCTTCTTTCTAAAGACAAGAATACATAGGTACTGTGCGTTACTAAACTAGTTTTGTTTTGATGTAAGGTTTCAGATGTATAATATTGATACATGTCATGTAATTAATTTAGATCCATCTATGTGTTTGGATAATGCATGCAAATGCATGCTTACAAATTATACATATAGACTGCATATATGCATAGATAGAGGCTTGTACGGTCACAATAACTATTATTATATGTAATAACAATACATCCTGTAACTTCAACGAAGTATCATAGACATGGGCCAGCAGTACCTTAGTTTATCAAAGCACTAAACTGCTATTATTCTTCTATTATGTATTTTTTTAAGGACGCGTATAATAAATTAAATTTAATTAGATGAGTTAACGGGTTTCTCACGTATAGAGTCAGCTACCTGTCCGACATGTTTCGACCTCATCCGGAGGTCTTCATCGGGGCGAATGTGATTAAAGGCCCGTACACCACACCGGCTCGCAAAACTTACGACAGGGCAATTAAAAAAAAATATCCTACCACATACAAAGAAAAAGTCAGAATTTTACCTATCAGCATCGTGACAGAAGTTATCTGGTTTGCTATTGAATTTAAAATTTACTTTGAAAATAAATAGAAAAAAAGCACTTATAGCTGATACTTCAAAATTGATTGAAATTAATTCGTCTAACCAACACTTCACCAGCGTTCCAAATGCGCCTCATTCTCCAAACGAGCTCTTCGATATCTTAATCTCTCGCCATGCACTCAGTGCATTTGCTCCATTTTCTTTGAGAGTGCCGACGGTCTAAGTGACGCCCAGGGACGTCACATCGAGGGCCGGCCATTAAGTTAAAACGTTTTCGTCCTCCTGTTAATGTAATTTCGTGCAAACTTGTCCCTAATTCGATAAGGGCCGCGAAATAAACAATGGAGTAGATAAGTGTCATGTAGTTCACTGATACTTCCAAATTTCACAATTTTGATCAAAGTTTAAGAAGGAAGTTAAATTGACATCATAAAAAAAATATTGTGATTTTTTAGATTTTAGATATGTAGTGTTCAAAAATGTATACGAATCTTACAGCCTCAATTTTACATAACTTTAAGTTTATTCGTTTTATTAAATAATGGATACAGAACATACAGCTATAATTTTCATTACGTCAGTAACTTTGTGTTAATTCGTCTTTGTCAGCCATATGCTTGTATAATCTCAAAAAAAAAAACACATTTTGTTTCTAACAATTTACCTAATCACTAAATACATTAGAGGATAACCTTAGAGAGACATTTTTATAAATGGAGTGTAAATTGAGCTTGTTATATTTTGGTCTTGAGTCTTTTACTGCGAAAAAGTCTCGGACAGATCTAATTCGGGAGGACCTTCGAGAATTACATTTCAGCGAGAGAGTGGAATCTTCTTTTTATTGAATTACACTGGAAAATTACGGTTCGGAGAGCTGTCGACGTGATCGACTTGAGCCACATACATTGTTCAGTTGAGAATTTAATATAAGAATTTGGTAAATAGGTATATAAAATTATTTGAAAAGGAAATATAAAATTTATTCGTTACTTCGATTAAAACATAAGCCAATTTTTTATTAAAAACATGATGGAAATTAAAAGTGTTTAAATCAAAACCAAATGAAATATTTTTGGTTCTGGCTATAAATGTGACTTTTTATTCTGTTGTAATCTTGCACGAAAGGCTTAATTTCGCAATTGTTAGTGTATATGCGCCCTTTATTTATTTATGTACATGTATATAAGTATAATACGTCTACGGCTAGCATTTATTTTACTATTTAGGGAACATTCATGACAGATAAAATGGTATAGACAGAAAACAGATATATAGCAAAAAAAGAAGGATTGATTTGGGTATCAAAGCGGTTGTAGCTAAGCGATAAGGCACTAGCTGCACGTCTGTGAGGCCTGTGAGGCATTATGTACAAAAATTTTAAACTACAACCACCTACTCTCGGTGAAGGAAAACATTGTGAAGAAATCTGTGCACTTTTTTTGCTTGTGTGTGACATGAGAAGACAATGTTAATCACTCTATAGTCTATTATCTCTTTCAAAAATAGTGATAGTGTCAAAACACATTTAGGTATAACTGTAAAGCATGTGCACTTGGATTTTTATTGAAGAAACACCCGAGCGGCTTTATTGAAGCGTTCCTCAGTCCCTGAACATCCGACAAATGGTCACGGGTCTCGAATAAAATTTTAATGTGAGCCAGACGAGATGGGTCGTTAGGTTTCTGGGAGGAGGTAGTACCTAAGTAAAACTTATATGGAGATCAAGAAACTATAAAAATATTTTTGTACAAAAATATAACTCAGTATCAAAATGAAGAATATCCAAACTTTTTTGATTAAAACTAACGTGAGACACCGACATTATTAAAATTTGTTAAGTTAGTGTGTCGCGAGCCGGTGCGTTGTACGAGCCTGTAGTCTCCGGATGAGGTCGAAACACGTCGGCAAAAGCTGATAGAGTCAGCTTATGTGAGTAAACGGTTAACTAATTTTAATAATATCCAAACTACACTGTATAGATCAATTTAAAGTGGGGTACGGCTGTAAAAGGCACGTTCAATGCGTAATCTTTCGTTCTACATATGTGTGTCTGGTTAGAGTCTAAAACTAAGGAACAGCCATTTTATACATGAACCAGTATCCATGTATGTCTTCTGCTGGACTAAAGGCCCCTCCTTTATTTGCGTGATTTGCCCATAATTATCACGCTGTGGAGACAGGTTCTCTAAAAGTGTCATAAGATATTCGAAGAAAGGCGGTAGTGACAATTCGTAATCTACTCTGCCATCATCGCACTGTCAAATTATGAACTAAACTAAATGTGAATCTTGCTATTTCTGACCATATAAAAAGCAGTATCATCATTGCGCTGCTGATCTCGTCACACTTTATTACAAGGTTTCACATCGAAGCATAAAAAGACAAATAAACAATTGAGTTAGTGAAGCATTATACATCAGCTGGTAGCCACAGATGCGGGCGTTTACGTGCACTCCGACCGGACACTTGAGCTTTTATTGCAGGAACACCCGCCCGCTTTATTGGAACGATCTTGAACTCCTGAACATCCGCCAAACGCTCACGACTTCACGAGTAAAATTTTAATATGAATCTGACGAGATTGGTCGTTTGATCTTAGGATTCTCTGAAGATGTGATCGTAAGTATTATTTCTGTCGATCGGGAAATGTCTCTTATGGATTTCCTTGAAATGTGTACTAACAAATTTAAAACCTTTTGAAAGAATTCTAAGCATTTCCGCATGCAGTAAATTTCAGTAGCTATTATCTATACATGCAATAAAACAGTAAAAAAAAGTGTGTCTGTTTTGACACTGACATTAAACATATTTTCAAAAACAATATTTGGGGCGGTGGACACATAGTAAAAGAGTAAAAATAAAAAAAAATGTTTGTCTGTTTGTCTGTTGGTCTGTATGTTTGTTTGTACAAGCTAATCTCTGGAAATACTGGACGGATTAGAATGAAACTTTTTTTGGTATAATTGATTTGGAAAACACCTGACACCTGATGCAGTACCATATTGGTCTAGCTTAAATGTAAGAAAGCATTAGTTGTTCAGCCTGATGAGCATTTATCAGAGTCATAAAGTCCATGCGAACGAAGTTGCGGGCTTCGGCTAGTAGTCAATACTATAGTTAGGATTGTTAAGTTAAATATCATATCTAATGTTACATAATTGCCTACTTAGCCAACTCATAGATGATAGATTTTTCGCATAATGTTAAGTGTTTGAATAAACTGTGTGTCATGCTGATATTAAAACTTTTGTTGGCCTTGTCAGCGACTGCGAAGTACTAGTTGAATAGCAAGTGATAAAAGAACAGTGAATGAACAGGTGACAGGTCCTAAACTCAAAATGCTTGTGGCTAGCATGTCATGTGTCAAACAAGGGCCCGACATTTGATAGAAAAAGTGCCGTGTTTTGTTCTTATCACTTATCACCGACTGAAATTTTGTTTATGGTCGGGTTATATGCACACTGCAATGCTATTTGATTGCATATACCTACTTAAAGTGTACATATAGCCCGATTATACAAAAAAATATACATAGTATCATTAATAAGTTTTTCTCTTATCCCCGGTCGCTCGTGTGGCAAAACTACTACTACACACACACACTACTTGTATATTCCAAATCTTTGATGTCAAAAGTCCAAAAACGACTACAAACGAGTGTCGCGAAGCAATCGAAAAATCACAATGAGCAGCTAACTCCCCCAACCGTTTCTGAAACAGAGCTCTGTGACAGACGGACAGACAGACGGTTGGATAGACGGATGGACGGACAGACAGCCTGGTGCTGCTGTAGGGTCCCGTAACCCGTTCGACTTCCTCGTAAAATTAAACTGTTGGACAGGGAGGTTCCTTTTTTATAAATGCAATGAAATACTTCAAGAGTAAGTTCCGTCCATAAAAAATACTGAATAACTCTCAATAAAGTTATATTATTACCTCTATACAATTTTTTATAGAAGTGAGATCATGATCTAGAAATACAATTTTTTATAGAAGTGAGATGAGACTAAACATTTTTGCAGTAAACTTATTGCAATTGGAACAATCACAATTGTTTCAATTATTTATTCCAATAATTTACTGCAAAATTGTTTAGTCATCGAGTTTCTTACTAAATTAAAACATACATTGATCATAAAAAAGGCCTACTTGACCACGTCCCTTTTTAATCCACCCTCGTCCAAACAGTCGTAAGTTCATTTCCCGCTATTTCCACCACAAGCAGGTTATCTCCGCTTTTCTCTTCATTTGTTATACAAACTCATTCAGTTAATGAGTTCGTCAGATGCCACGGTTAGTTATGGTGAAAGCGGTGACGGAAAACACCATTTTAAATTTGGCCAAGTCAGAATAGGAATAAATACCCATGTTCCGCACCATCGTGCAAGGCGAAAACGCTGGAAAAAAGCAGGTTTGTTATGTTGTAATAGGTTTTTTAATGTTTTATTTAAGTTCTTGAAAATTATGACTTTTTTACCCTTGCGCGGGTATACAGATCCACAAAGTTAGTATCGTATGTCTTAAACGAAAATAGTATTTTTCGTTTTAACTAGTAGAGGCCCTTTGAAGTTGATGTAATGTGGTACCTGAGTATAGTTCATACTCCCGCCGAAACTTATTTCTCAATTTATTAATTAGATATAAAACAGGTTTATTTTATTCTCATTAAAGCACTGTTTTTACTCAATGTGCATATATCGTCCCATAGCTGGGCAAAGCTCTTTCTAATTTATGTATCAGTGCTTCTATGCATTGCCTTCACTGACCTAATTTAATTTAGTCTGTGAACAAAATCAAATAGAGCCAATCCAAGTCCTCCCGTGGATGTTGTAGAAGGCGACGTAGGAAATACAAGCTAAACAAAGCTTATAAAAATCATTAAGACATCTCTAACCCGTCTGGCCTGCGAGAAGAGTGTAGGCAAAGTCCTCTGGCTGCTCTGGCCAAGTATGGTTCTGGTATTACATAGAGGGTCGTGTTTCTGCAGCGGAGACCCGATGATAAGACATATAACACATATACCTTAGGCCTTTAGCTTATAATATACAGCCCGTTGACCGATAGATGAACGGATGGCGGATACCTCAACGGATACGAAAGCTTAGTGAAAGAGGCACCCTTTGATCCGTTTTGTGTACAGAACCCTAAAATGTTAATTCCGACAATGTTGCCACGTTGGTTATGGCTTAAAAAGCGGCTTTTATCCTATCAGTATCTGTTTTCATATAAAGCGGTAAATGCAAACTGCTTTTCATTTATGGGGAAAATATTGCCTGCGATTGTAGAGGCTGTGGTGAGTACAGAATTGTTTTTCCAGAAATTATAAATATATGTTTTTATTTTCAGGATTGTAAGATATCAAATTAATTGTGTAAATGATTAAAGATGATTACGTACATACTTACATATTAATTCTGTACGATTGAATTTGACGAACTCCGTGGCGTAGCGGTCACTATGCTAATCCGCTACCCAGAGGTTCCGGATTCGATCCCCGGTTAGGGCAAGTTGGAAAATGGCCTTTTTCTGATGGTCCTGGGTCTTGGATGTTTATCTATTTAAGTATTTGTTATCAAATATAGTATCGTTGAGTAATATCTCATAACACAAGTCTCGAACTTACTTTGGGGCTAGCTCAATCAGTGTAATTTGTCCCTATATATTTATTTATTCATTTTGTGTTGGCTTTTACACTTACCTATATATTGTTACATTTCTCTTGTCAAACGATGACACGACTAAAGATTCGATATCTCGTGCCGTAATGAAATGCAAACGCACCGGCTTCCTTATTGCTTCTCATTTATCTCAGCTTGACTTCTCTTTTTCTGTGGCTCCAACAATTTGTGCACAGATTTGTCATGATTTCGTCTTTTTCCTTGTTTATGCCAGTGGAAATATTGCGTAGTTTTCAGGGATGGACTAAGTGAATTAGATGTTAATGGAAGCTCTGGTAATGATCTTACATACTGCCGATTTTCCTCATATCCACAATTGAGGTTCTCAAAGAGAATTAAGCTTATTTTCCTGATAATCCAGTTAGTATTGTAAAAGTGTAGCTTTAGCTGTAACACGTGCCTAAATATAAGAATGCCAGAATTAAAGGTTATTGTCTTATTTATCTTTCTAAACGCGATTAACTTGAAAATACTAAGCCGATTTTTATGTAGTTTTTATTACCATGTAGATAATTTTACAGGGATATAATACATAGATACTCGTGTAAAGCCGGACATACTGCTAGTTTTCTAATAATTTGTGTAAGGCAAATGGCCGTCAAAAGTTCGAGGACATCATTTGTAAGAAGTCATCTGTCGTCAGCATCTCATCATACCAATAAAGGACGGTGTTCTTCTTTACACTTATATTTCTGTGTCTTATACATGTACTTTAACTAGACACTAAAACAAGGCCGCTAAATACAATGACATGTGTCAGCCTTGACGGCGAAACCTAGACTGCCCTCTGCCCAAACCAACCGCCTGTGTTTATCATATGTCAATCACAATATGTGACGTCATATTTCCAGCGAATTAATTTACATGAGCTTACAATCGTCCATCCTGACAGCGTGTGCGTCCCTGCACGCGGCGCCAGTGGCAAACTCTAACCGTCTTATTATAAAACGCAGACTAACTTTGTTACTAGGTTTAAACCATTATCCGACTAAACCAAGTTGACATCTAGTCATACGTCACTGTGACATCTGAAAATGTGTGTAGTCTGCGTTTTATAATAAGACGGTAATAGCTTACAATCGGCGGTTTAAGCAAAGTGCATTCATCATAACAGTAATTTTTTTAATTTTTAACGTTTTAAGCGGCAGAACTAAACTTACATATTAACAACATTTAAATCCAGTATGAAGTGAGAATGCCGAGTAAATAAAGCATAGACTGACAGATTTCTGACCACCGAAGTAAGAGGAGATAACTAGTTTTAAAGAGGTATGTAATAACTAATAAGTCAAGTTCTCAATAAAGCCAAATATATAGGCGCAACACACTGTCGCATCGTTGCTTCCACTTCATTCTTGAAAACCATAAAAATAATTCATTATGTTGTTAAATACTCGAATATTATTTCACAGAATACATGCATGCTCTTACGTTGGCTAGTTGGCTACACAATGTGGCCGCTAGCTCTTGTATACTTAGGTTACCAACGCTCCGACTGCTCCGTTATAAAATGAAGCAAAACAATAAATCCTTGGAATACGAGCAAAACATTAATTATATGGTAATTCCTGTATGTTAATCCCGATAAATAGTTTCAGTATGTTTAACATTTGAATATTTCCATTTACTGCTAATAATACTGTATATTTGTTTGCTGTAATTGCTTTGTAGTTGGTGTTTCAGCTGTACCATTATAATTTGCGGGTTTTGTGACACCGTTAAACAATTAGGTATGTATTTTGTTTTGAACTAAACAACGCAAATTTTGAATGATTAAGTTTGGTTTGTCTATTGGGCATGTCTAGGGTTTATAGTAGTGGAGTATTTTAGATTAAAACTTCATGAAATTTTGCAAAAACGAGAAATGCTGTTAGGTAAAATGATACATGACGATTTCATTAAAAAATATAATTGAAAATAAGATAGGAGAAAAAAGAGGATCAGGAAGGCCGAAGCATAGCTACATTAAGAAGAAGGTAGACGTCAAAACAAAACAGCGTATGAAGGAGACAAATGGAATATAATTAATACAGTGTGACAAGCGCTTAGCTCTTAATTATAGATGATGATATTTAGAAAGTAAGTTAATTAGTGAAAATGAGCTTAGTCAAGGCTTTGCCTAATATACTGTCATTTAAGATCTAAGAACTTACTTTAAATACCTACGTACAAAAACAAGCGGCGGGTAAATGGGTGTCGCCTCAAACAATCAAACGTTGAATGATGGCAATAATCAAGAGCAGGCCTCAGACAAAGGCAAAGTTAAATGGAGGCAATTTTATCTGCCGTGGCTGGATGTAGGCAACAAATTGAATAATTATTCGGCTGTATTCTCTCGATAATCGCGCTGACCTGCCCTTTGTATGGCGTCGATTCTACAAAACAGTCCTTGATCCTTGTAGGGTAACCCTTGACACGATTGGGTTGTTGGCTAAGGGATCAAATTCTGTGTATTTTGGATAATGTAAGAGGGCGTGTAGGAAATGATATTCCTTTTTCAATGCTGAAAATGTATATAATTTTATCTTGCAGCGTTATTATTTTTCAGAGATCATTTGAGCATGTTTATCCACAAAAGAACTAAGTAAATGAATACTTAAATAAACAATACAAATATCGTAAACGTATGTGAAAATTTACCACACTTATATCATATACTACTATTTCTTTACTGTCGCTAGTTACCGCTCAAGTAATCTATACCTATAGGTGAAAGGGATATAGCCGTAATAAATCGAACCACGTCCTATACTTGATCACTATAGTATAATAAAATGTGAAATAACCACCCAAAGGTTCATGACCTTATACTTACAGACCCTCCTAAATGGTCGTGAAAGGAATTTTTGGCGACACTTTTGTGCTGTCACGTTACATTGAATATTCCATTAGTTGATGATAGCTTATGTATTTATCATTTCACCTAATTTAATACGATATTATATTATGGAAGTAGGATCATTATCCATGAGACGGATTAGGCATAATATAAAAAAAAATGCTGTTCTGACTAACATCTCAAAGAGTACAATACTCAACTACCTATATATGTTGTATTATTACATACTCCAATACCTAATTGGAATGTCACAAACATAAGACATGCAACTAAATTTGCATTTCAATATCAGATACTTATATCTCCTACGAATATCCATTTTTAGATGTGTGTCGTAGATATTCTCTAGAAAACGAGACGAACTCGACAGTTCTTAGGAAAACTGATATCGACTCATATCGAATATTTGCTCTAGAAATTATGTAGGTAAGTTCATGTGTGCACTCGAGGGAAAATTTAAGGTTGAAGTTATTGCAAATGTGATAAAAGGCTAGGGGAAGAATAACTTAAGTTTTGAATTTGCATTGCTACCTATTTACCGATATAGTTTTTGGCGTAACCTATAATAATTTAAAGAAATGAAAAACAAAAAATGATTTTACATGATTACAAATAAAATCAAATGTGAAGACTTGTATAACTCTTTTATTCTAACTATATGTTGTCCCATTGCTGGCCAAAGGTCCCCCCATTACCTTCCAAGTCTCTACTTAGGTTTATTAAATTTGTGGAGGTCGTCACTCCATTGTGTCGACCTTTTGACTTTTTTTTATATTTTTCTTTGACTCCTTTTGCGCCCACCATACCTGGTCCATTTCATATAGACACGTAGACTTTGTCTTTCCTATGCCACCCTTATACAAAGTGGAAGGGACATACCCGTTAAAAATCGAACCACGAGCTTGTATCTACTAGATCACTATAATACGAAAAAAATCGGCACTTGCATACTAAAGTGTGCAGCCACCCGGACATTTTTTATGGGAACGTCGATTTTTTTGGTATTTTTACCGTTAGTGGTTTAATTTATTACGTGGAAGGGATTCCACGTTGTATAGTATAGGATACAAGATATGCAGCTGTTTAAGCAATTTAGGTAAGCACTATTTTACCTAAATTACGAAAACAGCTACCCTGTCAAAATATTTGTGCACGTCAGCGGTATCACTTAGTGGCCACATATGTACGCCTATTGCTCGCGGTTCGTACCTACGGCAGCTGACGTGACCCGCCCGGTTCCATTTGAGCTTGGAAGCTCTGCATAAAAAATCTTTGCCATTGTTATCATTTTGTGACGTTTTATTGTCTTATCACAAAATAATTTATTTTAGACCCTGGGTAACTACCTTATTTTCATTTAAAAAATTTTTTGGCAGATTTATATCTATACTAGCTGTGCCCGTGAGCATCGCTTCCAGTGGGAATTTCGGGATAAAAACTATTCTATGTCCTACCCTGGGTATCAAACTATATCCATATCAAATTTGATTCAAATCGGTTCAGTAGTTTAAGCGTGAAGAGATAACAAACAAACAAATATACAAACTCACTTTCGCATTTATAATATTGTATATATATATAGTAAGAAGTAGGATACTTACATTATAAATTGAGAGAAATAAAGCTAGTAAGTATCTTTCTATAAATACAAAATAATTAAAAGGACAAATGAAAAGGACAAAACAACTTAAACTTTTTGCGACAAAAGTTTTATTTATCGAACTCTTCTTCAAAAACTTTTCCTACCTCCTTTATCACCTTATCAAACAACATATCCTGCAATGAATGAAACAATCTTGAAATTCGTTAATTCCATGTTTTAAAAGTGTATTACAATACTTACCTTATTATATTCCTCATAAGTAATAACACCTTGATTCATCAGTCTAACGGTATATACTCAGCTGCTATTTACTTGGGTACATTCAGACTAATGCCTGAAACAACACGCGCTTACTCAGAATGAGCAATATCCTGGAACAACTCGTCAACGGTACGTGTTTAGTTTTCTTATATTACTTGTAATACTTCAGGCGGGAGCAATTATTTATAGTAATAGAATACGGGGCCTGACTCTCAAATCCTCGGGAATAAAAGGGAAAAATATTGTTCTGTGATATAAAATTAATTCTTCTTTTTCTTCCATGCTAGTCTAGGTGAGAAGAAAAAATGTGGAATGTACAAGCTGTTTCTTTTCCCGCGCAGATTGTTACAGCAGATCGAGAAAATGGGCAAAAATGCGAAGCTAGCAATCAAATAACAAAAGTGTTTGTTCCTTTTTAGGGTTCCGTAGTAAACAAGGAACCCAAGTTTTGCCATGTCTGTCTGTCTGTCTGTTCACGGTCCTACAGAGAAACTATAAGTACTAGAAAGCTGTTATTTGGCATGGATATATTATGGTATATTAATTATTGCGAAAAAGTCGTAAAATAAAATAAGGAAAAAAAAATTTTTTTTCAGTGTAGCTGCCATACAAGTAAAGGTATTATTATAATTGAAATATTTTTTTTCTCGACAAACATATTGAGTGGGGTATCGTTGAGTAGATCTTTCAAAAATATTGTTAGCTTGTGAACACCATTTTTCGATTTAGGGATCCGTTTCTGAAATATTTGGGTTTAAAGTTCAAATTTTTGTTCGAGTCAAGTGTCCCCCCCCTCTATCTGCTAAACGGTTATATATGGCCACGTGAAAAAAATCACAATTATAGCATATATAATGTAGTTTGAAGGAAAACTATCAGAGCTAATTAGGGTATATAAATTAAAAAGTTATAGGCGATCAACTTATAAAATGTACTTGAAAAAAGACATTTTCATACAAATTCAATAGATATTAGTTTTTAGACGTTTTTAGTGGCAAGAACTCAAAGTTGGCATTCGCAACTACGGAACCCTACACTGCGCGTGGCCCGACACGCACTTGCCCAATTATTTACTATTACGCTAAAAGTAGCAATTGGTTCTTGACCTTGGGCTCAGTCTGCCTAGAACCGCATAACCCAAAAAGTAATTTCTGTCCCAATAGGAATAAAGACGTGATAGGGTAGTTCTGACATATTTTTATCCGTTTCCTATAATATTAAATAGTTTCATACATTACGTGACAAAATCATTTTATAAGTACAGTTCACAGTGATTCCAGAGTTGTTAACACGATAAACTTCCTATGGGATTATATCAAATACCCCGATAAGTTCATTTTAATAAACATCAACGACCTCGATCAGTCAAAGATTTTCAATTTTGTTCTCGTATTCAATTTAATTGTGTTGATGCATAAATATACTTTTCCATTATGTAGATTCCATTATGGGATAATTCCGCCGTTGTCAATTTATTCTATTGTTTTTGTAATTGTGTTTTTTCATAGTGCAATAAAGTTATTACAAACAAACATACATACTGTGGATTGACTACAGTGAATAAAAGTACACAATAACAAAATCATATGAAACGGAATACAGATTTGTCATTTTCACCTATGACTCGTGATGATATAGGTAGGTATTTATGATGCGGTACATTCTAATACGAGTACGTTTTCATTTTGAATGGCAAAGCTATGAGCTGTTCCATAAGTCTGTGTTGCTGTTTCAACGTACGTTATAATGGTCTCATAGTTTAAAAACAATGTTTGTGATATCAATGTTTGTTGATGCACGAAATCCCTTTTAACATACGTGAGTGGATACTTGCTGTTTACTGTTATCGCCGTGTGGTTTGTAGCAGGGTAGAATAGGATCACTCCAAGTCTTACCGTGGATGTCGTAGAAGGACTTAGAATATACAACCTAAAGAAAGCAAGAAAGCAAAAATATATTATCGAAGCAATTTGAAAAAAATTTATAAATGAAAGAAACAAAGTAGGAAACCCTAATATAATTCAATAAAGATTTTACAGCCCAGTGGAATGTTTCTTTGAGAGTCGTAATATGGAAAAGCGAAATTTCTTTAACAAGCCCTCAGGAAAAACGCAAGAGCTCTCACCTTTTAGCTTATGTACTTTAATTAGCTCACAACATTTGGATTTCTCTATTCATGAAAGCCCATTTGTTTTACCTTTTTAGCGTGCTAAAGTCTTTTGCCATATATTTTTCAAATAAAATTTTAATATAAAAACAAATTACTTGTTTTAAATTTTATAGGAGTTTTCAATAAGTCAAATCCTGATTCCTGATAGACACTTTTTTATCTATAAGATATGTATTAAATAGCACGTCGTGTCGTCATAGTTTCTTGGAGTAAAATAGCGCTTTGAATACTCCAATCGGTTTTTTTTTGCGTTAATAATTTCAAAATCACTTTTAAATTGGATAATTATCAATCACAAATGACTTCATTTTGCGACGTTTTGTCCTCTTATCACTAGAAAATAATTTATTTTTGACCCTTGATATAAACCTAGTGCCAACTATGAAATTATTATTCACCTACCACGTTTTTCCGCAAATTTATAGCACCTACAATAGTTATTGAGGAACAGCTTCAACTACATAAGACCGGATTTGATGCATATTTTAGAATCACCAGGAAAATGAACAAAATATCTATGATGACACAAGTGTCAATAAAATGATGTTTTTAAAGTGTCATTCCAAGTAAAAGAGAAATATTTAATATTATAATAATACGTATATGTTATCTCCTACGCGAGATGAATATGCCACACCTGAAGGAAGCGATGGAGAAGACATACCACAAGCACAAACGTCGCCATGTAGTGTACAAACTTCAAAAGTATATTATTCACAGCCGCAAAATCCCGTTTCACCACCTCAGGATATACGAAGAAATAGCCAGCCTGTCCCGCAAAAACATAATTTTATAATTTGTGTTCCGACGGCCGTCGCTTTAAGGGGAGTCGTGGTTTAAATATCCACATAGCAAAATTTCACCGATCATCACAGTCAGCCCCTGTCGCTCCCATCACAGACAACATATCTGTATCATCTCCACCAGTAATTTCAAAATTCCCTTTCGATCAATACCTTAGCAGTCTTCATTCAAATGTTAGAATTATTAAAAGAGTCCCTAAGGGAGCAAGAATATTATTAGCCAAGTCCCTATCTATTGCCTTGCAAAACTGTATAGAAAATCAACATAAGGATGCCCAATCGTGGCAAAATCTCCTGACATTTAGTTATAACCACTTCAATGTACCATCAAATAGCAATAAATCACTAACATCATTATAAAAAGATAATTGCAAATCATCATCCCTTCAATACAATAATCAGCAACCCGTCAATAGCCCGAAAAAATCATATAACTTTAAAAAAATAGTAGAAAACAAGGCAATGGATGGTGACTTAAGAAATGCTGCCAAAATTCTTTTTTCAGACGACACACTTGCTCCCAACAATGCAGAGACGTTGCGAAGCCTTCGCGACAAGCATCCCTCGGCCATCACGACCTCTGCGCCTCCAAATCCTCCAAATTTGACCCAGTTGGCACTCGAAATTAATATTGAGGACACTTTCGATGCCATTATGTCATTCCCCAATGGGTCTGCTGGCGGTATCGACGGACTCACGCCTCAACATCTCAAAGACCTTATTAGTGTGTCTGCCGGTGACGCTGGCAGGACATTGTTGGGTGACATTACAAAATTTTGCAATTTTTTTATTTTCAGGCAGTTTAACGGAAAATTTCAAAACCATTCTCTTTGGGGCACGTCTATGCGCTTTCAAGAAAAAAGATGGAGGCGTGCGCCCTATTGCTGTTGGATGCACGCTCCGCAGGCTTGCTTCTAAATTAGCGTGCAAAAAGAATTCTGGAAATCTAAAAACATTATTTGAACCTATTCAGTTAGGTTTTGGTAGCCGTGGAGGTTGCGAAGCAGCAGTACATTCGGTTCGTACCTTTTTATATAACGACAACGAAGCTGATGTACTACTCAAAATTGACGTAAAAAATGCCTTCAGCAGTATGGATAGGTCTACTCTGCTGAACGAAGCCCGTATACATACACCAAACATTTATAATTATATTTGGCAATGTTATAACACCCCTTCAAAATTATTTTTTAATGATAAAGAAATCTCCTCCGAAGTAGGCGTCCAGCAGGGAGACCCATTGGGACCAGCGCTTTTTAGTTTAGGTATGCACCCCATCATAGCTAATCTAAATTCTAAATTAAACGTCTGGTTCCTGGATGACGGGAATTTAGGGGGCAAGGTGGACTCCGTTAAAGATGATTTATCTAAAATAATTAAAAATTTTAGTAAAATAGGTTTAGAGCTCAATTTAGGTAAGTGTGAGCTCTATGTCTCTACAAAGTTTGACGAAAATGACAGAAATTTAATCATTAAAAAATTTAAAAACATTGCTCCAGATATCAAAGTTTTAGAAAATAGTTCACTTTGCCTTCTAGGTGCTCCACTACTCGAGAAAAGCATTAGACCAATCCTAGAAAATAAATGTGAAATACTTTCGAAAAATATAAGTAGATTATACCATTACACCATTCTTAAATATTGCCTTTTTGTTCCAAAATTTACATATATATTAAGAGCATGCCCAATCTGGAATCACTTAGACCTTTTGGAAAACTTAGATGCTACCCTCAAAAACGCTTTAGAAAAAATTCTAAATTTAAACCTCGATCACCGCGCCTAGATTCAAGCCTCTTTACCTATTCGATCTGGTGGCATCGGTATCAGAAAAATTTCTAGTATAGCTCTTCCGGCTTTCCTTTCGTCCGTTCACAGCGTATCACATTTGTGTGCGAAAATTCTTAAAATGTCTTCAGCTGATATACACTGTGCAACGGATGCAATCGATGCCTGGAAGACTCTCTGTCCCAATGAAAACATCCCAGAGCCACCAAACCGACAAAAACTCTGGGATGTCCCTCTGGTACAGAGAGATTATAACTATTTGGTTCAAAATTCTATCAGTGATTTAGACCGCGCAAGGCTTCTTGCCGTCTCTGAACATGAATCAGGACACTGGTTACACGCACTCCCCTCCGCCAACCTCGGAACACTTTTCGACAATGGCAGTTTTCGAATTATCGTTGGACTTAGATTGGGTGCTGCCATTGTCGACGGTGTCAAGGGCTGGAGCCGCGGCTGAAGCAGCAGAAGACGCCAAGAGGCGAAAATATTCCTCTTTATCTAATGAATATATTTTTGTTCCGCTTGGCGTCGAAACTCTTGGTCCGTGGGGTCCAAGTACTAAAAAATTTATAAAAAAAATAACCCCTCGGCTTGTCGACGCCGCTGGTGACAAGAGGGCTGGCTCATATCTCGCGCAGAGGATTGCAGTAGCTATTCAGCGCGGGAATGCAGCCAGTGTTCTTGGCACCATGCCACATGATCAAGATTTAGATTTTTAATTTATTTTTTTAATTTAGATTGTAATTTAGATATTAATTTTAATTGTATATAACGATACTATATAATATAATATTCAATAAATATATATGTGCCAACTATTGAAAACTTTTATAAAAATACACATAAAGTAGATATTTTTTGTGTCTAAGTCGTAAGCAATACGTTTTCATCAGCGTAATCCTGTCAGCGAAGTCGGTAGGAAGATGCTTGTCCGTAATGTAATAACTTACTCAGTGCGGTAACTCTGGATTATTGCCTTACTCCATATTTTACTCCTTCCTTATTTCTTGTTTTCCGGAGAGGATAAAACCTGCGGTTTTGAAGATAACATAATTTAAAAGATATTATAGCATACATTAATGCTTGAAAGCGATGACCTAATTATTAAACACTTTGTTCATAAATTAGTGACTCTTTGAGCTGTTTACTTAGTGAGTTTGTTTTTCATAGCTTCAAACTCAATAAATGGGGAAATTTTAAACCCCGAAGTATTGAAAACTATCTAAAAACTGAATGCGGCTTAAGTACCTACAGCCAGCCAGACGAAAGACAAAAGACGAAATAGACTGAAACTGTGTCAAGCCGCTAATATGTTACCGCCAAACTCTTCTTGTCTTTAGGTCTTCTTCTTATCGTGTGTGTTAGTGAATAACACTAGTGTCAGAGTTTTAAAACCGCCTTAAGGGTCCTCCCCGCGCTAACGACTTTGAAAACACAAAAAAATTAATTTCTCTTTCTGTAAGTGAGATTATCAGAAACCCTCGTACAACTTTTTAGCTAGCATCCTTAAGTTTCATTAGAACCTCAAAAATCATTGAAATAAAATACCCTGAATTTTCCTTTGCAAAAAATACTAAAAACGGCCATTTTTGACTCTTTTTGTAAAGGTTTCTAAACCGGATAGTATTTCAATGACTTTCGAGGTTCTAATGAAACTTCAGGATACTAGCTAAAAAGTTGTACGAGGGTTTCTAATAATCTCACTTACAGAAAGAGTTTTTTTTTTTTGTGTTTTCAAGGTCGTTAGCGCGGGGAGGAGCCTTAAAGGCCTCTGACATGGTTTTAGGTAACGACCAATGTCAAAGACAGTGACCGGGACCGACGGCTTAACGTGCCCTCCGAAGCACGGATCATCTTACTTATCGGACAATCAGGTGATCAGCTTACAATGTCCTAAACAAACTAAGACAACAACACAAAGTCGTTGCCCCCGCCGGGAATCGAACCCGCGACCTCCGGGCTTAAGCCGAGCGCTCTAATCACTACACCACGGAGGCAGTTCAGTTCAGTTGTCTTTAGGTACGACTATCACACATTCACAAGCTTAATTGCGACTTAATAACTTAATATGTGCTCTACTGTACGTAACGTAGCATAATGCGACCACACTTGAGCCAATTCTCTTCGTATCAACACGTATTTACATATGCACATTACTGTACGTTTCAGACGTAAATTACGAGCTACAGTCTCAGAGACGAACAAATAATGCCGGTATTAATATGCAAGAAGAATGTCGCGGGATGTTTATTCAAATTAACAAGAAAATTGTATTAATCTTTGTTTAATAGCGTACTTTATGTTTAGGGCATAAGACTAAATATAATTTCATTTTCACCTCATGTTTTCGAACAAGCTCGCGGTGGCTCGGTTGCTTGAAAGAGATTGTATTTTCGATAAAGTCGCCTTTTAGCATCTGATCTGATCTGATTAAAGAGTCAAGAATCGACCAAATGCACTGCCCTGAAAGTCATCGTTTAAACCGATCGAAATAGTCATTTAATTTGTTTCAGCTTCTACCGTTACCGATATAGAAAAAAATCTACATTTTATGTTTCTTTACTGCCAGCGTAATATTAATCTCTCTCTCTCTCTCTCTCTCCCTCTCTCTCTCTCTATCTATCTCTCATCTTAGCTGCGAGGTCCGCTATTCGGATTTTCTTCTCCACTTCGCACGGTCTTGAGCATCCTAGGTTGTAAATTTGTTGGCACGCATATCATCCTTGATGACGTCAAACCAGCATTTTTTTCCACGCCTACCGAGACGTTGTAGCTATACATTTCTTTCTGCGCTAAGAAGAGAAATTAAACGTTGACACTTCGTGACTTCATAATTTGAACGCGTAAATAGGATTTCCTTGATCAAAATGTATGGCTTACGGCTTATCCACAGAGAAAACTTTCCAAAATGTTTCGGCCAATATTCAAATGAGAATATTGACACAGCCTGTGCTCGGGAATCGCAAATTAAGTACCCAGTTCGGAAGTTATTTACAATTAGTTGTGTACCGCTTATTTTGCATATCAATCGCCATTTGCATTCGTGTATTTTGTAAGTTTATACTGTAGTATCTACCCCAGGCGATTGGAAGTAAATATAACCAGCTGGGGAATCTTTCAAAACAGAACGTTTAAATACTTTATGGACATGAACTTTGTTTAATTTGATTTATATACTTAAAGTAGATAATAAAATTCGATTCTGACTTTTTTTGAATTCTGACCTATTGTTTTAGTTTTGGAGACACGAGTAGTTCATCCCAAAGAAATTTAGTTTCTTCACGTATTTTGGTGTAGACGAATGCCAAGATGGTTATTTGTGAAGTGTAGATTGCGTATGCTATAATAATGTATGGACACAAAACAAGTTTGACCAAAATTTTTACACACATATCCTTTTCACCCACAATCCAAACTGTATTTGATACGTCTTAGAATTTGTAAAGATATGAGACTAAAGGTCCATTTAGACGGTGCAAGTTTCTTGCGTGTTGCATACAATTTTATTGAAGCAATAAATGATTTGTTTGGCTGACATTTCGTTTAGACCATGCAAGTTGTCTATTGCTGCAATAAAATGGCATGCAACGGGCAAGAAACTTGCACCGTCTAAATGGGCCTTAAAACACATATACAACGCAGTGTATTTTCCATACATAAGATGCAGCACTTGCAGCCCTACAAATAAACGGTACTTTTCGTGTTCTTAATCCCATATGCCGCCTACGAAATCAGTCACGCAAAAGGAATAAATAATTAGTTTATAATCTAGATTTTATGGCTTTCGACACTGCCTGCTAGTATGTGTGTATGAATGTAGAGCACCCCAAACTTGTCGATCAGTCTCGTCACGTCACGAGCATTTGTGTACCGCATGGGTCAAAGTCGGTAATGTAAACAGATGTGTTGTTTATCATTTGTTGAGCTTCAGACTTTATTCCGGTTTTGCGTCCCTTGGATCTAGGATAAACAAAGTAAAGTTATCATGGCATGCATAAATGGTGTGAATTAATTAATAAAGGTAAATAAACTATCGACCAATTTAGACATCATGCACGGAATTTGACGTCATAGTCAAAATCTTGGGATCTCAAAAGACTGGGATAAAACACTTTTAGCGTTAAGTCCACCAATTATTACTAACAGTCTTATTACAAAAAAGGCCTTAATCGTAGTTTAGTCCCGTATTATCTTAGTCGGGCTTTAGTACGGTAACAAACGTTAAATCTACTTTAGACTTTGCTTTATTACAAAACGTCCAAAAAAGACGGATTATGATAGATCCCACTTAGTCTGATCGGAAGTAGAAAAATCATTCCGTTTTTCATAATAATATTATTTTTTCGAAAATATTTTAATTTAAAGAGAAATAAGTTTAAATATAATTGATTTAAAATTATGCAATGTATTTAATTTTACCAAAAATCTCTTATTTATTGCTCTGATTGCTAAATAACATTTATTTAACAATAAATAAAGTATAACAGTATCAAGAAACGGAACGCAGATATGTTGACAACTTTAACAACGTAATTCTATATTTAGTCTGTGGTAAGATGTCATAATCGCCTGTCATGAAATGTACCTATATATATTTATTTACGTTTGTAAATTGTAGAAAATCCTAATAAATATTGTTTTTATATGAGTGTTGTATAGTGTAAGAAATATAAAATCGTGTTTTTAATGTTGTGAATGTAAATAAACGAACAATAGTGATAAAATAATTTTGTCATGGAAAGTTGTAAAACAATAAAAATACTTTTATATCATATTCATGGCAGTTTCAACACATTTCCTGGATATAATAAGCATTTATCAATAGCTATCAGGTAAAATTATAGATTTTACTACAATTTTTATGTTTTGTTTTGATATATGTCATGATTTTGAGGTTAGTCGTGGCTTAGTACCAAGCTTAGACTAGAGTGATAGCAGGTTTAACTTTAGATCGAGGATCTTCCTCGGTCTAAGATACTTCGTTTTGTAATAAGATTTTCCTTGTTACTTGGTTTAGATCGAGTTTTAACCTCGGACTTTCGTTAGTCTTTGTTTTATAATAAGACTGTAATTGTTTATTGTGGAACAATGAAGTTTTGTTAATGAACAGCCGGATAACCGGATAACTGGACATCTGGACAGCCGTACAGTACAGCCGGACATATGAAAGAGTTTTTGCCCAAGCTGAAACAGAGACGCTTCACATTCCTTAATAAATACGTAAGCAACGTTGGTATATTGCATAGCTTAAGAAAGTAAACTTACATTAGAGTAGACATAATTACCAAAAATTCTAACTATGTTTTTTTCGATTCAGTGTTTTGGAAATTTTCCAAATGGTGAAGGGTGCGCGGTAAACATTTATTCAGTTTTAAGCTATGCAAAGACAAACTCGCGAGGTCTACAGCACACAAAGCTACAAATAAAATAGGGACTAAACTGCCATATTTCCTTTATTTAAACGCTGCCTATACTGTTTAATAATATCAAATTGGGTTCCAATAAATTATCTAGGCACACGAGGATCGCCTCAACGCCGTAGAATTCAATTTATGGGTGTCTAGATAAGAATTAATTGATGCCGCATGGTCTGCTCCAGACGCTTGTGTTATATTGCTGCTATTGCAGTTCTCTGCGTATTCAGATTCATGGGAATATATGGTAGGTCTGTATTACCAGATACGCTAGCATAATTTTCTTTTAGAAAAAATCCTGCAGGTTACGTCTTATGTTTGAAGCTTAATTTGTTTGTTGGGAAAAATACAAGGAATTAGAAGTTAAAACATACGTACCTATTTCTGTTACCTTTATAGAAAAAAGTATTTTCTTTTAATGCATACCCAATTACCCACCCACATACATAGTTACATCCTATCCTACTAATATTATAAACGCGAAAGTTTGTTAGTATGGATGGATGGGTGTTTGTTACTCTTTCATGTAAAAACTACTACATGGATTTTAATGAAACTTTACATTTATATAGCTTATACATCAGAATAACACATAGGCTACAACTTATAAAGATATTGTGTGATCCGGTGCAGACGAAGTCGCGGGCACCAGATAGTGTACAATAAACTAAAACCCAAACATCTTACAGAATAAAAACGAAACGGTATACAAAAGGCAAAGGACAGTAATGACTTACATCCACGAAAAAGTTCCAGAAGTGCAAACACGGGAGGTGGCAAAGATATCCGTGATGCGATAACAACGCCTCTCCGACAAAAAATAAAGTGGAGTACAAAAAATAGTCTCAACCAAATAATAGTTAACAATTTTGGACTTTCTGTGTATGAGAAAAACTTGCCCAACTCTAGGAGACCGTAGACTTGTTAAAAACGAGGAAAAAAATATTACAAATAAGGCCGTAGTAGAATTCACATTTGAAGAATATGTTGTATAGCGTCGAGGTAAAAAAGTTTTGCATAAATTCATCAGGAGGCGAGTTAAGTACATGACAGCTCATCATTGAAATCTAAGAATATCTTTTTATTACTACATAAGTTATCGCATGTTAGTTTTTAGAGCTACCCAAAGGCATCGGTATGTAGCTGATTGTCCTCTAGCGACAACATGAGTGCTATTTTTCATTGAGGGACTCATCGAAACACAAAACGTGTAGTTTTCCAACTCACCGCTCGCGTAAAATACAAATTGATCGTATTTTTGAAACCGTCGTGTCAGCGAAAAACAATATTGTTTTACGCAGAAAACATCCATAATTTGTCTATGCTTTTCAAATAATTCGAACATGAACAAAAAAGCAACGTGAAATGGAATGGATTTCCCATGATTGGTTTCGATGACATAACTACGCTACAAATGTCAAAATTACGAGTGGTCAAGACCACTCGATGCAAAACCTTCGCAAACTACCGATTCATAAATGCGCCCGTTTGGAAACGCTTGCGCAAACCCTTCGTAATATGACAAGTGATTTCAAAAATACGTCTCCAGGCATAATAACTACACACTAGTGCAGTGACCAGTGACTAGTGACAGTACGTAGGAAAAAAATAATATAAATTGTGTGGTGTGGTTTATAAAATAATATTGCAATGATATTTTTTTTAATGAAACATTTATAGGCGGGCTTAAAGCCATAGGCTTTATCTACCAGTCAATCCACTACCATACAGCCAGACGACAACACATACATATAATATTTAATTAGATTTAGAGATCCAGGTGAAATAATTTGAAAAAAGTTAGTTTTTTATGCCATATACTTACATATAATATCCTTGTTATCTTGCAATCCATAAATAAATAATATTTATTACATTTCAGTATAGTTCGATTTATAACATAAGTGTTTGATGTATTGCCTACAATATGTACTTATTATGAATAGTGCATTTTTTGTTTTAATAAATTGCTGAGTTTAACTTTTGTACTATTTTTGTTTCGTGCCTACGACCCACGCGTAAATAGTTTGTTTTACTTTTCTACTTCTGTGAAGTGCTTTTGACCTACTTTTACAGTATCATAAGTATATAGTTTGGTGGGACGATGTAAAAAGTCCAATTATGTTGTATCATATCGTGAAGTGCATACATACATAATATCACGCCTGTTTTCCGCAGGGGTAGGCAGAGACTATGGACCTCCACTTATCTTGAAGTTCGAATTATAATTTTTCAAAATCAGTTTTTGCACACGTACAAAACAAAATATCCACCGAGAAATAAAATTTATTTATAATAACTTTACTGATTTACAATATACAGTTGCTTAAAATCACTTTACGATACTTCTTCATACAAGAGTTTTTTTTTCATAACGATACAAATTTTTACCTAGATACAAGATGGATTTTGGAGCCCCATTACACACACATTAGGACAAAATATAGATAGAGATTATGAAATCTGGTAAGTAGTAGTTAGTTGTAGTTTCAATCCCAATTTATGAAATAAGACAAAATAATGTATGAACCTGCACATAACTGGATATAATTATAAATTACCCAATATATTTTGCTACCTATTTATAGACGATAATTCAAGTAAAATTCAAAATTATTTATTTATCTTTATATATGTATCTCATAATATAAATACATGTTTTCCTGTGATCCATTTCTTTAAGGTACCTAGAATAAATATTGAGAGTTTATATCCATTCCTAAAACTTTTTACTAAATACATTTCCCGCTTTGGAAGTAAACAAAAGGGCCTAAAACTTTCAGTCCACCTTTCAGGTGTCCATTAAAATTTTTCAGTAAAAAGACCCTTTTGGAAAAAGGTTGTGACCAGTCCGTGGCGGTTGCAAAGTAGGTTAATGCAGCGAAACCAAAGGAAAACCGCTCTCCAGGGATCAGGGCTGGCTTATATGATACCACACCACTGGCCTGAAGCACGGTTGAAGGTTCGTCATTATATACTCAATTGTTTAAAATTAGTATCCGTACGTATATTATAAAATAAAGTCACTGGCACGTATAAATATCTGTTTGTTTGTATTCAATAAACTCTACTGGCTGATTTCGATGCGGATTTCACAAACATGTACGAGATTTTTCTCCGGTTTACACGTTGGAAAACGAGCTAGTCCAAGAAGTCGTATCAAGTTTTTTATACTATTAGAACGGATGAGAATTTTTGTCCCAATAGACCTACCAGTAGAACAAAGCACTTATTGGCTCAGTAATTACATGTTTTTATTCCGTAGTTTGACCTAATAGTCTCAGCCTTATAACCTTACAGCTCAAGGTAAAGTTAATACTGGCCTGATCACATGAGTTAATTAATTGCAAAAGAATTTTGACCAAACATTACCTACCCCTAGGCCTATAAAATCCTTAATTATAATATATAAAAAAAAAGTAAAGTATAAAGAAACGTCTTTACATCAGTAGCAAACTAACACAAATTAGAAATTTTCTTTGCATCTAACATACTGCAAGTATTTACGATATGCATAGAGGATAAACAGCGTATCATGCAAGACGATATGTTGGGTTATTCATGCATAGTCAACACACTGCAAACAATCATACGTGATATATGACCTGCACCGGACGACAGAAAATATATGTCGTGTTATAGTTTGATTTTATTTTAAACTACGCGTTTCTTTGAGAACGTTCCAACAATATGGAAAATAGAAAGAAACTAGTGTGACGTTCATTTTTACTTTAAAATATACCATATATGCACATGGGATCAGTCGCGCCTCTGAATTTTTTAAAACCATAAACAAATGTGATATTTAAAAACCTGCGTGTATAAATGTAAAGTATAATGATCTCTGACTTATGAGAGACTATGACTCTTGAGACACAGACAACGAAAAAAGGAAACAAGGTAATGCCGTGGAAAAAGTTTACTTCCAAATTAATTTTAATTTTACTTGAGGGGGCAATCAATCTGAAGAAAGTTCATAGTTAACGACGCACTGCCGACGATCTTCCTCGAAATCACTTATTCGCTAGAAACACTAAGAAACTTTCGCTCAATCGAAATTAAATTGCTAATTTCGGCGTAAAACTCCTAAACTCGTTATCGATCTTCTCACTTCTTGTTGCAGTTGATTTATGTTTAATTTCGTTATTTGAAAACCGAATTAATATGGAAATGGTTCTATATATTTAGACTTTTGTAGACGTTAACCGTCTTAAGTATTATAAAACAAAGACTAACTTCAGGATTTGGTTTAAACCATTATTCGCCTAAATGATGACAGTGACAAAAGACAAGGTGGCATATTGCCATACAACGCGGAAATGCCGCCAGCCTCTTGGGGACTCTGCCTGCTGACGGTGGCGACTTGGAAATGGTTTTTTATTTATATAAATTGACGTTTTTATTTTTAGTTATAGTTTTAATTTATGGCATAGCTTTTTGTTTAATTTTTGCCAAATGATAACAATATTGTAAATCAAAATGTTTGAAATAATACTTTTTTAAAGACAAAAATATTTTGACTAAATGTAATGAAAAAACAGTATGGCTTCAAGATATGTTACAGACTAGTAAAAACTCTACTTAGAAGGGGTGGGCTATCCAAATTAAATGAAGTACTAAAGTTAGTCCGCCTTTTATAACAAGATAGTATGCATTCAATTAACAACCGTAGTGTAAATTTACATTAAATGGAGTCAAGGGACTTAACACTGTTAATTCCATTGAATTTCAGATCATCATTTCAGCCGCATAACGTCCACTGCTGGACATAGGCCTCACGTAAAGATTTCCAAAATGACCGATCCAGAGCGGCCTGCATTCAGCGCTTTCCAGCGACCCTGGTCAGGTCATCTGACCATCATGTAGGTACTGCCCTATACGCTTCGCTTGCCTGTACGCGGTCGGCATTCAAGAACCTTTTTGCCCCATCGGCCAACGGTTCGTCACGCAATGTGTCCCGCCCACTGCCACTTCAACGAGCTGGGCTATATCAGTACTTTTGTTCTCCTACGGATTATCTCATTTCTGATTCGATCACGTAGGGAAACACCGAGCATAGCCCTCTCCATAGCGCGTTGAGCGACCTTGAGCCTTCTTATGAGAATTTCAGATCAAATAAAAAATAATCGCATGCAATCCCGTGGGGTCATAAGTAAAGCATATTAGTAAGTAAAGTAAATCATAGGGTCAATAAGTAAAGTAAAGCATAGGGTTATTTTTTAGGGTTCCGTAGCCAAATGGCAAAAACGGAACCCTTATAGATTTGTCATCTCTGTCTGTCTGTCCGTCCGTATGTCACAGCCACTTTTTTCAGAAACTATAAGACCTATACTGTTGAAACTTGGTAAGTAGATGTATTATGTAAACCGCATTAAGGTTTTGACACAAAAATAGAAAAAAAAACAAGAAATTTTGGGGGTTTCCCATACTTAGAACTGAAACTCAAAAATTTATTTTTTATCAAACCCATACGTGTGGGGTATCTATGGATAGGTCTTCAAAAATGATATTGAGGTTTCTAATATCATTTTTTTCTAAACCGAATACTTTGCGCGGGAGACACTTCCAAAGTGGAAAAAAGTGTGTCCCCCCCCCGTAACTTCTAAAATAAAGGAATTATATAACTATAAAAAATACATGATGTTCACTACCATAAAAACTACCAGCGAAAATTGGTTTGAACGATATCTAGTAAGTAGTTTTTTTTTAATACGTCATAAATCATAAACGGCAATTTACCTTTCATTCAATCAACTCAAATATAAAATTAAAAAAAAACAACTACAAGACTTTTATATTATGTTATTTGCTACTACGGAACCCTTCATGGGCGAGTCCGACTCGCACTTGGCCGCTTATTATAAGGTAGGGACAAAAAGATGAAAAAAAGCTCGTCTTTCTAACCCTATTCATAAAAATCTGTTAGAATCCCTCATCTATGAGAACAACGTAGAATATATAATTCCAACATTTTTTTGTCTACATTCAAATGGCGTCTAGCGCATACAAACCCGAGAATTATTATATACTTTAAAAATTATATAATAGGACGTTTTTCATATCCTCGATGAAATTAGCCTTTACAAACACATTATTTTCAAGAAAGATATATTATTATCTAAACATATACATACATACATAATATCACCCCTGTTTCTTGCAGGGGTAGCAGAGACTATGGATCTAAACATATCTCTTGTTAAAATTTGGGTTGTAAAAGAAATTGCTCATGTAATAGCGTTCACCACTCTGTTTGCGCATTAGTTTAGTTTAAGCAGATACAAGAGGGTGTTCATAAGAGGGTTAATGTATGCGTGTCACGTCATTATAAACCAGTTTGTACTGATACTCGAAGGTAAGCTTATACGAGAAGTCATTTTTTCAGCGTGTATATTTTTACAGCAAAGTCCATAATATAAATACATTTGCCGGGGAGGCCTAAGCCTTAACCCGGGCAATAGGTTCCTTTTAGCTTCCCTGCGGCCGAGGCAACCGCATGTACTGAGCCCCCCCATCGCGACAAGATGCGAACCACATCGGGGGGGAACATAACCTAACCTATAGGTTTGCCCTAACCTACGAAAATGTATCGAAGTTTTCTAGCACTCGTTTCAAATGTTTCAACTTTTCTGCAAACTGAAACTAACGTGGAAACACAATTATGGGTAACAAATCTTTGATGTTACGTTATTTCGATAAAATACATAAAATATGAAAATAAATAACGATAGACTGAGTTTGTAAATAACGAATAATCGAGTAAATGAAATTTCGATGTCAAAAGATTTTAGGATTTGTTAAAGACTTGCGAATAGTTTTATGGGGAATGACAATCGTTGAAGTTAATTGCGATAAAGTGATGGGTTCCCGAAAAAAAGTTTATCAGCTTCCTATATTTATTTGTATATTTTAATGAAAATATAAATATAGGCCACATTCTGGTAGTAGGTAATTACCAGAATCGGTTTCTTTTCTCAGTAGTTCCATTAAACTACTGAGTCAATGAAACTACTGAGAAAAATAATTCTCACTAGTTCCAGGGAACTATTTGCCGATAGAAATAGTGAGAAAAATCCCCAGAATCCACCTAAAACGATACCTAATTTTAATTAAATATATATAATATTAAATTTCAATATATTCTCTCGTTTTATTTTTCCTATCATGTTGACCTTTTGTAGAAAATCAGACTTAAAACAACAACAAACCGCGTAGAAATATAAGACAACATATTATTTATCTCCGGCAACTTGTTCTATTGCGGGTTATAAAAATACAGTACTATTTTCTACAATTTCTCCCTCCAGTCGGAAAATGTCTTAAAATCAGTGCGATAGCGGCAGTAATAGGTGTCTTCTATTGATCACGTTCGCGTTCCTTTCTCGAAAGCAATTTACTCTGTTGTGCTAAATTTTATCGCAATAATTTCGTCCCTGGCAACGAAATATTTTTCTACTGTTTGTTGATAGAAATGGAAAATAGTTTAACGCACCAACATGATTTGAGAACAATGTAATAACTTTAGAATGTATTGAATTATAACGTATATTATGTTGTATCGTATTTGAAGGGGCGAAATATTTTTTTTTAAATTTGATATTGATTTACAAACAACTTTTTTGGGATTTATTGATGCTGAGCTGGGATCTTAGAGAACTTCGATTTTCAAGGAAAATTGTGCTTTTTTTATATTTTCGGAAATGATATTCATACATAATTCAAAGCGTAATGGGGTGTCAAAAGCCCAAAAGGATACGGGCACTTCACGGAAACATTATTATAACATCACTTGCCCAATGGAGTGGGTATCTAAATTGTGTGATGACGTGTAAGGTAAGATGAAAGACGACGGAGTGAGTGGCCCTTTGAGCCCGGGGCGAGCGGTTCGTCGACCCAACTCAAAGCAGCTGCCTAATGGCTTGTGCTGACGTGTTATCCAGTGGAGTTCGCTGAAACACGCTGGCGTCTAGCGCTAATACATTTACCCAGGGTAGAGGTATTGCTTGCCACGGTTTGTGACGTAGATTCCGACTGATATTTTTGGTATTTTGATGCATTTTTATCCTTGCGAGTGTAGTCAGCTTTGTTGGTGATTCTTTTTATATAAGAAACAGACAGTGATTAATTAAGAGAAAGTTTTAGAGCAAATGTGCTCAACTTTAGTGTTACCTCGTACCTCGTTAATAATATTGTCAAAAGGATATATCCTTTTGTGTTGTAGATATATCCTATTATGCATACAAGCATGGAAGCTATACTATTATAGCACTTGTCCTATCGAATGAGTCTGGGTATCAAAATTGTACACAGTTGATAATAAATAAGGTAAGATAAAAAACGGCGAAGTACCTAAGTGGCCCTTGGAGCCAGCGAGCGGTTCTTCGACCCAACTCACAGCACGTGCCTAATGGCTTGTGCTGACGTGTCCAATGGAACTGGCTGAAAGACGCTGGAGTTCAGCGCTAATACATGTGTGGAAACTAGCTATAGCTGGTAGATGGCGCTGTATCTAATTCGTTTTAGTTTAGTTGTTTCAGGGAGACGTGGAAAATACTCCACCGACAAGAACCTAGTTCTTAAATTTATTGATGATATTGATGATGAGTTTAGTATAGTTATTAATTGAAATTGTGGAAATCGTTGAATTGTACTGAGGTTTTATTAGTAAAATATGAACTTGATAGTAACATAATTATATGACATACGCAAAAACATTCGCGACGGAAAAATCTTACACTTTTTTCGCCAAGCTCCTATTCCGTACTATCCCAAAAGGACCTTCGTTCCAATAATGATAATGCGGCCAGCGTTCTTGGCACTATACCACATGCGCACGATTATGTATATTTGTAAATAAGTAAATTATTTTATCCTACTTATTTCAATAAAATAAACCTTGGGATGATAATAAATGTAACAATAAAATAAAAGAAAAATATTGGCGTGTTCGGGTATGAATCGGGAACATCGACCATTTCAGGCATACGCTCTTCCACCTGAGCTATCAACGTGATAGTCACACTTGTGAAATTACCTTTACCACATTTCGGGACGGAAAAAAGAAAATATTCTAAAACTGCACTAAGCTAGAGGCTTAGATTTTATTTATTTAATTATTTATATAATCTTAATTTACCCTACAGTCTACAGTCTGTGTCATCCATATCATGCATATCTGTAATTGACACTAAGGGTACAAAAGGTGGATGGTTTTATATTTTAATATTGTTTAATGCCTAAACCAATTATTCATCAACACATTCAGCATCATAAAATACAAGCTTTTAAAATTTGGTAAAAAAACATAATTTTTTTAAATGTATTGAGATCACAATTTTTTAATTTTTTACCTATACCTATTCTATAATGCCTTCTTTCTCAATTGACCCGCAGTATCGTGTTTGTACGATAGTACCACAATTGTGCGACAAACCTATGACCGACATAACATTTGATAGGTACTACTAATATCTCGATATTAATTTTGCTCGACGAATGTTTAAGCGACTGTTTTGATTTGTTCAAAAAAGGAGAAAAAGTATATATATATATATATATATATATATATATATGTAAGTATATATATATATATATATATATATATATATATGTAAGTATATATATATATATATATATATATATATATATATATACTTACACAACCAATCCTAGTAAAATTGCACAATTTAATTGAAAAATAATTAAAATCTTCTCTTCTTTGATCACTCTCAGTGTAAGCTTAATCTTCTCCTATTGTGTTTGATTTAAACCCTTGAAGATTGTGAGAAAGATCAACAGCGCCGCAACCTGTCAAGAGTTCTTGTAATGGGTGTACACAAATATTAAGCCAAGGTTTAATATTACCTCGCCCTATCAAGGAGTCACAGACTCATCAGTCCTATTTGCGTTTTATTATGATTGTGATTGTTAAACGACCTAATACATTTCTATTTAATAGATTTTTTCAAATCTGCACAGTTCAGGTAAAACCTAGATTGCATATTATTGGCATTTTGAAAACTATCTTTGGTGAAACAATTGGTAAAAAAATATATTGGTATTTTTTTATAAACTAAAATAAATGTAGGTAGTTCAAATTTAAATGCATTATTCGCTGATTTAGTAGGCTAAATTAGTTGTTGTAAATGCATTTACATTTGAATATATTTCTTAACTTTTCCTACTTAAAGCCCACCTAATACATATAACCGAAACATAAACTATTTTTCAAAGATATATAGAATGGGAAATATTGTTTCTATTTACAGTAAATAACTTCAATCCAGTTGTAAACTACTTAAGCAACTGCATATCACTTAATATTTTTATTAGACCGAAATATGCACAATTTTATAGCCCTCCGCGCCAAGTAAATAAAAATGGCGTTATTACACTAAATTGGATTACTGGGCTTGCAGACTTGTAATATTTTGCCAAGCGACGCGGAGCTAGCTCGATCTAGGGTTTTATATTAGTTTACGAAAGTAAAAGTTTTCTCTGTATATTAACACTACCCTTGTCACTATTTGCCCGAAATTGTGAACCCCATGAACATAATATGTCGACAATCCGTTTGACTTAGGTATTTTATTAACGCTAGTAGTTTTTAGCTTTTCCACTGATATAATTTAAAAAAAGAAATGACCTTCAAGAGATAAATTTATCCTATAATAAAATGACTTTGACTTTGACGTCGCTTCTTTTGTTCGCCCATTTGATTTGTGTGTTTGAATTTGTTAATTTAGTTAATAAACCTTCTTTTGTAATAAAGTCTCTCAAGTATCTTTACATACATACATACATATTTTCACGACTGTTTTCCATGGGGGTAGGCACAAGTATCTTTACGCAAAAAAATAACGTCGATGTTAGATTCCGACGTGAAGGATTAGCAAACAAACACATGCATTTCTAATTTACATTTTGTATATATAAGGTCTAACAAAATATACTGAAACTATTTTAAAGGTGAATTCATTTAATGACACTGAACAACTTTCCCAAAGGAACTTATATTCAAATATGAAAAGTAATTTGTGGCCTCCCATACAAGTTGAACGATCAGCTGATTCGAGTTTAAAGTCTGATTTTTAATTCCGTAGAATTCTGACAGCTGTCATTTTTTGACATATCAGAGATCATAAACCTTTTTGGCCGGGCACATTTTTTTATTAAATTCCAGATTTCAATAAGAGTGTGATGTGAACATCTGAGTCTACACATTTTGTTTGTTAGTGAATGTAACCATTTAATTTAGTGCGGTGCTCCAAATTAATAGGGGATTTACAGCGAGTAATATTTTCATTAGGAACAGTTGAATAACCGACATAAAATACGAACAACCGTGAAAACTATTTGATTTAACAAACATACATACAAATAAATCCAATTAGCTTTCCACCGCGGTCAATTTGTGGGTGAATGGCTTATACGTCCCTTCCAGGTTATTAAACTATCTCCATATCAAATTTAATCTAAATCAGTTAAAAAAAAAAGTTTTTTTCAACAAGAAAAAACTTAACAGAAAGATAACAAACAATCAATGTGACAGTCGTGACGTGACAGGTGATGGCCGCATACTTTATTTTTTAATTTTTGTGCTTCATGGATTACGAAAAAAAATATTTATTAAGCTTTTGGCTAAAAAGGTTGATGATACATGAGTTAGTAGGGAGTGATGCCAGGGAAAGAAAAATAACCTGCTGACTTAAAATTACTTAAAAATATAACTTTGATAATTCGGTATTAAAAAATGTTATAACATTTTAAATATACCAGAAAGTTTAAAGTGTATCATTATCTTGGTAAAACCACAGGTATGGCTCTTCATACAAACGGAGCAGCATATATACCTAGTACTACTACAAACGAAACAATCCGTCCGTGCACACTTCAAATGTGTGAGTTAAACAATCAAGGTTGCCACCACAGAATTTGTTGCTTTGCTTACCTGTTTTCATCACTCGGAAATCTATAAAATTTTCGTTATTTATTGTTATCCGTCGATTAACAATGATAATGTGCGCAGTTTCTCACCATTACAATTCAATAATCCTAAGTGACTCGCATAATGTCAACGTGCAACTACCATTAACCCTGTTTTACTGCCACTTACACCTCACAATAACGGGGGAAGGGTTGCGGGGACACCAGATTGCGGGGGACGGTGCGAGTTTCCGTTCTGTATGTAATACTATTATTAATTCTGTGGTAAAACATTAAAATTAATCAAGAATTAATTTTTTATCGCCCTTATACGCGTTCCCTTTTTAGTTGGAGAACTTTTTTAGTAGCAACACTTTTGAAATGTCAGAATTCTAAGGAATAAAAAATTAGACTTTATATGGAAAGGCAAAAAATATTTTTCATATTTCGACATATGTTTCTTGGGGAAATTTGTTCACTACCATGGACTAAATTCATCTTTAAAATAGTTTCAGTATATTTTGTTAGACCTTATATAAGAATATTGGATACTGCTCCAACCTTCGGCTCCGACGATTTAGAAAAAATTTAGTAAATATGTAGGGAGTAGCCGTGATGAAAAATCGATCTATTTCATCAAATTAAATAATTCAGCTAAGTTTAAGTTTAAAAAACCTTTTTTTCTTCGTCTTTTATAAAGTGAAACTCGTTCGCCCAGGTCAGACTTTAATTAACGTAGTCTTAAGTACTTTACTACTGAGTCTTGGATGCTTAACAATGCTGCTTAGCACTCATGTGATACTATCATCATATATCATATAGATAAACCCACATTAGGTTTTTAATATCAATTTTGGAATGGGTAAAAAATGTTAAACTCGCGTCAGGACACGTGACCTGATCGAAAATTCGTAAGACGGATGGAGAGTAGACAGCTGGCGCGGCTTAGGAGAGGGAGTATCCCCCTCTCTTTCTACGGCGCGGCGAAAATGTATGCCTGCCTCTGCTGTTTCGTTTAGGCGGCGCAGGGCGCTTGCGCGAATGTTCATGTGTGTTTATGTTACAGCGTGCTACGCGCATCCATGGATGGTGACAGCTGATGGCTCGACCGTCTGTGTAGTGGCCATACTGCTGTGTATTTGAAAATGATTTTGTTGAAAATGAATTTGGTCATGCTTGTGACATTTGTGACAGACTGTGGTTCAGAAAAGATTTGAAATATTTTATACTGATAATTAAAGCAATTCGTGCAAAATTATTCCCTAACCATTCCAAAATATCAAAAATGCACAACGTTAATATTCAAGTTTTCACTTCTGCCGGCACTCCCAGAGTGCAACCCGTCGTTTTTTTTTAAATATTATCTTCTTCTTCTTATATTTAAGAGCTGGGCTCTTGTCGGTGGTGTGCTTTCCATGTCTCTCTTCCTTCCGCTAAGTTCTTAACCTCTTTATATGTTTTCACTTTTAATTTTTCTTTTATTTGGTCTATAAATTTCCTTCTGGGTTTTCCTACTCCTCTCTTTCCTTCTATTTTTCCTTCCATTATTGTTTTAAAGAATGCATCGTGGCGTAGTAGATGACCGAACATTTTGCCTCTTCTATTTTCTATAATTTGTATTATTTGTCTTTTCTCTCTCACATCCTCTAATACCTTCTCATTTGTAATTTTTTCTGTCCAACTTATTTTTTTCATTCTCCTCCAGCACCACATTTCAAATGCTTCTAATCTATCTCTATCCTTTTTGGTCATCGTCCACGTTTCACATCCATACAAGGCAGTGCTCCATATAAATGTTTTAATAAATCTTTTACGTAAACTTTCTTTAATACCAGAACAAAATATGTATTTTCAATCCTCTTCTTAATATCTTCTGAGCATCTTGCCTCTTCGTTGATAATAGTTCCTAAATATTTGAAACTCTGAACTTGGTCTATTGTTTTATTATTAAGTTGGATATTTTTAATTACTGGACCTGACTTTGAGACAATTAAGGACTTGGTTTTATTTATGTTTATACTCAATTTATGTTCTTTAAAAATATTATTCATTGCTTCTATTAACTTTTCTAACTGTTGTGAACTGCTTCCAAGGGCTGCTATGTCATCTGCAAATCTTATAAAATGTATCTTTTCTCCATTAATACTAACTCCTCCTAAATCTTGGTCTTTGATTTGAGATATTGCTGCTTCTATAAATAGATTGAATATCAGTGGAGAAAGTGGACAACCCTGCCTCACTCCCTGTCGTATTTTAGCCTGTCTTTTTTCATTATTACTTTCTATTATTGTCTCTTGTTCTTTATACAGTTCTTTGATTATTCTCCTGTCTCTATAGTCTATGCCAGCATTCTTAAGCGCCTTCATCATTAGTATCCAATTTACTTTATCGAACGCTTTCTCTAAATCTATAAACGCAATATGTATTTCTAAACCAAGTTCCAATCTTCTTTCTATTATATTATCATTTTACACAAATTTTTATTGTGAGGCCAAAGTACTTAAGAAATAAGCCCAGACTCAGCGGAGTTGCGACTTTTTATTACTGAGTTCCATCGACCACCTTCCGTCTCCGTGATCAGACCCTTGGCATTGTCTATCATAAAGAGTCCAACTCAATGAGGTTATATAGTTTTTATAACTGAGTAGAAAATATCTACTGGCTTCATCATCAGAACAGCTTATTGACTTCATAATTTTGTTTCGTCATCCGATTTACACAACTATACAAAATTTCAGTTAAATCGGTTGAGGACAACTGGTTAAAATTGAGTTGCTAGATTTGATCTAAACAAACATTCCTACAAACATGATACATTGCAAGATAAATAAAAGCTTGTAAAAAGAAAACAAATCCAAATATCTACACATAAACGTTCACCTTTTGGACTTAGAATAAAGACCCAAGATGAAAGGAGCCACACAAATGAGACTAGCGACTCAAAATACCTCGAATACAGATATGTAGTTTATGTCGACTGTTTACCTGATTGGAATAAGAAAACAAATTAATTATGTCTTAAGTTTTCCTGTAGGGAAAAAAAGTAAATAGACCGCGAGGACGAGATGGGTGGACAATTGATCAAAGTGTTAAATTTTAATGTACTCCTACAAGGATTTTCTTCCACAATATTTGTTTTATACTTTTAGTACCAGAGTATTTGGTATGTCAAAGATTGGAAAGTGAAGACCAAGGATAGAAAATCGTGAAAGGAAAGAGAGGAAGCCTTTGGTTAGCAGTGGGACGTGAATGGCTTATTAAAAATATGTACACATCAGGTATTTCTACATCATCATTTCAGAAGGCTATAATTTTCGTAATTCATATCATAAAACATAATTTTAGTGCGATGTTAAAAAAGTGACAACTAGAAAGCTCTGGCGTCACAAATGTCACAATCTGTTACTTTCGTGGAAGCAATGGCCCGTTGCTATTTTTGGCTTTCCTCGCGTCCGCCAGAACAGAGCCTCGAAATCTCGGGACGTCACTCGCATCTTTGATCTTCGTCGAATGACGTGCTGATCTTGAGAAAAAAAAACACGGGTAATATCTACATTCTTTTTAATCTATGTTTGCATTTTACACATGTGAAGGTCGCTATTACGCGTACAAACGTAAACAACTGTAATGAAGGTTTCGTGCTTCAAAGTAAATTGAATCGAGGTGCCGATAGTAGGAAGTCCCTCATTTCCTTGCATTTGTTGTCACTGTGCCCTGTAGGTATTAAATTTTCTTCTATGTCCCATCGCACGACCGTTTCCGGCTATGATGTCCGGACCTTAGGTCAGTGTTGCTTAAAATGGGACAGATTTTCTGGTTTAAACGAGTAACAAAAGATTGTAAATTTTTGTCATTGCTAGTTTGCAATGTTTTGCATTGAATAGAGAGGTACGTGAGGTTAGATACACATAAAAAATGAATATGCGGTAAAATAATTATAACAAAATATAAATGTGTTGTAATCTCAGATTAAAGCTTTAATTTGAGGTTGTAATCAATTTTAATAGACAAAGGTCAAAGTAAGCTCGGTGCTTTCTAGATTTTTTTTCGCAATCTATGGCTTGAACCATGGATTTGTCGAATACACAAAGCCAACAGTTCTCTGAAAATCGGTAAAATCTATAAATACAAGCATTTGCCCACGCAGGGAATAAAACCTAAATCGAAAGTAGTTATGTTAATTTATTCTTCATGTAAGTGCTATTAATTTAAGCAAGTTCATATGATTTTTTTCAGCAGACATTTTTAATAACAATTTAATTACGTTATCTAAGCTAAACTGACCTAGCGGTTATTTATAAAAGTTTGAGAAGCCGCGTCGTTACCATTTGGGACAAAACTGAATTAAGATTGTCCCCCGCTTTATTCTATTGACCTATACGAGTGTTTGTTAGATCCAAATAGAAAATAATAATAGAAAGTAGGTATGAAACTACCTTATCAATCTCACAAAGAACCAATGACGTGTGTTTAAGTTGGTACAATGGAAATCATTTTTCGTGTTTACATTTTTTGGGGTATTCATTGTTATTTTGACTTTTATTTTATTATCATAATGATCTAGTATAGCCCGGTACGAATTATTATTTATTTATTATTTACCAATTGTTATACATTTCTTAAATATTTTGATTAATTTAAATTATTACCTGATGCATTAATTTACCGCTTTTAAATTCGGTTACGAAAATCTATCTTCACGAGTAGAAACCGTTCGGATATAACGATTAATAAATAGCCGATGGGTTAGGAAAAACGATCGTTTTTTTTCGTGTCAGCACCGTGGCCAGTGCGGCAATTTATAGGCGGTTATTAAATAATCGGACGCCCTTTATCTCTGTCCAGTCGATATTGCCGACGTAATTGTTAAATGGTGTTTGGATTGCTATAATATTGGTATTGGCTTTGATATAACTAGGCAGACTGCATTAATGCAGACTCGACAGACGCTCAGTTAGATTGTGATTGTCGATAGTTGTCTGTTTGAAATTCGTACACAGAGCCTGTTTCTCATTCAGGTATATCCCTATGATTAGGTATTGCATTTAAAAGTTTTTAATGTTTGTGCGTCTTTTACGTCGAAATGAAGCAGGGGATCGACTTATCTTTTTTAATTTTAAATAATAAAGACATTAAAAAGTTATAGGCAACCAGGATTCAAGTTTCCTAGAGATGCGAATGAAATCTCGGATAAAAATTAATGTGCTTTTTAATGACGCTCTTCCTCCAAAAAAATAAAATAAATATTCGAACCAGAAAATAAAGCGCAATATTTAGTGTACCAAGATCGTATACAGTGACAACATATTCTGAGAATATTATTATACTCTCTCTTTATATTCTTTATGATCTCTATGTAACTGTGGCCAAGATATTGTCACAAAGCGAGACCTTGAGGTTTTGCTATACTTGTGAATCAATATAAAACAAAATATTTTAAGTAACAAGTAGACCTGTCAATACCTATAAAATATAATAGAAGAATACAGCCTTTCTTAAATTTAGAAATTTACACCGCTATTTCTCAAGAAACAAGGTACATTTCGTTTTGCAATTTCTTGAAGTTAGTGAATATTTTATGAAACATTGTTCGATGGTTTGAATTAATTCAAATTTAATCTTGTCACCGACATTGACAAGTTGGTGGTGCACCTGGCAGGCAGTCCCCAGGTGGCCATAACCGAAGCCCGCCGAACTAGGCTCCGGGGATTTTGATAACGTTGAAAACGCTTTATAACACTCTTAAATAAACTTAATAGCTCCCCCGAAGTTTTTCGTTGTACCCCTTAGAGCCATTACGCAGCGTTACCAAACGATTTATTTCGCGTTTATAGACTTAGGAAGGGCGAGATTTCTCCTTATAGTATTTAGGTGTCAACTAGAGTTGTAAGGTCGATTTACCGTTCCGATAGGGAACCCTTTCCGGAACAGTTTTATAAAAGGTGTTAGAGATTTTATTGGGGTTTCTTTGTGTTTTTGCGCAATCCCAAACTCCCTTTATGATGGCCTGACTCGGTGCGTAGGCGAACATTTTCATAGTCGTAAATAAGGGCCGCAACGACACGGTGGTCTGAAGCTCAATGGTTGCTTGGCGACACGACACGGCTTTAGTACATTTATCAGGCAAACCTAACGTTTGTTCTGCAAAATACGAAATAAATTCTCATTTTGTCTTAACAAAATGAATATTTATTAAACGGAGAGAATATACAAGCGCCAACATTGCTAGAAAAGCGGGTCATATCCAAGCCAAACATATAATAAGAGGAAGACAAAACTGTGCAAATAAAAGAAGATATAACCCGTATCCCTAAACGCGGCCATCCGCTCAAACTAATCGTTTACCTATACCATAACAATCAATCCGACCCACTCTAATTTTCCAGCCAATAACCGAGGCCCACTGGAATCCATTGAAAGTACCTAATTAATTGAACAACATTTTTCCCGGATTCGGATCACGTAGATTCGCCAGGTGACGTCATGACAAATACGCGACCGTATATAAAAGGAGCGTGGAGGCGCCGAAACGCTGTTTTTACGGTCAGAATGGTATTAATTATATCACACAAGAGGATCTGCTCCCGACAAATGAAGAATAGAGGGGCAATACGCCATTCTCTCAGCGGCAACATTACGACATTATGTCAAATGTCAGTGAAAATGTATGCGACACTTTGTTGCTTGATTATTTCGATGTTTATTTGTAACGCTGTTATAAAGTTTTAAATGCGATGAAAAGCTGACATCAATCTACGTCGAAGTACACGAGTCGACGTCAAAAGTTTGAGGTTTTTGCTAGATCGCGTAATAAAATCACGGCGGAGGCAAGAGTCAACGATATTTTCTAACTTGAAGTCGACTGGCAGCAAAGGGCTTTTGTCAGCTCATTTCTCATGTCCTGATTGAGATGGACTGGTTGGCATAAATCTGTGGCATTCACTTGGTTTTATTATGAATGTTTTCAAATCTTCGGATTATGTAGAGACTTTGTGATTCGGCGTAATGGTTACTTCCTTCGAAAACTGAATATGGCTATGAGAGAAATTGTATATTATTGATACGTTTAATATTATTTATAATTGATATTTCTTTTTCTTAGCCTATGCTGGTATCTCACTGCTGGGCAAATGCCAAAAGATATAATTGAATTAAAAAATTGATACATATTAAAGAAAGAAATTAAAGAATGAAATGAAAAAAAATTATAAAGCATTAAATCCCATGAGTATACTTACATCTGTAGGCATTGCACTATGCTTAAAGATACAACTTCTACTTAAATTACTTTTGTCTTTTGTGTCGTGGTTAGCGTTAATTGGATTTTTTCTTCAATGTAAGTATATCATGAACCTAGATAAGTAAGGCCTTTGCCAAATTTTGGGACGTAGATACAGACTAGTAAAAGAAAATGTACATGTCCGTCCAGTATTCCCGGAGATTAGCATGTCAGACAACCAGACAGACATTTTCTCCAAATTTTTACTATATTACTATGTCTCCATCGCCCCATATCTACGAATAATAATTCTCGTAGAATTATTATTCGTAGCCCCATATATAATTTTTTTGGGAATATATTCAATGTACAAACACATTTTTTGTACTGTTTTATTATATAAATAGATTGTATTTTGATCAAATAATTCCGCATGTTTTTATGTAAACACCAATAGCGCATCGATCTCAGGCATCGATCATTTCCCAATCCCAAAATGGCCGAATGAAATGGGCTTCTTTGGCGTTTTGGCATGAGCTTACGACTTTATCCCGCCGCTCGGAGCTCCGTTCTCTAAAGACCAAAGGTTTTTCCTCGACACACGATCTGTTGGATTGAATTCATGTTCTGATTCAGCATTTTAAATCGTAGTTCCTTAAGTCGTCTATTGAACTGGAGTAAAGTGGTAATAAAGGTCTGGGAAAGATCTGTATGATTGTGTGCGATGAATTTGACCAGAATGAAAAAATGGGCTTAATATATTTGCTCGAATACGACTTCCTTAGAATATTTAAAATTGTTCAAAAATTTTCGCTTATTGTGTTTGAAACGTTATTATATGATCTTAGAAGATAAAATATATAGCTAACTATCTCTTCTTGCCCACTGCTGAGCATAGGTCTCTTCGTCTACGACAGAATTGCCACCCTTCTCGGTACTGTTTCATCATCATCATCATTATATCAGCCGCTTAACGTCCACTGCTGGACTTAGGCCTTTCCCAAGGATTCCTAAAATGACCGATCTAGAGCTTATTGCATCCAACGCCTTCCAGCGACCTTGGTCAGGTCGTCAGATCTCCTTGTGGGTGGGTGTCCTATAATTACGCTTCCCTTGTCAGTACGTGATCGCCATTCGAGAACCTTTTTGCCCCATAGGCTATCGGTTCGCTATGTGTCAGTACTGTTAATTTTACATAAATTATAAATGTGCATAAACGATACATATGGTGTAGGTAAACTGTTTTTTTCAATAGTAAACTGACTTCCAATACTTGTATAAAAAATTACGCTGACGCGCTGCAAATAGCCATAAATTTATTGCTTGTGGCGCCATCGTTTGCAAGCACTAATAATTAAATTTAAATTATATTTACTTTAGAAATGCAGCAGAGCAGATTGTTTGTGAAACAATTATTGTGGCCGAGTTATAACGCCAGTTAATCTATTGTAATGTGTCTATGATCATTCCTACAATTTATGTTTTGAAACAGGCCTATGTCCAGCAGTGGACGTTATGCGGCTAAAATGATGATGATGATGATATTTTGGAATAAGTAAGTAGGAACTTAAAATAATAATATGCGTACATACATACATAATATCACGCCTGTTTCCCGCAGGGGTAGGCAGAGATAATAAAAATATGCGTAAACTTATATAAACTTTTAAGCGATACTTATATTTCTTATTTACAATAGTGACATGTTCTAAAACATTGATTACGTTATTTATTTTTACTGATAAGAAATATTAGCAAGTTGTAATAAGTTTTAGGTTATATTACGAGTAAAAAGTTTCCTAAAATTAACTTGTCATGAACGCATTTTTTAATTTGCATGACGACTCTATGATAAATCCATTTAAAATGAAATTAAAATACAATCATGATCAATATTTCAGCTAGAACTGGCTGAAAGCCATACTTAACGTCAATATATTGTGTGAAAACAAAATACGCTGACGTGCTGCAAACAGCCATAAATATTGCTCGCTGCGCCATCGTTTGCATGCACTAATTGTTATTTCACTGCGTTTATATTTACTGCACGCTTTGGAAATGCACCGCATATTGTTATTTTATCGATAACTGCAATACAATTAGTATCGATTCTTATGTAACGCCATTCTATATAAATTGTAATTCTATTGTTTCATCCATCATACGGTTCTTAATGTATGTTTTAACCCTTAAATTCGCGAATTTTCTGATTTTCATAAAACTTACATCATTGGCCAATAATAAATAACATGGGAAAAATAATAAAAAAATATTTGCCAGAAATTTCGAAAAAAAGCCCCCTTTTATAACATAAAATAATTTTTCAATTTCGTTATTTTTATTTATGAATTACAAAAATATGTTTAATTTCCTATTTGATGCAATTTATTTTTGTGTCAATCTGACCATTTTAAGTTTATAAAATATTTATTTAAAAAAAATATTTTTATAGGTTTGTTGTCGCGAGGATGTTGACTCAGCATAGAAAAAAAAAGAAAATAATAGAAAAGATTTACTAAACACTTATTTCTTTTTATTAAATACCAGAAGGAGATTACAATTGAACATAAAACATTTAAAAAATATTAAAAGTAATAAAAATAATTATATTAAAAAAAAAATTAAGTATGTTGTTTATAAACTACACCGCGCGTTTAAGGGTTAAATTATCTTTTGAAAATGATTTTGATTGACAACGATTCAGTGTTGTATGTTAGTGACTTTTCATATAAGTATTATAGGTTAATAAGAAGAAAAATCTTTTTATTTTTATTTTGTCTTTTATAAATTAAATTTTTTGATGTTTACTTATAAGCTTTGATAAAAACATAAATGAGATCTCTCCAACCCGTCTGACCAGCAAAGTGTAGTGTAGGCCAAAGTCTTCTGGCTGCTCGGGCTAAGTATGATGTCAACAGATTTTATTTTTATAGGTTTTAATTTGTTTCCTAGTATTTGAGAATAAAAACGACTTCTGTGGCGGTGTGGTCATCATGCTAGTCCACCACCCAGAGGTCCCGGGTTCAATCCCTGGTCAGGACAAGTTGTAAAATGGCCTTCTTTAATATGCCCTAGGTCTTAAATGTTTATCTATATATATATTTGTTATAAAATATAGTATCGTTGAGTTAGTATCCCATAACACAAGTCTCGAACTTACTTTGGTGCTAGCTCAATCAGTGTAATTTGTCCCTATATATTTATTTATTAACAATTTCGTTAAAATAAGTTTACTCTAAAAAAGTCGTTCATTCGTATGAATGAACGACTTATTAGATTAGAGGATTGTATAATCCTAAACTTTGCAAGCCTCAAAACAAATGATTGTTTCACGTGAATAGAATAGTTATATTTACACTTTTTACTCAATCATTCAACATGCATTTGGCATTAACATTTTCCATTTTGGTGATATTGCACGCTATCTCCAAACCTCACATTTGATGTCGACATCTATGATGGATGAGTGTTTGTCACTGAAAGCTAAAATATTGTCGACTGTTTCTACTTATATTTCACTGATTTTATATTAGGTCTCTTCATCTGTTTATCCTTTTATAGGTGTTTGTTTAAGTATTTTAATTATATATTTCGTTAAGCTTTTCGTTTACTTACTTGTTCTATGTTTTGCTTCCACTTTTTGTGAGAATACGCCCTTGTAGGCACATTTTTATATTTTGGTAAGTTTAAAAACGAACAAACTTTGCGCTTATTAGAAGTCGTCATAATTCAAAGTCAGTAACTTTGTAATTTACTCGCAAAATGACATAACATTTTAGTAATACGCACTTGCATCAAAATAGCGGCTTAACAAAAACGAAAAGAAAATTATGTTCCAATAGGTACTATTACTTTGTGTTTCGATGTTCGGCGTTCTCGCAACAAAATCGACTACAAGAAATACCTTTTCGTTCTCCATTAAATGAAAACGCCCCAACAGAGCTTTACGGCGTCATAAATTTAAAAATATTGTAAGCGTAAGTATAGAAAAACATAAACATCAAGTTAATGGTGTGCATGTAGAGTAAAATATAATGCCATGATTAAAATAACAGTAAATCGTGTGACGGATTTCGCCACAGGCCTTGGGAAGTGTGATGGAGAAGTAGAATACAATTTTTCGCCACTTATTTCCTCTCCCACAGGTGTCGTAAGAGGCGACTATATGAGGCAAGGTGCAGAGAACGGCTGCAGCGTTCTGTGAGCAAACCCTTTTTACCTTCACTATACAACCTGTCTACTCAGCGTTTTCCATTAATTAAGAGAGACTGTAAGTCCAACAGTGGACTGTTTTAGGCTGCAAAGAATTTTACATTACACCTCAGAGAGCAATTTTCTGCAATACCTGCAGTAGGTACCAATTGATGCTAGTTTTTAGATATTTTGTTTTGAGTTATAACTTTTTAAAAGAAAATCAAATAGACATAGTCAGACTCAGCAAAACAGATAATATATAGAGTAAGGAGGTTCGAGATGGCCTAAACTTAACTGCAATATCCTGAAAAATATATGTTGCATAACAGTATGATTTAATGTTAAAAAAAGCATTGAGCTCAAACGTTTTATTTCATGTTCAAACATTTATACAAATTATGGTCGAAAATTAATATGAAACTCGTACAGCAATCTCAGTAAACGGCTGCTGAAAGTTTGATGTTTAAAAATAAAAGGGATCGCGGATCGGGGTCGGGTGTGCTAGCCACAAGCGCGATAAAGAAGGCAATTTCCTAAATAGGGCTTGTGAGGATTTCCCTAATGTCGGACAAAAAATGGATTGCCATGCGCGAGTTTCGCGAAATATGCCACGGACGAAACGTCACCCAAAATAAATAAAAAAGGTATGTTTCGCGTTAATTCCCGTATGCATTATCATCATCTGAGCGTATTCCCAGTTGCAGATTCAGAGGTAACACTTCAGAGCCCTAGGTTCGTTACCTAACCTATAGGTGATTTGACGAGGTTACTGGTTACAGAATCATCTTTCTTTTTCGTATAATTAGGTAATTCAACTATATAAAATATTCATTTGGCGGGAAATTCGCCTTAATAACTCGAGGAGTCAATATGGGCTTCGCTAATGCAACGGCTCAATTTTTGGAGAAAATTTAATACTATCTACTCTCCTTAGATAATAAGTAAAAACATACCTACTTTTAATGCAATTACCTACTATTAAGAGAGCTTGTGATTTTTTAAAATAAAATGTGGTGTTCTCGAAAAGGCGTGACTAAAAGAGGGATAACTATATCATATCCCACAACTAAGATGTTGAAGACAATGTGATATAAGCACGGGGTAACCAAAAATTTGTAACAAAAATTTCGAAAGCGGATAGGTTCCAAAGCACTATATACCCAAAAAAAGAACGCGCTAAATAAGAAGACTGCAAATACATAATAATATACTGTCTTTGATATTAAAATACTTCTACATTAATGCATGCCTGTACTCTCACATGTTCGCCGCAGTGCTCAATATAGTATAACTTTCAGAATAAGTTACACATTTAAATGTTGAAGCAAACGATAACAAAATTGCACCCGCGGTTGTAAGTTTGAGAGTATTTAACTTAATAGCACTTGACCTAATTGATAAAACATTGCTGAAAGTGGAATCATTTAAACATAAAGCAAAAAATAAATCATAGTAGCTATGCGTTTATTCTATGACTAGCCAAAGCCCACAAATTCGTTCGCGTGCACTTTATGTCTCTGGAAAATGCTTATCAGGCTGAACAACTTTTCTAAGGCGTCATTTTTATATTTCTTATAGTTTAGCTGGACCATTATGGTTGTGCATCAAGTGTTCCATACCCTATATGTTGCCCAAACTTAACAGCTATAAAAAATAAAGTTTCATTCGTATCCGTCCAGTAATTCCCTAGATTAGCGTTACAAACAAACAGACAGACATTTAAAAAAAAATCTTACTCTTTAACTATTTCTGCATCAGTCCTAATTTTTTGGAAATATATCCAATATACAGACACACTGTTTTATTATATGTATAGATATACCTGCTTATTTATTGTACTTGTTTTATTTAAAAATATATATAAAAACCATATCACAAAGTGCTGGAATGTTATTACATACATCAGAAACAAGGGAAAATCACTTGACACTCTTGATAACATCGAGTCGGGTACAAACACATCCTCCCTAGGGATGCGCTACTAACGCAAACTGTGGAGCCTTGTAGCTGCCATATTATGTTCAAGGAAGCAAAAAGAATTTTAAAGAATATTGTTGTTTAGAAATTAGTAGCGATAAAGTGACAGTGACAATAATTGTGGCTATATGTTGAAGCAAAATATGATTTTTAACCACCCCTTTCCTTTCCTACACACATACACGGTGGATAAGCAAGATAAGGAATTGTACCTAATTATAGAATTAAAAGCACAAAGATACGAAAAATTGGTCGAAAGATGAAACGAAATCAATCTGATGCTCTTATTTGTGTGTGGCGACCACGTACCATTACATAGAAGTCTACGCCCAGCATTGGACGTTATGCATCTGAAATGATGATGATGAGTATTATGTGTGTTTGTATAATATAATATTTATTTATTTATTTTGTTTAAATCACTTGACACTCTTGCTAACATCAAGTCAGGCACAAACACATTCTCCCACGGGAGATGCTACGACTAACGCAAATGGCGGGATCTTGTTGCTGACATATTATCTAAGTTGAGCGAAGCACACCAAGCAAAAGGAATTCTGAACCTGTTGTCTTTTCACCGTGTTTTTATATTTATACGGAACGTTTCAAAAAGATTTTACGGGTGTGCTTAGTCCGCAATATTAAGTTGAGCAGGATAAACAGGAAAGATATTGTTTGACACGATTTATCTATCTGTATATATAAAAATGAATGCTGCTAAGCGCAAAACTTTAGATTTTTTTTTTCATTTCATTTCATTTCATTTATTTATTTCGATACAAAATAATTTGTGTTGAAATGTAGTTTACAATACAATACATAAAACAGTTAATCAATTGAATTACAACTAATAAAAATAAAAGAGGATTAGTAATCATAAATCATCCACGTAATATAAATTAGAATGTCATAAAATTAGTCCAACAATGTCACATTAACAAATTAAATTTAGATTTCATTTAGTGAATAATAACACTTGTCCAGCAGAAATGCTTTTAGTTTATCCTTGAATTCAGCTTTGTATAATATTGCCTTAATTTCTACTGGAAGTCTATTAAAAAAGAATACAGATTTATAATATGGACATTGTTTTACTATATTTAAACCCGATGCTCCAGCCGTAACCAAGTCCTTTCTTCTGGTTGATTCCCGTTTTTGCCTCTGTTCTTCATTTTCATGTCTATGTATATGTTTTGCCAGATATGTCATTAATATAAGAATGTATAGACTGGGAACGGTAAGTATTCCTAATTCTTTAAAATATTCTCTGCACGAGGTTTGCTGGGATATACGAACCATGGTTCTTATCGCTCTCTTTTGCAGCGTAAATGCTTTGTCCAAGTTATAGTCATAGCTCCCCCCCCAAAAAAGTACACTGTAGCGTAACTTAGACTCTACTAACGCATAATACACTAATTTAAGGTGATCGATATCTACTTCATCTCTCAAACTCCTAAGAACGTAACAAGCAGAGTTAATTTTACTTTCTACATCCTCTAGCTCTGTTTTCCAATTTAGATACTCATCAATATGGACTCCTAAAAATTTCACAACTGCAGAAATTTGGGCTTTTTCATCTTGTATATTTACATCTAGAGTTTCGTCTTCTCTGTAATTAGTCCGGAATAACATAACATTTGTTTTTTTAGCATTGATTTTTAAGCCGTTTGCATATAACCAGTCTTGGAGAACATTTATTATCAGTTCAATTTTTACATTAAGCTGTTGTATATCTGGTGCAGAAACGATTGCATTTGTGTCATCTGCATAGACTATAAGTTTAGAGTCAGGATTTTTTTTATTAACGTGGTCAATAAGGTCATTTATGTATACTATAAAGAGTATGGGCCCCAAAATAGAACCTTGTGGTACGCCTGCTTTAACGGTTCTTATTTTAGATTTTATTATATTTGTGTTTCCATCATTCCCTGTGTTACTTATTTGGATAAACATTTTTCGATTATGTAGGTAAGATTTGAATAATTCATATGCAGAATCTCTTACTCCATAATACTCAAGCTTTTTTAACAATAAATTGTGAATTACTTTATCGAAAGCGGAACTCAGATCAAGAAACGTGCCAGCTACTTTAAGTTTCTTTTTAATAAGACTAGTAACATCATTGATTAGGTTTTCTATTGCATCTTGTGTTCCTACTTTATTCTGATAACCAAATTGTAGACAATTGAGTATTTTATTTTTGTTGAGGTGTTTTATCAAACGAGATTTTACGAGCTTTTCAAAAATTTTTGATATTATTGTAAGTAGAGATATTTGTCTGTACATTAATGGGTCATGTTTTGATCCTTTTTTGTGTATTGGTATAATTTTGGCCACTTTTAATTGTTCAGGAAAAACACCAGCTTCCATACATTCATTAAAGAGGTAACTTAGGGGTTCTGCTAATATATCTAAATTGTCTTTAATTACAGCAATAGGAACGTCATCATAGCCACAGGATTTTTTTGACGGCATTTTTCTTACCATTTTTATAATTTCTTTTGGAGTTGTTGGTTCTAAAGTCATTTTGTTCTGTACTTCTTTTACGGTATTTTTAAGGTAAGTCATGGCCAAGTTCGTATTTACATAATCAGTGTGCTGATCGAATTGATCAGCAAATATTTCCACGATTTCGTCCGGATCTACAACAATTTTATTATTAAGTTTTAGGGACATGTTTTGACATTCCTTGGTTTTTTTGTTACGGTGTCTATTTATAACTTTCCATATTTCTTTGGAGATATTATTTGATGTTTTAATTTTTTTCTGGACTGCTAATTTCTTTGCCTGTCTTATTACTTTTCTATACAATGTCATATATTTGTTTCTATAGTTAAGGATGGATGGATTTATGTTGTTATTACCATTTCCTATGGACAAAAATCTTTTCATTTTACTGGATACTTTTAAACCCTTGGTAATCCACTTTAATGTATTATCTCTGTTGATTTTTATTTGTATATTTTTAATAGTAAAGCTCTCCCTAAACAGTCTATTGAAGGTTTTGATAAATCCATTTATACCTAAAGATGACCAATTTTGTTTTAAAATTTTATATCTAAATGTCAAGTTATTCTTTGTGTTAAAAATCCTTTTTTTAATCTTTTTGTAAACAGTTTTGGCACTATTATTTTTTGCAACTTTTATGCTACATAATAGGCCAGCATGTCCATCCGAGAGCCCATTAAAATCAACAGTGCAATTAATTATTTGTTCATCAGGTAAGTTGGTGATTACATTATCGACACAAGACCGCGTATCATTCCTTATGAAGGTAACTGAGTTGACCAATGGTTTAAATTTATATCGCTCTAAGAGCTTCAGGAAATCTTTCTTCTTACTATTATCCTTCAATAGATCAACGTTAAAATCACCACATATGATGCATTTTTTGTTAAAGAAATGTTCTAAAAGGGAGTCTATTTTATACATGAATTCATCAAAATTGCTATCATAGGGTGTTCTATAGCAACAGCATATGCAAATACCCGTCGATAAGTCTCTAGCACAGCATACTTCAAAAATGTCTCTTTTGTACATGATCTTTCCTATAGGTAACTCTTCACTATTTCTATCTTTATTAGTCAAGATGATGCTTCCCCCGCGTCTTTGATTCGTTCTGGCATTATGCGCCGTGACATTAAAGTTCCTCAAACTTAGCATAGACACTAATTCATTGTTTAGAAAGTGTTCACATATACACAAAAAGTCAATTTTATTATCTAAATCTTCAATATATATATCTAAGCCATCTTTTTTACTATTGAGTCCACAAACGTTTTGATGAAATATATGCATTGTCTGAAAGTTCTTGTTATTTACATCAATATTTTTTATCGAAACATTAGTCACGAAAAAAAGTCTCCTCTGTTTGAGTGCCTGAGCACACACAGTTGCTAGGTTTTTTTACCGTACTTTCATTCAATTTTGTATCATTTTGGACTGTTATATTATAGTGATCATATGTGCTATACAGTATGTTATTTGGTTTTGATTTATAGTTACGAATGTCAGTAATATATTTAAGATAATTGTTACGATAATTGATCCGTAAAATTTCTCTTAGTATAGATCTACATGCATCTATTTTACTAGAGGGTCCATAAATATTATGCTTATAGTTTGAATTATTGAGACATACAAGTCTTGCATTACTAAAATCAGTACATATAAACCTAAACATATTATTTAAATTTTGTTCATTGAAGTGTCTATTTCTTTGAACTTCACCAATTAAGATATTTGTACTTTTCATTTGATGCAATGTATGATAAATGAAAGCTTGTAGTTTCATAAGATTACTATCATTTGATCCTGCCAAGACTATCACAAAATCTTCATGGGTGAAACCCTTACATAATGCTTCACTAGATTGCAGGATTTGGTCAATTTGTGCATTTGGTTTTATAAAGGAGCTAACTATGAACTTATTTCCTAAAAGGTTTTGCAAAATTCTTCTAAAATCTATAGCTGATTGATCACCCAATATTAACACTCGATGTTTTCTTTCTGGTTCTAATATGGTATTGTTGCATTTTGCGCTTGATAATGCAGTGGGATTAGTAGTTCCTTGGTTTTGTTTTCCTCTTTCACCACAAGTACTCGTTTTCTTTAAGCTTTCCATTACCACGTCGTTTCCATAATGCTCGTTGTTACCTTGTTTGTTTATCTCAATTATCTTTTGCGTTTCTTTCCTGTCACTGTCATCCGTCATAATTTCATTCGAGATAATTGATGATGTGCTACAATCAGTGACATCTGTTGGCGTCGATATTAGTTGAGAACTACTTCCGTCGATTAAGCATACTTTTCTCGTATCACTGTTTTGTGCTTTACATTTAGGTGGTTTCTTGGTGGATTCACATATGTCTAGGAGATGAGTAATTTTCTGTTCCTTAATCTGTATAATTTTTCTTAACTTTAAGTTTTCCGAGTGCATGCTGGTTATTTTACAATTCGCCGCCTCTAATTTCTTTTGTAAATCAATAATAACACTACCCAAGTCCCGTGTCTTCTCAGTATTGTAATTTCCTAAATCTGGAGTACTCTTTTAAATATGTTCTTTAAGTTCTACGAAAGATGTTGATAAAGAGAGAATAAAAATTACCAGGAACCTTAAGGTACGTTAAGGGGGAGACCGGAAACGAGAACGGGATCGGGAAATTTAACGAGAACGGGAACGAGAACGAGACCGGGACCAGGAGAGGGAGCAGAAATGGGAACGGGGAGAACAGAGTTCGCGGGGTCAGTCTAAGGGATAAGTAATTATATTATAAGGATTCTATAGTAAATATATACACGCTACATTGACAATCGACAAGTATTTCTTTTTCATATTTATATTTCTGCGCTGATTCTACAAATTATTATTGCAGAAAAATAGAATATATAATCACAAAAAATACTTACAAATATTAAATTTCATTCAATTAGATGCAATAACTTCAAGATATTCTCATCACTTACCGCGTAAAAGACGATTCCAATACTTTTATAAAAGCATTGGCATCTTAGCATAATGATAGACCCTTACAGTCTTGAAAAATTTGGCCATTATTTACAGAACCCCAAACAAGAATGTATCTTTGAGGCTCTATACTCAAAGAGGGTATATCGCGGAGCATTCTATTGGATTGAAACGTCGGCGCGCAACGTGGAGGGACCGTAATAACATTTTTGTAGAAAGGGCAACCTACAGAAAAATTGTTTTGTTGATAGAACGCTCGCTTTATGTCCGATTACCCCCCGCTTTGATTGTATCGATATTATCTACTTTGGCGCCTAATTGAGCTGTAATTTTCTCTTTTCTTATATTTTCTTTGATATTGAATCGCGAGATAGTGCAATTATGCGTTACAACGAGGCAGTTCAGGATGTTTAATTATTTACCAATTTCAGAAGCAATGGTTTAATATGGTATTGGAGTAAGGTTTATTATGTGAGAAAGAGACTTAAATTAACATGATTTTATCAACGATACATATATAACGTTAACTCCATAATTCATTAAGCAAATGCTATGTTTTGGATAAGAATCTGAATTATACAGTTTAAAACTAATATAATAATTAAAAAATTCCAGAAGACATAGGTACACATTAAATTTTCTACCTTACTAGTTTCGATAAATAATATAATATACGAATTAGCAGCGAATATTTGTAAAAGCACAAAAACAATACAATTCATGTTATATACTTTTTTTCATCGTAAATTTGATGGGTAAAAGATGAAAATGTAAAGCCTCACAAAATGTTGATCTAATAAATAATACGAGTAAGTTGAGAACAAGTAAGGACACGGACGACAATGTGAATGCTCGCTTTATCTGCATCAACTGCATTTTAATACAAGTAAAGAATTAAAACTTGACTCAAAACTATCTCTCCGAATCCGCAGCTCTGGATTAACATTACCAACTTTTTACACCAAAATATCTCGAATAGCGCGATTCTGCCCGCAGATGATACTGTAAATTAAGATTTACATAACCAAAAACTTCTGAAAACACAATTACAGAAGTTTTAACATAGAGCTGTAAGCGTAGTAATCACATTTGTCGGCGAAGTTGCAAGGAGAAAATTGTCTTTGCTGGGGTGTAACGAGGTTCGACCCCTACCACAGTATTCAATCTAACCTTTAGATACTGCTCGTTAGATTTAAGAGCGAGAGGCGTTAAAATCATTGGTAACAATTATATTCCAAGTAGAGTTCAGGCAATGTTCTAATGTTACCAATTAGTGAGATCCTTTCGAGTTTACGCTAACTTATAGTAAGGATTGGATGAGACTGAATGCAGTTCGATAAAATGTTTCGAATTTACTCGACTTTGTTTATACACTGGGTTTCGAGGAACGACGACGTGAACAAATACTTTTTTAAGTTTTATTGCAAAGGATCCGAGAAAACACTCACAAGAGAATCGTACTTGGTGAAAATTCATTTTATAAAACGGAACTTGAGTAAACTGGGAATATTTGTTTAACAGACTTTCCGATAATATAGTTTTAAAGCTAACGCTATGGCATCGACTTTTGTCTATACTTTATCTAAAGAGATAAATTAATCAAAATTTTACTTTTGTAAGGTGTTTTATAGATAAGTACCTGGGCGACCGAGCTTTGCTCGGTTACATCTCAAACATTAACAAAAAATTTTTAAACTTGTCTAAAAACAATGCAAAATAAAAAATTATATAAAAAGTTAAACATAAAAAAAAACAAAAGTAAGTCACCGAGTGGGATTCGAACCCGTAACACTCTTTCTAGCGGTCGGTATCCTTAACCGCTGAGCTAAAAACAAGGCGGTCAGCGCGACAAAATTAGCGATCATATTCTGCGTGGAAAGAAAAACGCATGAAAACTCAAAAACACGCGTTTTCCCAAACAAAAGACTAGAGAAGAGAAGAAATCTAGATCGATTGTTTACCCCTAAAAAACCCCCATATACAAATTTTCAGCGAAATTGTTAGAGCCGTTTTCGAGATCACAGAAATTTATAAATAAATATATATACAAAAATTGCTCGTTTAAAGGTATAAGATTAAAAAATTATAGTGTCAATACCGATAATTTTAAGCTCTATTTTTACCACTTTACATAAAATATTGGTTTAGTTATGTTATAACGAAAATTTCAAGACATTTTAAATAAGCGTTTATTGCCATCGTTTTAACTGCAAAACCTTGCTATCTCTGCTAAAAGAGCATCATTTTCCAAATCACAAATGGCTTTAAAATGACCGCAAATCAGAATCAATTCCCTGAGCGAACTGCATTATGTGATGTCAATGAAATGTGATCCGCCCTGGATGCAGTCGTTCGCAGTGGGTGAGCACATTTGCAATCACTTATTCAGGGGCACACGGCAACTGCCGGCGATATCGTTTGGACCACATCTCAACTCGATTGGGAATTATCGCAACGAAACTCGTTGACATAACAATGTTGTTGTTCGTAGCTTAGATGCAAACACTTATTCGTAGCGATATCTTCTTATCTGAGCGGGTTTCCGTTCGCAACTTTAGCTGTGCTGGTTTGAAGCCTGAAATATGCTTTTTCTATTCAAAAACCTGAGTGACTTCAAATTATTTTACAAACACCTGTTCCACCTTTGACAAAAGCAGTTGCAGCAACATTATAGCGATATAAATAACGACTTAAAATATTCAAGATATTCTGTAGCAAAAATTAGTAAAGTACGAATACCGGAGTAAGGTTTGCAGCCACTTTCGTCTAGAATGCACGTGTTTTTCCTTAATCTCGTGGAAATTTGCAGCTAACGCGAATGGTTTCTAACTCAGCCAGCTTTAAACCGTTCCGTGTCCTGGCAGCGATAGTGTAAAATAGCTTTGACTGAGTAAACAGCTCGTTTGGTACTAATGTTAATATACTTAAACAATTTATTATAGGTATAACTGATACTGATGATGACTGGGTCAGAAAAAATTATTCTACTTAGCTCGTCTGTTAAATTATCTAAAAGTTCGTTCTACTTCGCTGGCTTCAATCATGTCTCAGTTCAAAAATAAGAAAATAATATGCGTAAACTTTAAGAGGGATTAAGTAGGTAGGTATCCAAAGTCTATAAAATAATTCCGTTTTCCTTTTATTCTCAACGTAAAAAACAGTTTGTAAACCTTGAAATCGTTTTCTTTTGCAAAAATCGCCCTCCTTTTTCAATTAATTTTTTTACGATATCAATAAATCATAAATACCAAACTTCTCAGAAAGTTGATGCCAATCAATTACATAAAATCAACATAAAGTCCTAAGATAACGGGCCAGTTCCAAAAACTCCTCCGAAGTTGGAGTTTGGGGTTACTTTTCTATACAAAGTACTTTCGTAGTTTAAACTTTGACCTTTGGCGATGATGTACGGTTTTAGGATAAACCTATTTGTTTGGAGCAAGGCCAACCCCGTCTTGTTAGCTACGGTATTCACAGTATGTACTCAAAAGGGGTATTGAATTTTCGTTTTAAATCTATTTTTCAATGTTTGTTGATAAACTGGGAATGTATTTTACATTCAGTGATTTTCCAAGAAACAAGAATAAGAGGTGTGATTTTTTAAATCCCTGTTGTCCGTATATGTTTATTTATTGGTATTCTAAAAAAGAAAAATGTCGCGGCGTCAAAGACATTTAATTGTGTCCTCTCTTTTGATAGAGCCAACGTGCAAGGGTCATAAAAAAACAGAAAAAACGACGGGTTGCACTCTGGGAGTGCCGGCAGAAGTGAAAACTTGAATATTAACGTTGTGCATTTTTGATATTTTGGAATGGTTAGGGAATAATTTTGCACGAATTGCTTTAATTATCAGTATAAAATATTTCAAATCTTTTCTGAACCACAGTCTGTCACAAATGTCACAAGCATGAAATGGTTAGGGAATAATTTTGCACGAATTGCTTTAATTATCAGTATAAAATATTTCAAATCTTTTCTGAACCACAGTCTGTCACAAATGTCACAAGCATGACCAAATTCATTTTCAACAAAATCATTTTCAAATACACAGCAATATGGCCACTACACAGACGGTCGAGCCATCAGCTGTCACCATCCATGGATGCGCGTAGCACGCTGTAACATAAACACACACGAACATTCGCGCAAGCGCCCTGCGCCGTCTTACGAATTTTCGATCAGGCCACGTGTCCTGACGCGAGTTTATAATTTATTACCCATTCCAAAAAAAGTGCACAACGCCGCTAAAGAAGTTTTCACTTCAAAAATTGCACCTTGTAAGAAAAGTTGTTCATAATGAATGGACTAATGCGACCATTTAAGTCCACAATATATAGCATACCTAGTGTATATTCACTTACCTTTTTAACTTTGTTGGTGATTGAAAGGTAATGTGACTCCCTAGTCCTACAAGGTGAAAGAGTCGTAATAGTCGTAAATAGATTGGACACAGCGGTCACTCACTGAATTGTGACCCGATGTTCGAAGGGACAGTTTGCTTACTTTGTAAAAGCTTGTTGTGTTTCAGTCCAGCACCAAATAAATATAAATATTATAATAACATGTCAAATCAGAAACACGAAATAAACCTAAGTAGAAGCGTTAAAAAAAACAAACAAAAGAATCAAATACATAAAGTATTTTATTAGAACGAAGTTCCTTATCGCGCGTGGTGAAAGGGGCCTAGACGGAAAAAATTAAGACCAAAAGTTGTAACGACACTTTTTGCTATAGTTGTAAGCCGTGCGGCGTGCGCGTGTTTCTCTGTCTGTCTCTCTCTCTCTCTCTCTCTCTCAAACTTCGTTCTATCCGGGTGTCCCTTGACACCTCTCAAGTTTTTTTCTAATTAATTATTATAAATTAATTATTTAGTAGTTAGGCCTATGCAGGCACTTTCATAGCAACCCAAATAATCTACCAGAACGATAAGTGATACGATGACGTTATAAATGTGATTTGTTTGTTACCTCTTCACGTTTTAATGAAACCACTGAACATATTTAGATGAAATTTGGTTTGGATATAGTTTAAGACTCAGGAAAGGACAAAAAATAGTTTTTATCAAAAAATCCCATGGGATGCGAAGCCCACAGGCATAGCTAGTATTTAATCAATTTGTTTACACGCCGGTAATGGGGTAATTTTGGTTAAGTATTTGAAAAAAGGCACGATGATCCGTAAAAAAATAAGATTGCACGTGCACAATGCTTGCAAACACGGGTAAGTAATATAAGATAGAACAACAAAATATATATTATTTTGAATAAATACCAACGAAATATATAATTTTGGTTGGTATAATTATCAATTTAGATAAAAATCGTAAATTATACTTTTCAAACCCATAAAATCGTTTAAATAATAATTATTCCATCTAACAAACCTTTCGTATACGTTTAAAGTCGTATAAAGTTCTCGAAATCTATTGGTCGTTACGTATAATAAAATTTCTATAGATATATTATTAAACATAATAATTATTACGTATATGAATCGATTAATAGAAGATTCTTAATATATAATTATCATTAGATTGATATAGCGCCTGGCAGTATGTTGCGGATAATTTTATTACAATAAGCCAATGCAGATAGGGTTGAAAATAATACGAGTACATTAATACGTCGCAATCACATAATGTACGTATTAATATTGATAGACGATTTCGTTCCTCAAATTTTCGTTTGTTATACGCACTTATTTTTTATATATGGCTAATATATAAAAAACGGGTGTCTATTAGAATACAGATTTTTTTGACATCGAATTTCATTTCCCAGAAAACTATTCCACGATTTTTAATACATTTTTTTCTTAATAAAACGAATAGTTTATCATCGCAGTTTCATTTTAAAATGGTTTTCTTTTATAGAAAAACAGTATATCGAACTAACATTTCATTTAAAATATTAAGTTATCGATAAAACTGTTCATAAAAACATGTTTCAATATGTAACGGTACACATAATAACTCGCTTCGCTCGCTCGGCTCGTGCGTGTGTTGGTCGCAGTTCTAACATAACCTAACCTATAGGATTGGCCTAACCTAGGAAAATGGATAGAAGTGTCTTAGCACTCGCCGGCCGCTGCCGCGGCACGCTCGCTTCGCTCGCTCAGCTCGTGCGTGTGTTGGTCGCAGTTCTAACATAACCTAACCTATAGGATTGCCCTAATCTAGGAAAATGGATAGAAGTGTCTTAGCACTCGCCGGCCGCTGCCGCGGCACGCTCACTTCGCTCGCTGGGCTCGTGCATGTGTTGGTGGCAGTTCTAGCATAACCTAACCTAAAGGATCGCCCTAACCTAGGAAAATGGATAGAAGTGTCTTAGTACTCGCCGGCCGTTGCCGCGGCACGCTCGCTTCGCTCGCTCGGCTCGTGCGTGTGTTAGTCGCAGTTCTAACATAACCTAACCAATAGGATTTCCCTAACCTAGGAAAATAGATAGAAGTGTCTTAGCACTCGTTTTAAATGTTTCAACTATTGTGCAAACTGAAACTTACGTGGAAACAAAATTATGGGTAACAAAACTTTGATGTTACGTTATTTCGATAAAATACATAAAATATGAAAAGAAATAACGATAGACTGAGTTTGTCACTAACGACTAATCGAGTAAATGGTTTGGTTAAACGTTCAAAATGCGCGCATTTTGTACGTGTAACCAAATTTTTTTTCTGTCTGCCTGTCTATACTTTTTAGATGGTATGGTTTTTAAGTCATATATCTTCTAAACAATATGATTTTGATAGGTATATGTTTTGAATGATATCTCTTTTCAACAATACAGTTTTTGAATGATATACTTTTTGGCCTGTATACCGCACAAGTTGTATAACAGGTGATATTTAGTGTACATAAACGTTATAATAATGATTTTATGCTTTTTATAATAAAAAATTAATGAATATTATAGCTATTAAAAATATATACCATAATGATTATATCAAATTGACATTATATCTTATGAACGTTATTAAAATGTAATTATATCAAGCAATACGCACCCTGCAAACACAGAGAGTAAAAACGAAGAAACGGACTACATTTTTGGTAAATTATGAGTTGGCATTGATCATCCCTACAACACCAGCGATTCGTTTCTATTTTCGACGTAACTGACTTGAAAAGAAGTAACAACATACTAACATACAAACTTCAGTAATGTCACAAAGTTTTCTTACTCTCAAAGCACAAGAAAAACATCAAAAACATGAGATAGAACGCGAAAAATGTTCATAATTCGATAAGGCACCGCCACCGGAAACAAAACTTCGTCGCCTCGGGCTTAAGTACTTTTACATCAAATATCCGCTATCTAGTAACTTTATTTCGCTACAAGGGTTACTCCTGGCAACACTCAGCGTCACTCCAGCGCCCGATAATGTGATATGCGACGCCCTAACATCACCCACTGAGCTCGTGTTCTACGAGTACTTTCCTCTAAAGGTTTAGACAGATAAGCGACACATGCCAGCCACATCTGCCAACCTTGGTTGGCGACAGTCGGCGGCCAGTGTCGCTAAATGTGACGCGATGGTCGCCGACTATCGCCTATTGTCACTGCTATCGCGAACTGTTGCGCAACGGTCGCCGACTGTCACCGCTGTCGCGAACAGTCGCTGGTATATGGTCTTTCATCTGTTAAGAGCCTTAAAAACTGTATCTTCTATCACTTTTCCTGGAAAAATCCGCAGATATTGTAGGTAATCTTTTATTGTGGTGAAGTACTTTTAAAAAGTAAATTACTGCTTATCAGTAAAAAATCCTCTGGCTGCTCTGGCCAAGTATGGCTTTAGTAGTACAGAGAAGATTGTGCTTCTACAGTGGAGACTAAAAAGACCTGTTGATGAGTAACAATTTGGAAATTATTTTAAATAGGCTATTAGCTAACAACGAGCTAGAGACTACTCACTGTTTACTTAGTTAAACTTATATGTGTGATATACTCAAGGCAATGTAATAATGATAATAGCCTTTCACGTCATTAATCTCTAGTCGTGTCGTCTTGACTCACTCGAGATTGATTCACTAATTACTGTCGATAGGGAAGAGCATTTACTGATATTAAAACTAAAATATAATATACTCAACAGAGTCAACGACTTCCACGGCCTAGTGGATGAGCAATTGGTTTTATATCAGATCAGAGTGGTCTCAAGTACTCACTTGAGAGAGAAAGTACAAGGTCTCATATATATAGTCTCTCATTTATAAACATGTTCAGATTCCGAAACATACGTATCGTACGTTTTTCATGTGTAAGAGCGGTTAATAGGAATGTAGCTAAACATTTTTTTTGGCTCATTAGATAGATTATTGAAAAGTATGGTATACATATTTTTTCTTTTTTCTCTTAAGCCAACAATAATGAAGATACAGCGCATTTAAATTTTGCGTGATGTCACGATTGGCTATCATTTTTGACAAGATGACATTAATCGCTCCCACTCCGAAACTAGTACAAATATTAGAACCACTAGTAAAAACTCACGAAGATATAGCGCTTTGAGCGCTGTATCTTCGTAAATATTTACTACTTTTCTAAACGAGAAAATATGGACCCTCTATTTATAGATAATCTAGTTGACAGACTTAATAAAATAATATATTTTTGACCCATTCCATATACCTATAGTAGTTACTGCCAGCTTTGAAAAATATGAAAATATCTGACACTGGCCGAGTTAGTCAATAGAAACCATTATTCACATTTATTATTGCTTCTTTAGTATCAAACATTAAACGTAGCTAGACCCCTGGTATTGATCTGATGATAATAGCATACAAAGCGTGAAACTTGAGAAATTATTTTAAGTGGTGGTCACCAAATCAAATCAGATTCACGTAAATGCAAAACATGGTTTGTTTGTTTGTCATAACTTTATTGTACTATGAAACATATCATTCTTATCTCGATATTTATTTTATTCAAATTAACGTTAACAACAAAAAAAAAAAATGTGCTTAGTGTAAAAAATAATATAATTACTAACGTAACAGATACCCAACCCCATAGAAACTATTGTTAGGCAAAACTGGAGTTGGTAGGCACACAGAGATGGCAGCACACACGACTAGCAAAAAGTGACAAAGAAAGTGTCAAAAATACTTTAAAATATTTATTGCATTTCATATAAGTCATATTTTATTAAGTAGAGTAATACTTTATCTAAATAATTATAGTAACAAAAGATTTAATGTTTTAATTACTACCTTATAGCGCCATCTACAAGGAAGATAAATAATTATGTTTATATGGCGATGGGTAGGCATGCTTAAGCTGGGCATTGAAGATCAGTTTTTCGCGTCAGTTTAGACGTAAAACTGTGGCGTTTTCCAAATGGTTTTAGGCTAACTAGATTTCCCCATTCACTGGCGTCACTCCGACTCGTCAGTTTTCGATTGCGCAATCATCGCGGGCGCCGAACGCTGCGAGCGGACTGACGAAATTGGAATGACGATCGCACACTCACGGTCAGTCAGTTTGGCGCGACGCCGCGCCGACGGATTTAGGGTAGCCACGGAACATTTCCGGGCGCGCCATCAGTTCAAACTTTGGAGTGATGATTCGACATTGACGATCAAATTTTGGATGGACGTCAGTTCAACTGATGGGAAAAACTGTTCGTCAATGCCCAGCTTTAAGGCAATATGGCCTTAATGTCACTCAGCTCATTAATCTCGCTCGTCTTGAGTTAGACGAGATTCATTCACTAATTACTGTGGATAGGAGAGTAAATTTAATGATATTACTAATAGTTCGCCCCAAACTGTGAAGTCGCGAACCCCATATCTCGGCAACCCTTGACGGATTTGGCTTGTGTTTAAACTTGAAAATTCTAATGGTCACTTCTATATGCCTACCAAATTTCATGACGCTCCAATCAAAACTAGGAACTCGAGTTACCGTGCAACAAACAAACATACATATAAACGCCAGATTTTTTAAATTAGACTCGGAGGACTACGCTGGGTCAAAAACTACAGTAATATAAAATATTATTAAAATTAGCATATTTATCTACTTATTGACCGAGCGAGCGAAGCGAGCGAAGCGTCTCAGTTTCGAGATTAGCCAAAAATTCTTTTGTCCGTCTGTCTGTCTGTCTGTCTGTCTGTCTGTCTGTCTGTCTGTCTGTTCTCGCCTACAGGTCGCATTTCTTAACCGATTCTCATGAAATTTTGTAAGCAGGTTCAGCAACTTAATAGAATTTTTTTGTCGAGCCAGTTTTTCGAATTTTTTCAAAATGGCGGAAATATGGGGGTTCAAAAATTTAAAACTGTCATATATCCGCCATTTCAAAATATTTTCAAAAATTTCATTAGACTTTTTTGTTGCCATTATTAAAACAATTCTTTTTTATTTGAACAACTTTTTTGTCTGAACAACTTTTTTATACTTAAACGGGTTTAGGGTGACTCGCGGAGTCTAGCTGACTAAGCCGTAACGGATATACAATACTTCTTACAAAATATACTGAAACTATTTAAGGGTGAATTCAGTCCGGGTTACTGAACAACTTCCTTAAAAATACATATCTCCCCTGGGGTCCACGAAGTAATTTCTCTGAATAACTATTATGGTTATTATTTTGAGTTTCATAAGTAGTTCTATAAATTTAATCATATTTAACCGACTTTAAAATAAAAGGGTTTTGCTTATTTTACGATTAGTTTTTTTTTTCAGTTTTTGCTTATTTTGATTGATTGTTGGCTTGTTTATTAAATTTAGCAATTTGGTTGAGCGAACTTGCGTTTAATCGCTATCGCTGCTTGTCTGTGCTTCTGTAGTAGTATTAGTGATTATGCCACGAACTAACAAGAGACAAGAAGTAGCTTTACTAAGAGAGTAAGAAACCAATTAGCAGCGGCATAGAGCCATGGCAATACAAATAAACATTTAAACGAAAACCCATTAATAGTTTTCTGGTTTTTTCAACAACGAGCTGACTTTGTCATTTGAAAAATGATAGGTCATTTTTCAGTGAAAGACTACTGGTACAGAACTGAATTTCAGCATCACGGTAGACCTCATATCCATGTGATGTATGTTAGGAAGGTGCTCCTGACATTTCAGAGCTAGATCAAAAGTCATTTGAAGAAAGGGCAGTGATTGCCAACTATTTTGGAAATTTGGTCACAATCATGAATCCGCATATCGGTAAACCTGCACCGATTATTTATTCAAATCAGGTACATTATTCTGAAATAATAATCGCGAGGTCTAAGTTCGTGGCGAACTACTAGTTTTATTTTACTTATAATCTCAAGGAATTGTTTCTCAAAATACTGTGATACACGTAAAGGTACATGCCTTAGACCATGTATTTATAATAATTGTACATTGATATTAGTTATCTCTAAACAGGCAGACCAAACATTTTTGGTCTTGCAGCTCTAAGCAACATGAAGTTTTTTTTTTATAACTACACTTTGCATACACCAATAAAAATATAATTAAACCCATTATCATCATCATCATTTCTGCCGCATAATGGCCTCTCCCAAGGATTTCCAAAATAACCGATCTAGAGCGGCTAGCGCCTTCCTTGGTCATTAATATAACTATATACCATAAATAATGTAACACACGTATTAAGCAATCCATAAACAAAGAGGACGGGACTCGTCATAAATCAAACCACGGGCTTTACTAGATCACTACAGTATAATGATAAATAACATTAAAAAAACAAAAAAAAAATCGGCATTCCCATACAAATTGCCCGGGCGGCCGCACTTTTGTATGCAAATGGCGATTTTTAAAAATTTACATACATACATACATACTATCACGTCTTTATCCCTAATGGGGCAGACAGAGCATTTTGGGTCTTGCGGTTCTATGCAGAGCCCAGGGCCGCAAAACCCAAAAGCCACTTTTAGCGTCATGGTGGGCGAGAAGATAGAAAAGCAATCAATACAGTGATGGGTTGCTAGCCGCATCGCCTGTTAACATGATTTGCATTTTTGCCCATTCCCTCGATCGGCTTTTACGATCTGCGTGGGAAGAGAAGCAGCTGGTACATTCTAAGTTTTTTTTATTTCTCCCAGACCAGCATGGGAGTTTTAAAAATTTTGTACTGAAATTTTAGTTCATTATACTATAGTGATCTAGTATATATATGCCTTGGTTGATTTATAATGGGTATGTCCCTTCCACGTTGTATATAGTTATAATATATGACTGTCATGTCACTTGTTGCTAGTTCCTTAATCTTCACGACTTCGGCGTCTTGACTAATTAGGCGAGATTGATTCCGTAATTACTCATTGGGAGGTAATACGCAATCACGCATACATACATGTTAATGTTATGTCTATTAGCTGGCAATCATGTTACGTATAACGTAATCCAGGAAAAATATACAATAAAACCACACTCTTTGGATAAAATTGGAGGACAACTACTAATTTTATCCTAAAACTATCATCATCATCAGGTCTTTTTAGTCTCCATTGCAAGAGCACGACCCTCTCTATACTACCAGAGCCATACTTGGCCAGAGCAGCCATAGGATTTGGCCTGCACTCTCCACGCTGGCCAGACGTAAAAACTACTGAATGGATTTTTATGAAACTTTACAATAATATAGCTTATACGTCAGAATAACACATTATGCTACAATTTATAAAGATATTGTGTGATAATCCTGCGCAGGCGAAGACGCAGGCACCAGCTAGTACCCTATAAAGCTGTCTAAACTATCGTAGCATTTCGTAGCACATGCTACGATATCCGCTAAGGCTACGATTCGTAGCATTTGCTATATCTACAAAGACGTTGGTATCATTCGCTACGAAATTACTTATATCGAAGATCCGAAAGCATTTGATACGACATCTGATACAACAGTGCTCTTTAGAATACTTATAGTAAGTATATTATTACTGAACTGGGTTTCTTTCGGCGTAATCTTACCAGCAGTGGTCGTTCCGAAACGCTAGTAGGTTTTAGTTTTTCCACTAAATGGTATTTTAATAAAATGACCTTTAATGAGAGATAAGTTTATCTTACATTGAATATTTTTTGACTTTGACTTTAAAGTTTCGTAGCCCTTTCTAAGACATTAACAACGGCTATGTTTTGTACCACTAGCTATGTCAAAAGTTCTAAACTGAATTAAAAGATGTTATAAAACGTACTACTTACTAAAAATTATCCGAAAGATGCTACAGAATATGTTTAATGCATAAACCCATCAAATATATTAAATACGTCTATGAATAGGTTTGATTTCAAAATAATCAAATAATAAGAAAAGGTTCTTTGTGGAAATGAGTTCGTGGAGTAGATTCCCCTGATACCGTATCTGATATATCAAATGTCTTCAGGGATCGCTCGATGATTGATGAATATGGATGTAACGCGTGAAAGTTGAAATCAAATAATGGTATTCTTCCAATTTCAAGTTATTTTCTGAACCAAATAATGAGATTGCGGAAGTGCATTCAATTTGTGAAAAACATTGAATTTTATTTGCTAACTTGTTGTATTACAGCTAAAGCTATGCATTTTATAAAAAAAAGAAAGCTATATAAAGCGTACCCGTTGAAAAAAACACAAAAGATTGTAAAAACTATTTTTTTTACGACCCTTATTAGTCCACTAGGGCTCTTTTAATAAAAAGAGGATTTGCCTACGAAGGAGTTTCATAACGCGGGTTTGTGATCACAGTAGATAGTATTAGACCTAGATTATTTTTTTGCTGGATAGTATATATAAAGTATTCGTATAAAGAGCGCCTCTTTTCTGGAGTTAAGCCTCCTAGATGCCTCTTACGATACCAGCTGGAGTGGAAATGGGTAGTTACAAAACGTTTTTTACTTTGCCGTCACTGCACCGTCAGAAAAAATATACGAAAAAATTAATTATAGCTTATACAGGTCTATAAGCTGTAATTTTTTATAACTTCTTCTTCTTTCTTGTCGTATTCCTCATGACTGAGGGTCGTGACCACCATAATTGGTTCTGAGTACGCGGTCTTTCCAGGCTGCTCTATTTTGGGCCATGTGTATAGCGGCTTGGGTGTTGCACTTCAGTGCACTTAAAAGAGGATCAGTCCATCTTGTTGGGGGTTTGCCTCTAGGTCGTACTCCTTCCACGCGGCCAACAAGTATTTGTTTTTCTAGATTGTTTGGCTCTCGTCGTGCTATGTGACCGAAGAATGACAAAGCCCTTTGGAGACAAATCACTGATAGGCGGGTCCTTATATTAAGCTGCTCCAATATCGATACGTTGGTGCGGCGTTCTGTCCACGCTACGCCTAACATTCTGCGCCAGCACCACATTTCAAACGCATCTATTTTGTTGCGGATCGCAACTGTAAGGGTCCACGTTTCTGAAGCGTAAAGAAAAATGGAGAAAATAAGAGTGCGCATTAGTTTGATTTTGGTGCTGCGATAGATATTCCTGTTTCTCCAAATTTTCTCTAGGCGCATAACTGCCGTTTTCGCTATCTGAGCTCGGCGCTTTACCTCCCCCTTACAGTCGCCATCATTGCTTATTGAGGATCCCAGGTATACAAATTGGTCTGCGGTGTCTAGATCCCGTAGTTCATTAGTTCTTTGGTTAGTCTCAGCTCTGTCCACAACCATTAGTTTGGTCTTACTACGGTTGATCTTAAGCCCATATTCTAAACTCACGAACTCCAACCTATGCAGCAATTCCGCCACTTCTTTCTCGTTTGCACCAATTAATAACAAACAATTAAAAACAACAAAAAATTTTTTATAACAACCTGCTTAATTTTATTCGAAGGCTTTCTTCCATATTTCCCAAATTATTCATAATATCTTCACCAACCAACTAGATAGCAAAGGGTTTCAAATAAAAATCACCAACATCCGTTGTCAATTTTATTGGCAAAGGTGATAGATTGATTATTAAATTAATAACGTCATCTTTTTTGAAGACGGTTATAAACATAACTATTCATCACAAATTGGAATTATATCACAAAGGATTGGCAGTGTTTCTTCATTAAACTCATATGGCGCAGGTAGAACAGATTTACTTCAAGAAGAAGAAGATATTTAGATATTTTAAACAAAGTAAAAAAAAAACGAAAAGAAATTAAAATTCTTCTGTTGTCGAATTCTGTAAAGATCTCCATTTTATTTTATACTCGCTTACGTCTAATGTGCGCGATATGTTTCCCGGAGAAATATGTTTTGAACTTTCGTGAACTTTCGTAATATTTGTTTGGACAGCGTTTTGGTCGGTATCAAAGGTCGTAAGAATGGAAGTTTACATCATGTGCTGAGATAATAGAAGCACGTACTAGTTTTTGAACTTCTGAATATAATCTTTCCGAGACGATAACAAAAACTGACTTTAACACCAAAATATACAAAACTTATTTTAATCAAATTTATATGAGACCACACGACTAGTATGCTCTTTCAAACAAAAAAATAATAATAGCAATATTGGTCTAGAATTCGTCGTTTTTTAAGCGGTTTAAAATTAGGAAAGTATATTATGAAGGATAAAGGCTGATTTACACACTGCAATTTTTTTTTGCATATTGCATACACTTTATAGTTAACTTGCATGGTATAAACAAAACGTCGAAGTAGTTAGCAGGTACGACGTTTTTATAAAAAACTGAAGAAAATATTCCCGTTTTTAAAAAGTCTTAAAAAGTCTCGGCAAAATTATGTGGTTTGCCGCCTAAGTATTAACATATTTCGCATTTTCGCTAATTCTTTCGATCAGTTTTAACGATCTCCGCGGCAAGAGAAGCATCTGGTACATTCTAAGGTTTTTCTCTTAGACCCGCATGAAAGAGGCGATATAGTATGTTAAAGCTGGTTGATTTGTAAGAGTGCTATGTAGCATCAAGGAGACATATAGGAAGACATTTATTTTAGCGTTCATTCAGATGGAAGCGGGCGCGCGTCTTTATCACGAGACTTTAACCAGAGCGTAAATAATGAGGCTTTCCCCACATTTCAACTAGGATTTTGTTACAATAATATCCTGTGCAAAAATCTTTCTTATTTTATCATAATTATATGTAATGTAATATTTACTTACATGTGTACATACATACTCCATCACTATAATGGGGCAGACAGAGCTCATTTTGGGTCTTAAGGCTCTAAGCAGGACCACAAGACGCAAATGTCAGTTTAGCGTCGTGGAGCACCGCGGCCCGGCGGAAATGCGCGTTATTAGTCCTTTCGCAAGTAAAGTGACACCGGGCGTGGTCCGCACTTGGATGGGTGACCACAAGTGGCATAAAAAGATTCTCTCCGTGCTCTCCTTCTTGCTTCGGAAGGCACGTACAAGCCATTGGTACCGGCTGTCATTATTGTAAGGCAGTCGCCAAGCAATGTCCGATGCCTTGATGCAGCCTGAATAATTCTGACACCAGTGTTGGCCACTTACACAATAACGGAAGACAGCCGTTAAAAAAAACAAAACAGCGTGATGTTAGGAGAGAACCTGGAAAAGAGAACCAAAATCGCGATGGATTGCTAGCCACAATGGCATGGGCAATTTTTCTTTTTTCTTTTCTGCCAGACCAATAAAGGGTGTTAAAAGGGTTATGTCTACATCGGTAAAATGTGAATTCTTTTTTGCCATATTGCGAGCACACAGATCAGGCACAATATTATTTGTGTTGTTCTTTGATAAGTAAATTTTTACGCAATTTATACTTTTTATACGCAATTTTTCAAGCTTTCTCCCAACCAGTAGTTTGGGAGAGAGTCAAACTTACTTCACAAAAAAGAAAAACACAGTACACGTGTGAATTGTTATATTTTAACATAAAATTTGCTATTCAGTTCAGTATCTTTATCTTACATTGGCACCGCGACCCGCTAACACATTTGCATATTTACACCCAAGTTGCATGCTAAGATGCGTTTCCACGGCCGCAGCTTGCTTATCTCGCATGCATGCCACTTACATAATAGACTCATCCTCAGTCGGGTATAGGAGGTGTATATCGATGAACAGGTGCGGTGTGAATATCGAGTGGACGCGACGCGGCGGCGACTTGTTATGAAGTCAACACATTGAAGAAACATTGCATACATTACGTTGGTTATTTTTGCCAGGCTAAAATATATCTTTTGCCAGGCTAAAATATATCTTTATCTTTATTTGTAAAAAAAAGTCTATCCGACTAATCTCGTATGCATGCCACTTACATAATAGACTCATCCTCCGTCGGGTATAGGAGGTGTATATCGATGAACAGGTGCGGTGTGAATATCGAGTGGACGCGACACAGCGGCGACGTGTTATGAAGTCAACACACTGAAGAAACATTGCATATATTACGCTGGTTTTTTTGCCAGGCTTAAATATATCTTTATTTGAAAAAAAGTCTAGCTGGCTGATCTCGTATGCAAGCCACTTACATAATAGTCTCATCCACTGCCGGGTGTATGTGGTGTATATCGATGAACAGGTGCGGTGTGAATATCGAGTGGACGCGACAAGACGGCGACGTGTTATAAAGTCAACACATTGAAGAAACATTGCATATATTAACTAAAATATATCTTTATTTGTAAAAAGAAGTCTAGCTGACTGATCTCGTATGCGAGCCACTTACATAACAGTCTCATCCACTGCCGGGTGTATGTGGTCTATATCGATGAACAGGTGCGGTGTGAATATCGAGTGGACGCGACACGGCGGCGATGTGTTATGAAGTCAACACATTGAAGAAACATTGCATACATTACGTTGGTTATTTTTGCCAGGCTAAAATATATCTTTATTTGTCAAAAATAGTCTAGCTGACTGATCTCGTATGCAGGCCACTTACATAATAGTCTCATCCACTGCCGGGTGTATGTGGTTTATATCGATGAACAGGTGCGGTGTGAATATAGAGTGGACGCGACACGACGGCGACGTGTTATGATTTTGATACATTGAAGAAACATTGCGTATATATTACATTGAATTTATTTGATGTATTGCAAGTAGTGATGTGCCGTTCCCGGGAACGTTCCCATATTCCCCAGATTTCCAAAATCATTCCCGGGAACGTTCCCAAAAATTGGAAATGTCTGGGAAAATTATAATTTTATTTATCAGACAATTTTTTTATCAATGCAAATGTATTAAACTTATGTAAAAGCATTTCCTAATATGGTTATAATTTAAATATTTCCAATAATCCATAACATTTCCAAAAAATGTGGGAACGTTCCCTGGGAACGTTCCCAAATTTCTAGGGAACGTTCCCTTGTTGCCGGGAACGTTTCCTTGATGCCGGGAACGAGACCCGTTTCCATAGGATATACATCTTATTAATCGAGAAAAAAAAACATTTTTATTGTTTTATGGTCATTAATACATCTTTCATACTTTTTTAGTAATATTCAATATTCTGATAAATCTGTTATTAATAAACTACCTTCTGATCATTCGGGTGTATATGTAGCTTATGTCAATGAGTCCAAAAGCAAGTCCAGTATTTTGAACAAAGATAAAACTTTTTGTAGGCCCGTTACTTCTAAAAATATACGAAAACTTAAAAATAATTTAGATAACAAATTGTTATCAGTAGTTTATTCAGGAAAAAATCCGGACGCCCATTACAATAAACTATTTAACTGTATTACTTCAGAATATTCAAATACATTGAAACGAAAACAAGTTGTGGTGCATAGAAAATTACAGTTTAGTGAGTTGGCTACTACTGGCATCTACATAAGTAGGAACAAGCTTTACGACTTATATGCCCAAAACAATATAATTTTGATCCTTCCTTTGTAGAATATGTTAAAAATTATTCCAAAATATTTTAAAAAGTTTGTAGACAAGCTATAGCAAATCGTATTAGTAGAAAAATAAATAATGCTCCTAACAAAATAAAAGAAACTTGGAATGTTATAAATAAAGAAACAGGTAAAAATAAAACCAAAGAAAATATCTGTCAAATCAAATCAAGTGGTGAGATTATTACTAAAACTGAAGAAAAAGTAAATGTTTTTGATGATTTCTTTACTATAACATTCCTTTGGAACTTACTTCTAATGTGAATTCTAACCCCCAGCGTGCTGAAGCCTTGCTTAAGAATAATGTGAGGCCTTGTGATTCTCAATTTAAATTTAAGCATATTGGCCCCAAAGATACAATAGATGCATATAAACAGCTAAATTAAAAAAAATCTGAAGCTCATTGGGGCATGTCAGTTGCTGTAGTAAGCCATATCATAAATATCATAGCTGCTAATTTAGCTTTTATATTTAACGAATGTATTGATGAAGGCATATTTTCTAACCTAATGAAATGTAGTAAATTAATCCCCTTATTTAAAAAAGGAGAAAAAACAGACCCTGGCAACTACAGACCTATATCTATCCTGCCAGTTTTGAGTAAGGTGTTCTAAAAGATAATGCTCAATCAAATGCTGCTTCACTTCAAGACCTACCAACTGTTCCATAGCCAACAATTCGGCTTTACTGGCGGGAAATCAACCATCGATGCGGGAGTAGCACTCGTTACTCATATATACGACGCATGGGAGAACAAAAATGATGGAATTGGATCATTTTGTGATCTCTCCAAAGCATTTGATTGCGTAGATCATCCGACACTTTTGCTCAAATTTCGTCAATACGGTTTTGATGATAATTAAATTAAACTGATAGAATCTTATTTAACAGATAGGCATCAGACAGTTGATTTAAATGGCATAAAATCTCACGGATCTAATGTTAAAATAGGCGTACCGCAAGGTTCAATTCTTGGACCTTTCCTTTTCTTAGTTTATGTTAATGACTTGCCTTACATGGTTGAGAAGCAGGCTGGCATAGTGCTGTTTGCTGATGACACCTCGCTAATATTCAAAATAGATCGACATAGCACAAACGCTAGCGCGGTGAACAGCACCTTGTCTTCTATTTCTGATTGGTTTTCTGCCAATAACCTCGTGTTAAATGCGAAAAAGACCCAATGCATTCGATTTTCTCTTCCTAATGTGAGACAGGCCTGCGTTGACATAATCATAGATGGTGAAAAACTCGATCTTGTTGAAAGTACTACCTTCTTAGGAATTACAATAGACTCAAACCTTCAATGGGGTGCTCATATAACTAAACTTTCTAATAGGCTTAGCTCTGCGGCTTATGCTGTTAGGAGAATAAGACAATTGACAGATGTAGCAACTGCTAGACTAGTGTATTTTAGTTACTCTCATAGTGTAATGTCTTACGGCATACTCCTGTGGGGGAGTGCAGCCGATATTCAGACTATTTTCATTTTACAAAAACGGGCAATTCGTGCTATTTACGGGTTAGGATCTAGAGACTCACTCAGAAAATTATTCAAGAAAAAAGATATACTTACCTTATCATCACAGTATATATTTGAAAACATAATGTATGTAAGGAAAAATATTTCCTCATACAGTAAAGTAAGCGATTTGATCGATAGAAACCTACGTAATAAGAATGACTTAGTTGCCCCATTTTCTAGGCTCAAAACAGTTAGTAAGACGTTTATGGGAAACTAAATACTTTTTTATAATAAATTGCCAAAATCGGTCCTTGATATGCCGGATAATAAATTCAAAACGTATGTAAAAAAAGTACTTTGTGAGAAGGCTTATTATAGTACCGATGACCGGCTTATTATAGTACCGATGAGCTTGGCGCGGGTCCTTCTTAAAGTTTGTAATATAGGTACTCGCAAATGACATAATTTGGTACATTTTGTACAAACTAAATCTACAACTTGACATTATTTTAAAATTTTGACATTTAAAAATTCAATTTAAATTATGATATGACTTAACAAACAATGTATTCTCAGTCCACATTAACTTTAAATATTAATTGAATTGTGAGTTGACGTCTTTGGAGAAAATGCTGCAGTGCAGTTTGTTACCGCTTCTTCTGCACTAGCGCTTTGGAAGCGGTAGTAAACTTAGCTGTAAGTAAACTTTTGACGTCAACAATTGTACAACAAAACAGTGACGATTATTAAGAGATATTATAAATATCCTATGCTAATAAAGATATATTTGAATTTTGAATTTGAACTTAAAAATATGAAATTGGCCCTTTGAACGTGCCGACTTTCTTGGTAATAGGTTAAAAATTATGGGTTAAAAATGAATTATTTTGATATTTGATCTGCTGATGAATATACATATTAAGAATACTTAACTACCTATAGCAGAAAACATTCATATGATGAAAAAATAAAATTGAGACGGGAACGTCCCCTGAAATTGGGAATGTTCCCAGGAACATTCCCGTAAACGGGAATGAGGAACGTTCCCCGGGAACGGGAATTTGGGAACGGCACATCACTAATTGCAAGTCACTTTTTATAGACGTGTGGTTTCTGGCAGAGTAAAAAAGGGTCACTCTTCCTGTGGATGTCGTCGGCGACTGTGGAAATACAAGCTAAACAAAGCTTATAAACATCGGTGAGACCTCTCCAAACCATCTGGCCTTCGTGGAGAGTGTAGGCCAATTTCTCTGGCTACTCTGGCCAAGTCCTCTGGCTGCTCTGGCTAAGTCCTCGGGTTGCTCTAGCCAAGTATGGCTCTGGTAGTACACAGAGGGTCTTGTTCCTGCAGTGTAGACAAAAATACCTGATGATGATGATGATGAAGTCAATTTCTCCTACTTATAAGAAGCGTGAAGTATTAAAAGCGGTGAAAGAGCATGTGAGTGGGTGCTAACTTGTAATATAAGCGTCAATTAAAAATAGAAAAACTGTGAAGTTGGTATTTGTGAAACCTAGTTAACTAATTATACTGCTGCCATAATTTCTTTCACGAGTCTATTACAACTATTTAGCAGATAGAGGGGGATACATGACTCTAACGAAAATTTGCATTATAAAACCAAATATTTTAGAAACGGATCTCTAAATCTAAAATGATGTTTACAAGCTCACAAATTTTTTTAAGGACCTATTCAAAGAAATCCCACATGATAGTTATTCAAGAAAAAAAATTGACTCCCACTTTACATGTATGGGAGCTACCGACATGGCGAAACTATATGGGGTTCCTTGTTTACTACAGAACCCTAAAAAGCAAGAACTTATATACATATAAGACAAACTAATTCCTCAATATTATTCTGCTTAAGTTGCTTTACAGATAGGAGTAATTTGAATTATCACAGTTCAGAACTAAGCAGATTGCCCCAGGAGTTCGCAAAATATCCTATAATGGGCAGGCCTACTCTAAATCGTGCCAAGCTCTAAATGGAAATATAAATTCGAATCCGGCTAATGGTTTCATTTGGAGAGAAATCGCTGCAGATTTAACGGCTCTTCACATGTTTTGCCGCATAACTTTTCATTCAGCCATGCGCCATCTGTGTATTTGTTTACGTTTTATGGTTTTATCATACAAGGATAACGAAAAAATTGGTTCTTAGGATAAAGTTTATTGAACTGATTAAGAAAATAGCCAACAAAGCTTGACGACTGTAGTACAATGATGGCTGGCAGTCGTGAATCGTTTTGGTGGAATATTGTAGTGTAACCTAGATGATAAAAACATATATTTGTAACTTCAAATCAAATAAACCAGTCTTTGTTCGAGTGTTTCACTAAATTCCCAACATGGATCCTGGGAGGGTCGCCATGTAGGGAACTTAGTGAACACTCGGATGCTTAACAAAGACTGGTGTATTCAATATGAAATTACACTACAATATGATGATCTTGTAGTGTCTGATATGTTTTGTTATTTATATTTTGTTAAATATATTTTCTTTCTATTTTTAAAGGCTTACGAAGCACAGAGAAGCTTAAGAAAATGTTATGCCACTTGTTACGACGTTTTAGTTTGCGTAACATGCGAAAGCTCTTGTAATATTACTTCCATCGAGCCATCAAGCCTAAAAAAATTGATTGAAAAGAGATAGATACTATAAACAAAAAGATGATATCATTTTTGGGGCGTCAAAATGTCCAAATAGAAAAACTGAAAATTACTTACAGTCTGTTGTATTTCGTGGAGAAAACACACACTTTCGCATTCTGACATATTTGTATGGAAATTCGGACTTGCGATGTATCAACAATCTAAATATTTTATGCAGAAACCACGAAACAGCTATGTTTACTTTGTTGTTTCGATTTGAAAGGTAAGTATAAATACATAGTAAAAAAATCGAGTATATATGACCTTTAAAGCTCAGTACGGATACGGTACGTAGTACCACTGTCGGGGAAGGTAATGTTAACGTTGAGTTAGTATCCCATAACTCAAGTTCAAACTTACTTTGGGGCCAGTGCAATCAGTGTGATCCCAGGAGCTCCCAGGTCCCTATCTTCGTAATAGCAAATATTCATTGTACATACACATACATGTGACCAGACTATCCATGTATATGGGAAATTGTTATATCAAAATACATTTATATCTGTTCTACACAGAACGGAAACTCTTTGGGTCCCGCGCAATATGCGTCTTCGTTTATCCTACTACTTTTCAATTAGAACTGTTTTAAGGTTCCGTAGTTAAGGGAAACAATCAAAGCTAAGAAGCGTTTACAAATTTAAAGGTTATAGACGGTCAACTTACAGAATGTTCTCGGAAAAGGAAAATTTCATACATAGTGACATGACATCAAAGTAGGCAATCGCAACTACGGAAACCTACACTGCGCGTGACACGACACGCACTTGGCCAATTATTTTTCATATAAATAAGTATAATAAAAATACTTATATAAGAGCGCCCGCTAAGTGACGTGAGTTTCAGTCTATCTTTGTCACAAACTAAATGCGAAAAAGATAGCAGAATCCGCCTCGAGTCACATATCTCTGTCGCACGTAGAGTTTGTGATAGAGATAGACTGAACCCGCCACATGCGCCCGCTTCACTTACTGGAGACACCTTCAGATTTCATAGGATTCTTCGAGATGTTTCATCATTAGGTGGCTATACCAGATAAAGCATGGCAAGATAGAGATGACTGCCGCTACCATCGATCAGCAAAATCAGAAGAATTTAATATTAACAGGAGCATTTAAGATGCTCAGGCATGCTTTTCAAATATTAACATAAATGCCACTGAATATCTCGAGCTAAATGTTAATCAATTTAATGTAGAATGAAATCAATAATTATTATCAGGTTAAAATATTTATTCTGTTCATTGATTATAGCGCATCAACGTATCTGCCTGTACATCAATTCGAGTAAATTCATAATTGAATAAATTCAAACGAGCTGTGTACACGAGCGTTTCGGAAACTCTGAGTCGGCAATGTTTTCCGAAATTCCGATGCAAAGAGAAAATGACGATATTCCAACCTTTTCAGAGCTCGTTGCATATTGTTGTTGTATTTGCATGGGCGTTGGAATATTATTCTTGTTAATAGCTTTACATTTTAATTTGTGAATTGCAAGTTTTAAATTTAACAATGATTTTCTGTCAGGCAAATCCTTTTTCGCCGAATAAATATATAAGTGTTAAATACACCAATAGCTTTTGTTTGCAACATAATCGTCGCGGCGTGTTAATCCCTTAGCAAAACAAAAAGCAGGGCTTTGCAAAGGTTTTCCATGATGGTCTGGAAGAAAAGAAAAAAATATATACTAGATGCTTCTCTTCGCGCGCAAATTTAGAAGGCGATCGAGTTAACGGGCGAAAACAAGAATTCTTTTAATAAGCGATGGCCTAAAAGTGGCCTTTAGGTTTAGCGGACCTGGGTCTGGGCTTGCTTAGAGCCGGAAAACTCGAAAAACTCTGTCTGCCCCATTGCGAACCAAGACGTGATTTAAATCTTATACCTTTAAACGAGCAATTCTTTTATATATATATATATTTATACATTTCTGTGATCTCGAAAACGGCTCTAACGATTTCACTGAAAATTTGTATATGGGGGTTTTCGGGGGTAAACAATCGATCTAGATTAGTTTTATGTTTGGGAAAACGCGTGTTTTCGAGTTTTCATGCGTTTTTCTTTCCACGCAGAATATGGTCGCTAATTTCGTCGCACCGACCGCCTTGTTTTTAGCTCAGCGGTTAAGGATACCGACCGCTAGAAAGAGTGTTACGGGTTCGAATCCCACTCGGTGACTTACTTTTGTTTTTTTTTTATGTTTAAGTTTATATATAATTTTTTATTTTGCATTGTTTTTAGACAAGTTTAAAAAAAATTTAGTTAATGTTTGACATGTAACCGAGCAAAGCTCGGTCACCCAGGTACTAAAAATCAAATTTTACCATCATATTATTTCAATAATTTGTAGTAATCATGCAATGTATGGACCTATCTGATGTTGAGACGTGCCACCGTGGATCAAACAAAATAATAACAAATATTTTGAATTTTAAACTCCTTTTGATTTTAATCGAAGTACGTTTCAAACTCCGGAAATAATTTAGGACCTATTCTGGTAACTGCGTATCGAAAATTACTTTTCGTATGTTTCGAACACAATACTTAATTACACGCATAATTGAAAAGTTCGTAGAGCAAATTACACCAATACCGCACCCTTTGAACGAAAGTTGGCCTCGGTCAAAGTTTTATGATATTATGCGAGCAGTCGCGGCTCTGAAGGATTACGCCGGAGTTACTCTCCAATGGCATAGGATATGTAGACCAGTAAGTTTACATTAATGAATCTTTACGAATACATATATCTAATAATAAATAATACTAAATAGCAAGGAATGTTCGTTTATAACTGCAGTCAGACAGGGTTAACAGAACAGTTTAGACAAATACTTGAATATATTGAAAATGAAGGAGAGTATTGGATCTTGCCTTGCAGAGTGCAGTTGTCCACACTATTGGCAATATAGAGAAACAACATTCAGGACAGATGTACCTTTGGGTGAAAGGAATTATAATTACTCAATCATGTTCAAGATGTATGTGTATGCATCAAATTGTCTTTAATAGGCATGCATGACGAATGTAAAAATATTTTTGGTCCATCGGTTAGATTGTTAAGCAATAATGTACATGTATTTTTTCTTTTCTATGAGAAACCAAAAATTACAAAGATACAGCGCATATAAATATCACATGACGTCACTGGGCTGGGTACGATTTTTACTGCGGTGATGTTGCAAGCCCCCACTCCGGAACTTTGACGCTTTGTATCTTTGTGAATTATTATGGTAAACTGAAAAAGACGGGTCCATTATTTTTGGATAATCTAAAAGATGAACTAATTACAATTTAATGAAGTTAACCTACTATTTCGTACGTTTGCTATGGCGCTGGGCTAGATTACCCGCTCTAATTTCTACTGCCTTCTAGCCAGTTCCTCAGAGCAATAAATTGCGTCTCGCAACTATGTTCAACACCTAACTTTTATTAACTTTAAGTAAACTATGAACATCTGCTGTAATTTCCTCTCCCTGTAGTCGCGTCTGTTTGTCAAAATGTCATCATTTCTTACTCAATTAGTTTTCTAGTGGCTGTTTCGGTTTAAGTTGAGATACTTTAAGCTGTTTGTGTCACCATTTGCGTAAACAACAACATTAAATGGATACATCCATAGTTGTTAAACAGAATAATTCTGATAGCATTTACATTTTACTGTAAGAAATTTGACATTATCAGTGTAATTTGTCCCTATATATTTATTTATTAATTATCGTCTTACTAGCCGCGCCCAGCGGTGTCACTCGCTGTTAAAGTAGCCTTGAGTGATGTGTTAATCTAGGGTGTATGTCTTTATAATATTAGTGTGATGACGGAATGAAGAAAAAAATGAATACATATTGGACTTCAGACAGACGACAGAGTGTTTAAATGTGATAGTAAATACACATTATTGCCGTAGATGAACATTAGCAACATAATAATTAAATGACCCTGTGTCTCTAATGACTTTAAATTTTATGATAGTACCTATCTCTAACTCAGTAGTTTCACGGCATATTTTCTACATTGTATACTATACGTTTCTAATTAAAACTTAAATAGATACATTATTAAAATGAGTTAAGACGAAGTGGTAGCAGAAGTGGCGTCCTGTTTAGTTCAGTTCTGTGCTCACCCAGCCAGCTTTCGCAGCTAGAGTGTTGGAGCTAGGTCCACTTTGGAATGAACATGATAGCACTTACAGCTACGGGCCGATATGGGTACTTATCGTCTCCGTTTTACAGCCACGTCAGACCTCTTTGAACCAGTACCAGGCTCTAGAAACCAGGTGAGCACGTATATAGGGTATTATGGAGCGTGTGGGGGATGGAAGAGACATGGGAAGTTAGAGTCTACCGTATACCAGCAACAAGTAAACATAGGGTAATAGAATTCTATACTTGGTGTGTTATATATAATAAAGAAAGGATTTGGACTGCGTTTTTTATTTTCCTCTGCGATGGTCTTCTCTTCCTGTTGTATCTTTCGATAGGCGGTATTGTCTGTCTTATACTTCCCGGCGTCTGAAATGGCTTTGTACCTCGTGTAAGTATTGTTCCTGAGGCTCTGATTCTTATGACGTTTTCTTCTATGGTCTTCTTGTATCTTTTGTCAGTACGTAGGTGTCTTCTATTTTCAAGCTCCTCGCTGAGTTTGGTCCCTTGGCTTGGCACTTATTTTCTTCTCAAGTTCGCTGGTATACGCCGCGCTGTCGACCGTTGTGATTTAGTACTATTACACTGAAGTGGCGTCTTCATTTGAAATAAATTGTTTAAAACTAAATATGGTGATAATTAAAAATTTGATTTGTATCAATGCCTAAAAAGACCTATAAACTATTTCATGAATAACCTTTGAAATTAACACTAATAGTCCGTCTAGTTTTAAAATGGTTTTGAAAACGAAAAACCGTTTTAAAACTAAAATTTTAAATTATCACCATATTTAGTTTTAAACATTTATTTCAAATGAGGGCGCCACTTCTGCTATCACTTCGTCTTAACGAATTACTCACGTATAGAGTCAGCTACTGGCCGACATGTTTCGACCTCATCCGGAGGTTTTCATCAGGGCGAATGTGACTAAGGGCCCGTACACTACACCGCGACACACTCATGTCATAACTTGACTCTATACGTGAGTAACCCGTTAACTCATTTTAATAATGTAAACTTTGACATTTGGCGGTGCAAACAGGTGAGCTTACCTAATTGTACAAGGTGATTTCAGCATCCCTAATCGATGTCTCAGGGATAGACAGGATAAACATTCCAATGTCATCATTAACGTCATGTCAAAATAAATGTCTACTTTTATCTTTTAAACAAATACAAGCCAGCTTTTAATCTTTCCCTACTAAAAGCCGGAACAGCAAAATATTCATCAGCTTTTGAAGCCGAAAGTTAGGTAATTAAATCTTCATAAACTCAGTCGTAGTTCCATTCATTCGGCACAAAGAAGCCTCGGCAAAAGGTACAATGTCCACATGCATGCCTGCATGCTCGTTAATCAACTTTTAATACACAAAGCGGCCTCCGTGGTCAACATACCCTTTTCAAGGCCGTCTCTTAATGGCCCGCTCTGACATTTCAGAAAAGGGTCACTAATTTATCTAAACAAGTTTAACGGAACTTCCCCTTAATTATAGTTTAACATTTGCGCTACAGCTGCTCGCAGTACTCAGCACTCTATAGTAATTAGTTACCTACGGAACCGCATGTATGTAAACAACATCCCAACATAGATAGATGAGCGTAATTACTGAACTCTTCTATCGGGTGCTTTCGTAAATGGGAGGTACCTATAGCTAGGTGACGTCAGTTCTTTTTAGGTATCTTTTTTGAAGTTATAACGATTTCTTAAAAACTTTCTTCTCGTTTTAAAAGGCGACTGAGAGCACAATCAAATTGTGATTAATATCCATTTAGGTACTTCAAAAGATCGCGCTGGGTTTCGTTTTTGGTTTGGTGCCTTTCATTCATTTAAATATTATAGCAGTGACTGATTTGCAGATGTTAATGCTGCAAGCCTTTAAGCCACGCTACCTAGGGTTGATAATTTGGAAAATAATAACATTAATCACGTATACTAACTTAAAATCAACTCCAATAAATATACTTACTTGTACTACATGATCATAATAGTTAAAAACATGGTTTCTTTTGAACTTTCCTTTAAACCGCATTATTAATATTGTGTTTCTCCTTTAGATCTAAGGGTCTTTTCACCCCGGATCTTTGGGAGGCTTGCGTGGGCATACAGATCCAACATGTAGAGGCCCTTTGGAGAAGTTGACGTCATGTGGCGGTCCCGCAAAATCCCATTCCTGGATATACCTATGAAAGGTGTATTATTATTATGCAATGTGGAAGGGACATACCGTAATAAATCGACCCACGGGCTATACTAGACCACTATGAGTTTAATAAAATTAAAACGAATAACAGTCAATAATTTAAAAAAAATCGGCATATCCATACAAACGCACACCTAAAATGGTGTAAAATGATACGTATGCAGATTTAACATTGTATATTCACTGTTCACGAGTTTCGCCGAAACATGCATAAAACGATAAACTTTCGCCGAATGAATAATAAGGAGATGGCTACTTATGTGACATATTTTGGAACGTATTCGTGGCGATATTTTTGGCTTGCTTTCAGTTTTCTACCATCACGCCACCAACATGCTAAACGTGACCTTTGAATTAAACAGCCCTAGGCCCTGTCTGTCATGCTATATAGTTGGATAAAGACGTGCTATTGTATTTGTATCTATCAAAGTCGTTAGTACATCTATATGATTTTAGAGGTTCACGGTCACAATTACTGTTATTGTATTACGGGACTTACCGCGATTAATATCGTTTTTTGCCAGATATTTTGACGGCCCTTCTGCCATCATGGTCGCTGGCCGACTGAGGAACTGCGATGGATGTCCGGTTTTCAACGGTAACCATATCGGTCTACCTTCTTTCTCCGTCGTTTGTTGCATAAGTCCTTACACACAACACTGACGGTGTCCGTTCGGGAATTGTTTTTAGTTATTCGCACACTCTTTTTACAAAGCTCAATCACTGGATTTCACGTGCCATCGCAGTTCCTCAGTCGGCCAACGACCATGATGGCAGAAGGGCCGTCGAAATATCTGGCAAAAAACGATATTAATCGTTAGTACATCGTTTAGATAATCGAAACATCAAATGTAAAATGAATTTGCACAATATACTCGTAAACAAAAACAAACTGTAAGTATAAAAGTCCACACAAACTTAAAAGAGCACGTTTTGCGAATCCATAAACGAGAACTGTAAATAGACTTCATAATCTTACACAATAAATAAAAGGGCTTCTGAATAAGATAATTTAAGCGAGGGATTCTCGGATTTGTCTTCCCCGGTAATCAAATATTTTCAGTTTCCTTAACAAAAGGCAGCGGAGGTTGCGCGCCGAATAGTTTATGCGCTCGACGCAAATCTCCGTCCCTATTTATCTTTTCTTTTCACTTGTCCTTTCGCAAAAATGAAAATTTATTATCTGTGTAACCGGAACGCCTTGGCGGCTGACCGCTAATGAAATGGTATATAGCAAGAGGGAAACAGACATATTTTTTGCGACGCAAAAAGTAAGCGGGAGTTTTTATTTATTGTTTCTCTTTTTCGTGAATAGTAATGGGCATTTTTTTGTTAAATGTTGTTTGCTTTCGATTTTCGGAGATAAAAACAAAGTTAATAATTTGCTTTCGAAGGTGTTTTGAAATACATTGATATATCAAATGATATAATAATATATATTCTCCTGTATACTGGAACCCATTTGAAAAGGTAATTTTTAGGGTTTCGTAGCCAAATGGTAAATAAACGGAACCCTTATGGATTCGTCATGTCTGTTTGTCTGTCTGTCCGTCCGTATGTATGTCACAGCCACTTTTTCCAAAACTATAAGAACTTTACTGTTGAAACTTGGTAAGTATTCTGTGAACCGCATTTAGATTGTCACACAAAAATAGAAAACAAAATTTTGGGGTTCACCAAACATAGAACTGAAACTCAAATTTGTTTATCAACCCCATACGGCTATGGATAGGTCTTTATAAATTATATTGAAGTTTCTAATATAATCTTTTTTCTAAACTGCATAGTTTGCGCGAGAGACACTTCCAAAGTGGTAAAATTTGTGTCCCCCCTGTAACTTTAAAAATAAGAGAATGATAAAACTAAAAAATATATAATAATATATGTAATGTACATTACCATGCAAATTTCTACCGAAAATTAGTTTGAACGAGATCTAGTAAGTATTTCTTTTTTAATACGTCATAAAACGTAAATCGCAATTTACATTTCATTCAATCAAAAGGTAACTTACTGCTACGGAACCCTTCATGTAAGTCCGACTCGCACTTGGCCGTTTTATTTTTTACGAGCCCTGTATGTTTGTCTCACCGCTGGGCAAAGGTCTCCCTTTTTTCTACCAATTCTCTCTAGTTTTGTTCTTTTCTGTCCAGTCTTTCTCAAACACTTTTAGTTCGTCAGCCCATCTCACCCTCGATCTTCCTCGTTTCCTGTGGTCTGATTAAACCCAGTTTGTAGATTTGTGAGCTATCTTTCCGCATGCATACGACCAACGTGACCCGCCCAATCCCACTAAACTTGTGCTGCGCTTAGGTGACAATATAGGCCATGGAGCCCAGACCGAACGACGTCGCTGCCGCATGGACAACGATGTGGCGAACACACCGTTGTTCCTATACGGAGACCGACTGCCGTACGGAAACTGTTATTGTCCAGCAGTGTACCAATGTTATGGGATGGAATGGCATGCCAGTGGAAAGACTCATGAGGCCGAGGCTGCTAGAAGACGAACGCGATCAGAGTCACTGTGAAAATTTTGAGCTAAATCTTAAATCTCCACAAAGGGCATCCCAGCGTTTTTGTTGGCTTGATTTCACAGGAATGTCATCTTCAGGGCAAAGAACTGACCAAGTTTCCTTTGCCTCTGATACCAAGTCAATACTGATATCGACTTTTCCTTTTAATTTAAGGGCTGAGGTTGTTTTTTAAATTTTAAGTTAAAATATACACTGTATATTGTACTGTGTCTACCTAGACCTGTTTATTTACAAAGTGAGAAATCAACTTAATTCGAGAGAACATAATTTAAAAGTCTAAAGATTTAACGCTTCGCCTATAATAAAAAACTCAGACTAAAAGAGATCAAAACTTCATAGATAAAAGTTGAGGATCCGAGAAGATGTAAAAGCAATTTTAAAAAAGGGATCGTCAGCGAACTCTGAATATTTACCGTGGCGGGGGCACGTAGCCAGGATTTGTATTTTGAGTACGTAACAAAGGGTGGGACTAACATATTGACTAGATTTAAAAGTGATAAAATTATTTCGTCATTTGAAAAACATTACATTACGTAGTATTGTAAATAAGATGTTTTTTACAAGAAGAATAAATAATTAACATGCATTGCTGATCGCTCCGCTCTCAAGTTTGTTATTTTTTATAGATTTTTATACCCTACAACTTCTAACATACGAGCATACGAGTACAAATACGATTATTCGAGAAAGAAAGATATATAAAAAAAACTTAAATATATATGGTGTTACACGTTTTGAAACTTGAAACAAAATACCAAATAAAGTTTTTTAACAAAAATTCAACTCATTTTTTTGTCCAGTTTTAAAAAATGCACAAGTTTTTGATCTGATGCCATTTATAAAAATACTAGCTGTGCTTGTGGGCTTCGCTCCCCGTGGGAATTTCAGGATAAAACTATCCTATGTCCTTCTCTGGGTATCAAACTATATCCATATCAAATTTCATCTATTAAGATGAAATTTGATATGGATATAGTATGGATATGTTGGTGAGTGTTAAAGGGTATTACGGTGCGAGTAACTTCGGAGAAAGCGCAGCACATCTTTCGACATCCTTGAGACGCCTTCACCGGTGTTGCTCCTTTGCCAGCAACTATTGTCCGCGTATATGAGGCAGCCACCCGGGAAATTTGTATGGGAATGTGAAAAAAAAAAATTATCATTTTTTTTTTATTATCATTATATTATAGTGATCTAGTATAGCCTGTGGTTAGATTTATTACAGGTATGTGCCTTCCACGTTGTTTATAAATATAAGGCAAGGAAAAATAAAATGAATATAAATATATAAACACATACTTAAATATTAGCAATTACAACCTAACAGATGTGTCAAACGTTAAACCACTTAACCTTAGGTTAAGTGGTTGAAGCCTGAAGTGGTAACAAACAAATATACAAACTCACTTCCGCCTTTATAATATTAGTAAGGATGTGTGGTTATATAGTATAGTTGTTGTTCTTATATACGGGCCTGTGCCGGTGTAGTCTGTAGAATCTCGGTGCTAACTTCCAAGGGGAGTTTTCACATCGTTCATCCTTGAAGGGGCGGCCCGAAGGCTCATTACAGGCGAAACTTGTTCAAATCATTAAAATTTATACACTTTTCACAACTTCACCTAATGAAAATTGGAAAAAGTTCGTACCTTCGAAGAACGTTTGACACATCTGTTAGGTTGTAATTGCTAATATTTAAGTATGTGTTTATATATTTTTATTCATTTTATTTTTCCTTGCCTTATATTTATAAACAACGTGGAAGGCACATACCTGTAATAAATCTAACCTCAGGCTATACTAGATCACTATAATATAATGATAATTTTTTTTTCACATTCCCATACAAATTTCCCGGGTGGCTGCCTCATATACGCGGACAATAGTTGCTGGCAAAGGAGCAACACCGGTGAAGGCGTCTCAAGGATGTCGAAAGATGTGCTGCGCTTTTTCCGAAGTTACTCGCGCCGTAATACCCTTTAACACTCACCAACAGCTCGGCACAAGCTGCCCTGCGGGCTAACTTATCATTTATTATTGTTTAGGTAATATAAGTGTAGCTAAAAAAGTAAAAACCTTATCCTAAGCCAGTTCCTAGCAACGTCAAACATTATAGTTAAGAAGAGCCCGGACTAATCCTCCCAAACTCTATTCCCGTAATCTCTCCTCCTGGCGAAACTTACTCAAGACTTGTTAGTTCCGATATCTAAGACACGATGGCAACGTAATCCGTATGAGATTTTCTCTTTTGAGATAATTAAGTAGGTTGCTTACCTGTTTAAACCATTTCAGCACTATTTGTTTTACAAATTATATTCAGCTCGCAACGAGCCCAAAATTTAGATATTTATTTTCTATGTAGAAACGCATATTTGCAAAAAAAAATGTATAGAATAAAACATTTGTTTAAGTATCTATGTATGCTCATATGCTCGCTCGTATGCAGGGAATTAATATAACCTCTACATATTTGCAATCTAGCTGGAACCGGAACCAGTATGTGGCATTCATGTTAGCTTTTTACGAAGATGTGTTGCAGATAAGTATATGGTAGTGAATATGGTATAGACTGATTTTGATACCTGTGCATAGTAGTTCTAGAGTTTATCGAGTAAAGATAGTCAGATATACACGTCGGAGGACTTTATTTTATAATAGGTATGGATAAAATCACACGACATTTGCTTCCTCTTAAGCAAATAACAAATATTCATAGCGTTATGGTATTAATTATCACTAATTACACCGCTATCGTTAATTAATGTGTATGCATGGAAGATCATGTCTTGTCCATATGCCTATCGGTTAGTTGGCTGGAATTAATTTAGCAAAATCCATCATATTTGTAAATTGATTCGATATTTCATATTTTATATTAGGGTACCTACTTACTAACCGAAGCCCGTGACTTCGTTCGCGTGGTCTTTATGACTCCGAAAAATATTCATCAGCATTCTTATAGTTAAGCTGGATCATTATAGATCTGCATCAGAAGTTTCATTGTTCAAAATCAATTAAACATTATGTATTAGCCAGGCAACTTAAACTTTTTTGTTATATAGCTGTTAGAGCTATATAACAAAAAAACTTTTTTGTTTTATAACAAAAAAGTTGAACCCTTTCACCGCGAGACTTTATATCATTTATCGTGCCCTCATGCATGGGATACGTGCTTCGCTGGGTGTGTTTTACTGTGCTGGGTAGTGGATTCATTCATTTAAGTTGTACTAACAGACAAACCGACAGACATTTTTTATTTAATTCTTTCTCTATTACTATATGTAGTATGTCTCTACCGCCCCAAATATTTTTTTTGGAAACATTATCAATGTACCTACAGACACGATTTTTTACTGTTTTATTGTATGTATATTCATAGTCTCTGCCTACCCCTAAATATGTATGTATGTATTATATGTACAGATTTAGAAACATGAAAATCTTATACCTTTAAACGAGCAATTCTTGTATGTATATGTATATATATATTTATTTATAAATTTCTGTGATCTCGAAAACGGCTCTAACGATTTCGCTGAAAATTTGTATATGGGGGTTTTCGGGGGTAAACTATCGATCTAGATTAGTTTTATGTTTGGGAAAACGCGTGTTTTCGAGTTTTCATGCGTTTTTCTTTCCACGCAGAATATGGTCGCTAATTTCGGCGCGCGGGCCGCCATCGGCTTAGCTCAGTGGTTAAGGATGCTGACCGCTAGAAAGAGTGTTACGGGTTCGAATCCCACTCGGTGACTTACTTTTGTTTTTTTTTTATGTTCAAGTTTATATATAATTTTTTATTTTGTACTGATTTTAGACAAGTTTAAAAAAAATAGTTAATGTTTTAGATGTAACCGACCGAGCAAAGCTCGGTCACCCAGGTACTTATAATTAAATGAACAGTTTTAATAGTTAATGAAGTTTATGTAATGACTATAATAATGCAAATATACATTGCAAAAAAATTCAAATTCCAAAACGAAGCAAAATATTTTCGACGACCTCCGTGGCGTAGTGGTCACCATGCTAGTCCGCCACTCAAGAGGTCCTGGGTTCGATCCCCAGTCAGGGCAAGTTGGAAAATGGCCTTTTTCAAATTGTCCTGGGTCTTGGATGTTTATCTATATATTAATTTGTTATAAAATATAGTATCGTTGAGTTAGTATCCCATAACACAAGTCTCGAACTTACTTTGGGGCTAGCTCAATCAGTGTAATTTGTCCTTATATATATATTTATTAACCTATTGCATAGCTTCTATCGCGGGCCTTGAGCGCGGGGACCGAATCCAGAAATTCCGTAACGAAAAAACCTCACGCTCACGCGTTGCCGCTTCGTCTCCGTCGTCCGTTTGCGACGTTGCAGTCCTTCCTTGTATCGAACCACCTTAATGCAATAGCTTTACCGCGGCAGTCCCCGAGTGCCACACGTCTTTTTTTTATTTATTTTACACATCGGAGCCCCCAAATACTTTTTTAAAGGATGTCATAAACTCACCGTGAGGCGATAAAAATTAGTTCGAAGTAAATCATACAAAGACTAACATAATTTTATAGAGTTTTTAAGCATTTAAGATGCTGGACTGAAGTACTAAAACCAAATAATGAATAAGTAATTATTTGAAAAAATATTTGTAAACATTTTATTATTAGCTTTTATCACAAATTTCTCAAAGCGAATCAAATGAGCCCAACCTCATGAATTCGTTGTCGTCTATTACAGAGTTCCTATGGCCATCCTCCGGCTCATCAGCTCATTATAATATTGCATTGTCACGCGATATGCGTACGCTTATAAAATTTTAGCTCAATTGGAAACCGTCAAGTAGATCAAATTTACCTTGCAAGATTTGACTACAGACAGAACGACAGACCGCAGGACAGGTGAAACTAAATAAAAGCTTGTAAAAAACCACATGACTTGAATCAGCGAACTTGGTCTATTTCCGACCATTCTTTACCTATCACGAGTTAAACCCACACGCCGAATTTCTCAAGCAACCAAAATACCTAACTATAAATAAACTACATTAATACATCTTGTATCATAATCCCTTGCACCGTCCATAGGCGAGCAGTCACTCCCCCACTGGCCGCTTAATCACTGTAACTGCTACTAATGTGCCACATTATTTCGGATGAAGAACCCGGCTGAAATATATCCCGTACATGCTGCCGTAGAAAATATGGCCACGATTATTTTTTCCTTGTTTACAACATAATTATGTTGTAGTCGGGGAATAAACGCTTTTAATATACAACGTGGAAGCGATAAACACGTTATAAATCGAACCACAGGTTATACCAGGTCTCTATAGTAAATAGATAATAATTAAAAAAAATAGATAAAAAATTTAAAACAAATCGGCATTTCTATACTAAGGCCATATGTATGGGAACTTCGAAAGTTTTGTTTATTTTTGATTCTTATTTTTATTATCATTATAGGTACTATAATAGTGATCTAGTATAGCCTGTAGTTCGATTTATCACGGGTATGTCCCTTCCACGTTAAATAGTAGTGTCTAACAAAATATATTAAGACTTTCTTAAATAAGATTCCGTGATACTAAACAGTGAACAACTTTCCCTGATGTCAAAAAGTTTAGTAAAAGTATATCGTTTAAGTGACAAAATATATACGTAATGAAATGTAAGGAAGTAAATCACTTGCAAGCAAACACGGTAGAGTGTAGGCCAAAGTCCTCTGGCTGCTGTCTAAATATGGCTCTGGTAGTACAGAGAGGGTCGTATTTCCGTACTTATGCATTAATTTAGTAAAAAAATAATTACAAACTGATAAATGAATTACCTTTTACTTCGATCGGTATATGCATGGACATGATCTTCTATGTACTCACATTAATTAACGACTGTGGTATAATTAGTGTAATTAATATATCATGGGGCTTATTGCTATTTACATAGAAACCACAGCCAAATCACACAGATTAGGCTTTTCGTGGTTAAGCATTATTATTGAAATTACAGAGAACGGTATTATTATATAGAGAAATTAAATTACACATAGGTAACAGGAATCTGTTGTCAAGAGGTGTGCAAGACACGAGTTCGACTTGTACCTCTAAGTTCGTGTAATGTAGAATCCATAAAAAAAAGTAAGTCTATGGTAGATACAGTCATTTCCAGCCACAACCTACAACCACTAACTTCCAGTGAAAGAAGACATCGTCGTGAAGAAACCTGCACACTACAGGTTGGGACGCATCTGTCAGCACGGAATGGAACTTTCGTATACTGCTATCCTTTTCTGTCGCACAGAACTGTCATTTGCTAGAGCCAGAAAAGGCGAAGGAATGCCACGGAGTAGTCTGCTTTATTAAATAGCCATAAGTAGCTCAACCTTTATTTAGTTAACTAAGGTGCGAAACAGAGAAGACAATGGTAAACCATTTATTATCTCTGCCAAAATCGTCAATACATGCGTTTATTTCCATAGAACGACACCGATAAGAATCTGACTCTTGTAGAGAAAAAAGTAGTATGAAACTAAATATATATTATAGGTAACTAACTGACAAAAATAGTATTATCTTATTATCTCTGCCAAAATCGTCAATACATGCGTTTATTTCCATAGAATGACACCAATAAGAATCTGACTCTTGTAGAGAAAAAAGTAGTATAAAACTAAATATATATTATAGGTAACTAACTGACAAAAATAGTAACTTTAGTAAGCTGGACACAAGTATACAAAATAGCGATTCAAATTTATGAAAGTACTAAAAGTTACCCCCATTTGAAAAGCCATTTTAAAAAATTTCGAAAAACTGAATCGAAAATAAATCTCTATATACATTTGTAATCTTCTCACAACATTTCACAAGAATCGGTTGAGAAATGCGACCTGTAGGCGAGAACAGCCGGACAAACTAACAAACTGACAACCGGACAGCCGGACAAAAGCATATTTGGCCAATCTCGAAACTAAGATGCTTCGTTCACTCGGTCAAATAATTCTGTGACGGAAGCACACAAAGTAATTTAGATCAAAGAGCATGAAAATGATTTCGGCCGTTCCATATCTGGCATAGAATTGATAAACTGCAATAAATCACTGTTTACGAGATCGGACTTGCCATTAATTACCTGCAGTACCGTGAAATATGAACCGCAGATATCAAGCTGCATTGTGATGGTGCATTATTTATGAGCTGCAAAACAGAAGTCGCTGGTCGGCTGATTTAATGCGACCCTGTATTGGAATAGGCATCGATGACCGAATGCATCATCTAGATTTTCATTATGATTTTCTTGATCCTTACACAAATTACTCGAATGATAGTGTTATAGTTTATCAATAGATACTTAGACAATGTTTAGTAGACAAACGAGTAATGAGAGACTAAAGAAGAGGTTTAGTTGATTTTTTAACTTTGCTATCAACTATATAGTTACTATGATGTTAAGGTTTTAATTGTTAATCATGTTGTTAATCAATAACCTAGGTTGTTCCGAAAATTGTTAGCGACAGAATAAATGCAATCTTTATTTTTATGATTTTTTTTTTTAAATTGACGGCTAATTTCAATACAAATCTCCTTGGGGAAAATCATTGGCCGTTAATGTGTAGTTTCTTTTTTAAATATTTTTAATTGACCGAGCGAGCGAAGCGAGCGAAGCGAGCGAAGCGTCTCAGTTTCGAGATTAGCCAAAAATTCTTTTGTCCGTCTGTCTGTCTGTCTGTCTGTCTGTCTGTCTGTCGGTCTGTCTGTTCTCGCCTACAGGTCGCATTTCTTAACCGATTCTCATGAAATTTTGTAAGCAGGTTCAGCAACCTAATAGAATTTTTTTGTCGAGCCAGTTTTTAGAATTTTTTCAAAATGGCGGAAATATGGGGATTTAAAATTTTAAAACTGTCATATATCCGCCATTTCAAAATATTTTCAAAAATGCCATTAGACTTTTTTGTTGCCATTATGAAAACGATTTTTTTTTATTTGAACAACTTTTTTATCTGAACAACTTTTTTATACGTTATACTTAAACGGGTTTAGGGTTACTCGCGAAGTCTAGCTGACTAAGCCGTGACGGATATACAATACAAATCTTCTTACAATATATACTGAAACTATTTAAGAGTGAATTCAGTCCGGGTTACTTAACAACTTTCTTAAAAATACATTTTCCCCATGGGGTCCACGAAATAATTTCTCTGAATAACTATTATGGTTATTATTTTGAGTTTATATGTAGTTCTATAAATTTTATCATATTTAACCGACTTAAAATGAAAGGGTTTTGCTTATTTTATAGTTAGTTTTTTTTTCAGTTTTTGCTTATTTTGATTGATTCTTGGCTTGTTTATTAAATTTAGCAATTTTGTTGGGCGAACTTTCTTTCAATCGCTATCGTTGCTTGTCTGTGCTTCTGTAGTAGTATTAGTAATTATGCTATGAACTAACAAGAGATCAACATCAACGAAAGCTCGCGAAGTAGCTTTACGAAGAGAGTAAGAAACCAATGAGCAGCGGCATAGAGCCATGGCAATACAAATAAACATTTAAACGAAAACCCATTAATAGTTTTATGGTTTTTCCAACAACGAGCTGACTTTGTCATTTGAAAAATGATGGGTCATTTTTCGGTGAAAGACTACTGGTACAAAACTGAATTTCAGAATCACGGTAGACCTCATTTCCATAGGATTGTATGGTTGGAATGCTCCTGACATTTTAGAGCTAGATCGAAAGTCATTTAAAGAAAGGGCTATGATTGGCAATTATTTTGGAAATTTGGTCACAACCATGAATCCGCATACCTATCGGTAAACCTACACTTCATCCAAATCAGGTACATTATTCTAAAATAATAATCGCGAGGTCTAAGTTCGTGGCGAACTACTAGTTCTATTGTTTGCAACAATGCATGGTATAATAAAACAGGTATTCTCTTCCCAAGATGAAACTTGACTACGTCACAAAGTGTTGCCACTGATTGTTCTTTTCAGTAAGGACTTTCTCAATTAGTTCATGCATATTAAATAAAATATTAACCCTTCGAATGTCGGCATAGCAGACACAATAGTAAAACAATACATCAGACGCCCGCTCCGGGCGTCCGACAGTTAAAGGGTTAAGTAACTTAGCTATTTAGTATCTCGCGAATCTCGCGTGATTCATCAATTCAATATTTTTTTAATTGATATTAATGGATTATTAATTCAAAATTGGTATATAAAGTTCAAAAATGCATTACATTCGGGTAATTCAATTTCACACAGTGGCAACACATCAAACTGATGACGTAGTCAAGTTTCACCTAAGTCATCAGCTGTCACGGGAAGAGAATACCTTATTTTATTATACCATGCAACTGTTGACGTCTCGCGTTAATCCTTTCGTGCTATGATTTTCTATGATTATAAACGAAGGTTAACCTTCAAGGAATCTCATGAAAATTTGCAAGCTGCATTTTAGGAGTCTGCTCCTGCGTTAGCAACAGTTACTTATTGAAAACGTGAATTTAAAGGTGGTCGAGAGGACCTAAACGATGACCTCAAACCCGGCCGACCACCAACTGCAGTAATTCATGAAAACGTCATTAGGGTAGTGGCTCTTGAGCGAGAATAGACAAATTACACATCAAGAGATTCAGGCTGAATTGAACATTGGATCACGGTCAGTTTCCAACATCCTGCATGAACACCTAACCTAAAGAAGCATGCTTCGCGATGGATACCTCATTCTCTCACCGAAGAGCAAAAATTCTGTCGTGTTGATTGGTGTAAATTTATGCTAGAAAAGTTCGAAAGAGGAACTTTGCAAAAGATTTTTTTTTATTTCCCACGATAGGCAAAACGCTTCGTGGGCGAAAATTCAACGCTTCAGACGAGGCCGTTGAAGAATTTCGGCTGTTATTTTTCGACCTCCCAAAAGATACGTCTTTTAAATGTTTTGAAAGCTGATTTACCCGAATGCATAAGTGCATAAAGGTTAGAGGGGAATACTTTATAAAGCTGTAAATATTTTTTTTCATGTTCTAACTATTTCCATTTCACTTACTATTTTCGGAACAGCCCACGTATGAAGGGATTGATGAGCTTAGATGCTAGATGAAGCAAAAGAGGTTTGTCAGGATCGTAGTAAGTGGAGGTCCATAGTCTCTGCCTACCTCTGTGGGAAATAGGTGCGATAATATGTATGTATGTATGTAATAATTTATTTTATTTTATTAATTACTTATGTAACATTATAATGTCACAATTTAATATGTGTCTATTTACTCGTATAATAATAATAGAGAATATGCACGCATTTTTTTTATCCTTATTAATCACAGTTAACAAATATGTAAGAATTTATAAAATATCTTAATCAGCGACGAAACTATGATACTTTAAAGTTTCAATTAGAGAGAGAAGTCCGATATGGACTGGTGACGTCATAATTACATATCATCAATACATTTACTATAGAAAATAGCGTTTTTGCAAGTGATATAGACATATTTTCGTAAAATCGCTATATCTCGTTCGTTTTTCCACCAATTTTTATTCTGTTTTCACTGTTAGTACTTTACTTTTGAATATTTACGAATAAACTGGTTAGATAACACATATTTTTTTCATGCATATTCTCTATTAATATACGGATGTGTAGTAAGTGTAAATACATAGTCTCTGCCTACCCCCATGGAAAAAAGGCGTGAAAATATGTATGTATATACTTTTTTATATATAAAAAAGTCGGGTTCAAAATCTAGTAAAATGCTCGTATAAGAGGGCAGTTCGTTGTCTTATAAAATAAATTAAAATAGGGATCATTTTCACTACTTCCATCGGCAAATAGTTCCATGGAACTAGTGAGATTTTTTTTCTCAGTTTGGCAGGCGTTATTCTCTTATAGTAACAGGCGTTATTGAATGAGAGGCCTGTAGGCTATTTGGTTTATATTCGCAGCGAGTAACACGTTTTGTTGGGCAGTTTGGGCACGCTTTTCATGCGAATGTGAAAGAGCAGAAAAAGTAATATTATGTGTTCTTTTAGCATATATTTCGGGTTTGCACACTTTTTACATGCGATTAAGAATGTATGACTTATTATTTATTATTGAAACTAATATTAAGATGAAGTTGTAACTTGTTTAAAATAAGTAAGTTGTTATAATTTATCTAACTAACCGTAAACATACAAAATTATGAAAAATAAAATCTAAATAAAATCTCTATACTCTGAGCGGGGCCTGGCACGCTATTGGTCTGTAATTTATTAATGTGTGTTTTTTCGTTATTTATTATTTATGCATGTTAGTCACATCACATGTAGCCAAACCGCAAAATACATGTGTACCTACACATATATCGTAAAAGGGACATACCCGTAATAATTTGAACCACGGGCTATACAGTCTAGATCACTATAGTATAATGATAATAAAATAACAGTCAGAAAACAACAAAAAAAAAATCGACAATCCCATACAAGTTGGCCGGGCGGCTGCACATTGCACACCATGGTATGGAAATGCCGATAAAAAAAAAGAAATTAGCCTGTTCACTGTAGTGATCTAGTATAGCCCGTGGTATGATTTATTACGGTATGTCCTTTCCACTATCTATCACGTCTTCATCCCTAATGGAGTAGACAGATCATTCTAGATCTTGCGGCTCTAAGCAGTAGAGCCCAGGTCCGCAAGTTCAAAGGCCATTTAGAACAGAATAGAATAACCTTTATTTGAATTAAAACTTAAACACACATACTTTTAGCGTGATGATAGGCGAGAAGATGAAAAAGGAATAAAAACAGTGATGGGTGACGAAAACTCACGTTGATAGGTGACACGAATAGTAACATTATTTTTTGCCTATTACCTCGATCGGCTTTTCCGTTTTGCGTGAGAAGAAAAGCAGCTGATACACACCAAGTGTTGTCTTTTCTCCCAGACCTGCATGCATGGACGAGTAAAATAAACAGAATCGAAACAGTGTTTATTGCTGTTCGTTTATCAATTCTATGCCAGATACGCAACAGTCGTTTTTCTTTGCATTGGTGTCGTAATGAAAGTGGTTTATTTGAATTTAACTCCCGTTTATATTTGGTTTGCTCTAGTTATAAATCAAATAAAAATCCTATCCTACTAATATTATAAATGCGAAAGTGAGTTGGTATATTTGTTTGTTTGTTCCTCTTCACGCTTAAACTACTGAACCGATTTGGATGAAATTTGGTATGGATATAGTTTGAGACACGAGGAAGGACATAGGGTACTCTTTATCCTGGAATTCCTACGGGAAGCAAAGCCCGCGGGTGCAGCTAGTACTACAATAAAACTGAAAAACACCCCAAAACTTTCAGCATTGTGGGTAAAAATTATACCGCGTAATATTTTTTCACCCTTATAAATCAGTATATCTTACATGAGCTACTTATCGCGGGGAAACGTGAGATGTATTGTCCCTCGGGTGATATATTCGGCGTGCCCCGTGACTTTTGCCTCGGGGGACGCGACGTGTTTTCGTTCTAAAATCAATACCTTATAGGCACTTACGTTTTGAATAAGGAGATACTGTTTTGTTTGTGCGAACCTGTTTATTGACTTGGGATTCGTCACGATGTGTCGGAAATGATATGCGTGTTTGGGAATTCGAGTCGATAACTTTCTTGCGCTCAAGTTCAGAGTTGTTATTGACAAGTCATTGGAACAGTATCAAATGGTCGCAAACGGTGCTTTATAACTTCGGTGAGTTTATTTTTACGACCTTAATTACCTTTACGATCTAAATTATTTTTATACGTAAGTAGATCTAAGTAAGTAAATATTGGTATAGAAACTTGCCTTTATATATAACGACCAGCTGCGCCCCGCGGTGTTACCCGCGGTTGTAGTAGCCTATTTTTTACTCCAGGGTGTCAGTATCCTGCATACCATGTTTTTTTTTCAAAATTGTGCCAACCCTTTGGGCGTGAAGTAGTTATAAACACACACACACACACACACACATACTCACAAAATGTCACCATTATAATATTAGAGTGATTGATATCTTGTTTACTCAAAAAAATATCTAAATTTTAAAATTCAGAAATTTGGAGCCTAGCCTACAAATGTGTGTGATTATCATGCACAGCCAAAACTGGAAATAAAATGGAGCAAAACCAGCAAACAGCTCGTGATAGTTATAAATAACATCTCGACTGGAGGCTGCTCCAGCATTTCCGGCGTTCCCGAAGGAGCGCGATTTATGTCAACAGAAAAACTTGTTGTTCCTGTCGCTTACACGCAAATATGCTGTCGGTACGTAAATTAACGATTACGTGTTTTTCACAGTTGTTCGTACTATTTATTTATACTAGCTAGGCCCGCGGTGTTACCCGCGGGAAAAGTGGCCTATGTGTTAATCCAGGGTGTCCATCCATCCATCCACAAAAATATAGTATTTATTTCAGTCTGAATTGGTTATTATTATCTAAATTGCTTATGACTTCCATGGCCCTTGCCCTTGGCTCTATATAAATATTACTCGATTTAACACGTACATAACAAAAGTTATATTTTTCAATACTAAATAATACCTAATACTTTTTCAATCGCTTGTAAAGTGATTCTGGTGGCATACTATATTTCATATGTGTCAAAAGAACATATTACTTCTTTCTGCTTTTGCACGCACAGTCGGATAAAAAACGTGCCCAACAAAACGTGTTTACTCGCCTCGAATATAAAGCAAATAGCCCACATGCCCCTCATTCAATAACGCCTATTTTGATTTATTTTATGGGACAACGAACTGCCCCTTCGACGAGCGTTATTACGTGGTGATCTTTTTAAAGAAAACTTGAAGGAATTGGTTAATATAAAGAAATGCATATCGCAATGCATTGTTTTATTTACTGGTCAGGTTATCGGATAGGATTTACTCAATACCCATCTGATGTGACGCATTTGTGATGATGGTTTTAACATGTGTTCCGCCGCTATGTATGTGAATCTGTTTCCTAGTATCTTCTATGATATCTATGGATGCATCTTAGCTGTACGTTTGTTAAAGGTTATGTGACGTCACAGTAATTTAAATATGGCAACCTCTAAAAATAAGTTACTTAAAAATAAAATTAATCGAATCCTAACGTGTAAGGTATCAAATGATACTCACAGGGCTCAATTACCACATTCAAAAATACATACATTACAAGCTGTTTCTTCTTTGTACTTGCATTCACTAGATAAACGTACTTTTCAGCAAGAATCCTCCCGTAGACGGATTTTGGTTTTTAAAACTTTACCTTAGCTTTATTGACACAAAATGAGCAGCATTCTAAAGAAAGCATCAGTTTACTCCTTTCAATTTAACTCCCATACATAAACAATTTGTTATCCCGTAGACATCTGTTGTTTGGTTGAAACCTTCGCAGATGGAAGGCTGTTAAAATTCATAAGTATGGAAATTAGGATCTTCTGCAATGCGACAACTGAGATGTTGTTCGGGAAATGTGCTTGTGAGTACTAAAGCAAATATGATTGAAATTAAAACACTATTTGTGTTGTTGGTTGGTATACCAAAAACTTTTATATCGTCGAGTGGCCCTTACAAAATTGTATACCTATACCTACAAGTATCTATAAGTTGTTAACACTTTTTTATCAAACTTTATGGTTCCAGAATATTAAAATTTCAGTACTTTTAAGAAATATTATTTTATCGCAAATTTAAGTGTTTTGCATTTTCATAGCAACGTTAAAAATACTTACAACTTAAACTGATCTCTTTTATCGAGTGCTTAATAATAACAATGGTGTCAGATTTTGCCTAACCCTGTTAGGGTAGGGAAACACTATCTATTCAACTTCCTCATAAAATAAAGATTCTCATTAAGAATCTATTTTGAACATCCTGAGAAATTCATGAATAAGTATGGCTTTCATTTCATTAAAGGCCATTAATTATGCATGAAAGAATGGCACAATGAAAATAGAATATAATAGGAAAATATAAATTAAAACTGAATGTAAATTAAGGTATCAGAATAATTGGTATTTGTTTTTGATTGCCTTTTTGTATTTTTTTGCAAAAAGGTATATTGCATACGTTGAATTTAACCTGACTCACCTTATTTCCGAATTATTATCTATTTGAGGTAAGTAATAAGCATTCTACAATTCAAATTCAATAATAATCTATTTAGTCGTTTTGACGAAAAGGCAAAAATCTTGTATTACAGCCTCGAAATTTATAACGTAATGAAAATATTTTTTTGATTTATTTTTAGGCCTCCCATTCAACTTATCAGCTGACTCGTGTTTCTACAGGAAAGCAAATGAATAATTAACCTATTTCTCTATCTAATCTACCCTTAAAATAGTTTAAGTTTATTACGTTACATGTTATATAATATAGGTACCTCATCATCAGATCTTATTTTGTCTCCACTGCAGGAGCACGACCCTCTCTGTACTGCCAGAGCCATACTTGGCCAGAGTAGCCAGAGGACTTGGCCTACACTCTCCTCGCTGGCCAGACTGGTTGGAGAGGCTTCATTAATGTTTATAAGCTTTGTTAAACTTGTATTTCCTAAGTCGCCTTCTACGACATCCACAGGAGGGCTTGGAGTTGACCTATTCTACTCTGCCGGAAACCACACGGCATAGCCTGTAAAATATAGGTACGTAATACAAAGGAAATAAAATATCATTGATTCTGTAGGTGGATGACTAATACTGAACCGATTTAAATGCATACTCTATTGACCCAGAAGAAAGTTGTAGCAGCCGTAACCTACTGAAGTAACTTAAGAGAAGCATTGGCCGTTGGTAAAAAAAAGTGTAGATTCATTGACTGCGCACATCCGTATATCGACAAAAGTACTTATGTTATTTCTTTTCTCGTTTCTTACGGTTCATTTACCGTGATAGCATGATATACTTCATATTAATATTTAATTTATTCATAGCTTACATGCATGCATATAACAACATTATTAAGATAATCAAGTCTTATATTTAATCGATTTCCAAAAATGAGAAGGTTATCAATTCGTCAGTTTGTAATGTATGTTCACCGATTATTCAAAGATGTCTGGACCGATTTGGATTTTTTTTTTATTTGTCAATTGGTCATAGAAATTTTATCAAAATTGGTTGTGTAATCAGGGAGAAGTCCGTGTTTAACTTTGAAAAATTATAACATATTATTATTTGTTTTGGGTTGGGTAAATATTATTACACATTGCAATAGCATGTTTACAATCAGTAGAGAAAATAGAATAATTCGTTTCCATTTGAATATTATTATATCATTATCAAAATATCAATTATCTCGGAAAGTCAATGTTTTTCATGAGGCATAGAGTAACATTGATAGACGATGAATATCTTTTCAACGTTTCTGTAAATCTATATAGTACTAGCTGTGCCTGTGGGCTTCGCGACCTGAGGGAATTTCGGGATAAAAACTATCCTACGTCCTTTCCTTGGTATCAAATTATATTCATGTCAAATTTTATCTAAATAGTTTCAGTGGTTGAAGCGTGAAGTGATAACAAACAAACGGACAAACAAACAAAACTACAAACTCACTTTTGCATTTATAATATTACGAGTAAGTAAGGATATCGCTACTTATCTTAATAACATCAGACAGATACATTTTTTAAGCTTTGAATTTGTATGCAGTGAGGCATCTGGAGAAAAAATTATATCATTAGCTGGGCCGCTCTCTTTTTACAGCCGTATATTTTACATTTTACAATACTCCCCGGAAATTTTTGAAATCAACCCAGATTTTCATAATAATGCCGTATAAACATTTCGTATTATTACCCGAATAAGGACATGGCCGCTTTTTATAGCGCAGTAAAATGTTTATTTTTTCTATTGCCTTTGCCTTTTTGTAATCAAGTTAATATAATGTACTTATTTTGACTTAGTTTATGGCTTTTGAAGAGGGATTTTTTAAATATTAATGAAGATAGAACAGTTCCTCTAAAAGAAAAATAACGTGACTTCTATGCTAATCTCCGACACTATTAAAATCTCTCAAGAAAGCAATTTGCGTTACCAATATATTTTTTTAAATAAGTAATTAGATTAGATTTCGATTTTTATGAAATTTCAATTGGTTCAAGGAAAACTTTAAAGAGAAAGTTCTGACGTAACAAATATTGCAAAAAAATTCAACCAGTTGAATTGAAAACGCTATTAAAAATGATAATAATTATTTTGCTAACTCATTTACCAAAATAAACTTGTATAAAAGCAACTATGAACTTTGCACTGGCGTCGACTTGTGTAAGACTTCCTGATATTTTCACGTTTTCAAACCTGCAGTACAAAGGTATTAAGCGTCATAACTGGAAAACTAATCCCCCAGAACGCGGGATTTGTCCGACGAGCTATTTTATCAATGGCCGCGGATTACATGAAGCCGGATCCATTGAAAATAGCGAGGAAATTTAACCTTGCTTCCTTTTCGTGTGTTGACACTAGTTTCAGATTTTTCAAGCTGCCTGAAATGCATCTGATATAGCTTAAAGGCAAATGGGGAAACCACCGTACTATATCCCTAAAATTGAGTCAAAATGAAGAAGATAGCTTGACGAATCTTATACCTTTAAATGAGCAATTCTTGTATATTTATATGTTTATAAATTTCTGTGATCTCGAAAACAGCTCTAACGATTTCGCTGAAAATTGGTATATGGTTTTCGAGGGTAAACAATCGATCTAGATTAGTCTTATATTTGGGAAAACGCGTGTTTTCGAATTTTCATGGGTTTTTCTTTCCACGCAAAATATGATCGCTAATTTTGTCGCACCGGCCGCCATCCATTTTGACTCAGCGGTTTATGATGCCGTGATGCGGACCACTAGAAAGAGTGTTACGGGTTCGAATCCCACTCGATGACTTACTTTTGTTTTTATTTAGGTTCCAAATTTATATATAATTTTTTATTTTGTATTGTTTTTAGACAAGTTTAAAAAAATGTAGTTATTATTTGAGATGTAACCGAGCAAAGCTCGGTCACCCAGGTACTGTCATACAAATATGACACCCGGGAACAATGGCTTTTACATGCCTTCCAAAGCACAGAGGAGTTTGAGAATTTTTATGCCACTTATGATCACTCATCCAACGCCGGGCTACCGAGCTCCTCTTTTTTACCGGGGAAATGTTACTGATATCGTAATTGTTTCTTCATATAGATAATCTTAGTGATTAAAAAAATACTTTTTCTATTGTAAGTTAGCGTAATAGCTTAGTTTTCCTCGTTACTTATATTAATCATCAAATATATAACCAACCTTGTGGTGTTTCGATCGCCGTCATCATGATTTAAAATTTAATTTACGGACCAAATGCGAGTGGAGTATGTGTATTAGTATGTAAAACAAAAGTATTTATCTAATAAGATTAATGTTTAGTGACATCTACCCTAATATAGTGAAAATATTTGTATATTTGTGACGGTTCAACAGTTATATGATTGACTACTAATAGAGAAACCCTTTATAGCACGGGACTCATATTTTTCAGTGTTCAATTCTTATTTTATTTAAAAAAATATTGTAATAAACGCTTTACCCGTAAGATATCCTACAAAGTCACGAGATTTTCATGACACATGCCGCGCAGTGAAACGGGAAGGCTTAACCATTAATAAAATCACTCACAAAAGCTATAGCAGTAAAATTTCTTCCCTCAGACCTTTTCCTTTATCATTCCGCTGCAGGCCTGCGAGTGCCACGGACCATTGGTAAAAATACTGTGTCCATATAATCCCCTATCCCCGGGGATTAGCCCGCGAACTATGACGCTTGATCCCTAGGGTCTCAACGTCATCCCGGACGTGACTGAGTGACATTTAGTTTGGCGCAATAATACATTACGTTAATTTAGGGTCAATGTAGTATTGATAAGGCTTACAAACACTGCAGTAATCGAGAAAATCTTATTGGAATTTTACTTTATCTGCTTCCGCGTTGTTCCGTACAGTTTTGCTCCATATTTATAGCATATCGGTATGTTTTGTACTTGATATTTAGATGCCGACTTTGCTGTTTAGTTTTTGATTGACGAGAAAAGTTTGCTTAAACATCAAATCTGACTATTGTATATAGCTTTAGTTCGTTCTAGATAAATAGACATTATGATACATTTATTCACGAAAACTGCATTACATACACACATGAAGTGAGCACAATAACCAAACAATACATAAACAATAGGTACTTAACAATAAACATACAACAATTACAATAGACAACAGTGATACTATACATGTATGTACTGCAGCAGCGCAAAGTAGGCCAAAACTCAGCGTGGTTGGCATAAAAGGCGGCTTACTAGTTTTAAGATCTAATTGAATAATGTATAGTGTATAAGCCTTTATTTAAACCTTTCCATCTTATCATAAAAACAGGCCTTACTTTTTTACTAGGTTTAAACCATTATCCGACTAAATCAAGTTGACATTTTCAGATTGAGACAATGGCATATTACTAGATGTCAACTTGATTAGGTCGGATAATGGTTTAAACCTACTAACAAAGATAGTCTGCGTTTTATAATAAGACGGTTTGTATTTCTTTTTTCCTTAAACTTCTGCCTTTCTATTAATATTAAATGTCCTTTGTTCCTCTGGTCGACTGAAAGAGCTCCCTTCTGCGATAAGTCCAACATTAGTTACACTGTCATTGAAATTATTTGTAGTTAATAATTACAATAATGTTTTAAAATAAGAACAATAAATAAATATGTATGAGTATCACATGATGTAACTTAAGCATAGAAAGTAATAACTGAACATGTAAAATACTTCAAATGTGTCTATATTCGTTACTTTCTAGTAATCTAGATAGATACCAAATGCTCTGGTAAGTACGTACAAAAGTAAAATGGATAAGTAAAGTATACCTACATTCGTACAAACTAAATATATCAACTTAAAGAAAAGAAAAGTCGAATAAATAAAACAACAAAAGTAACTTTTAAACATCAGTGTCCAAAGAAAGATGAGCCGTAACTCGATTCTGGCAATTTTCATAGTTGCAAAGTTTGACCTGTAAATGTTATTACCCTGCTATCAACGCTTTTTCTTGGAAGCGCAAACTTCAAATTACAACTCACAACTCTTAAAGAATACAATCCAACTTCAGAACGCAGTTAGAGACCGTAAAACATTTTTAAAACAACATCCTCAGTTGAATGAGGCTCACGGATTGAGTTAAAAAAGAAATTAACTTTTACTATACAATGTTCGAATGAAAAGGAAGCTTCATTTGGTGCTATTATTATACTAGCTGGTAAGTCAATATTCTGATGTATTTAATAACGCATATAGTACTATGTATCGAACTTAAATATCTTATGCACCTATAATTGTTGCTTACGAACAAAAAATTAAATCAACGACAAAAATACAGTAGTATTTTTTTTTGTCGTATGTACTTAGTAATTTCTATCCCATTTGCCTCTACTTTTATTAATTCTGTGCCTCTATTTGGAATAGGAGTGGCAGAGGTGTGGTGAGTGACATAGTTATTTTTTATACAAATAGCAACATATTGTTCTTTGAGAAGCATGTTGTTATATGGTGGTGCAAACTACATCATCATCCGAGCATATTCCCAGTTGCATCCTCAGCGGTAACGCTTTAGAGCCCCCGTCCGCTATCTAACCTAGGTGATTTGACTAGGTTTAGTTTTTGACACAGAGCGACTGAGGTCTTACCTCCGCAACCCAAAGGGTAAACCAGAACTAATCCTTGGCTAGGTTTATGTGCGTTTCGAAACACGGAATCATCTATTTTTCGGATAATCAGGTGATTCAAAGCCTGCAATATCCTAACTAGGCTGGAAACAACTTTTTACAAAGTATGCTTCCCAGTGGTATTCGAAACCCCGACCTCTGGATCACAAGGCGAACGCCTTGACCACTGGACCAAACTTTATATCTATACATCTATCTATACATATAATAAAACAGTAAAAAAAGTGTGTCTGTACATTAAATATATTTCCAAAAAAAATATTGGGGGCGATGGAGACGTAGTAATAGAGTAAGAATTTAAAAAAAATGTCTGTCTGTTTGTCTGTATGTCTGTATGTCTGTATGTCTGTATGTCTGTATGTCTGTATGTCTGTTTGTCTGTTTGTCTGTTTGTACACGCTAATCTCCGGCAATACTGGACGGATTCGAATGAAACTTTTTTGTTATATAGCTATTAAGCCTGGGCATCATATAGGGTATAAATGATTTTGGAAAATGGAACGCCTGATGCAGAACCATAATGGTCCAGCTAAACTATAAGATATATAAAAATGCCGCCTTAGTAAAAGTTGTTCAGCCTGATGAGCATTTTCCAGAGACATAAAGTCCACGCGAACAAAGTCGCGGGCTTCGGCTGGTTAATAATAATTTCGGTGACTGTGTTTAACTTGCCAAAAGTCTTTTCTTACGACCCTGCCACGCTTGATTTAAGTACTGGGTAAAATACCCAACGTAAGTTTATAGTTAAGTATTTTCAGCTACTAAACAAAACGCGTGGGAGTCTTATTATAGTTCCGATAAGTAACATTTCTACGTAGGAGAGATCAATCCGCCCGTGTAACGAGTGGGCGATGTTGTTTTGTTCTTTGGATGTTATGGAAACAAAGGATCTTTCTGTTGGTAACAAATATTTGAAATACTGTGGGACATCGGTTCGTATAATAAAGGTATTTTTTTTGCCCAGTGGGCATTTTTTAACGACCAGGTGAACGTGAAGCAGGCATTTGTTTGTAGATACATAATATATTCGTGTGGAACTTCGAATATTATTTGTATGACTGACTTTGAACAATGAAAATTATAAATATGAACGTTGTATAATTTTTTACACTAAAACAGAAGTCTTCTTGTCATGAGGTATTATTAAAAGGCGGAACGTTTTATCCCCTGTGGTATGTGGATATTGTCTATATTTTTTTTCCGTTTACTTAATACAACAATTAATGTATGCCACGTTAGAATTAATAAAAAAAAATTTTTTTTTCATTTAAAACCGACAATTAATTAAATTGAAACTAATCAAACTAAACTCAAGCTGACTAAACAAAGAATATGTTAAACTGATTAAGAATTCAGTATTTAAAACATTTGTAAAATTTAGAATATATAAAAAATTGGAAATCATCTGACATTCATATTGCAGCGTAACTGCTGGCTGGGCGAACTCAGCACAGAATAGAAAAAAAATATAAATACCATCGGCCAATGTGCTGCTAGCAGAACTTTTCTAAAATCGTTCATTATTATCGATGGTATTGCCCATTGGGAGTCAGTCGTGTGATCGATCTTACACACCTGGATCTAACTCGAGTAAGTGATTAATTCGATACGGTCTACTACACAAATAAATTAGATAAACGTGGTGGTAAGCGAGGTGTTTACGAATATATGGAAATTCTTCTAATCTTTTATGAAGTGTGCTTATAGAATAAATAAAATAAATTTGATTCTAGATAATTTATTGTATTAACGTTTATACCCACAATACCTCAGTGTCTCAAGACTAAAATTTACAACCAATGTGTGTTACCAGTGATGACTTATGGCTCTGAAACTTGGTCCTTTACTATGTGTCGCATATTAAGATGGCTCAAGGTCGTGCAACGCGCTATTAGGGCTATGCTCGGTGTTTCTCTACGTGATCAAATCAGAAATGAGGAAATTCGTACTAGAACTAAAGGCACCGACATAGCCCAGTGGATTAGTTCGTTGAAATGGCAGTGGGCGGGACTTATAGCGCGACAAACGACAAGTCGATGGGGCAAAAAGGTTCTGGAATGGCGACAATGTTCTGACAAGCGAAGCGTAGGACACCCACCCACAAAGTGGTCTGACGACCTGACCATAGTCGCTAGAAGTCGCTGAAAGTCGCTGGATGCAGGCCGCTCTAGATCGGTCATTTTTGAAATCCTTATTCCAAGGATTTATTTATTAACTTTTTTATTTATAAAAAAAATTTAAACAGAATTTAATTAAAGTAACGGATAAAGTAATACTTAAAAGATTTGCATGTTTGACGTTTTGTTTGCACCTTAAGGCTTATTACACATTGCAAGTTTCTTCGTAAATACTAGGTTACTTACAGTGTGTAAATAGGCTTTATGACAGATAACGGTAATAATAGTGATGATAATGAGAGTGACAGGACGTCGCTTATTTAATAAAGCATTAGGAGGGATATAAAGATTTCCATTTTAATTTTTATAACCTAGGAATTTGCTTTTGTACTAGTCGAAGCCCGTGACTTTGTTTGCGTGGGCTTTATGACTCCGGAAAATGCTCATCGGGCCAAACTACTTTTGCTAAGGCGTCATTTTTATATTTTTTATAGTTTATCTGAACCACTATGGTTCTACACCAGCCTCAGGTGTTCTATTTTCCGAAATCAATTATATCCTTAATGTTGTCCAGGCTTAACGGTTACCTATCATTGTTACGAAACTTTACTGTTCGAATTTCAGATGATCGAAAACGGTATATCGAAGTTTTAAATACCAAACTGATTATTTTACATAATTTTTCTCATCAATAAACTCATTTTACCTGTGTTTCATTTTCCAGAATAACACATAGTCGAATATTATTATTTTTTTGTTCGACATATGTGTTGTTCACTAGTACTAAAGGTCGAAGTCACTTATTTACTATTATTACTAAGCTACTGTTTCGTATTCTAAACAAGTGTGTTTCATAAATTTCATAATTTAAAAAAGAAACACGTTTAACAAGAATCAAGCTAAGTATTTATTTTTTAAAATAATAAAAAAACAACCAACGTATTTTTTATACTCAAACTTAGGGCGAAAATAACAAAGACAACAAAAACTGGTTGATGTGTTTCATAATTTAAAAAAAAACACGTTTAACAAGAATCAAGCTATTTATTTTTAAAATAATAAAAAAACAACCAACGTATTTTTATACTCAAACTTAGGGCGAAAATAACAAAGACAACAAAAACTGGTTGAAAAACTATAGGTTATGTTAGAACTGCGACCACCCAAGGTAGAGAGCCTTTAGTAACTATAGTAACTTAATAGATAATATAAAAATATAATTATAATGTTATGTTAGCCGGTTTGCGTGCTGAAAAGAGATAATAGATTTTAATACGATTTCAATAAAAGAAAAATTATATGATAATTTGGAAAATATGTTTGTTTATGACGTCTAAATCATCTTCCATTAGTAAATTCACGCAAAAATTAAAATAGGATTTCCAAACATTTAGATATTGAAAACAATTATAATTGAAAATCGATTTCTCAATAAGTTTTCCAATGAAATTTCGGTTAAATGAAAATATTGAAAATAAAAAATAAAAAAACGTTTTCGAACAAATAAGATTCTTATGGCAAAATTTCGTCTTTGAGATAGGTAACCCTTCATCTTATATATCATCGTCAGTTAAACTACATGGACAGTCCTAATCGAACACACCCGAATGTAGACTTTGACGTCATTTCCCTTTTGTTTTCTAAAAGTTCCCGCGCGATATTGCCTATTTTCAATATTTCATTTTGAATTCAAATAAGGGTCAATAAAAATAATAATTAACTGATCGTGATAATATATTAATAGATACTGTAATAAAATATGAACCGGATTGGTATTACATGCATATATATAAACCTTATATATCCTATATGTCGTCCAGGCTTAACAGCTATATAAAAAAATAGTTTTATCCGTCCAGTATTTCCGGAGATTAGCGTGTAAGTACAAACAGACAGACAATTTTTTTAAAATTCTTACTCTATTACTATGTTTCCATCGCACCAAATAGTTATTTGTAAATATATTTAATGTAGACACATTTTTTTACTTTCATTATATATGTGTAGATAGATATAGATGTATAGATTAAAAATATAAATCCACGGCCCCGGTCCACTGAGACCTACTTACTTAGGTGATCAATCTCTCACACCTGCGTTAACTCGAGTAAGTGTTTAATTCGATACTTCGAGTAGCAACTAGAGGTTTCTGAGAACATCGCGAATATTAAATTATTCCTGGTAAGAGCTCTAAAGGAGACAGGTTCCGCTGAGCGATTAATTCATTACAACCACCTCTTAGGTCCATGATTCAATTTAAAGCACAAAGGAGGTTCCACGTATGGTACTTCAGCCAATTACCCTGATGAAAGACGCAGTGAGTTGCGTACACGTATTGTCTGTTTTATTACTCGCCAAGTGCTTTTGCTTTTATACAATTAAAATTTAAAAGCACAAAGTTTTCACAGAAATAATTCATTTTTATTGCAGCCATGTGCATTAACAAATTATGGGTGCCATGAGGTTGGGTTGATGTTGGTGTCCAGTAGGTAGCGTTGTGGTTGGGAGTGGTGATTTAATCACGAGAGGCGTTGATTGTATTTATTTCATCTACCTTACATAGAGACGACACCAGTCTATTGAATACAACTAAAGCTTAGAGTAACCATTACTGGCGTAAACAGGTTATTATAGAAATCTATCTCACGTAGCTTATAAAGCTCGTAACTTATAATAAGCATGGCGACAAAGTAAATTGAAAAGGTTTAGCCGCGTAATTAATATAAGTGATATAGCCATATGAGAATATTTTTTTATTTTGCCTTAGATACATACTTACTATCCCATTACTGGGCTGTAAGGTGGGAGGCATGAAACAAGTGAAATGGTCTAAGTTTATAATCTTAAATAATTTGTAAGTAATCTTCATAAAATTACTTTTCCATAATAACTGTATAATCTTTAATCTTTTCCTACTAATCTTATTGCTTTCCAATTTGCTTACTATTTATTTTTATTGTCTTCTTTTAAATTGCAGATTTTATTCTTATTTCTTGATTTTTATTATTTAAATTTATTATGTACTTACCTTAAATTTTTCAAATCATCTATTTCAAATTATTTTAACTGAAAATATTTTTTAATGATAACAAATGCTCTGAAATGAAACAATCAAAGTTTACTGACTACTCTAGGCCTTATTGATACATAAAGAGTTTATATATGTAACACACACATACATCATGTATAATACATAAATTGACTACACTCTACAGGACAAAGGCCTCGCCTCTAGTATGCCACTGATCTCTATCTAGCGCGAAGGACTTTCAGGTCTTGTCAAAAAGCGCTTAATCATCTCAACATCTTGTCGTTAGGCGACCTCTCTTGCGACGCCAGGATGTGTTTATCTCGAAAAAATTTAAGGTTCCTTTAGCTTGTTCCACGCAGGTCAAAACACGAATTGAAAATATTTGCCAAGGCAGGCGATTACACTGCACTATTATATACAGATAGCCTGCACTCAAATTACAGCCGGCAGCCGGCTTTTCACAGCATCAAACTGACGACGGACGATGTCGAGTCGGTAGTAATTTATATGAGCACCAGCGAGTGTACTCCAGCGGATGGCTGGTGCATTCGTCAACCGTGTAGTTTATTTGCCGTTGGATTTATGACCCGTGGGAAGAGACGCAATAGCGCCCAGAATATTGATAAACGTGTGTAAGGTTTCGACGTTTTATGTACCTAATATCGATGAACACGGCTACCCTTGAGAAACGTTTGTTGCTTTTCTGTAAAAGTATGAGAAATTTACTTATTGCTCGTTTTCCAAACGATAATTTTAGAAGATTTGTTTAATATGTGTTTTTTTCCCTAATCTATACATCTATACATATAATAAAACAGTAAAAAAAATGTGTCTGTACATTAAATATATTTCCAAAAAAATATAAGGGGCGATGGAGACATAATAATAGAGTAAGAATTAAAAAAAAATGTCTGTCAGCGTGTCTGTTTGTACACGCTAATCTTCGGAAATACTGGACGGATTCAAATGAAACTTTTTTTGTTATATAGCTGTTAATCCTGAACAACAAATAGGGTATAAATGATTTTGGAAAATGAAACACCTGATGCAAAACTATAATGGTCCAGCTAAACTATAAGAAATATAAAAATGTTGCCTCAGCAAAAGTTGTTCTGCCTGATAAGCATTTTCCAGAGACATAAAGTCCACGCGAACGAATTCACGGGCTAGGCTAGTTTGAAATATTATTAAAGCATGTACATGACCCACGTGTACCTATGGGTAACTTTAAATACCCACATTGAAAACTATAATATTCATCCCATGTCCTTATAGTTATTATTTACTTCATTTTCATATTTTAGGTTAAATAAGATTTTCATTTTCAATACACTCCTCCTACTAGTTAAATGCTTTTTAAGCAGGTAAAGAATATTTTTCTTGACCGTCTTACATTACCTAATATGACGACACCTTAGCCTTTGTTCTTTTTAAATTGGGGACCGCATTTTAGCAAAGGGAATTGCTTGCATAATTAGGCAGTTGCCATACTTAAGGGCGGTCGCCTTCCCATTGATCCTTTTATTTTAAATCGAAGAGACTTTTATCTACGTGATCTTATTCTATGAAATCACATTGTATTTCACTCGCCATCGTTTGGACTGCAAGCTATTTTGATACAAAAATTTTATGTAGTTATCAAGAGAGGTATGCATTAACAAAATGTGCAGATTTAGATATTTTTACACAGAAAATATCACGTTTTATTCCCGTATGTAGGCAGAGCCTGCGGTCTTGAGACCCATAGGTCACTCGGAGCATGAAGTGTAAAAAGCAAATCTTATTATTCGATTCGAAGGATTCTTGACATGGTACAAACTATTGCCTATTCCTTTACTGTCTCAGAAGCAGCTAATGTATTTTTTTCCTTTCTTTTATGTCAGCATGGATGGATATTTTCAATACTATATCCTTCTTCTTTACTTACCGATATTATATTTTCAAGCTTGTTCCAAAAAAACCTGAAAATGCTTTATAATAATACTTCTTACATTTTTTTTCAATAAATCATTTTAGCTACATTAACATCTACATAAAATCTTTTGCAAAACGAATTCGCTCTATTAGCGATCTAATGGCCTTCATTGTTCTTTTAATTTCACCAATTACCTGTTCATAATAACGCTTTTACGTTGACATTTCTGAAATAATTTTCATAATCTTTGGGCCGATGTAGACTACGCTAATGGCACCTTATTTAATTCGAAAGGCCCCGTAATTACATCAAGTGCTATTAATTTGGCGTTCCATTCCGTTCAGGGGTCAATATCGAACATTCTAGACTAGGTTATAATAGGTATACGTATGGCTGGAATTGTTGATTGTATAAATTAAACTTAACCCATTAAACGCAGACGTTACCTGAAATTTGCAAAATAATGTCATTCAAGTGCAGGATACTTTTTTCTTTAAAAACAATTTAAAAGAATGTTAAACTCCGCTAGCTCTATTTCTATGACCATTTCTTTATAGTCAGTTCAGATAATTGTATTTATTTCCGAAGTTTGCGAGCTAGAATAAATTGATATTTATGGCTTTTATCTTGTGTTTGTATTTCTTTAAAGCTTTTAACGATATTATACAATATAAAGAGTCATTGTAAATGTTATATTTTTTTATACCTATTAAATGAGAAGATACATTTCTAAATTAACCATGTACAACAGATCGTAGAAGCCGATAAGGGAAATGTGCTAGAATCTAAATCATGCATGTCTATAGGCGATGCGGCAACCCAACAGTATTCTTATTCCGTTTTTTCACCTTCACGCTAAAAGTGGCCTTTGGGTCTAACGGACCCAGGCCCTGTCTACCCCATTCAGAACGAAAACATGATAATATATCTGTAATCAGTTTCATTTCATTGACTAAATTGAATATTGCTATAAATTTAGCGCTCTGGAAAACAAAGTCTTGCTATATAAACTGACTGACTCACTCGTACATAGTTGCAAAAGTTTCAAATGAAATAGGTCGGTCGAAATGTTTTGGACTTATCAGGTAGCTTGAATGTGACATTAGCGGTTTGCAAACGAAGTAAAAAGTTTCGGTGTCTAGTTAGCAAAAGTTAATGAAGCCGCGACGAAGGTCTCCCAATGTTTGAGGAGAGGAATAAAGGTCGCAAAATGTTGAGGCTCGATTGATCAAAGTTCCGTATAGATAAAACATTAGGTTGGCTCTCTGACTTGTATTTAAATAAGTAGACGAAGATTGCAAAATTTTTTGTCTTTTTTTACGAACCAATCGGATAGGACTCTTACTCTTAGATTTTCAGCGATAACGTTCTGCGTACTTTGTTTTTATAACATCGTTATACAGACATACTGGGTTATAAAGAGATGCTGACACTTCTGTAAGAACAGATAGGACGAACAAATAAGTATTTAACTGAACTTCGAAATCTTCCGAATAGATAATGGAGATTTCTTAATATCTATTCATATAAATTGAGCTACCAAAATCACCAACTTGTTTCGGCTAAAGATTGAAAACGCAAAGTGTGACCTTTATATCTTACGACCCTTTGAGTCTGCCCCTTAAGAGATAAAGTCGTGAAAGCGTATAATATCAAAGGTTCAAACTGTAGTGGTACCCCAAAAAAGGTGTCTTACCACGAGAGGATATTACATTGCAAATTTATTCGGAGCGATCTGAAATTTAAATGCGAGTTCATCAAAGTTTCTACTCTGAGATACTTGTAATATGTGAGTGTGTGATTGCTATTCATCTTAAAGTCCCTGGGGATTTGAATACGGGGAATTACTTTCTTAACAGGTCGTTAACAGTTGTATGTGTGTTTCTATTGGCGGAATTTATACCAGGTTTGAGTCGATATGTTTGTTTTTATTTTAAACTATCACGTTTTCATGTTCGCGTTCTCTAGCATCACATTTTATTAAGATGGTTAATTTAATTACATAATATTAAGTGCCAAGCCACAATACTAGGATACAGGTTTTCTTAATGATTTCTAAAATTAGGTACCAATTGGAAACTAAAAGAAAAACAGCATGTTCGAGACTGTGATTTAGTCAGGCCAACTAAGCTGGTCAACTGCGTTGAAAAGTAGGATAGTCTTATTTTTACTGTGTTCAAGGAGCAATTATTGCACATTTTAAAAACTAGCTAAGTGGCTTTGTGAGCTGTAGACCTCACGAGTCACCTCGACCGTTGAAAGGTCTACCAAATATATTTTTTTAGAACAAAAACCGACTTCAACACCAAACTACACAATCGATTTTGCGTTTTTTAGGGTTCCGTAGTAAACAAGGAACCCTTATAGTTTCGCCATGTCTGTCTATCTGTCTGTCTGTCCACGGTCCTACAGAGAAACTATAAGTACTAGAAAGCTGTAATTTGGCATGGATATGTATATTAATTATGGCGAAAAAGTCGTAAAATAAAATATGGAAAAATAAATTTTTTCAGTGCAGCTGCCATACAAGTAAAGACGTAGTCAATATTTTTTCTCTCGACAAACACATTGAGTGGGGTATCGTTGAATAGATCTTTCAAAAATATTGTTAGCTTGTGAACACTATTTTTCGATTTAGGGATCCGTTTCTGAAATTTTGGGTTCAAATTTTTGTTCGAGTCAAGTGTCCCCCCCCCCCTCTATCTGCTAAACGGTTATATATGGCCACGTGAAAAAAATTTAGACGTTTTTAGTGGCAAGAACTCAAAGTTGGCATTCGCAACTACGGAACTCTACACTGCACGTGGCCCGACACGCACTTGCCCACTTTTTTTTTTTTTTAATACGACCCTTAATTCAACTACTATGGCAGACAAAAATTCGCACTTTCGGTAAGGAAGTGGAAATCACAGGATAGTATATGATTTTTTTTGTTAATAATTTTATTTTTATTTCAGGATTTTAAGGTAACTCATATTTAGATGTATGTTCCTTGGGGAAAGTTGTTCAATTTCACTCCCACTCCCACAGTATGTGAACACACTTCTACTTCTTTCATTTCAATTTGCGTATGTCAGTGTAATCTACACATAAAGCCCTTTCATTGGACACTGCACATGGTATAATTATATAAAAAACATTTTTTTCTCTGTCGACGTCACAGTTTCTAACTTACCCACCATTTTCGTACTTGTCATTCCCATATATTTGTATTTACGACATCATACTGAGTGCACTAATACAAAATATACACAAAATCGTTTTCAAGATAACTTTTGAGCGAATTGCTGACTATAAACACGTTCAACTTTATCATATAAAAAAGTTCTTTGTACAAAAAGTTGCGTCTTAATAAGAATAATTTGTTTGTTGTCATTGTATTTTAGAAAATAATACATATAATAAAAATAATTATAATAGAGATCCGCGCAAAAAATCTCAAATTCAAATAAATGTGGGTGGAGGCACATATAGTACGTACAGACGAGGGCAGATAAAGTGACCCTGCTAGACAGCTTTTAACGTCAAGGAGTAAGGTTTATCTCCCTCTAACTGTACATATATATAATTCAAACGTTATGTAATTAATTTTATGATTTTAGAGTTTCACTGATACAATTACTGTTATTAGTATTCCGGGACTTACCGCGATTAATATCATTTTCGGCATATCGATGGCAGAAGGGCCGTCGAAATATCTGGCAAAAACGATATTAATCGCGGTATGTAAGTCCCGTAATGCAAATAACAGTTAATTCATTTTCTCGTTTATTTTAGTAATTAAAATATTGTTTGTGATTAAATAAAAAGTTTAAAATAGTAATTTAATTTCTTAAACGTTAAATACATTATACTTAGAGCCAGATACTTTTCTTTTCGTATATTTTCTCCCTAATTAGACTGACTAACAAGATTCAATCATCATCATCACCATCATTTCGGTCGCATTACGTCCACTGCTGGACATAGGCCTCACCCAAAGATTTCCTAAATGACCGATCAAGAGCGACCCTGGCCAGATCACTGACCACCTATTGGTGGGTTCCCTACGCGTCGCTTGACAATACGCAGATTTACAAGATTTCATGCAAAGCATGAAATATTTTTAACTTGCTCACCTAATCGTACAGAATCTTGTGATGAAATTCCATATTGCGTTTCTAGCAGAGTAGATTGGAGGCGGAACTTCATACGTAGTTATTTGTAGTTCATGCACTAACTTTCATTGTTACACTGCGCTTGCGATGAACACTAATTGTTGTATATGAAGTTTTACACTATAAAATAGTTTCGTAATGAGCAAAGTTCCTTTTTAACTGTATGATTGCCGGCTTAGTAAGGCCTAGTAAGACCTCTTTTTTTCTGTGAGTAACGGTTAAGTTGTAGAATAATATCCAAATGGTTCCCGATTTTCACTTTATCATTGGATAAAACTGGAAGTCTTTATTTATGTTATGGCTTTGAAACTCAGGGTGTAGACCCAGGTCTTACTTTATATTCATCCTCTATGAAATAAACAACGTGGAAGGGACATGCCTGTAATAAATTAAACCACGGGCTATACATTCCCATACAATGCCCGAGCGGCTGCACACTTTAGTATGAAAATGCCGAAGTTTTTTTTTTTTCTTTTACTGTTATTTTAATTCAATCATACTATAGTGTTCTAGTTATATAAATTTCTTGCCCGTGGTTCGATTTATTACGGGCATGTCCCTTCCACTTTGTATGGCTTATGTGTTTATCAAATAGGTAATAATAGCAAAGATTATTACGTCGTTTTCAAACTAGAATCAAGTAAAAGTAAATACTGTCATTGTTGTTGTTGTTTTGGAATTTACTAGGCAAAATCAAGCGCAAATAATTGTTTAAGTGCAAATAATAAATTCCAACATTTTTTATTTATTGGAAACTGTTATTAAAATTAAAACGTTTATAAAAATGAACCACATTATGTAGAGAATGCATCTAAACATTTCAGGAAATTATAATAAAATAAATATTACAATAAAATGTCTTGAATATTTACTTCTCACTCAACCCAAAAGTTGACTGGAAGAGATTGCTATGCGATAAGTCCGCCTTTGTATCATAATTCTGTCTTATTAATTTTTTTTCTGCTTTTTTGTATTTCCTTTTGTTTATGGTGCAATAAGGTGAATTTGTATTGTGTTGTATCCCACTATAGCACATTATATATTTGTGAAAAAGAAATAAGCTAATTAACTATACGTACAAATGAAATTTATACGGCATATTCCACTTAGATGATTTAAAACATATATTAATTAATTTTCTGTGCTAATGAAGGCCATAATATAATACCTTAATCTCGTAAACAATTGCCGGTAGTACAGTCAACTACAAACATCATGAAAGGTCAGCCATGTTTCAATGAATTTTTATAAACTATAATTTAAAATAAATATATAAATTTGAAATAGACAAATATGACGCAACCGATCCTTGATCTTACATAGATGTCATACATACGAGTGTGTTCTTGCCCATTTTTTTCACTTCATAAGTATTGGGTCTAATGAAGTCTTGAAATGCAATTTGAATTATGGACTGAACTTCGGAACATTTCGAACTTCTGAACATATCGAACTTCGTAAGCTACGTCATAAGTAAGCTCTTACTTTCATAAGTTTATTTCTTGTGCAATCATGTATATATGAAAATATTACTTAAAATTGTTATTAAATAAACTTATGAAAGTAAGAGCTTACTTATGACGTATCATAAGTAAGCTCTTACTTTCATAAGTTTATTTCTTGTGCAATCATGTATATATGAAAATATTACTTAAAATTGCACATAACTTGAAATAAACTTATGGGCGTCCAGTATTTTATTTACCGTTGAAATCAAAAAATCTTTACCCGCATACTACACAACCGATTTGATAAAACCTCTATTTGTTCAATTCGGATAACTTTCAAACCAAAAACAAATTTCTAATAATCAGTGAACATACATAAAAAATTATAAATTGCGACAAATTGATACCTCCTCCTTTTTTAAAAGTTGGTTAAAAATAACTTCAAGGTCTCTCTAATTCCTGACTGTCAGCAAAACGTTAATTATTACCTTATTTACGATATCGATTATTTCAAATGAGGGCGCCACTTCTGCACATAGAGTTTATTCGCAAGAATTAACGCTCTAATTAGAAACATGATGCTGTGTTTGACTGTACACAGGTTGGGAGCTGCTAGGTAATAATCCTTTATGCGGCTATTAAAGTGGTAACAGAATTATTAAATCCCGGTAGTGAACGCCGCCTTAGTAATAAGACAGGCGAGGTGCGTAAAATAAAATTAACTATGCAAATTTTCAAGTTAATTTTACACTGATGAATTTCTTAAGATCTTTAATAAAACTTTCAATTTTGTTGTTGTTGTTGTTTGAGGTCATTCTTAATAAATTACAAAGATTTGGATAAGTACAAGAACATTTATGTTTCTTTACAAAGATAGTCAGTTATTCATATAAACTACTTTTTAACCGAATTCCATAAGGTATTTTATCAATTCGTCGAAACTTTATGTATGTCCACCGATTATAAGAAAGCCTCCGAGACTGTCAGCAAAATGTTAATTATTACCTTATTTACGATATCGATTATTTCAAGAGAGGGCGCCACTTCTGCACTTACAGTTCATTCGCAAGAATTAACGCTCTAATTAGAAACATAATACTGTGTTTGACTGTACACAGGTTGGGAGCTGCTAGGTAATAATCCTTTATGCGGCTATTAAAGTGGTAACAGAATTATTAAATCCCGGTAGTGAACGCCGCCTTAGTAATAAGACAGGCGAGGTGCGTAAAATAAAATTAACTATGCAAATTTTCAAGTAAATTTTACACTGATGAATTTCTTAAGACCTTTAATAAAACTTTCAATTTTGTTGTTGTTGTTATATGGGGTCATTTTTAATAAATAACAAAGATTCGGACGTTCAGTTATTCACATAAACTACTTTTTAACCGAATTTCAAAAGGAATAGGTTATCAATTCGTCTGAACTTTATGTATGTCTACCGATTATTAGAAAGCCTCCGAGACCGATTTGAATTTTTTTTTGTATGACCACACTTGTCATGTGGTAATATACTAATTTTATGAAAATTGGTTGTGTAGTTTTATTGGGGGTAAAGTCGGTTTTTAGTTTTGAAAAACTATATTTATCAATGTACACTCAAATGCAATCATACCAATTGAGCAGTAAGATAATGTTATGATAATTTACGATAAAAATCTAAACCTTTTTTCATGTTGCGATATAAATTCGTTACAGAAACATGATTTGAACTTCAACCTGAACTAATTTAAAATGATTGCAAATTACAAGTCATGTCTTGGTGTGTGGTTTAATTTAACTTTAATTCGTCATAACTTTTTACAGTACGATAAGTATGGACCTAATTAAAGTTTTTAGATTTTTTATTTCTTGACTGTTTTACTCTGGTAAATAGACAGCTGTATAATGTATATACTTAGTACACTACATATCAAATCACGTGTTATTAAATAAAATAATAAGTGCAAATATAATTATACCTAGTTTTTATACCGGAAAAAAATAAACGATCGCTAACGCTGTAAAACGTTAATTATTACTTACTGAATTTCATAAAAGAAAATGTGAAACGGCCGATTACTGTATTACAACTCATATGGCAGGATTGAATTAATAAATCCTGAGGGTCCAGTAAGCCTGGGCTTTGATCACATGCTATTAACATATCAGCATTAAAGCCAATTTGTCGTTCGGCTTAATGCGATGGATTTACTCGTGAACGTCTGTTATACATTTTTCTGACGTTTGTTGTGCGAGTGGCCAGTGTATATCAGATTTATGACTGATTTATGACATATCTTGACGACCGCCATTCAAAGGCGGCAGCTGGGACAAGAGGATATATCGTGCCTTCCAGGAGCAGAAAGGGAAATTTTTGTAGCACTTGTGGTCACCCATCCAAAGGCAATCCTAGTAATGCGTTACTCCCACTAAACCACCGTGATGAATTATTATTAACGTATTTTTTTTTATATTACAGATTACGTAATAAAATTGGCAAAGATATCGTGTAACAAACATACATAAAAAAAGACGTGTGGCACTCGGGGACTGCTGCGGTAAAGCTATTGCAAACAAGGAAGGACGACAACGTCGCAAACGGACGACGGAGACGAAGCGGCAACCTACATGGTAGGCGGAGTGGAGAGCGTGAGGTTTTTTCGTTACGGAATTTCTGGATTCGGTCCCCGCGCTCAAGGCCCGCGATAGAAGCTATGCAATAGCTTAAAAATAGGATTGAAATAACCTTCTACTTTTTTGAAGCCGATTAAAAAAAGCATTACAATGGCAAAACTATTACAAATTATAGTTGTATAAAAATTTCTTATATATTTATCATCTTTCTATAGATTTTTGTGTCAACAGAATTCGACCATCGTACGTTTCACAGAAAAACCACCCTATCTTGATCCAAAATTTATTTAAACATTCTTAAAAATCCCTTGGTACTTTTTTCCATTAAAAACATTCACTTAATGAAGCTGTCTTAAAAAGACGAGCTAAGTTGACAAAATCATTTTTTATGTTCATCGCAAAGCCTTTCTATAAAAAGTCTCAAGTTACCAATAAATAAAACGACTCATCTTCTGAAATTGAAGTTCTCGGCTTTGATGGGCCAAAGTTTAACAATTTAGTATCGAATCGACTTAAGATAAATACAATTATGAATGTAATAATGGTAATTCGTTCGTACTTTAAAGGGATCTACAAAAGATTAATTTCGAAGCGAAACTTTAGCGGATGTTTCCCGCAGGGCTTCAAAAGGAGTGTATTTCATGTTTGCGAGATGCGTAATGAAAGGGCTAGTCAGGAGGAGAGAGTATCTTTTCATATTTGTCCTAAAAAGGCACGTTCAGTACACTTTATGTTTTTAGAGTTTCCTTTCTGAATAGGTACTTAGAGTCGACCTGAACAACGTCGAACAAACATACATACAAATACCGGATTTTTAAGAATGTATATTTTTTCGACGATAACTCAAGTAGTTCTGAACGGAGCTTTATGAATTTTAGTAGGCAAATAAGCATAAACTATGGGGTTTGTAAGTGCATAGTTCCGGATAAACTACTAGTTTTATACTCATTAAAATTAATTTCTTATGTAGGGAGATTTGTAAAAAAAAAGGATTATGATCCTGAAGTTACATTATATTTCAAATCATTATCATCATCATCATTTCAGCCGCATAACGTTCATTGCTGGACATAGGCCTCTCCCAAAGATTTCTAAAATGACCGATCTATATTTTAAATACGAAAAGGTATTTTATTCATCATCATCATCTCAGGTCTTCTAGTCTTAACTGGAGGAGCTCGACCCTCTCTGTACTACCACATCCATAACTGGCCAGAGCAGCCAGAGGTTTTGACCTACACTCTCCACGCTGGCCAGACGGGTTGGAGAGGTCTCATTGATGTTTGTAAGTTTTGTATAGCTTGTATTTCCTAAGTCGCCTTCTACACATCCACGGGAGGACTTGAAGTGGCCATATTCTATTCTGCCGGAAACCACAAGGCTATTTTATTCGGATAATAAAAGGTAATTTCTAAGACCAATAGCTTTTATGGACTTGCGCTTTTACACACAAGATAAGCGATATTATGCCCGCGACACATGTTGGCGACAGTCTGCGAACGTCGTCGCCCGTCGCCGACCTGTGTCGCGCGATGTCACGCAGATTATCACCGACTGTCACCGACGGTCGCGCGGCAGTTTTTGACAGTTTGTGATAGATTGACATTTGTCACGCGACCGCTTACGACAGTCGACGACTGTCGCGCTACACAGGTTGGCGATCGGCGCCCGGGCGTCGCAGACCTGTTCGCTCGCTCGTCTGTAAGAGCCCGCTACAATGCTGTCTTATTTCATCCGAGTCGATTATATTAAATTAAAGTGAAACGACGGCCTTTCTGGTAATTCCATAACTTATTATAACTTTTCCAATCGCCCCTTGAGAAAAAGAAAAAGAAGCGTTAATATTATACGGTCCTAAAATGATTTACTACAACAATATTTATATTCCGTTATTATCTAGTGTTGGCGTGACCTAAATAAACTCCTCTAATACTAAGCAAACTAGAAAGGGGAACCCTTGGAGAATTACCTTTACCCTTACAGAAAAGCTCTATCCATACTAAAGGGTAGGCTACACTCGCTTCGTATCAGTACGATCGAGACGACAACTTCAAATCTATTAGTGCGATATGATTTAGATCTAATGTCTGCAATAAATGTCAACTAGGTCAGAAGGATACAAAATGACCAGCATTTTACTCATTAAAAATTTTTTTGTCAAAGACTTTTAGCACATAAACATATAAACATATAAATAACCTTTATAATATTAACAAATATCCTACAATAAAACTAAATATAACTAATAATAAAACTACCACTAGGTTAAATATAAATACTTAATTAAAAATAGAATTAAATAATATAAAAAGGGACACCAAATCACTGCACTTGCAGGGTAGGGAGCCCAACAGTCAAAAGTTAATCTTCTCTTAAGAACCATTTTCTTGGTTGAATAGGGATACGATCGGGAACAAGGAAAATTAAGGAAGAAAAGCGGTGAAGAGTCCCTGCTCCGAAGCAGCACATCTCGTCAGCAGCTCTGAGTGCGCTTTCTTCTTTTTATGTTTTAAAGAAATATATTTGGTGATCATTGATAAGCCCAAAGACGTTTCAAATGAAAAATAAATAGTCTAATATATCGTTTTACGACCGTACGCCTATGCCTGACATTAACCCTCTTTGAGAACCCTCTGAGTGCGCTTTCTTCTTTTTATATTTTAAAGAAATATATTTGGTGATCATTGATAAGCCCAAAGACGTTTCAAATGAAAAATAAATAGTCGAATATATCGTTTTACGACCGTACTGCCTGACATTAACCCTCTTTGGGAATGCAGTTTGTAGCACAAGGTGTTTTTGCTTTGTCCTTTTTTCGCTTATATGACATTCATAGGAAGAGATGTGATGGCATTAGCCTTATCATTAGCAATAAGCCTCACTGCTTAAATCCATTTTCTCTTGTTAATTTTAATTGCAAAATTAAGAAAAATAGTAAGTTATTAAAAAGGTGACTGAAGCAAGCGACGTTCTCCGACCTCACTTGGTGAGCAGTAGTGAGAATGGATGAGTCTGGTAAGAGTAGGATTCCAATAGTAGGTCTTCCAAACTGTGAGGAACGAGCCACTCTTTGACAAAACGTTCGATTTTATACTACCATATCATCATAATTTCAGCCGCATAACATCCACAGCAAGACTTAGGCCTAACTGAAAGATTTCCAAAATGACCAATCAAGAGCGGCCCGCATCCAGCGCTTTGGTCAGGTCATCTGACCACCTACAATCATATAAGTAAATATAAAATTAAACAAACAGGTAAAATCCCAGTCCCAACGACTTTGACATAAAACAGCATAATTCTAGTGGTTAATGCTGATCCTTTCCTGTTAAATCTTATTGCCCTTTCTGTCTGAAAGCCGGAAAAGAGGAACATTTGTTTATAAAGTTTATCGTTTATGAATTTTGTATTACGTGTCGGGGACTAAGGTCGGGGATTTGGTAGTGGCTTTTTATTCGAAGGCTCGGGTCCATTGAACATTCTTTTGAAATCTTTTGGGAGATTTAAGTAAGTAGTTTTTAGTGCGGATGATGAACATAGTAAATGATCTTTCTATGAATGATTTGAGAAATTTAAGAAGATGAATGAGCATATATGAAAAGATATATAATGAAGAATATATATAAGTTAACAGAACTCTTAAAAACAATTGTTTAATGTTTAAATTACACTGTACTTATTTAAAATATAAATCTGTCTATAGCTGATTGAAAGAAACTATGAAAACATGGGTAGCAGCATTTTTTTGCAGCAGCAACACAGACTCCGTAAAAAAGTTTCAGTTCATAATAAAACACCGACCTTTGATAAGTAAAAATATAACGATTTGTAATAATTTTTTTATGTATATCATTTATGCAATAAAGGCGTTTTTTTCGTAAAATCTTTTCATTTTAGTTTGCATTCAATAGCGGAGTGGAATAGCTAAGATAATTAACTTGGCAACTCTCAATAAAACCACTAAAGAAGTTGAGATTCGAAAGTTTGCGGAAAGATCGCCAGATAGGTCTTACGGAGTTCCAGCTCCCGATGTATTTGTAAGTACGTACTGATGAAATCTGAAGAGTACATTTATGCATTTAAGAAAATTTTAATTTTTCTCTTGTTATTTATTTGTGGCCAATACTGTTGTCAGATTTTTCAGACTGTTTAAAGGCGTCTGACATAACTTAACTGCCATACTCGAGAAATTTTTATGCCACTTATGGTCACTCAACCATACTGCGGACCACACCCGCCACTTTACTTGCAAAATTCTTTTGCTTTAATAAATGAATAGATTCTAAAGACATATTACATATCAATATGCTAAACTTCTCCGTGCAAATATTTTTTTTACCTGTGTTGTCTGTTGCCGTATTCAAACTTAATCCTGACAATAAAGTAAATCATTTCATTATTCATTTTACTATTGTAAAATAATTAAAATTTTAGCAATAACAAAGACTCTATATTTCATTCTTGCGAGACAACTGACGCTCGGGAAATTATATTAAATTCCTCGGAAGGTAACAAAGCGTAAACAACTCAACTCAGCTCCTGCACTGCACTATATCAACAGTCCAGTTCCACCTTGGCAATAAACTATTTCGTGACGTTACTTGAGCAACAGATGGCGTCAACGTCCTAAGTTTGGCTTATAAATCAAACCCTTTTAATGTCGGGGTGCTATCGGTTAGGGTCAAGTACGTAGAAGTGATTTACAGGACCCATAAAGACAGCTACGATCTAACTATATTACTCTTGTCAGCACCCTTCAACACCCTGGTCGTAATGAAACGCAACCCATATAACACGGAAAGTTTGTGACCGAAAACTAATATATTCGAGGGTCTCGAAGCAGGAATGGTGAGTCAATGTCGTGTATTGTTCGTTATCGGCGAATGTAACCCTGTAATGTTTCGGGGACAAAGAAAATGTGTTGCTTTGAAGATTATTGTATCGTTTTCTAATTGCGCGGCGCTTCGTATTATACCGAACTCGTTACTCTGTTTGTTCCATCATATCTCGGCAGATTCTGGAGTATTTGGAAACCTAAGTATTATTCCTGTTTCATCTACTCGCCACCTATACTGATATAAGAAACTAGAACCAGATCGCCTACCCGTGTGGATATCTCGTTTAATTATACACAAAAAATAAATCACAATTTCCAAGTTCGTTTGTTGAAATGGTGTGCTAGCCGCAGTTGCGCCACAAAGATCGCGTATTTAAAAAAGTCGATGCATTATTATATATTTATCGACGGCATGCCAGCAACGAATAAACTATACCTAATAATTCGTTCCTAGAAATTCCTTAATAGGATAAGCTCGCCGTTGTAAATTTTTATTTGTAGTGCATGTGTTCTTATTCTTATATGCAATAAAAGGTTTGTTTTAATAACCTTTATTGCTCCACTGCTGGGCAAAGGTCTCCCCCAAATCCTTGCATATCCCGATTTTGTGCGAGCTATCATAACTCCAACGTTTCTTAGTTCCACCCGACTTTCTGCGACCATCTGCAGGAATCCATCCTGTGATTTATTAAAATATAAATATAACATATCTATAAAGTCTAAATACTACTTATAATGTACTGATAACGTTATAAATATTGCTTTAGCCCTTATAGCGTTTAATATCATGTGTCAGTGTCTGTTAAAAGATATTCAGACGGCTTTTGTTCGCATTATATTAGCCAATGCGTTTCAAATTCTCTTTGGCTATATTGAATTTGACAGCTTTTTCAAAACCTCTGAATAGGTTTTGTAGTTTATTACTCAGGTTTATTATTGCAGAATAATGTTTAAGCATGAGCGAATCCTCTCTAATGTAATAAATATGGTAAGAAAGTACCTTTGTAAATAGATACCTATTAATCAATATATTTTGCAAAGCTAGTTTGTGTGCAAATAAAGTTGTCCACCTAAGCATGTTTATGTTTTAAATAAACGTAGTTCTTTCCAAAAACTTCATACTTGGTTATTTTAGTCACCTAACCACTAACACTAACCCACATAATCATTTACATTTCTTTTAAGTTCACTGAGTTTGATTCTATTTATTTGTGGTTACATAGTATTAGTAAGGTAATATTTATGATTTTCATGGTATAAAGTTCTTGTTTTCCATTAAATTAAAACTTAAATATGAACAATACATATAAACACCCAACACAAAGGACAATATTTAAAAAGAGCCATTTTCCAAATTTCTTTCTCTTTTTAAAAATTTGGAAAATGGCAATGGAAAATTCAGAACCTCCGAGTGGCGGTCAAGCGTGGTAACTAATACATCACAGAGAAGTAGCTTCTCCTCTTTAAAGCATTTCTCCTAACATATTTTCAATAACAAAAAACATGCAAAAAGAAACTTAATTGACATTACTTTCACAGAGTTGATTAAACAAACTTTTATATTGGTTGCCGTGTCTAGCCGCTAGTTGCAGCATCTTGTAAGGCGAAGTTTATAAGGGATCGCGACGCTGCCTGCATTGTTTATATTGGCTTGAAACTTCTAAATTCGATACCGGCCTTCACCTTTTGTGATATGCTTGGAGTTTCAAACCAATATGACGTTGTTTGGTGCCAATATTGATGACCTTTGTGGCCTAGTCATCCATCATACCAGGCTATCGTACTGGAGGACCCGGATTCGATCCCCAGTCAGGTTAAGATGAAAAATGATCTTTTTCAGATTGACCTGGGCTTTAAATGTTTTATATATGTATATGTCATAACATATAGAATCGTTGAGTTAGCATCCGATAACACAAGTCTCGAACTTACTTTAGAGCCAAGCTCAATCTGCGTTATTTGTCCGTTATATTAATATTTATGAAAATAAAAAATCTATGTTAACATCCCTTTTAAGTTAACTTGGTTTGATACTATTTCTCAAAGGTTTAACTAAGATTGAAGGTTCCTTTTTTTTAAAGTAAACTATCTTCTTTTTCAATATACTCTAATATCGTACTACAGAACCATGTGCAATAATGGTTGATTGCATGACTTGTATCCATTAACTCGTCAATAAATAAAACATAAAAATAAAATTTCCTTTTTCAAATTGTCCTGGGTCTTGGATATTTATATATATATATATATATGTACTCGTTATAAATCAATAGTATCATTTAGTAAGTATCCCATAACACAAGTCGCGATCTTACTTTGGGGCTAGCTCAATCAGTGTAATTTTGCCCTATATGTTTATTTATAAAGATCAATAAAACTTCTTATAGAAACAGTAAAGTCATTATTTCTTAGTGTTTCTGAGGAAAACGCTCAATTAACTCGGCTGTCATACTGAAAGGCGTAATAAAGATAATCAATCAGGATCGAAGCCATGTAAGTACGAATTGGATGGGGCATTTTCCTTTTTGATATCGACATAATGAGCCATGGCTTCGGAATCATTATGGGAGCATGTTTATTTTTGCTTTTGCCTTTGAAACTTTTCTGTTCATCTAACCAAAGGAAAATAAAGTGTTTTTTATTGTATCGAAATAAGGAGATTATTATCTTTAAATTTGGGAAATGAATAAGAAGAACATTTTAAAAATAGCGTAAGTAGCTTCATCCCGAAGTTTATTAGCAATTTGTTTTAAAAAAATCAACGCGAGTATATTTTTTAAATAAATAATTTTTCAAAACTACAATACCAACTTCAACCTAAAACTATACACCGATTTTGATGAAATTGACTGGTATACCCCTTTTAAATGAAAAATGATTCTATTTGTTCTAGACGTCTTTGATTCATAAATATGTGAACAAACATAAAAAAACAGAAATTCCGACGAACTGATAACCTTCTTTTTTTTAATCTGTTATAAATGACGTACAAATATGGTTGCAACATAGTACAAAACTCCAAAACAATATAAGTACGAACAATAAAAGAAACTAAAGAATATGAAACGAATGCCAACTTTTGTTAGCCGGAGATCTCACCGGTTTCCGGACTGTAAAAACTTGGTCAATTCACCCGCAGCCTTTGAATTTCACCTTTTAGTTATTCTAAAGCAATGCTATCTTTCCATTGCATTCAATTTAAGCTGATTGAATTTTAAGCTGGAAAATATGCTTAGCTTTTGCAGTTGGTGGAATAATAACATGGTAACAATTTTTTCTATAGAAATTCGTATATGGCACAGCATTCAGGAAATTTGATAAAACAGTGCAACCCTTATTTTGACAAGTCAATAATATCGGAAATTCCTAATCGTGATATTGTTTGTACCTTGCTTAAAATCAATATAGAATAACTAAGAAATAATATGCCTGAATTGAAAATATATTGAAAACTAGCCAAAGCCCGCGATTTCGTTCGCATGTGCTATAAGACTCCGAAAAATGCTAATCAGGCTGAACCACTTTTACTTAGGCGTCATTTTTATATTTTATATAGTTAAGCTAGACCATTATGGTTCTGTACCAGGTGTTTCAGTTTCCAAAATCAATTATACTCTATATGTTGCCCAGGCTTATCAGCTATATAACAAAAAAGTTTCATTCGATTCGAACAGAAGTTTCATTCCGTCCAGTATTTCCGGAGATTAGCGTGTACAAATAGACAAACAGACAGACATTTTTTATATTCTTACTCTATTACTATGTCTCCATCGCCCCCAATATTTTTTGTTGGAAATATATTCAATGTACAGACACACTTTTTTACTGTTCTATTACATGTATAGATTAAAATTATAACACAAAACACAAAAGATGTACAAATTATATCCTTTGTTTGTAACTTCAAAAGTTACGTAACTTTTCTTTTTATAAAAAAGTAGTTAAATTGTCCAAGGAACGTTTTATTTTAAAAGTAGCTCTTTCTAGCCTCTTTTACTTAAAATGTAGACAGACGGCCACTGATTTGATTAAGCTTGAAAGTTTCAAGAAAGCTAGACAAAAAGTAATAGATTCGCTACATTTAAAAAAAATAGAATTTATTTAGTAACGTCCTTTAAGAAAAGACATTATTGTATTTTATTTAACTTGATTACCGAATTTATTGGACATAATCTTTTTAAAATTTTGTTTTTATGAATGAATTGACTAACCAAAGGTAAATTCATGATGTGATTTTTAGAAAAAAGAAACGAAATCCAATAGATTATGAAGTTTTCTTTTTACCTTAGATAATAGATGAAAGATTCATAGGTTTCGAATGTGTGTCAGATACGAACATACAAGGAAGACTAAATAGATCCTAAATATTATATGGGAAAATTCTAAACTTAAATACTTAATATTTTTTCGGCTCATTAGATAGATTATTAAAAAGTATGGCGTATGTTTTTTTTAATATATATAATATATAATAACAAATAAATACTGACGAAGAGACGTCACGATAAGCTAGCTACGGTTTTAACCAAAGACGTAATTACCCAATAAGAAGCTTCGAAGCGCTGTATCTTTGTGAATTTTTACTAATTTTCTAAACGAAAAAATATGGGTCGTTTATTTAGTTGATGGACTAATTAAAATAAAATATGAGTCAAGGTCTTTAAAATCCTATTTAATTTTTCACATTATTTATTAGAGTAGTGACATTATTAATTTTAATTCCAAGTATGAGGCTTATTTTAGGTAAGTTTAAAGGTGAATTACAAAACGTGCAAATGGAAGGAATTACACATCCGCAAGCGTATAATCTTTCTTGCACTGCGAGATTGTGAAGTTCCTCGACTTGCATATTTACATTGCGGGATTTGCGGGATCGCTTGCTTCAATAAATGTTCCGAACAAGAGGGTTCGGCGTCTACTCGTTTTCCCGGATTCATAATGCCCATACAACATTCATTAAAGCAGACTTGTTAGGTAAGATTCAGTTATAACATCGTTGGAGATTACCGCTCGAGGCTTTAATGTGATTAGTTTCTGAATAGGGATGGCAACTATTTTATGCACAGTTTGGCAATCAACTTGATAAATTGACACGTAATTTATGATGTTAGAGCCTTTTTGGCTGTTTTATGTTAGATGAAGGGAAAAGGAAAGGGACTTTACTCAGTTTCAATATGTTTACTTTAGTGTTCGCTATCACACTCTATAAAGAAAAGATAACACACAAGGTCTTCCTACACTCTTATTGTGTTTACTTGTAAGTGTCGTCACAAGACTTAAATATCCCCTGAACAGATAACACAAACATACATATTTCCACCCCTGTTTCCCAGTGGGTAGGCAGTAACTATGGATTTCCACTTACTACGATTCTTGCAAACCTCTTTTGCTTTTGCATGCATTCTCTCCGTTTATGGGTACTAGTTACATCACCTTTTTTCAAAACATCTGCAATTTGGTCGCAGAACGCGGCATTCGTCGAAGTCGACAACGATAACTGATAAAATATCAAATTATTTAGATGTTGCAAAACTTGTTACAAATGTTTGAAACAAATTACGTGTATGGTCATTAAGTACAGGCATAAGAAATCCACTGTCAGTTGCTAGATTTTCTTTTCAAATTGATCAGTTGGAAGCGGCCTAAATTTTTTTAGCGCAAGGATAATAAATACCTAGTTATCGTCATCAGCAATACAGAAAAAGATCGATTGGTCAGGAATTTGGGATGAGAGCTGGCCAAATTGAGCAGTATCGCTTGAGATAATATTTCCGCTGAGTTCCGACAAAGAGCATAAACATTTTTATCTCCGAAACAATTTTCGTAATTCCAGACGGGTTCCTCAGCATGGTTAGAATAACAATTTTACAATCTTCCGCTGTCACGTAGCCAGTCGTTGGACCCCCAAGGAGGAAAGTAATCATTTCTGGCAATCGAAATGTATAACTTTATATTCAGAGGTCGTCAATTTGAATGTTTAGCCACCGTAAAAATCTAGATAATGATAAAACTCTGGTTACGGAATAAATTTAAATTAAAATAGTCCTACATGGTTTTGAAAGGAATAAAACAAGACATGCTTCTTTAGATACTCTAGGCATAAATAGGGCAGGCATAATTGATGTATGTCGCATCGAAAAAAGAATAAGACCCTTTCCAAATAAAAAGAAAAGGTGTATTGAATATTTTATCGACAAATTACATGTCCTATTCAAGGTTAAATTCTACAGAGTGCATAAGTATTATATTTTTCGGTCTAGGAATAATTAAAAAAGTTGCGTGTAACATCTGTTTCTCTTTCAGCGCAGATCACAAAGTCAATCACGGGAATGAGCATAAATTTCGAGTTTCAATCTCTAGCAGATCGACAGTTTTTGGATTCTTTTCCGCCTACATGCCCAACATAACGCTGAAACTGGCTTTTGGACCATATGACTCTATCTGCTTCGTATTGAACGGATAAAGGGGTAGTAAAGTTTTTTTTTTATATAATTGTAGATTGCTGTAAATATTTACAATCGTCATAAACACACTATTAACCTAATGAGCTTTTCATATTTACCTTTGAAAAAGTGATAGTTATATTGACCCTGCCTTCATTATATATCTTAGAAATATGTCTGTTTGTGAGAAAAAACTTTTACCTCTTTCAGCAAGTTAAAGACACGCACAACAGAAATACCCGCCAAAAAGACCTCTTGAAATCTAAAAATATAATTAGACTAGAGATATTTTAAACCAATGAAATGTCCATCAAAATTTACAATAAACTACCCGACAAAATAAGAAATGAACAAAAGGACACTCTGTTTACAAAACAAGTTAAATTGCTGCTACTAACAAAAGCATACTATACAATAGACGAATACCTAAATGATAAACTTTAACACATTCGCAAAATCATCTTTCAACGTACCTACCTACTTGGCATAAAATTATAGCTCACATTCGTTCTCAGTCTCTCGTTCTATATTTATTTTGACTTACATACAATTTGACTGCGTAGATGAGTTTCCTACCTTTGACATTTTGGAATTTTTGACATAGCATATTTTTACCTACCTAATTTTGACTGCATGATAGCCCTTTTTGTTACATGAAAATACTGCAATGTATTACTGCACCAATATTTGTCATCTTATGCAACATGTTAGCGATTAATAAATGAATAATAAATGAATAAAAAAGTGTATTTGTGACAGACGCGAATGTTTGTTTTAGAAAGCAATGCATTTAACTTCTTTGAAGAAAATTAATTAGGTCTTGAGAGTCTTTGAAACTTCATGGTAACGCTGCTCTGTGTAAAAAGCGCAAGCTGCAAGAAATAGGTCTTATGTGAATGATTGTGAGGCTAACAATTAAATGCAGCAAAAAGTGTATGTACTTATGTATAATATACAAAGCCGTTTTGTTATAAACTAGTGGCCTTCTCGGCTTAGTATTATTATATCTACCTACATGTTAATCTTGCCGGGAAATTCTATCTATATTATTAAAGAGCTGTTCTTGTGCTGAAAATCATCTACTAACGTGTAAATCCAAACCACTTTAAACTAGGCTTGTAAAATAGTATTCCATCAGAAACATATATGTGAAAATGAATTCTTAAATTTATTTATAAGAATTTCAACATTTGACCTGGCTTGTTTTAGCTCACCTGGGCAGTTTTTTACCAGCAATTACGACACATATATTTAAGAATGTAACCTCACAACGTAATTAAAACAATAACTCGCATATAACATAAAGATTAAGAAGGTACCTACGCTTTATTTAATTTTTTTGGGGATAACAATAATCCTGTGTTATCATAGGTAATAAACTATCTATGTGCAAAATTTTATTATAATCCGTTGAACCATTATGGCTTGAAATTGGAACAATTATCCATACTACTTTCGCATTTCTAGCAATATTAGAAGGATTTTTCAGCTTTGAGCTACATATTATCTGTTATACGTTGGTACCTAGCAATAATCTACGGTTAAAGAAAAAAAATTTTATGTAATTAGTTTTCTTCTCTTTAATATATCTATTATTTTCTCCCATGCTGGTTTGGGAGAAATAAAAAAAAAACTAAGAATGTACCAGCTGCTTCTCTTCCCACGCAGATCGTAAAAGCCGATCGAGGGAATGGGCAATAATGCAAATCATGTTAACAGGCGAAGCGGCTAGCAACCCATCACTGTATTGATTGCTTTTCCATCTTCTCGCCCACCATGACGCTAAAAGTGGCTTTTGGGTCTTGCGGCCCTGGGCTCTGCATAGAACCGCAAGACCGAAAATGCTTTGTCTGCCCCATTAGGGATAAAGATGTGATAGTATGTATGTATGTATGTATTGTTTTCTGAACTCTGAAGTTAACTAAATTCGAATCTCATTATGTAATAACATTCAAGTTGCATCAAGATAACCATGACAGGAATTCCTATTACCTCTCGAAACACCTCGAGTGCTAATGGCAATAGCAAGTTTGATTGAGCGAGCGTCCACGGCACTTAATCAAATCGTCAATAGATACAGAATTGTGCCGTCTTGATCAGAAATTGGCCTTTGCGTCCTACGGCCTTGGGTTTTGCCTACCCCGTGAAGGATCATTATCATCATTTCAGCCGCATAACGTCCACTGCTGGACATAGGCCTTTCCCAAGGATTTCCAAAATGACCGATTCAGAGCGGCTTTGGTCATGACCTCAGACTACCTTGTAGGTGGGTGTACTACGCTTCGCTTGCCAGTAAGTAGTCGCCATGCAAGAACCTTTTTGCCCAATCGGCTATCAGTTCGTCGTGCTATGTGTCTCGCCCACTGCCATTTCGCTGAGTTAATCTGCTGGGCTATGTCAGTGACTTTAGTTTTCCTACGAATTTCCTCATTTTGATTCGATCACTTAGAAAAACAACGAGCATAGCCCTCTCCATAGTGCGTTGCACGAACGACCTTGAGCCTTCTTATAAGACCCACAGGAAAGGATCACGTTTCAGAGCAATAAGTCATCACTAGTAACACACATTGGTTGTAGACTTTAATCTTGAGACACTGAGGTATTTTTGACGAGAAGACACTGCGTTTCCTTTCCAAAATCAATTATATCCTATACGTTGCCAAGGCTTAGCAACTACATAATAAAAAAGTTTCATTCGAATCCTCCCAGTATATCCGGAGATTAGCGTGTACAAACAGACAAACAGACATACAGACAAACAGATAGATATTTTTTTAAATTATTACTCTACTATTTCTCCATCGCCCCAAATATTTTTTTGGAAATATATTCAATGTACACATTTTTTTACTGTTTTATTATATGTAGCCAAAACAAAGACAATTTTCAAATATCCAGTAGCAATGGAGAGTTCAGAAAATGAACACTTAGATTAGCAAAGGTTTGCATGTTTGCCAAATTCCTAAAGAGGTCGCTGTAATCCCCCAGATTAAAAATCCCTGAACTGAACCTCTTGCATCTCAATAAGAGCTTAGGATAAGCCTGCCGATTTAAAAATCTGTTTGTAAGAAAAAAACGATACTGGGTTATATAAGAAGTATTACCTATTTAAATACTTACCTATGTCGAGTCTCAACGGCTAACATAAGCACTAAGCTTGTAGGTCCGATGGGCACAGACCCAGGACAACAGCATATCGTTGCGTTTTATTGACCGTACACAATTGCAGGCGATTTTGTATTTTTGCTATCCCCATTACCTACTACAATGGTAATACTAAGATTGCTAATATTACTAATATTGGGATATAGAAATAAAATTAAGGTTTTTTACACAGGAATATAGTTTTTTTTCGTAATTCCTAGTTTGGTTAGGTAAGATGATCCATGCTTCGGAGGACACGTTAAGCCGTCGGTCTCGGTCACTGTCTTTGACATTGGTCGTTACTTGTCAGAGTCTGACACTAGTGTTAGTCACTAACACACACTATAAGAAGAAGAAGACTAAGATTGCACTTTTTTTCAGGTCAGTCTCACTGTTCTCATTGAAACGACGAATGGTGAGACTCATGTTCTCCAACATTGTTTCTTTATTCCAATTTGGAGCGTTTTTGTCCCTTGTAAAATAAAAATGGACATCCCACACAAAAACAAAATATTACGTATCGAAAACATTTTTAAAGTGAAAAGAAATTTATTTAAGAAGTTAAATTATTATTTTTTATATTGATTTATTTATTCCTAATTCCTAAATCTTTGATTTATGCAAGTCACTGTGACTTATACTTCTCAATAGAATAACAATTATAGCGGGGACTATGGATGACCCAGTGCAAACCTCTTTGCCTCCAACCCGCCGATCCACGCGTGCGTGAAGAGCACCCCAAGTGCTAAGTCTATAACTTGTCTATGATAAGATTGATAAGTAGTTGATGGTTTGTAAAAAGATTATGAACTCGAACTAGATTGTGAACTCGCGCGCGGGAAATCTAATTTAATTAATAAAAATTGTTATGTAATGATTGTTTAAATGTAGATAATTTGAATAACACACAGTTGCTAGGAATAAAATAATTTTACACGCGTAGTGCGAGACTTTTATTCCATTATATTATAGTGGGCGACGCCGTCGATATTGGAAAAGGCTTTGCCGCCCGCTATACAATATAAAGAGATCACAACATCGAGTCAAGAATCAACGACAATCAAGAGTCATTGAAATAAACAAGTAACTTTACTCGATTACTATGTCTCCATCGCCCCAAATTGTTTTATGGAAATATATTCAATGTACAGACACATTTTTTTACTGTTTAATTATATACAATATGTAACAAAAACCCTGTCCGATCCGTGAAGGTAATATTGGGTAGCTTGTATATGTTCCATTAATCGGTTTCTCCCATTCCTAAAATCTTGAAACTTTGAAATTTTGGAACGGTGGGTATTTAATTTTGTATGGAGCTGCCGATTTTTTTTGTGATTTCAGGAATGGGAGAAACCGATAAATGGAACATACTCAAGCTAGCCAACATACCTTCACGGATCGGACAGGGTTTTTGTTACATATTGTATATATGTATTGATAATTAAACAGTAAAAAAATGTGTCTGTACATTGAATATATTTCCATAAAACAATTAATTTAAAAAAAACCTTCCTAATATAAGTGAGTGAGTATATGCTACTAATTTCAACAGTGTAGGTTTAAAAAAAATATGATAGATAAAATCAGCTCCTCTTATTGAGTGACTTGCACTGTTTAAGTGGTACAAGGCGTGCAGTTTTTTAATAAAATTATTTTTTTCTCTTTTTTATGTTTTATCTTCCAAATAAATTAAATTACTCATAAGGGACTGAAAAGGCTTCCGCTTATACTCCAAATAGACTTATCTAAGTAAAATACTCGTCCCCGTCAAGCAACAAGAATGTTAAAAGCAGCTTATTTAGAGTACGTCATTCGAAGAAATACGTTACGTCTGTAAATTGCATGTTTCAAACATACTTACTAAACTACTTCTGAGAACAGCGCCGAGTATTTACTTAAAACTTTTATTATAGGAAAATAAAATAAAATTTAACTTAAATTCAAAATATACAAACTTATTAAAATTTAAATTAAAACTAAAACTAAAAATTACAAATTATGTAGTCCCACTATCCCATGACCAAAGGGCTGGTAACTATCTGGCTCAAAGAATCAGCATTGCCATACAACGTGGCAATGCTGCCAGCCTTTTGGCCACGTTGCCAAGGGCTAATATATTAGTGGGACTCAAAACTTATATAATACTTATTTGTTTCATATGCATTTAAATTTAAATGCGGCGCTTAACAATCGCATGGGAATCTCACATTTTCCTGGGGTAAAAATTAAACTATGTACGTGCTACACATTTTGATCTATTTAACCGTTTAAGTGGAACCAACGCCCATAAATCCATACAAAAATTCGCAATTATAATATTAATAGGATCATCGGAAATACGATGTACACCTATTTATATGTAATAAATAGGTGTGGATTCAAGTCTCTTCAAGTCAAAGTAATAGCATAAAAATAAAACATTAGGTGTAACCCGTTTTAGTACAAGCTAACAAATCTTCTTTAAAAGCCAACAACCGAGTTTATCCTAATAAAATCTGCTTGCGAGAGATATTAGGTGCTATAAGTGTCATAAGAGATAAATAGGTATGTCTGTATATTTTGCGTCCGTAAATTACAATTGCTGTTCTTTGTTAATAATATTTGTTTACAAGAAAGGGGTTATTTCATTTGCTCATATATAATTCTAGGTATCTATTTTTAAAGGTAGTAGGTAGGTTCTTGAATGTAGAAGGATTCTTTTAATTTTACAGGAGCATCATTTAAAACATATACTTCTAAAAAAAAATTATATCGCTTTTTAATTCCAATTTTGGGGAAAAACCTCCCTTTTTGTAATCACACACTTCTATTTCTCACTGTTTCTTTCTCTTTATTAGCCGAAAAATCCGATTTAGGCATATTAAAAAAAGACCTTTATTTTTGGATTTTTTGAATTTATAAAGGTAAACGTCAAATATAAAAATAAAGCAGGTTTAGATGGAATTAAACGAGTAATTACAGTATGACTTGGAAAGCACTTTTTCAATCCGGCACATCAAACGTATTGGCCCCGCTTCGGTACCCTTTGAACTTCAGGCTTTTACAAAGCGATTAATTAAAAAGAGAAATCCACAAGGGATTCAATATCAATCTTTCATTCGAATATTTTGTTTGCTTGCTGGCAGTGATGTATCTACGTTTGTTGTTAGCCGCAGAAGTTTTGATATGGGCGGATTACATTGGAAACATACCTCGTTATTATTCTTTCATGCTGGGATGGGAGTTACTCTACAACAGTAAAGCCAAGAGGAAGGGTGATGATTTTAGCAGTCTATGTATGTTAGTATGCGGATATATGGGAGCAAAGAAAAAGTAAAACGCAGAACCGAGTAAATATTTATTTACTCGGCATACCAAGGCAGTGCGCTCAGACATTTCTAAATACTAATCTGATATAGTTTATGTAATGACCACCGACAAAACAATATATTTATTTTAATAATTTATAAAATAAAATTTATAGTATTAGTTACGACATATTCAGTGAAATCTAAATTTATATTCATGAAATCCGTAAAGAGGCCACATTTACCTAGAAAAACGCTCGGCTTCGGCATACCGCTCCACATAAGTCAACGGTGCCTTCTAAATATCCGAAAACAAACATTTTCGCTCGAGCCATTTGAAAATACGGCTGAAGGAAATTCACTGGCGTTTTATTGTGAGAGGCGATTCGTTCAATTTAATAGCCGTGTAAAACGCGACGTTCGCACGCTGCTGCGATGTCACGTTTGCAATCCTTCACGCACGAACTAAGTATCACACTTTAGCAGATGATATAATTTTCTAGCAAGTTTGTTTACGCTAGACTATTTTTGGGAACGGGATAATTTAGAGGCAGGCAAAGGTTTAGGCAGGCCGTGTTGCTTTAAATCGTTCACTCACACAAACAGTAAAGGGCACAAATATTTTTGACAGGGTAGGCGCTAGTCGGGTATTATTTAAGGGTGGCACAGGGTAGGCAAATATCATAGTTGACTTATGTGTCTATAAGAAATGCACGCTACTGCACACCAATAAGAATATACTAGAACTAGAAACATGTAGTTCATAATCAAGCTCTATCTCTTCATTTTGAGATGAATCCTTTAATGATGCTTGGCAAGATTTAGCTAAACTTTTACATATACCAAACAAACAAAAAAATATTGGGCCATTAATAATCTAAAGTGTTACATTATATTCTCTTCGAATATAAAGGCAACACAAGAACGACAGCGTGAAAGCGACAGCACGTGAGAAGTGACACTGGCCGCTCCGACAGTCACTGCCTAAGTCACTGCTGTTACGAACAAGGGCCTAACACGCTTTGGGAGAGCGAGATAGTTTTATTCCGACTTCTAAAAGAAGAAAAAGGAAAAGTGCCTTTTTTGTCCTTATCACCACACATTGTTCATGGTCGGGTTATATGCATACTTCAAATTGCATATACCATGAAAAAAATATCCGTAGTATCATTAAAATGTTTTTCTCTTACTCCTGGTCGCTTGGTGGCAAATCTACATTACTTTTATATTCTAAATCTTTAGTTACGAGCTGTCACGCGACGATCGCCGACTGTCACTGCTGTCATGAAATATCATGCCACGATCGCCGACTGTCTCTGCTATCATGAACTGTCACGCGACGATCGCCGACTGTCACTGCTGTCATGAAATATTATGCCACGATCGCCGACTGTCACTGCTATCATGAACTGTCACGCGACGATCGCCGACTGTCACTGCTGTCATGAAATATCATGCCACGATCGCCGACTGTCACTGCTATCATGAACTGTCACGTGACGATCGCCGACTGTCACTGCTGTCGTGAAATATCATGCCACAATCGCCGACTGTCACTGCTATCATGAACTGTCACGCGACGATCGCCGACTGTCACTGCTGTCATGAAATATCATACCACGATCGCCGACTGTCACTGCTATCAAGAACTGTCACGCGACGATCGCCGACTGTCACTGCTGTCATGAAATATCATGCCACGATCGCCGACTGTCACTGCTATTATGAACTGTCACGCGACGATCGCCGACTGTCACTGCTGTCATGAAATATCATGCCACGATCGCCGACTGTCACTGCTATCAAGAACTGTCACGCAACGGACGCAACACTGGTCACGAACTGTCGTCGCTAGCATCTGTAAAAGCTCTAAGCCTCCTTTGGCATCTGTGTCACAAAATGGCTTTTTACCTGAAAATAGCCTAATATTATCGGAAATATTCGACTATTGGCCCAAGTAATAACATAACACATTATCGCCTTAGGCTAAACGCGAGTATTATAAATCAACCCAAAGTTCCAACTTTGTCGGTGTAATTTAAAGTGTTTTAGCTATATATTAGACGGTTGGCATTTATCTTGTTAGGAAATGACAACTAGGGGCGAATATGAAATGAAATAGGTACATAATAGAAACCATGTTACTTTATGACTTTTGTTGAATGGTATTGGGTTATTAAGATAATATATCGCATAAAAGGAAGTATTTTTTCTTCGCCGTTGTAGGGGAAAAAAATTAGCTTTAATCTCGTTTTCATTGATTTTATAGGATATAAGTTAAATATTAATACTAGCTGTTGCGTGCGTTGCGTATAACATAAAAATTAATGTTATAACAATCAATAGATAGAAACCTAACTTAAATAACTCTAACCGATTTTTTTTAATTTAAACAAAAAGTGTGACAATAATAATTTTAATTGGAATCTATGAATAATCTCCCTTGATTAAAAGGCATTAAAAATCTTATAGTTATCTGTATACCTAATATATAGGTACATTAAAGATTTTAAATAACTTTTTATTCCGCCTAAGATTGAAACCAAATTTTGTTCAAGGTTTTATTGTTCTTAAGTACGTCTATATTTTGATTTCCAATAAATATTACCAATTACAAAACATCTCAACAATACGAAAATTCCATAATGATGGATATTTTGAATCGAATCAGAAAGTAGAATAAGTTGAAATTAATTGGGTTTTACGAACAAAGTTTATTTTTAGCACAATTCACCTATTCAACATAGCGTGCTAAAATTTGTACTTTTCCAATTTGTTAAATATTTAGTGAAATACCCTGAATATTCAGCAAGCAGATTGCATAAATACTTTTATTTGTGTTAATATTTATTATTTATTTATCATAGTGGTAGCCTAGATAGATGAAGTGTGTGAAAAGGTTTTATTAGAAGACAAACTGCGCCCCGCGGTGTTAACCGCGGAGAAAGGAATACCTAAATATTGTTTTGTATTTCTGTATGAATAAGGCGTTGTTTTTTTTTTGGAAATCATATCGTTGGTTCTACAGTAAAAGTTAATTAAATCGATGGGCTGTAACATATTGACATCTGTTTTGTATAAGTTCTTCGTAAATTCCGTTTTGTTTACGTAATCAATTAAAGTTAAATCGTTGTGTTTCCGATGTCAAACAAAAGTGGACAATTATTTGTTTTGTAATTAAAAAGGAAGAAGAGAAGCGTTGGTGGGGAAAATAACTGATTGCTATAATGGATGGGAGGATGAGGCAATCGGTATTTGTTTATTTTAGGCCCACTCATGTCGGTAAAACGTTAATCAAAATGTTGGAAATATTTCTAGCTTTAATTAGCTATGTTTATTCCTTGAGTTGACTTCTACGACTTGCATTGGAGCCATTTTGAGCTTGCAAACATGTGCTTTGTAATTTTTTTTTTAAAATATACTCTTGAATTGAGGCGCACTGCTCTCTGTCTGGGACCACGCTCATATTCGTTACGTTACCTAGAAATGTTATACGAAACAAAATAACGGTTCATGCTAAGCCCCATATATGAAATTAAGTAATATTGCAATGCTATTTATCAATTAATCAGAACATGATTAAAACGTTTTTTTAGGCACTCACCAACGAAAATGAAAACAATCTGACACAGTCCAGTCAAAAGGAAACAGTGTCACAAAATATCAACGTAAAAAGGAAATTCAAACTTCAAAGCTGAGCGCGTGTCCACCTGTCGGCATTTTCACGCACAATATCCGCCATATATGCCGAAAAGGCAACCGTATGATTATTCCGTTTGAATTGAAAACATTACTCTGTCAGATATTGTAAAGCCGGAAAAAATATGGTAGCCGTCATGAGCATATACCGCGTCGGATCGTAACAGTAAAAATAATTTGTTACATCTCGTACAATGTGCGAACCGTACGGTTCTGAACCTATGATGCGTTTTATTATTCGCCCTTTAGCGTACACCCCTGTCCCGAATAATATTAACGGAAAACATGACGGTTTTTTGGTTTGTCGATTGCAATTTGTTATGACGTAGACAATTAGAACCAATGACGTAAACAATTTGACGGAGCATGTTGTGGATACTTTTGTACCACTTTTTGACAAAGCTTGTTGCATATAAATCTTTGTAATCGTTTCACTAAGCCTATTGCAGAATAATCCTTGTAAATTACCTATCAATTTTGTTAACAATTAATAATTTTGTACCTTCCTAATAAATGATGCTTGAAAATAAATAAAAACTTGAAATGTAGATACTTTTAGCATCACAGACTTTCAATAACAAATATATCTGTCACACTTTATACATGTACTTTACAACATGTAATTTTTCTATCAAGAACATTGAAAGATTAAACGATACAACCAATACAAAAATTAAAATAAACATTTTATATTGTGTGTCTTCTTCTTCTTATATTTAAGAGCTGGGCTCTTGTCGGTGGAGTGCTTTCCATGACTCCCTTTCTTTCGCTAAGTTCTTAATCTCAATATATGTTTTCACGTTTAATTTTTCTTTTATTTGGTCAATAAATTTTCCTCTGGGTTTTCCTACTCCTCTTTTTCCTTCCCCTATTGTTTTAAAGAACTTATCGTGACGAAATAGATGACCGAACATTTCCCTTTTCTATTTTGTATAATTTGTAGTATTTGTCTTTTATTTCTAACATTCTCTAAAACCTTTTCATTTGTAATTTTTCTGTTTAACTTATTTTTGTCATTCTCCTCCAGCACCACATTTCAAATGCTTCTAATCTATCTCAACCCTTTTTGGTCATCGTCCACGTTTCACATCCATACTAAGCACTTCGTTGTATATGTGTGTATAAAACCAATATTATATGGCATGAAAACTATGCATTACATTGAGCGGCGTTAAGCGAATCCCTACAATGGTGTGGGTTACAGTCAAGCCATCTTTGAAATCAACTCTCTCCTAGTAGCTAAATATCCTATTTCCAATTATATCACGATGGTCTTGATCATAGTTTCACATTTGCTGTAGTACAGACTTATGTACTAAGATTATTATACATACTCGTACAGTGGCGGTTTTACCAGTATACAAATATAATGTAATGAGGACTAAATGTCAAAAATGTAACATAATGACATTTTCCTTTTCCGAGTACATTTTAGTTAATTAAAAATTATATTATCTCATATTTTATTTATAATGGGAGTTAAAATAAAATATGAAAAGTAAAATACTGTTAATAATTGTCCAGTAATAATAAATGTATAAGTTGATCGCATACAACTTTTTAATTTGTACTCATCAGGTTTTTTTTAGTCTCCACTGCAGGAGCACGACCCTCGCTGTACTACTAGAGCCATACTTGGTCAGAGCAGTCAGAGGATTTGGCCTAAACTCTCCACGATGGCCAGACGGATTACAGAGGTCACATTGATGTTTATAAGCTTTGTTTAGCTTGAGATTCCTAAGTCGCCTTGTACGAAATCCACGGGATGACTTGGAGTGGTCCTTCTTTACTCTGCTTGATACCAGACGGCACACCCTGTCGCCTAACCGGGCTCAATCTTTACTTTAAACAGTACATTCTCTAAAACTAGGTATTCAACTCAACGTGTATGTTAACTAGAGCATAACGTTAACAAAAACATAGTAAACATTAACTGGGTTCGAGGGTGGGCTTTGTTACCTCAGTTATAATACCTCAACTTGGAATTTTGGTGAAAATGTTCTCGTTACATACTTGTAACAGGGTATTCTGTTCTTGCACGGCTGGCTGACGAAAACCTTTAAATACTTTAGCGTAGTCAACGTCGTTAGGCTACTTATTCACTAGGATCACAATGTTTAGGACTCAAAACTTTGCTAACGAGAACTTTGTCTCCGATATAATATATGGCGTAAATACCATTAAAATACAAGGTGATACTTTATGCATAGTTATTATTGATTAGGTATTCTCCATCCCTCGAACTTTAAACTGTAAACTAAATGTTTACAGTTTAAAGTTCGAGGGATTATTTAGGTAAATGCCCACTGAATAATATCCAATATAAATAGGTTTTATAATATCCTTGTTTCAACAATTTTATTATGCTTCTAAAATTTATTATGATACTTAATAAATAAGACACTTTGGTGTCATTACAAATTAAAAACAAATGAAATACTGTACTATATATGCGTTGTAAATAAGATGATGATACATGTTTGCAATTTATGATTATAATTATAAATAGCCTCTTTTGACACAATAATAATAATATCTCGACACAATCGAGATATTTTTATTATTACATACAGCGAGATAGTTATAAATGAAAGCGCTCGATACGAACGATACACTCTTTAGCCGGTGCCATGCTACGGAGACCTGTCTCAACAAATCATTTATTTATTTGCGATAGCCCAAAGGGTTCGCTCATAAAAAATATTTAATATCGCAGTCCATGACGCACACATCACCGCGTAAGCCGGGAACACAATTGGGAGAAGCCAAACACCGCCACGCGGCTGGAATATCAATGGCCGCTCAATTAATATGTTTCGAGTACTATCTGTGAGATATCGGAATATATTGTGGGTCTCATTTGGCCCGTATGAATATTGTTGATATGATCATAATGAAGGAAACTTTAGTGAGGGTAAAAGATGAAAATTTTGGCTTTAAGCTGCCAGAACTTAATATTATATTATACTCGTATATGTAAGTACTATATTCTTTTCGGTAGTACAGAGAGTACAAAGAGGCCTGATGATGATGATGATGATGATGATTTATACAAATTCAAGTATAATAATAATTTGATCCTAAAATTAATTGAATGCAGACACCTTGGTCTAAAGAAGACTAAAAAATGATAAACTATTAGTTATATTAAGATGGTACAAGAATGTTATAAAATTCCCGAGAGTCTTTGCTCTCAACAACAAAAATAACAAACTATTTTCAATGTTATTAGGGCTAGCTCAATCAGTGTAATTTGTCCCTATAAATTTATTAAAAAAAATAAAAAAATGTGGTGACTCTAAATTATTATTAGTATAGGTACAGCGTAAAGGTTTTGTTGACTTATATTGTAATCACATAATTGATTCCATTTGTCTTCCTTGTCCTATCAAATGCCAGCAATGAAAGAGTATAGGTGTCCACCCGGAAATTCTCGCACCACCGCACCGGACCTCCGGAAAACGGCTTTGATTATTTTTCCACGATTTGGGTACGTTCACTCGCATTATTTGATCTGTTATCTCTGTCCCCTTTTTGCACGCTATCGGTCAGCGCTATAACTGTGATACTTGGACGGTGTTTATTTTCCCTTTGTACGATCTAAGACAACATTAGTCGTATCACCATTCGCACATATTGTATATTATTGACATGAAACCAGAGTTTTAACGACATTTATTATTATTAAAGATTGGTTCTTATTATTATCGAGTCGAAAATTGCTTAAACCATATTAAATTGTATTAAGACCAGTATCGAGGAACGTAATAGATCTGTTGGGTACGACCGAAAATTTGTATTAACAAGACGTATCATTTTTTTAATTGACTTTCCCATATAAATAAAGTTATACTTACTATAATTGCCCCTTCTCGAAAAAAAGAAGCAAAAATAAATAAAGTTAAGAATACTTATTATACTTGCCTTGGATTATATAATACCAGTGAGCAAACCCAACGATTTGAATCGAGAATTTCAATCAAATACTTGTAACTGAGAAAAGTTAATTTGCCATGAACACTCTTTTCATGTCGCCGTCCCGACCAAATGCTTTTGAGATTAAAAATCACCAATTCATTTTGATAAATGTTGAGCTCAGGGTTTATTGAAACATTAAGGCTGAACGGAGGTAATTTTACTTCTTAAATTAGTAGAAATCTTCGGTAATATCACGATAGTTTAAATCTCTAAGTATTCTTTTCAGAAAAAGTTAAAATAAATACGATAAATATTCAATCTATGTTAGAAAACCATTGCTAGACTATAGCATTTCTCATCTAAAGCAGTGTTTAACTGTCATCATGTTAGAGTCAAGCATTTTTTTAAAGGTGTTATTGGTCTTACTTAATTTATTTACAACGATATGGATATGTGCCAAGGATATTTTATTCTATTTCTTTTGTTGCCCCTAAGCGGCCTTCTTGTTTTTAGTATGTACCATTTCTTTATTCATTCAACAACTTTGACCTAAGATGTTTTGTAATGTTTCTGAATCCAGTTTACTTACATTTACCCTTTGTAAAAAGTTGCCGTGTGGTTTTTGTCAGAGTAGAATGGGGCCACTCCAAGTCATCCCGTGGATGTCGTAGAAGGCGACTAAGGAAATACACGCTAAACAAAGCTTATAAACATCAAGGAGACCTCTCCAACCTGGCTAGCTAGGAGAATGTAAGCCAAATCCTTTAGCTGCTCTGGCCAAGTATGGCTCTAGTAGTACAGAGAGGGTCGTGCTCCTGCAGTGGAGACAAAAAGACCTGATGACTGTTAATAAGCCTAATACCCTAAAAGGTGCTTTTAGATACAACAAGGATTTCAGTAACAGATGCGGATCGAAATCAAGGCTAAAAGTAATGTTTGCGAAAAGTTAATTATGAGTACTTCACTTATACGACCCCAATTACGTATAAAGAGATTTACGAGCTATCGGAGAGGTCCATAAACTGTATTACGTAATTAGCATTCGAATATTTAATGTTTCATTTTACAGTGACGCATTGTGTAATTACGAACTAAATTATTGTTTGATTTAATGCTGGGCTGATGACGGTCGATGAAATCGCGGTGCTGTTCATGCCATAAACATATTGGGTTAATAATAGTAATCATGGCGACAAATTGTTTTTATCTTGTTAATAAAATAATTTAATTTGGACGTAATACCTTGTATTTTTTTTAGTTTTAGTTCTTTTTTTTTTCAATAAAATTTGAACAATCTTTTTAAAAAATACTTTAATGCTAATATCCATTTTCACGTTTATGTTTTGGTTAGATAGCTTACTATCCGGAATAACACATTAGATATTTTTTTATTTATTCTATTTTATTAAACTTTACTGTCCCAAAGTATAATTTACATTTAATAAATGACGGACTTGAGGTCATGAGCATTTTCTCCCAGTCAACCAAAGGGATAAAATTTTGTCCCGGGAAAAGTGACGTTTCCGTAGGTTTGTCAAAAATTTGACCAACCAATGCTGCGGAAAATGCATCAGCTAGTGAAAAAATAAAACTAGAAAGATACACACAAATGGAAAATAGTTTATGTCCTAAGAATTATAAAATGGTTTTATTTAACAAAAATAAATAGCAACTGATTTTAATGCGCGACGTGAGCGTGGTGTTCATTCGTTGAATATCATTGAATGCGTCCATCAGATTTTCACAGAATTTAAATTCGATACGAGTAAAGTAATCCTCTTTAAATAAATTCTCCCATTCTGACAGAAATATGTGTAAAAATGAGGTTTAAAATGTAAATATGTGGCAAGGAAACGTTGGTGACGATGCATTTTAAATAGTTGAGAAGTTCGTAGTTTTAGTGGTGGTTTGAACAGCCCGAACTAACTTATCTACATTATGATAGGTAAGTAGAAAGCTACTAACGTCTATTTTTACCAACAACTTGCTTTCAAAGAAGAAATAAGAAATATATTGTGGAGAACCAATAAATTACATTTGATTGTATTTTGTATTCTAAGAAATACTATTATCTATCTATCTATCGAGTTGAACTTAGAAAAAAGAGTATGAGTTCTCAAAAAATACTACAAAGATTATAATACATTTGCAAACAAAACCCTAAAAACTAGAATAGAAAGTCTTGAACCGTGGGGTCCAAGTAAAAAAAAAAATATTTAAAAGATAACCCCTCAGCTTGTCGACGCCGCCGGTGACAAGAGGGCTGACTCATATCTTGTGCAGAGAATCACAGTAGCTATTCAGCGCGGGAATGCAGCCAGTGTTCTTGGCACCATGCCACATCAACGACATTTAGATTTTTGAAGTGAAAACTTCTTTAGCGGCGTTGTGCACTTTTTTTGGAATGGGTAAAAAATCTTAAACTCGCGTCAGGACCACGTGTCCTGATCGAAAATTCGTAAGACGGCGCAGGGCGCTTGCGCGAATGTTCGTGTGTGTTTATGTTACGTTACGTTCGTGTGTGTAATGTGTCATGCTTGTGACATTTGTGACAGACTGTGGTTCAGAAAAGATTTGAAATATTTTATACTGATAATTAAAGCAATTCGTGCAAAATTATTCCCTAACCATTCCAAAATATCAAAAATGCACAACGTTAATATTCAAGTTTTCACTTCTGCCGACACTCCCAAAATGCAATCCGTCGTTTTTTTTTTTAATTAAAATTAGTTTTCAAAACAATTCAAAGTAAAGACCTAATTCGAAGAAGCCCAATCCTAATTCGTTTCATGCAAGCTGAAGACCACTCAGTACGAGCTAACAAGCTAAACCTATCTAAAACGGCGCGATGAACCACTTGTTCAGCTTAAAACCTTGTTTTCAGCTGTGATTTCGGAGTTCTCTGAGTTTGTATGTTGAATTTTTAGGTTAAACTTTTTTGTACAAATAGTTAAATTACAACAGTAATATGTAAGTCAATGAACTAAACAAAATTAACAGTTAAATAAAAAAAAATAAAAAAAATATTGAGCCTCGGACGCCGCTGTAAATAACAGATTGTATTTGAACTTGTACTGCAACTTGATAATCCTTCTTATTAAACTGGTTTCTTTTCTCACCATCATCCCAGCCTCTGCTGAGCATAGGAATCTCTTCGTCGATGCCACCCATCTTGTTCCTGTGCTCCTCTCATCCAGGTGTGACCCACGACTAATATTATATATTTTTTTAGTAATAACTAGCTGCGCCCCGCGGTGTTACTGGCGAAATAGTGGCCTATGTTTTCGCTCTTGATGTTTAAACTATAAAACTAAATATTTCAGAAACGAATCCCTAAATCGAAAAATTATGTTCACAAGCTCACAATATTTTTGAAAGATCTATTCAACGATACCTCACACAATGTGTTTGTAGAGAAAAAAAAATTGAATTCCCCTTTACTTGTATGGCAGCTACCCTAAAAAAACTTTTTTTCCATGTTTTATTTTACCACTTTTTTGCCATTATTGATATACATATTCATGCCAAATTTCAGCTTTCTAGTATTTATAGTATCTGAGTAGGATCGCGGACGGACAGACAGACAGACAGACATGGCGAAACTATAAGGGTTCCCTGTTTACTACGGAACCCTAAAAATGGTGTTCCCAAGCTTAATATATTTTTGAAAGACCTATTCAACAATTCTCCACACGAAGGGTTAGCCGAGAAAAAAAAGACTTCCACTTTACTGGTATGGAAGCTACTATAAAAAAAAATCTTTCAACATTTTATTTTACGTCTTTTTTTGTTTTCAATGTATATTTGTACCTCTATCGCTACCAAAAACATTCCTTCGAGCCCGTCTTGTCATGCAATACAAAATTCAACTCATTGCAAAATGTTGCCCACTTACCTAAGATATCTGAATCATATAAAAACCACATTATTCAAAGCCCAAGCAAGCAATTCCGGTTAAAAGTTGAGGATGTACGAGCCTGTTACCGTGATTTAACTACCCTCGAAGCTGAACAAGTAGCTCATCGCTGCTACTTAGCTTGTTAACTCATTTCTAAGTGGACTATTACTCGTAATATACTCGTATAGCAGCGAAGTGGCAAGTTATATAGTGATTTTGATTTACTTTTTTACAAGCTTTTATATAACTTGCAGTGTATTTTGTATCTCGGCTCGTATAAGGTTGTAGACTCTGATCGGCTCGTATAAGTTTTTTTCTAAAGTTTCAAGTATCCTAACTGCAATACCTAGAATGTTACTTATTCCTTTTTTTCTCTAAATTTCAGCTTTCCTGCTCCTCCTGGGTCTTCAGAGTCCGCAGCCCCGTCGTATCCCGCCAGCTTCAGCCAGCGAGCAGATGAAGCCGAATTTTCCGGCAGGAAAATTCTTACCTAATGAGAGGCAGTATGTGAAGACGGTCCTCTTGCTACGCACCGCACCTCACTGCACCGCACCCCGCGCCACCCATATAAAATTGGTAGCGAGCTGGACCTCGGCCCTTTTTGACCACTGCTGGAAGCCGGGCTGCATCAAAAGCTGAGTACCTCCATTCCTTCTGGATCAACAAGTCTCGTGGCTGCTAACCTACGACCCCTTTCTGTGACTAATTTCAGTGTTCAGTATCTAAATTGTAAAATTTGAATTAAAGAGTTTGTCATTCTTAATATTGTTTCTCTAAAATAAATCTTAACGTTACAGTATGTATGAATGAAAGTTCGTTTAAGTCAAACCTTGCAACTCAAATTTTATTTGGAAATCTAACACAGTTCTAATATCTACTACATAAGCAATACTACTTAAATATCTAGGACCACAATTAGCAGAATGAAATTAAATGAATTAAAATGAAATAAATGAATAATGTTAAAAAAAAGAGATTTAGATAAATTTTATGTTATTTGCTTTACTATAAACGAAAGAATTTGTTACAGTCTACAATCTAAGCATTTGTTTGTTTGTCTTTAAACGACACTTTTAGTGTAAGTCATAAGTCAGATTTCACTACAGTTCTGAGGTAGAGCCCAGGGCCGTTAGGCAAATAAATAAAATAAAATAAAATAAATTTATTTCAGGCTACAAAGACCCATATTTTTCAAATACACAATGTCAGACGCTCTTACAATCTATTATTACAATTAATTACAATAAATGTTAATAAATTATCATTATATTAAATTAATCATTAAAATTTATTTAATTACTTAAAATAAAACTAAAATTAAAACTTCCTCTCGAACTGGCGACATAGAACGTGCCTGTCACAGCAGTGACGCATGTATGGGCAATCCAGTCTTCCAGCTGCTTACTACCCTGCGTGGAAACAATCTACGTGCGCGGCCGCAAACATCCCTGATGCAAAGGCCACGCCTAGCGTGGTAACGGCCCTGGGCTCTGTCTACCCCGTCAGGGCTATAGACGTGAAAATGTATTTGTATCTGTATATATTCTGAGGTAAAAGTCGAGCCGAGTGGAAATCAAACCGGTTGCGCTTTAAAACCTACTTCAATTTCTTTATTTTTCTTAAACAGTGTACCTTGTATTAGAAATTAACAATATAAAACATAAACATTTTAATCAAACTACCTCTTTATCAACTAAAATAAGTTAACAAGCTAAAACGCAGAGATGAGTAGCTACTTCTCCAGCTTTAAGGGCTTGAAACGGTAAATCTCCGTAACAGGCTCATATATCCGGAACTTTTAACCGTAGTCATGTTATATTGCTATGGCTTGCTTAGTCTGAATGTAATGGCATATGTTTGATTTAGATCTTTGAATTATGTTATATGGGAACGTGGTGGACGTATGAATCCAGCAGTCGACTTTACGCGGCTAAAATAAATGACAATATGGCTATTGCTTTATCATTTTAAAATGTTACCTTTTCGTGAATTTAGGTATGTAGTATTTTTTGATAGGTCGCGTTATGGGCATATTAAGTATACAGTGACATTCATAGTTTATTATTATCAATTAGGTACGTATTACACTTTGTTCAATACAGATCGTTTTGAACTTTATTGCACCAAAACATTATGGATATCTATAAATAACAACAATAAAAAAACAAACTGAAACTAAACTAACCATTTCTAAAACTATTCTAAAAATTAAAAAGAAAATTTTATCATAAACTCCATATCGAGGCAACGTGCCCAAAATGCTGGTAGGATTCTCCTGCTGGATTGCTAACCTAAACATACCTATAATCATTAAACAGTTTATCAATTAATACAACTTTGTTAAGTGTCTTAGCATTTATTTCGAATAAATTACGTAAACAATTAAAACTGAATCGTACTCTGTATCTCAGGTAACTAACAAAAACTTTTCGTATTTGAGTTAGCACAGGATTAAACAATCGCCCTTCGACGCTGGGTCCGAATATAAATGAGCCCGATTTACGTTTAAACCTAAACTTTATAATTATTTTGACATGCCGGTGTCGTTTTCGCGTACAAGTTTTGAATTTATTTTTGCCAAAACATTCCCTTATACCTCTAAATCATTAATCAGCCTTCACTTTGGCAGTGACCCAACGTCCTTACTTCCCTCTCATTTGTATTTACTGAAAGAGTTTCAGATCATAAATCATGCCAGTTTGATAAATGGAGCCATTCAATTTTTTCAAATCTGTGAGAGCGCGTCTGGATTTAAACAGAAATAATCTTGGTTTTAATGTGTTCGGTCATTCGGCCATGTTTGAAGTCAGTATTGTTGGTGAATCGTTTAATTTCCTGTCTTTTTGCGTTTGCTAATGATGGTGTTTAAGCGGTTTATTCGCTACTTGATCTGACTGGATTATTATGTAAATATTCTTTAACAAATACTTCTATTGATGCCTACAAGAGCTTGGATTTTAAAAATGAAAACAGTTTAGAGGTACTTAAATGGCTTATATTTATCAAAATCGGGAAAGATATGCGCACAAAAATAATACAAAGGTAAATAGAGTATTATTTAGTCTAGCGTCCTCTGTATATTTCACCAAGCGGTAAAACTAATGAGTAATATTCTTAAAAAAAAAAAACAAAAGATCTGAAATTTTATCAAGAAGAATTTTCTTATTTAATTTTGACCTTTGCGACTCTTTTCATAGTTTAACATGTTATAGTTTATGTTAGATAATTGCTTACTCAAGCTAACAAAGGCATGGATTGAAGGCGAGCCAAAACATATATCCAAAATGGAAAATGTCGTAATATCCTACAAGATACAGAATGTAAGTTTGAAAGATTCGCGCGCCAAGAATTGAAGTTTAGCAAAGTTATTTGCTGTTCATCTAACCTCTATTACGTTAACTGTAGGTTCGTTTTTACGTGTTTAAAGTGTAACGTGTAATGGTCAAGTGGTATACTGTCGATAGAACGATGAATGAGCCATCTCCGGCGACGGTGGAGAGTGCCGGAAGGGAATGGTCGCCTCTCGCCACAGCCTTTTAGCGTGTCATGTTTTCTTATCTCAAAGGAATAGTTATCTTTTTAAGTTTTAACTTTAAACATGTTTTAGTATTTACACAGACAACACATAAAACTACATCTGTCTGGGTATGTGTGTAAACGGTTGCATAGTACATACTGTCAAAGGACGCGTCGTGTTTATTAGTTTACATAAAGAGTTCATTTCCCAGAGTGTCAGATCCAAGTGATTCTATCGTAACGTAACGAAATTAATTTGTTTTACAAACCTTAAAATTTAAAAATTAAAATCAAATGTTTTATTGTACCAAAGTCTAAGACAGTGTTAAAAATATAACCACCTCCAATAGCATTAGTACAATACGATATTATTATAAAATAAAGTGTTTTGACGTCTGATACGCAGTAATTAGGTAGGTATAGTAGTTATCACTACTTATTTTATCATCATCATCATCATCATCAGCAGCAGGTCTTTTTGTCTCCACTGCAGGAGTACGACCCTGCCTGTACTTACCATATTTGGCGCGAGCAGCCAGAGGACTTGCACTACATTCTCCTCGCTGGCCAGACGGTTTGAAGGGGTCTTACTGATGTTTATAAGCTTTGTTTAGCTTGTATTTCTTAAGTGGCCTTCTACGACATCCACAGGAGGACTTGGAGTGGCACTATTCTACTTTGCCGGAAACCACATGGCTGATTGTTGGTGGTTGTTTTTATCAAACTAACTTAAATGTAAATCATCATCAAAGAAATATTATGAAAACTTCACAGAAACTCGGCGCATAAAAATTCGTCCTTGTGACATTGAGATATATTCCAAACAACATTCTTCTACAATATCTTTATACTGATTATACGAATAAGTTTATTCCATGGCCGACTGGGCGGAAAAACACAAAAAGCCTGGGAAATATTCGAGCGTGTAAAAAGAAAATTTACGGTAAGCATTGTGAATATGACACATTTACATAATAGTAAATGGCGCTTTATTTATACCTGTGAAAATGTGTTAAATGAAACAAAGAGAAGAGGGTTCTGCGTCCGCTATCCGAAAAGGACATTATTTTTTTGTAATTTTACATGATTGCTCTTTTTTGTTTCTAGTAAAGATGATGACTACAGGTAGGTTTTAATCACACTAATATGATACAGGTGAAAGTTCTGTATGTTTGTAACTTCTTCACGCGTAAATAGCTGGACCAATTTTGATAAAAATTTGGTAGGTATACATTATGCTGACACCTTGGATTAAGAACATAGGCTACTTTAGGCACGGGTTACACCACGGGACGCAGCTAGTTATGGAATAAATATGTCAGAGTTAGTTCATAGCTATTTATGCTTACATTAAAGAATTTTCAAGTTTGAAGGGATGAGACATAAGACATAAAAAATCTATCATTAAAATTATCAATTTCGTTCTTTGCTGGTAAAATCAATTTAAGAATAATATATTTTTCTTCATAAAATACATCGATTTTGCTAGTTTAGTCGATTTTTTACTAACTTAACGAATTAAATTTAAATATCTGCCAATTAAAAAAAACAGGTTAATAGATCGTTTTATAAAAAAAGTTAGAAAAATCTATTATATATTATTTTTCACATCTCTACATAAAACTAAAGGACTCTACATACCATTACTCTGTCAAGACAGACCTGATAATCATTGAACTAACTTGCTAAATTATGAAAGGCGGCCCAGAATAAGTGGTTTTCACCACCAATATACATATAGTTTAGTGATGTATGTAGTTATTTATATAAGCCATAGAAAGGAATAGGTTTTAATAAGTAGGAAGTAAACACAATTAAAAAGAAAAAATAGTCAACTACTTATTTATACATACATACATACATACTATCACGTCTTTATCCCTAATGGGGCAGACAAAGCTTTTTGGGTCTTGCGGTTCTATGCAGAGCCCAAGGGCCGCAAGACCCAAAAGCCACTTTTAGCGTCATAGTGGGCGAGAAGATGGAAAAGCAATCAATACAGTGATGGGTTGCTAGCCGCATCGCCTGTTAACATGATTTGCATTTTTGCCCATTCCCTCGATCGGCTTTTACGATCTGCGTGGGAAGAGAAGCAGCTGGTACATTCTAAGTTTTTTCATTTCTCCCAGACCAGCATGGGAGTTTAACGAATTCAATTTAATACTACTTATTTATAACTGCTAATATCCACGCCCTCTTTCAACTTCGTATTTTCTTGGACAAAACTTGTGCATGAACGCGTAAGTCTTCGTCTTTTCTTAGACTGTGCACCGCATCACAAATTAAAGAATAACAGAAGAGAGTTGATATGCATACGACCCCATTTAAATGGGATCAGAGGAGAAACAAGAAGAAAATGAATATATTGATAATAGAAATAGAAAATGCTATTTTTATACACACCAAACAAGCAATACTATAAAATGATGAAGAAATAATAGCTACTTAATGAACGTTAGCAGCTTTTGTATAAAAAAATAATGATATCTTTTTGTGTATTTAAGTCTATTCTACCAGCCTTTGTATTCAAAAAATCAATAATCAATATTGAAAAACTAAAAGAGTCTTAAATACAAATCTCAAGAAAAGTGTTTTTGTTAGAAAAATACGGATGTGGACTAAAAATTTTATTTGAATCATTAGATAGAATATTAAAAAATATGCGTATTTTTTTTCTGATTAGCAAATAATGACGAAGATAAAGAGCATTTAAATTTCGCGTGACGACAGGATCAGCTACGATTTTAAACCAAAGGTGACTTCAAAGCGCTGTATCTTTGTGAATTTTTATTACGTTGCTAAACGAAAAAATTTAGTTCATTATTTTTGGATTATCTAGTTGACGGACTAAATAAAATAATATTTTTTTATCCAGTCCACATGGCTATTAAAAGATTAGCTCCATAATTTGAGGTTACTTGTTGAAAATAATCTTTTTTTTTTAAATTATTCATAAACTGAATCAAAATCCCCTATACATTCACTAGTTAAACAAATAACGACCAAAAATTAAAATTAATATGAAGCGCTTCATTGTCTACACTTCTGTGAAATCTTTTTATTTATGGGCATCACAGCAAATACGTTCTTATAGACGTATGCATTGTACGCGACGGCTGAAATGCATTTCTGTTTTGTCTCTGAGAAACTTGTAGTAAACAAGTTCGACACTCAATTCTTTGCGGAATACTTTTGCAAAGTTCTCGCGTAAGGCTTACGTTAGTACGCAACGGAAAAATTTAATTGTGAAATTAACCATATTTGTGCTTACGAGTATTTAAAGCTTTAGCACAGAATTAACATAAGTATTACATATAAAACGGAATCTCCCAAGGTCCCGCGCAATATGCGTCACCTTTTCCCGTCCCGTCACCGTTTAAATTTAAAGATTTAGTGACGTTTCATTACCTTTCCACTAGCTCTGACTAATATCTCTTTTCTTCTTTTCTTTTCACTGGCTACTTTTAAATTACTTTCCTTAAGGTTCGTATGTACCAATTTTATAGTTTATGCATTTTATATTACTTTATTGTTCGTTTATATGTTATAGTATGTACTCCTATTATTTAATTGTATAGGTACTTGTATTTTTTTACACTGTAATAATCTAACTGCGCCAACTCCCCCACATCTTTTATAGTCTTCTTTACCCAAAGGTTGGCTGGCCGCCTTTGTACCTACTATATATTTGAAATGTACTTTTGATTATTGTCATACTTAGTTTATCTTATCCCTCCCTGCCTACCTGTACCTGCCCCGTTCTCGCCTTGTCGAGGAGGCCAGGAGCTCGCAGCCGACAACTCAACACCCCCCACAAGCCGAAAACGGGGAAGAAGTGCGAGGACGGTGGACCCCGTCCACCGTCCTCGCACTTCTTCCCCGCATATAGCGCGGGACCTTAGGAGATTCCGTTTTGTATGTAATACTCATATTAATTCTGTGACTATCTGTAACTGGACAAAGAGCTACCTATACGCGTGTTTCACGGGTCGTAGGCTGGGCGGATGCGTTGACCGTAGCGCCCCCTTCTACAACTCCCAAAGCAGACGCACATTCTATTTTTTTTAAGCGATGGTGCTATCGCTGGCAACCAGACGTGCTCCCAAGAAAGCCACGGTTGCCACAAGTGACTGAGAGGCGGATGCAACCACAGTGCCCCCGTCCACCACTCCTAAAGTGGCACAGTTTATTTTTCTTGTTATGATACTTGCCAAAGCATTTAGAATATCACAAAGCCGTGGTGCTATATCGCTGGCAATCAGACGTGCTCCCAAGAAAGCCACGCTTGCCACAAGTGACTGAGAGGCGGATGCGCCGACCGCAGCGCCCCCTTCCGCCGCTCCCATAGCGGAGATGAACAATTTATTTTTCTTGGCTTTATAAATATGAAGGTTTGTATTTAGATTTAAAGTTTATAATTGAATGGAAATCGATGTTACTAACAAAATTATTGATAACTTCATTAAACTAATTCAACGTTGATTACTTCATTACGTAATGAATTTCTTTTTGTCAAACATATACACTTATACAGGGAAAGGGGGCGTATTTTGGTGACGGAGGCCTAGATCCACTTAAGGCTCCTCCTTGCGCTAACGACCTTGAAAACACAAAAAAAAAAATTCTCTTTCTGTAAGTGAGATTATTAGAAACCCTCGTACAACTTTTTAGCTAGTATCCTGAAGTTTCATTAGAACCTCGAAAGTCATTGAAATACTATCCGGTTTAGAAACCTTTACAAAAAGAGTCAAAAATGGCCGTTTTTAGTATTTTTTGCAAAGGAAAATTCAGGGTATTTTATTTCAATGATTTTCGAGGTTCTAATGAAACTTAAGGATACTAGCTAAAAAGTTGTACGAGGGTTTCTGATAATCTCACTTACAGAAAGAGAAATTAATTTTTTTGTGTTTTCAAGGTCGTTAGCGCGGGGAGGACCCTTAAGGTCGCGCAGTAATATTTAGGTGTCGTTCAAACCTGCAGCGTCAACGCATATAAAATGTATATATTGCTACGTTACACAGGACAACATTTACTTAAAAAGTATATTAGTAATTTGAGTTATTTAAATATTAAGTTTTTATGTTACAATGACATAATTTAATCCAAATAAGCGCCAATGAAACATTGCGGTCTTTAAATAACTATGTAATTATAGCTTTGCTTGGCTTGGGTCGATAATTATTTTACATAACAAAGAATATCTAGTAAAAACCGCATCAAAAGCCGCAACAAATCAATTGGTTTAATGTGTGACTATTTTAGAGTATTTTGATATAAAGAAATACGTATACGTTTTACAAAGGGGTCTGCAGATATATTGACCTCGATATGAAATAAAAAAGTCATGAATTCAGATTTCAATCCTTCCAAGCAATCCTCTTACGGCCGTCATTGTGTTCAAAATACAAAAATATCCGACAGTATATAGACGAAAATGCTTTCCGCCGTAATCAGATCGCAAGATAACCAAACAACAAAAATAAATTTCATTTGTCAAGCAGCGTCACGTCTCTGCTTTTCGCCGCAATTCACCGACACACTCAACCCAACGCATTCCTGAATAAACACTAACAGTATCACGATCCTTTTTTCTCGTAAGACGTTTCTCACTTATTCTTTCGGGTAATACGACCGAGGCCGCACAGCTCATCATTTGCATCCAAATAGCTCCTATAAATTCGCTACCCGAATTTTCACCATTCCCAGCGCTCCTTGGGAGCAATTAAATACTTTTTTCTCTGCTACGTTCCGATTTTCCAGCGTGAATAAATACCGTTCAGATTGCCGGCTTCATTAGTAAATTGTTTCGACACGTTTCTGTTACACTGTGTTTCGGTTTTGTGTTTGAGTAACAGTAACTTGAATTCTGGAGATTTAAGATGCTTACCTAATCAAAATATGTAAGTATAACAAGGTGCTCTCACTTTATTTATATTAGATATATGACTCCTTTAAAACTTATATATGTAGGCGTTACATAAAGTCGTACAGCAAATGGTCTTTGGATTGCATTTCACAGATCAATATAAAGTAGGCCTAACATTGGAATTCCATTTCACGTTCATAATTTCCAGTGTGAATATAGACTAATTTATATTATTTATATTTATTTATTTTATATTTATTATCTCCTTTACTTGACTTCTTTATGATATTTTTTTTTATGGGAACCTCCCTTTAAATTATTTATGTACTATACTTATATAATCCATCAAAATTCATATGAACATATACAATAAAAAGATAATTAAACTTAATCTTAAATCAATGAAGAAAAAGTATATGATAATATATCCTAGAAAATCTTTAGAAAAATAAAATATCACGTCTATCCTTAATAGGACAGACACAGAGCATTTTGTGGCTTGCGGTTCTAAGCAGACAGATGCTAGGGCTGCAAGGCGATGACGACGAAAAGTGAAAAAGGGATCAAAGTAGTGATGGGTTGGTAGCCAAATATATATGCGCCCATTCTATTAATCAGCTTCTACGATCTGCACGGGAAGAAAAGCAGGTAGTAAGTATATTCTCTGCTTTTTAGGGTTCCGTACCAAAAGGGTAAAAACGGGACCCTATTAAACTTAGATAAGACTCCGCTGTTCGTCTATCCATCCGTCTGTATATCCGTCCGTTTGTCCATCTGTCGGTCACCAGGCTGTATCTCATGAACCGTGATAACTAGATAGTTGAAATTTTCATAGATTATGTATTTCTGTTGCCTCTATAACAACAAATACTAAAAACATACAACAAATGTGATTGTATACATACCTATAGATAGTGGTACGTAAGATATCATGCGCGAGTCCAACTTGCACTGGGCTTGTCTTTACTCCCAGACATGCATGAAATAATAAAAGATGTTAAAAATAATAGTGTGGTATGAATCGTTGGTATTGTAAACACGCCTTTTCTCCTTTACGAACGACTTCTTTTATTACAGCATGTTCGCCAGCCACTTGCAGCCTGCAATGGCCCGGAAATGATAAGCTACGCGACTTGTGCAGCTCCTATAATAGTTTTCTTATTCTTCATCATCTATTCTATTATTCATATATACATACTATCACGTCTTTATCCCTAATGGGGCAGACAGAGCATTTTGGGTCTTGCGGTTCTATGCAGAGCCCAGGGCCGCAAGACCCAAAAGCCACCTTTAGCGTCATGGTGGGCGAAAAGATGGAAAAGCAATCAATACAGTGATGGGTTGCTAGCCGCATCGCCTATTCTATTATTCATTTTTGTTAAACGCTGGATTTTTAAAATGAGATTTTGTTTATTGATTTCATTATAGTCGTAATTCTATGGATTCTACCCAAAAAAAAACAATTAATAATTTTTCAAAACTAAAATCATCTTCCGCCCCACATTACTCAACCGATTTTGATAAAATTTCTATGATCCGACCTCGCAAGTATACCCTTTCAAACAAAGAAAGAAATTTTCAAAGCGAAAAAACATTTAGTAATAAAACATCAGTATTTTAATTAAAACGAGTTGATTGAAAATACGAAAAATGTTACATATTTGACGAAATAGCTTCGGGATACGAGTAAATTGGGTGAAATGTAGAAGGGAAAATATTTTAAAAATATGCTGGTATTTCGTAGGTGCGAAGGGCGGAACGTACCTTCGCATGTGTAAGGGAAACAGTAAAGAGAGACAGCTACGGTTTTCGTTAGTTGCCTAAATAATTACCATTGCATTTTCACTAAATACAACTAACTAAGCAGGAAGATGTCGTGTTTATCTAATGATGAACCTTATCTTTAGTAATATTATAAATGCGAAAGTGTGTTTGTATATTTGTTTGTTACCACTACACGCTTCAACCACTGAACCTATTTAGATAAAATTAGGGAAAGGAGTCTCAGGAAAGGACATAAGATAGTTTAGGGAGCGAAATCAGTCAAAAATAGTAAACAAATAATATTTAAAAGAAAGTCATGATATTACAATGATTACCTTAAAGTTATACTAGGCCAAATGCAATGCAGTTAGATTTAAAACAATTATAGCCATTGGTTAACCTATAATAGTTACTCCTGTTGCATAGGTAGGTAAAAGAGTTGTAGAGCACCATCGACATATTGTGCTTTGTGTGACGTTTGCCTACTAAATACAAGCAGATGTCGTGTTAATCTAATTCCACATGAGCAAATTACACGAGCGAGTCGGCGACGCTGGCTGCAAGCCAAATGGCTGACCGCATCAGCCGTGATTTGCACTCGATAACTTCTTTACTTTCTGAGGTTTGACTGAAAAGTCTTTGTTTGTTTGAAACTTTCTTCATTGGTTTTCCTTTGTACTTCGATAAAATAGACATTAAGTTTTCATCTTGATGATGGATGATACACAAATGCATATGAGTCGGTTTTAACTAAACTCCCGCTGTCCTTTTCCTTATCCTTAATGTGTAAACAAAATTTATTAAGTAATTTGGTAAAAAAGGTTCTAAAATGTCGCCAATAAAGTTACAGAAAATCCAAAAAATAAGCAATCAATCGGAAATGAACAGCAATGAAATATAGCTAAAGAAGTCAAACTTATCCTAATAACGTGAAACAATTAAAGCCACGAGAAAACAGCTTTCCTCTGTGACTTTTTCAGATTAAAGACTATAATATAATTTATATTATCATCTACAACCGGTACATGCTCGCAAGTGCAAATTCACTTATTACAAGCAGATGTCGTGTTAATCTAATTCCACATGAGTAAATTATAAGAGCGAGTCGGCGACGCTGGCTGCAAGCCAAATAGCTGACCGCATCAGCCTTGATTTGCTCCCGATAACTTCTTTACTCTATGAGGTTTGACTGAAAAGTCTTTGTTTGTTTGAAACTTTTTTCATTGGATTTTCTATGTACTGCAATAAAATAGACATCAAGTTTTCATCTAGATGACGATATACAAATGCATATGAGTAGGTTTTAACTAAACTCCCTCTGTCCTTTTCCTTATCCTTAATGTGTAAACGAAATTTATTAATTTAATAAAAAAGGTTCTAAAATGTCGCCAAAAAAGATATCTACAGAAAATCCAAAAAATTTGCAATCAATCGAAAATGAACAGCAATAAAATATAACTTAAAGAAGTCAAACTTATCCTAATAACGTGAAACAATTAGAGCCACGAGAAAACAGCTTTCCTCTGTGACTTTTTCAGATTAAAGACTATAATATAATTTATATCATCATCTACAACCGGAACATGCTCGCAAGTGCAAATTCACTTATTACAAGCAGATGTCGTGTAAATCTAATTCCACATGAGTAAATTACTCGAGCGAGTCGGTGACGCTTGCTGCAAGCCAAATGGCTGGCCGTAACAGCCGCGATTAACTTCCGATAACTACTTTTTTTTAGTATTTGAGACTGCTTTAACTTTAACACGCTTTTAATAAGAGGTTTTTCAAATTCTAGTCAAAATTTGATTTTGATGTATAAGATAATGATACAACAATGAAATTCAGTAGTGAATTAATTACAATAATAACAATGAACTAAGTCAATCCCTCCCTAGCAATAGTTCGGCAGCTATGGAGGACTGTCCGTTAGTGAATCTCAATGGTACATTATGGGATAGACCTCCGTAGATGCAGCCATCTCACATTTTAGATAAAAAGGTACTAAAAGGCCTCTTCATGTTGGCTTTGGTCCCATGAATGCCGCAAAGGACCGGGTCCCTATGGACCCGTGGCTGAAAAGCGTACCAACATAACAATGTAATTAATGATAGGTATTATTGTTAGTTAGAAATTTTTATTGTGTTTTTTTTTATTGTGCAGTGCATAAAAGTACCTAAGTATGGTTTCATGATACAGAAATTCGCAAAAATAGGCGGTAAATTGGAAAGGGACCGCTCTAAAATCAAACGAACCTAAACAAGTAAAACTAATTGTTCTTCTAGAGTGTGTAATAACACAAAACAATACCATAATATAATCTATTACAACATCATCTACAACCAGCACATGCTCGCTAGTGCAAATTCACTTATTACAAGCAGATGTCGTGTTAATCTAATTCCACATGAGTAAATTACAAGACCGAGTCGGTGACGCTGGCTGCAAGCCAAATAGCTGGCCGTAACAGCCGCGATTTACTCCCAATAACTTCTTTTTTTTTTAGTTCTTTTTAGTTCTTAAGACTTGGCTTTGGCTAATTCACACTTTGATTTAGAGGTTTTTTCAAACCAAGTTTTCTTATAGATAATGATACGACAATGACATTCACTAATAGGTATTATTTTTATTTAGTAATTTTTATTGTGTATTTTTTCTGTGTAAAATATTTTTATGCTAACAAATTAAATACTCGCCAATAAAACTACCGAAGTATGGTTACATGATACAGAAATTCGCAAAAATAATTGGAAAGGGTCCGTCTAAAATTTCATGAATTCCTCTTATAGAGTGTGTAATAACATGAAACAATACCATAATATAATCTTTATAACATCATCTACAAAACAATACCATAATATAATCTATTACAACATCATCTACAACCGGCACATGCTCGCTAGTGTAAATTTACTAAATACAAGCAGATGTCGTGTTAATCTAATTCCACATGAGTAAATTACAAGAGCGAGCCAACGACGCTGGCTGCAAGCCAAATGGCTGACCGCATCAGCTTACCAGAGACCAGAGAACCAGACTTGACTGAAAAAAACTTTGATTTTTCGCTTTTGTGAAGATAACTATAGATACCTATTGGATACAATAGAAATAAAGTATCTAGATCGTTTTATTCTGAAAACACTCAAAGAAAATGAAGTTTGAGCTATCGATTGAGTTGCCTAGGCAACATGATGTAAAGGCCATTCGATACTAACTACTAAATATCAGACGGAAAGTTTTTAGCATGTGTAAGAATGTTATTATTTTATTCAAGAATAGGTATGTAGTACTATACTAATTCTATTCTAAATACTTTTGCGAATACTAACATCTTATAGATGAGAGATTCGAACTAGAGACAACTCGAATAAAAAATCGTCAGTTTAAATTTTTCAGTTGCAGACAGCAAAGAGAATGACAGCTTGAAAAAAAAGTTCAATGTTCCCATTGGTCACATTGCATTAATCGTGCTGCAAAAAATATAATTTGTGATGAGTTATCTGGAAAACAATTACAAAAACGTTTTTAATATACAATATATACCCGGTGACGTGACCAACATAGGTGATGGATAGCTAGTAAGATATACAGAGAAATGTTATAGCTAGTTACTATCCCAATAAGGACCCGATCAGCAAACTTACGTAATGACTATTTCGAGGGGTGAGGGCTGGTTTTTCTTAGAAACCATGTAATTTTTAGGGTTCCGTACCATAAGGGTAAAAACGGGACCCTATTACTAAGACTTCGCGGTCTGTCCGCCTGTCTGTCACCAGGCTGTACCTATCTCAAGAACCGCGATAGCTAGACAGTTGAAATTTTCACAAATTATGTATTTTTGTTGCCGGTACAACAATAAATACTAAAAACAAAATAAAATAAATATTTAAGAGGGGCCCCATACAACAAACGCGATTTTTTTGCCCTTTTTTGCTCGAAATCAATAGTGGCAACAGGTAGGCATTTGAAATATTCACAAAATACTCAGTTGTATTTTTATTTTAATAATAAGTAAAAAAAAACAGAATATTTAAGGGGGGCTCCCATACAGAAAACTTGATTTTTATAGATAATGGCACGGAACCCTTCGTTCGCGAGTCTGATTCGCACTTGGTCGGTTATTACAAATTTTATATTATCACAAGCACAAATATCTAGTTTTGGTGCGTTTGTATGTCTTACATTACATTTATTTGGCTGTCCGGACCTCCATCAAACATCATGAATTCTGTGAATGACATTATTAGAATGTTACAACACATGTTGTTACGTACGATTCCCAGTTTCCTGCTCCCCGTAAAAAATGTTACACTGGCTATATTTCGGATTCAGGTTAGTATACTGACAGAAAAGTAAACCCAGAAGGTAATTTCCATCACAGCAATAGGCATTATGTTTGGAAAAACATTTTTTCCAATAACGCACCTATTTGATAGATTATTTAAAAAAAAACGTATTTTTTCTAACCCTGCCTTACGAAGAGAGATAAAGATAGAGCGCATTGAAATTTAGCATGACGTCACACCTTCGTGCAATTTTCTCAGTTCGGTAATGTCACAAATCTCACTCTCAAACTTAGTGTCCATTCTTTTTTGGGTAAGCTCAAACAAAATATATTTCTTCTGATATTGCTGAAATTGATGTGAATTATATAACCTTCATATGCTTTTAACTGTACATGGGATTCAATAGGTAGATGCAAACAGTAACTACATCTACAAGCATGATTACGTATTGATTTAATTGATGGTGATAGTAATATTTGGTAGCATACCTACGGAAGAATTGATTTTATCTGTAGTTTCGACCAGATTGCATAGATTTTGCAACATCACAACGCTATATAGTTTGAAAGATATACTTTGTATAATATAGCAGATCAATTCACCATTTATCTGATTTAGTAAAGCCGAGGGTAAGAAAATTTACCAGAGTATTACACTCTATTGGTTACAACTGACAATCTAAAGTGTTGCTCGACAAATTGAATTACTAGTATGCCTCTAGTAACACAACATAGATGCGACCAGCTATTTTGATTGCATAATTTCTAGATAAAAGTTTATTTATTGTAAAAGAACCTACCCTGCAAGGTTTTCGTACATCGGTGTCATTTCAATGTACCCATATTACTTTATGAATTTTAAATAAATAATTTTAAAAAAGGAAAATGTAGGCTCTCACCTGACCTAATACTGCCCTTCTTATTACCCTATACTGTGAAAATGCTGCAGAAAAACTTGATCGCGGGTGCTATTGAAACTCGTTCGACCCACATCAAGGGTATAGAGCACTTTGACAGTAACATTATTAACACGCGGCAAGGCACTACTACGAACGCATGTTCTGATCTAATAACCATTGCCCTTAAAATCCTTACTGACCCTTTTCCAGCGCAGACAAAGGACAAAATCCTTTTATTTTTTAAGTTCGTCGCCTTGACACGTAAACGAGACGTTTATATGGGTACGCGGGCTTTTGGAATTTCTTTTTTTAATTTTTATGTACTCAATTCTAGTAATTTGTTTCATTTTTAATATTTACTACTTTTAGTTTGTCTAGGGTAATTTAAGACAAAAACACCATTACCAAATACACTACGATTACAATGGAACCTAAAAAAAAACACTTGGCACTCCGTGAGTGCCGACAGAAGTGAAAACTTGGTGTCGGTTACGGTAACGGTAACAGTGTCGAGATTAATGATTTTTTCTTATCTCAAAAATGCTTTCCGTGCAGGCCTAACGCGCCCAAAGAAGTTTTCACTTTAAAAAAGACACTTCTAGATCTGTGGAAACATGAACTCGCAAAAGCCCTTAATGTATTGTTTGTACCTAAATATAGTATGGTACGCTTCAAAAATGGAGTCATAGCTCTCATACTAATCTCTCGCATGAGAAATCATGACTCCATTTTTGAAGCCTGACCATACAAAGTTTAGCGACGCGACAACGGCAAAATGTCCCCGTCCGACCATGCAAAACATATGTTATGTAACGCGAATTCACTGCAAACGGTTATTGGCACAATACTTTTTGTAGACACTTGTTTAGTGGACGTGTGCATAGAAAATGTGTCAATACACTTTAGTCGCTGGTATAGGTTCTATTTAAACGGATAGTTTTATCTGATTTACATTATTACACAAGTAAATTTTGTAATATGATATTCATAAATAGGTGTTTATTATTCTTAGGTACGTAAGAACTTTATTCGAAAATAGAATAGAAAAATATAATTTCAATAACAAAATAAAATTAAAAACGAAACGAACTAAAACGAAATATATAGGTTTTTTTAATTATTATTTTTTGCATTGGATGCCAGCCGCTTTAGATCGTTCATTTCAAAAATCCTTGCAAAAAGCCTATTTCCAGCAGTGGACGTTATGCGACTGAAATGATGATGATGATTTTTTTACTATTTCAATGCAACTTACTCGTACCTACAGACTTTTTAGATTTGTACAGTTCATATGAACTAATGATATCTGAAAAGTCTGTAGGTTCAAGAACATACTCTACCGTACTCTTTTATTTAATAAACAAATACGAAATTACAATTGCAAAATAACAAACTATTCCATAAGCAAATAATTTCATTAACACACAACAAGAGTGCTCGCTCATACCTAGGTATAAAATACTAAAGGTATTCAGCGCATAGTTTTCCAAGAAATTTTCCAGTAGTTTAGATTCAATTCACAGCTAGCGATGGGCAGTAAATAAAGTGGAGTTGCACTTTATTCGACATAACTCAGTTATAAAACAACAACACCTACAGTCTTTCATATGAACTGATGATGACATCTGACATCTAAAAAGTCTGTAGATTCAAGAACATACGCTACCGCACTTTTGGAACGAAGTTCCTTATAGCGCGTTGCGAAAGGGGGCTAGGGGGAAAAAATTAAGAACAAAAATTGTAACGACACTTTTTGCTATAGTTGTAAGCCGTGCGGCGTGCGCATGTTTCTCTGTCTGTCTCTCTCTCGAACTTCGTTCCATCCGGGTGTCCCTTGACACCTCTCAAGTTATTTATTTCATAAATAAATACGAAATTACAATTGAAAAATAATAAACTATTCGCTAAGCAAATAATTTCATTAACACACAACAAGAGCGCTCATCCCTAGGTATAAAATACTAAAGGAATTCAGCGTATAGTTTTCCAAGGAATTTTTTCCAGTAATTTAGATTCAATTCAGAGCTAGCGATGGGCAATAAATAAAGTGCAACTCCAAATGAGGCCGCCTGCCTTCTGGAAATAATCCAACTTGTGTACTTTTTGCTTCATTACGTTCCAATGAAATGGTTAAATGAGGGAGGGAATAAAATATGTGTCTCACACTCTAGTCTGTACATACATAGTGACATTTTTTTTCAGGTCTTTTGATATATTTTTTTGCAGTCCAAAACATGGCTTTCCAGACTTAAAATAAAGTTTAATTTTTATATTTGTACATAAAAACTTAATCTTTGTTTCATGTCCATTAAAATAAACTTTTTAGCTTGAATCTAAACGACAGATTAAAATAAATTGTGGACTCAAGTTGAATACAAATTTGAGACCATCCTTACATAACTGTATTTTATCGACCGGTAGGTACAATCTATTTTGCATTTATGTGTATTCGCGTTCTGCTTTTTTTTAACCTAAAAGTGAGTTTTTATTGACATTCAAGAAATGAAATACAATACAAGTGTACAAATGTGTCATTTATCCAAAGAAATGAAAATTTTGTGTGATGATCATTTTCCTCTCTTGATGTTAAAATAGAATGCCCTTATTATGCCCTTGAGGTACTCCTTGCCAGCTTTAAAAGAAAGAAAGAAAGAAAGAAAGAAAGAAAGAAAGAAAGAAAGAAAGAAAAATTGTTTATTTGGTACACATAAATTAAAAGGAAAAAAAAACATTATAATCACACAATAAGTATTAGATACCAAATTGGTCTCCGTTCAGCATTATGTCATGGTGTTACCATGACAGAAATGCTTTATCAGAATCATAGCTTGTGAGAATGTGTTAAATAATATAATTAAATAAATGAAAATAATTTCGAATAAAAGAAACGAGCCTGCGTTGGCGGGTCTTATAAAATATCTTAAAGTTTGTGAAAGCGTAAGTAATTTACGTAATGAACGCGTCGCGTTTCATATCAGTAATTACAGGTCGTGAATTCAGACATCTAGCCTGACTAGACGTGCTTCTCTGGATTAAGAAATTAGCCTCGTAGCACTAACTACTCGTAAACTTACTTAATGAGACCCAGGTACGCGCCCAATGAGATTTTGTGAAGTTATTCTTGACTAAGTCTAGCTTGCATGTGAAAAGTTTAGTAGAAATTTGAATGTTGTAGAAGTACTGGAATCAATTATTATATTAGGTAACATGATTATTATTAAACGAGCGACTGAATTTTCTTGTAAGATTTAAAATGGAAATGACGGCTTCTATAGCGTATTTACATACTCTATTATTAGGAAGATCTAGGGGATAAATCCGTGTACTAAAAAAAAACTATTTTTGCATCTGATACTATATGTAAATTAAATTACTATTAGTTAACCTTACTTTTTTAACAAAATTAATTGAGTTCAACGCGAAACCACCTTTAGATGTAGCTTTTCTTCGTTTTTATGCTCTAAAAATTATTATAACAAGCCTCATCATCATCAGGTCTTTTTGTCTCCACTGCAGGAGCACGACCCTCTCTGTACTACCCGAGCCAAATTTGGCCAAAGTTGCCAGAGGTCTTGGCCTACACTCTCCACGCTGGCCAGACGAGTTGAAGAGGTCTCATTGATGTTTATAAGCTTTGTTTAGCTTGTATTCCCTATTTATTATTATTATATTATTATAACAATATATATATTATTATAACAAGCCTTTCAAACTATAATTTAAAATATATATAATTTAAAAAATATTGACAATTCCTTAGGCCTCCCACAAGGTTCTCCAAAACGATCGATCACAAGCGGCCTCTTACATCCAGCATTTTTCTGTAACCTTGCTAAGGTCATCCTACTATCTAGGAGAAAGTCCTAAGATGCAGTTACCGTATATACCTACTATCACAAATATCCAGTACCAAGAACATTTTGTCAATATGTCCAGTTCGTCAACTCATGATCTCCTTCGACGTACTTATTGTTTTGTATTGTAAATTCTTTTTTGTACAGCAAAAAGTCTAAATATGTTTTTCCTAAAATGATGATGAAATTTGAAAGAATTCGAATTATGAAGTTCTATGGGTGTTTAATTTGGTGGCCTATATTAGTGGTTTTTTGTGGATTTGGTAGCCTTTATTAGTGATTTTTTGAGGATTTGTTGGCCATTTTTCTATTCCTACATTCAGTCTAGCGCATTCAAATGTATCTATATTTTCTGAAGTCTCTATACCACAGACACTACAATACATACCCTTTATTGCACAAAATAGGTAAATACAGGACATAATGTTTAGGCACCTCGCCACCACCTCGCTATGTAGAAAAAATAATGGGTCAAGAGCGAGTCGGACTCGCGCACGAAGGGTTCCACTTTCCACAGGTTTGTTGTATGGGAGCTACGAGTATTTACACTAACATATCTATTTTATTTTGTATTTGTTGTTATAGCGGCAACATAAATATATCATATGTGAAAATTTCAACTGTCTAACTATCATGGTTCATGAGTCATAGTCTGGTGACAGACAGACGGACAGACAGATGGACAGCGGAGTCTTAGAAATAGGGTCCCGTTTCTATCATTTGGGTACGGAACCATAAAAAAAAACACTACAACTTACGTCAAGTCTAAAACATACCAACTCTATAGAATCCGCGAAACTTCACAAACGAGGTTAATAAATTATCGCATTTTCGTATAACTCAATTTGAAATACCATGCAAACTAATTGAAGTAATAATTTACGTTTGATTATATAAAACGTTGATAAATATTTCAGGTTTTAATCGGGATGTTAATTGGCACAGCCGGCGAGGCAGTCGCATGAATCTTTTCATTTAAAATATGATCACATGGCGTTTTTATTGACGTCATATTTCCACCCTTTGACCGTAATCCTGACTGATGTGTGATAAAATAAATACATTTCAACGATAACAATTCGTTATGAAGTTAGTAGGTACTCTTTTTTTAGTTCTAGGGTGATAATATGAAGGTTTAACGTGGCTGTTTTTTTGCATGTACGTACTACGCATTATAAAAATATTAATTACTATTATTTCTAAAAAAATACATTTTTATGTAGTTTTTAGGCACTCAAGATACAGTACTAAATTAATCAAACTTTAAATTGTATACTGCATCATTTGCAGTAGATTTAAGTTTATAATACCAGACACTGAATAATGAAGTTAGACAATTAATTTCAGTAAAGCTACACTATACACGCTGATTTTTTATTGGTTTTGGAAAAAGAAATTATGTATAGTAAATAAATTCTTCTATTCATAAACGTAATTCAAATTTGTATATGACTTATAATAAAAAAGTTGAAAAAATGATTTTCGATCGAGACCACGTAGTTATGCCCGTCTAAACTGCCGCTAGCGGGCGACGGCGGCGCCTAGCGACGGCACTACTAATTGACCTTACGATTTTACTTTCGAGTTTTAGTTAAAAAAAAATGTTACTGAATTTTTATTTTGACTTGCAAATTAGTTCTTACTAACTATCCTTATGAAGTGCGGCCTTCGGCTCCAAAACCAATAAAAAATCACCGTGTTTATATTCATGGCAGTCATAGAATTTAGTCCAAAAAACTCCGAATTCCGAAAATCGTATTCTAAAGGTGCTCATAGGTAATATTATAATTAACAAAGACCTTTGACATAGTATGATTAGCTCTTAGCTATATTAGCTAAGAGCTAATCATACTATATTTTGTTTGTAAGTTTTATTTGTAAAATATATATATATATATATATATATATATATATATATATATTACAAATAAAACATTCGCATGAAGTATTATCCAATAAAGAAACTCCAATTAAAATACAATTCCAAACTGAATGTCGTCAAATGACTTCAGTGGGCAATTTTGGACAAAGCCCAAAATTAAGGACCATTCAGACTACGCTCAAACAAAGCTCTACAATGAGTCAATAAGGTTCGCTTTCTTTTTATGCGGATTTCCTTTTAAAAAACGCAATGGTTTATAATGCTATGCTATGCTAAAGGTAGGCTAAAGTTTTCTGGACGTGGTAGTTTTTAAATTTCTTGCTATGTCAGCTTAATTGTTTGCTAGAAGTTTCATCTCATGCGTTTTACCTTAGCGTCGTCAGCAATGGGTCCATTAAGTAATTAAGTAATAAATGTATAAAGTAATTTGGAGACTTGTGTTATAGGAAACTAACTCAACGATACTATATTTTATAACAAATATAAGAAAGATAAACATCCAAGACCCAGGGCGATTGAAAAAGCCCATTTTCCAACTTGCCCTGACCGGGAATGGAACCCACAACCTCTGGGTGGCGGATTAGCATGCTGACTTAATTTATGTAATGATTAAATAGCAAGCTGGTTTAAGTTACAGTATATAAGATTACCCTATATTGCTTTGTTTCGAGATTCCATAGTGTCTTTCAAAATGCTCTGTCTGCCCCATTAGGGATAAAGACGTGATAGTAAGTATGTATGTATAGTGTCTTTTATTTTGATTTTTCATAATTATTTGAATTACCTCTTTTCCTCTAAGTTATTCGTTGTTTTTAGGGTTAGTACCCAAAGGGTAAAATTGGGACCTCATATTACTAAGACACTGTCCGTCTATTCTTCTGTATGTCACCTTCCGTATCTCATTAACCGTGATAGTTAGACAGTTTCACAGACGTATATTGCTGTTGCCGCATAAAATTAATAATATTTAAGTGGATCTCTCATACAACAAATGTGATTTATTTAAATAGTACGGGACCCTTGATCACATGGCTGGTTTTAAGGGTTCCGTACCCAAAGGGTAAAAACGGGACCCTATTACTAAGACTTCGCTATCTGTCCGTCTGTCCGTCTGTCTGTCACCAGGGTATATCTCAAGAACCGCGATAGCTAGACAGTTGAAATTTTCACAAATTGTGTATTTCTGTTGCCGCTATACAACAAATACTAAAAACAAAATAAAGTAAATATTTAAGGGGGGCTCCCATACAAAAAACTTGATTTTTATAGATAATGGTACGGAACCCTTACTGCGCGAGTCCAACTCGCACTTGGCCGGTTTTTCATAATTGCTTTAAGTGTTGAGGGATAAAAATGTAGTCTGAACGGTACTTTACGAGCTACGTAATGGACCGTGTTCACTGGAATATGCAGTCAAAGTTGAGTAAAATGGACATCCTGGCTTAATTTGTCTGAACACATAACTTCGTGACATTTAGTATTAACAGCGTTTAACAGCCTTTGTACCGCAGAGTAAATTGCTAAGTACTCGCTAATTGTTTTCATTTTGACTGTAATTAAGCCATTATTGCCACATTTGTGGTTTATTGTACCAGTATAAATAAACTCTTTTTAAATTGTTTCAGCGATATCCAATTTTATATATTTTTTTGGTATGTTACTAGAATTCCAAATAATTCAGGAATGGTAATGGTTACGAGTAAATTTATCTTCTAATCCTTAAGGGATTATTCCTCGTCTTTTAGTCATTATCATTACGTTTTCATTATATATTGCGTTCTAAAAAAAACGTTCGCTTTTGATTTGACGATCTCATCATGCCAGCCTGTCACATCGGAGGCCACGGGTTCGATTCCCGGTCAGGTGAAGATGGAAAATAATCTTTATCAGATAGACCTGGGTTGGGGATGTTTATCTACGTACGTCTTTGTTATAAAATATAGTGTCGTTGAGTTAGTATCCCATACTCACTAGTCCCTAAGTAAGTTTGAGACTTGTGTCTGTATACTACATACGTTAGTATACAGACACAAGTCTCAAACTTACTTAGGGACTAGCTCAATCTGTGTGAATTGTCCATACATTTAACATTTGATTTGATTTAACGTTTGAATTAACCGCATTTAACATTTAATGTCATATTTTTTTTATAGCAAATTAATAAAACAATGTAGCAGCACAATTTTATCTTTCCTATGAATAGTTCCGCACATCAGTCTCGGCGATCATGCGTGAGTTACGACCACATATCCTCAATCCTTTATAAAGCTGTGTGTATTTTCGTTCAGGGAACTTATTTTATTCAAACATTGCGTACCTACAAATCCTGTCTGGTTATAAGACATCTAACTTAGATCATCTTGAATATTTATCATTATGTGTATTTGTTATAAAATATAGTATCAACTCGTATCCCATAACACAAGTCTCGAACTTACTATGGGGCTAGCTTAATCAGTGTAATTTGTCCCTATATATTTATTATTTATTTATTCATCACGTTCCTGTTGTACTAATATGTATGTTGTACTAATATCTTGTGACACATGTTTAGCAAACAAATTATCTTTATCTTTCTTTATAAAGGACGATTGTAGAATTTCTTGATTTTAATACAAAATGAGTTAACAATAAAATTTTACCCGTCAGGAAAACATAGATAATACAATAACGCGTATGATAGTATCGGTGAATAAGAATCAACTTAATTTATATCTGCGGCAGGCTTTCAACAAATCAGTTGTCCCATGGTAAACGAAACACATAACTTTTTGATTTGCAATTTTGATGGGGGAGTTGTTGAACAACTAATAAAAAAAATACCTAGCATCTCAACCTAGTATAACAGAATTATACATAATGGTGTTTGTTTTTGTTACTTAATGAGCTTTATTTTAATGTCATCACTCGAACAGGTTATTACCGGATCTGGTATCAAAGCTGGTATTATGTAATGTATTTTCAGTCCTTTCTATTTCCTTGTTAGTAATTGGCATTAGGATAATCGTTCACGGATAATGGTTAGGGCTAGTTTAGTCTCGGATTAACGTAATTGGAACAAACGAAATAACGGCTCAGATATATTGAAGGGGTCTACAAAGCGGACCTTTTTTATATTGTGCTTTGTTTTATTCGTATACATATAGGTATTTATACACGCATTGAACAGATTTTGCTAGTCATGTTAGCGTTTTATAAGTTCGACTGATAGTGCCTAATGGTATTTGGGCGACCGAGCATCGTTCAATGAAAACTTTTCTTTAAAATCAAAACCTAGCTAGATCAATTATACGGCCTCGAAAACTCTTATGTTGGAGCTGTTTCGGAAGTCCGAATTATATATCTGTACAAGAATTGCTCGTTTGTAGGAGATGTGAAAGTTTGGATGCATGTATTTATTTTTCAAAACTAAAAACTGACTTTACCCCCAAACTACACTACCGATTTTGATATTTTCTATGGGACCACTTTGGAATTATATCCTTTCTAACAAAAGAATTTTTCAAATCGGTTCAGGTATCTTCGAATAATCGGTGAACACACATTCTTTTTGGAAGTCGGTTGAAAATCATTATCAATGTAATGGGATTTGTATGTTTCGTAGCAATATATTGATCTCAATGAGATTCCGTTGGTGAATGTATAAAGAATTACGCAGACAACATCTAGTCCTTACTAATAATAAGTCATTCTCCACATCATCCGTTTAGTTGACTGGTAGACAAGGTCTTAGGCTTTAAGTCCGCCATTACACTTGTACTTACTTGTGTATGAAGTTAAATAAATAAATAAAGTTTAACGAAATTCAGTTTGAATTTTTGTTTGTTTGTTACCAATTCAAGCTTTAATCAGTGAACCTATTTAGATGAAATTTGATATGATTATATTTTGATACCTAGGGAATGACAGAAGATAGTTTTTATCCTGAAATTCCCACGGGGAGCGAAGCCCACGGGCAAAGCTAGTATCTTATAAAGCTTACTTCACACTACGCCGCGCTAACCCAGTAATGTCTGTGAAAGGGGATGAGATTGCAAGGTGTCCGGCGCCGCTCTTGTAATCCCCAGTTAGAGCAATTTGGTGTTCGCTTTCACAGCAGCTTTGACTGTTCATTGTGTTTGTCTTGTTTAGTACCTGTTTGCGTTCGCAAAATGGCCTGACACAGAGAATTTATTAAAACTGTAGTTTTTTTTTTGGACTTTATTGGATCCTAATTTACCTATTACGCCTTCACAAAGACATTGTTAATGAAAAAAAAAAAGATTTTTTAGTACGTGAATGATATGTGTAAGATCTAAATGACACGTTTAGCGTAATGGTGGCCATGGAGGGCGTTATGATTAAAAAAGGAATCAAAATAGTGGTGGTGAATGACTGTGTTCGAAATACAGCAGGTACAATCAAGAAACCCTTGATTTATTAGCTAAGCAATGTACTTGCGGGCAGCTCAACCAGCCCACCATCAGTGTCCCCACACCAGAGCTCTCTCCTTGTGACAGTAATTTGTGCAATAATGTGTCTGATTGCGTTGACCTCATGGAACCTTCATGTAATACAATCGTTTTTTCTGATAGTATGGGTTGCAATATGGGTTGCATGCTTGACACACTTCTTGATAACAATTGTGTTAATCACTGCTTCCCGAATGCAACCTATACCCAAATTTTAGATAAAATTAAATTAACCAAACTAAATAGTAAATCTACTGTTGTATTACTGATAGGCAATAGTAATAGAATAGGAAAAAAAGAAATAATCAGCTGTATGGATTATTTAACTAAACTAGAAGTAGGCAAAATAATTTTATGTGCATTTCCATATATACGTTGCCAGTCTCCAACAAAAAATAGAAACATTCACTATCTCAATACTTTGATACATAATATAACATGTCGTTATAGTGATAAATTAGTGTTTTTTGACACCAATAATTTCATAGGTGAATGTGATCTGACAAAAGATAATATTTATCTTTCAAAATATTCTAGACGTAAGATTGCTACGTTAGTAGCAAATAATATTAATTTTTGGACGAGTTTACATTGTAAACGAAAACCTAGTTTTAAGACGCCTACCGATTTACCAGGAATATGTGATGGTAAATCTGTAGACTTGACGGCAGTTTTAAACTGAACATTAAGACAACGGAAAGGCCTCATGAACTAAGAATAGTACATCAAAATTTAGAAGGTTTTTCTGGCAAAGAATTATTAGTTGAATTATTTCTTGAAGAATTGGATGTTGACATTTTATGTTTGACTGAACATTGGCTGTATGAGAGTCAGATGATGTTCAGCCTAAACAACTATAATATTGTTAGCTGCTTTAACAGGAAGTCTGCTCAGCGAGGGGGTTCCATAATTTTTGTAAAAGATTCTTTCCGTAGCAAAGAGCGGACGGATATTGTCAGACTTTCTGTTGAGCGCGTTTGTGAGGTGACCTGTGCCGAGCTAGATCATCATATAATTATTTGTGTATACAGTCCTCCTAATAGTGATTTTAAAAGTTTTCTTAAAACAATGGACCAGGTACTTAAGTCCTGTTCATCTAGTAAAAAGAATTTAATTGTTTGCGGAGATTTTAATGTTGATATCTTAGTAGATAATCCAAAAAGTACACAATTTCTAAATCTTTTTAAATGTTATGAATTAGTAAACGTATTCTTTGAGCCAACACGAATCACTGCTACATCTGCTACTTGTCTAGACAATTTTTTTAGTAATATTAAATATTCTGTTAAATCAGTTATTAATAAACTGCCTTCTGATCATTCAGGTGTATATGTAGTTTATGTCAAGGAGTCCAAAGGCAAGTCCAGCATTTTGAACAAAGATAAGACTTTTTGTAGGCCGATTACTTCTAAAAATATACAAAAACTAAAAAATAATTTAGATAACAAATTATTGTCGGTCGTTTACACAGGAAAAAATCCTGACGACCATTACAATAAACTATTTAACGTTATTACCTCAGAATATTCAAAAACTTTGAAACAAAAACAAGTTGTAGTGCATAGAAAATTACAGTTTAGTGAGTGGGCTACTACCGGCATCTACATAAGTAGGAGCAGGCTTTATGACTTATATTCCCAAAAACAATATAATTTTAGTCCTTCCTTTCTAGAATATGTTAAAAATTATTCCAAAATATTTAAAAAAGTTTGTAGACAAGCCAAGGCAAATCGTATAAGTAGAAAAATAAATAATGCTCCTAACAAAATAAAAGAAACTTGGAATGTTATAAATAAAGAAACGGGTAAAAATAAAGCCAAAGAAAATATCTGTCAAATCAAATCTTGTGGTAAGACTATTACTAAAACTGAAGAAATAGTAAATATTTTTGATGATTTCTTTACTAACATTCCTTTGGAACTTACTTCTAATGTGAATTCTAGCCCCCAGCGTGCTGAAGCCTTGCTTAAGAATAATGTTAGGCCTTGTGATTCTAAATTTAAATTTAAGCATATTGGCCCCAAAGATATAATAGATGCATTTAAACAGTTAAATTTAAAAAAATCTGAAGACCATTGGGGCATGTCAGTTGCTGTAGTAAGCCATATCATAAATATCATAGCTGCTGATTTAGCTTTTATATTTAACGAATGTATTGATGAAGGCATATTTCCTAACCTAATGAAATGTAGTAAACTAATCCCCTTATTTAAAAAAGGAGAAAAAACAGATCCTGGCAACTACAGACCTATATCTATCCTGCCAGTTTTGAGTAAGGTGTTCGAAAAGATAATGCTCAATCAAATGCTTCTTCATTTTAAGACCTACAACCTTTTCCATAGCCAACAATTCGGCTTTACTGGCGGGAAATCGACCACCGATGCGGGAGTAGCACTTGTTACTCATATATACGACGCATGGGAGAACAAAAATGATGGAATTGGATCATTTTGTGATCTCTCCAAAGCATTTGATTGCGTAGATCATCCGACACTTTTGCTTAAATTTCGTCAATATGGTTTTGATGATAATTCAATAAAACTTATAGAATCTTATTTAACAGATAGGCATCAGACTGTTGATTTAAATGGCGTAAAATCGCACGGATCTAATGTTAAGATAGGCGTACCGCAAGGTTCAATTCTTGGACCTTTCCTTTTCTTGGTTTATGTCAATGACTTGCCTTACATGGTTGAGAAGCAGGCTGGCATAGTGCTGTTTGCTGATGACACCTCGCTTATATTCAAACTTGATCGACATAGCACAAACGCTAGCGCGGTGAACAGCACCTTGTCTTCCATTTCTGATTGGTTTTCTGCCAATAATCTCATGTTAAATGCGAAAAAGACTCAATGCGTTCGATTTTCTCTTCCCAATGTGAGACAGGGCTGCGTTGACATAATGATAGATGGTGAAAAACTCGATCTTGTTGAAAGTACTACCTTCTTAGGAATTACAATAGACTCGAAACTTCAATGGGGTGCTCATATAACTAAACTTTCAAATAGGCTTAGTTCTGCGGCTTATGCTGTTAGGAGAATAAGACAATTGACAGATGTAGCAACTGCTAGACTATTGTACTTTAGTTACTTTCATAGTGTAATGTCTTACGGCATACTCCTGTGGGGGAATGCAGCCGATATTCAGACTATTTTTATTTTACAAAAACGGGCAATTCGTGCTATTTACGGGTTAGGATCTAGAGACTCACTCAGAGAATTATTCAAGGAAATAGATATACTTACCTTAGCATCACAGTATATATTTGAAAACATAATGTATGTAAGGAAAAATATTTCCTCATACAATAAAGTAAGCGATTTTACCGATAGAAACTTACGTAATAAGAATGACTTAGTTGCCCCGTTTTATAGGCTTAAAACAATTAATAAGACGTTTATGGGGAACTGTATACTTTTTTATAATAAATTGCCAAAATCGATCCTTGATATGCCAGACAAAAGATTCAAAACTTATGTAAAGAAAGTACTTTGTGAGAAGGCTTATTATAGGACCGATGACTACCTTAAAGACAAAAAAGTCTGGCTTGAGCTTGACGCGGGTCCCTCTAAAAGTTTGTAATATAGGTACTCGAAAATGTCATAATTTGGTACATTTTGTACAAACTGAATCTACAACTTGACATTACTTTAAAATTTTGACATTCTAAAAATTAAATTTAAATTATGATATGACATAACAAACAAAACAATGTATTCTCTGTCCACATTAACTTTAAGTATTAATTTAATTGTGAGTTGACGTCCTTGGAGAAGAGGTGCAGTGCAGTTTGTTACCGCTTCTTCTGCACTAGCGCTTTGGAAGCGGTAGTAAACTTAGCTGTAAGTAACTATTTGACGTCAACAATAATAGTGCAAAAAAATAATGACGATTATTAAGAGATATTTTAAATATCCTATGATAATAAAGATATATTTGATTTGATTTGATTTGATTTGATATTTTAGATATTTTATTAGGTATGATTTTTTTAACACGAATCAAAATCAACATACACACATTATTAGAACGAGTTAACGGATTACTCACGTATAGAGTCAGTTATACGTGAGTAACCCGTTAACTAATTTTAATATAGCCAGAATATTTCAATTACTTACTGTTCCGGCTATTTCTTCTCGTTTAACATAATCATTGGTATCCTCGGTATATTCGGAGACGAAAATGCGGGAAAATGCAAACCGAACTCAGAAGCAGCCAGCACAGCGGAAACACGCGCGTACAATAAGTAATACACTTTAAAAAGCTTCAATTTGGTATCAAAAATCACCTAAATTCCTTCATATGGAGTTAGTACTTAGCACATATAATAATAAATAAATGGAGGAAAATTGTAACAGGAGCTGTTAAATAAATATATTATGTACTCACAACATTACTAACATAGTTTTAAGGGAAATTGTTACTAACATAAAGTGGACCATGTAGTCCGAATAAATAAGTAAATTAATAAAAGTGAAGTCTAAAAAGTAAGTATATGTAAAGTACCTATAAATTACCCGTAAAGTACCTGTTGAATAGTCACTTTTTAATAAAGGTAAACTGTACCTGGCATATTATAATGTTTGACAAGTCTTTGTATGTGCCATCTGAAAAATAAACTCGTAATCCCGTTCTGAATATTAAAATTCCTCAAATCCACAGTAACCTACGCTCTGCTACATTACCACCTAATACTAGAACACTCTAATCATACTCTTGTAGCAATCTTTGAAACTCAGTTTTGCCAACACCATTATCACCTCGCTTTTCGAGCTAAAGGCCAAAAAGCTAAGGTTAACTTTGCCGATTGTATAAAAAGTTAATATTTAATTTACAGCGAACAACGCCCTCCCAGGAACAGAGGCTGAGAGACTTTTTGCGTCGCCATTATCGTGAAAGTAAGAGCTCTAATATTTAATGAATAGAAGTTGTTTGGTGAACACTGATCGAACTAAAAATAGCTACTTTCTTCCCTAAAGTAGGTATAAGTTCTTTTACAATTATTGGATGAGTTTTCTTAAAAAATATAGGAAAATCTTAAATTAATATCTAATTTTATATTACTAACAGTCCATATTTTTTTATACAACGTGGAAGAGACATACCTGTACTAAATCGAACCGCGGGCTGTACTAGATTACTTTAGAATAATGGAATTAAAATAACAAAAAAAAATTACATTTTCATCCTTTAAAGTGTGCAACCACCCGGGCAATTTGTATGGCAATGTCGATTTTTTTTGTACTTTGACTGGTATTTTAATTTAATTTTGCTGTAGTGTTCTAGTGTTAGCCCGTGGTTTCATTTATTACGGGTATATCTTTTCCACCCTGTATATTCTTTTATGGAGAAAAGAAAAACTTTGAATAAACCAGCTGCTTCTCTTTCCTCGCCAATTATAGGAGTCAATCGAGGGAATGGACAAAAATGTGAAACATGATTATTGGCATTTGGCCATTTCTACAAGTAAACAAGACACTCCAAATGCTCAATATTTATATATAAAACCGGCATTAACCGCATCCCTGTTTATTATAAAACCAACAAACACCAGATGAAGATAAAGTTTCGCCAATAAATTTCCACTTTATGTCAACTTAATAAGCGTTCTTTATAAATTGCGTTAAAGAATTAAGTGAAGCGTGAGCGCGGCGGGAATGCACTCGGAGAATTTTTCAAGTAATTTGGATTCTATTCACAACAGGCGAGCAAGTCGAAAGGCGAGACGCGCCAAATGAACCGGAGTCGCCGGGTTACTTTGAACCGTAGTAACGTTAACATTGACCAGAATGTAAGTTTTAGACATTGATTGCGTATTTTTAAATTGTTTGGATTCTGCTAGCAACCAAGTCAAATGTCGTGAGGCACCAAAAGTAAGTTTCTGTTGGTATTTTTAAATTTTTAAAATTTATGACTAATTATTAAATTTTAAAGAAGGTTAGGTTTTCAAAAGTAGTACGTATAAAAATTTTAACGTACTACTTAGTAAAGTAAGCATTTCTTGGGTTTATTTGGATGGGATGTAACTCAAAGTCAAAGTCATAGTCAAATTTTTTTATTTAATGTAGGATAAATTTATCTCTTATTGTAGGTCATTTTTTTAAAATATTATTTTAGTGCAAAAGTTAAAAACTACTAGCGTTTCGGAACGACCACTGCTGGGAAGATTACGCCGAAAGAAACCCAGTTTAGTATTGGTCCCTACCCAGCCTGATGGGCTATGTTACAATTACAAGTCATGCAACTTGTATAACGATAATCACTAATCACTTAGTGGCGCCGTTAAAAATTAGGTCAATGGTAAAAAGTACCTACCAGGAAGTTAAAATCAGCTAACCCTTACTTTTTTTTTACAACAGGCAAACAATTCAAAAGGTTTAGCCAGTTATATTAATTCTATCAAAGGCCATACAACAAAAAGATACAATTATTTAAGATGCGCTACCAAGTTATCGAGCTCCTGTAAACATGACGTTCTGCCTGTCAATTTACTGGGGCTTATGCCTGGGCTACCAAGGAACACAGCTAGAGATCTGCGAATATAGACCGAGGATTGGTTCTCTAATGAATTTTACCTGGATGCAAGTGCTACCCGTCTAGATTTTTGTAAATGGGTATGGTAGAATTGTTGATAAAAAGCTAAAACGCTGTAGAAAACCTATACGTAGAAAATTTTAAATATTAAGGGACTGGAAAGTAATTTTAATGAGCACTTTGGCGCTGAAAAGAACCAGATAAAGGAATAAATACCTAAAATCTGTATCTGCACATTTTTTTCTACGAGCCTAACTCTAACGATAATTTATGTATAATCAACCGTAACTAATACTAGAATTAGTATTCAAGAGCTGACTTTATTGTAAAGTAAGGAGGGAGTAATTTTTTTTCTTGTGTGTTTGGTCGAGAATTCCGTCAGTTTTTCAAGTTTTTGCCATAAACAGCTCAAAAAACCTTTTCAATACAAGATGAAAGTCGAAAAAAGATAAATGAAAACATGCTTCATAACTGCCATCTAGTTAGAACGGCTTTGTATGACTTCAGAAGCACGGAAGAGCACAACTTCATTACTGGCAGGAGTGTAGTCAAAACATTTAATAAGTTTATGCAGTTAATGCACTTACGAATATTGCGTATAGATATTGTTGGGGCAGTCGAGCGTAAAATTTCACAAAAATAAAGGAACTTCACCAGTATGCTTTAGGATAAACAAAGCCAGATGTCATCGACGATACATACACTACGGTGGTGCTCCCGATTCTTGGACTGAAGCCAACTCACCTGCAATTTTTAGCATATTTATTGCTGGAATTCTCGTATTGTTCAGAATTTGTGAAACCGCTAACCTTTAAAATCGGGGGTAGTTAAAATTTTAAAGATCAATTCCTATGTCCAGCAGTGGAAGTTACGCAGCTAAAATGATGATGATTCCCTTTTTAGCTCTTGGGTATGAGTCCCTATATTTTAAGTCTGGCCGTTTACCGTTCTATCATGACTTTATCCCAAATGGGAGACAGAGAGCATTTTGGGTTTTGCAGCTCTAAGCAGTTAGAGCCTACATCGTAATTTATTAGCACGTATCTTATGAAACGTTGTAAAGAAACAATAAAATAATCACATATATATTTTAGCAGACCAACCGCATTTCTCATCGCAGTTTAGGTATAAAACTAGGTCGCCCCACGCACGTGGCTTATTTACAAACATAAGGTTAAATTTGTTGAAAAATTTAACACTTAAGATAAAGGGATACGGGCTATGGCTTCGCAGACGTAAGCTACATTTTTCTCGTTCGGCGCACGTAATAGTAATAAGTCAAAAGTTATTTGCGCGGCGTGCAAACTAAATGGGACTGCAGTACGTAGTAACAGGGTTTAATTTACCAAATTTCCTATCTAAGAGTGATTCTTCTGTACTTTAGTACTATCACTTATTGTCTGGCTTTAGGCTGAGACTTCATTGAAGCTGCTCCATTCAATAAGACTTTGATGCTACTAGACAGACATACCTTTACCTCTTTCGTTGTCTCAATCATAAAATGTTATTGGTTGTTTAAACAAAAATAGGTTCATCCTCGCTCAGCTTAAAGTGAGACTCAGCCTTAGCTAGAATTCTGTGACGTGCCGGAAGCTACAGCTGTTATTCTAACCCCTAATTATGAAACCAAGAACATAAATCTTGGGTACGTTGCGGGCTCCCGAGGTATTTTTCTGTTGAAATGTAAATAATCTGTATGCAAATTACATCGTTTGGGTCGTATGTGCGCCATGACGTCAACGGCGTTTAATATTGTTAAATAACGGTTATTGTAGATGATATAGTTATTTTTCTGAAGTTATTGGCACTTTCGAGCCCGGTACGCTCTAAAGTGGGCTATTCGATTAGTTGTACTTTTTCCTTTAGGTTTATATCTTGCGATATGTCTTTTCCATTTTGTTTTAAGCGTGTGTTTTACTTTTATTTTAATTAAAGTGCAGGTCTAGTAGTGGACGTTATGCGCCTAAAATTATGATGATGAAGTTCTCTTAGGTTCTTAGTTTATGTAAGTACCTATATTATCATTCAATTAATGAATTGTTTATACAACGTGGAAGGGATATGCCCGTAATAAATCGAACCGCTGGCTATACTAGATAACTATAGTATAAAAATAATAAAATTACAGACAAAAAAAAAAAAACGATATTATCATACATATTGCCCGGGTGGCTGCACACTTTATGGAAATTTCGATTTTTTTATTGACTGTTAATCTAATTTTATTAAGCTAAAGTGACGCGTAATATATCGAACTATGGGCTATAATACTAGTATAGCCCATAGTTCGATATATTACGGGTATGGCGCTTCCGCGTTGTATCTTCGGAGTCGCGGACAAGCGTTTAAACCATTACGCCATCTTACGAATCACAGAAACGTTCAAAACTAATAAAGATACGATTGGTACGAACATAAAAGTTCGCATTAACCGGTTTTTCTGTTTGTGTGAAGGTCTAAATAACGTCAACGAACATTAAGAAAGTAAAATATTGGGCTTGGCTAATTCCAAGATGATCAGAGCCGTTTATCTCGGCTGGGACGCTTCGTAGACAAGATAAGCAACCGGTCCTGGCAGCTATCAGATACCAGAATCAGGACTGGGTTGGTAAATAATGTGTTACTCGTACGTGGACTAATTAGTTTTGGAAGGCATTTTTGAACAAAGGAGTAAATTTTTTCCATAACATATGGGGACTTTTGGTGTCCCCAACATTCATACCAATTTTATGCTAGTTAATGTAACCATGATATCATGTTTTAACCGGAATAGAAAAATCCGGTGTTTGTAGGTAAGTTTCATATCATACGGATTTTCGACGGTATAATTCACTACAAGTACATGTAAGTACTAATTAGTTTCAGTAGGAATTTCAGTGTATAGTTTTCAGTCCCGGCATTTCATGTAGGTATATATATATGCATGAATTATGTTCGACGATTACTCTAGTGTAGGTATATCGATATTTCATAAAGGTCAATAGATTTTAAAGATCTAATATCAGCCAAACTAGTCGGGGTTTGTGAAGGAGTTTTATACAGTTTAGTGCTATCTACTATTCGATTTATCAGTATTTAAAATATCACTTATAAGAAAGATACGTATCGTTCGATGGTACTACATAAATACGCTAAAAGCGCAAAAACCGGGAAGATTAAAATTATTTATTCAACGCAGATTAAATAAATAACAGACCAGGAAGTACCAAATTCACTAAACAAATACGTGCGAATTTAGTTCCAAGTGGCGATACACAATACGACTCCCTCGGAAACAATCGAGTACAAATTGAGATCATCTTATCGTCTTTGTCAGCAATTGCCCCGAGCTACTGCTCATTCACGGCTGGTTTCTACTGTGACAACTACAATGTTGAATCGATATATTTTGGAATGAAAGCGGAAAGCTACCGAATAGATATTATAGTAATAACTTAAAAATAAACATTAAAAATCTATCTCTCACTATCTGTGCATGAGAATATAGAACGGGAGGTCACGACAAATTTGGTAACGATAAGGGATATGGCTGACTCTGGTTTTATAGAATAAAGAGCACCTCTCTGATGCTAAATATGTTGGTCTGCCTGCGTGAAGTGGTTGCGTTACTTAGATATGGCGCCTGAAAAGTTGGTTATCGTGACCAAAAAAAAAATGATAAGGGATATGGCTGACTCTTGTTTCACAGGATTAAGAGCATCTCTCTGATGCCAAATATGTCGGTCTGCCTGCGTGAAGTGGTTGCGTTACTTAGATATGGCGCCTGAAAAGTTGGTTATCGTGACCAAAAAAAAATGATAAGGTAAATGGCTGACTCTTGTTTCACAGGATGAAGAGCACCTCTCTGATGCTAAATATGTTGGTCTGCCTGCGTGAAGTGGTTGCGTTGCTTAGATATGGCGCCTGAAAAGTTGGTTAGCGTGACCAATAAATGATAAGATAAATGGCTGATTCTGGTTTCACATAATGAAGAGCACCTCTCTGATGCTAAATATATGTCAATCTGCCTGCGTGAAGTGGTTGCGTTACTTAGATAGGGCTCCTGAAAAGTTAGTTACCTTGACAAAAAAAGAAAATTATAAGGTAAATGACTGATTCTGGTTTCACAGGATGAAGAGCACCTCTCTGATGCTAAATATGTTGGTCTGCCTGCGTGAAGTGGTTGCGTTACTTAGATATGTCGCTTGAAAAGATGGTTATCGTGAAAAAAAGAAAAAATAATAACGTAAATAGCTGACTCTGGTGTCACAGAACAAAGAGTACCTCTCTGATACAAAATTTGTCGGTGAAGTCTTGTTTGTTTTGTCGGTCTGCCTACGTGAAGTGCTAGTGTTACTTAGGTATAGGTATGGCGCCTGAAAAGTATGTTATCGTGATAAAAAGTAAAATTATAAGGTAAATGACTGACTCTGAACGACTGCATATCAAAATACATCTATCGTTAGTATCCGATATTATATATATGTCGCAGTTGAACTGTATAATCCGCTGTTATTCAAAAACTCTAGCTGTTTGGCATTACAGCTCGGTTTTGTAATATAGCTGAAAATCATTCAGCTAGATCGTCCAATGTGTTACGTTTAACAAACTAGCTAACGTAAGATTGTAGAACGATTAGTTCGGAATTCTGCCACTTGTCGCTTGTGAAGTGTCAGTGTCATAACAACAAATATGGCCTCCCAAAAAGTAAATTCTTTGCCACGTTCCGGGACTAAGCTGTTTTTATCGACATACATCGGGGGCATCGTTTGTGATTTTGGAGTGCAAAAGATTTTAAAGAATAAAGCAGACCTTTAGCTTGGATCCCATATTGTTATTTCGACGCCCGCCTTCCGGCAAGATGGAAAATTAACGTGGATCAATTGGCCGTAAGAAATCGCTGCGCCATTGAGTTGTCGGGTTTACAAAATTTCTATATTTCTAATCCAATTGCATCGAGCTGATTAATATAAAAATAATAAAGAACAACTATTGTCCCCTCATATATTATTTTGTTTGGTAACACAGTTTTATTCAATAATGATATCCCTATATGTCATCTCAACGCTAGCTGTTTTGTTAAACGTAATTACGTAACTCATTGACAATCGAGCTGAACTATTTTCAGCTGTTTTACAAAACCGAGCTGTATTGCTAAACAGCTAGAGTTTTTGAATAACAACGGATTATACAATTCAACTGCGACATATACATGCCGCAGTTCACAATTGTACTAACAACAGTTTTTAGTCCAGAACAGCACAAAAATAATTACATAATTTCACGTCTATTCAAGAGTCTAGTCCTTTGACTGCATTATATCCAAAAATTGTGGTATTATAGTTATCTAATTTCAAAAATAGTAAAATAAACTTTAGTCCATTTGTGCACTAAACCTCATTATGTTAACAGGCAAATATTTTTTCAAAACTAAAAAACACTTCACCCCCAAACTACACAACCGATTTCGATAAAAGAATGTTCCAAATCGTTGAAGGCACCTTCAAATAATCAGTAACAAATTATGCATTTGCATAATTTGTTACTGATTATTATATACTGATTATGATATATATATACATATAACTTTAACACGTGTGTAAATGTTATAAATGCGTATTATACGCAGGACTTTGAAATTTTGTTAAAATCAGTCAATACTTGAAGATTGAATTAATAAAATAAAATTCCGGCGTTAACAATAATACTAATTATTGTTAACGCCGGAATCTTAAAAAGTACAACTGTAACACTAAGTTTTTGGTAGAAAGATTTAATTTATCGGGTACTAAAAAAGTAAAAATCGAAAATTTTGTAGTTTACATACATTTGTACATTTGTGAACTTCTTATATTTAAGAGCTGGGCTCTTGTCGGTGGAGTGCTTTCCATGTCTCTCTTCCTTCCGCTAAGTTCTTAACCTCTTTATATGTTTTCACGTTTAATTTTTCTTTTATTTGGTCTATAAATTTTCGAACTACGGCAACAATATTAGCGTGACACAGGGTAGACAAATTCATGTGTTTGTATGAACGCACGCTACTGTATCTAAGTAACGCAACCACTTCACACAGTCAGACTGACATATTTAGCATCAGAGAAGTACTCTTCACCCTGTGAAACTAGAGTCAGCCATTTACCTTATCATTATTTTTTCATCACGATAACTAACTTTTCAGGCATCATATCTAAGTTTCACAACACAAATTTTGTATCAGAGAGGTCCTCTTTGTTCTGTGACACTAGAGTCAGCTATTTACGTTATTATTTTTTCCTTTTGTTCACGATAACCAACTTTTCAAGCGACATATCTTAGTAATGCAACCACTTCACACAGGCAGACCAACATATTTAGCATCAGAGAGGTGCACTTCATCCAGTGAAACCAGAATCAGCCATTTACCTTATAATTTTCTTTTTTTGTCCATGTAACTAACTTTTCAGGCGCCCTATCTAAGTAACGCAACCACTTCACGCAGGCAGATCGACATATTTAGCATCAGAGAGGTGCTTTTCATTATGTGAAACCAGAATCAGCCATTTACCTTATCATTTATTGGTCACGCTAACCAACTTTTCAGGCGCCATATCTAAGTAACGCAACCACTTCACGCAGGCAGACCAACATATTTCGCATCAGAGAGGTGCTCTTCATCCTGTGAAACAAGAGTCAGCCATTTACCTTATCATTTTTTTTTGGTCACGATAACCAACTTTTCAGGCGCCATATCTAAGTAACGCAACCACTTCACGCAGGCAGACCGACATATTTGGCATCAGAGAGATGCTCTTAATCCTGTGAAACAAGAGTCAGCCATATCCCTTATCATTTTTTTTTGGTCACGATAACCAACTTTTCAGGCGCCATATCTAAGTAACGCAACCACTTCACGCAGGCAGACCAACATATTTAGCATCAGAGAGGTGCTCTTTATTCTATAAAACCAGAGTCAGCCATATCCCTTATCGTTACCAAATTTGTCGTGACCTCCTAATCTAATACATAAATTTAACCATTTCTTTTTTTACATACATAGCCCTTCTATTATTGCAGCGCTCTTTAGGGCTCTTAATAATCCTATTTTATAATCAAAGACTGTATGTACATTAAGGAAGCAATAAATGATTGAGTATTGAGTATTGAATGTTATAAAACGTACTTTTAATGTACATTTGCACTTTTTTTTCAATTTTGCAGTCATGGAAGCTAATGAAAACTAAGTCAAAAAAGGTAAGATCAAAGTTTAGGAAAGAAAGGGGGCAATATTAAGATATATAAATAAATAGGAACTTAGGATTTAAAAGAAGTAATGGTACCTAAATATGAATTCATTGTCTTCGCTTGAAGCCTAATAACAATAATTAATCAGGTAGGTACTTAGCATTTTAAAGTAATATAAAACTAAACGAAATAAATACATAAGGATAAATCCCACCGATTGAGCCAGCTCCAAAGTAAGTTGAAACTTGTGTTCATCATCATCATCATCAGGTATTTTTGTCTCCACTGCAGGAGCACGGCTCTCTCTGTACTACCGGAACCATACTTGGCCAGAGTAGCCAGAGGACATGGCCTATACTGTCCTCGCTCGCCAGACGGGTTGGAGAGGTCTCATGATGTTTATAAGTTTTGTTTAGTTTGCATATCCTAAGTCGCCTTCTACGACATCCATGGGAGGACTTGGAGTGGTCTTATTCTATTTTGCCGGAAACTACACGGCTTGTGTTTAACTTGTGTTAAGGGATACTTACTCAAAGATACTTTATTTTATATAGCTAAATATATCCTACGTACTTATATTGAAGCAGAGATATTGAAATTATGTAATTTTATGTACTGCAGATGTAATTTTGGATAAAATAACTTTAAGATATAAATATTCAAAATTAATAAAGAATACAGCTATTTAAAAATCCATCGCACAATAAATACATCAATCGGTAAGTCGGAATCGTAAAAAAATTCTCTGTCCATAAAAGGCAGTGAGTGAAAAGAGTAATTTTCTCCTCCATAAAAACAGTTACGCAGTTATTTATGGTGATACCGCAATCTATACAAGGGATTTCGCCCGGGGCAGAGCATTAACGATTATCCGGGTTTTCCTACAAAGAAATATTACTTTGACAAATAAATTCCTTGCATTTCTTTTTACGCACGTCACATTTTTACACTCCAGTTACTGCGGGTTTAATAATTTTCTAAATAGTCATAATAATACTAATAATTAGTCATTATCCACCATGTTGGTACGACAGAAACAAAAAAGTAGAATGTACCGGATGCTTCTCTTCCCGTTCAGATTTTAAACGCCTATCGAGAAAATGGACGAGAATCTGAAACATTCTGTAAGAGGAAATTTATTATAATTAGCATTCAGTAGAGTAAATAAAGTTTAAATAAATAAACAAATAATGACAAGTTTGCCCATTAATATTACAGAAGACACGCTGCTTTTTTCATCAACATTTCATTAGGACCTTTAAAAGTCTTAATAAAAATACTTAGGCATACTTAGACTTAAAAGAAAAAACATTTAAACGTTGTGTACCGTAAAATATTTTGTAAAGGATCCGTCGATCGATGGACTGGCCATCGAAAAATTACGGCTCTTTGCATCACAGTGCATCAGTTTTGATTGGTTCCCTAAAATAAATATTAGCTTACGTCGCAGCCGCGATCCCGCATATTGTGGGATTCGAGATCGTTTGAGGACTTTCCACCTTTATTATTTCAATAACATACACTTATACTGCTATATAAAATTAAAGCTAACTTAATTTTTACTTTCTACCCACTCATTAACAGATCTGACATAATATACCTCTTAATTAGGTACTGAGACAAGTATTACACCTTCTGACAAAATCAAACAAAAATTAGACATTGGTGTTCTCTAAAGGATTCTATCGGTTTACTGAAAAAAGTTTAGTGTCTGAGATGGTTATCTAGGATTCACACCGCAGGATTTTTAATAGCCCTTCAGGTCCTATTGTTCGGCAAAAACCTTCCTTCTTTCTTTTCATGTGTCCCTCATCTATCATCACCGTAAACTATCTGTAAAAAATAAAATCAATTTCATAAAGACAATAAAATAATTTTGAAATCTACAATAACCTACCATAGAAAGTAAGGTTATGCTCTAAGCATGGAAGGATATCGGAAAATTACGGTTCTCTGCGTCCCAGTGCATCGATTTTGATTGGTCTCTCAAATAAATATTAGCTTACGTTGGAACCGAAATCTCGCATATTCTGGGATTTGAGATCTATTGAGGGATTTATTTCCACCATGTTTTGAATTCCATTATGCAATTTATAATCTATTAGAATTACTGACACTTTTTAATTAAATGTGAAATTACAAAAATGACAAGCTACCTGTATAAAATTAAGTATCGTTATGATTATAATCCTCAAAAACTTATCGATGTTATACATAACTACATTTATATCATAAACTAGCTTTTCGGGCGCTGCGCGGGCTGCAAGCAGCCCGCGGTTCATCGTGGGGCTGTTGAGGTAGGCTAAGATATGTTTCCAGTTTAGGTAAGTTTGTATGGAGGAAAATTGTCCTTGTATGGCGGCCATCTTGGATTTTGTAAAAAATCAAAAAACAAATGACGCTTGTCAAATTGCTTACAATCCCCTACATTTTGAAAAAAAAATCACGCCCCTAACCCTAACCGTTTTCGCAGGCCGTACCCCTTCCACATCAGGTTTCAGCAAATCCTCAAATGTCAGATTTTTCTGGTACTTCATTTAGCACCCTCTATACAACCGCACATCAACCTAAACCCCACCAACCCCGCAACAGGGCAAACAACTATGTCAATGAGTCAGTCAGTCAGTCAGTGGTAATGTAGGTTTATATTTATATCATAAATAGGTAACAAATTTACGGATTTTTTTAAAGAAAAATTTATAGTCATATCATAGTGATGTAGGTATCCCTACTGAAAAGTAATGATAAATTAAGATAAAATTTATATGGGACGACCACTGAATAAGTACGCAAGTAATTTCTAAATTAGTCTCAAAGTAAACGGGAAACATACAAGCAAAAATAATTATATATACCTATATGTATGTGCATACACTCAAATTGATAACCTGCTCCTTTTGTGAAGTCTGTTATAAATAAAGCCAGCACTAGCGTGTCAGTAACACCGGCATCAACTTCCCATCAACGGCGAGCTTGCGGTTTCAAAGCTCACAATATGCGGGATTGCGGGATCTCGGGATCTCGGCTGCGATGCACATATAATAATATTTGTTTAAGGGAACCAATCAAAAGCCATGCACTGTACAAAATATAATGCTGTAGTTACTTCACAATTTGAAAACATTGGCAGATAACCTATCTTTTTCACGAATAACATGCACATATTTATTCCTAAACATTGGTGACATTGGTCTGACAGACACATATTTTTTGCCAATAAAATTTCGTATCACCAAGTTCTTTGTTCCTTTTGGTTTTGCCAGTAGTTTAATATCTTAAAGTTGTCTATACATTTAATAAATATATAAAAATTGATGACAAGTTTGTGGCTTCACTTCTTCGCAAATAAGATAACTGTGTGACTGTAAAAAATAATAAAAAAATATAAAGTTGGAAAGTTATTGCCTGAGTCGATATCAAAGCTCACCATACGCGGGATCTCGCAGCATGGATGTACAGCTAATACTTATCCAAATTAAACATGTGATGAAAATTTTCGCCACGAGTGTAATTCGCACCCACGACCCTCACGTTAACGCAGTAAGTGCACTACCAATAGTGCTACCCTTTACTTCGAATCACACTTAATTATATAGTACACACGCATTTGAAGCATGCGTTATTCTTCATTACTACTCTCTATTTGGAAGTGTAGTATTGAAATTAATTAAATTAAAAACTATATTTAAAAAAAAATTTAACAAGGACCTTGACAAAGGATAGAGAAAAATGGAAAAGACTCACATGCTGTCCCGACCCCACGTAAAGTGGGATAAGGTGAGGAGAAAGAGGAGATTCAAATTAATTCAATTTAGACGAATTGTATGTTTGTTGTACGATGATTAAAATGAATCACATGTTTTAATTTGGATAATAACCCTAACATTGTTATGCTGTTAAAAATCAATAGCTAATATTTATTTAAGAGAACCAATCAAAACCTTTGACGCGGAGAACCGTAATTTTCCGATAGCTAGTCCATCGATGGATGGTCGGCAGATCCTTTATAAAATGTTTTACGGTACACCCTCCGAAATTGATATCGTGATTTTTACAAAAAGTTCGCCTAGATGCCTATTTTTAATTTGAACTTTAAGGGGTCTTTCAAGCGGTGGTAATAAATGGCGCAGTGCCTTAATCATGTTTTATGAAATAATAAATCTGCTCGTAACAGATTGTTATTAAGTAAGTTTTAGAAAATCAAGTATTTGAATCTAAGAACTTCAATAGACCTAGTTTCTTTATGCGTACATAATTGACATAAAATAAATTGCATAAAATAAGAAAATAAATACACTTTTATAATTCTTAAACAAAATTATGAAGTTTAAAAACTATTTTATTTAGTTTCCTTCGAAATATATTTTTAAAATTTTGGCCATAAAACAAAGGATTTGAAAAATATATTTCCCGTGTCATTTGGATTATTATTGACCAATGATGTAAGTTTGACAGACGGAAATTCATATGAGAGTTAATATGGCATCTAACTGAATTATTTGACAACTCTTCCTTTACAAAAAGAAACTTTTTTTCAACAATTCAAACATTTGTAAAATAATAAAGAAAATACACTGAATACGACGTAGCTTACAAGATAAATTCCAAAATTTATAACATCTCACGTTTCCAAACAATAAAAATGCTTTCAATTCCTCAGAAAGCAACTATTCACCGGGACGCATTACTATTCTGCACAAGAATGCAGTAGAACTGCAGAGAACAATTCGTAATCGGCCCATTTTGATGCACTTTGGCTCTACGAACCACGTATTTGTGGTCGCTTTATCCGTTCCCAACCGCAAATTGAAACTGTTAACGTTTGAAGTTTAGGTGCTATTCGGACCAAATACTGGCTCGGAATATCAATCTTTTCAGTTGTCAACGCTAGTTTGCTTTTGTATACGGGATTTGAGATTAATAATTCGCTTCTGGCGAGGTTTATTTAACTTCTATTCACTTTGAGTTTGTATTGAATATTAAAACGTACTTATTAAGTAGGAGGTTATTTTATTTGTACTTGCCTACTCAGTGCATTTATACTTTTTCATTATGAATTATCGGTAATGGAAGTTGATATCACCTATCTCCTATGAAGGTATTTTTATTAATGCAATTTTATAAATTGTAAAAAGACTGACTTACGTGCATGCCTAATTAATTTATTACTGAAATAATAGCTTTAATTAAGTTTTGTCTTTGTAATAAAAATTTAAAACCAATACCTATACCTGAATACATTATATATTCAATTCAATTTTTTTTAATATTTCTGAAACAATCAAATAAAATAAACATGAAAAAATATCGTCGCAAAAATTTTCCCCGACAAAGTCCCTTACTTTAAAATAAAACCCTTAAAACGCGTATGCGGCTATTCTAAAGATAACACAATGGTTATTTATACTGAATGAGCAAAGTAAAAGCAAAGGGTGCGAAAGGGGTCAACACAGTCGGTCGATCATAATTTTTCATCTCATTAAGTACAGCCAGCGCTAGTTTTGCTACTACTGGCGTCCCTGGGCGATATTATATCAAGCCGCCCATTCTTTATCGAAAAGTAAAGAAAAAAATGTAAGTTAGTAAGTAATACTTTATGTACAGTGGGCCAACGAGATACCGAGAGCGGCCCTCTATCTTGAATTTTCTGTTAAACTCAAAATAATATTAACATGAAAATGTATACTCAGAAAGATTTTAATGAAGTTAAAATACACAATGTGCAATCTTATTGCTAAAAGCGGTTGGTACAGAAAACCGATATGGATGGAGACCATAAAGTGAAACGTTAGCAGAATACAATATTTAAAGAAATACATATATAAATATAAAAGGCACATAATAACATACAAACAGATATATACTTTTATTATACTTATTTTATTTAAAATTATATAAAGTTAGAAAAAAAAAACATTAAAATGGCTAGAATATGATACCCCTTTATAAAACAAGCATGTGGGCTTTTGCCTTACCCTACCACCACTCTGCACAACCACGTGTCCTGGATAGGCATTGAGCCTCATTAGCTGGTGCCTATCCTGGTCAGTCAGCTGTGAGCTTGTAGGCACAGCGTGCAATGGTGTTGGCATTTCACGCTAGTTTACCTTGCCTATATTGTTTGAAAAATTAAGCTTTCTTTTTTCTAGTTAAACAAAGGATATTGCTTGACTTTTGGAAATCGATCCGAAGAGTTGGGTTGAAGATGACTAAAGAAAGAGATAAACTTTCTTTCATTACTTTATGAGTTAAATAAACAATATTTTGAAAGTACGTGTATACGCTTGTATAATTGTATTCATCCTCAGTTGTGGGACCATTAAAACATGTAGTAAATGATATGTGGGATAAACCTTAACAGGTTTGCTGCCTCATAACATAAGGTTTTTCACACAAAATTCTATATGTTATACACGTTAAATTTGGTTACCCAATCTTTTTACGTAATTCCTCAAAAACACACGTCCCGTGAAAATCAACAGACTGCAAATGCCGAAATAATGCATCATTTAACTTAAATTACGCCATACATACAACGAGGGATATTGTTAACAGCACAATATATTTCGTTTTCGTCGCATGTACATTTTCTCCGAATTCCTCTTTGTGACGCAGACATTTCTCGAAACTCATCCACTTATTCCACTCCTTTAAGAATGAATAGCTCCATAACAGTTACCTTCGCCTTTTCGATGTTATATTGCATCTTCTTTACTTCCTTATAGCATCTTAATATGGTTGATGTAAGGGATCAGTTGCCTGAAATAATGGAAATGAATTATATACTTAGTTTCTTAAATATATTTTTTGTTATACACTCATTATTATCTAATTATTCCATCGACATTTGAAGGAGGTAAGTATTGATGATTATCATCATCATCATCATCGAAAAAAGTAAGTAATGACATACTACTGGGAACGGAACAACTGCGAAATTATATAATACATTCTAACCGGTAAATAAACTTTTTAACGGTTAGACAAAGATCCACAACATATATGGCTACTTTTCTTAGCATATGTGTGTGCATATATTTTCTCTAGAAATACCTAATATTATTACAATCCTGAACCAACATAGGCAAAATTAATATAATTACGAGATTACTCGTAGCAAGATACCCTCAGGCTAGATGGATTAGTTGAGCAAAGTCAACAAGTTGTGCCAGTTATTTCCATTACTTAATCTGATTTAAGATGAATGGCTTGGAGTGAAATGAGTTGGGTATACATGAGCTACAACATCACGTACTCGGTTTAAAAAATAAAATTGCGATTTTGGTAATTCACTGTGATAAAATTAAATGATCTAGCATTTTGGGGTAAATGCATGGGTGATTACCTACCTTAAAGTACCTACACAAAAAAATATCTGTTCTGTGTGTAAATCTATAATAACTTGTATGCAAATATTCTAATGACGTCTTAACTCAGATAACAGAATAAAAAAACAAAAAGTTAAACCAAGAGTCGCGTAATTTGAATTTTAAAAAAATGGGATTAAGTTATTTTTTTAATATAATCTATGTGTCATATATTGTAAGACATATGGTATATATATTATGTATATAGTTATCTCAGTTTTTGTTGAATGTAGCTCAATTTCTCAATTGTGTTATTACTATTTGCAGTATTGTACAACGTGTCACCTTACTTTTTTCAGTATCTCCTCTGGTTGTAGGGTTGACTAGAAGAGATCCCTGACAAGGATAAGTCCACTTTTGTACTGGAATTTATATATTGCCAATAAGTCCACCTTTGGAGTCTGAGTTGTGTTATTTAAAATGATACTACTCGTATTAGGTTTAAGTCAAATATATCGTTATTATCATAAAAGATATATCAATAATATATCTTAATAATCGTCACTTTGTTTTGTTTTGGTTACTTACAGCTAAGTTTAGCATCTGAGTTAGCCAAGCAGACAGACAGTTAATCTTTAGCCAAGTTATTACCTGCATTTCACCAGTAAAAATAAAAGCTAAGCAAAGCAGAATCTCAATTGCAGTAACCACACATTTATATTCAGCGTTCATCTTTTGCGGATTTATATTTTGTCTCAGACTGATACCGCTGCAGATAAAAATGTAGATTTTATGAAATAAATGAGACAAGGGATGCTGGGGAATACAGTAATACGATAGTGCTCCAAACAACGACCTTGTGATGTATCGTGGTGACGAATTATGATTATTTCTATAACTTTAAAGTTTAAATTTAACAACACTATCTTTGTGGGAATACAAAAGTAGTAAAATACTTTGTACTTTGTTCAGACACAGAAAAAAAAGAAATATTAATTGGATATAAGTATACCACTGAGGGGAAGTTTTATAGTAGAAAAAGATATATTCTAATTACTGGGTGTAGACATAAACCTTCACCAAAACAGATTTCTGGCTGAATGGTGTCGTATTCCGGAGATATCGCGGACGGTTGCGTGACACCAGTGCACAGTACAATATGTCAGAAAAACAATAAATAGTTAATTTATATTATATTTTATACCTATATTTTAGGCTAACTCTACCTATTTCATATTATTATGTTCATGCTAGTCTGCAAGGTATTTATTCTATGGGCCTTTAATATTGTAACTTATATTGAGTTCGTTGCCTAAAATAAAGTTGTTTGATTTGATAGAGAAATACTAAAAAAGGTCGATGAAATGGTTGAAATGGCGTAAAAAAATTAATTCCAACAAGTGAAATGACGGAATATCTTCCGTCATTTCACTTGTTGGAATTAATTTTTTTAAAGGGAAATGGAAACGATTTGCATACTGTCCCGATCTCGTATATAAGTTTAATGAGCGGAAGAAGAAGACCAGCTTTCAGTTTTAAAGTCTACTTTAAAAACAAATTGATACTAGTAGATTCCCCAATATGGATGCTGCTAAGCGAGTTTCAATTAGTGATGTGCCGTTCCCGGGAACGTTCCCAAATTCCCCAGATTTCCAAAATCATTCCCGGGAACGTTCCCAAAAAGTGGAAATGTCTGGGAAAGTTATAATTTTATTTATCAGACAATTTTTTTATCAATGCAAATGTATTAAACTTATGTAAAAGCATTTCTTGATATGGTTATAATTTAAATATTTCCAATAATCCATAACATTTCCAAAAAATTTCTAGGGAACGTTCCCAAATTTCTAGGGAACGTTCCCTTGTTGTCAGGAACGTTTACTTGATACCGGGAACGAGACCCGTTTCCATAGGATATACATCTTATTAATGCAGAAAAAAAAACATTTTTATTGTTTTATGGTCATTAATATTTTATACAATTATTTAAAAATATGAAATTGGCCCTTTGAACGTGCAGACTTTCTTGGTAATAGGTTAAAAAATATGGGTTAAAAATGAATTATTTTGATATTTGATCTGCTGATGAATATACATATTAAGAATACTTAACTACCTATAGCAGAAAACATTCATATGATGAAAAAATAAAATTGAGACGGGAACGTTCCCCTAAAATAGGGAATGTTCCCGGGAACATTCCCGTAAACGGGAATGAGGAACGTTCCCCGGAAACGGGAATTTGGGAACGGCACATCACTAGTTTCAATACACTTAAAAAACACGCAGCGAGCAACAAAATACGTTTTCAAAATAAAACTTCTTTACATTTTCCATGGCAATTCTTGGTACGACTAAACTGAATTGAAGTTCTTAAAAGAAGTTTGTATGCACCGTCTTAGTTCGCAGAAACAATTGTATGCAGCGGCAAGTTGATTATCTCACAGGTCAGGTACAGGCTACAGCTTGGGTACAGCCTGCAAGCTGCAAGCTACTCGGAAACACTCGATTTGGTTACAGTATTTTCTCAAATATATACGTAATACTATTATTTAGTGTTTTTAACCGAATTACAAAAAAATGAGGGGTTTATCAATACGTCGTGATTTTTTTATGTATGTTCACCGAAAGGGCTTGCTAGTTAAGTGGTCTCATAGACATTTTATTTAATTTGGTTCAGTAGTTTGGGGGTATGGCTTTTAGTTTTTAAAAATTATCTATATCTATACATATAATAAAACGGTAAAAAAAGTGTGTCTGTACATTAAATATATTTCCAAAAAAAATATTGGGGGCGATGGAGACGTAGTAATAGAGTAAGAATTAAAAAAAAAATGTCTGTCTGTTTGTCTGTTTGTCTGTATGTCTGTTTGTCTGTTTGTACACGCTAATCTCCGGAAATACTGGACGGATTCGAATGATTTTTTTTTGTTATATAGCTATTAAGCCTGGGCAACATATAGGGTATAAATGATTTTGGAAAACAGAACGCCTGATGCAGAACCATAATGGTCCAGCTAAACTATAAGAGATATAAAAATGCCGCCTTAGTAAAAGTTGTTTAGCCTAATGAGCATTTTCCAGAGACATAAAGTCCACGCGAACGAAGTCGCGGGCTTCAGCTAGTGTACAATATATTCTTATATTATTGATTCAATAAACAGATTTGAAAATACAAACTTTTAAATAATATCACGTAGGAAGATACCTACTAGCTTTTCGAAAATGTAACTATAGGTAACTGATGTCGGAGATAACAAGATGCTTGTATGTACCTATCTCACTAAATAATTCGTGTATGTCGATTGTTACTACTACACACCTACTAAGATATTGTACAATGTTGATAGATGTTGGTTGAACAATCAACAAAGTTAGACAGTGGGTAAAATATTAAAGAGGTAATTAAGAATTCTTATTCAGATTTTAGTCATAAGTATAATTAGTAAATTTATGAATATCAAACTATACTTCCTATAAAACAAAATAAATATAGGTTGAACTTTCTACCAAATAAATTATTTTAATAAAAAGGATTTTAATGCTAACATTAACTTAATGCTAAATAATTCCTCCCATGCTGGTCTGGGAGAAATAAAAAAAACTTAGAATGTACCAGCTGCTTCTCTTCCCACGCAGATCAAAAATGCAAATCATTTTAACAGGCGATGCGGCTAGCAACCCATCACTGTATTGATTGCTTTTCCATCTTCTCGCCCACCATGACGCTAAAAGTGGCTTTTGGGTCTTGCGGCCCTGGTCTCTGCATAGAACCGCAAGACCCAAAATGCTCTGTCTGCCCCTTTAGGGATAAAGACATACATACATACATATGTATGTATGTATGTATGTATTAATTTAATACCTGAATAGAGCTAAAAGTTTAAAACTCCTTAAAAGATAAAGACAGAAAAAAAAAGTGTTTTCTTTTTTAACAATTCACATTTTGAAAGATTACGGATAATAACGTGTAAATTTTATTTTATGGCTTTGTTAACATTGGAACTCGGTAAGTACGTTGCATCCACTTCGAACTATTTCTAAGAGCCAAAGTTTGTACCACATCTTCATCAAAGCTAGACTAAGAGATTTGCTATAAGTAGGTTTAACTTAGCTATTTAGGCACTTTGGGAAAATCTTCTGCTTCCTAATAAAATTTCAAAAGAACGTTAACGTTATAAAAACGTATTAAAGTAAAGTTTCCTTATACTCGATTTAAGAGGATTTTTCTCATGTATACGTTATTTATTTATATTATATAACGCAAATATGAAAAAAATTTTTTGGCTTTTCCGAGAAACTGCTTGATGCACAAAGCAGACAGACTATGTACGCATATATAATATGGGCGAAAAAGTGAAAAAAGGAATGAAAACAGTAATGGTTCACCTGATGACATGATCGTTTTTTGACCATTTCTTCAAAAGGTCAAAATTCAAAATCATTTATTTATCTTTAGATATTTTGAATCACTCTATAATTTTCATTTAATTTTATAATAGGTAGCTGTTGACGTCTGATCGGTTTTTACGAGATAGGCTAGAAGCAGAAGGTATTTTTTTTTTCTTTTCCACCAGGCCAGAATGGTTTTTAAAAAGAAGTCAATAGATTTTTAGCGTCCACAACATGGGTATGGTTATCTTTTAAAGGCTGCGGTAACTACTTACCATCAGATGCACCATATCTTTGTTTGCCTACATAGAAAAAAAAAAACATAAAAAAATATCTCAAATGCATTTAAAGTTTGAATAACATACTAGAATAGCTCTACCGTAATAATATAAAAGTGCTAGTAAGTACCTAAATAAATTGCTTTTGAAAAATAAAATATCTTACTCAATAATATAAAAATATTATTGAGTAAGGTAAACTAATAGTATTGACATACAACATTCAAACATGATACACGTAGTACTTAGTTTGTAATGTAAATACCAATGATATGACTTATTAGACAATGTATTCTCTGTCCACATTAACTTCAAATATTAATTATAAGTCCTTTGAGAAAATACTGCAGTGCCGTTTGTTACCACTTCTTCTGCACTAGCGCTTTGGAAGCGGTAGTAAACTTAGCTGTAGGTAACCATTTGACGATAACAAGTGTGCAACAAAACAGTGACGATTATCGAGAGATATTATAAATATGGAATGGGCAAAAATGCAAATCATGTTAACAGGTGATGCGGCTAGCAACCCATCACTGTATTGATTGCTTTTTCATCTTCTCGCCCACCATGACGCTAAAAGTGGCTTTTGGGTCTTGCGGCCCTGGGCTCTGCATAGAACCGCAAGACCCAAAATGCTCTGTCTGCCCCATTAGGGATAAAGACGTGATAGTATGTATGTATTCTTGTTTCGGGGTACCATCGATATCTTATGATAATAAAGATATATTTGAATTTGAAATGACAGATATATACGACATTGACTGCAGAGTTTAAACATTTTGACGCTACGATCACTCATATTGTTTGATAAAAAAATACTAGAATAAAATGAGAGCCTACATAGAAAAATAATGTAGAATCCTTTTTTGGATGGGATGAAGAAGTAGTTGGTGTGTTGAAGCATTAATTATTCACTGAGTATTATGATGGAAACGAGGATACATGAGTATTACGCTGTTCACTCACCAAAGTAGACTATAAAAGGAATATTATAATAGTTACTATGTTCAAAGCATATTCTACCAAACTTTCTTTATTAGGTATTTAGGTTTGTTAAGCCTGTAATTACTATTCTACCTAATATCTAATGTTTAAATGGTATACTTGTCAGGTGGTCCTGTAGAAATTTTATCAATTTTGGTTGTGTAACGTAGAGTTGACGACCGTTTTTAGTTTTAAAAAATTATTTATGTTAGAGAGAATAAAATGTTTTAGCTTGATTTCTAACCAAACTTTTTGCCGAACCGTTGTCAATGCGACCTTGTGTTGGCAAGATAATAATAGAATTTCGATCGTAAAATGTCTGATAAACAGATTGGCAGAAAACGAAGGTCGGAAGTATTTTATTACATCCGATATTTCATGTCACGTTATTGCATCGCTTTACGTCTTTCTATTATAATATAATAGAATGACGCTTTATTATCGTTTTTTGAAACAAACTAGTACTAGTGTTTTATGGTTACGGTAAATTTACGGTGGCTATGGTGGCGCCACAAAGTAATGTACTAGATCATACCGTATTAAATAAAAGAAACTAACTAGCACATTAAAAATATATACATTATTAATTGATATATTTACTATGTGCTATGTTTGGATTAACTCGTCTGACGTAGAGTCAGCTAACGAGAGCCGAACCTCTATTATATTTTTCTTAAATTTAACATAAAAATGTACATTCAGAAAGATTTTAATGAAGTCTTTCTAAATATACATGTGGGGATGGGGCTGAGGAAGATCCTCAGAAAGAAATACTTGTTTGAGCGAATAATAAAAACCGATAGTATATTGAACTTTTAACTTTAAAATAAACTTTACAAATCCGTCTTTACTTCTTACGTCTTGTTAAAACTTAAATCATATCTTTTTTTTCACATCCTTCCCAATTCAAACTTTTCGCGCGTCTCTTCCTTTCTCTCTTACAACATCTCACTTGTATCACTCTGTCCCTCTCTTACAAATCATACGTTCCTTTCCATGCATAAACTCTTACATCCTACATACATATTCATGTTAATATTATTTTGAGTTTTAGAGAAAATTCAAGATATAGGCATTGGGCCCGCCCAGGTATCTTATTAGCAGACTTATTATTCAGTAAGGATTTTCCAAGAGTCAGGATTAAGTTTTTAAAACTAAAACCCAATTTATATTTATTATTTCATTCGCTTGATAAACGTTAAAATGCGCAAAATTATTAGCAAATGTACTAACATTTTTTTTAGACAAATTGCAACTTGAATGACCTGCTATTGGTCTAAAAATCGTATCAGAATTATTATCCCACATACTTACGCAATTTTTTTTAAAACCATAATTCTAATAAGTTATGTAGGTACGTACTAACGTAGAATTTACTATCTAGGTAAGTACTTGAATTTGAGATTAACTACATCACATACAAGCTATTCACATAAGTCAATCCTTAAGATACGGATTCACAAATCGCGCCTTCACATTCGGGTGAAATTACCCGAAAACGGGCGATTGAGGCCATAAATTTTATTTGCAATGGCAACGGAAGAAGTGTTGCCAGCGAATCATACAAACGACGTGTCCTTTCTGTGATATCGAGGAATCTTTGGCTCGCGCCATCTTTACAAAATATGGAAAGTACGAAAGTTACTCTTCAATATTTTATATCAATTCTTACTTACTGCGGCTTGACCAAATAACTTAGTATTTTGAAGCTATTTAAAATGAAAATCAAAAAGATCACAATGTAAGACTGGTTATACGACAATTCTTTTAGTATTTACACGGTTCCGCTCGCCTGCGCTGTATACAGGAGTCAGCACAAAATCATACAGAATGCAAATGATGGCGTCGCCCTCGCTGCCATACGTAAGCGTTCTATAAGTCCGAATGGTTTTGACAAAAGGACGGACGTAAAACAAAATCTACAGCTGTTTTAGTGGCAATCTTTTCTGAAAAAATCGTTACAAGTAGTAAACATCAAGAACAGCTACGCGGTGGTTCCGGCAGAGTACAATAGGGCCACTCCGAGTCCTCCCGTGGATGTCGTGGGAGGCGACTCAGGAAATACACGCTAAACAAAGCTTATAAACCTCAATGAAACCTCTCCAACCCGTCTGGCCAACGTGGAGTATGTAGTCCAAGTCCTCTGGCTGCTCTGGCCAATTGGTATTACAGAGAGGGTCGTGCTTCTACAGTGGAGTCAAAGACCAGATGATGATGATGATAAGCTACGCGGTGAAGCGTCGTTTCCATACTACTAGTATTTTATGCCAACTTTCTGGCGTTGGCATTAAAATGGCTCGCCTGGCTGCCCGATGCACTGTGCTTTAATTAAATTATCATTTAGGTTCGCTCTATTGCAGCCAATTCATTTGGTCGTGATTATGATGGACTGTGTGAGCAATCGTTCAGAATCAATGTACCTAGCATGGAAAATAATTATTATTGTGTTCACTAAATAGATAGTTTATGAAGTTATTATCATCAGGCGAATGCAACTGGTGTTTTTGGGTCCGACGACGACAAATATAATTATTACCTAGAACTTTAAATGAGCAATTTTTTTCATATATCATGAGGATATACAATAAAATTTAGCATGAAGTCATTCATGGAAAATCCATTAAGAAAAATTTAACTGACATATTGACTGATCGATCAACGCATAGCTGAAACCACTGGGTCTAGCTAGAAGCATACGATCTCCGTGGCGTAGTGGTCATCATACTAGTCCGCCAACCAGAGGTTTCGGGTTCGATCCCCAAAATGGCCTTTTTCAAATTGTCCGGGGTCTTGGATGTGTATCTATATATGTATTTGGTAAAACATATAGGTAGTATCGTTAAGTTAGTATCCCATAACACAAGTTTCAAACTTACTTGAGGGCTAGCTCAATCTATGTGATTTGTCCCTATATATTTATTTTATTTTTATATAATTTTGAACAAATGTTCCTTTATACACACATACATTTATAGACACATACGTGAGCAATGAGCATTAAGGAGCGAGCGGGAAAAAAGGCATGTCAAATATTTGACCACGTTGGGGTTGAGCTAGTACATTGATTTAAAGAAAATAATAAATAATTACATTTTATCTACAAAATAATATCTACCAATACTTAGTGAAATGTAAACCGATAATAATTTTGAAAACAATACAAAGTCCAATTATATTTAATAACTGACTTTATTTTGTGATACGAAATTATATTTTCTGTTGAATTATACTTGAGATTGATTGATTGTTAAAGGATTTTGGGCGGAATACTCATGATCTTTTATCTATTGTTTGTATTTAGGCTACATTCAGACAGCACCGTTTTGTTTTACTCAGCTCTGGCTATGTGATTTACTAATCGCAAATAAAAGACACAGCAGTCAAAGGAAATGGGGGCGAGAAAATCATTGGTGAACTGATACTTTTATATTAGCACTCACCACAAAATAGCATGGGGGATATATAGATAGATACTAGAACTGGGCTCCGGACGGTCGAAGAAAAAGAGGAAGACCAAGAAAGAGATGGGCGGACAACCTTACACATTACACAGTTTGAAAAAGAATGGCAGATCACGACTAGGGACCGCGTAAGATGGAAACAGAGAGGGGAGGCTTTTGTCCTACGATGAGACCTAACTAAAAAAAACACTTATTTTTTACAATCGTTTCATTATTCGATTATAGTCTTGTATATTAAAAATGTTAATAACAATAATTTACCTAACGTATGTAAGTTTCTAATATGTACTCCAACTGAAGCATCAAATATAAATAACACTCTGTTTGTGGCTTTGATACAGAATTATCTAAACACTACCTTATGTTTTCAATTGTATTTGAGTTGAAGAAAGATTCATATGTATAGACATCATAATTTCATTTTGTTCTTAATGTAATAAAGTACGAGTAGAAACATTTTTTCTATACGAAATGAAAATAAGCGGTACTGGTTTAATGAGGTAGTAAAAACATGAACCTAATTTTTTACATTCGCACTCTTTTCACAAAGAGAGGCGGAACAAGTGAAAACAAATTTGAAAAATTAATTTCGCCAGCATAATACATTTACGAGAACTTTTGGTATTTTTTCATGCGAAACAATTTCGGGGTATGAAATGTCAAAGTACTGATCGCGTGTTATTAATAAAATTTATGTAGTACCTAAGCTGTGAAGTTTGATACATTTTGGGCAAAATTTATAAACTTTCGTACACATATAGGCGTTCGTTTGTGAGTGAAACATATTATCGCAGATTGGTTCATTTTATCCAACTGTGTTATTCTGTGAGCAGCTGTCAAGTTAAGTCTGATCCCCAAAATAAATATCTGACAGTCTATTACGCGTCCCTATGTGGATACGTATACTTAATACTCGTATGCACGTATGCGTAGTATCAGTAGCGTGTATTTCGTACAGAAACATAGAATTAGTCTACCCTGTCCACCGTAATATAACGTCGGATACATGCGAGAAATGTATTTTGTTCGATATGGAGCTGTTCTCTTAATTTAAGTAAGATTGATGGCTACCCTGTAAAAAATAGTTGTGCACGTCACTGCGTTGCGCATACCTACGGCATACGTACGAAAAAAAGCCACACTAAAACAATAGAAACGCGAGCAGCCGTAAAAGTGCCCAGTTTACGAAAAGAATGAAATGTAGAATGGGCCCAAGTCAATAAGGTTGTAAGTTATGATCTAGACCCAAAAAAGTTGGGAAGTACTTTTGTAAAATATGGCGGGACGAGTGGCGGTAACTCTGAAGTTCGGAGGTACCGCGGTGCCACTATACTGACGGCCCTTGTAATGCCCTTCTTGAAATAAAAATATTTTTGTTAGTTTTGATTTTAGTAGTTTTTTCAGGCAGTTATCCATCACTATTTTGATTCCCTTTTCAAGCTTATATATTATTTTGTATATTATATGTTATATAATGTCACAGTATACACAATATATATTGAAAAAAGAGAATTAAAATAGTCATGGATTCGCTACCCTTGAGAATTTTGGGATAAATAGTACCCCATGTCCTTCCCCGAGTCTCAATCTATATCCATACCAAATTTCATTCAAATCGGTTTAGTAGTTAAAGCGTGAAGGGGTAACAAACGAATAAACAAATATAAAAACTCACTTTCGCATTTATAATATGTATCACGAAAGAGACATAAAATACTACGCTATCACGTGCCTACAAGAGAAACATAAAAACAGCAAAACGAAATCCGGCAGCTGTCGAAAATCAGCGTTAAAAACGGTAACAGAATATTTTTACGAGTGGCCAACGAAGTCATTCAGCGAATTTTATTTTATTAAAATCAAATAAACACGGCGTGAGCGACGGAAAACAAAAATAACACATCTAGGTCGGCTCGCCGCGAATTTAGTTTCTGCATGGGTATTCGCTTTGCGCGTCCGCCGTGATCATATTTGAAACATTTTTGGTCAAAAAATGTAAAACGTGGGCTGCCATCCAGTTTTTAACGAAGTTTCGGGCTCCCTGATATTGTGTTAGCAGGTTTTATCCCGTAAAAGTGTGAGAGCATGTTCAATAATACTAGTGTTAGTTCGTACAAAAGTGCGGAATCTAATTATTTGAGGAAAGATGGAAAGGAAAAGAATGGTACTCGTAGGAAGGAAGAAACTGACCCAAGACGTAAGTTCTTATTGTTTTATTTAATTTCCTTTAGTAAAATACTGTCTCACTGCCGAACTTTTTTTTCTCTAGTAGGTATTTCTATTGTGTGTCACTTCAAAGTGCCGAATGTCATCCTTCCAATGTTTTCTAGGTTACATACGAGTAGTTACTAAAGTGGCCCATCGCTTTGAGTGCATTCGGTAGGTAGTGCCGGTCCAATCCCACTTCAGCTTAGCGGCTTTGTGTTCCACATTAGGGATGACAGTTTTTGACCTAAGTACTGTGTTTGTGTACTATAGCTTTGGGGCAGCTGGATACTCGGCTTCATTTTATTTATCAACTGATTGTTAGAATTTATGATTCCCAAAGGAGACTATGGAAGTTTATAACAAAGAACGAAAAGCAGCGCTATCTGGGCAAATTACTTTATTGTTGGCCAGTCCACCAGTGTCAGAATTTGAACATAAAATACGCATTAATAAATGTTGCCAGAAAAGTCGTGTACTATTTGTTTTTGTGGCAACAATTTTCCGAGTCACTAATTTTATCCGCCAACCACAATTTAATTATCCAGTGATTGACAATTAAGAGGGTTTTAATAAAATAATGAACAAAATGTTGATTGTTTAATTCGTACTTTATACTTAAATATTTACAAGGTATCAGTCAAATTTTACTTAATGTTAAAAAAGTCTGCGACGCTATTAACTGTGACCATATACTTAGTATGGATAAGTCGTTTATAAGTGTAATAACTACTCTTTTATAATATCTGCTAGGGTCACAAAGTTAGTTGTAGTTTATCTTTATTTTTAAAGAAAATTTAATATGTTTTTATAATTTTATTCGTCAAAATAACGCATAATAAAGAAACAATATGGCTTAAAATATATAGATGTAAATCAGTTATACTTACTAAAATATTTTAGTGCGTAGCCTTAAATAATCCTACTTCCTACTAATCCTACTATCCTATCCTACTAATATTATAAATGCGAAATTGAGTTTGTATATTTGTTTGTTTGTATGTTTGTTTGTTTGTTAACTCTTCACGCTTCAACTCCTGAATGAATTTGGATGAAATCGGATATGGATATAGTTTGAGACTCGGGGAAGGACATAGGGTACTATTTATTCCGAAATTCCCACGGGGAGCGAAGCCCGCGGGCACAGCTAGTAGGAAAGCAACTAACTCAATAAAAATCGTAATCCTTTTATTTCACAAATATATTGTAATGTAATAATAGCTTTACTATTACACACATCTTTTATGAGATAGAAAAGTCTAGCAAGGGAAAATCTAGCCCATTTCAATTCCCCATATAAACAATTTCATCAAGGGCGTATCACAAAATGTCTTAAGATATTCGTGTAAGTAATAGAAAAGATTAGGATTAGACAAAGAGTTAAAACATTTACACAGTGGAAGCGACGTTGAAAATAAATTGGCAGATATTGAGAGCGCAGGATGCGGGCCGCTCTTGATCGGTCTTTTTGGAAATCTTTGGTAAGGCCTATGTCCAGCAGTGGACGTTGTACGGCTGAAATGATGATGATGATATTGATCTGGTACTTTACTATAGATCTACATAGACGTTTCCGTATTATATAACATATGGAGCAGAGCAACACAAACTTTTTCTAAAAAAATAATCTAGTGGCACTGTCAGCCATATATTAAAATTCAGCTTTTTTACGTTTTACCATGCTATCAAGCCATACAAGTATGAATCGACTTTTGAGAAGTTGTATACATAAATAAGCAGTTAAAATCTTGAAAACTGTGTAAGTACATCGCAAAACTTGATTTATGTGAACATAAACTTGGGCCTTGTTTAAATTAAGGGATGAGCTCATTGTTTATTCTACCAAAAGCCTAAGATCTTGCAAAGTGTGGTAATTATTTACTAACGACACTACGATTTATGCGATTCGTAAGTTTTATAATAGTTATGATAGACTTAAAAGTACTTACCATTAATTGAACATTTTATGTGAGAAGTTCTCATTCAATATATGATTTTAGATTCAATATATGAGTTCCTCAGTTGGCCAGCGACTATGACGGCAGAAGGGTCGTCAAAATATCTGGCAAAAAACGATATTAATCGCAGTAAGTCCCGTAATACTAATAAAAATTCTCATTCAAGTGAACAATGTATGTATATTTTATTCTGATACACATCTTTTATATGTACAATATTGTTACATTTAAGGGTCTAATGTCAACTCTATCGCATGAAGTAATTTAACCTCTATGAGGTTAGGTCATTCATTGTGGAAATCCCAGAAGTAAATCAGAAACTCGAAATGGTGTTTCACGTACGTTGGATGTTACTTTGTGACTTCGATGAGGTTACGCGTATTTTTACGGTTATTACTCCGATTCCAATCTTCATAACAACTTAACCATTTTGATTTAGTATACGAATTCACTCCGGAACGTTACTTTTTTATTTGACAGAGAGTAATGTTATCGGTTTTACCCACATTCTGGATGTATTAAAGATCAATTTATAATCAAAATCTATCTATACATATAACAAAACATTAAAAAAAAGTGTGTGCGTACATTCAATATATTTCCAAAAAAGAAATTGGGGTGATGGAGACAAGTAATAGAGTAAGAATTTAAAAAAATGTTTGTCTGTTTGTACACGATAATTTTCGGAAACTTTCTTCTATACAGCTGTTTAGCCTGGGGAACATATAGGTATAATTGATTTTGGAAAATGGAACACATGATGCATAACCATAATGGTCCAGCTAAACTAAAAGAAATATAAAAATGAAGCCTTAGAAAAAGTTGTTCAGCCTGACGAGCATTTTCCAGAGAAATATAGTCCACGCGAATGAAGTCGCGGGCTTCGGCTAGTTAGAAATAAGTTTTGATTTGTCAAAATTGATCAAAATATTAAAAATAAGTTTGGATACATATTTTGGACATTGTTTCAAAACGTTTTCTATCTGCTTACAATATACTGATGAAAATACCCTATTTTTCACTTACTAAAATTGGATTTCGGTTCCAACTTTTAGTTGTCTATCGTGTAAAGTACCTAAGCGATATTCGGCTAACATTCTTGTGATCATATTTAGTAGCTCTATAATTTTCAACTTAAATAATTGATTTTAAACACAGTCACACTCTTTAAAGTTAATTAAAAACACCGTTTGGGTGACAAACTAAATGTAATAATAATTTATTTAAAAAACATTTTTAATAAGAAAAAACATGTCAAATCTTTCTGAAAAGTTATTTAAAAATGTTTAATCTTACATGGCTTTAAAAATCTCATAAGAATGAAAAATATCCCACACCATTACGTCACAGCCATAATAGTTTTATACGACATGACATTATCTTTTAACTGGTCAAAGTTTCTAGCCCCTACTCATATTTTCCTTATCTCCGCTCTTAACGTGTGTAATAAATCTACAAGGCGAAAATAAAATTGAGACAAACATTACAAGTATTTTCTGCAAACAAGAAGTTATTTTAAAAGTCCTTACGTTCTATAATATTTGAGAGTACGAGTACATCTTTCAGATGTAATATGAACTAATAAAGTTTTTGTTTTTGGGCAATAAACTAGTGATGTACAAGACTCACGTCCTTGAGTTCAAATTTTGAAGACTCGAGTCGGTTTTGTAGGGCTCTATGAGCTTAATAGGCTCGGAGTTCCAAGGGGTGGCGAGCGCGAGTTCTCTGAGCATCGACTCTAGCCGTTATAAGAACTCGAGTCTTAAAATGAAATAAAGTGGTTCTTGAAAGCTTACAAGGACTCGAAGCGTGATTTCACATAAATTTTAGTTATCCAAGGTATGCACGCAAAAATTCTTTTAGATACTATTGTAATCAATCATATTTTATTCCTCATTGACAGAACCGTTCTATAAATTAAAAATTATTGCTTTCAAACACACTCAAAAATCGAAATCTGCATCTTCGCAGACGGGTAAAAAGACGCGGGCGCAGAAAAGGTTTGGGTGCAGAAAGAGACTCGAGCTCTAATCTCACACTCTGAGGCTCAGTTAGTCGTCAAACCTTCCGTTAAAAGAGTCAAGCCCTGTAAATGAGTCCGAGTCCTAAATAAGGGGACTCAGAGGACTCGAGTCTTGTACATCACTAGCATTAAGTTTGAACCACGTTGATTTTTAGATTAAACGGACGTAAAACCCGAATTCTACTCACACTCGGAAAAAACACAACTTCCGTTCGATAAGTAGTATTGTCGCATTTCAACGCCAAGATAAATTGGGCTTTATTATGTTGGCGTAGACCGGCGTTAAATGATAGTCCAGTAATTTAAGCAAAAGCTTATAGGGCAGCCTCGGAGTTTTACGGAACTAGCTGGATTTTTGTATACAACTATATTTTGGTTTTTAAAATGTTGTCTCGAAAGTCACGTAGGGTCACGTGATTGCGTCCGTAGATATTTAAGGTCAATGGTGTCAAAATCCCCGATATTCAGATGTAAAACTCTAAGACTAGTAGTTCGCCACGAACTTAGACCTCGCGATTATTATTTCAGAATAATGTACCTGATTTGGATAAATAATCGGTGCAGGTTTACCGATATGCGGTTTATAATTGTGAACAAATTTCCAAAATAGTTGGCAATCACAGCCCTTTCTTCAAATGACTTTCGATCTAGCTCTGAAATGTCAGGAGCACCTTCCTACCATACATCACATGGATATGAGGTCTACCGTGATGCTGAAATTCAGTTCTGTACCAGTAGTCTTTCACCGAAAAATGACCCAGCTCGTTGTTGAAAAAACCAGAAAACTAATAATAGGTTTTCGTTTAAATGTTTATTTGTATTGCCATGGCTCTATGCCGCTGCTCATTTGTTTCTTACTCTCTTCGTAAAGATACTTCGCGGGTGGTTTTGGTTGCTGTTGATCTCTTGTTAGTTCGTGGCATAATTACTAATACTAATACAGAAGCACAGACAAGCAGCGATAGCGATTGAATGAAAGTTCGCTCAACAAAATTGCAATCAATCAAAAGAAGCAAAAACTGAAAAAAAAAAACTATAAAATAAATGATAAAATTCATAGAACTACTTATAAAACTCAAAATAATAACCATCATAGTTATTCAGAGAAATTACTTTGTAGTACCCCAGGGGAGATATGTATTTTTAAACAAGTTGTTCAGTAACCCGGCCTGAATTCACCCTTAAATAGTTTCAGTATATTTTGTAAGAAGATTTGTATAACCGTTACGGTTTAAGGTCACAGCACACTTATCAACTCGGAAAGGGATCGACACCGTATCGCCTTTCGCCGCACGGTCAACCAGGCGTCAACCTGACGTAGGCACGTAACCAAAACGGCTCAGCTTCGGTACGTCGACTCGACTACGGCTGGGCGACGCCGCGCTTACCGCTCGCCGGCCGCTCTGGTCTGGCTGGCCTAGATCATTTTAAACGTAAAGTGTAGCGCACGGTTATGTCTCGGTTCACAATACGCGAGTTGGCAATCATAGCCATAAATTTTTGATTATCTACAAATAAATAAAACGCGGGTGTGAGGAAACGGAAAGACGTCAGCTCGCATACAGAGAGGCGTAAGCGCGCGGACGACGAGCCGCAAGCGCGGGGACCGCTAGTTGACCGACCAGCAAAGCGGTTCGTGAGCTGGTCCCGAGGCGAGGCGTTTACGTTACGAATCCGAATAGTGTGCGTTGCAGTAGGAAGTTTCATACAAAGAATACTGAGCTGCTCGAGTTGATACGTTTAAGTTCCGTTTACGAGTTGATAAGTGTGCTGTGACCTTTAGTCAGCTAGACTCCGCGAGTCACCCTAAACCCGTTTAAGTATGACGTATAGAAAAGTTGTGCATACAAAAAAGTTGTTCAAATGAAAAAGAATTGTTTTCATAATGGCAACAAAAAAGTCTAATGACATTTTTGAAAATATTTTGAAATGGCGGATATATGACAGTTTTAAAATTTAAAACCCCCATATTTCCGCCATTTTGAAAAATTTCGAAAAACTGGCTCGACAAAAAATTTCTATTAAGTTGCTGAACCTGCTTACAAAATTTCATGAGAATCGGTTAAGAAATGCGACCTGTAGGCGAGAACAGACAGACAGACAGACAGACAGACGGACAAAAGAATTTTTGGCTAATCTCGAAACTGAGACGCTTCGCTCGCTTCGCTCGCTCGGTCAATAACTGTAAAAGATGTTAAACACTATAATACATGAGAAAAAAATGAAAGTTTGCATTAAGAACGATAAAGGCAAATTCACACTAATCCTGCGTTCAACAATAGGTCTCCGTAGCTTTTTGATAATTCGTACAATTACAGACTTGTAATGTATCGTTTAACAAAATTAAACTCGTTATCGGATGATAAAAACTGAGCCGTGTTCAAGCAGGTACCTTAAAGATACACAGACACACGTTTTTATAGTCTGATATCTTTTAATATTTTGAATGTCAAATGCCAACCAACGCATAGATTCTAAAGTTTCTATTTCTATTGGATATAAACAGGCACGCTGGTTTGGAAACTTCCATGCTAGTCTGGGCAAAAAAATCTTAGAATGTTCCGCTGAAGCCGCTTCTCTTCAAGCGCAGATCGCCGATCGAAGGAATAGGCAAAATTTGCAAATCATGTTAATTTTGATATGGTACCTTCTAATATGTTTTTTAATTTCACTTAAATAAAAATCACTCCAAAGTAGTAAATATCTATTTACTGCTGAATATTGATAATCTAAGAAATGATTATTTTATACAAAAATTATTGAAAAAAAATTTTAAATACCAGTTATAAAATTTCTACAAAATACCAAAAATTTCAGCTTTATTACGAGCAACACGCTCAGAAATGGCGTAAACGTAATAAAATATCATAGCCTGAGCGCAACGTCTGCATTTAAATGCTGCAGCTAAACTTTTGCTAAGATTTTCTTCATGGGTGCTGGCTGGAAAATTATCATCCAACCGAGAAATTAAAGTATCCGTGAACAGCATAAAATTAACTAACTCTGCCTGGCAATGCCGGATTTAGCACTTGCCGCACCCATGGGCGAGATTATTTCGGCACCCCGTTCCCCTTTTTTATACATTTGACGCTCGGAGCAAGGTTCATTTTTCAACTTTAAAACCAAGTATCTGTACTGCACGGATTCTTCATTCTTAGATAGTAGATTGTAGCTTTCGGTTTGATTTTGATATTATTTCAAGAAAACATGACCAGTTTGATTATTATTAGAATAAATATGTTATGTTTTTCACATAATATTATGTAACCATGAAGCTACAGATATTTTTTTTATATAAAAATCACTGCCTTAGTACCAGATCAAAGGTAGACTCAGAAAAAGACTCGCAACAACTCACTGCAGCGCCTTACTTCTGCCACATGTTCTCAGGACGATCGGCTTAGTTCTCTGCTTCTCCGCTGGCGAACATGCGTTTCCTGTGTGGCACCGTTCTGCTCACGCCGGAGGGTGGATATTGCTCTAAATGATATCTGCCGAAAAATGAATTGATATTCCAAACCACCCCTAAAATTATTATACCCTTTGGCAGTTATCGCTCCATCTTCGGTTCCGAGAAGTACCTCTTGTCGACAAAACATACTTTATATTATGTATGTTATAGGTATTTCAACAAGAGATACTTCTCCGATTCCACAAGCGTCAGAGTCAGAGAACGGTCTCTTGGCACTCTTTATTTGGAACTCAACCAGTTTATCGTCTTAAAAGCTGTAACAGTTTTTTAAAATTATACCAAACCACTTGAAGGCCACCTGGAGACGTCCTGACTTCAAATGTGATGAAATAGCAATACCCCCCTTCCCCTTACTTTGTTCCTCCATCGCTTTGTCCCGGGCAGTCACCCTGCTCTATTGCCGCCATCCTGCCTGAGTTGCGAGTCTAAAGGACTTAAGGTGTCGGCGGATTTCCCTCTCACATTCACTAACTTATTTCCATTCCATGCACTTGGTTTTGAACACTTAATTAAATTAAAAGTGTATTAATTATGAGATGGATTTGGTTGAATATTGATTAAGGTAAAGGATTTTGTTTAGAGATTTAAATTTAAGTCCATATTTATAGCATACTGAAGTAACTCTGAACTAAATTATATTTCAATGGTTTGGTATTAAAGATTTATGCTGTAAATTTATATTAGGTTAAATCATGGAATAATATGTACGGTTAAATAAATATGACAAAGCCCAACCCAACAAAGTCAAAGCAAAGAAAGGTCTTATACCTTATCCTACGTTATACACAGCTACGTTTATTACAATAGTAAAAATAACTAGCTAGGTAGGTACTCTTGGAACTTTTTGAGAAGGATATAAGTTACGTAGGTAGTAACTTATAAGTAATCTGTGATATAAGCCTATAAGTCTTAGTTAAGCTTGAAGTCTATGTTCGATATAGTCTAGTATCTAAAAGTCTAGCAGTAAGATGTTCTTTATTGGAATACAAGTTACTATTATATGAGAGGAATTTACATTTTTAAAGAATACACGTCTGCATTTTGTGGATTTTAGGGAATGTTTGCAAGTCTGTGTAGCTTAAGCTCTGGCCAACTATTTGTACTTATTCAAGTTTATATTATGCATTGTTTTCATGCTATCCAGTAACCATATTTATGAACAATGCATTTATTCTATAGTATTATTATGTTTATGAAACTCTCTTGTTATAATACATTCTAGTGTATTATAGTAAAATCTTCATGAAACAAAGGTTATTCATTTTAAATGCTGCGAAGCTCATTTGTTATTAAATATTTACTATACCTACTTAATATATAACTACTTGATATATGATTTCGTGGCGTAGTAGTCACCATGCTAGTCCGCCACCCAGAGTTTCCAAGTTCGATCCCCGGGCAGGGCAAGTTGGAAAATGGCTTTTGAATGTTGAATTATATATGTATTTGAATATAGTACCGTTGAGTTAGTATCCCTTAACACAAGTCACGAACATACTTTGGGGCTAGCTCAATCACTGTAATTTTTCCCTAAATATAAAAAAAAAATAGTTTTAAAATCCCTTCTTTCACGAACCACTGACATGTATTTTATAAAATACCTTTTCATTTTTTACTAGCTGCACCCTTCGTTGTTATTCGAGGAAAAAGAAGCCTATGTGTTAATCCAGGGCGTCAACTTCCTGCATACCAAATTTTATCAAAATTGGTCCACCCGTTTTTTCGTGAACAACTAAGAAACATACACACACACAGACAAACTTTTGCTATTATAATATTAGTATAATTCTAGTCTGATGGGTTGTCCCACTGCTGGGAGAAAGCCTATCCTTCTTTCTTCCACAGATCCCTGTCAATAGCAGCCTGTTGCCACTCTTTCTGAAGCTGGTGACGTCATCGCGCCATCTTCTCCGTGGTCACTCTCTACGCCTGCGTCCTTCTGGCACCCCTCAAGGTTGCCTTCTGGGTCCATCTATCCGGATTTATGCAGCATACGTGCCCCGACCAGTCCCACTTGAATGCAATAAATACTTATTACAAGAAAAACTTACATAATCCAGTTACAATCTATGTAAAATTGTTTGTTTGTTTTTTGAATTTTATTGCACATAAACACAAAAATACAAAAAGAATTAGAAAACACTACAAAGGCGGACTTATCCCAGATAGGGATCTCTTCCACCTTTAAATAAGAGGACAATTTACAAAACAGGGTAGACAGTGATAACAATATATAGTTAAATAATTTTATTAGAAATTATATTGATTGGAAAATAGTTGTCTCATACTATTATTTAGATTTAAGACCATGAGTAGAAACTGAATAAAATAATATATTTTCACTAACGAATATCGAATTAGAACTCTTTGATCATATTTCGTTCATTTTATTCAAGTTAATGTTAATGGCTGACTTTCAGCTTGTGTTCGACCGTCGAGCGACCTTCGGGTCACATTACCCATTTGTATCGACTGCTAATAAAGCTCCAGTTACATGAACATTTTGTCCGTAATAATCTTCAGTAAAAGATAAAGAAAACACAATCTCACAGTTTACCTTACTCAATTTACAAAGTGGTTGTTTATAACAATCTGCTATATGTCTTTACGCCACAACGCTAATTTTCATACTTTTTTACATTTTATCCTTCTTTGTGTGCTTGACTTTTGACAGCCTCCGTGGTCCAGTGGTTAAGACATTGGCCTTGTGATCCGGAGGTCGTGTGTTCGAATCCCACTGGAAAGCATACTTTGTGAATAGTTGTTTCCAGTCTGGTTACGACGATACAAACTTGAATAACCTGATTATTCGAAAAGAAAGATGATTCTTACTCTCTCAAATAAACTCGCGCATAAAAAAAGTGTTGCCATAAGTTGCTGCTGCTACTTAACTGAGGCAAAAGGAACTTGCGGCAGGCCTGGACCACCAAGACATGTGCTGGCCTTCCTTCCTGCTTTTTATATCTCTCACTTCCTATACCGTACCTTATTTGTTTCCGCTTCACCATAAGATTTACTAGTCCCGGTGTCCGTTTGTAGCCAAGATCTGTAGGCGTTTACAAATTTTACATCATGCTTAATTAATAATTATGACATAACAATGTATTCTCAGTCCACCTATCTAATTTTAATATCAGTATTGTAAGTTGACGTTTTTAGAGAAAATGCTGCAGTTGCGCTTAGAAAGCGGCAGTAAACTTAGCTGTAAGTAAATGATCTGACGTCAACATTTACCATTTTAGAAATCGAAAGAAACAGTAAAAAAAAAATACCAAGTGATACAAATCCAAAGATAAATAAATGACTTTTTAATTTTTTGTAGTTGAAACTTACCAGAGTAATTTTACCCTGTTTCCTTTTTTGTTCAATGATTCAATGATGTTTAGAAATAAAGACCCAAAAGATATTTTGGTATTTAGAGTGTCAAAGCAGCACTATTCTGCTCAAGCTGCAATAAGATTTACTTTATGTACCTACAATATTTTGTATTGGACATTGTAGCAACAGCCTTAGTTTTGCCACTAGCCAAAAATTGGGAAATTGACAAGATGTTTGAAGTTTGACAATTTCAATTATTAATATACGGGTCTGTATTGAACGTAACTTAAAAAAAGTCGTCATCAAAATAAAAATATTCAAAGAAAAAGTTTTGGATATAAAAGTAAGTACAACTGTATCTTTAGACACATTTATTAATTTATCTTCCCTTTAATGTTTATTTTAGGTCTTTTTATTTTTTACTCCAAAAAAGATTAGTACTGATAAGACAATACCTCATCGTAACTCTAAAGATCCAGGAAGATGATATTTCATCACGGAGCTTGAAATAGCCATCAAGGAATGTTATCTTGTATCACCCTTTCACTCAATGCCGTTTATAACGACGGAGTCCGGATACTTTGTTGGATCACCATTGTTTTCAAACCTGGAGTTGATGTGGTTTAAGTCATAAGAGTAAGTATTAGCAACAAACTGATGGATGACAATGTTGTGAAAATTGGCGGCAATAGGTTTTGCACCTTAGGACCAAGAATTTGTCCAAGTTCACGAACATCAATACCATTGATTGAGTCAAAGTGGCGAAAGTAGTAGACATCGCAAGTAAAGAGTCCTTTGCCTTGTTTAATAGAATATGATACAGTGGACCACTAGTGTGGTGCGATTTTTGAAATGCGAAAATGTTTTTTTGTCTCATTACGTAAATTACTAAAACTAACTAACGTAAATCGCCCCCACTCTGAAACTTCGAAACGCTGTATCTTTGTGAATTTTGTCTACTTTGCTAAACAAAAAGATAGCGGTCCTTTATTTTTGGATAATCTAATTGACGGACTAAATAAAATAAATTTTTTTCTTAGTCCTATAGTGCATATATGCATATGATCTGACGCAAGTATTTTAATAATAAACATATATTGCCATGCTGATGTGATTTAAAATATTTAGAAGAAAAAGGAATTATGTAGCTATAAGAAAAAAAATGCCACTGGCCCATAAAACTAAGTAGCCGTTAGTTAAATTGGTTACGACGTACGCTTTTCTAATTGCCCATCTACTCAAATAAACTTGGTTAGTTAGAAATTATTGTAGAATACTCTGTACCACCCTTCAAGGATTTATCACAGACGTGTTAAGGTGTGTTTGTTATTGCAGTTTGTTTGCAAGATAGGGCCCAGTTAGTTGGGGCGAGATTCTTCAAAAGCTTTATCTACATTGTGCGTAGATGTTTACTGTCCTTTATTTAGTTAACCCGCACTTTGAAGGACGCTTAATCAGCAGATAAATTTTCAAAGAAACTCTTCCGTGGTGTCCCTGGCTCTTTAATGGGTATTAATTTTTATTTTGTTAGAAATATTCCTTATCTTGGTTTTAATGACAAAAAGAGATAAAAAATGCTAAGGGTTAAGTCACTGTTTGCATGTCGGTACATGTTTTTTAAGACAGTCAGTAGGTACATGCCACCTTTAATTTGTCAACATTATATTTAATTAGAGATCCATACTATGTGTTATTATACAACGTGGAAGGGACATATCAGTAATAAATCGAAGCACGAACATATATTATATCACTATAGTATAATGGAATTAAAAAGTTTTGTCAAATAGATCACATTTATGTGATTTTTTTCTGAATATGCCCTTTAGAGTTTCTTCTCTTTATATGGCAACATCATTATATTATAAGATATATGTATTTAAATTCCATTTTAGCGATTTCATCAAAATTTTACATCATATTGAATCAAATAACGTGAGCACATCCGCAGAACGTATTAAATGTCGTTTCGAATTCAAATAAAGATTTTAATGCTTTCAAAGATCTATCGGAGCGATCAATATGAATATGAGGGGGACATAAAATAAAATTGGATGTAATAAAAGGGGTAATACCTGGTGCGGCCGGGCATATCGCACTCCTAGAGCCATATGTTGGGGCTACAAAATACGCGTATTTATTAGTAGCAAACACTTTAATTACACATTAGATTACAAAGCATCGTTCAGGGCTAGGCAAACGAGTTTGAATTGTGACGTTTGAGTCACATAAAATGATTTGTGTAATGTACATTTTATTAAATTCACAAGTCATTGAGGCGCTGTGTGGTACAAACAGGACCAAAGAAACCGAGTTATTTTTTAACGGCAGTTATGAACCAAATCTCTCTTTTCCAAAAAAAAAAAACTTAAAATGAAAATAAATTCACTTCTACTATCTACGTGAACAAAGGAACAGCTGACAAATTCAATTATTTTTTCAAACGTCGATAAATTGACAAATTTATCGACATTTTAAGTTGTATGCCACGAATGTCTTAAAGATAGCAAACTATATTATTTCGTTTGTTACAGAGTAAAATTACCATATTTATAATCACCAAAACTAAGTAACTATAGTGACTGGATCATGAATATATGTATCTTATTGTAGCTGCTATTGAACAAAAATATAAAAGGATATCGAAACACGTTTTCACCTTCAAATACCCAGCTTTACAATTATACAGTGTTGTTCTCTCTCCCCGCTCGTTTCCTAGCCACGTCCTAGCAGTTAAATGTGCAGAGGCGATGCCGACTATATCCGCGGCCCCAGTTCCACGGTTTATGTTGTTAGCTACTCTTGCGTTTTTCGCAATCGGAAATCAATGTTTTTTTCCTATTTACTCTTTACTATATACAAACAATTTTTTGCATTGGTTTTTCTTGAGTGGTTAAAATTTTACTGCAGTACAAATTTTTATATAATTAACATATAGGAACCTAGATTTATATAATAAAAATATTTTTTGACTTGAATTATATCTTATGTTATCAAAGGCTACGTTTAGCGTGAACAAAATTTTGTCAAGTTTTTTTTTTATTAGAACCTCAATTATTCGAATCATAGAACTAAAAAGGTGGTGTTTCATAATTAAAGACTTTTATAGCTCTATAGATAGAGCGTTGTCCCGTTAGGTACAAAGACTTGATAGGATACCTGTATCTTAAATTGAAAACATCACATATGTAACATTCGATTGTTCCATGTACGTGTAATAGACCTTTTATATCGCTAAAACAATGTATTGCGAAAGAATTGCTGTAACAAGATTTATTTGGAACAAGTCAAATACGCCGGCAAATTAGAGATAACGATCGAACTCCTACACCTGAGACTTTGGATCGGATACAACGGCTATGCACAACACTGTACTAAGTTATAATAGCGTACAGGTAATTCCGTATTATACAAGAACATTATACTAGTGCGGATGCGGAATATTGAATATACTCTTGTATACGGTTCCATATATAGTTATTAACATAAATAAATAAAAAATGGCCGATGGGGCAAAAAGGTTCTTGAATGGCAACCACGTATAGGCAAGCGAAGTGTAGGACACCCTCCCACAAGGTGGTCTGACGACCTAACCAAGGTCGCTGGAAGGCGCTGGATGCAAGCCGCTTTAGATCGGTCATTTTGTAAATCTTTGGGAGAGGCCTATGTCCAGCAGTGGACATTAAGCGGCTGAAATGATGATGATAAAATAAAAAATATATGGGGACAAATCACTCTAGCTGGACTGGGTACAAATGGTTGGATGCGGGTAGAAACCGCATCGCCTATTAAAATGATACGCACCTATCACTATTTTGATTTCCTTTTCACCTTCGCGCCCACCATCACGATTAAAGTGGCTCTGGCTGCCCAGGGTGCTGTGTGCTTAGAGCCTCAAGAACACAAAATGCTCTGTATGCTTGTAGAGATAAATACGCGAGAGTGACTGTAAGTTTGATTTATGTAAGTTACACTGTATGAAAAATGTCTCAAATGTGGTTTTTCTAACATGCATTTGTTTTCCATACCAGACATTTTTGACGATATTTTTGTTTTTGATGTTATTGTAAAATGACCTACTATAAAACTGATTATTATGTATCTCCTTTGAAATCACGGGTCTTTTCACCCCGGTCCTTTGAGAGGCTTGCGTAGGGATACATACCCAACACGTAGAGGCCCTTTGGAGAAGTTGATGTCATGTGGCACTCCCGCCAAAACCCATTCCTGGATGAAAGGTGTATCCTTGAATAGGTTTCGGCAGGAGAAAGATCTATGGCAAGAAAAAGGGAAAAGTCTATTGGTTATGGAATGAGATTGGGGGGGACAGATGCTATGAGAACATCTAGTGTTAAAATTGAAATTCAAAAGCTGTTTCTCAAAACATAGTTTTTGCTCGATGTGAAAGTGAAACCAGTACGATAGGTAAACCATAAAATAGTACGATAGTAAAGTTCTATTTCTTTATAAAACCAAATTAGACTTTATGAACAAACATTAATGCTTAATGTTGCTGCACAATGAAACGCGGATACGCAGTCACGTATGTCTTGCAACCGCTTTTGGAGTAACCCCCCTGAGACGGTGCAACTTTCTTACTTGTTGCATACCATTTTAGTGAAGCAATAGATAACTTGCATGGTCTTAAAGAAACGTCATTTATACAAATCATTTATTGCTTATCCCATGCTGATCTGGGAGAAATGAAAAAACTTAGAATGTACCAGCTGCTTCTCTTCCCGCGCAGATCGTAAAAGCCGATCGAGGGAATGGGCAAAAATGCGAATCATGTTAACAGGCGATGCGGCTAGCAACCCATCACTGTATTGATTGCTTTTCCATCTTCTCGCCCACCATGACGCTAAAAGTGGCTTTTGGGTCTTGCGGCCCTGGGTTCTGCATAGAGCCGCAAGACCCAAAATGCTCTGTCTGCCCCATTAGGGATAAAGACGTGATAGTATGTATGTATGTATTTATTGCTTCAATTAAATGCAACAGACAAGAAGCTTGCTTTACACACACTTCATATTAGTAGAAGTGTATTGTATTGTACTGTAATCACAAGATCTCGAATACCTTTCAGTGAGAAATGTTTGTAGGTGCACGGACAGTGACGCTAATAGACGTCTATTTCCTCAATTGACTTCTACTATCGTGAAGAAAGGAACCGCTGACAAATTCAATTATTTTTTCCTTGTTCCACCAGCATAATCTATACATATAATAAAACAGTAAAAAAATGTGTCTGTACAAATACTTCCTAAAAAATATTTGTGGCGATGGAGACCTAGTAATAGAGTGAGAATTTAAAAAAATTGTCTGTTTGTCTATTTTTCTGTTTGTCTGGTTATCTGTGTGTCTGTGTGTCTGTGTGTGTGCAGGCTAATCTCCGGAAATACTAGACGGATTCAAATGAAACTTTTTTTTATTTATAAACCTGAGCAACATATGGGGTATATGATTTTGGAAAATGGAACACCTGATGCAGAACCATAATGGTCCAGCTAAACTATAAGAAATATATAAATTACGCCTTAGCAAAAGCACCCTGATGAGCATTTTCCAAAGTTATAAAGTCCATGCGAACGAAGTCGCGGGCTTTGGCTAGTAAAAATACAAGATAGAAAACAATTTTGTTGTCACGTTAGCCATCACGACACCGGCTTGTAATCTTAATACTAAGCCTGTATTAATTAGACGCTTAGCAGCTAAGCCCTCCCTTTTCTCTCCGCAGCTTAGTGATGTTGTTCAATAGTTGTTTATGGTCTGTTGGGTTAAATATGTAGTTAAATTAACCCATGACGTAATATGGATCGAGGGAATGGGCGGGATTTGAATCATGGTAATAGGCGATGCAACCCATCATTATTTTGATTCCTTTTCCATCTTAACGCCAACTGTGTGGCCTTTGAGTCTTACGTCCCTAAGGGCCAATCATCAGGCTAAGCGTGTCCTTCGGATCTTACGGCCCTGGGCCCTGTCTGCCCCGTCAGGGATATAGACGTGAAAATGTTTCTGTATATGTATAACGTAAAACACACAAACTTTAACACATATTTGATGGAAATATGAAATACTAACTTTTGCCTGTTATTGAGACTTCCGTAGCGTAATGGTAAACACACATAAACATTAACAACCATTTGCTAATCCTGTTTTAGCTAAAACTTATATACATATTTGGTTACTTTTCCTCTTTTCGTTATTTGAAATTTAAATAACAATTTAAAACACGTTTTAACGAAGATTGGTTTATCATTTAAACGTTTTATTTTTTTTTATAAATATCAGAAAAAAACGTTGAATTTTAGAACAAATGTTAAATTTAGTTCCCCTTAAATTTTATTACAATTAATCCAGAATTACAATTAAACTACTAAAACTAATGACATGGTACAAAAACGTTTAGCATCGAAGCAAATTCGGTGCCGTACGAAACTATTGCAGGCCAATCCCGTACGGCCATAGCCATTTTCATTAACGATTGCCATTTGTACTGAATACAAACGGGCCAATCTCTATGCCTTTTACAGATACAACGTATTCATAATTAGACCTTTCGAAATGTTACTTTTATATTTCGTCACATAACCATTTTTTGTATAGATTAAATAAAATTCGACTACTAATTTTCAAAGATTGTAGTTTGTATATGATAACTTTTCAATAAATAGTTTGTTTTTTTATCCAGCAAAATATTTTCCATCATTGTGAGACTGTATACTAATACCTCGACGACCTCCGTGGCGTAGTGGTCACCATGCTAGTCCGCCACCCAGAATTCCCGGGTTCGATTCCCGGTCAGGGCAAGTTGGAAAATGGCCTTTTTCAAATTGTCCTGGGTCTTGGATGTTTATCTATATATGTATTTGTTATAAAATATAGTATCGTTGGGTTAGTATCCCATAAGACAAGTCTCGAACTTACTTTGGGGCTAGCTCAATCAGTGTATTTTGTCCCTATATATTTATTTATTTACCTATGCGATAAGTACGCCCGTATAGTTTTTATGTAATTTCTCTTCTTCTTTGGCTGTCAACAAGTTATATCAGGCATTACATACTCGTGACCAGAAATGTATATAAAAAAAATTATGTTTGTACTAAAAAAAACAACGGATCATTTTTTCAGGAGTTTTTTCATATCTCCAGTTCTTACTTAAATATGTACCAAAGACATTTAAATAATAAAAAAATACTCTTCACTATGGGTTCACAAGTAACGAAGATATAGCGTAACATACTCGTACATACAAAAAATAAAAATAAAATAAAATAGCGCTGGATGCAGGCTGCTCTTGATTGATCATTTTGGAAATCTTTGGGTAAGGCCTATGTCTAGCAACAGATGTTATGCGACTAATGAAAATAAAAATAAGAAGGTTAATAGGTATGCATAATTTCTTATCGTCTATCTTCTATAAAACCTCATATCTACTTGATCTATTACATAAATGTATTATTACAATTTATGACTTTTCAAAACTAAAAACCGACTTCGACCCCAAACTACACCACCGATTTTAATAAAATTTCTAATTGGACCATGTGACAAGTATGCCCTTTAAAAAAATGCAAATCAGTTCCCGCGTCTTTTAGTACCTAATCGGTGAGCATACATAAAAGTAAAATATAAAGATTCCGACGAATTGATAACCTCCTCCGTTTTCGAAGTTGATTAAAAGAGAGCTTTAATAGCCAACGAAAGGTCAAATTGGGAAACGTTTTAATTATCATAAGGGGATGGAGACTCAGCGCCATATTACTTTGGAAGAATGCAGATCGCTGAATTCTCGGAAAAAAATTAGGATCTGAAGAAGCCTTTTTTTTTGGTTTTTCCACAGTAAATACAATTTTTATATAAGCACAAGTACACATTCATAGGGTATTTTTATAATAAAATCAATTTTAATAATTTCAGGTTTTGAAAAAGTTTTACCTATAAATAGTGTGATATCACATGAAATCAAAGAAAAATAAATATATTATATCACAATTGCCGGCAGAACGGAAATTAACGTCCGTTATAAATATACAACGCCAACAGTCTGCTAACCCACCATTTGAATGAACGAACTGAAGCAATACATGATTTGCATGGAAGTTCAACATTCAAGTTTTTCAATAGGCAGAGACGAGCACTTTGTAAATGGGTCAGCCCTTTATGTTCTTAGAGTTGTTTCGATCCAATGGCTATTACAAGATATGCACCTATTTCTTAATTGTAATACTGATGTGTATGTGTGTGTAATACTCTACGCTGCTTTTTTCTCTGTACCAAAAAAAAAGAAAATGATAGCGTACGTAAGATTACCGAAAGATAAATTTTATTAAATACAGACATAGCCGCACACAAACATAAGTTGATATACAGCGTATCTAAACTATTGACACCCCGGGGTCGTATATCTGTAGGCCCCAAACAAAGGGCCTTTACTTCACGCCTACATGAGTTATTTTAATAACCGGCAGTTTGCGAGCTCCGCGTTTATGAAGCGGTAGGTTGACGTTTTTGATTTATAGTCCACCTAGTAGTTGGGAGACCTTTTCACGAGTTAACAGCTTTACTGACTTCGGCTCGTGACTCTTCCTATGTTTTGTCCTTAACACAGTTATCGCAAGGTTCCAAGCTGGTGAGGATGAAAAGAATACTAAGAATGTACCAGCTGCTTTTCTTCCCTTGGGAATGAGTGAGAATCTGAATAATGTCAATACAATGTATTGTCTATTGACATTATTTAGGAATTGCAACCCGTCAATATTTTGATTCCCTTGTTCTGTCTTTATGCCCATCATTGTGTTGAGAGAAATCTTTACGGATTACTTAAAGATATATTCATGTTTATTTAACATATAAGTTAACAAGAGATGGAAAGCACGAGAGTGATAAATAAAGAAGAGTGAATGCGGGAAATCAAGTGAATGGGACACTGCAATCCTTTATGAAAAGCACGAATGTGTCAAACATAGCCAGTCTGGCTATTCATAAGGGGTGCATAACGACGCTAGTGTATGGAAGTGAGAGTTGACTAGACAGAGAAAGGTACGAAAGTAGAAAAAATGCAGTTAAAATGAGAGCGCTGAGGAGTATGTGTGGTGTTAACTTAAAAGATCAGATTAGAAAAGATGCTATAAGGAAGCGTAGTGGACTGACTGATGTAGTAACAAAAATTAAGAAAGGAATGTTGAGATGGTTCGGGCATGTAGAAAGGATGGATTGGATGTCGAAAGGAGATTTACTAAAAGGGCAAAGTGAATGTGAGTGGAAGAGTGGATCAGGGGTCATCCTCGACGAATGTGCCGTGACCAGATTGCAGACGTTCTTAAAAAAGAGTGTAGATGAAACAAAAATGGTCTGTCAGGATCGTAGTAAGTAGAGGTTCATAGTCACTGCCCAGCTGCCCACCCCTGTGGGAAACAGGCGTGATAATATGTGTGTGTATGAATTTTCAGACAAAACCGCGGGCAAACATTAGTTGTACTTAAATGGTATAAGCATCAAGGTGACGTTACGATTATATTAATAGTTCACCTAGTAGTTAGGACGAGTTTATAGCTTTACTAGATTGTGCTCACTACTCTGTGTACATATGTTTTTGAATTGCAAATGTGTTTGTATCTTGTACGCCACGAACTGTGATTGCGCGACCAGTTATATCGATTTCTCTGATGTTATATTCTATTGGTCTCAATTTCTCGAGATTTCAAAGATTTGCGAATTCCGATTTCCAATTAACCTTGTCCGATGAAGTGTTCATTACAAAATCGTTAGACTTTAATCGCCACTGCTTAAATTCTTAATTAAGTTCAGTGCAATAAACATTATCAAAAATATATACAGGCCGGATAATCCAAGAAGAGTTAAAAAACTTTTGAACGCCCACTAGCAGGTTTCACAGATATTCACAGACAGTGCTTCGGAGTTGGTTATTTGGCTGAATAGCCGGACGGAATAGTCCGTGTAAGTGGCCAACACTTGTGTCAGATTTATCAAGCTGCCTAAAAGCATCTGACAAAGCTTGATAACAGCCTGTTAGTCTTGGCTATTATCAAGCTTCACGTTGTTGTCCAATTTCAAATATACAGGTGTTGTTACACCAATATAACTTAGCGCTCCAAGTAGATAAACAGTGTTCAAAAAGTATTTCGAATTTATTTCATTTTGGATTTTGTCTGTTTTCATACTTTATAAAGTGCCATTTTTATAAAGTGTAATTACTTGGTTTACACAGTATCATTTATTTATGTTAGTTAAATTAGAACAAAGTTTTATTTAAATTTTCCATGAACTGTTATAAGCCAAAGTATATGTTGGCAGGTTACGGGTACTCGGAAGCTGGAGCTATGAGCTTTTAGATTGATTGAGGCACTCCATTTTCAGAAGTAAGATTTACCTGGAGTTGTTGCACTGTATCACTCTGTATCTACATGAAATATATATACATACATATCACTTGAAATGAAGCTATTCCGTGCTATTGAGTGAGCAAAAAATTAATCAGTGTCTATGTCCAGAGAGATAGACACTGTTTTTTTTTCGTGTGTATAAGTGGTCAACACTGACATCAAATTTTTCTAACTGCCTAAAGGCATCTGGCATTGCTTAACGTCTGCTATACAACAATAACAGGTGAAATATTTATCCTACTTGTAGACTTGAACACATCCAAGTGTGGACCACGCACCGTATCACTTAACTTGCAAAAGTTTTAGTAATGCATATTCCCACGGGAACTCATGCTCCTTATGCAAAAACTTTGCAATAAAAATATAGAAAATTGGCGACCTTTCGCATTGCTAGGCCGAAACCAAATTAAAATAAAATTACTTGATTAGCATTTATAAATATAGTTTTTATTTTATGAATAGATAATTATTATTTAAACAATTAAATTATTATTTTTTCGGTTTGAAGTTTCAAAACCATAACTTTCATTAATAGGCTTTCCAAAAGTCGTTTGAGTTGATGACGACAGGATATGGTTGACTAACGGAAAAAAACGGCGAATATGATTGATTTTTTTTAAATAATTTTCAAATTTTGCTATGTTTACTAGCTTTCAAACAAGAAATGAACTTACATATCTCCATACAGAAATTCACTCCACTTTACATTCCTTACTGCTTAATTTATGGGATGAAAACTATCCTTTCGATTTAGTGGTTGCAGCGTGTAGAGGTAACAGACAAACATACAGAGTGACTTTCCCATTTATAATTTTAGTATAATATGAACAGTATGGAAGTATGGGTATAAGTCCATTTCTTGTTTCAAAAGTAGAGCATCCATGCAAAGACAAATAAATATTTGCTTCTGAATATTTTCATTACTTATAATTGTTGATCACTAATCATTAATTTGCTAAGTTATATACAGCTTCTTAGGCGCAAAATTCATCATCATCAGGTCTTTTTGTCTCCAGGCCAGATGGGTTGGAGAGGTCCTATTGATGTTTATAAGCTTCGTCTAGCTTGTACTTTCTTTTTACGACATCCACAGGAGGACTTGGAGTGGCTCTATTCTACTCTGCCAGAAACCACACGTATGACTACTACTCAGGAGCAAAATTAAAAACGGATAAAGAAAGTTATAAGTGATACATTTATGTTAATAGCAAGTACAAATCATTAGTTTTGAACAAAAGTTACGGAGTATTTAGTAGGGTAGCGCAATGTAGTATGAAGGAATCACCAGTCAACACCTCCCACTTTCCACCCTAAGGACAATTCAGGAAGGGTCTAATCACCAACCCTTTTGCGAGGGACGTATAATGATAATAAATTCAATATCCGCAAATCATGGACTTCTATAGCTTAATGCAATTTGCCATTATTGCTAGATTACTAGGAGGTCACATAATTAGGACGGGCGTAGATTAGTATGGGACAGGTTGTGAAGAGCAAGAAGGTTATTCTGTTTAATTATGTATCACTACTTTTACGCATCGGCTTTACATAAGTATGATGTTTCATTAACAAACACTCCAAGAAGATAAGGCTTTAAATCTCAGTAATTAATTGTCATTAAAATGTATACTAAAAGTTCCATCCAAATCCATTCTCTTATTCTTGATTTAAGTAACCTGGGTCATATTACAGTTTCTGTAGCAAAATTTTATGTTTTGTCAGTAAAGTCATTAAATTGTTATACTTACGTTTGTAATTAGTAAACAAATAGTATGTACTTATTCACTTTAAATTCACTGACTGAAAACTGCACAATATGGAAAGGCACGTTTCATAAAAATATTTTTCTACCGATATAGTTGGAATGACAATTGTTTTTGCATCTAGCTATGCTTATAAGGAAAAAGCGGCAGGCTTTTTCCTGTAAATACGAGCGTCGCGACGGTGCCGGGAAAAAAATGTAATCCTTAAAACAAAGAGCTCTCTGGAACTACTCATTCCTCACATTTCATTTGATATCAATCACAGCTTACAAAGTCTCGGTCGCAGTCGGCTAAAATCGGGAACGGTCGGGTAAGTTCGCTTGCGTAGTTCGTATTTTACTCAGTGTGATGCTAAAGCTACGCGCGGCGCTCGTCTCGTAGTAGATAGCAAGCTCGTAGGGAGCTCGTAGCGGTTCTTCGTAGCTCCGTAGCGGGAGGTTTGAACTACGAATAACGCAATAACATTAATTTTAGTGTTATAATGCGCAGTGATTAACGTGTTACAATGGTGATTAAATTTAATTAATTGAAGGATTAGCGCTCATTTCGCTGTGTTCATAGTTGTTATATGGTAAGTCAATAATATGTGCTTAAAATTATGATATGTTTGATCGGTAAATAACCAGTCGTTGTTTTTTTGTTATAGTAGTAAGATTTTTTCTGATTGCTTTTAGTGGATGAATCTCTATTATATTTTACGAAAGATTATGCTGTGCATGTAAAAAAGGAAGGATTAATTTGAAAACAGGTAGATACGGCATTTAACTTTATTATTTTTTCCTGTATCTTTGGATTTCTAATCGTTACCGTTAAGAATATTTGTAACCTACGCACAATCAGTTTGAAACAGTTATGTCTTTAATTGGTATAATGATTAGAAAATCCATAAAAAAATATTTTCATGTGTTTCCAGTACAACTTTGCATGTTGACATACATACAAGGTAACTCAATGTGTATAAATAAGGTCTTCAATATTTTTTTGAGTAAACACATATTTTTAAATAAAGTTAAAAAAGCATTGATAATTAACATTGAAATAAAAAAAGAAAATTCTCCGAAAATTATACTGAAATAGTTGTTATTGCACTGGTTTTATAAAAATGATAAATAGTTGTTAGATTCAATATTTTATTCTAAGATTTGGACGTTCAGAATACTATTTTCATTTTAGATACCTACTAATTTCTTTTTAGTTTTATGATACATGCCTGTTTATTTAAGATAAATACCGTCTTCTCATTATTTTACAACGTGGAAGGGATATAAATCAAACCACGGATTATACTCTATCACTATAGTATAATGATAATAAAAGAACAAATAAAATTGGCAATTCCACATTAAAGCCTAGGATATTTGTAGGGGAATGTCGAAGTTTTGTTTGGTTTTTTGACTATTCTTTTAATTTTATTATGCTATAATAATCTAGCCCGTGGTTTGATTTATTACGGGTATGTCCCTTCCACATTGTGCATGAACCAATTCAGGACCTAGTTTACCATTATTCACCCAAATGAAGTTGACAGTGACAAAACAGAAGGTAAACATATTGAGCGACAAATTATCGTTTTGGATTATTAATGGTTTGAAATAAAGTCCAAACCAGGTTTTGGTCTAAACCAGTCGTAAACTAACTACTTAGCTATCGTCACAAGTATTGCACTTCATAGAAACAGAGTATCATTTATGCCTACTCGTACTACAAATGAAACTATAAATCCGTGCGCACCTCAATTCTAATGCAACAAACTGGACAATTTGTTACCAATATGAATATAGATGAACTTTAAACTTTACTTGAATGTTAGTGTAATAATTTGTTATACATTAATAATTAATTATACAACTTAATCATGTGTGTGTGTGTGTGTTCGTCCACTCAACACACTCGACAACGCAAGAACGGGGAAGAGGTTATTTAAGGTATTTTTTTAAACACATATTATATGTACTATGACACTTTATATTTGTCATATATAGGTATACTACTAGTGGCCCACCCCGGATACCCTTTACACGGATTTAACTCTTGAATCACTTGATGGACACCGCGACAATATCTTTGTTTTACTTATGACTTTGTTTTACTATTGACTTATGCTGGGAAACTACTTTGTTTTAAACCACGATTATTCATGCGTCATTTAGGCCTAACAAAATATACTAAAACTACTTTAAGGGTGAATTCAGTCCATGATACCCAAGAATCCCTTTACCCTAGACTCTTCCATACAAACGTAGTCTACGTTATATTTTTAAGGCCATACCCAAATTTTCCGGGGTCCAGTGGCGCCGCCATTTAAAATAAATCATTTGAAAGGAAACGGAGATATCATTTAAAATTGTGTCTTGATCAAGCCCTAGATACCCATTCAAAGTATTTTTTAAACTACTTTTTGTAGTTTAAAGTGAGAACGTGAAGCTTTTCTACGCACATTAGCCAAAAGTAGCCGTTTTTCGCAAATGCGCGTCGAAAAGCTTCACGTTCTCACTTTAAACTACAAAAAGTAGTTTAAAAAATACTTTGAATGGGTATCTAGGGCTTGATCAAGACACAATTTTAAATGATATTTCCGTTTCCTTTCAAATGATTTATTTCAAATGGCGGCGCGACTGGACCCCGGAAAATTTGGGTATGGCCTTAAACCACATGTCAGATTGAAATTTTAAAGAAATTGCAATTATTCAGGGTTATAATTGGTTTCAGTTGGTAAAAAGATAAGATTATAGGAAAGAAACTATAAGGATGTAGAAGTTTCCCACTATAACACACTATATTCTATTCAAAGTTCATATTTTGACTGTGAAAACCAGTTAAATGCCTGTGCAATATCTTTGAAATTATAAAATTTTGTCTAAATCGGGCATGCCATTTCGAAATGAAACCTAGACTTTATATGTTTGTATGGGAAAGTGTAGTTTTGTCTCGGGTAAGGAGACTCTTTACAATTTTCCTAAGGAACATATATCGACATACAACAAATAATTTTTAGTCTCACATAAAAGTTAACCATCAGCTGATCCGAGTTTGTACGGCAAGTCAAAAAATATTTTTCGTTTTTCAATATGTTTTGGGAAAAGTTTGTTTGTTTGTTTTTATACCAAGTTCAAATTAAATTTAAGAGCAAATATTCAATGGCGGACCTATCCCCTACAGACATCTCATTAGTTAACCTGCTATAAATTGACAGAACATCTACTTAATTAAATGGTTAACATTGTTCAGAACCATGGACAGGATCCACCCTTAAAATAGTGAGGTTTCAGTATATTTTGTTAGACGTGATATAATACACACCATATAACGTGTATATCCTGCCCACGATTTTTTATTATTACGAAACTGTAAATTGTACACATCCAATATCGTCCCTAAACCTATAAAAACACAAACACAACACTCCTCAGATAATACACACACTGCTATTTAAATCGTTTGAGAAATTTCCTTCCCGTAAAACTAAGATAACTCTTGCCCAGTCATGTATTTTACTCATCATTGATTATTGGATGTGTATTATCCTGATCTTAATAAAGGTCTTCTTAATAAGCTTATCGACTTATTAATAACTGGATTCGTTTCATCTTTTGCCTTTGCAAATATGATCATATCTCATCTTTTTGATCTAAGCTTGAGTAGCTTCCTTTTCGTCAACGTAGACAGCAGGAAATGCTCTACACCCTTTTTTCTATTCTGAAAAATCCCTTTTCTCCCAAATACTTGAAGAGTAAATTCCAGTATCAGCTCAGTATTCAGTATGAGTGCCACAGCCAAGAGCTTTATTTTAGTCATACACTTCGTTTAGAAATTCCTTTGTTTCGTTCTAAATTCATGTTCTCGTCTTTCACTCGGTTATATGACTCTGGAATGCCCTGTCTGAGGACCTTTTACCATTTCCAACAAATATCTGTTAAAAAAAATGCAAACGCGTCTTCTCTCTTAATGCAGTAGAAAATTCTACAATGGTATCTCGTGTTGTCAAAGATCCTATAATCATGGTATTTAGACAAGTATTTATATTTGTATTAATAATATAATTAGTCTTTACGTAACTACTTACAAGTGTTTCTTTTATTACTATAGCTATTAGTGTAATTAAGTACCTTTTTTTGTATGCCTTTTACTAGTTTTTTCTCTATTTATCCCGAAAGTTGATTGGTAGAGAATGCCATTTGAATAAAATCCGCCTTTTGTACCATGTTGTTTTGGTATGTAAATAAAGTTTAAATAAATAAATAGGCCAAATTTTTTATAAATCTTTGGGAGGGGCCTATGTTCAGCAGTGGACGTTATGCGGCTGAAATGATGATGATGATGAAATAAATCGGCACCGAGACCCTACCGAGACGTTACCACTGTGCCACACATGAAGGGGTTGTAGGGTTTGGTTAGCTCAGCTTCACTTTTTGACTAATTAATACCTTATTGAAATATGTAGTATATAAACATTACTTGTTCTACCAACTTGATATTATGGAAAATGAAATGAAATTATAAAATATTAGCTGCGCCCCGCGGAGTTACCCGCGCTTAAAGTAAATTATGTGTTAATCCAGGGTGTAAGTGTCCTGCATACCAAATTTTATCATAATTGATCCAGCCGTTTGCTCGTGAAGAAGTAACAAACATACACAATTACACACACACCTGCAAACTTCGGCTTCGCTCTCCGTGAGAATTTTGGGATATAGACTATTATATGTCCTTCCCTGACTATCTAACTATATCCACATCCACATTAAATTTCATCTAAATGGTTCAGTGGTTGAAACGTGAAGTGATAAAAAACAAACAAAAAAAGAACAAACTCACTTTCCCTTTTAAAATATTAGTTGGGATTCGTGTGATGTGATAAGTGTGATGTAGTAAATGAACATTACTCGTAATTTATTAAAACATTTTCATTATTTAAAACTTTCTTTGTTAGAACCGAACAGAATTTAGATCATACATTTTACAGCTACAACTTTGTGAAAAATATTTAGTACGCTATCGACATTTCAACTTGTGCGCCAACTAACTTAGAGCATTTCGAGTGAAATTGTTTTATTTAAAATTCGAGTAAAATGCCACTTTTATTAATATAATTATTAATACGGATCGGTTATAAAAACTATAAGAGTAATATACAAGTTATTACGCACTCGTAATTTTAATTAAATGAAGAAACCAAAATTAATCTGCTCAGTAGAACGCGACTCACAATAATATTAATTAATCCTGTATGTTATGAACAAACGTTAATTCGGATCGATAATTATAGTCACTTTAATTAAATCAAATTCCTTCGAACCCGCCGTTTCGTGAGCAATTTAATGAATGTACGGAAGAGCGAGTTCAAAAATAGTTAACTGCTAATTGGTATTTCCATGGTAATATATTTTAATAATCGTACAGATATACAGATACAGATACATTTTCGGGGTAGATAGAGCCCAGGGCCGTTAGGCCTAAAGGCCACGCTTAGCGTGGTGGTGGGCGTTAAGATGGAAAACGAATCAAAATAGTGATGGGATACTAGCCGCATCGCCTGATTGATTCCATGATTCAAATCTCGTCCATTCCCTCGATCGGCTCTTACAATCTGCGCGGGAAAAGAAGCAGCTGGTGCATTCTACGTTTTTTCTTTTCTTCCAGACCAGTATGTAAGAAATTAAAAATCGTATTCATAAAATATTAAATTTTGACTTGTTATTTAGATTCAGGTGTTACTTTGCGGAAGTCAAAGTTACATACTAGGTGATCTGAATTACTTTGTGTGATTCCGCCACCAGTAAGTTCATGCAAACTGCACACAAATCACACAAAGTAATTCAGATCACCTAGTATCTGACTTATTATGTTTAGAACTTCTTCTTTTAATCGACTCGAAAGGTTTTCAGTGTAGCTTCAATTTCAAATTATCTTTGATCAATATGTGGCCACGGCGATGCTTCTGTCCTCTTCTGAGATGATGGTTGAGAAGTTGAGAATGAGACACATCTAACAACATTATACGCAGCTTCGAATACCTATAAAATAAATATAAATAATAATAAATTCGGAAAAGTTAATCAAAATTATCACAAGGAGTACAAGCCCATTCATAGTTTAAATTTTTTCATCACTTCTTCTTGGATGTACATAATAATCTGTAGTCACGTTTCGGTTTCAAAGATTTATCATATTATATTAATTTTAACCATTGCATTAACCTTTAAAATTTCCATAGCATTAAAACCTACATCTTTCTTTTTAGTACCTTTGGAAGTTATAGTATTTTTACATATGTGTAATTGGGTACAGTACATTGTGTCAAAATTATCAATTAAGAATGCTTTTCACACCCTTGACTTTGCCTTTTGCAGATTAGATAAACCATATTCTCTACCTACTTTACAAAATAGTTTAAGTTCATAGGTACTCGTTTAAGTACCTTTATAGAATAGATAGACGCTTGCTTGTTATTTTCGTTTCGTTAAGTAAATCAAAAAAATTGTTTATGATTATAGTGATGAAATGGGTTCCAAAACGGAACTTAACAATCCGAAATCGACCTTCATAAACAATATTTGCGAAAATGATATGTGACTTAGTCGTCCGATAAATCTTGAATTTCGCTGGAATCGCAGAATTGCCCCCGAGTGTAATATCCCTGAAATATGCGTTTGTGTGAGCACAAAGCAACAGGGCAACGGGCGGTCGTATTCACAGAGAAATTCCAAATATTTCAATAACAAGTAAATTGTAAATTTTATTAAAACGCGATTCCATTGTGGTGTGGGGTTTCGACCTCTTTATTAGTTTGAGTATATTTACATTACAATTTGATGTGGCCTTTTGATGCCGCTTTATTTTTCAGTAATGAAAAATAAAGCTCTGAAAAATAAATATTTTATTGGACTGAAAATTAATTGGGTATGATAAAGTGTTCATTTGTCGAATACGAAACTACGTCATAGAGTCAGACGTCAGAAAATTATTCAAAGATATAGATATACTTACCTTTTGAATTTCTATAATATGTTATGTTGTTGTTTATAAGTACTTTCATGTAAATAATTGTTATTTGAATACTTATATTAACTGCATAATTTTTTTTGACACTTTTCCATTGCGATACTCAACAGGCTTCAAAGTGTACCTAGTATATAAGACAGTGACTTTTTATAGTTAGAACTGACAATGTACATTTTAATGCAATAAATCATTGAAATTGAAATTGAAATAGCATCACAGTTTATATTTGAAAACATAATTTATTAATGGAAATTATTTCCTCGTTTAATAAAGTAATTTACCGATAGAAAATTATGCAATAAGAATGACTTAGTTGCCCCGTATTTATTAGTCTGAAAACAGATGGTAAAACATTTATGAAAAACTATATTCTTTTTATGATAAGTTTCCAAAATCGGTCCTTGATATGCCAGACGAAACATATTAAACTAAAGTAAACAAAAGTACTCTGTAAAAAGGCTTATAATAGATCTCAAAAATATCTCTGACAATTTGACATTATTTTAAAATTTTGATATTCCGAATTGAAATTTTAATGAGCACATGAAAAACAATGCGTATTAACTTAAATATAAATGCAGTTCAGTTTGTTGCTGCTTCTTCTGTACTAGCCCTTAGGAAGCGGCAGTAAACTTATATTATAAGTATTCATTAGACTAATTGTGCAACAAAATAAAGTGGGGATTATTAAGAGATATTATAAATGTCCTTTGTAATATAGAAAAATAAATACAGACTTCGTACCTCACGATCTAGGACATTGGGAATGAATCTACGGAATTCGAATAAATATTGTCGCTGAGCGACGAGAAAGTCAGGATAAAGAAAAGGTACAAAATAAAACTACAAATATGAATGAAAATTATTTTATTCTTAGACTAACACAAGTATCCTCGACATCTGTGAGCAAACAAATTGCAATGACTTTTGACTTTTTTCAAAAAGGTTAAGCTACACACGGCAAACTCTTAACCCGATCCTCTTTGTTTTATGCTCAAATTGTAACTGACTACATTTTCCAGAGGATCTTTTCTCTTTGATATCATACTTCGTTTCCAAAATACCGAGCGCCAAAATCAAAAATTCTAAAATATAAAAAAAAACACTATTTCGTCCATAACTTCTTAATTTTCTTGAATAATTATTTTTGCACAAACACCTTTTGAGCCATTTTTGATTATCATATCTTCACAACTCTCTGAAAAGATAAGGAGATCGCACTTTTTCGTGAAATCGGAGCCTACACTGGAACGAACAAAAATACATTTCTACTAATCTCAAAACATCATTCGTCGACGCACAAAACAAATCGTACATTTGTACTTACAATAGCAATGGGTTGTAATAATTTTTGAACCTTTTCACAAAATTTCACGAGAATCGTTTGAGAAATTCGACCCGTAGGCGAGAATAACCAGACAGACTGACAAACTGATAGTCGGACAAAAGCATTTTTGGCCAATCTTGAAACTAAGACGCTTCATTCGCTCGGTCAATAATAAAACTTCTAGAGAGTTTTCCTACAGAGGAATTGTTAAAAGTCTCTGATTTTGTGTGATTTTGGAAAATATTCTCAGTTTACCGACATTAATTTAAAGTTGCTTAAAACCTTAGTGAGAAGTTGGGAAGATGCTAGTCTTGTTTTCTAAGACCTTGAATTTAACACCTTCTTTGAAGTTTGCTCGAGAATACGCAACTATTCCGAGAAGTACTGAGTAACAAGTTACAGTCGACATTCCGTGGCTTGATGGAACTTCGCGGCTTAAGATATTTTTTAGGTTAGTAGCTTTGCTGGAAGGATTTATTAAAGTAAGTATATCTTTCTAAGTTAGTTTTCAGTTTTCATTAAATTTAGATTTTTAATTTAGTTTCTACATTTAGCTTTTAGTTTAATAATACTTGTTTTTTACAAAATCAATTGACATCATCTAAGTACATTTTTTTAACTGGAGTATATTTTGATATTTAGGATTACGAATATTTTTGCTCGCTTGATTGTTGCAACGATCGTGTATAAGATACACGATCAGTTATAGTTAAGGGTAGATAAAGTTGCGAAACCCAAGAACGATGGGATAATGGTGTCGGAATCGAGAAATAGTGACAGGTTAATAGCCCATCATCCATATTAAGAGATCGAGGCTCAAGACCGAGTGATACCTAACACTTTTACTTTGTCACGGTATTGACAAAATTAACATTGTTTGTACTTTAGCTTGCTCTACTCCACACTTGCTCCAGATAGTTCTGAACTAACGAAATTTTGGTGAGCACATAGTTCAGAAAGTTATAGAAGCAAATTTGTTAACACTGTTTCTTAAAAATCATGCTGGTGGCAGGAACTAAAAAAAGAAAACCAGAAAATGTCATAGCTATTATGTAAACATAGGTAAATGTATTATATTTTGTATGAAGAAGATGTTTATTATATATAATATTATTATATTTCTTTAAGATAATTAAGACAGATGGGTCAGAAAAATTAAAGAAGAATAAATTGTTTGGGCGTTTGGGTTTGCTGGATAAAATGCAGTCATTATCCATCAAAAGTCGATTTTATAACGAGCCCATATATTGTAGAAGGAGCTACATAGCCTTTAATATCAATAACAGGAAAAAGAATAGTGAAGAGATTAAGAAAAAATATATAAAGATAGAAATAAAGTCGCTACTAATAAGCAAGAGTCGCTAGCAAAAAAGGAGGTGCGCTATGTCGTTCAACAAACTACAAATATTTGTTATTTTTTATCTGTTAAATAATTATTTATTTATACACTAAGTACTTCTAATAAAAAAGCCGCATGCTATAAACATACATCCAAGTCTCCGTAACATGACTACTGCAAAGTTTAGTCTTGAGTTGACGAAAGACGTATGAAGATTAGAAGAATTTGAAACTCTCTGCGTTTACACATTATAAACATTAAGCAGGCTAGTGTGTTCCTCTTGGATCTGACAAGATTCCTTGGCCTACTCTATATTTTTTTATGACAGACAAAAAATGGTTCTATGTGTTGATTTAATTTTTTGGCTAATATATGTATAACAAAATATATATTTATGGGAAAATTAAAATTTAAATTAAATTCAAACTATACTATATATAAATTAAATGAAAACTAAAAAAAATACAAATAATGTAGTCCCACTTCAATATTACCTCTCGGCAACGTGGCCAAAAAGCTGGCAGCATTGCCGCTTTATAACTTAAATTGGCTAATGTACCTATTTTGATTTAAGTTTTTTTTTAATTTGATTTTTCATTATTATTTGTTTTAACATTAAAATCGGACAAATTTTTTGCACAAAACTTATTAAAATTCACAAAAACTACAATGGACAGAGACATATTATCATATGCATCATCATCATAATCATTTCAGACGCATAACGTCCACTGCTGGATATAGGCCTCTCCCAAAGTATTCCAAAATGACGGATCTAGAGATCTATCATTATATGTATATATCTAATAATTCCAAAGATCATAAGGACTTTTTCATAACATCCAACGGCATTAGAGGTGAAGATAGAAACGGAATCAAAATAATGATGGGTGGCTATCCGTATTGCCTACTATTAATATGATTCAGATTTACGATTTAAACATAAAGAGAAATAACTGTACATTCTATTTCTTTCTCAAAAACAACTAACATAAAATATTAGACAAGAGCTAAATGGAGCAAATCTGAGCTAATACACACCCTTTTATACACGTTTGCACCCTCAACGCTTTAAATTTGAAGCGATTACTACCATCGCCGCGGGGTAAGTGTCATTTTGTGTGATACAGTACATTTGTGGTATTCTGGTGCAATTGTAATTGGTAATGGAAAATATTTATGTAGGTATGTGAAATTAAATGTGTCTTCGACTAACGCTGAACGCTTATACGTTTAAGAGCCAATATCTCATTGGTATCATTGTATGGAAAGACACGCACACACTGTCATGTTTAGGCAGAGATGATGGACTTGACAATGACCCACTAGTAAATTTAAAGAATCACTAGTATGTAGGTAGTAGTTTGAATCCTTGGCGCAAAAAGAGGTTGTTATATTATGCTTGACGCCAAAGTCTGTCAGTGTGTGCTTCCGAACAGATGGACCGATCTCAATACGGCTATTTACTTGAATGCAAGCGCAGATTTTTAGCTATGTTTTATGTTTGATGAAAATCGCTTCAGCCATTCAAAAGTATTTGGAAGTGAACGCATGAAAGTCGAGGGTTTTTAATTTGCCTGGAAAATAAACTTGTTCATAATATTTCTTAACAAAAGTAATAACAGTTAAAAATAACCGTACATAAATACAAACTCGAAGGTTCTAGGCCAGAAGACACCCGGCCACACAACATTTAGAATAACAAATGATAATACCCTAATTAGTCACAAAGGTATCGACGTAATCCGGATTAACCGTTACAAAAATACGAACGAACATTGATTTACGAATTGAGCTCACACATTGTGCCGGAGGTTTCCCTAATTAACAAATAGAATAATCCGCATTTGATAAAAGGATAAAAAGCGGCAAACAAGGCTTATGAAATAAGATAGTCTTTATTTGTTCATGTAAGTTCATTTAATTCTATCTTGAATGAAATATGAGAACGAACCTGTGTTAATTCATACTTTATTACGACTTTCACTGTAACGATAAGGTATAGGTAGTCAATAGCTCGAGCTAGAGCGTGTACAGAGACGTATGGCCTGAATCCTGCTGGACATAGGCCTCTTCCAAGGATTTCCAAAATGATTGATCTAGAGCGGCCTGCATCCAGCATTTCTCAGCGACCTTGGTCAGATCGTCAGACTACTTTGTGGGTGGGTGATATGGTCTGAATGTTTAGTTACTATTATGATTAGTTCAAAAGCTCTTCAGTGCTTTAGAAGGCACGACCTCTATGTTGTTACTGCCTTATTAGCTTGAAGTTTATTTGTTGTCCATTCTCCCTGTCTTTATTAACTTATGTACATCAACCCACTTCGGCCTCCTTTTTACATGACCACGGCAAAGCCAAGAGGAAAAGTAATGATTTTAGCAAGTTTATATATGCAAGTATGTATAAAGATCTATATCTGTTCCGCCGTAGCATCCAAACTGCTTATCTAATTTTCACAAATGATATATCAATCTATGCGTCATTATTGTCTGGCTGACATAGGCTACAATTTGTACCTAGGTAACACTGAAAATATTTAGAAAATGAAAAACGGCTTAATGTAGAAAGTTGACAATACTTTTATTGTTTTTCGAAGTAATCTCCGTTCCTCTCTATACATCGTCGGATTCGATGGAACCACTGAGAAAAGCAGCAGGTCAGGACTGTTTGGCGGATGACTCATTAACTCGACACCTGCCATAGTCAAATATTCAACAGTCCGTTTTGCGGGATTAGTCGCTGTTCGTGCGTCCATAGTTTTATGTAAACAACAGCGTTGGTTGCGGTTCGGGCGTTCTACAAAATGACAAAAAAAATGTGACCCTAAGATGGTAGCGGTTCGTGCGCTCAACAAAATTACATTATTGCAGTGGTTGCGTTTCGGGATCTCTTCGATAGACTATCCTCGCTAAGTTTATTGAAGAGATCCCGAAACGCAACCACTGCAATAATGTAATTTTGTTGAGCGCACGAACCGCTACCATCTTAGGATCACATTTTTTTTGTCATTTTGTAGAACGCCCGAACCGCAACCAACGCTGTTGTTTACATAAAACTATGGACGCACGAACAGCGACTAATCCGTTTTGCGGACCGAAAATTTTCGCGTTAGGTTCATTTTCACGTGTAACAAAAGTTTTAGATTTGCCGCCAATTCACAAAAACAAATGACAAATTAATGCAATATACTACATAAGGTTTTTTTTTTCTTTTCTTGATTATGGCGGTTAAACTTCTTTGAAGCTTATTTTGCCAGTGTCTAGTAATATCTCTTCTTTATTCCTAATCCTAAATCCTTAACTATACAATCAAAGGTTGGTATAGGTCCTTTGATTGCTTCACGGGAGCTTCTGGCGACAAATCTATACTAGTCCACTGGTTTTCATAGCCGATTGAGTGGTGGACGGCGCCCAAAGACGCCCACCGCAGTCCGCAAATAAATATCACTACAACCGCACTATGACTGTCCACTTTAAACATTTCACATATTGTCCATAAGAATGAGCATTTATAACACCAAACTACACCAATTTCATATTATAAAGTCCACTAGAATCAATTTGCAAAACAATTTAAAGCAAACTCCAACTGGACCCCTTGACTTCCCGCCAAAAAAACCTCCTACATAAGGTTACCAAATAGTTCTAAAATTGAAATTCAAAAAACTTTTTATTAGCAATGTTTCTAACTGGCCAGTTGAAAACATTTTCAGTGTTACCCACGTATGCAATAAATGTATATAACGAATGTTACATACAAAAAAGTGCGGATCAAAAAAGTTCTTTTGTTTCGATATTGAGTGGGGTGTCAAATGAAAGGCTATAATTAGCACATTGTTAAAATATCTGCATTGTTGGCTGTAAATGGCTCCCGTAGTCGGGTATTAGTTTATTAAACGAAAATCGTAGCAGTCGCTACCAGTCACTAGCACCAAAATATACCTATTAATGTCGAAAATGAAATCTACATTTTCATCTGAAAATTTATTTTTAGTTGAGACTGTTTTCAGTTAGTACAACGAGTACATGTGCTTATTATAAATAATAAGTACTAAAATGCGTTAAGTAACGTTATTTGACATTTTACCAATATTGTCGAACGTTGCGGATGTATTTTCAATCGAATAAATGGACAGTCGATGGTTTCATTTTTGCGTGACAGTCGATGGTTTCATTTTTGCGTATAAGTAGTTGTACAAATTAAACACGTATGTATAATAAATATTACATACGTAAATTACATTTCCAATTTCAACAATACGAGGAAAAGCTAAAAAATTGACTATTATCACATAAAAGCTGGCATAACACGAAACGTAATATTAAATTTCTCTTTTAAATAAACCACGATTAAAACAAGTTACAAAATTTCTCAGGAGAATTTAATATTAAGTCGTTATTTGAATTCACAGTGACCACAGCCTGCAAAATAATAAAAACCTTATTAAAAGCTTTGTCGTCTAAACTTATTAAAAATGATCTCTTTGCTTTCAAGCCCTCAAAAATTTTGTCATTCAATTTTCTTTTCCCTTGTAAAATATAATAAAATATATCTGATAATAAAAATTCTCGGAAAAACAAAAGAAGATTCACTTCATTATTTTTGTAAATCTTTTTCATTTGTAAGCAGCTTTTAACATGTTCATAATATAAAGTGCTTAGCTAAGGATAATATTTTTTTTATTATAGTTGTCAAAAGACTTTGGAAAGTATTGACCTAAGTGTCAGCAATACTTAGGTTGCTAGTCCTTGTACTTTTGATAAATTGATCCTTAACTTTTACAGGTGTAATTTTGTTCTTCTTCTGCGTGTTCTAGACCTGCTAGTCTACTGAGATCATAATAGAGATGTGGACTGTTTTAAAATAATATATTATTTTATTTAGTCCATCAACTAGATTATCCAAAAATAAAGGAACCATATCTTTTCGTTTAGCAAAGTAGACAAAATTCATGAAGATACAGCGCTTTGAAGTTTCGAAGTGGGGTGATATACGTCACCGTTGGTAAAAAATCGTAGCCTATCATAACGTCACGCTAAATTTAAATGCCCTGTACCTTCGTCATTGTTTGCTTACGAGAGAAAAGAAAAAATACGTATAATACACTTTTTAATATTCCACCTAAGGAGCCAAAAAATTTTTTAGTCCCTATTAATCCCTCCATCCCTATTAATTAGTTAGTACTACAACCACAAATGATGTTTAAGTTATGCTGTAACTACCTACCTAACCATTAAGTTAATTTTCTGGAATAAAATAACTCGGTACCTTCAAAAATAAACTTATTTCAGGTTGAGATGTGAGCCATGTAATGTACGTGTACGTCGCGTACGTAAACAAAGTTTGTATAAATTCTCTTTGACGTGTATTTAAACTTTAAAATTTTTAACTTGTAGGTATATACATAAATATGTTTTTACAGAATTTTAGTTTGAAATCATCCAGTATTTTTTTAGTCCCCATTAAAGGGGCACTATACTCGATGTACTACCCGAGCCATGCTTGGCCAGAGTAGCTGGAAGATTTGGCCTAGAATCACCACGCTAGCCAGTATAAACATAAATGACATTTCTTCAACCAGCCTGACCACCAGAAAATACTTTCTACTGGTCCTATTCTCTTTGCCGGAAACCACGCGGCAATAGTTTGTAATATTTTAACATAAATAAATTAAAATTTAGAATATAATAATATAATAGTACTGATGTAAATAAAAATTGGAATGTATAGTGTACAAACAGGTAAACAAACAATGCAAACAAAACATTGAGATCCGCCAGCAAAAAACAAAATTCTCGGAACACGGTGTACCTATAAGGGATGTTAAGGTGTTTCGATTCCCTTTTCATACCCGATAATTTTCGACTTTAAATTCAACTAGTAAGATTTTTTTTATCAGAGATACACCTGGCGACGCTTTTAATCTGAGGGCAGAAACGAAGAAAGGCAGAGCGGTGGTAGAATATCGTCCGGCAACAGTACCTCAAAGTAATTTGAGACACTTTTGACATTACACATAACTTATATCTGTCTATAGTTTGAGAACAATCCAGCAAATGTCCTTTATCGTGTCACTGATTCACTGATCACTAATTAAAATTCTGAGGTACTTTATTTAAATTAAAAATTTGGCATTGTTCAGTAATATCTGTGCCCGCGGACTTCGCTCCCCGTGGGAATTTTGGGATAAAGAGTATGTTCTTGTCTCAAACTATATCCATACCAAATTTCATCCAAATCGGTTCAGTAGTTGAAGCGTGAAGAGGTAACAAACAAATATACCAACTCACTTTCGCATTTATAATACGCATAGTAGGATAGTAGGGAGTAGGATAGGATTAGGAACAATATGTTACATTGAAAAAATATACATTTTCATTAATTTCTAAGGTATGAATTCTCATTACATTTCTTTCCTATTTTTGTTTCGAATCCAGCCTCTGGTCGAATCTGAGCCCAGCTGTGATTGCCCTTGATTCTATTTTCAAAGAACATTCAGAACTTGATATTTTGACTGTGTTCATCAAAGTTCATTGTGCTTAATGTAACTTTAAAATTCAGATTGATCAATTAAAAAACCGTATTGTAATATAATAACTCAGACACTGAATTGAAGTCGGTGTGGGTACAAATCCAATTTAAAAACTCCGGTACCAAATAGCGATAAAACTCAACTGGGAAGGGAACATCACTAGTACTTATATAGGTAGAACTAGAATTTGTGTTCTGAATGAGGAACTTTGGAAACATTGTTTGTTGGGAATTTTTAGAGTTATTTCAGAAATAAATTAACTGAGAGAGTTATGTACACAGTGCTTTCGGTCATTACTAAATTCAAGTTCTTGTGTATAGCCCGTATTGCTCGCCTTTTGGTTGTTTATTTATTGTTTGTTGTTTTTTTTTCTATATATAGTTAAGTTACATAACTATTATACAACATAGAAGGGACATACCCGTAATAAACCGAACCACAGGCTTTATACTAGATCACTATAGTATAATGAAATGTAAAATAAAGTCAAAAAATAAAAAAATAATTGGTGTTTCCATTCGTTCCTGGCAAGGTGGTGGCTGGGGCAATCAGTATAGTAATGTAGATTTTTTATTTTAGTTTTTTGACTGATATTTTATTATTATTTTACTATATTCGTCTTTTATAGCCTATGGCTCGATTTATTACGGGTATGTCCCTTCACGTTGCGTAGTATGTTAAATTTGTAACAACAAGGAAACTGACTTGCTTATTTTCATATCTTATCTGAATCTATGTACATTGAACGCTTTCACACTAAGCTATAAAGAGAAGCAAAATACTGGGAGTTTGGCCAATAAAATAGTACCAAAGGCATTGATGTTATATTTCCTCAAGATGTTTCATTACAAATCAATATCAAAACTTGGTAATAAAACAGTTAAAAAGAAGAGTACCTAAAAATGGCAACATACCTTCTTTTTTTGTAATCTTGTATAATTATTTATGTTTAGGTCAAATGTTAGAACTCAATTTTCAACCATTTGAGTTGAAATTTTGCATAGGTACTTGTGTAAGTCGGATAACAATTCATTACAATGAGCTGTTCTGATGATAGAGTCGGGAGGTATTCGACAGAACACGGTAGTAAAAAATCATAACCTCATTAAGTAGGACTAGTTTGATTTGCCTGACGATGTCTAGGGTCTGGTCATGAAGACGGATGGTGGTCGATGGAACTCAGAAATAAAACAACGCAACTCGCTGGTAAGTTTGGGCTTATTTCATTTTTCTTAATAAGTACTTTACCCTCGCAATATATAATATAAATGTTTGACCATTTTAATTTCCATCACTAATCTACAAAATTGGAATCTAAAGATTCTAAAAATAAATAACATGATGATCTGGGTTTGTAAATTTTAAAAAAATTGAAAAGAAGTGTTAACGAACGTTAAGGCTCCAATTTTAATCCACAGAAAAGCTGTGCCTTTATGCAGTTGTAGCTAAATGGAACTCGTTTTCTAAAAGTTTATGAGTGCTATCGTATCTACAGATTTGTTGATCAATGGGCGAATCCTCTGAAATCGCTTTATGTATCTCGCATTTATTCCCTCTTCCTCCTTCGGCACATAATTCACGCATTATCAACTTACTATCTGATAGAAGTGTGCGACAGTTTTGCTAGTGAGGAAGCCTGCACATGTAAAGGGATTATTCTTATCATTTTATGTATTTTTTCCGCTATCCGATACTATGTATTTTATTCATGTGACTTGTTAAATCTTTCATCATCTTCAGGTCCTTTTGTCTCCATTGCAGGAACACGACCTTCTCTGTACTGCCAGAGCCATACTTGGCCAGAGCAGCCAGAGAACTTAGCCTACACTCTCCTTGCTAGCCAGACGGGTTGGAGAGGTCGCATTATTGTTTCCAAGCTTTATTTAGCTTGTATTTCCTTAGTCGCCTTCTATTACATCCACAGGGGGATTCGGATACATAGGTATTAGTAGTAAATTTTAAAGTGGTATCTGTAGGTATTTACCACTTAATTTGGTTACCAAAAAGTGGTAATAAAAACATATTTACAATTTAATTTTACTGATTTTGTAGTTTAATGCGCAAAATCAGTGACATATTTCTCAATGCACATTTTTCTTCTTATAATATGATTATCTCTAACCCTTACAATAAATATTATAAATTATATATCTTTCTTTAAAAGTGGAACAGTGAAAATACAAACCTAATTGCAAAACCTGGCTTACCTAACAAATAAAGTCCCACTTTAAAGCCGCTTCAAGTTTTTGTTGGCCAAAAAAATATTGGTTCCATTAACTTATCCACTTCCCATCAAAACAGATAAACGATATTAAAGTCTGAATAGCGAGCTCATCAAAATATTGTTCATTTTTACTTAAAATGGCAAATTGGAGTGACTGGCTCAAAGGGCCCGGAACGTCTTGTCGCATCAATCAAAATCTCGTACTTAAACGGTTTACATCGATCAAACTGAGGAAGACTTCAATAAAAGTAATGTGATTATAAAATTCGATATTTTGAATATATGCTGTAATAATATAGACTTTTTTTGTGTAAATATAATGATATTCATCACTTTATTTTGATTCCCTTTTCCACCTTCTTGCCTACATTACGCTATAAATGGCCTTTGAGTCTTGAAGCTTTGGGTATCTCTATGCTTAGATCCGCAAGACTCAACTCTGTCTGCCCCATAGGGTTAAAGACGTGTTAGTAGTAGTAGATAGTAGGTATGTGTATAATAATATAATCTTACTAAACAAGTTATTTTCAAACAAAGGAAGCAATGAATAGGATTTGATAGTAATGAAGCAAAGCACAGTGTTTTAGGTGTTCGGGTCTTCGGATGGATTTACATCTTTTGATACTACTCCGTTAGGCAATCCAACTAATCAAGCTAAAAGTTTGTATGAATGTTTATTCCGCTTTCATGCCAAAACGGCCGGATGAAAAACCGGATAGGATGAAATTCAACATGTAGATAGTTTCTTACCTGGATTATAACATGGGATAACTTTAACGGTATAAAATGTAAGGTTCCCGTTATTATTAAATTTATAAAAAACAACTTTAATACCACTGGTAACAGGCAAGAGTTAAGTATATGTTTATTTATTTACATAAAGGTCTAAAATGACAAAAACATGTTAAAAAGTTTAAAGCTGCATTTACTTATTAATATTTTCCCATTAAATTGGTACGAAATGTTCAATATTTTGTACAGCTTTTTTCCTGGCAAAGAAATTAATTATCTTCATAGAAAAGCATCGCTATCAGTTACGATTTTTTACAACGCAGAAACAAATTTAACAAGAGCCAATGAAAATACGTTTGGGCAGTGCTTCATAATAATAAATTTCCCTTGGCATACTTTTTAACCCATGTTGTATTTGGAAAAATATGTTAACTGCGGGCACAAACATTTAATGGCTTAGGATTTCAATCTCATGACCACTCTACACTTGAATCATTTTAGGACCCTCTTTGTTTCTGTGACACCTTCTATGGCCTAGTGGTTATCATGCCACGCTGTCACACCGGGGTTCCCGGGTTCGATTACTGGTGAGGTCAAGATGAAAAATGATCTTTTTCACATTGACCTGAATCTTGGATGTTTATCTATATATGTATTTGTTATAAATATAGTATCGTTGAGTTAGTATCCCATAACACAAATCTCGAACTTATTTTAAGGCTAGATCAATCAATCCGTATATATTGATTTATGTTGTATAACGTTCGAATTTTCCACACTGTATGCAATATTCACTTTGCTACCTGTCAGTAGGTTTCGGCTTAGTCGTAAAGCCTAGGTATTATGTCAATGACTATTCAATGCAGCACATGTCTGTCACATCAGTCAGTCATGGAAGACAATCTGTGTAATTTATTATTTCTGTCCAGAATATTGTGGGTCCTGTTTTAGTTTTCGAGTTGTTTTGTTCTATTCTACTTCTTTGCTGGTCTAAGAATGAAAATCCGTAATTTGTACAGTTCCACCACAGTTCGAAAATGTCGATCAAGGATATAGGCAAAAGTCTGGATAATGTCAATAAGCGATACGGCTAGAAACGGTTCTCTATTTTGTCTCATAATTTTTTTATCCATAATTTAAGATCTCATAATATTTTTTTCCATAATAATCATATGTCCGAAGGATGCCTTGCCCTAACATGATATCGCATAATATCACGTGCCCGGAAGTTGTAATTCCGAAATATAACGTGCTATAACTTTTTTGCTATAAATATTATGATCCATAATATTCAAAATGTCTATTCTTTTTTCCTATAACTATCACGTGTCCTAATTTCGAACATACGATAATTATGAAAAAAAAGGCAATAAAATCCTTCGTTATATAATATACAAAACCTAACGAACTTAATCTACACTCTACGGCAAAGTGATTTTTGTGTCTGTGTTGCTTTCGCCCTAAGCTTGAGTCGCTCGCTCGCTTCGCTCGCTCGCTCGTGTCTTGGTCACAGGAAACCAAACGAACCTAACCTAACAAAAACTACTTTGCCGTGGAGTGTACTCCACGGCAAAGTAGTTTTTGTGTCTTTGTTACTTTCGCCGTAAGCTTCAGTCGCTCGCTCTATGGATCTAATGTTTTCTTTTATAAAAAACTAGTTTCTTATCTTGTTTATCACTACAAATGTATTATAAGAAACAAAGCCGTACTCTGCAATAAGAATAATTCATTTGTTCTCGCAGAAAGACTACGCGCCACTATTTTTATATAAAAGCCTAGACGCACGCACAAACAATTCCAACGCTGGAGCTAAATCTCTTTTGCGAAATAGTAACTTTAGATGGCTCCATTGTTTTCTTTTACAAAAAACCCAGTGTCTTATTTAGTTTAAAACACAAGAGATATATTAATTAGTAAAAGAAACAAGCTTTACTTTGCAATTTGAAATACAATTTGAGTTTAGTAATATTTAATATATTTTTTACCTTCCGCTGTAAAAGTGCCCAATACACTAGCCGCACACTGAATGGCAATAGCTAACTATTGCATTAATAAAAAGCCAGAGCGGGAGTCACATTTTTTTTCTCTTATTCTGTGCCCTGACTCCCAGACTTGACTATGCCTCTGCACTCTAATATCCCATGGTCAAATAAAGTAATAATAAGTTTATTTGCCAGGCACATTAAAAAACTCGACTTTCAAGCGTTCATCCCCAGTAACTTTTGAACGGCTAAACATTAAAAGACTGATTTTTTTATGTGAAAATTTAATCCCTTTTTATAACATATTTTTATACTTTAGGTTGCTCACCGCCACTATCACCCTTATAACTTTAAAACCGCTGAGACGATTTCCATCAAACATAGCTAAGAGTCATCTCGATCAAGGCAGATTTTAAACAAAAGAAAAAGCATCAAAATCGTGCCATTTATTCAGGCGCCACGATGCCACAGATAGACGCACAGTTACACAACATCCCTCTTTTTTGTCAAACATACCTATTTGTGCGTAGCGACATAGTAAAACGTACATTCCTACATGAAATGAAAAAGAAAATCATAAAAACAAAATAAAAACAAAATTTAGACCAAGCGGCTTAGTATTTAGACCACGCGCCACTAGAACACGGCGGACGTCACGCACAAACAATTCGAGTACCACCGTTGAATCTCCCAAATGCTTACTTCAAATGGATACCATTGTTTTCTCCCACAAAAAGCATCAAATAAGAAACAAGACGGTGAATACAAAGCGTAAGAGAGCACTCAGTATCGTACCTACCCGAATACGATATGTCTCCATCACATTTCCATACATTCTTGAACTATACGTGGCAGCCTATTCCGCTTGGATGCGTGTCGGGAAAATTCTCTTGCAAAGTATTGAAGCTTAGAATATATCATTGAGCGAAGTGACGTCATCGTTTAGAATTACAGCTTGCATGTTGTTATCTTATATCTTTAAACGAGCAATTTTTGTATATTTATTTATATATATATATATATTTATAAATTTCTGTGATCTCGAAAACGACTCTAACGATTTCGCTGAAAATTGGTATATGGGGGTTTTTGGGGGTAAACAATCGTCTAGATTAGTCTTATGTTTAGGAAAACGCGTATTTTCGAGTTTTAATTCGTTTTTCTTTCCACGCAGAATATGGTCGCTAATTTCGTCACACCGGCCGCCATCCGCTTAGCTCAGCGGTTAAGGATGCTGAGCGCTAGAAGGAGTGTTACGGGTTCGAATCCCACTCGGTGACTTAATTTTGTTTTTTTTTTTTTCAAGTTATTTATAATTTTTTATTTTGTACTGTTTTTAGACAAGTTTATAAAAATGTAGTTGATGCTTGAGATGTAAACGAGCAAAGCTCGGTCGCCCAGGTACTATAAATTGTATGAATGCAAAGTAAAAATTAATGAAATATTTATGAATATTTGGTGCATTTTTTAAGCATATAGTACAGCGAAATTCAACTTCAATTAGGGTACTGGGCACGATTGGTAGTCATTTTAATTAATAAATACATTAGAACCTAGGCCACCCTGTATCACTCTCCATTTAGGTATCGACAATAAACCTACATTATTACTATGCGCGCAGCGACTACTCCGGGGTGGGAAATTCAGTGACATGAATCGTATGTCTAAAGTAATAAGAATGACATTGGCTTGCGATGCACTTCTAGTTATCCAAACGAAAAGGTGCCGAGTTATGACGCGAGATAAATTAAACCATATCGCTAACGACATTGAGTAGATATTTCTTTGAATTCCTTTGCTGAGTAAGACTTCTGGGCGTGAATATTAGTATTTTTTCTGTGCCTAGGCATATTACAGATAATATTAATGGGAAAATTAATTTACAACTCGCAGTCATTCATCATTCATGAAATTTCAACACATAATTTAAATCAAGTACCTATGATTTAAATTATGTGTTGAAATTTCATAGCATAAAGCTGGCAACTTAAAATACAAGGCCATGAATATTGATCATACTTTGAGTATTTCGTTCAGTATAAACAGTGGATAAACTTGTTTGTGTACTGAATTACTGCGTAAAGCGGAACGTGACAAAAATCTCACGCGTGTGATTAGCTTCTGCGCTTGCTTTCGTTTACTATTCTTTATTCATAAGTATTTGTACGAATCTAAGTAAAATGCTAGATATCTACTTTCAGTTGGTTAAAATCACAGTTTTAAATCAAACGATTGTTTTAAATATTATACGTTTTTAATAACATAAACGTTTGTAGTTGAAGCCCGATATTAGAAAAAGTTACTTGCAGTTCGTTCGCCCAAAGAAAGGCAGCATCAGCTCCTTCAAATACAAACCATTTATTCATTAAATTATCCGTTGTCCAAGTTGGATAATGGCTTTATTCAAATTGTCCTATGGGTGTTGAATGTTTATCTATATATGTATTTGTTTTAAAATATAGTATCGTTGAGTTAGTATCCCATAACACAATCTCCAATTTACTTTGGGTCTAGCTCAATCTGTTTATTTTGTGCCTATATATTTATGTATTTATTTATTAAGTGAACGAACTGTACTTGAACGAGTGAACGAGCATAGTTTTCTAAGCTTACTTAGAAAATCCGGGTTTTATGCATACAATCTATTTTTATTTATATCTGTGGTGTCTTTGATTGAAACTTTATGGATTTTGAAAACAAGTAGATGTACAAATTAAAGATGAAAACTAATACTTACAGTATTCGTTTTCATTAATAATACTAATACTTAAAGTATTAGTTTTCATTACAAAAATATTTTTATCAGCTGGGTTATTGAGTCACAAGACCTAGACAAAGACAAATTTCATACCTAGATAGCTCTTTGTAAAAGAAAACAATGGATCCATTCAAAGGCTTTTTTCTCTACCAGTGCTTGAATTGTTTGTGCTTATGTGTTTTTAATAGTGGTGCGTGGTCTAAATATTTGCGTGAACAAATGAATTATTCATATTAAGGAGTAAGTAAAATAAAATTCTTTTCTTTTACCTCCTACGTATTTTACACGTTGGGCTTAAAATTTTCCACAGAGCTTTTTTCTAGCTATTTATAGATCAGTGAAAATATATTTTGTTTAGAATTTTACATATTCTTACTTTAACGTGCATATTTTATTCATTATTTTTTTATTTGCAGTAAAATAATCATTGTGTTTTGTTTAATAATTTGTATAATCAATGTTTTTTAAGGCACGTATAAAATGTGGGTCTCAAACTTCAACTGGCCTTTGCTCACACCCTTCCTTATATTAGGATAGGTTCTGGGCCCTGTTTAATAAAGATTACAAATTGTAAACTGTTATTGTATTTTACAAGTTACAATTCTACAAGTTTTTGTGTCTGTCACGATGGTGGAAAATCTAAAAAATTGTGAAATTGTACCTACAATTTTACATATTTCTGTTTAATAAAAAAAATCTCTTTACAGGTGACAATTTACATATTTGTAGGAAAAACTGTTCTATTGAACACATAATTGTAATTACAAGTTTACATATTTTGTAAATTATAGTACAATTCCGACAGGTGGACTCATCGTGTGTCAGAACTTTACAATTTAGTGTATCAACCTAGTTAGTTAGTTTTTTACTAAACCGACCGAATAAAATATCTTTATTCTCGTTTATTACATACATACAAACATAATATCACGTCTTTATCTCTAATGGGGCAGACAGAGCATTTTGGATCTTGCGGCTCTATGCAGAGCCCAGGGTCGCAAGACCCAAAAGCCACTTTTAGCGTCATGGTGGGCGAGAAGATGGAAAAGCAATCAATACGGTGATGGGTTGCTAGCCGCATCGCATCGCCGTTTTGGTTACGGATGTTGATTTTGTAAAAACCAGTTCTTTTTTTGTTTGAACGGGCATACTTGTCAGGAATGGTCTCATAGAAATATTGTCAAAAATCAATTATTTGTATTTAAACTAGAAGTTTTGTTTTTAATTTTTATAAGTATTGACCTAAAAGAAGATTGTAACAAAACAGATCAAGACTAGCATCACTGTGGCTGATATGTTCAAGTCACCCAGCATCCAAAATGGCGGAGAGCGGTCCATATTTCATTTTCGTTCGCTTCACGAATACACAATGAGTAAGTACCATGAATACTAATAGACAACAGTTTACTTCGTTAATCGCCAAACAAAACTTAAAGTTTGAACTGGAAGATCTATTGCTGTTTTAGCAAGAACTAAGTAGTAAAAATACCAATTGAAGAAAATTTTATTTACAAGATGTTATTTAACTTGCATCTTGTATGTATGTATTTATGAATGTTTGTGTAGGTCAAATCTTGCAGCTCAATTTTCAACCAGTTATCCTCAACTGATTTAGCTAATTTTTTTTTATAATTGTTTAAGATGGCAATACAATATTATAAAGTCAATGAGCTGTTTTAATGATGGAGCCGAGAGATATTCGACGGAACTCAGTTATATAACAACATAGCCTAATTGAACAGGACTCGTTTGATTTGTCTTGATGAGCACTTTATGGTAGACGACGATGTCCAGGGTCTGATAACAGAGACGGAAGGTGGTCGATGGTACTCGATAATAAAAATATGCAACTCCATCGAGTTTGGGCTTATTTCATTTATCTTAAAAAGAACTTTGGGCTTATGATAAAACCTTGTACAAAAAAATAATTTTTTTCAATAACCTTCTTTGTAGATATTGTGTTTTCTGTGCTGGTCTAGAAAAAAAGAAGAAATATGGAAAATATCAGCTGCTTCTCCTACTGAGAAGGAATTGGCGAAAATTCGAATCGTGTTAATAGACGATGCGGCTGGTAACCCGTCACTATTTTGATTCCTTTTTTCTCATGCGGCCCTGGGCTTTGTCTGCTCATTAGAGATAAAAACGTTATAGTATACCTATGTAAGTATTAATAGTCGCTGATTGATATACTCAAGCTACCTGACATTCAAAATGAAAGGAGAACAGTCCATAATTCATTTTCGTTCGCCTCGCGAATACACAATGACCAAGTACGATGAATGCTAATAGACTACAGTTTATTACGGTAATCGGCAAACAAGAGCTACAGTTTGCATTGCTTTATCTTAAGCTATCAGAATAGTTAGTATATAAACAACTCTTAAACTGTTTACTCACGTAATAAGTATAATCTAGATCATTGTAAAATTACTTATTAGTCTGAGTTCAGGCTAGATCATAATATTATTAGCGTATTTCTTTACAATATAGATATACCTTAAGATATGGAAAAAAATGTAATACCGACTGGGTTTCACTCGATTGAGGCGATCATCATCAGGGCGAGTGTCAGGAGCAGCGATCCGACGGTACTATTTTTAGTTGACCGAGCGAGCGAAGCGAGCGAAGCGTCTCAGTTTCGAGATTAGCCAAAAATTATTTTGTCCGTCTGTCTGTCTGTCTGTCTGTCTGTTCTCGCCTACAGGTCGCATTTCTTAACCGATTCTCATGAAATTTTGTAAGCAGGTTCAGCAACTTAATAGAATATTTTTGTCGAGCCAGTTTTTCTAAATTTTTCAAAAAGGCGGAAATATGGGGGTTTCGAATTTTAAAACTGTCATATATCCGCCATTTCAAAATATTTTCAAAATTGTCATTAGACTTTTTTGTTGCCATTATGAAAACAATTTTTTTTTATTTGAACAACTTTTTTGTCTGCACAACTTTTTTATACGTTATACTTAAACGGGTTTAGGGTGACTCGCGGAGTCTAGCTGACTAAGCCGTAACGGATATACAATACAAATTTTCTTACAAAATGTACTGAAACTATTTAAGGGTGAATTCAGGCCGGGTTACTGAACAACTTTCTTAAAAATACATATCTCCCCTGGGGTCCACGAAGTAATTTCTCTGAATAACTATTATGGTTATTATGTTGAGTTTCATAAGTAGTTCTATGAATTTTATCATATTTAACCGACTTTAAAATAAAAGGGTTTTGCTTATTTTACCATCAATTTTTTTTCTTCAGTTTTTGCTTCTTTTAATTGATTGCAATTTTGTTGAGCGAACTTTCGTTCAATCGCTATCGCTGCTTGTCTGTGCTTCTGTAGTAGTATTAGTAATTATGCCACGAACTAACAAGAGATCAACAGCAACCAAAGCACGCGAAGTAGCTTTACGAAGAGAGTAAGAAACAAATGAGCAGCGGCATAGAGCCATGGCAATACAAATAAACATTTAAACGAAAACCCATTATTAGTTTTCTGGTTTTTTCAACAACGAGCTGACTTTGTCATTTGAAAAATGATGGGTAATTTTTCGGTGAAAGAATACTGGTACAGAACTGAATTTCAGCATCACGGTAGACCTCATATCCATGTGATGTATGGTAGGAAGGTGCTCCTGACATTTCAGAGCTAGATCGAAAGTCATTTGAAGAAAGGGCTGTGATTGCCAACTATTTTGGAAATTTGGTCACAATCATAAACCGCATATCGGTAAACCTGCACCGATTATTTATCCAAATCAGGTACATTATTCTGAAATAATAATCGCGAGGTCTAAGTTCGTGGCGAACTACTAGTCCTAACATGCCACTACCACTAACAGTGGAAGCGTATATTGGGTGGGACTAAAAATAGTTGCTGTCAGACAGACAGACATACAGACATTAGAGTCAAACTTATAACACCCGTCTTTTTGTCGGGGGTTAAAAAGGGGTTGCCTTAGGATTTTTTAATCAAGTGAAGTTAGTTTTACTTATAAGAAATTTGTCAAAAATTTATATTTTTGCACTATATTATATATAGCATGGTATGTTTCATAAAAAATCTAAAAGTCAATACTTACCATTAAATATCAGTCTGCCTCATTCTTTTTTATACACATTTTCCACATTCCCCGTTTTTTTATAGTAAGTAGATTAAATAAAGAAAATTAAACAAAACAGGGATTAGCTAACACATATTATAATATTAAACATATAATTTATTATATCCCTAGTGTAAACACTGTGGAGCTTGGGTAATTATGAAGCATAAACTAAGTTTGTTTGCAATCAAAACTCTTGCTTGTGGACAGAGTAATGCGCTTTTGCAGTGTTAGATGCACAGAATATGTCCTATTTTGTTTACTGCGTAAAAGACTTACTGTCATCCTCACAAGAGCAAAAGAGATAGCGATTAATTTGACAAGTACCTAAAAATGGCTCAATGACTGTCATTTAATGACAGCAGTAAATAAACACTAGTTTTTGCCAAGTGAGAACGGTAAGCTTTTCTTCGCACATAGCTACTCGTAAAAGTGGCCGTTTCTCCCCCCTTAACTAAAAACTTTTAGGTTTCCTAACTATATTTCCCTTCACTGGAAGCAAGTAATAGTCAATTAAATTACTGTTCATGAGTCAGGTTGCACCACAAACTCAAATTGGGCTAGACAAAAACATCAAATATTTACTCGGTATTAGGTCTTTGTAGACACTTTAATACGTCAGTAAGCTTATTACGTGTAATGTTTATTCATTTGAAAGTATTTATTTCTAAAAAAACCTACCAATACTAGCGTTTTGCCAAGATCTCTACTGACAAAAACTCCGAAAGAAACTCATTAGGAGCGACCAACGCCTACTCGGCTCGCCAGAAGGGCTTTGTCAGTTTACAGAAAAAAGGCCAACGCTTATTTGCTATTTTGATTATTAAATTATACTTTTTGTTAAATCTCGAATGTATTGTTATTTTATCTTATATTATTATATTGTTATTTTGTCTCCCATGCTGGTCTGGGAGAAATAAAAAAAAACTTAGAATGTACCAGCTGCTTCTCTTCCCACGCAGATGCAAATCATGTTAACAGGCGATGCGGCTAGCAACCCATCACTGTATTGATTGCTTTTCCATCTCGCCCACCATGACGCTAAAAGTGGCTTTTGGGTCTTGCGGCCCTAGGCTCTGCATAGAACCCAAAATGAAGACCAAAAAGAAGACCCAAAATGCTCTGTCTGCCCCATTAGGGATAGAGACGTGATAGTATGTATGTATGTATGTTGTTATTTTATTTAGAAACTATAAGCAATAAATCAACCCTAGCCTTATTTAGACAAAACAGTAAAATGGCGTTATATATGCATCATGTGATACATTATATACCTATATGGCTTTATTTATTTAAGAAGACCTAAGATATATATTTTACATAATAAAGCTATTACCTGCCAAAATATTTTCATTATAGAGATACTTCTAACAAATTCTTGGGTCGAAAATTCATTTGCATTGACTTTAAAACAAAGATTCTTGGGGTTAAGTACGCAAAGTACTTAGGAAAGCGTCTTACCATTTGGAATGCATCGCACGATAAGCAGCTTTGGATTTAAGTTCGGCTTCATGCGCCTAAGTTATACTTAGGTAAGTATGCGACAAAGTTTAAAAGCAAAAACGTTTTATATTGTTATACGTTAAAGAAATGTATATTGGTATCATTTATTACAATTTCAATTAAAAACTAAATTAAATCTAAATTAAACTAAACAAATAATTGAATATTTGAATACTAACTTAGCTTTTTTTATGTATTAAGAAAATTGTTGACTTCAAAAAACTACTACATAAAAAATAAAATATTAATGGCTTAGTAAAATAAAATTTAAATTAAAAAAATGCCGTGTGGTATTCGATAGAGTGGTTTTTTGTATAAAGAAAATTGTTGACTTCAAAAAACTACTACTTATAATATAAAATATTAATGGCTTAGAAAAATAAAATTTAAATTGAAATAAATGCCGTGTGGTATTCGATAGAGTAGAATAGGACCACTCCAAGTCTTCCTTTGGATGTCGTAGAAGGTGACTTAGAAAATACAAGCTAAACAAAGCTTATAAACATCGATGAGACCTCTTCAACCTCGCGAGAGTAGGCCAAGTCCTCTGGCTACTCTGATCAAGTATGGCTCTGGTAGTACAGAAGGGTCGTGCTCCTGCAGTAGAGACAAAAAGACCTGATGATGATAATGAAGTACCAAAAAAGACTCAATTAGAAAGCAACGTAAACCAGTGATTCTTTTAAAAGTAGACAAATGATAAAGCAAAATTATATTTAAACATTCGTTTCTTTTCAGCATAATAATGTAACGACGTTTAATGTACTTATATTATAGTCACGTTTCATAGCCCATTAAGTACGCATGCACGTTTATAAGAAAGGTCAGAGTATTTATCTTCATAGCTATTGAAAGCGGGGGATGACTGAATGAAACTTTCATAGAAGCGTGAGGCAAACACTTCGCAAACGCGACCGCGAGTATTTTTAGGGGCCCGTATTTTTGCGAGCCCTACTTGGATAGGGTAATATTTTTCTAGTCTAGAATATGAAGAATTTCTTAGGTTGAAATTGTATTTAATGACATGTTTTCATTTTATTCAATTGACAGATATTTAAATAAATATTTACTGAACTAAATATAAAAACTAAATTAAAAATCGAAATGTTGATCATGTGGCATGGTGCCAAGAACGATGGCTGCATTCCCGCGCTGAATAGCTACTGCAATCCTCTGCGCGAGATATGAGCCAGCCCTCTTGTCACCAGCGGCGTCGACATGACATGTTTTGTTATTTTGTGAGGTTATTGCACTCACTATGGAAACATTTTTGGGGTTCAGGGACTAAGAGATATACTTTTTGCTATGTAGTTGGTCAAACTGTGTAAAATAAACACACTTTTAATGCTTACTACCTATATTAAGTTTCTCAAATTATTCTGAAAGGTCTGTTTGATACCTTTCAAAGTGTGAATACGGTCACCAGTCATTCAAAATGAAAGATGATATTAAGCAATTTTATACGAAATTTTACATCAATAAACATATATTTATGTAACCCTAGCACGTTCAAAACGCTCACCCTTGTCTGATTTTTGTTTTGACGCTTTCCATATTACGTATACGCATCTTCCAATGCTGCCATTGGGGAGCCTTTTCTCCCGGAAAGATATGAAACTTCCCTCAAATTATGCACAAACAAGCGATAGACTAGTGTAATGGTTAAAATTTCCATCGTTTTCGTTATTCACGAAGTAAATATGACTTATTTAAATGCAGTTGTTTTTTTTTTCAAAAGTTTTGTCTTTATATACGATCCCGTCTTTATTATGACAAAACATTTAGGGCCTTGGGGCTCGAGAGAGACAGAGCCCTGTGCCGCAAGATATAAAGGCCACGTTTAAGACAGTTTGTAAAATACCATTTTCCAATTTGCTTTTTTTTTATTGTCAGACATACGTTGCCTCAGACGGCATTTCCTACTCCACCGGGCAAGTTTCCAACTTGCGCTAGCTGGAGATCGAACCCAGTACAGTACCGTACATACAATATCATCATCATCATCATCATCAGGTCTTTTTGTCTCCACTGCAGAAGCACAACCCTCTCTGTACTACCAGAGTCATACTTAGCCAGAGCAGCCAGTGGATTTGGCCTACACTCTCCATGCTGCCCAGGCGGGTTAGAGAGGTCTCACTGAAGTATAAAAGTTTTGTTTAGCTTGTATTTCTGAGTCGCCTTTGGACTTGGAATGGTCCACTTGGTCCTATTCTACTCTGCTGAAAACAATACAATACTTATATAATATGTATTTAATAATGTAAAAAATATGGGTAAATAATATTCTTGACTGATTGTTTTGTGAAATAGTATAATGCGTATAATTTCTTTATTCTTTGACATTTCAGTATTCCGAATATCTCATTAGCAAGTCATAAGGGACACGTGCGAACTGAGAACCTCATCTATAAATACATTTTTGTGAACATCCTTACGATGTCGGCGTAACACTGATTGGATTTTCACCCGACTTGTCGGAATGTTTTATTTGTCAGCTCGTATCTTGTGTGCGTTACACTCGAATGGCTTTTACTGAATACACCGTTCATGGTAAACAATAAAATAAGTAACAAGTTATTCTAGATATATGTCCTACTCTGAACAACTAAACCGAACAACTATTTGTGTAGAATGAAACGTATGGGCTTTTTCAATCTAACCAACTGCTTGATCATATTTGCGAAAAAAAGATCTAAAAGGACTAACTGAATTGACCAATTGAAACGGATCAACTGTTTGTCTCAACAATACAACCTTTTAGTTGGTCCAATAGGAATATTAAATTTACCACTTTTACTTTTAATATATACATACACACCTGTTTCCCATGGGGTTGGGCAGAGACTTTGCTTCGTCAACACTCACAGGGGTAGGGCACATAACACGTAGTCTTGTCTGCCCTACCCCTAGAGTGTAATTCTTACCCGCGTAGGCGCGGAGGGGAGAGGCGGCCGGCGGGCTTAGGAGTAGGTGGCTTGGAACGAGCTTTGGCTTGCTGCATGCTGCATGCTGCATGCTTGCTTGCATGCTGATTGCTTGTTTGCATGTTGCATGCTTGCTCGTGGAAAGTTATACAAACACAAAAACAAGTTTGCCGTGGAGTTTAGGTTAGGTTCGTTAGGTTTCCTGTGACCCAAGAAACGAGTGAGCGAGCGACTCAAGCTTAGGGCGAAAGAAACACAGACGCAAACACCACTTTGCCGCGGAGTGTACTCGTAGGTTAGGTTCTTTAGGTTTTCTGTATTATAGCAAACGAATTTATTGCTTTTTTTATTATTATCATATGTTCTAAATTAGGACACGTGATATTTATGGGAAAAAAGAATAGACATTTTAAATATTATGGGTTATAATATTTGTAGCAAAAAAGTTATAGCACGTTTGTATTCCGGATTACAACTTTCGGGCGCGTGATATTATGCGATATTATGTTAGGGCTGGGCATCATTCGGACATATGATTTATTATAGAAATAAAATATTATGAGATCTTAAATTACGGATTAAAAATTTATAAGACGAAATAGAAAACCATCATACTCTGTACCATTATGTTTAACTAAATAACTAACTAATGCATTTCTCGATGCTTATATGCTTATTAACATAAGAAGATAGGTTAGCTAGCTATAATGAACTGAATATTCCGATAGTAAGTTGCAAAATTTTTGTACAAGGGTAAACGTTTTTAGATACAGAATTAATATTGACTGTGTTATTTTATTTTTCCACATTGATATAAAAAATTAAATAAAATTCAAAGTGTACAAACTTTTTAAAATTTAAATTAAAACAACATAAGTTATAAGTATCCTGTGACCAAAGGGCTGATAACTATCTGGCTCAAAAGATCTGCATTGCCATACAACGTGGCAATGCTGCCAGCCTTTAGGCCACGTTGCCGATGCCTATTTTTTCTACAACAAAACCACAAAACGAAAACTGGAATCGTTTTCTCTATCGTATACAAGATTTCCTTAGCAAATTCATTAAAGAACGGACATATGGATTCGATTAAATTTTTTTTTAGCCAAAGTTAAGAGTCACTTCCCCTCGACTTCTCCGTACAAACGTAGTCTACGTTTAATTTTGAAACCACATGTCAGATTCCAGTAAAAATTGGTAATTGTAAAGAAATTGCAATTATCTAAGGTAATAACTGGTTTCCTACGTAAAATTATGAACTGGAAAGAAATTATAACGATTTAGAAGTTTCTCATACTAAAGGTCAAAAATGATATAAAACATTATATTCTATTTCAAGTTCATATTTTTACCGTCGGAAACCAGTTATTACCCAAGATAATTGCAATATATTTGAAATTACAAAATTTTGCCGAAACCGGACATGTCATTTTGAAATAAAACGTAGACTATGTTTGTATGGAAAGTTGTATTTTGGTCTAGGGTAAGGGGACTCTTAAGACGTAAGATCATGACTTATATACAGCATTTATTTGGGCGCCTTCGTGGTCGTGGGTTTACATACTTAGTAAACACTTTCTTTTAGTCTGGTTGGGATATTGCAGGCTTGAATCACCTGACTACAAGAAAAGAAAGATGGTTTTGTGTTTTGGAAGCCACATATAAGCTGTGCGTCCCGAACGCTATCTAGTATTTGCTTAAACCTATCCAAGGATTGGTTCCGCCCGTTTTTGGTCTCTTGGGGCCTCTCAGAGCATCGTTAGTTAGACAACATAAATTATTTTATATCCTACTGTAATTTTTACAAATTTAATTTATTAATTTAATTATTTGGAGACACCATGTTTTCCACTGCAGGGCAAACAAAGGCTTTGTTGCATTTTTTCCAACAAAAAATATTTTAAATATAAAAAAAAATACTTTCTCTTTATGGCTAGGTATATGAAGCAACTTCCGTATGTTTCGGTTGGATTTTGTGTAGGTGTGTCTATTTCTGGCATTTTTAATATGGCAATTTGGATTAATTCCTGTGCTGCCCGTTTTTAGTCTCTTGAGGACTATAATTAGCATATTTGATTTGATTTATAATCAATTTTCATACACAAAAGTAGTTAAGCCTTATTCCGTAATTTATATAATAAATAACGTACATAATAGAAACTTACATCTTCCCATGGGATTACGTTTCTGTGTTCCTTCCACTATAATGTAAAGTGTTATGAAATAATGTTCTTCGCTTTTAACTTTACAACTACCATATAATGATGACACACAGCATAAGACTGTCGGGTAAAATGCGTAGAGTTACGGCACAGAATAAATACTAGTACTCACGTACAGAAGTCTTACTCAGCAAAGGAATGCAAAGAAATATCTACTTAACGTCGTCAGCGATATGGTTTAATTTAGTTCGCGTCAGAACTCGACACCTTTTCGTTTAGATACCTAAGTGCATTGCAAGTCAATTTCATTCTTATTACCTAGACATACGATTCATGTCACTGAATTGACCACTCCGGAGTGGCCTACGCACGCACAGTAATAATATAGGTATATTTTTGATACTTGAACGGGGAGTGACACAGGCCTGGTTTTACTCACTTACAGACTCATGTGTTTGAACGTGGTATCTATGATTGTATGACAATTTTGATGTGAATGTATGGAAGTTGCTAGCCAAACACTAATAGAGATTGGCTGCGTCATGTCAACGTGTCCGTTTCTGCCGTCCACAAAAGCTTTCACATTTACGTTTACTCTGTACCCGCCGCTCGAAGCGGAGTCCCTCGAGAACTCTCAGGCCATCGGTAGTTAGACAACATAAATGGCCTTGTCCTGGCTTTGAAGTGTATTACGCCATCGTTTAGACCACATACCTTTATTTGTATATATAGCTTCTTCTTAACATCGCATATTCTTTTTAACTATTTTAGCGTTGCTCTCAGTTAATTTTATTTGTATATAGCTTCTTCTTAACGTTGCTAATGTTATTCTTATTCGCAATTTTAATGTTGCAGTGGTACTGATGAATTGTAAACGGCCTAGGTTACCTGACTTATCACTCACATCTATTTACTTTAGTTTCCTTTTTGGATCTGTTTGAGGTATTGCGTAATTATTTTTGTGAAGTCATTATCTTGAGGAAAAAACGGAATTATGTTATAATTACTTTGGTTATACACTTAAAAATCTTTACTTTGGCTGTACGTGATTGTGATGAACTGAAGAGAGTCTTCTGGGAACCAGGCTAGGGAATCCTGATGGATGTCTTCGGCTCAAAGGCCACTTTGCTTTCAATTTTGACGATCAGCGCGAGAAGAGCAGCTCCTAGAACTCCTAAGATTTTTCTTTCCTCCAAGACATAGGAAAGCATAAAAATGTTCTTGCTATGGAAACCTAATGCAACTTGATTTAGCTCAGTACTTTTACGATATACGATTTTTCAAAACTAAAAACTGACTTCGCCCCAAACTTGATAAAATTTCTATGGAACTACCTGACAAGTATGTCCCTAAAAACAATTTTTTTCCCAATAGGTTCAGGCGTCTTTGAATAAAGAAAAAGATTGCGACGAATTGATAACCTCCTCCTTTCTGTAAGTCGGTTAAAAAGAGATAAATACGATCCAAAGATAAACGAGATGGCTTCTGTAAAGTCAAAATTACGAGAGATACGTGCGCTAGTGTCTGTAGTGAGCGTAACAATGGAACTAGTTCACGGCATACACCCTGTATACTAGAACACGTACTAGCGAAAGTACAGAAAAAAACTTCCCTAAATGCCTAGGAATACCCTCTTGTAGGTACAAAGTAAAGGTTCAAGGTGTGTGTTTTGTCTCCTCTTAAATTGTCTTGGTGTCTACTTTTACGGTCAAACATTATACATCTCAAATCCAAGTGTCAACAGTAAAGCAAAAATTAAATTTTGAGTATGTTATTTGATTTTATAACTGTAGAATAAAATAAGCCTTTGCCACATTCTAGATACATAACCAACTTTAGTAATGGCCAACTCAAAGTCATGAACTTTATTTTATTAAATACTTAATAATAAGTATATAAACCTACAATACCACTGACTCACTCACTGACAGAGTTGTTTGCCCTGTTGCGGGGTTGGTAGGGTTTAGGTTGATGTGCGGTCGTATAGAGGGTGCTCCAGTGAGTACCAGAAAAATCTGACATTTGAGGATCTGCGGAAACCTGATGTGGAAAGGGTGCGGCCTGCGAAGACGGTTGGGGTTGGGGGCGGGTTTTTTTTTTCAGAATGTAGGGGCTTGTGAGCAATTTGACGAACGTCATTTGTTTTTTTATTTTTTTCAAAATTCAAGATGGCCGCCATTCTAGGAAAATTTTACTCCATACAAATTTCATACATACGGCCACCCCAAGTAACTAGGCGCAGCCAGAGGCTAAAAGCCAAGAGCAAAGGCCCCCCCCCGCGAGGCCGCAGGTCGAGCTGCGGGCGAGGGCGAAGCCCGAGCCATTCCCCCCTCCCCCTTGGACCCACCCTAAGTAATTTTCACGAGGCCGAAGCCCGAGGCACACCCACAAGCGCCGCTTTATTTTTAAATTTTGGAAATCCAAGATGGCCGCCGAAAGTCACCTGCTTGCGATTGGGCTGAAAATCGATATCTGTATGTATTTTGAGCCGAAAAATCCAAATTTGACGGTTTTTTTGGAATCCAAGATGGCGTCTGGCTTTTAAATAATTAAACTTATTTCGTTTATAACGTCTTATTTGGACTTTTTAGGGCTCTGATATTTTGCATGTGGGGGTAAAGCACCCCGCGGAACTTGAAACTGCAATCGGATTTTGGATCCAAGATGGCCGCCCACACATTTTTTTATATTTTCCTTACTGACTGCAGTTTTTACCCATTTTCTCAACTGGACAGGTTGTTTAGCCTACCTCAAAAGCCACATGAAAAACCGCGGGCTGCTTGCAGTCCGCGCAGCGCCCGAAAAGCTAGATAAATACTTATACGTAGAATGATCTGTATTTTTATTTACTTTATTAACATGACATTTCATTATGTGTAAATCTTATTAGAAAAGAGTGTTATGTATTACACTTTCTTATATTTTGCGATCGGACCGTTATAACACTCTTTGAAATTCTGTGCATGTTATCAATATTTATGAGTGCTTCGTTGAAACTTATCCTCTACATTTCAATAATTTGTGTGCAGAGTATACGCCATTTGTGGCTCCTTTAGATCATTGTAGTCGCATGCGTGCACAGTGTTCAAACGAGCTTACAAATCTTCAGAGACTGTCCAATGAGGGTTCTTTACGCTAACGCTTTGAGCTAAACTTACAGCTGAAACTGATGAATGGAGCCCACTAAAACACCACCGATAAATTGTTGAGAATATTCATTTATTTTTAAAGCAAAACGAAATAATCATAAGACAGCAATATTCAATGGTGCTCTCAGTCAGGTATCGACATAACATCATAACGTTTCCAATATATAGACGTCATGTGATTGCCAAATTCGAAGTTCTTGGGAAAATGCCAATTTGGGAAGATAACGAGACGCCTTTCCCGAAAGTACATGTTGATTTCGTCAAACGACTTTATGATTGTGAGCCTTAATGCTATTTAGATGGGTTTTGGTCTAGATTTAATGTGTAAATGGATTAAGTTCAAAACTTTGTTGGTTGTAATCAGGAAATAGTTAAAGCAGCGCATTATTCAGTGCACTTATATTTTGGGGAAATGGAACGTTTTATCGTGCTAGCGGTTCGGAGTTAAAAAAATATTGATGGAGACAGAAAGTTGACACAGATAGTTATCTCATATTATTGCATGAGTCACTTCAGTATTATAAAGCACAAATGGAATTTAGGCTTCTATTTGAACGTAGTTTTTCGGAGCCACTGAGTAAATGGTGTGGTCCTCAATAATATTACTACCACTGGGTAGCATGGCAAAACACACACATTCAAAAGTATATTACAAATACCCTCTTTATTTGTGAAATATACTGGCATCTTTAAACTCTCGAACAAAAAAGGAAAACAAATTAATAAAACCCAACAATCCAACATGAAGCCCTTGAGTCACCCCATTGCGTTCAAATTACATGAAACCCATCTTTTGCGGTGCTTCACAGTGATTTGTTCCAGTTTCAATAAAAATGGGGAGTAATCGGTTTCAGCGACAAATGAACAATCGAATGGGCTCCATTCTACTTTCGGGTATTCAGGCTTCAAAATGATCGGAATTGGGTTTTTAGCTATTTTGGTGAGTGAGGCTACGTAAGGTTGTTTTGCAATTTGGTGTCGCAAAACAGGATATAATAAACAATGTTTTTTGTAGATACTTACTAAGTTCTTTAAATTTTATATTTATTACTAGCCGAAGTCCGCGACTTCGTTCGCGTGGACTGAAAACAGAAGAAAAAAAATTAACAAAATTTTTTTTGCTTTCCATTTTATCTATTTCAGTCAAAAATAAATGTACACTGTACAGAGACAAAATATTTTTACTGTTTTATTATATGTGTAGATTATGATTTGCTTACCTAAGTTATTGAAGTTGTTATCTTCCTGAACCATTTCAATCTGACCTAAGATTTTATTTTTAATATCTATTTTGAAATACATTTTCAAAGATGTTTAGTATCATATATATGTTTATGTTAAGTAGAAACAGTACTTATGTATATTTTGTAATACTCTGAAATTGTACTTTCTCTAATAAGAGCCAGGAGTCTGCCACAATCATTTGGTCCCCCACATCAGTTTTTCTGAAATAGCTATATGATAGCTGTTAGGTATTACGTTGTGTTAAATGACGATATCAACTAAACACGATTTACTTCACGATTCTGAACTTCTTCAGAATTAATTGGTATGGTTATTGTAAGCAACCTTGAATGAATCATTACATACTCCTCGGACCCTATACTGTCTTGTCACCGTGTGCTTGTATTCATCTCTTCTTAGTATTTTTTCATCTCCTCTTAGTATGTTAAACCCAACCTTCTGTGCTGTAACATTTTTTCATCCTCTTTATAGCTTCTCAGAAAAGTAATCGCACGCCTCAGTTATTCCACCTGCATCATATGGGGAATAAAAAGTGTATAAAATATCGTCCATGTACTCGTAAATGTCACGTCATTTGGTACGCCGACGACGCTTTTACAGACGTGGTTTCACTGTATGATGTTTCCAGTTTTATTTTGGTTTTTACATTGGTATCTTTTAGCTAGGACATATTTTTGTATATACTATACTAAGTATACATAGTCTTTATTGTAACGTTTATTGTAACAGTATTTATGGCTAGACTAAGTATTCTCAGTATATAGGTAATTATTAAAGAACATATGATTTTAGGCTTTTGGAATCACAATGACTATAATTAAATAAATTATATTAATCGCGGCAAGTCCCGTAAAGTAAATAATATTATGCAGAATGTAAGAATGACAGAAATTTAAGTAGTACTTAATAAATGTAGGTACTTTTAATACCTACTATCGTACATTTAATATCTACCTTCTTTTTGAGATGAAACATCTCCGTAGGTGTATACCAAGACACTGAAAAAGTAAAAACAAATAATTACTACCTGTAGTTATTTTATTTTATATTACTTTTTGAACTACTGCATCTACGAATAATCTTTGCTTATCGAAACTCTATGTGGCTAGATAGAAGTCATCAAAATAAAAAATTCTTTGAAAAAATATTCAAATAGGCACCTGTTTTATAAAGCGAGGGAAGAGACTCAAGTAATTTTTATGGAAATCCATGAAAAGGACTGACTCTTTAAACTCAGACATTCTAAAGGTCTCATCTACAGTAAAAAGGGGTAGCCGACTTATGCGTAAGTATCTAAAAGTGGTTACGAGTTTACAGTTGAGGGCGAACTAGTTTAAAATAAAAGATATATACAAACGTTCCTAGGGAAAAGTTGATCAGTATAATTAGACTTGCCCTGACTGGCGATCGCACTCGGAACCTCTGGATGGCGGACAAGCATGGTGACCACTACGCAACGGAGGTCGCCTAAATGAAACTAATAGGGATGTAGACTGGGTTTTAAAATATTATTTTTAGTTCGTAATTTGGAGTATCCCACATTTTTCGTTTATCGAAGTAATAAAAATTAACAACAATATAGTGCATCAAAGTTTCGGAGATGGGACAATTTACGTCACTGTATAGTAAACTTATCAATAATAATAATTTAAAAAAATTTATTTTATTGTTAAACAAGTTTATAAAACAGCAATAAAGACTTTTTTTTATTTTTTTTATGGTAAATATCGTACATAATCGTAATGTCATGCGAAATTATCTCCACTACTTTTGGCTAATCTAATCAGAGAAAAAAATAATACGGATACAATATTTTTAAAATAATCTGCCTAATAAGCCAACAATGTTATATCTCAAATATAAATATAAGTTTGCCATGAACATAAATTATCCCGTGCAATATGTCGTATCTGACACAATCGGTTTACGTAGCAAAGATGATGAATATTAGGGAGGTGTTATTGAGCATCGTATCGCTTACGCATTAAATCTACATTTATTACGTACGTTCATTTTGCGCGGAAAATTCTTCGCTCACTTGCGAAATAAAGAGACGAACAGAAGTGGCGTCTAAAGTATTTCTGCGAATAATGATTTACTTTTACCGACTCTCCCATGCTGGTCTGGGAGAAACGAAAAAACTTAGAATGTGCCAGCTACTTCTCTTCCCGCGCAGATCGTAAAAGCCGATCGAGGGAATGGGCAAAAATGCGAATCATTTTAACAGGCGATGCGGCTAGCACCCGTCACTGTATTGATTGCTTTTCCATCTTCTCGCCCACCATGACGCTAAAAGTGGCTTTTGAGTCTTGCGGCCCTAGGCTCTGCATAGAGCCGCAAGATCCAAAATGCTCTGCCTGCCCCATTAGGGATAAAGACGTGATAGTATGTATGTATGTATGTTTTACCGACTTCCAAAAAGGAGGAGGTCATTCGTCGCGATCATTTTTTATGCATGTTCATGGTCATCAATTATACGAAGACGCCTTTATCGATTTGAAAAATTCTTTTTGTGTTTGAAAGGGTATACTTTCGCGTTGATCTCATGATATTATCAAAATCAATTGCGTAGTTTGGGGTGAAGTCGGTAGAACACTACACCTAGTTTTTTTTTTATGTGACCATTTGCCGAGTGCAACCAACAATATGGAATATGCGAGTATTGAACTAAATGAAATATTTTTTTGCCGACCACTATCTTACTATTTTGTATGCCACATCATACTTACTTTACTTACTTTCCTCGAGTACATTTTTCTGCAAATAGGCCAGAATTGGCCGGTCCCGTTTTGCGTGGGGAGCTGACGCCAGAAAGCTTAGAATAGCTGCAGGCGCCCTGCACACTTCCTCCATGGTTCCCCGGTGGTTATCGCCCTCCAGTTTCACATTGTGCCACATCATAGAAAAACTAAAAACTTATAGAGTGCTTCTGCTACTCTCTTTAATTTATAGCTGGCGCGCTCGTCATTGTTATTGCCTGAGATTCTGAGGACTTGATTGATGATGCGCTCAGCGGGATGAGGGCGCCACCGTCTATGGCGACATAAAAATCGCTCTAATCTCACCAATTGCTTGATTATAGCTGTTAATCTCCCGAGATGGCAGCTATGCCTCGGGCTGCCTTTTTATCACTCTTGTTTTATTCCGTCCCAAATCGTAGGCATTTGGGACTACTTAACTAAATTGAAACTGTACTGTACATTTGCGTAATATGTCTTCTCTAAAGTCTATTTTTATTGTTAAGGTTCGGAAGCTTGCGTAATGATGAGGATCCGCGAGAAGATATAAATGGTACATTTAAAAAGTTGAATCTTACCAAAAACATAAATGTGAAAAAAGGAGCCAAGTTCAACATCTAACAAAATGATTCAGATCTAAATGTCCGCCAAGTTCTATAGAGAATCCTAAAATTTATTAATATATTCAGATAAATTTATGTCTCCTTTCATGATTAAAATAAAAACTTTTTATTTAGAACAAATTATAACAAAAATATATTTGAGATCCTCATAACGAGCCCTTTCATTTGATATATGTGGATATATGAAAGTAAGGTTTGCAAAACTATTTATTATATTTCGTTAATGTACCCTGAAATTTGTTTATTTAAAAAAAAAATCGGGTTGCACTCTGGGAGTGGCAGAAGTAAAAACACAGCAGTATGGCCACTACACAGACGGTCGAGCCATCAGCTGTCACCATCCATGGATGCGCGTAGCACGCTGTAACATAAACACACACGAACATTCGCGCAAGCGCCCTGCGCCGCCTAAACGAAACAGCAGGCGCAGGCATACATTTTCGCCGCGCCGTAGAAAGAGAGGGGGATACTCCCTCTCCTACGCCGCGCCAGCTGTCTACTCTCCATCCGTCTTACGAATTTTCGATCAGGTCACGTGTCCTGACGCGAGTTTAATATTTTTTACCCATTCCAAAATAAGTGCACAACGCCGCTAAAGAAGTTTTCACTTCAAAAGTTATTTACTTTTCACATCTGCGTATGGGATTACACCATCATACTTAATTTCACCTGATTGTGTCCAGAAGATTCGGAGCAAATTGGCTGTAACAGAACGACGGATAGACAGACGCACGAGTGACCTCATAAGGGTTCGTTTTTTGTAAGAAACCCTAAAAAGGTAATTTTTCCAAATAAATCTATTTTGAAAATTAATTACCATTTTATTTTATTTCTTTAGAACATATGTCCCTAGTAAGCAAGAGATAAAAAGACTTATAATATTAATTAAATAATCAAGACTGAAGTTACTAGACTTCAAAATCGATTATTCTTCTAGAGTTAGTTACTAGATACCACTCCTAAACTACACAGCTGATTTTAATAAAATGTCTATGGGACCACCTGACAAGTACGCCCTTTCAAACAAAAAAGAATTAACCAAATCGGTCTAGGCGGCTTCGAATAATTGGTTTACATATATAAAAAAATATCGCGACGAATTGATAACCTTCTCCTTTTCCGAAGCCGGAGAAATATTTTTGTCGTAGAAACGGTCAAGTAGCAAAATCCAAAGTTCCCAAACTAATCACGTTACAACTAATTTTATTTCCCGCAGAACCCGAAGATACTGGTTCCAAACTCTTTCACGCAGTGCAGGATTTAGCAAACGCGAGACCGTAACTAATTCTATCCAGGGGCCCCGGATTTGCTAGATCTTAAGATAAATGAGAAAGAATTCAGATGAGGAGAAGCCTTTACCTACTTACGTGTTTATTAATAGCGCTTTGGCAAGTTAAGCAACGCGAGAGTGGTCGTCAAATAGACTGGTGACAATAAGTTACAAAAAATATGTCAAGGGCCTCCACGCTACGTTGTTTTCTTTAGATGGCTGTCGTCAAGCTACATTTATCTGCCTAAAGGCAGCTAGGAAATCTGACAACAGAATTTTCCACTTACAAAACAAGTTTTTTAGTCAGGAAAATCAAAAATTCCCCGACTTTTAAGCGTTCACCGCTTTCGATTTTCATCAAACATAACTAAGAACTATCTTGATTAGGACAGCTTTAATAAAAATCCGCCTCGAAATTTGCATTTGTTAGGCACTACGATGCCACGGACGGACACAATATATACATATATACACGGCAAACTTCTTTAAAAAAATGAACTTCAATACGAGATAAATTTATCCTACATTGAATAAAAAATTTTTCTTTGACTTTGAGTTTCAATACCCCTTTTTTTTAAAAACAACTCAAAATTCACGCTTTCAGGTTTAGATATACAAGATGTTCCCCTACTACGCGTGGCCCATAAGTAATGCTATTTTTGCTACGTGGTTAATCCAGCGCTGCTTCTACGGCGACCCTTTTGGGGGACTTGGCAACTCATATTATAAGGATATCAGCAGGCCGATTAAATGTTAACTTTGATGGATTGTGTCCCACTCGAGGCCTAAGCAAACGCTACGTCCCTTTTATAATAACTTCACGCAACTCTATTACAATTCGGGAGCGATTTTTATTGTGACGTTGTAAAACTGTTTTAAATTTTTCATTACTTTTTATCATATATCAGTGCTTATAATAGTATAAAACCTGTATACTGGAAAAAAAAGAGTTAGGTAATAAACTAATTAAAAAAAACTGTTTTCTTGACTACTACTTTTCAAAACTACTAAATATAATTTTTCGTGGCGTATAAAAATAGATTAAGCTCAGCTTAAAGCATCATAGGCTTATTTTCGGCTGAGTTCACCCTCGAAGCCGCAGCCCGAGCTGTGTGGAGAGGCCGTAAGCCGAGCCACACCTACTAAGCGCTGAGCAGTTTTTTTTAAATTATCCAAGATGGCCGCCAATCGTCAACTGCATGTGATATTGCTAAAATTCAATAGGTATTCTTGAAAATTTTGGGTCGCAGAATCCAAATTTTAACTTTTGTTGAAATCCAAGATGCTGTCTAGATTTTAGAATTTTAACTCAATCAGCTTATAACGTCTTACGGTAAGGGTAGTACGCCGCGGAACTCGAAACTGAAATCAGATTTTTGAAACAAGATAGCCACCTACATATTTTTTGCTTTTCCCTTTACTGACAGTGGTTCTACATCCAACTTCAACAGTAGCGCGAAAAATCGCGGGCTGCGCAACACATGAAAACAATTTTTTTAAACAGGATATTCGTAAATTTTCTTTTTTTTACGTATTTCCCAGAAGAATGAATGAATGTTGGTCACAAGCATTGTTTGCGTAGGTTTGTCATTTATCTAAGTGCTTGCTCCGTAGGATGGCTCTTCAACGTCACTTGAACTGAACAGGTCTCCAAGAAATTCCAACCCCGTCATAACTGTGACTTTTCTCGGCTTTATTTTCACAGACTATATACTATAATATTACTCACCTACTAATTACGCTGAACGCGGGATGATTGTAACCGGTTATTGTGGAAGTTCTTGGGAAAGGCCTATGTCCAGCAATTTACTTGTTAGGGCTTAAATGATGATTTTGATACTTACGCGTTTACCTTTTTATTGACCTTTAAACTACTTACTTCATATAACTATGTTAACATCATTCTTATAGTCGTGCGTGATGTGCACTACGATATATTTTAATTAATAAGCAAATCATTTACTTTGTTAATTTTGCACATTACTTACTAACTGGATATGTAGATTCAATATAACACTTGATTTACACAAAACAAACAAAACGATGTTTTTTATAATTTTTCAAAACTAAACCAACTTAAACACCAAACTTTTCAATTGATTTTGAAAAAAACTGAAAACTATGTTTATTCAAGCAAAAAGGGTTTTGCTAAATTGATCCAGGCGTCTTCAAGTAAACTAGAACCATGTAACCAATTAGAAAAATACATATTCAAATAAACAACTTCCTTATATTGTAAATTTGTTGAAAAATAATTCGAACTTGTATCTATTCTCTGTTGGAATTACGTATAAATAGTGATTCTGCTGTTGAAAACCTATAATAATGACTTACACAGACTACATACAGATAAATTATATGTAAATATAAGTACATTGGAAAAGGAAAGTTATTCCAATAATGTAAAATGTATGAGAAAGTCTTTTAACAAAAAGAATAACATTCCCAACCATAAAAAAGAAATACTTGCAACTCTGAATGAAATATCAATCATTAGCACTTCCAAATATCTTCCTTGTTCTTACCTCGAAGTTTAAGAATAATTTAATATAAAGAGGCCAAGTTTATCTTTCTGAAAAGTTATCAAAAATTTAATCTTTCGGGCGATTACCAAGATCAAATTTTTGCTATTATTTTTCAGTCTCGTATTTAAGTTAAAATTTAAACGTAAGTACAATTAGATACCTAATTTTAATCTTTTATGGGTTCCGTAGTAAACAAGTTATTATTATAGTTTCGCCATGTCTGTCTGTCTGCCTGTCCACGATTTAACTCAAAGACTATAAGTACTAGAAAACTGTAATTTGGCATAAGTATGTAAATTAATCATGACAAAATCGGGAAAGTAAAATATAGATCATTTTTTTAGGATATCTCCCATACAACTAAAGTGGGAGTCAAATTTTTTCTCGATTAACCCATCGTGTGGAATATCGTCGAATATTTGTTTTGAACATATTGTGATTTTGAGAATATCATTTTTCAATTTAGAGATCTGTTTCTACACTGGAACCCTGCTCTGCGCGTAGTCCGACACACACTTGGCCAACAATTTAAATTATATAGTTCTTGGGTATTTATCTTAAAATTTAGTTAGTATGTTTCACAAGTTTAAAAAATCTTCAGGGCTAGCCCAATGTGTAATTTGTCCTTATGTTAAAAAATATTATACTGAGCAAAATAGATAGGGTAAGGTGCGAAAAGATCACCGGCTATAACGCGTTTTTGTACAAATGACGTCTTCATACGATGTCTGTAAAATAATGGATATCCGGCAGGGCTGGCATCAATCAGCGGCAAAGGGGCCATCCGTGGAATGTGCGGATATCAATACACGAAGAAAAATGATCGAGTCTCCTTGATGATATTCTTACCTTTATTCTTTAGTTAAGTATAAGTTTCAAGAATTTTAATAAACTGTTTCTACAGTTATTGTCTAAATCTTCTTTATATATAAAAATAACATGTCACGTTGTTTTAAGCCATGGACTCCTCAACTATTGAACTGATTTTAAATTTGATATGCATACCTTGTGCAATTTGATCCAACTTGAAAGATAGGATAGCTTACATCTCAATTTATAGTCGCAATAATATATTAATGCACAGGACTCATAAAGTCCACGCGAACGAAGTCGCGGGCATCAGCTAGCCTATATATATAAAACCAAGTCTTGTCAGTTAAAATATTTATAACTCAAGAATGGCTGGACCGATTTAGATGAAATTTTGTATGGATATAGTTTGAGACAAGAATAAGAATATAAGATAGTTTTTATACCGGAATTCGCATGGGGAGCGGAGCCCGAGGGCACAGCTAGTTTTATTTTTTAAATAATAATATAAATAAAGACTATATCTTTGGGATTGAAGTATTTAATTTTAAGAAAGTTATATTGTCACGTCCTATCCCTAACAAGGTAGTTCAGGGCTGCCCAAAGACCACGTTTAGTGATGTTGGGTGTTAGATAGAATTTTTTTTTCAAAACTCAAATCATCCCCCAAACTTTATATTAGATTTTAAAATTTCTATGGGACCGCTTCCGAAAAAACTCTCAAACTAAAAAGAATTTTCCATATCGGTCCAGGCGTCTTAGAATAATCGGTGAACATACATAAAAAAAAACATCGTAACGATTTGGTAACCTTCTCCTTTTTTAGAAGTGGGTTAAAAAGGGAATAAAAATAGTAATTGATTGCTAGCTGAATAGCCTATTAACATGATTCAGATTCTCTACCATTCTTTCAATCGGCTTTTACTATCTAGGAAAATAACAAATATTACCTACATTTTAAGTTCTTTCTTTTCTCCCAGACGAGCATAGAAGAGATTAGTTGTTTGGATACACTTTATTGCTGTTATATCGTCTACATTACTTATTCGATCAATAATGTTACTTACTTTAAGTGCAAAAAAAAAACAATTTTCATTACTAGATACACTACATTAAAAAAAAAACAAATAAAACATTTCACTAACACCTTTTCCAGTCTCACTATCAGCACAGAGCACCATCGATCAAAGTCTCACATTATTTCCTCTACGTAATATTAGGGTCCCAAATTCCTGTCCTACATTTTTCTTCCTTGTACCATTGTAATTCAAGCTTATGGGATAATGATTATACACGGAAAATGATTGAGCGCTAGCCTTTCTCAAAGAGGAATAAACCAAATAAATGTGTAAACTTAAGTTTGTTCATCATATACATCGTGGAAGGGACATACCCGTAATAAATTGAACCACATGCTATACTAGATCACTATAGTATAATGAAATTTAAATAACAGTCAAAAAACAAAAAAAAAATCGACATTCCCATACAAATTGCGCGGGCGGCTGCACACTTTTGTATGGAAATGCCGATATTTTTTTAAAGTGTTTGACTGTTATTTTTGTTTCATTATACTATAGTGCTGTAGTATAGCCCGTGGTTCGATTTATTACCTACGGTATGTCCCTTTTACGTTGTATAACACAGCGTTGTACACACACCCACAATATGCAGATGACCCGACCAAGGTCGATGGAAAGCACTGGTTGCAGGCCGTTCTGGATTGGTAATTCGGAAATCCTTATTGAAACGTCATTGAGATTAACCGGTAAAGAGTAAAGACCTTCAATGTCTTATTGTGTCTGGTATTGGCGGTAATGAAACGGTTAATTAATGGGCTGGTAAAAAATTTTCTTCATCTGCTTTTTTAGGATAGACTTTATTTCTTGCAATATCATTTACAAACAAATAATATTTGCAGAACCCGATAATATCCTAGTCTCCAATCATAGCTTGTCCCAAATATCTCTGCTGCGAGAATCTTCCAAAGTACAAAATTACTCAAGACATAAATCCATGTGCTTTGTCGATTATCTTTCTATAGTTTGATAATCTGCCAAATATAAAGTCCATTTCCCCAAACGGTTTCCCAAATACTTTATCACTCCATCAAAGACGTCGTTTTAAAACAGTTTGTGGTTGTACTGCAAACCATTTATACGAACGCACTGCATAAGTACATCTAAATCTACCTACGTAGTATATACCTAACACCTCAAATAACTACATTGCAACTTTATCGAGTGGACAAGGGAGACAAAAGGGGACATGATGTATATGCAAATGAGTTAAAGTTTGGCGTAACTAGTAAACTCAGAGATTTAACTAGGGTATTTATGTACTTTCTATCTGATGTTTTAAAAGCTTACCTCAGACCATCTGAGTAGCTTACCTAACTACTTATAGAAATCTATTTTCAATTTTGGTAATTTAACTTTAAAGTTAAAATGTTCAAGATTGCATCCATGACATTAGATATGAGTATTACGTTTTATTTGACATATTTTTTATATAAAATCATTCAGCCGTTTTCTACCTGCATGAGCCTGGTAATGTTTTTTTTGTTTTCTAGAAGACAGGTCACTGAATGTTATGATATATATTTTTAGATTCAGCTCACAAACTTCTTTCACTTGATATTCCACACGACAGGTTTTTTTTAAATTTCATACAAAGTATTGATGACATCATAACCCACTGTATAAAAATTCAAGATAGCTCCTTCTTTTAGTTGGAAAATGGCCTTTTTCAAATTGTCCTGGGTCTTGGATGTTAATCTATATATGTATTTGTTATAATATAAAATTTTGTATCGTTGAGTTAGTATCCCATAACACAAGTCTCGAACTTACTTTGGGGCTAGCTCAATTAGTGTAATTTGTCCCTATATATTTATTTATTTATTCTTGGATCCATATTTGAGTCATAAGGATAAAACTCCACCCAAAGGAAATCTATTGGTCATTAAACACCGTATTTTTCAGCGTAGGCAGTCCAGCGACTACATTCAAATCGATTGAAAACAACAAAGATATCGATCAACAATATACACATCCCTCCTCTTTCAAAGTCTGTTAAAAACTATAAACATTATGTAGAAATAATGATAAACAGGCACTTATCTATATAAAAATATAAAACTTTACCAAGGAATTAGGAATTACGTGTAGGTATGTACAAAGTTCAGCGGAAAAAACTTCCAAGCCTTTATTGTCTGGTCTTTTAAGCAAAGTAGAAATAATGAAAAACATGCACTTTCCGTAAATATTTTGTTAATGTAAAATATAAAAAAGTTACAATACAAAGTACAAGAGGCGACCTTATTGTTAAAACAATCTTTTACTGGTAACCATAAAAAGATAAATAGTTTTACATGGAGTTAGGAATTACAAGTTGGTATGTACAAAGTTCAGCGGAAAAAACTTCCAAGCCTTTGTTTGGTCTTTCAAAAGTAACATTTATTAGAACTAAATACATAACCAGCCAAGTACGTGACAAGCCATGCGCAGTATAGTGTTCCGTAGTTCTGAATGCCGACTTAAGGGTCCTACCCGCGCTAGCGACCTTGAAAACACAAAAAAATTAATTTCTCTTTCTGTAAGTGAGATTATCAGAAACCCTCGTACAACTTTTTAGCTAGTATCCTTAAGATTCATTAGAACCTCGAAAATTATTGAAATAAAATACGGTTCTTTGCAAAAAATACTAAAAACGGCCACTTTTGACTCTTTTTGTAAAGGTTTCTAAAGCGAATAGTATTTCAATGACTTTCGAGGTTCTAATGAAACTTAAGGATACTAGCTAAAAAGTTGTACGAGGGTTTCTGATAATCTCACTTACAGAAAGAGAAATTAATTTTTTTGTGTTTTCAAGGTCGCTAGCGGGTAGGAGCCTTAAGTGCACGTGACTAAAATGGTCTAAAAACGAATTTTGGATTGAAAAAAAAAAAGAAAATCTTTTTCCGAGTCATTCAATAAGTTGGTCGCCTTTACTTTTTAAGTTTTGAACCTAACTTAGCTCTTATAGTTTTTCTTGAAACTTCAATATATATACTACTGCTGTAAATTTTTTGAAAAGGGAAACACTCGACTTTCAACAAAAATTTGCATTTCGCAACAAAAATAAAACCAAAGACTTCAGAAACGGATCCTTAAATCAGAAAATGGTGTTTACTAGCTCACAATATTATTGAAAGACCTTTTCCACGATACCCCACACCATAAGGGTTAGTAGAGAAAAAAAATGACTCCCACATTATATGTTTTAAAGTTACCACGAAAAAAAATTCAAGATTTTATTTTACCACTATATTTTGGCAGTATACCTACATATCCAAACCAAATTTAAGCTTTCTAGTGCTTATAGTCTCTGACTAGAACCGCGGATATACATGTAGACAGACAGACATAGCGAATCTTAATGGGTTCTTTGTGTATTTGTACTACAGAACCTTAAAAGGTACAAAGGTCAGTAAAAACGAAATATTTTATGGTTCGTATTATTGCAGTAAGCCAGTTATAAAATTGTGTTCGTACCGGGCACAAGTTTGTATCGAGCCCGCTGTTATTCTTGTCCGCTGGAGCGTGCGATATTCCAATACTGTTTTACAGATCCACTTTGCAATACTCCAATTTCTGTTGTTCTACGTAATGAGAGTTTGCTTTGTTGTGTTAGGATGTAATAAAAAAAAGTAGAGCGGCTTTCGAAACTGTCAAGATTGTTCAATATAAAACATATTCTTTTTTCTTTAAATATTCTTTTTTTTAAAGAAGGGCAGATCACGTCATGCTTTTGATGGAAAGAGAGGGGGCTTTTACCCAACAATAAGACCTATTATAACTAAAAAAACTACAAATATTTTTACATCTTCAACCCCATTTACTTCTTTTTCTTCTGACGTCATATTATAGTATTAAGTCATATTATAAAATTAATGCAATTTTTTTTAGATAATATAAAAATATACCTACTTATAGTGAACTTAGACCTCGCGATTATTTTTCGCAATTCAGTTTCCTAAATAACCCCTAGATGGCGGTATCCAAAGTTAGAACGCGCTATGGTTTCGTTTGCTACATAATCGCGGACATTTTTATTAATATTTCAAAAACTACTGAACCGATTTTGATGCCCAATAAACTTGAAAATTCTATTGATGTTTCCTACATGCCTACCAAGTTTCATCAAAATCAAACCATCGGTTCGGCTGCTATCGCGGTACAAACATACATACATACATACATACATACATACAATGTGTTTTCGCCCCCAACTCGATTTAGAGACCTCACTCGCTTCGCTCGCTCGGTCAATAAGAAGTTCGGCGGCCAGACGGAAGTACGCATTACTGATGCTTTCGCAAGTTAAGCGACACCGGGAGTAGTCCGCATTTGGATAGCTAACCAGTGCAGTGGCTTGAAATTCTTGAGCTTCTCTGTGCTTCGGAAAACACGTTAAGGGATACATTAATTTTTCGAGGTTCAGTATATGCTAACATACTTAATTCATTACTTAATTTGTTTTTCGCGTGTGTAAATTACGAACCCTTATGTTAGATTTTTCAAGCTGCATTAGTTTTTAAAAATTTTCAAAGGCATTTATTTATTTAATTTTATTACAAAAATTGTAACAGGCGGACTTAAGGCCCGGGGCCTTCTCTACCAGTCAACCTACAGGTGATGCCGAAAAAAGCTAATTTTGGACGACAAGACACATTCTAATTAAATCTTTATATATTAGTATTTATAAACATATATACATGTAAATAATACACAAATTTGGCATAAAACATAAAACCAACATAAACTACATAAATATTTATAATACTCTATGACAGTTGGTGAAGATAATGAGCGCGCACAGCACTCTTAAACGCTTGGCGACTAGGCATCTGAATTAGCTTGACGACTCATATACAATCAACACAGCTGGGATCAACAACATGAGGCAATACGTGAATTTTTTGGGGTCCATTGCTACCTCCATTTGAAATAAACTATTTGAAAGGAAACGGAGATATCATTTAAGTTTTTCTTTCTCATGGCTCTTGTAACCAAGAGTGCCAAAAGTGTCAATTTTACACAAAAATTCTGAGAAAAGCTTCACTGTAGTTCAAAAACAGTTTGAAGAGTTATCTGGAGCGGTATGTGATATTTAATATGTTAAAATTCAAGAACCCCAAACACGTCGGTTCGTCATGTGTCCTATGCCACCTTCTGCCTGCATTATAAAACTACAATTATGCCATTATTTGCTTGCATTGATATCTTTAGGTACTATCACGTCTTTATCTCTAATAGGGTGGACATAGCTTAGGGCGTAAGATCCTCAGGCCACCCCAGCTAAAAATAAACCCTTTATTATTTTAAATGGTTTTGAGAAACTTGAGCTGTTTTGTTAAACGTTACACATAGACAATCCAACCCAACAATTTTCAGCAGTTTTACAAACCGAGCTGCAATGAAAAAATGCTAGAGGTTTTGTTTAACAGCTGATTATACATACGTACAATCCAACTGCGACGAAAATTAGTTAATTTTTATATAATTTAATATAAATTATTTTTAATTAGTTTTAGTTAGTTTAATTTTAGGTTGTATTTATTTAGTTAATATTATATTGTTATGTTCATTAGCACATAGTTAATAATCTATAGCTATCGCATTCAGTCATCATATAAAGGGACTCTCTATATGGAATTTCTCGCTTCATCTACTTTTCCAAATAGAAATGGAACTATATCGTTGCCGTTGTGTACAGAGGTCTAATATAAAAGTTATAAATACGAGTATATCGTAGGTCCTCATCAAATAAACGGTCGGATGGGCTACGAGGAAGCGTTTTTCATATTGATTGTTGAACGAGATGCTCCAATAGTTTAGCTTAGTTGTTGTTTGTATTATAGAACCTGGTTATGTAGGTTACGAGATTTCTAATGGATATCTCACCTGCCTTGAGGTAGAATTTGCTAGGCATCAGCATCATATATATACGGTTAGTTATTCACTTGATTAGGATCCTATACATAGTAAATCTGAGTAGGTGTTATAATACTCCTCCTTTGGTTGTAAATACATTTAATAAATCAGTACCTGGGCGACCGAGCTTTGCTCGGTTACATCTCAAACATTAACTAATTTTTTTTAACTTGTCTAAAAACAATGCAAAATAAAAAAATATATAAATTTAAACATAATAAAAAACAAAAGTAAGTCACCGAGTGGGATTCGAACCCGTAACACTCTTTCTAGCCGTCGCTATTCAAGGCGGTCGCGGCGCGACGAAAGTAGCGACCATATTCTGCGTGGAAAGAAAAACGCATGAAAACTCGAAAACACGCGTTTTCTCAAACATAAAACTAATCTAGATCGATTGTTTACCCCCAAAAACCCCCATATACAAATTTTCAGCGAAATCGTTAGAGCCGTTTTCGAGATCATAGAAATTTCTAAATAAATAAATATATATACATATATACATACAAGAATTGCTCGTTTAAAGGTATAAGATAATGTGAGTAGCACTTAACAATTTATTTTAGTAAGAACCTATACATTTTTATAATGCACGAAAGTGGTGATCCTAATTAATGATAAAACTATTTTTGCGTGTTCTTGTCTCTCGCTTGTTACGCTTCTAAAACCAAATTATGAATATAAAACAAAACAAAATCCGTAGCATATGTATTATCCAGGCGTCGTTAAACTTGAATCGTGGATTTATGACACGTCGGCCTCATAAAAATATATGTATATTGACTGCGACAAAAGTGGGGCGAATTACTCGAAAGCTGCAAAGTACTGTCACTTAATAAAAGATCCCCCGGGGAAGTGGAGCAAACGGCTCAAGAATATGAGACGGTATCATCATCGGGGACGACGAGAAGAAAAAAAAACGTTGTAAAAGTGGGAGGAAACCACATTAAATAAATTGCAGCCACGGCCGCAACTGTACCAGCGTGTTAACTAGGGTTCCTTCGTGATTCCTCTTACTTTAGTTTGATTACAACCTGAAGTTTTGACTTTTTTGTCAAAAAAGAAATATTAATATTGTTTTATAGTTTTCATAGTAGGTAGTCTCTTCTTAGAGTAGATAAGTCTGTGCAATGTCTGGCTTATGGAATCGTTATAGTTATATTATAACAAAGGAATTATCGAATTACCATCATCAGTTCTTTACACATAAACACAACTGAGTGGCAAAATTTAATATTCGAAATCATTAAACAAAATCTACATACCTAGTTTCTTTTATGGTAAACAAGTTCGAAAAGGTTTTGAGGAAATCTTTTTCGAGTAGTGCACCTACATACAACTAACTAACTTTACGCGTCTGTATTATAACAAATGTATGATATAAAAGGTACAGAGGGAACCTTTCAGATAGTTCTAGTTTCAGACAACTTTTACGCTGACTTCTGTCATGATGGGTGGCATTGTCTCGCTGTGAAACGGCGACCGTAGTCATTTTTTTAACCCCTTTTTTTTGATAAACAATACCAAACCTTCGCCAAACCTATTTTAGTTGAAATATGTTTTGTCTCGTTCTTATTACGTCAAATATTTAAAAGAGAGATAGAAAAAAAATGTTTTTATTAATATAGGTTTAGTAAACTTATGATATTTTTTATGAATAAGGGGGTACGAATTAAAAGACATTTAAGTATTTTTTTTAATTAAATCGTCCTTAATATCAAGTATTTATTTCATAATGTTTCATCAGACTTGAGACATAAATAGTGGTAAGTTTTAAAGTATTAGTATTAGCCCATCCTCAGTGTCTTAATTTACAGTTTCCCATGTGTTGTTAGTAAATACTATAGCATAACCAATATTAAAAGCGTAAAAAAAAAACAAATTTCCTATTAAAAACTTGGGGTAAAATAATAGAGTCATTATAGTAACAGAAGCGTCACGGGTTGCGAAAAGGAATAACACCATTTCCCAAACCCAAATGAGTTTTATAACTTTTATAAGTTGTGACGGGATGACTTCTTGTCTTTAGAGCGTCGGCGTCGCGGGTCGTGATTATGGTTAATAGCACCGTTTATCGCCGTCATTACTATTAGAAACTTTGTATTCGCCGAGCATTTGGAGCAAAAGCCGGGATATTGCTAGCAATCTTGTAACGACGTGGCTTATTGTTTTTACCTACTTGTGCCGCCTCTGAGAGCTAATGAAGCACTTTGTGTGAATTGCGAAGGTGTAATTGATATCTTTTGGGTTATATGTTTATACTTTACTAGCTGACCGTGTGGTTTCCGACAGAGTAGAATAGGGCTACTCCAAGTTCCCCGTGGATGTCATAGAAAGCGACTTAGGAATAACAAGCTCAACAAAGCTTATAAACATCGGTGAGACCTCTCCAACCCGTTTGGCCAGCGAGGAGAGTTTATGCCAAAGTCCCCTGGCTGCTCTGGTCAAGTATGGCTCTAGTAGTACAGAGAGGGTTGTGCTACTGCAGTGGAGACAAAAGGACCAGGTGATGATGATGATTTTGATGATGACTTTACTAGATGCGTCCCGCGGTGTTCGCCGTGCCTTAAATAGCCTATGTGTTAATCTAGGGTGTCAGCATCTTGCATATAAAATTTTATCAAAATAGGTTTAGCTGTTTGCACGTTAAGAAGTAACAAACATACACACACACACACAAACTTTCGCTTTTATCCCATTAACAATTGGACATTAAAAAGTAAAGCTCGAAATTTTGTGGACTGCTTGCAGAAAAAGCTGGTAGAAAAATAGGTAAATTTTCCGTCTTTATTTGCTCTGAGAATCAACCACTCCGAATGGTAACAATCTCATCTTTGTTCTGATTTCTTATCAATATTATGATTTTCTGCCCGCCATTAAGCCAAAAGTAGCTATTGAGTCTTCGAGGCTCTATCTTATAAGGCAAAAAAACATGATTATTTAGTACGTATTTATGTAAATAGTATTAAGACGAAAAGTTAAAGCGCAAGAAAATTAGGTAAATATCTACAATCTAGCGTTTTTGAAATAATATGAACAAAGGAAAGTAATTCAACTTCATTTTAATTTTGAACAACTAAGGCTTTTGAGTACATTCTGGCATTTATTAAATGATGTATAAATGGGAACTTTTACTTACAATTACGTCAGAGGTCGGTAATTTCCTCTAATTTGAAGCTCTTTTCCTTATTAATTGAGGTAAAACGGTGAACCTCTGGTCTTATAATGTTTGAATGAGGTTTTGCTCTAAGAAATACTTTAACCGTAACTTCTATTTTTTTTTTTTTGAACATACCTTACTCCTTTTGTTTTACTTGGACATTTTCTACAATTTAATTTACTGGACATTGTTCAATGTTTCTATTTTAGGTTGAATTGGTATTTATTGGATATTATTTTTAAAATGGGTTCAAACATTACGTAGGTTTATCTATATTTATATAGCAGAGTAGAATAAGACCCCACCAAGTCTTCCTGTGGATGTCGTAGAAGGCAACTTAGGAATACAAGCTAAACAAAGCTTATAAACATCAATAACACTTCTCCAACCCGTCTGGCTAGCGTGGAGAGTGTAGGCCAAATCCTCTGGCTTTTCTGACCATTAGTTTACCTAGTTCTGGTAGCACAGAAAGGGTCGTACTCCTGTAGTGGAGACAAAAAAGAAGGCGACTTAGCCCTTTGTAGCGTCGTGTTGCATATATGCAACGTACTGGTTTTTTTTTAATTTATTAATTATTTTTATTACTTTTAATATTAAAAAAAAAAATTTTTTTAAATGTTTTAAATTCAGTTGTAATATCCTTTTGGTATTTAATAAAAGAAATTAACTGTTCAATAAATCTTACATTTTTTTTCTTTTTTTGTCTACGCCAAGTCAACTTTCTTGCGACAACGAACCATAGCGCCAAAATGCATTTTTATTTAAAAAAATATTTTATATACTTAATATTGTCAAATTGACACAAAATAAAGTGCATAAAATAGGAAATTAAACATATTTTTATAATTCATATATAAAAATAACGACAATAAAAAATTATTTTATTTTATAAAGGGGGGCTTTTTTTTTCAAAAATTCTAAACTTTTTAAAATTTTGGCCGTTAAACAAAGCAAAAAAAAATGTTTTTATTTTTTCCCGTGTTATTTGGATAATTATTGACCAATGATGTAAGTTTTATGAAAATCGAAAAATTTGCGCTACTAAGGTTAGGATTAGTTAGGAAATACGCTAAACAAAACTTATAAACATCATGAGACCTCTCCAACCCGTCTGGCCAGCATGGAGAGTGTAGGCGAAATAATGTGGCTGCTCTAACCAAATACGACTCTAGTAGTACAAAGAGGGTCATGCTCCTTTAGTGGAGACTAAAAAGACCTAATGATGATGATTATATTAATTTAAAAGTCTATCTACTGCCAAACAATTTGCAAAATATTAATTAACACCATATTTACGATATTTTTATTATAGATGAAGGCGCCACTTCTGCCTTGTAGCATAAAAAATAGCAACTGAGAGCGCTGACATCGACGTTGCGTAGAATTTTTCGCCAACGCACAACGTCTGAATATCAATGCCTACCTGAGCTCAGGAATTCTGTTTAGCGGTATGACAAAAGGTTCCCGATTCACTTCATGCCTTGAATGCCGATAAGTACTCTATTCATGTACACACGGAACTCAAATAGGCCTTTTCCCACATCATTCGTTTTTGTTTATGGTTAGCCGGGATCATTTTATACTTATGAATTCCGGAAATAGTTTTGGGCGATTTCTTTTTCTTTTTTGAAGTTTTCGTAAATACAGCTTTGTGACAGACAGACAGACAGAGAGCGAAGTCTTACTAATAGAATTCCGTTTTTACCTTTTAACCCTGAAAATCACCGTTACGTTCACGGTTAAAAACAAAAGTTAACTGTATCACTATTTTACAAATAGTTATCCTTTGTGGGTGAAAATTTGTATGAAACTTAGCTAAAAACGGCAAAAGAGCGGGAAAATGTATCTCTTTAAACGGGATTCTCATACAACAAACGTGTTTTTTTATAGATAATGGTACGGAACCCTTCATTCGTGAGCCCGCTCGCACTTGGTCGGTTATTTACTTTGCTTACTTCAAAACTGGCCAAGATTCTTATAAAATTTCAACCCATTTTTAAAACCTTAAAAATTCATCCCCTAAGCGGTTATCCTTAGGAGGTGAATTTTCAAAAATTCCTTAGTAGTTCACAGTTGTGTCATATAAGGAACGCTTGTGCAAAATTTCATGCTGTTAAACCCAGCGGTTTCAGCTGTGCGTTGATCTATCAGTCAATACCTATATAGATAATTTCCTCGGGCTTACAACTCTTACTTCTCATAAAATGGGCATTTTGTGAAGCAGACTCCTCATTTATAGCGGGCCAGAAAAAGTTGAAAAAATAAATAAATGTGAAACATCAATTCAAGAACTACATTTAAGATTTTTTGTTTTTCCTCTATGGGGTATATTACATTGTCAAATATCTCTGATCATTTAAATGGTCATATACTTGATTCAATATAATATCAAGGAGAAAATGACTCATAGATCTATGACCCAAGATAAATGATAGTGAAAAAGATTTGTACTGTACATTGGCAACGGCTGTGACATATGAAAATATTTTGAAGTTTTCATTTACATAATCAAAGAGCAAAAGTTTTTGGATTATTTAATTTGTATAATATTGTCAAGTCCTATAAACCTTGACTTAGTCTGCCCATAAACCTTGACGAATAGTTATATTAGTTACTATCCAATATTACTTATTTAATAAAAAAAAATTACATGGAAATAATGACATGAATATTCAATGATGACGAAATTCTTCTTATAATAAATAATTAAAGAAAAGATGATTATCAATCGTAATATATATCTTTTTTATTTAAGTTACCTGTTTTCTCGAAGAAGGCTAGCCCAATTTGGATTTTTTCAAAGGGAATAGATACTAAATGACTTATCGTGGTTCCATACAAATTTTATCAAAATCTGTTTATGTTAAAGTCGGTTTTTAGTTTAAAAAAATATTTTAGTGACTTCAAATTCATTTTGATTTGGATTAGACCATAAGCTAAACATTTCTGTGGCGTTCATGTGCGATTATTTTTACTATTTCAGTGAAACGACGGAGAGGTATGTGGGGCGGGGGTGCGCAGTGTGTGCACGCCTCACTGCCACGCGGTGCGCGCGCGCAACCAGCTCCTACGCTCAGTGGCGCCATCGCAAGCCGCCGCCCGCCCAGGTAACGCTGTTGCTAGTCTTTCTTTACCGTGTATAAGAAGTAGCCTATATTGCCGTCAATTTTTTCTAGCTGCTTAAGAGCCCCGTTTCCATAGACATTTTCATACAAACGTAGGCTAGTTTTAGACGTGCGTAACTACGCGGTCCCGATCGAAAATCATTTTTGCGACTGGTGATGGCGCAACTGAGCTCCTACGCTCAGTGGCGCCATTGCAACCCGCCGCCCGCCTAGGTAATGCTATTGCTAGTCTCTCTTAATTGTATATAGTATAAGTAGCCTATACGAGTTTCCTTACTTTATTTTCATACAATCGTACTTTAAGCTTTTATATTGTATAATCTAGGCATATAACTAGTTTTCAAATTAACACGTTAATGGACATAAGGACTTCTATAGAAGTCATCAATTGTTTTTTCTATTGTGTCTGGCTTAGTGTCCATGAATGAGTTAGCCAAACCAAAAAATGTTGACTGAAACTCGAAAGTAAAATCGTGAGATCAATTAGTAGCACCATCATCAGGCGCCAGGCGGCAGGCGCCGTACGTAACTACGTGGTCTGGATTGAAAATCATTTTTACAAATTTGGATTACGTATATAGAGGTAGATAGAGAATTTTATTTACTATTTTTTTTTCCAAAACCAATGAAACGTCAGCGTGGAGATGCCAAATGTTTTATGGCAGGGCATTGCAATCAAAACAGGTATCAGATTTTGGAAGGGTCTTAGTGAAAGCTCCGGGGAAAATAACAGGGTGGAAGAGGAAGGGGCGGTAGAATTTACTTCAGATGCAGATAAATTTTAGCCCCGAGTTAATGTGGTATCCACTAAGCGCAACTAAGTTCTAAGGATAAATAACCAGCCAAGTGTGTGTCGGGCTACGCGCTGGGTTCCGTAGTTACGAATGCTGACTTTGAATTCACGCGACAAAAAACGTTTTGGTCACCTATAGCTTTTTAATTTGTAAGCACTACTTAGCTGTGATAGTTCTCCTTTAAACTTCGTTATATATTCTACTACCGTAATTTTTTTCACGTGTCCATATTAAAACCGTTTGGCAGATAGAGAGGGTATTTAAGAAACGAATCCCTAAATAAAAAAGCCCACATAATTCGCAAGCTCACAATGTTTATGACAGATAGACAGACATACAGATATGGCGTAAATAAGGGTTCCTTGTATTCTACGGAACCAGAAAAAGAGTTTCTTTGAAGTTTAAATAACAAGTAATCCAAAAGATACTATTGGAATATTAATGATGCAAACTACTAAAAATTTTAATTACGTACCTACCTTCCCACATGTGACATTTCATATTCCTCCGTGTAAAGTATGATACACACGGCAGTAACTGGCAACTTGCCACCGACTTGCTTTGCAGCTTGTGGTAAGATACCGCTTCGTTATATGATAACATGGGTTTCTACAATAATAGCTGCATGAAAATGTATCTTGATTATACCTTTTACGGCATTCCTAGACAGAATATTTAAACCTATTGATGGAATTAAGGCCTCTTCAAATAAAGACAGGAAAGTTTGGCGATTGCCCGTTTTCTTTTACATATTTCTTGTATAGTCCCCTTTCGCAAAAAGGTATAATGTATTGGGGTAATAAAGTATTGTATTCTACTCTGCTTTCACCATACTGGTGACTTTATGGCATGCCAGAATTTTTTTTCTTGTACAATTACTAAAACGTTAACAGAGTCTGGGCGGTAAGGTGGTGGGTGTAAAGGCAAAAACATGAGATCAATATGTATGATTCGGATTGGTTCCCATTACCTCGATCCGCTTTTACGATCTGCGTGAGGAGAGAAACAGCGAGACTTTTTGAATCCCAGACCAACATGGGCGATAACTTCCGAAAACCATAATGATGAAAGGTTTATTCTCAATTTCAGACCAACACCACCCTCACCAACCCTCGTTGCTCAAGTCGACTCTTCCGTAGCCTGTCTTTGGCTCCTCACACCCCTCTCCGCTGGCACGGCAGTGGTTGCTGTACTGGTAGCTGTGTCCACGAACAACTGGCTCCATACCGAAGAAAACATGCTGAATCCAGCATACAATGGCACGGGACGGCATAGCCTCGTCGCAAAACACACGGTATCAGGGCTTTGGAGGATATGTCACACTGATCGTAAGTATTACCAAGTTTCACTCATAGAGAAGCTGTCAAATATAGAGATCACGTGGAGATCACCAAACCCATAGACATACATACTATCATGTCTTTGTCCCTTACAAGGCCGACAGAGCATTTTGTGTCTTGAGGCTTTAAAAGATGAGACCCCAGGACCGTAAGGATCAAATCCAAAGACCACGCGTAACGTAGAAAATGAATAATTGGCCAAGTGCGTGTCGGGCCACGCGCAGTGTAGGGTTCCGTAGTTCCGAATGCCAACTTTGAGTTTATGCCACTAAAAACGTTTAAAAACTAATTATCTATTGAATTTGTATGAAATTTCTTTTTCCGAGTACATTTTATAAGTTGATCGCCTATAACTTTTTAATTTGTATACCCTACTTAGCTCTGATAGTTTTCCTTTAAACAACATTATATATACTATAGTTGTGATTTTTTTCACGTGGCCATATATAACCGTTCAGCAGATAGAGGGGGGGACCCTTGCCTCCAACAAAAATTTTCACTTTAAACCCAAATATTTTGAAACGGATCCCTAAATCGAAAAATGGTGTTAACAAGTTTACAATGTTTTTGAAAGACCTATTCAACGACATCCCACACAATGTGTTTATCGAGAAAAAAAATATTGACTACCTCTTTACTTGTATGGCAGCTAACCTAAAAAAAAATATTTTTCCATATTTTATTTTACGACTTTTTCGCCATGATTAATATACATATCCATGCCAAATTACAGCTTTCTAGTACTTGTAGTTTCTGAGTAGGACCGCGGACAGACAGACAGACAGACAGACAGACATGGCGAAACTATAAGGGTTCCTTGTTTACTACGGAACCCTAAAAATGGGTATCCAAAATATTGACTGTCCCTATGTAGATTAAATTTAGCAAAACCTAAACAAGGAAGCAATTGGTAATTATTTACTTAGGTTGTAGACCAGTATGCGTAAGAGTAATGTAATAATGTTATTCTACAGTAATTTTTCACAGTCTATTCATTGCTGCTTCAAAGTATTTTTCATCATATTCGTATAAAACCGCGTCCACAATAGCGGACAAAACTTCCGCATGTGCAGCCGTTTACAATGCGTCGTCGTCGCTTCCGCCGCGATCGAGGGAAATGCATTGTATTCCAGACTGGTCCCGCGCTCGTCCCACTTCTATTCCATTTGCATCCGATCTGTCCCCTGTCCGTCACTGTGTGACTACTCTATTTCCTTCATTATGTATTAGCTTTTGTTAGGTTTACGCGCCATGGCATTGTTTTGTGAATTCTCAAAGCTTTCCTTCGTAGGACCTAACAGATCTGTCTTTTCATCACATGTTTGTCATTCTTTTCTACATTTAAGAGTCAGACAGTAAATAGCTTAGACATGTAGTTATTGCGGTTTGCAGTTGCATTTTACGATGTTTTTGTTTTCACTTAATACAATAAACCTATCGTTGTGGAGGCCTGGTGCCTGAAGTAAATGGGTTTAGTGAGAAAACCCATGGCATAGAGCATCTGGGCCACCCTGCAGAAATGCAGATAGATTTAAATAGATACGTAAAATAGCAAAGAAATTTTTTTTATACTATTTATATAGGTATAAGTTAAATAATAAAAGATTATCGTACAAAAATAATAAAATCTCGATAATACGCCCCACTGCGCCACTGCAGCATTTAACTTCTTTGCTAAGTCGTTTTTATGCAAACTATACAGAAGATGCAATCATCATCATCATTATCTCAGGTTTTTTTTCGCCCACTCCTTCTTCTTCTTATCTAGTGTGTTAGTGACTAACACTAGTGTCAGAGTTTTTAAAACGCCTTAAAGGCCTCTGACATGGTTTTAGGTAACGACCAATGTCAAAGACAGTGACCGGGACCGACGGTTTCACGTGCCCTCCGAAGCACGGATCATCTTACTTATCAGAGAATCAGGTGATCAGCCTGTAATGTCCTTACCAAACTAGGACAACAACACCAAGTTGTTGCCCCGCTAGGAATCGAACCCGCGACCTCCGGGTATGAGCCGAACGCGCTAACCATTACACCACGGAGGCGCCGACTCCTAAGTATATGCCTCTCTTTGTTGGCGCCATCCATCTCATCATGTGCAGCTCTCATCCAAGTGTGACCCGCGACTTTGTCTATTTCTTCATTTCATTGCTGGAAGTCCGACGCTTCTTTCACCTACTCTAGGCCACCATTCAGGAAAACCTTGCTCCATCTACCATCACTCTATCGAGACAGGTTTCAGTTCTACTTTAAGTGCATAACCGCTGTTCTAACTTCTCGTACTTTAGTATTCGGCACGGACAAATACATACTAGGTCGAAAAACGGTGTTGAGAACACGCGTGCCAATAATGGCATGTTCTGTTACTCTCAATTTGTGCACATCCTTCTGAGGAACGTTCGTGTTACAGCCCCATGGGTCATTGAGTAAAAGAAGATATATGCACATAATTTTAACACTCAAAGATTTATAATTTTATAATGTTTTTTCGTTTTCAGCTGGAGGTTTGGTGTACAGATGTCTAGATATACCATACTTCCCACTATCCCAGTACGCGCCGGATCCTAGTGATTCTACTAATGCAATTCCATGTAAGTTTGTATTAGAAATATGTACAATAATAATAATATTTTATTTAATAGTACCCTGATAGGGCAGCAAGCGTCTCGCCATACTGGCACAGAATTAATATAAGTCATCTTTATCATCCAAACGTATTCCCAGTTGTATTCTTAGCGGTAACGCTTCAGAGCGCGGGGGTCCGCTACCTAACCTAGGTAATTTGACGAGGTTACTAGTTTTTACACAGAGCGACTGCCGTCTAAGCTTCGCAACGCAAAAGGTGGACCAGAACCAATCCTTGGATATTTTTTGAATAAAACTAACGTGAGATGCAATCATTCTTAAATTTAGTAAACGGGTTATTCACGTAGAGAGTCAGCTAATACTGCCGACATGTTTCGACCTCATCCGGAGGTCTTTATCAGGGCGAATGTGTAGACAGTAGCTGACTCTATGCGTGAGTAACCCGTTTACTGAATTTAAGAATCCTTGGATAGCTTTCCGAAACACGAAATCATCTTTCTTTTTGGCCTTTCCGCTGTCACTGGGTGGAATTCCACCCGGCTTCCATTGTCTTACTATTGTGTCTGAGTTTTGTCGCATCATAAAGAGATAATCAGGTGACTTAAGCCTGTAATATCCTAACCAAACTGGAAAAAAAACTTTCATTGTATGTTTCCCAGTGGGATTTGAACCCACGACCTCGGGATCACAAGGCAAATGCCTTAACCACTAGACCACAGAGGCAGAATTAATTTAAGTATAACACACAAAACGGAAACACCTAGTGGGACCCTAGGAGTTTCCCTCGAAACTCTCCCCCGTCTCGTCTTGTGGAGGGTGTTGAGCGGGCGGCTGCAACTGTCTCTACAAGGCAAGAACGGGGGAGAGGTGCAAGGATGGGGAATGGGGAAAAGCGTTTTAAAGCGTTTTGCATGGGACCTTGAGGAGGGAAATTTCGGTCTGTATGTAGGCAATACTTGTTTCTGTAGTGCTGGGTTAACTTTCTCCTTACATTTCTTCTCCTTCCATCAAAAATACGTCATTTAAGTTTTTTTAAATAAAATTATTTGACTGGCTTAGTGAGCGAGGCTTCTACACAGTGCAAGAGATTTTCAATTTTAAGACATAATAAGAAATACATTTTTTTAATACTTAATATTAATATAATTGTTGACGTACATATCTATAATACTTACCATGACATGATCCATTTATGACTTTTATCAGGGATATGGGACTGATTTTATTTGTGACATAGACTGATGGCTGATTAAGTAGGTGTTACTTTATGAATACCATTTAGAACTAAGTATGTACCCTTTTTCAAATGCAAATAAATTCTATTCTATTCTATTCTACATCGATTTCAAAAAATGCAATTGTATAAATATTAATAGTGTAAATGCTTTGCCATCCACTTATAGAGATATGATGATGATAGCTCTTCTCTGTAATACTCTTTATTAAGAATGAATTCTCATTATAGTCAACTACTTTTACTATTATTGACTGTGGGACACGAAATTTGCAAGATCAAGCTAACAATTGTCTACGCGTGATTTTCAAAGACAAGGAGCGAATAGCGAATATCTGTGAGAATCTCGAAGCTACCGCCATCAGTCCTACACATAATATATCTTTCATCAAAAAGTACTAGCGACACAAAGGTGGAAAACCCTTCGAAGCAGATTAACATTACTTTTTAGTTACGTTTTAATTCATGTTGTTGCCAACAGATGGCGTTATTCCTAGTAATATTATAAATACTAAAGTGAGTTTGTAGATTTGCTTGTCTGTTTCCACTTCACGCTTAAACCACTGAACCTATTTAGATGAAATTTGATATGGATATAGTTTAATACGCAGGGAAGGCCATAGGATAGCTTTTATCCCGAAATTCCTACAGGGAGCGAAGCCCGCGGACACATCTTTTATGATATAAGTTGAAGACGTTGATAATAAAAAACTCATAAATATTTTTTATACTTTCAGATGTAGTAACCAGGTCTGCGGCGCCGCTTCTACTAGCGGTGTTCACTCAGGCGGTGGCTTCCCTCTGCTGCGTTCTCGGGCATTGCGTGAAGGGCCGACGACTCTGCACCTTCATAGCGGGGGTGCTATTTATTATTTCTGGTTAGTTACTAGATGCCAACGATTTAGAATATACAAGTAGTAGCCACCGAGCGACCGGACGTAAGAGAAAGACATATTAATAACTAGCCGAAGCCCGCGACTTCGTTCGCGTGTACTTTATGACTCAGGTAAATGCTCCTCAGGCTGAATAACTTTTGCTAAGGCGTCATTTTTGTATTTCTTATAGTTTAGTTGAAACATTATGTTACTGCATCAGGTGTTCCATTTCTCAAACTCAATTATACCGTATATGTTGCCCAGGCATAACAGCTTTATAACAAAAAAAGTTTGATTTTGATTAGGACGGAGATTAGTGTGTACAGAGACAGATTTTGTAAAAAAAATGTTACTTTATTACTATGTATACAGTCACATTTTTTTTACTGTTTTATTATATGTATAGATAATACGTTCTTAAGAGTCCCCCGACCCTAGCCTTCTCCATACAAACGTAGTCTACGTTTAATTTTGAAACCACATGTCAGATTCCGGTTAAAATTGGTAATTGTAAAGAAATTGCAATTATCTAGGGTTATAACTGGTTTCCTATGGTAAAATTATGAACTAAAAGAAAATATAACGATTCAGAAGTTTCCCATACTAATGGTCAAAAATGATATAAAACACTATATTTATATTTCAAGTTCATATTTTTACGGTCGGAAACTAGTTATAAACCTAGATAATTGCAATATCTTTGAAATTACAAAATTTAGACTACGTTTGTATGGAAAGTTGTATTTTGGTCTAGGGTGGGGGGACCCTTAATGGGTACACTTCAAGTTTATGCAATTTGAACTGTGCATATAACTCGACCATGAACAAATGTTCGGTCGGTGATAAGGACATAACACGTCACTTTTTTTCTTCTGTTAGAAGTCAATAAACAATAAGACTATCTCTCTCTATTAAAGCGTGTCAAGCCCTTGTTAGATGCCAATGATCCAATTTTGAAATTACAAACGTTAATGTAAACGCTTTTATAAGCTCGGTGGTCACAAGTGGTCTAAAGTGACATAAAAAAAATTGAGCTCATCCGTGTTTCGGAAGAGCCGTCGGTCCCGGCTGTCATTATTGTATGGCAGTCATCAAGCTATGTCAGACGCCTGTAGGCAGTTTATAAAATTGGTTATTAGTGTTGGCCACTTACACGAACGAATAAAATGAGACAAGACTCTTATTCCAAAAGTGACACGACTGACGTATACGAAGCTATCAACTAATGTCAACAAATTTTTCACTCGTTAAGTAATCACGGAAATGAAGAATTCAAAAAAAATCTTGTATGTATATATAGTCATAGAGTTTGATATTTGGTTGAAAATCATATATTGGTTGAAAATACAAAAAAAAAAACATATGATAACTTCGGAGATTTTGCAAAAAAAAAAATTAAGCCTTTTAAACATTTTTGTTTTTTATTTTCAGGTCTCATCATGTTGACCGGGATAGTCATGTACATATCGGTATTTAAATCACAACTCGGTCATAAACTTCGGTACATGACCATCTACGATACTCCTAGGATGTCATATAGCTACGGATACTCATTTGGGCTGTACATTAGTGGATTTGTAGCTGTAGAGCTCGCGGGCACCTCCGCTATATTCCTATTCTTACAATGGTACCAGAAAGACTGGATAACAGAGTTAAGTGAAAAGGCCAAAGCAGATTGCCGAGCTTGGGACAGGGAATATGCCTTCTCAGATTTTAGAGAACGTGACTCCGCTTTATTGGAAAGGAGGATTATGAAAAGAGATACGTACCCACCGACAGGGTCTTCAGCCGCCACTCCTAGAGAAAGACGGCGATTCGTGTTCGATGGAGACGATGTGCCACATTGTTCCATACATAAACACAGAAGAATTAATTTAAGTTCTGCGTCATTGAAGGACTTGTCGTCTTCAACGCTGTATGGTTTTCCAGCGGCACCGAGACCTACTGCATGTGAAAACTACTTTGAAGAGTTCAAAGATGTCCCGCAGAGTGCGAACACATTGAGTGGGTTAAGAAGTGCGTCGATATTTCAGTCACAAGCGTCTGTAGCTAGTGGGAGATTCCTGGATACCTCTGCGGTGGAACCGCCCCCTTCTCGTGAAGAGGAACTAGTGACGTTTGGAGCTGGTGCTAGAGGCGGGGGCATTGACGACCAGCAGCCCGCTAGACATGACCGCGCAGTGGGCACTGACACATTTCGCAGAACCACGCCCGTCTGATATAAGATGACGGGCTCCCCGCCTCCAGTCTAAAAGCATATCGACAAGTGATAATAAAGTGACAATGCTTTACGTACTATTTGTATCTAGACTAATGTACGTTGGTAGATATGGGTAAAGTTAAGTGTCTTTCGAATTTACGAACTGATGCGTACGTGAATTTGTGTTGGAATTTTTAATTGTTACGTTTCCCTAAAATAAATAAACACTGCCATTTGTCTATATTACTTATTACTATACTTACTTTTATCACGCTAAGTGGCATTTGAGTCTTGCGACCCTGGGTTCTGCCTGATTAGAACCGCAAGATCCAAAGTGCTCCGTCTGCCCCGTTATTGACAAAGATGTATGCATGTGTCACAGTTGGTATGTATTATACTTACACAATATGAAGTAATTTTATGTACGAGGGCATCAATGATTTCCTTAAATACTTTTCCACAAGGTAGTCAGATGACCGGACCAGGGTCGCTGGAAAGCGCTAGATGCAGGCCGCTCTTGATCGGTCATTCTGAAAATCTTTGGGTGAGGCAGGCCTATGTGCGGAAGTCAAAGCTACGTACTTTATTATTTGAATTGCTTTGTGTGCTTTCGTCACTTATAACTAGTGGCGGCAACATTCTTATGTAAATAAATAAATAGCGACAAATAATATAGATTGAGCTAGTCCAAAAGTTAGTTCAAGACTTGTATTATGGGATACTATCAACGATACTATATTTTATAACAAATGCATACCTATATAACTAAACATCCAAGACCCATGACAATTTGAAAAAGGCCATTTTCCAACTTGCCCTGACAGAGCATCGAACCCGGAATCTCTGCCGGAGCCACGAAGGGCGTCAGTGTGGTTATGTAGCGAAAGCACACAAAGCAATTCAAATCACATCTTATTAGTTATGTTTATTACAATTTTACTCAGTATACAAATTCTAGGTCTATAATCATACACATGGTGACCACTAAGGTCCTAATGAAACCCATTAGTTAGACTATTTTATTCGAAACTTCGTATAGGAGTTCTCCTGACCGTAAATAAATAAGTACGTGTTTCAGGATTTTAGAAAATTCAACCCCTGGTAGGATGAAAGGGGTGACCTTCTACCTGGGCCATGCTAAAGCGTTCTGCTGATTAATTAAAAATCATATCAGAACCATTTTCGACTTCTACATCTTCTCGGACAAAGTCGCGAGTTAATTAAGTTAAGTTAAAATAATAAAGGGCTAGACCATGCAAGTAATATGTACTTAGTTTATTACTACCATGATCTTGATCTAACGGTTTTGGCTCTTCTATAAAAGTCAGTCAGTCATATCATTTATATCTTATCATTTAGATAATTATATAATAACTGACTGACTGATACACATAGAGATTATAAATGTAAGTATTAAACTTTCAAGTAGAACAATTGTATCGATCTTTCATGTCGGGTTTAGGCTGAACCCGACATGAAAGATCTAACACATGTTTCAGCGTAGTCCCAAGATCATCACACGTTTCAGTGTTCCCGTTTACAAAGACTTTGTAGGTACTTACATTATTATAAATATATTTACTGAACAAGCAAGCAAAGCGCCTTAATTTTAAAATTAACCAAAATTGCTTTGATCTCAGAAAACCTGTCTGTTTGTTCTCGCCTACAGGTCATATTTCTTCTGGCGAGTAGTCCACCAACACTGTGAAGATGAGTTTCTTTCGGCGTTTCTTCTCATCAGTAGTCGTTGCGAAGAGTTGGTATCGGTAGCTTTTATTCAACAATAAAACAAATTTAATTATACACTACACGTAATATAAATCATATGTATTGCCGTTCAAAGGTCCTGTAAGGGTCTGATTGCTGAATAAACTTTGTATTCTCATTTTGATATCCATTTTTTACGCATATCATTACCAAATCTGGGTATATCAAATTGCTTGAAAATCCCTGTTCATTCTTACTTGTACCATTAAAATGTATCCCATGATACTATTGCAACAAAATCCCCGATCAACCGTCCCAAAAACCTTCCCAAAATATTGGGTAAGTTAGGAACCCGAAATAGTATCATAACCAACACCAGATCCTGATGTGGAATGGGTATGGCCTGCAAAAACGAATAGGGTTATTCTAGATCTACAGTTCACAGAGCCACATATAGCAGTTAAATGTAAGTTACGTTATTTCATAGAAATTATTTGTTAGTTTACTTACTCTTCGTAATGACACAAGATTGATCGAAGAGTTTAATCAAAATAATATTGGACTGGCTGATTTAATCTTTCAAATTTGTTTACCTTTTTTGCTGTACAGGCTGTCCAATGCTTTTGTTTTTATTGACATCTTACGTCGAAAGAGACTAGTGGATATTTGGATTTGAGTAAAGTGAAGAGAGATCTTATTAAATAATAGTTGAAAACCCACTTCCACCATGGGAGGGTGAGTAATTTAGGTTTAAATAAAATGGAATATATTTATTCAGGGTTTGTCTACGTGTGATTTCGGAAAGGATGCAAATGTTGTCTGTTACAATAAGTTCAATTACCTGTTTTTACTACCTAGTGCCCTTTGTATGCGTTACGTTGTAACATCGGACAAGGACTGAACCCTATAGATAGGTGCACCCGTAAATAGCAAGTCATCAACACCTTTGGCAGAGTAGATGTCGAAGAAGGCGACTTAGAAAATACAAGCTAAACAAAGCTTACAAACATCAATAAGACCTCCAAGTCTGACCAGTGTGGAGAGTGTAGGCCAAATCCTCTGGCTGCTTTGGCCAAGCATAACTCTGGTAGTACAGAGAGGGCTGTGCTCCTGCAGTTAAGACAAAAAGACCTGATGATGATGAATCCCTTTATTCAAGGAAGAAGAGGGTACTTAGTTGTGAGGGCAGCGAAGAAAACTATTTGACACCCCCTCGTGTATCGTAAGATATAACTAAGAGAGATATAGAGTCTTTAGTCTGTTTAAAGACTATACTTGATAAATACTGTGACCACCAACCTGCCCAGCGTGGGGACTTTAGGCAAATCCTCCTTTATTGGTAGAGGCTTTACACTAGTGAACTTATTCCTATCCTATCAATATTATAAATGCGAAAGCGAGTTTGTATATTTGTTTGTTCGTTTGTTACCTCTTCACGCTTAAACTACTGAACCGATTTGGATGGAGTTGGTATGGATATAGTTTGAGATGCGGGGAAGGACAAATGGTACTCTTTATCCCGCAATTCCCATGGGAAGCGAAGCCCGCGGGTACAGCTAGTAACGTATATTGGACCAAACAATAAAGGCAGTCACCTAAAAAACACCAATTCTTAAACCTTTAATCAAAATAAGTATATGTATATCATGCCACTTTATTATTTACATTTCTTTATTTTAACTTCCAGGTATTTCTCGAAAATATTGTAAGTATAACTATCTCTTACTTTATTTACGCATACTCGGTCGTGTTTAAAAGTCTCTGTGCATATTTATATATTTTTATATAATTTTGACTAAGTCATTATTTATCGAGACTCCCATTATTCATGCATGAATCATTTTGTTAACGTTTGAGTGCGACCCCCTCTTATCTAACCAAATTGCTGTGCCCGACAGGGTCCATTAATGATCTTAAATTGTATTGTTAACATCAGGTACTTTATGGTTTGCAATAAAATATTGAGCATTGAGTATTTATTGAGCATGGCCTCGATCTAAAGTATGGAAGAAAATGCGAGAAGACGCGGCAAGCAACTCGTTACTATTTTGTTTCTTTTACCTTTTTTGATTTTACCATCACGGTAAAGTGAGCTTTGAGCCTTGTGGCTTAGGGCTCTATCTGCTTAGAGCCGAAAGACACATAATACTCATAGATTATACCTCTAAATGCGAAAGTGAGTGTTTATATTACTTTGTTTGTTTGTTACCACTTCACGCTTCAACCACTGAACCTATTTACCTATATGAAATTCGATATTGATATAGTTTAATACCCAGATCTTCATCTTATCGTATGTGTTAGTGACTAAAACTAGTGTCAGAGTTTTTAAACCGCCTTAAAGGCCTCTGACATGGTTTCCCCACCCACAATACCCAGATAATGACATAGGATAGTTTTTATCCCGAAATTCCTACGGGGAGCGAAGCCCACGGGCACAGCTAGTAACAGAAATAAAGGCGAGATACTTTATGCATTTATGACCTGACTCTACTCTTAAAATACTTGTAGTTTCAATATAGGTAAAATAAAATTGTTTTCAGTGGGAAACATCCAGGCGAAATGCCCATAAACGAAATATTTCCGCGGATCCAGAATGTCGCCGTTAATAATTTTAGAGGCATCCTCGGAGTAGTTGTCCCAATTGTTATCTTATCTTGGCAAATAAAGCTTCAGGACGTAAGTATAACTTTTAGAAATAACTTAGTAGATTGACAAAAAAAATCTGCTGCTTACAATGTAAGATCGAGGTGCAAAAACCTGTACGCTACTATATACAGGGTGCAATTGAAATCATTAGCAATAATTTAACTTATTAACATACTCACATAAAGGATATTTTGTTCGGTAATAACACTACAATTAATGCAGTAATTAAAAAGAATCAAAAAGCAAGAAAAAAAAAGACGGGTTGCACTCTGGGAGTGCCGGCAGAAGTGAAAACTTGAATATTAACGTTGTGCATTTTTGATATTTTGGAATGGTTAGGGAATAATTTTGCACGAATTGCTTTAATTATCAGTATAAAATATTTCAAATCTTTTCTGAACCACAGTCTGTCACAAATGTCACAAGCATGACCAAATTCATTTTCAACAAAATCATTTTCAAATACACAGCAGCATGGCCACTACACAGACGGTCGAGCCATCAGCTGTCACCATCCATGGATGCGCGTAGCACGCTGTAACATAACACACACGAACATTCGCGCAAGCGCCCTGCGCCGTCTTACGAATTTTCGATCAGGTCACGTGTCCTGACGCGAGTTTAAATTTTTTTACCCATTCCAAAAAAAGTGCACAACGCCGCTAAAGAAGTTTTCACTTCAATAACCAAAGTATCAAGACACTTCGAGTCCTGCGCGCTCAGTGATACCTACTAGCCGCAAGGTCAGCGACCCGTTGCAATACAGCTGAACGGCGGGCGCGGCCGGCATACAAAAGTAGACTTTAAATTACGTGAATAAGGTTGAAAGTCGAGTGGGGATGGGTCCTGTCACACGGACGCTTGAGGATAGTAGGTACGTTGAAGTAGGAACGAATGTTAGCGTACTACGACGCGACGAAATTTATACTATTACAATTAATTTCCTTTACATGAATTTATAGAATATATAATCATTTGCAGTAATGGTATCTATCAAAGAGTCTAACGCATGTTTAGAGATTTTCTGTAATATGAAAATAACAACTTTTGATTGAAGTTTTATTACTTTTAAATTACTTTGTATCATGGGTATAGTAGATACCTAAAATATTGCGAACGAATTCAATTAAACCCAATATATATTGCGATTGACGGGGAAGCGGAAGGCGCGAAATGGACGCAGAATAAAGAGGAATGTAATATTTTTTTCCTTAAAAAATATTTTTTAACTATAAAACTTCATAATTTAGCACAGTCTAGTACATCAAAAATAATATCTTCATATAAAAATATTTGCTAAATTCGTTTTAGAATCATTTTAAAAGATTATTTAGCTTATTTTCAGCATTTATACATCAAGAATAATATCTTCATATAAAAATATTTGCAAAATTCATTTTAGAATCATTTTAAAAGATCATTTAGCTTATTTTCAGCATTTAATTTTATCAACCAAAGAACAACCCATTGTGTAACACATATTAGCACATATTTCTAACAAGAACAATAAAAAAAATGTAATTTACCCAAAAGATAAATCATATTTTTTTTATTGTTCAGGTATAAAAATTGATATAGCAAAAGAGTTTAAGTCAACGGCCTCTGTTTGTTTCTTCGTAATCTGTTCATTGTACCAAAAAAATAATAATATAGACAGACAGACATAAAAATATTGTATAAATTGCGCAAGAGCGGGCTTATCCCAGGAAGGTTTCTCTTCTAGCCAACCAAGAATTTGATAGAATAGCAGTCAGTAAAAGAGGATGTAGTTGAAGTGTAGAAAGAGAACATAAAAAAGGTTATTTCTCTGCACAAAAATTGGCATCAATTAATTACACGACTGCCCCAAAACAAGAGTATTATGATTTTGGGGTTCGGGTGTATGTATGTTTATTGATTCCTTAATTACTAAGTATGCAAATCTGTTCAGGCAGTTTTGAACTGCCTGAACAGATTTTCATACATATCTATAACATTATTACATCATCATGAGGGGTATTGCTATATTTTTTAAAATACATTTAGGAATAGATTTTTAAGCAAGAATAATTCAACTCAATCGGTTATGGCCTTTTTGTAGCATATCGCAACCGTAATGCATATTTGGATATGGATGGCTTGTTTTTTTTTCATTCAACCTGTCACCATTCAAGTTACCGGATCTATCCCTGTCTTTGCATTTCCAATGATGGGCGTTTTGCCAACTGTGGAAGTAGTAACTGCCTATTTCAACGTAAGTTTTTCCTTTAATTTTATAAGGAAATATGATAATAATAATCATCATCATCATCATGTAATTTTGTCACCACTGCAGGAGCACGACCCTCTCTGTACCCAGAACCATATTTGGTCTGCACTCTCCTCGCTGGCCAGACGGGTTGGAGAGGTTTCATTGATGTTTATAAGCTTTGTTTAGTTTGTATTTCTTAAGTCGCCTTCTACGTCATCCACGCGAGTACTTGGAGTGGCCCTATTTTACTCTTCCGGAAACCACTCGGCACTACATAAGTATTATATTACTTTATTGTTAGACCGAGAGCCTGAAGGTGTGCCAGACCTTACTTATTTTCTCACTTATCATCAGATCAGAAGACCTAACTTAGTCGGTCGAAGAGCTAAGGAACGAAGTGTAACGGGGATGAAAAATATTTCTATCAAATAAAATATACCAATAGCCTTTCTTTGTTTACCATGGAACCCTAAAAAAGAGTCATTTACAGAGGATAATATCTATATCTATACATATAATAAAACAGTAAAAAAAGTGTGTCTGTACATTAAATATATTTCCAAAAAAAATATTGGGGGCGATGGAGACGTAGTTATAGAGTAAGAATTTTAAAAAAAATGTCTGTCTGTTTGTCTGTTTGTCTGTTTGTCTGTTTGTCTGTATGTCTGTTTGTCTGTTTGTCTGTTTGTCTGTTTGTACACGCTAATCTCCGGAAATACTAGACGGATTCGAATGAAACTTTTTTTGTTATATGGCTATTAAGCCTGGGCAACATATAGGGTATAAATGATTTTGGAAAATGGAACGCCTGATGCAGAACCATAATGGTCCAGCTAAACTATAAGAGATATAAAAATGTCGCCTTATTAAAAGTTGCTCAGCCTGATGAGCATTTTCCAGAGACATAAAGTCCACGCGAACGAAGTCGCGGGCTTCGGCTAGTAGGCAATAAAAAAATATTATATCAAATAAATAAAAAGCCACCCAAGACCATATTTTCGAGTGGTCAATATTTACTCCAATATTGACCACATCACTGGTACACTAGTAATTTTCCTAATACTTTGGTTACATTCTTTTTTTTTACGTTCTCAGAGTTGTTTTTTAATGGAGGTCGGCATACAAAATTTGGGATTTCTTTTTTCAGGAGGGCATAGGGTTATTTATAGTTGGCGGAATGCTTAATCTGTTGCTTAACAATTCTGGCTTCGATAAACGCCTCGCACTTTGTATTATGGGCGCAGGAAAACCCTCAAAGTTTTCCCCCACTATGTAAGCAATTTTATATTAATACTTTTATGTATACTTTGTACGCTTATACCGTTACGCGCCAAGCCAAATAATTGTAATTTTTTGATTTTTGAAATGGCAGTAGTTAGTGGACAGTATATCACAAAAACAATAACTCGTTAAAACTCGAAAACGGCTTGACCGATTTGCTAAAGTCCAGGGGATGGTTACTTTTATGAGAAATTATGAAAAAATTAATACCATTATTTTTCAAAACTTAAAACTGACTTCACCTCCAAACTTCACAACATTCTTACCTTGTACAACTTTTACAAACAATTTTTTTTAATCTTTGGGAAAACTTCCCAAGTATGCCCTTTCAAACAAAAAAGAATTTTCCAAATCGGTCCAGGCATCTTGGAATAATCGGTGAATATACATGAAAAAATATTGTGACGAATTGATAACCTCCTTCCAGTCTCCTTTTTTGGAAGTCGGTTTAAAAGTAACAATCCAATTTTGGTCCAACGTCCAATGGTCTAAAAGTTGACTTTGGTCCAACGTCCAATGGTCGAGAAGTTGACTTTGGTCCAACGTCCAATGGTCGAGAAGTTGACTTTGGTCCAACGTCCAATGGTCGAGAAGTTGACTTTGGTCCAACGTCCAATGGTCGAGAAGTTGACTTTGGTCCAACGTCCAATGGTCGAGAAGTTGACTTTGGTCCAACGTCCAATGGTCGAGAAGTTGACTTTGGTCCAACGTCCAATGGTCGAAAAGTTGACTGGCAGAGAACGCGTATAAGTCTGCCATTTGTACAGAACGAGGTTGGCCGGGTCAGTCAGAAATTTATCCTGCATTGAATATTTTATTTTTACTTTGATTTTGCATAAAAGAAGCAGAATTTCTGCTGCATTTGATTTCTTATTAAAAAAGTGATTTATGCCACATTATGACAAAAGGAGTTGTGTATTGCTTTTCTACAGAGCACATTTCTACGACTCACAAGTTGTGAATCGTCGTGATACTTATGTTAATTAATGAAAAAAATAATTATAATTCAACGTTGTAGTTTTATTTTGTAACCTATACCTTATTCTGACTTTCTCGTCTCGTATGATTTTGACTTCCGTAGATTGATTTCCATTGTGCTCGATAGTCGTGTGAGGCACAAAATCTGCTAATTTTTTGTCTGATTAAGTATAATGTACCAAATATACAGGTATTTATTTTAGCAAGTAGGCTATAGTTGTTTATGTTAAGTAGTAATTATCAACCTTACAACCCAAAACTTAGCTGTTAGATACTGTTAATGTTAGGAGTCCCTTACCTTAGGCCAAATTATACTGTTTCATACAAACGTAGTTTGTTTTATTTTCAAACAACATGCCCGATTTCGGCAAAATTTTGTAATTTCAAAGATATTGCACATATCTAGGCATACAGCTGGTTTTCACAGTCAAAATATGAATTTAGTAGTAGTGTGTTGTCTCATTTTTGACCATCAGTATAAGAAACTTCTACATCCTTATATTTTATTTCCAGTTCATATTTTACGGTAGATAACCAATTACCCTAAATAATTGCAATTTCTTTAAAATTACAAATTGTTACCGAAATCTTACATGTGGTTTCATCCACCTACTCTGCTATACAATGTATTTTGTACAATAAAGATTCGATAAATAATTACGCTCATTTTGCTTGGCCTTTATGGTAATTCGAGCTCAAACAAAACACAATTTCCTTGATCGGAAATCGTGGATCTGGTACTTTTCTACGTTGTTTTTTGTTTCGTAGAGCAGCAAAGAAAATAAATATAACCTAAGACCATGTTTTATAATTTTCAGGTTGCTCTTTAAAGTTAGTTTCGCTGGATTTATATTATCAATGTTTAGTCATAAACTAATAGTAGCGTCTACTCTTACCGAGTATGTGACACCAATTTTATCAGATTTAACGGTAAGAATATGCTATTTTTTGGCTACCTACATTAAATAAGACATTTGTATACGAATTTTATTTGTTCGAAATTGCGCATTTTCATTTTTTACTAACCCGGAATTTATTTTATTTTTATCTGCCTTATTTTGATTGAGTGTTAAGTAAAATTGAAAAAATTACAATAACAGACATGAAACAACAATTCTAAATCGATCATATTGAATTTTTGGTTAACGTTAGGAATTCCCTCGCCATAGGTGGTGCGGTAAGTATTTTAAAATTACAGCCACCTTTCATTCAAATTGTTGTTTAATGTCTTATATTGGATTTTTTTCTTGAGATTTACATCATTTAACTTTGAAAGCTTCGGTCAACCTTATATACTAGTAGTTTGCCGCGCAATTCAGTTTCCTAAATAACCCCTAGATGGCGCTTTTCAAAGTTAGAACGCGCTATGGTTTCTTTTGCTACATAATTGCGGACATTTTTATTAATATTTCAAGAACTACTGAACTGATTTTAATGTCCAACGAACTTAAAAATTCCATTGATATTTCCTACATGCCTACCGAATTTCGTCAAAATCAAACCGTCGGTTTGGCTGTTATCGCGGTACAAACATACATACAATGTGTTTTCGCCCCCAACTAAATTAAAATATAACATACTAGTTGTACCCGCGGGCTTCGCTCCCCGTTGGAATTCCAGGATAAAAAGTACCCTATGTCTTTTCCCGAATCTCCAACTATATCCATACCAAATTTCATCCATATCGGTTTAGTAGTTTAAGTGTGAAGAGGTAACAAACAAACAAACAAACAAATATACAAACTCACTTTCGCATTTATAATATTAGTAGGATAGTAGGATGTAACGGTACCTACCACCGAGTGTGTGTGACCCTAATAATGATGTGATGATATACCTACAAATTTATGTCTCGATACTCATTTTGTACATTTCAGGTAGCTACAGCAAAAAAAAAGAATACAGAACCCAATTTCCAACAGATAAAATATATTATCAACAATGGAATCCAAACTTCATGTTCAATTGGTAAGCCATATAACATCATCTATTGTTTGCAATGACAACATTAAAAGGGTAAAAAAAGTTGGACCCTAGAATATATCAAGCGCAGAAAAATTGCGGGTTAATACTGTTTTTTCAAGTCCTCCCGTGGATGTCGTAGAAGGCGACTTAGGAAATGCAAGCTGAACAAAGCTTATGAACAAAAGTGAGACCTTTCCAAACCGTCTGGCCAGCGAGGAGAGTGTAGGGCAAGTCCACTGGCTGCTCTAGTAGTACGGAGAGGTACGTGCTCCTGTAGCGGAGACTAAAAGTCCTGATAATGAATACTATTTTTGTATGGCGCACAAACCGCGGGTTGTTTGTTTTTCGTGTGTGTAAGTTATTGGTGTCGAGCTTCCTGGTCGAGTTCACAGCATCGAGAGATGGTGTCTTCCATCGCTTGACGACCTAAACGACGGCACAGAATAATATGAGTATTACATTCAGAGAGTCCACGTTCCCCGTTCCTGCTCTCCCCCGTTTTCGCCTGGTCGAGGCAGCCAGGCGACCGCAGCCGACCGCTATACACCCTCCACAAAGCGAGAACGGGGGAGAGGTGCAAGGACGGGGGTCGGGGACCTTAGGAGATTCTGTTCTGTGAGTAATACTCATATTAATTTTGTGCCGGCGAGCATTTTGAGAAATTATTTCACTTGCGATCACTCGGCATTTCACGCCCGGTGTCATTTATCTTGCGATAGCACTGGTATTCCCACTGGGCCACCGAGAGAGGCCTATTCCTAAGCAGTCGTTAGCAAATAATTTGATAAATAAATTTTATTTGAGGTATTTTATATTTTTAATAAAAGTACTGCAAACTCACTCCACACGGATTCTAATGGTTGCAGGTGGAATTGGAATATTGCATGCATCTTATTGTTCTTTGGCATTCAGGGCAATCTTTAACGCGTAAGTATGATAATCAGTTAATGTTTACGTATCTACTTTTTTTTAAATTATTTTTCTATCCTTGCCTACTATTACGCTTAGTGACCTCTCACTGCTCTTGGCTCAGTCTATTCAGCTATGGAAGAAGATATCATCATTTCAGCAGAATAACATCCACTACTGGACATATGCGTCACGATCTAGAATGGGTTAAGGTGGTAACTGTATTATTAAAAGCCAAGATTTGCTAACTAGCGTATTGAGTGTTCCTTGCGTAAGCGGAGTGTAATAAACGAAGAACGCATAGTGTGAATGCATAGTGCGAAATGACAAGCAAACTGAATATATGCACGCCTCAAAAGCGGAGTGTTTGAGGTAGTGCTTTACTTTCAACATGTCAGGGTCAATACAAGTATAGTTATATAGTGCAGAAAGAGTGAATGTGGTGTGTACTGTTGTCCGGGCGCTAGAATGAATTGAGTATGCAAAATGTGTGGACCTCATACTGTAGATCGTTTTAAACCCAGAAAAGCTTGCAGGTTATAACTCCGCATGTTGCCCAATAGCTGTATTGGTGCATTTTTCGTTTTAGTTACTTTTCTTAGCGTCATATAGGGCCCATGGTGCGTTTGATGAAACCAGCACCATGTTAGTATGTTATTCCGACTAAAAACCACCGGGAGACAGTTTCTAAAGTGGTTGGGACACCAGTTAGGACGTTCATAAAATGGCCGTTGCGGTGTTTTACCCACAAATTATCATGTTTCGTATATTTTCTCATTTAAACTTAAGTATAAATACATAAATAAATTCACCAAAAGTCAATTTTCAGAGCGAGGATGGAGATTATAATCTTATACCTTTAAACGAGCAATTCTTGCATGTATATATATATATTTATAAATTTCTGTGATCTCGAAAACGGCTCTAACGATTTCGCAGAAAATTTGTATATAGGGGTTTTCGAGGGAAACAATCGATCTAGATTAGTTTTATGTTTGGGAAAACGCGTGTTTTCGAGTTCTCATGCGTTTTTCTTTCCACGCAGAATATGGTCGCTAATTTCGTCGCGCCGCGACCGCCTTGATTTAGCTCAGTGGTTAAGGATAGCGACTGCGATAGAAAGAGTGTTGACTTACTTTTGTTTTTTTTATGTTTAAGTTTATATTTTTTTTTTTTTGCATTGTTTTTAGACAAGTTTAAAAAAAATTAGTTAATGTTTGAGATGTAACCGAGCAAAGCTCGGTCGCCCAGGTACTTACCCCATAATTACGGAATAAATGAACCAAACAACGTCATTAATTATGTCAGTTATCTATCCTATTATTTTATTTGTGGTCAATTTAACAATAGTTGATTTTTTTACAGGTGTGTACCAAAAGGGTTGGAATATCCAGATATATTTAACTATGTACAGTATTCGGCGTTTGCAATACCCGTCGCTCTGGGAATGTTTATTGTCAATTTTATATGTCATTTCGCAATGTTAAAAATGTAAGTACCCCGTTAAATTTTTAAACAAAAACGACTTTACAGAGATATTCATATTTAAAAAAAATTCGTTTTAAGATTAAAGAAACTAACTAGCCGAACGGTGTGACAAGCCACGCACAGTGTTAGGCTCCCAAAGTTTTCCGTTCCTGTAATTTCACGTCATGTTTTCTACACATTTTAATTTAAACAAATACTAAACAACATCTAGGTAATTAGTTTATTCTCAACATTATACATTTTGTACAATTTTCCAAGTAGGTATGATTTATACACTAAGCGACAGGTTTGAGCCCCATTTACCTGTGTATAGGTATATGGCGCCAAAACTAGGCATTTGCAGTTTTGATTCAAAATTTGAGATTCGATATCTAAAGTAGTAACTGGGATAATAAAATCGGTACTCGTTATTAAAACCTACTCGTATTTTTAATATACCCGTTATTATGTGACATTGTCATAAACTACTATAAAATAAGAAAGACATATCGCTAGCCCTATAATTACAGCTTCGCTTTTTAACCGACCTCAAAAAAGATGGAGGAACCGTTCTCAAGAAAGAGTTTTTTTCATTATTAATATTTATATTCCACGTTTGGGGGGTTACTCCAAAATCGGTACGCAAGATACATGCGTATCCCCGTTTCAAGTTCAGTGTCGAGCAACATTGAGCACTGACGGATGATGATAGCAGAGAATTTATAATAGTATTACATACAGAACGGAAGCTCGCACCGTCCCCCGCAATCTGGCGTCCTCGCAACCCCTCCCCCGTTATTGGGCCGTGTAAGCGCCTGTAAAAGAGGGTTCTTGCTAGTCGCACGTTGACGTTACTTAGTATTATTGAATCATAATGGTGAGAAAATGCGCATATTATCATTGTTTGTCCACGGAAAACAATAAAGAACGAAAATTTTATAGATATCCGAGCGATGAAAACAGATAAGCAAAGTAACAAATTCTGTGGCAGCGACCCTGATTGTTTAACTCACACATTTGACGTGTGCACGGATGTATTGTTTCGCTTGTAGTAGTACTAGGTATATATGCTGCTCCGTTTATATGAAGTGCCATACCTGTGATGATAGTCTAATTGGTTTGACCTAAAGGGTTTGAATTGAAATAGAAAAAGAACGTCATTATCGTACGACTACCCCTGGACCCATTTAAAAAATTCCTTCTAGCTTGACTTTTTAGATGGGTCCGTAACTTTACTGGTAGTATTAGAAAAGTTATTGCAAGATAATTTTTATCTTTCAGATTTCAAGGTAAACCTGCGAGTGAGTATCGCATGATTGAAATAAAAAACAGTATATTAAAATACAAATCAGATATTCCTGCTAAAATGACAAACCATGAAAAGGTTATTATATTCAACTTGTTTCAATTGAAACATTTTTTAAACAAGCTAACAAATTTTTCCGACTAGGCACCTTTATACAATATTTTGTATATATGGTACCATCTCTCTCTCTCTCTCTCATCTGAGCGTTTTCCCAGGTGCATCCTCAGTTGCAATGCTGAGAAGCCCGGGGTCCGCTTTCCGAAATTTTCTTTTCCACTTCGCACGGTCTTGAGCATCCTTGGTTGTAAGACGATTAGCACGCATATCATCCTTGACGACGTCAAGCCAGCACTTCTTGGGTCTACCACGCTTGCCGGGCCCCGGCGGAGGCGGCATGGCTATACATTTGTTTCCCACGTAACTTGCCGGCTTCCGCAAGACGTGACCGTACCAGCGAAGGCGACTCTCTTGCAGTTTGTCTGCTATGTCACGGACATGAAGGCTGCCGCGGATGCGGGTGTTTCTCACACGATCTCTTCGTGATACACCGCATATCCAGCGCAACATTTGCATTTCCGTGACACGCAGCTCCTGTTTGTGCCGCTCAAGCAAAGGCCACGCTTCACTTCCATATAAAAGGACAGGTCTAATGATGGATTTGTAGACCTGTCCCTTCAGCCTAACCGGCATTTTAGGGTCACAAATGACACCGGTCACCTCTCGCCACTTAGCCCATGCAGCAGATATACGGGCCTTGACGTTGGCATCAATGTCTCCGGATGCGTGAAGTACAGATCCCAAGTATTTGAACTGGTCCGTACACTCGACCAAGTCTTCGCCTATGCGTACGGGTGGGGGATCTGTAGCATTGCAAGCCATGTATTCAGTCTTCGCCACATTTAGCTTCAGACCACCGTTTTCAAGCGACTCCCTCCACACATTTGCGCGTCGCACCAGTCTCCCTCTGTCCGCATCCGCCAGTGCGATATCGTCTGCGTACATGAGCAGCCACGAGGGTTGCTCGTGTGTGTCTCTGATGTTTTTAGAAACTTCGTCTAATATCACACTGAATAGATAGGGACTGAGAACCGAGCCTTGATGAACCCCGACTGTAACGGGGAAGGGTTTGGAGTCACCAACAGCAGTCCTAACTATGGACTCGGAATCGCTGTACATATCGCGGATTATGTCAATATAGATCTCTGGCACCCCTTTGGACCTCAGTGCCCACCAGATCATCTCTCGGGGAATACAGTCAAAGGCCTTCTCCATATCCAAGAACAGGAAATGGAGAGGCGTATTCTTTGCTCTGTATTTCTCCATGATGACTCTTAGGGCAAAGATAGGGTCCGTAGTGCCTATTCTGGGGCGAAATCCATATTGACACTCCGAGACTGCACTCTCCTGTCGGATCCGGGAGTCTATTATCCTCTCGAAGAGCTTCATGGTGTGGGACATGACTTTATACCGCGGTAGTTGCTGCACTCTTGCACCGATCCCTTTCCTTTAAACACTGGAGTAATAATACTCAGCCTCCATTGGTCAGGGATTTTGCCGATGAAGAGTATGCGGTTAAAAAGGTTTGTTAAGATGTCCACACCATGGGGACCCATAGCCTTCCAGGCTTCGATGGGCACTCCATCGGCTCCGACAGCTTTCCTGTCCTTCATGCAGCGAAGAGCTGAATGGACTTCCTCAGGGGTTATTGGTGGCACTAGTCCTGATTGTCTTACTAAGTCCTGACCTGGTTGATTAGGAGGGAGGTCTGGTGGCTGCACCTCTTATGGTACCATATAGACTAAATATTGTATCTTGTATCTGTAATCTACTCGGAGAAATTTATGTACGTACTTTACGTTACCTACCTACTTGTAATGCACCTTTACAATAACTCTATAAAATATTGTTATAAATATCAACCGCCGTATTCATAAAAAATCTGCCCTCTTAAATCAACTACAATATGTTAAATCTGCTACAAAGTATTTTCAGTAATTTTTCTTCATGCTTTGCGAATAAGTGGAAAAGTGTTTTTTTCCAATACCAAGCGAAATAAGTTTGTTCAACATGAAATTTTTAATATTTGGGGAAATTTGGTCTTCTTCGAAGAGCCATCGCTTGGCTACTATGGTGTCAATAATTACATCACGCTTTGCGGTTTTTTTTTAATAGCCGTTTATGTCCCATAGTTGGGCAAAGGCTTCCCCTTGTTGTTTCCAGCTACTTCGATCTTTAGCTACTTCTTTGCAATCCTTGTCAAACGCAAACAGGTCGTTACTCCGTCTCAGTTTAGGACTTCCCTTTAATCGTTTCCCGTCTCCTGGAATCCAGCTTTGCAGACCAACGGCGGCTGAAACATAAGAGTTAGCAAGATTAAAGGAACCGATTTTTCTCCACTTTTTTAACTATCGCCCAGCCCAGTTCACCCTTCTTACTTTTAAATGCCCTTTCGATGGCGTGAAATGCGATGTGAGAATGTTATTTCTGCTATGACTTGCAGTAATGTGTCTTTTATTTCTTTATCAGCCTATAAAGTCTACTAAAGGCCTCCCATAGTCACTGTAATATATATACAATGTCCCTTTTATAGTAAGTATTAATATTTTAAGGGGTGAGTCAGTCCATCATATTGAACAACTTTTCCCAATAAATGAACTTAGCAAAATAAGTTCCTTAAATTTTTCCTTAAATTTTCGCAGTAGTTTGGTACGTAATATCGTAACTATGGAAAATTATATTATTTTCATTCGTAATAGTTCTTTAAAAGAGTAGACTGAATCTCCCTTCAAATATGTACCTAATAAAAAAGACAATAAATAATATCTGAGTGTTTTTCACTTACATTTTTTACAGTTAACTATATTCTTCAAATTATTTGCACTATGCATGTTTTGCGCCCGCTGGAATGAATGGACAAAAACAGGATGGGCTAAATTTAGTGTTGGAACCAAAGAAGGAATACCAAAGTTAGTATTTAAAATTAATATTAAATTTTTCGTTTTTGGAAGGTAAGGAAACAAGCCAGCACATCTATCTTTAAACGATTTGTATAGCATAACTCGATTATTAAACCTAATTTAGTTATAATATCTTTTGTCTCGTTCATTCATTGTAAAATATTAAAAAGTTTAAAAAACTAAAACCTGACTATGGTTTATTTCCTTATAAAAAGTACTACGTTTATCCAGTCAATCTAGCAAAACAAGGAGAAGAAGCTAATAAAGCTTGTATTTTTCAAATGTACCCATTAATTTAAGCTCTTTCGTTTGATACCTTAAACGATATGGTAAAATAAACTTAAATTTATTTTATCCTGTGATACCCGCTGACCACCATTCAGTACTCAGGTGCCATAAAGCGAATAATAATGTGCCTAAAGTCTGCTTCCTTGAGCATACCGTAATAGTTTTCAAAATATTTAACCACAAAAGTGGTCTAAGCGCAGAGCACTGCTCTTTTGCCGCGGCACTATCAATCGAGAGATACGCAACATGCTTTTCAAAGTATATTTAACCAAATCAAATCTATCTAAAGTCTATTAAAATCAGACTTAAAGCAGATTATTTTTCATTTATATAGCACTTGAGCATTGAATGGTAGTCCGGCCAGGGAGTATCACACTATTTTATCCTAAAATCCACCTAAAAAGGTGCTATTCAATATGGCACCTTTTTAGTGTGACATCATATAGGCTGACGAGCGGATAGCTTAGCTTAGCTATAAGTAAATGATCTGACGTTAGCAACTACCTATTATAAAATCTAAAGAAAAATTGACAAACAAGTAATACAAATATCCAAAGATATATGTAATTTATTTTTGACTTTTTTTGACTTTAATAGCTAAATATTCGCTGGTCTTCGCTAATAATATTATTATTTACATTACAGTCACCTGTTTTCTTTCAAAACATACCAAGTTTGGTTTTTTTTTTAGCTATAATAGGTCCCATCGTTGGGCAAAATAAGTTTGGAAAAATAAGACTAAATATTATTTTTTTAAATATACACGAAAAATAACTTGTTATATTCACTTATCGCCCCCTTTCTATAAGTTCGTATTTTTCATAAAGTTATTATGTATAATCGCAAAGTATAACACATCACATCGGAACATGAAAAGGGGGAAAGAGAACGGGGAGAGCTTACCCCTCTTATTCTTTAATGCACATTTTTAACAATCTGAGTAGCTTTTATGGTGTACACTAACGAATGTAGAACAAAGCTGCGTGAACATTAGTTATTTTTTATATATTACTAGCTGTGGGTTTAGCTCCCCGTGGAAATTTCGGGGTAAAACTTATCCTACGTCCTTCCCTGGGTATCAAACTATATTCATAACAAAAATCTAAATAGGTTCAGTGGTTGAAGCGTGAAGTGGTAACAAAAAAACAAACGAAATATAATATACAAACTCACTTTCGCATTTATTATATTAGAAGGACTAGCTGTGCTAGTGATGTGCCGTTCCCGGGAACGTTCCTACATTCCCCAGATTTCCAAAATCATTCCCGGGAACGTTCCCAAAAATTGGAAATGTCTGGGAAAGTTATAATTTTATTTATCAGACATTTTTTTTATTAATGCAAATGTATTAAACGTATGTAAAAGCATTTCTTAATATGGTTATAATTTAAATATTTCCAATAATCCATAACATTTCCAAAAAATGTGGAAACGTTCCCAAATTTCCAGGGAACGTTCCCAAATTTCTAGGGAACGTTCCCTTGTTGCCGGGAACGTTTCCTTGATGCCGGGAACGGGACCCATTTCCATAGAATATACATCTTATTAATCGAGAAAAAAAAACATTTTTATTGTTTTATGGTCATTAATATAGTATACAATTATTTAAAAATATGAAATTGGCCATTTGAACGTGCCGACTTTCTTGGTAATAGGTTAAAAATTATGGGTTAAAAATGAATTATTTTGATATTTGATCTGCTGATGAATATACATATTAAGAATACTTAACTACCTATTAGCAGAAAACATTCATATGATGAAAAAATAAAATTGAGACGGGAACGTTCCCCTGAAATTGGGAATGTTCCCGGGAACATTCCCGTAAACTGGAATGAGGAACGTTCCCCAGAAACGGGAATTTGGGAACGGGACATCACTAGCTGTGCCCCAGCACTCCTGTAAGAATTTCAGGATAAAAATACAATATCATGGAAAAAAGGAGACTTTAAAAAAAAGTACTTATCTACGTGTTTTTTAAATTACTTTCATCACGTTGGATAAGATGATATAACAAGTTATCTGGCGTATATTTTTCAAAAAATATTTAATCTTATTCTTTCATAGGTTTTGGAAATGTTTTTTGTTATTGTTTTTTATAAAACAGGTGATTAAATCGTGATGTAGTAGTTTATTTCTAGAATTGGCTCAAGAAGCCCTTCCATTTGATATCCCACCGGCTGGTAAAAAAAATCGAATTCCATACAAAAATATTGATGACGTCATCCCCATTGTACAAAAATTGGCTTCCCTTCTTAATATGGTCTATGGGCCTTATCAAACTAGCGGTTTTCGAGCGTCTTCGCGGCTGAACGGGCTTTACGATATCATTGAAGTTACGAGGGAACAGATAAACATTCATCCTCCTTTTGGTTTCGCTGTAATCGGGTGAAAAAAAGATATCTCTCGAGTTCACTAAAGTACCGTATGAAGTACTTATGTACTTTTATGCGTAAAGTAAATAAAAGTTTTATAAATATTTCAGAGTAAAAGACTCTACATGTGCTGCTATGTTTGTGATCTTATTGCATACACTCCCGAGAAGTGTAGGATTTATAAAAATATTTACCGCCAGCAGTAAGTACTATATTTAATCCAACTTTACCTGGTTTCAACGTGCGTTGTAGAAAGTGTAGTGAATAGGCGGCAAAAGTTCAGCTTATTAACAAGTTTTCTTATAGTAACAATGTTTAACATTATCATAATCTTATTAATTACAGAAAGTCTCATAAGGGGGAGAGATGGGCAAAAAGTAATTAGATTAACAATTAATTACAATTACTGCCACTTCAATGATAGATATCAAAAAGAATCTCAAAATATGTACCCAAAATATGTCTTTCATTTCCACTTATAAAGTCATCTCCATCCAAAACACCGTTCATTGGTTAATCTTTAGAGAAGCAGCTGGATATGCATCAAAAATCAAAAATGGAGTCATAATCTCTTATAGTAATTGTGTGTCAAATTAAGAGTCTATTTGCTGCCAGATCGGCAAAAGACCAACCGAAAATGAAATTTCGTTAATATGTAATGGCATTAATATATTTTTCCTTTCAGAAAAAAGTGAACTTCCACCCATAAAAGCAGAGTCAGCGATATTATTTTGGCGGTTTATTGACAAAAATACAAATTATGCATATTTTTTTGTTATTGGTAACGTTATTCATGTACCTATAAAACATTCATAACTAAACACATTTCTGTACACATTACACAGAACCTGGGAAAATTTGAAAAATATCATTTGGCAACCCTGTGCAAAACGCGCGCGAACGCAGTAAAAGCGATCGAGGCGCGCGTCTGGGTGCGCCCTCTAAAGTGCTATTTTTGAAACGCGGAGTCACCTAAACGAATGGTTTTTCCATACATAAAATAGCACCTCTGGCGGCTTTTGTTATCAAGTCGGACGGACGGTCGGACGGTCGGACGAACAGACGGACAGACGGACAGACGGACAGACGGACAGACGGACAGACAGACAGACGGACAGGCGGACGGACTGACAGCGAAGTCTTAGTAATAGGGTCCCATTTTTACCCTTTTTACCCAAGGAAAGGAAACACCAATCCTATGGAATAGTGCCTTTATTTACAACTCTAGGGTACTCACAGTTGACACCAAGACCACTAGGCCAATCGTGTGCTGACGTGAGTGATGAAATTTCCCTTTAGATGAATTCTCTTAGTTTGAGTTTGTGACGTTGACATTGTCATTATCACTGCCTTATCGTCCTACGCGACACTGTCCTTTTCTGTCGCTCAGAACCATCATTTGCTAGGGCAAGAAAAAGCGATGGAACGCCACGAAATACAGTTCCATTGAGCGCTGACAGATGAGTCGCATCCTGCATTCAGTGCAGTTTACTAATATTATGATTGATCAGTGACCAAATAATTTGGTATCCAATGAACCACAGTTAATATGGTACCAGAGCCCGTTATACAATAGAGAATATGCACGCATTTTTTTTATTTGCCTACAATCCTTATTAAACATAGTAAACAAATATGAAAGAATTTATCAAATATCTTAATCAGCGACGAACCTATGATACTTTAAAGTTTCAATTAGAGAGAGAAGTCCGATATGGACTGGTGACGTCATAATTACATGTCATCAATACATTTGCTATAGAAAATAACGTTGTTGCGAGTGAGATAGACATATTTTCGTAAAATCGCTATATCTCGTTCGTTTTTCCACCAATTTGTATTCTGTTTTCACTGTTACTTTTGAATATTTACAAATAGACTGGTTAGATAACACATATTTTTTTCATGCATATTCTCTATTGCGTGGTACTATAGTTTTGTGACGTTAGTATTTAAATTAAAATTTGTTTTTACAGGAGCTGGTGTAGCGTTGTATAAAGGTGCCCAAGCTGTATTTGGAGTTTCAACAGCAGCAAGGCTTATGGATAAATTTCAATTTCTAACTAAAATGGATTTCAATGTGGGTCTGCTAGTAACATGTTTTGCGACTGTGGCTTTGTGTAATTTGATATCCGGGGTTGCTGCAGTAGCCATTTGGTTGCCTTTAGCCTTATGCTTGGTAATTATGCAAAAGACTTGAATATTTAGAATTTAAGAATTTGTCCTTGGTTATCCCATGCTGGTCTGGGAGAAATGAAAAAACATAGAATGTACCAGCTGCTTCTCTTCCTGCGCAGATCGTAAAAGCCGATCGAGGGAATGGGCAAAAATACGAATCATGTTAACAGGCGATGCGGCTAGCAACCCATCACTGTATTGATTGCTTTTCCATCTTCTCGCCCACCATGACGCTAAAAGTGGCTTTTGGGTCTTGCGGCCCTGGGCTCTGCATAGAGCCGCAAGACCCAAAATGCTCTGTCTGCCCCATTAGGGATAAAGACGTGATAGTATGTATGTATGTATGTAAGAATTTGTGAAGCTCAAAAAACAGGTGATTTTGTCACCAAATATACAAACGGTGTCATACGTAAATTTGTTTTAAAGAAACTGGTCTAAACTTAAATGTTGACGAAATTTTAGGTTATTTTGTCGTGTCATCAGTTTTATCATAGATATTGGTTGTTTAAATTCCTGAATAGTTTGAATTATTATATTTCTGAATGATGTAAGTTAAGTAATATTTAATAGTACACCAAAAATAACAATAATACAAATATTCATACACAAAAAAAACATACATCTATAAAAAACAAAAATGTCTTCAATGTGGATATTTCTAAAGGAAACTAAACTTTGTTATCTTTACCAACTTTTTGTTAGGAAATATGGAGTAAAACTGTTCGGAAATATATTTTAATCTGTCTAAGCTCTTGGAGCAAAAGCCACAACGATGTTTCGAATTTTATTTTTTGACGACCTCCGTGGCGTACTGTTCACCATTCTAGTCCGCCACCCAGAGGTTCCGGGTTCGATCCCCGGTCAGGGCAAGTTGGAAAATGGCTTTTTTCAAATTGTACTGGGTTTTGGATGTTCATCCATATATGTATTCGTTATAAAATATAGTATCGTTGAGTTAGTATCCCATAACACAAGTCTCGAACTTTGGGGCTAGCTCTTCTTCTTATATTTAAGAGCTGGGCTCTTGTCAGTGGAGTGCTTTCCATGTCTCTCTTCCTTCCGCTAAGTTCTTAACCTCTTTATTTTATACTTTTCTCCTAGGGGCTAGCTCATCCACTGTGATTTGTCCCTATATATTTATATTATTTATATTCATATTTAAGCGTTAGTTTAATTCAAGATAATATAAAATTAAATTAGAATCATTTTCACGTTTATTCAGTTATTACAAAATTGCAATTTTACACGTCATTATATATAATTTACATTACTTGAAGTGTATTTTGAAATTTAAACAACTTTTTAAGAAAAAGCTATAGTATAGGATCCCGATATAGAACGACCTTCACCGAGATGCTTATTTGATGAAACGTATTTTATGTTTAATTTAATATGACAATAAATATATTGCATATGGGTTGCCTAACAAATTTCAGTCCAATAATTGATAATTAAAAGTATTTTTTTTTTTTAATTTTATCGGATTGCTTTGCTTACTAGACAAATTCTATACCAATCGAAAGTATGAAGCCCATTAGAATATGCAAACGTTTGGTTGCCTATTCTTTTCCGGTCACAACTCTCGGGTTGCCAGGTTTGAACGGGTAAATCGACAGATGTAGCATTTTGCACCGGTCTGATTATTGAATTAAAATTAAATTAAAATATATTTTTTTTTTGCAATTTTTCAATCGCACTCAGTCGCATATATGCACTCGAAGCAATACTTCGATTTTTTAAATTCGACAACCCTAATTCAGGACTGACCACCACTACCCTATACCACTGTGTTCATAATAAAATAATCTTTATTTCCATTTAATTTTAATTCAATAAATCAGACCGGTGCAAAATGCTACATCTGTCGATTTACCCGTTTAAACCTGGCAACCCGAGAGTTGTGACCGGAAAAGAATAGGCAACCTAACGTTTGCATATTCTAATGGGCTTCATACTTTCGATTGGTATAGAATTTGTCTAGTAAGCAAAGCAATCCGATAAAATTAAAAAAATATACTTTTAATTATCAATTATTGGACTGAAATTTGTTAGGCAACCCATATGCAATATATTTATATAAATACTTAAATAAATTTATATAAATAATACTGGTATAGAATTTGTATAATAAGCAAACTGGTGAACTATAAAAAAAAATATATTTAATCATATCCTGGACTGAAATTTGCTAGGCAACCCATATATATGCAATATCTTTATTGACATATTAAATTAAATATAAAATACGTTTCATCAAATAAGCATGACGGTGAAGGTCGTTCTATATTGGGATCGTATAGGTACTATAGCTTTATACAAATGAAAAATATGTCAAAATTCGAAACTAATAATTTAGTTTAGTATTCAGAGTGTAAATGTGCCTCCGATATAATACTTTAGACTGCCATACAATTGTCCGGTTGTTTAGTTTGTTCGTTTTATGTCCAATTTACTGAACACGTTACTATGGAAAAAAAGAACTCGATTATTATGACAGGCTGAGGACTTATGTCTCACTATAAAATATACACTCGGTATGTACTTATTGAGCTATGCGATACCTATCTCAAGTTTTCGTTTTTCTTATTTTGCTGTTTCTTGTGAATACACCAAATCAATATTTATAGCATTCGAGTAGCATTTCTTAAGGCCATACCCAAATTTTCCAGGGTCCAGTGGCGCTCCTATTTAAAATAAATCATTTGAAAGAAAACGGTGATATCATTTAAAATTTCGTCTATGTCAAACCCTAGATAACCCTTTTAACTATTTTATGAACTACTGTTTATAATTTTAAGTGCGAACGTGAAGCTTTTCTACGCACATTAGCTAAAAGTGGCCGTTTTTTGCAAATGTGCGTAGAAAAGCTTCACGTTCGCACTTTAAATTATAAACAGTAGTTCATAAAATAGTTAAAAAGGTTATCTAGGGTTTGACCAAGACGAAATTTTAAATGATATCACCGTTTTCTTTCAAATGATTTATTTTAAATGAGGGCGCCACTGGACCCTGGAAAATTCAGGTAGCCCCTTAACTCCAATCTTATGTTTTTTGCAGAGTCCACGTACAATTTTACCTGATGCAAAGCCAAAGGATTGGGAAAAGTATATTCACCTCGTGGCCTTGGGCGTGGGTATCGGAAGTTCCTTTGGATTTATAAGCCCTTTTCTGTACACACCTGCATACTTTTGTCATCACGTTGGAAAGGTTCCCAAACTAGCGATGGTACATATAAATGAGTATTTTAAACATATCCATTACATAATCCTTCACAAGAACACCAATTTATGATAATACAGTATTTTATTCAATTAAATATGTTTATCATATCATTAACATAATCCGAAATCAAGAACAAAATGGTTTTTTTTTTAGTCTTTACTATGTAGGTTATAAGTTTTTAAAATCTTTAAAAAACGGTCAAGTAACAGGAAAAGAATGCACTTACAGTGCTCTTGAGGTCACTGATATTTAGGTCTCGCGCGTACAAGATATATAGTGAGATGTCCGCACCACGCTCCCACTCTAATATTTGAAATGTTACCTTAATTTAACCAATTTTCTTGCTGTTTTCAAAAAAGTATTTATTTTCAATGGTTTTTTTTTTATCTATACCTCTAAATACAATGAATCAGTGAAAAATGTGTCAGTACATTGATTAATATTTCCAAAAAAAATAATAAGTAAAAATGTTTAAAAAAGTATTTCTCTGTTTATCTGTTTGTCTGTACACGCCAAACTCCGGAAATACTGGATGGATTCAAATGAATCTTTTTTTGTTATATAGGGAGCTTGTATTGAGAACCTAGGCATCATATAGGGTATAATTGATTTTAGCATAATGGTCCTGTTAAAATATAAGAGACTAGCTGGTGCCCGCGACTTCGTCTGCGCAGGATTATGACACAATATCTTTACAAATTGCAGCCTTTGTGTCAATCTGATGTATAAGCTATATTATTGTAAAGTTTCATAAAATCCATTCAGTAGTTTTAACGAAAAAGAGTAACAAACATCCATCAATCCATACTTACAAACTTTCGCGTTTATAATATTAGTAGGATATAAAAATGACGCTTTAGCAAAAATGTTTAAGCCGGTTTTCTATTTTGTCTCATAATTTTTTTATCCATAATTTTAAATATCATATTTTTTTTTTCCATAATAATCATATGTCCGAATGATGCCTAGCCCTAACCTAATATCGCATAATATCACGTGCCCGAATATTGTAATGCCGAAATGCAACGTGCTATAACGTTTTTGCTATAATTATTATGATCCATAATATTCAAAATGTCTATTCTTTCTTCCCAAAATTATCACGTGTTCTAATTTCGAACATATGTTAATTATAAAAAAAAATCCTTTGCTAAATAATACAGAAAATCTAACGAATCTAATCTACACTCCACGGCAAAGTGATTTTTGTGACTGTGTTACTTTCGCCCTAAGCTTTAGTCACTCGTTAGCTTCGCTCGCTTATGTCTTCGTCACAGAAAACCTAACGAACCTAACCTACACTCCACGGCAAAGTGGTTTTTGTGTCTGTGTTACTTTCACTCAAGCTTGAGTCGCTCACTCGTGTCTTGGTCACAGGAAAACTAACGAACCTAACCTACACTCCACGGCAAAGTGGTTTTTGTGTCTATGTTACTTTCGCCCTAAGCTTGAGTCGCTCGCTCGCTCATGTCTTGGTCACAGCAAACCTAACGAACCTAACCTACACTTCACGGCTAAGTGGTTTGCCTGTGTTACTTTCGCCCTAAGCTTGAGTCGCTCGCTCGCTTGTATCTTGATCACAGGACACCTAACAAACCTAACCTAAACTAATTTTAACCTAGTGTTTTAGGCTAATAATCTTATTACAAATTAACATTCAAACTAACATACATTATAGAATACAACACTTAGGATATGGAACTTTATAGCATCCAAAATTAGAAAATTCAATTATTATAGCAATTCATATTATGGCTGGCACAAAAGTGTTAGAATTCAAGATAATTGGGTAAATCAAAATTACGGATATTTAAACATTATGGATTCCGAAGATTATAGCAAACTTGTTATGGATTTTGACAGTCGGACATAAAATTTTAGGATAAAAAATGGAGTACCGTTTCAGCCTGATAAGAATTTTTTGTTGAGGTATAAAAATAGAAGATTTGGTAAACTTAATGCAGATACGCTGGAGTCAAACGGTATCTTTATGATAGAACAAGCCTACGTCGCGATGAGTGTTGCCACTGATTGTTCTTTTCAGTTAATTTAAGGACTTTCTCAATTATTTCGAAATTGATAGTACCTATATAAAGTTCAAAAATGCATAACACTCGAGTAATTCAATTTCACACAGTGGCAACACATGAAATTGACAATTGTCATACTGACATCACACCCTTTCATTGCTATCGTCGTATTGCTCACACATATAGAGCTATTTCTTTCGGCAAAGAAATCACTGTGGTTTCCAAACTTTTTCGGTGAACTGTGAAGGATACGCAAACAATTGGTTAATGGTAAAAAATATTTGAAATAGTCGACTCAAAATTTTAATTGTATTTTTAAATGTAATACAAATATATAGTAAAGTTAAGGATGTATTGTAATTTATAACATAATAGCCCATCACATTAGGCCGGGTACTGACCAACACTGAACTGGGTTTATTTCATTGTTATCTTCCCAGCAGTGGTCATTTCGAAACGACAAACAAGGAAAATTAAATAAAAGCTTGTAATAATAAATAAATATACATATTATTTAAATATTTTGTTTTTATCTAGCACTTTTTTCCCCACTAAAAAGTTTGAGAACCACTTCACAAACTGATGACGTATACTTGTTCCATCTACGTCACCAGCTGTCACGGAAAGAGAATACCAGGCGAAGTATATTATTATACCATGATAGAATCCATGCGAATGAAGATGCGGGTATTAGCTAGTTTACAATATAAACCAAAAACATAAACAGTAAAATAGCCTAATATTATTATACTTAAATTTACTGCAACTTCGAGACTTAATTTCCTTGTAGATAAGTGTCTTATACAAGCTTTACGTTCATCGTTCGCCCATTCACACAGCTAAGCTCTATGTTTCCCAAATGTTATGTGTATTACATATCATGTTTTGTGAGTCTGATTTGTCCATCAACTTCAACGGCATTTATAGGTCCAGTCGTGCCAGTCAATTTTTAGAGTTCCGTAGCCAAATGGTAAGCAACGGAACCCTTATGGATTCGTCATGTCTCTCTGATTGTCTGTCCGTCCATATGTCAAAGCCATAATGATATTAATTTTGGGGGTTCCCCATACTTAAACTGAAACTCAAAAATTTAATTTTTGTCAAACCCATACGTGGGGGTATCTATCTATGGATCGTCATCAGATCTTTTTAGTCTCCACTACAGGAGCACGACCCTCTCTGTACTACTAGAGACATACTTGGCCAGAGCAGCCAGAGGATTTGGCCTACACTCTCTATGCTGGCCAGACGGGTTGGAGAGGTCTCTGATGTTTATAAGCTTTGTTTATAAACATTAATGACATTAAAACATTAGAGAGATGTCGGCCAGTAGCTGACTTTATACGAGAGTAACCCAGTAATTCATGCTAATATTGTCTGTGTCTCACGTTATTTTAAGGCAACAAAAAATTTTCTGTTTCAGCTAAAGTATTCCTTTTTACCGTGTGTATTGATGACAGTTATTTTGTGGGTCGCATTAGCTTACTACGCTCCGATTACTTTTGGAAAGACTATTAAACTTTTGATTTCGCCATCAACTATACCTCCGTATGGTGCAACCACGACGACGACGACAGCAGCACCAGAATTGTTATAGGTACAAATGTTGTAATGTTTTGTTTCAAAAATGTGCTGAATTCGCTTATCAAGTAATTAAAAAAAAACTAATTTGCAAAACATTTCAGAGAATAGCCTCTAGAATAAGGCTTTTTTTAAATCATATTTTTAAATAATAATAATAATAAATTCTTTATTTCAGATGTCAATCCATAGTTTTTGTTAGTATTTTTTTACTTATCCTATGTTAGTATAAATTTAAATTAAATAACATTTTTATTTAATAGCACCGATACCTATCTTCATCACGTGGTTAACGATGGGGGAGTCATACCGGTCTGCTATCATCTTTAGGATGCAATTGTTGCTACCTCGCAGTCTGTTTAACAGTGAAGCTGCTTTTTTGCGCATTATTGCATGAAAGCCATCAGTATGTCTTTCTGCAAACATTGCGGATGCGCTACAGCGGCGAGGCAGCGCCATAAGCATACGAAACGCATTATTATAAAGGACAAGCAAGGAGTTGTAGGCTAGTTTCGTATACCTAAACCACAGACTGCCCGTGTAAAAAGACGAGCAATATGCTTTGAATAGGCTGATTTTAACTGATGTAGAACATCGGGCAAATCTGCGAGTCAGCATATTACTCCTTACCGCCAACGCCCTGCGCTCCCTCTCTATGTCCAGGTCATCCCCTAGGTCGTCCGTGAGCAAATAATAAATCCGTGAGAAAATAAGGTCTTACTTATTGATATTTGCAAAAAACCACAATGATCTTTAAGCAACGTCAAGCTTATTTGAGGAAGTGACGTCTCGAAGATTCTTTGATTAAAGTTGGAAATTTCCACTTTCGGTACTGTGCTGGATTAACACTGTCACTGTCATCTACCGACACAACAACTTGACAACAACGGTAATTAAAACAGAAGACATTGACAGTTGACAAATGTTATTAAAAAACTAGGGCAAGGACAAATTAGGGCGCCACTTCTGCTACCATCCCTTCCCGGTCCGTCTATCGTCAACGCGAGCATGGTTTGAAATGGTTGTTGTTTCATTTAGCGCAACGCTAGAAAAAAAAGCAAAGCGAAATAAGAGAGATAGTGCCTGAGCGCTTAGTTTGCATTCCATTGAACGAAATTAGTATCATTATTAACTATTTATTAAACGAATATTAACTATTCATAGGGTGCGAAAATTTCATAAAACTTGTTCCAGCAAAAAAACGTATTGTTTTTTAGTAAAATGTCTGAAATAAATGTTTTTTATTTAGGATCTTCACTACATTTGCAAGGTTTATATGAAAATATTTTCTTTAACAATTCATGAGTACTCTATATGAACGGCCGAAGTTCAGGTATTTGAACAAAAAAGCAGATTTTGGGAGGCTTATATTGAATTTGTTTCTCCAACTTTTAATTTTTAATTTCGATAGAAACCTAGACATAGCGAACAAAATTCCTGTTAGTTCAACACTTTTCAAGAAAGATCTGTTACAACGCCATAATCACGTAAGAGCGTTTGTATAAAAAGTAGGACGGGTTGGGCGCTCATAAGAATCAACCGTCTCCTCCAATATAGACGATAACTTTCATGACTTAATACCCTTACAAACAAAAAAGAAGTTTTCAAATCAGTTCAGGCGTCTGGAATAATTGGTGCACATACAAAATATATATATATAAATAATTGTCCAAGTGCATATCGGGCCACGCGCAGTGAAGGGTTCCGTAGTTGCGAATGCCGAGTTTGAGTTCACGCCACTAAAAATGTAACTAATTTTCTATTGAATTAACTTTTTGACACACTTTTTAATTTGTGAATTTTTCTTCAAACTTCGTTATATATACTACTTCTGTAATTTTTTCACGTGTCTATAATAAATGTTTAGCAGATAAAGGGGACACATGACTCTAAAAAAAATGGCACTAAAAGACCAAATATTTCAGAAACGATCCCTAAATCCAAAAACGATGTTTTAACATAAACGTTGTGTTTACTTTATGCCAAGCCCGTCGTTGTTATAATTACTTTAGGTGAATATTATAAGTATTAAATATTAAGAACATTAGAAGATATCGATGTATTTGTACTTCTAAAAGCAGCATCCAGAAAGCAAGATAATCTATATACATATAATAAAACAGTAAAAAAAGTGTGCCTGTACATTAAATATATTTCCAAAAAAAATTGGGGGCGATGGAGACGTAGTAATAGAGTAAGAATTTAAAAGAAAATGTCTGTCTGTTTGTCTGTTTGTCTGTTTGTCTGTTTGTCTGTTTGTCTGTTTGTCTGTTTGTCTGTTTGTCTGTTTGTCTGTTTGTCTGTTTGTCTGTTTGTCTGTTTGTCTGTATGTCTGTTTGTCTGTTTAGGGTATAAATGATTTTAGTAAATGGAACGCCTGATGCAGAACCATAATGGTCCAGCTAAACTATTAGATATATATAAATGCCGCCTTAGTAAAAGTTGTTCAGCCTGATGAGCATTTTCCAGAGACATAAAGTCCACGCGAACGAAGTCGTGGGCTTCGGCTAGTACAAAATAAACAAGGGAATAAAACTAATTGATATTGTAGTGTGCTTTTGAATGCTGTATGTTATCTATAATGTCTGTTTATATGATCCCGTTAGTTGACGTTTCTTTTTCGGCAGGCGTGCGCGCAAGTCGCGTGACTTGTTATGAGTTTTAGTGCAACATGCAGTTCAGCACATTTTTGTTTGATATAGTAGGTTTATCCTAGGTCTATAATTTTCTTTTATTTTGTTTTATAAGCGAGCAGATTTGGTTTCAGAAGTAGGTAGGTAGGTCTACCTGATTTTTTCATGGATTCGGAATACAATGTTATTTTAATTTAACACAAGTTTTGTTTTCAATTAGAAATATTTATGTAGTAGTTAAACAGTCATTGCGCATTTGTGTTCAAGTTCACTTATCTGTGTCATGAGATGGTATTTTAATAAACATACGTACTAAAATTCTTGTGATTTTATTTAACTAAGTGTATTGGGTAGGTAAATAAGTCCCAAATTACCAATAGGCATAGCAAATCTGATAGGTCATTAAACCTAATGCCTACTTAACTGCTTAATTGCCTAGCAAATAATTTCCAACAGGCACGCTGGGAAACTCCGCAAGTGTGCCATAGTCTGCGGAGATGCACAACAGCTGCAGAAGTTGCCGTATATTGCGCGATATAAGTATTTCCACCTGACCAGATTATCCTATATGAACCAACTTGGGTTCTCAACCTGTTAAGAGGGCGCCGAGCGACCGCAGCGCCCCCAATCGCATTTTATTACATTTCTCAATATATAGACAATATTTAAAAAAAATCCGACGGACAATCTGTGGTTATTATTAAAGTACGTATTTTTAAAACTTGAATTGTTATAATTTTATTTCGCTGTAGTTAACCGCACTTGTATATTGAGAAATGTAATAAAATGCGGTTGGGGACGCTGCGGTCGCTCGGAGCCCTTTAAGGCACTTGCAGATAGGCCAAAGCAATTCGCTGCCAGATGGTAACTTTTCTGCAGGTGAAACGAATGATGCAGTGGTGTAGATCCTCAGCCAGGGGCTTTCATATTGTGAGCGATTAAACACCATTTTTAGATTTAGTTAAGTAGTTAAGCTACTCAGTTCTGACTTGCCGTTATGACTGTCTCTGTGGTGCAGTGGTCAAGGCGTTCGCCTTTTGATCCGGAGGTCATGGGTTCGAAACCCACTGGGAAGCATACTTTGTGAAAAGTTGTTTTCAGTCTGATTAGGATATTGCAGGCTTGCATCACCTGATTATCCGAAAAGAGAAGATGATTCCGTGTTCTGGAAGGCACGTATAAATTTCATTTCGAGAGGCGTACGGCCGCGACGCTCTAAGGTGTAAACATGTTTTTTTATGGAATCTTAAATAAGTACTATTTGAAATAGAAGTGTTTTTAACATATTTTAATTTTCATTTAAACGTGTGCCGTGTTGATTATACATTGTCACTACTATGCCTGATCTTATCGCCGTTTCCTCGTTTATATTTAAGACTAGCAGTCCATCCCGGCTTCGCCCGTGGTACATACATAGCCTATGTCACTCAGGGATAACATACCTATCCAACAGTGAAAGAATTTTTAAAATCGATCCAGTAGTTTCGGAGCCTATTCAATACAATCAAACAAACAAATCTTTCCTCTTTATAATATTAGTGTAGATGATTATCACACCAAATGATATACCTACAAATGTCTACACGGACAGAAATATTTTTACTTAAGAGTCCCCTTACCCTAGACTGAACTTAAAATACATGGGTAAATAAACAAATACATTTGTTCTAGGCCCAATCAATTGAATACAAAAGGACTAAAGCCAGAAGCTTCAGTAATAAACCTTGGGGAAAAAAACTGGATATTCAATGGCAAATGAGCGACAGGTGTAAACAGACAAAATACCTCGTAACCTGCGATCAGAGCTGCCTTTTTCACAATTATACGTAGTGATCTCTACCATGCTCGTCTGGGAGTTAACCCCTTACTCTAGACCATAGAGTTAGGATAGTGTACCTAACTAGACCAAACTACACTTTTCCATACAAACGTAGTCTACGTTTTATTTCGAATCAACATGCCCGATTTTGACAAAATTTTGTAATTTTAAAGATATTGCAATTATCTAGGGTTATGATTGGTTTCCGACGGCAAAAATAACATGAAATAGAATATAGTGTTTTATATCATTTTTACCATCAGTATGGGAAACTTTTATATCCTTATATTTTCTTTTCAGTCCATAATTTTAATGTCGGAAACCAACTATAACACTCGACAATTGCAATTTCTTTAAAATTACAAATTGTTACCGAAGTCTGAAATGTGGTTTTAAATAAAACTTCTACGTTTGTATGGAAAAGTCAGGATATTCCTTTTTTTTTTGGACAATTTAAAATATTGAAATCATTGCTTTTACTAAAAAAATATGAGTTAAATACCATTTATTTATTGTTCATATTGTTTACAAAAAAATCTAAGTATTATTCTGTATTATAAACCCAATCTGGCAAAATAAGTAAGTCCGGCCAGATGACTGGGGCCCAGAAATAAAGTGCTACCCACGATATTAATATCGTAGTTATTGTAGGTCCAAATCCGGCTTGTATCTGTAGTAAACAAAAATAGAAATTAAAGCAAGGGTAGTAGCCTGTACGTGCATATCTGTGAACTATATTGCTATATTGCAAAAATGTTATGGGATACTAAATCGAAAGTTACTATGTATGTGTCGCAGTTGGATTGTTACAATCCGCAGTTTGATAAAACCTCTAGCTGTTTGGCATCATAGCTTGGTTTTGTAAAACAGCTAAAAATCGTTCAGCTAGATTGTCCAATGTGTTACATTTAATAAATTATCTTACCTAGATTTTAGTTTGGAATTCTGCCACTTGTGGACTGTGTTTGTTAGTTGTTGTCAATGTCAGAACAACAAATATGGCCGATAAGATAAATTCTTCACCGCGTTCCGAGAGAACTGCTGTTTTCATCGAAAGACTTTGGGCATATCGTTTATAATTTTGAACTGCAAAAGGTTGAGTAGAATAAAGCAGACCTTTACCTTTTTTCCATATTATTATTTTGACGACTGCCTTCTGGCAATTTGTAAAATTCTTGTGAATCAAATGATGGCTTCGCCATTAAGTTGTCGGGTTTTCAACATTTCGGTTTCCAATTGCATTAAGCTGATTTATCATTCTTCATTAGTGTTTGATGATGTTGGAGACTGGATTACATACTATGGAGTTGAATTACGGTTTTATTTCTATGCCGCGAGTAATAAAAAAATAAAGAACAACTTTTAATAATTTACCTTTACGTCATTGAGATGTTGCGTTTACAATATTTCGATATCCAATTACATTATGATGTGAGACTGGATTACACAGTAAGAAGTTAAATTGGGGTTTCATTTTCATGGTACGCGTGATTTAAAAATATAAAGAACAATTATTGTCCCCTCATATATTATTTTGTTTGGTAAAACGGTTTTTTTTTTAAATGGTAACCCTACATGTGGTCTAAACACTAGGTGTTTAGTTAAACTTATACGTAACACATTGACAATCCAACTGAATGATTTTCAGCTGTTTTACAGAACCCAGTTGTAACGCCATACAGTTATAGGTTTTGTCAACGGATTATGCAATCGAACTGCGACTGCGGTCAGCTGTTTTTTGAATGTAACACATTGACAACCAAAATTATTTTCAGCTGTTTATAAAAGCAAGATGTGATGCTAAACAGCTACAACCGAACTGCGACATATATGTGTATATGTCGCAGTTCGATTATAAAATCCGCTGTTTGACAAAACCTCTAGCAGTTTGGCATCACATACATACATTCATACATAGTAATAAACACTTAAAAATTGAATTGAATTGCCCTAAAAAAGATGGCGAACGAACGTGTTGACTATTATGTCACGGAGGTCACCCTAATCATGTTTTATAAAGAAAGATTTGGTTTATTACCATTTTCCCAGTAGGAATATTTGCGGCACCCTGCACTACGAGATTCCCAGGAGTTCCCACAGGCAGACAGAAGCAGTAGGAAGCTGATAGGCCCGCTGCAATGTTATACCATAGAGGATTCCGATCAATTTCTTTGGCCTGAAAAATGTGTTGAGTTCTTCAAGTTTTCTATCAACCTTGTAATTCAAATTTAAACTGCCTCCTTGGTGTAGTGGTTAGAGCGTTTGGCTCATACCCGGAGGTCGCGGGTTCGATTCCCGGCTGGGGCAACGACTTTGTGTTGTTGTCCTAGTTTGGTTAGGACATTGTAGGCTGATTACCCGATTGTCTAATAAGTAAGATGATCCGTGGTTCGGAGGGCACGTTAAGCCGTCGGTCCCGGTCACTGTCTTTGACATTGGTCGTTACCTAAAACCATGTCAAAGGCATTAAAGCTATTTCCTAGTTTTTAAGATTGTCCCGATTTTTTTTGTGCAATACTTAAATGGTATTGTATTTTGTCTTCCATGCTGGTTTAAGAGAAAAGAAAAAAACATGTGCCTGCTGATTTTCTTCCCGGGCAAAACGTAAAAGCCAATTTAGGGAATGGGTTAAATATAAATAATGTTAATAGGCGAGCTGGCAAGGCCTTCAGTCACTATTTCGATTCAACTGTTTTTCTGTCTTCTCACCCATCATCATTCTAACCGGCCTTTGGATTTTGCGGTCCTGGTTAGATAGGACCCAGGTCCGCAAGAACCAAATCGCTTTGTTTGCCCCATCAAGCATAAAGACACTAACTAACATACCAAATTGAAAGAAAACTACAAATTAAAATTATATCTAACTAGCTGGTCACAGGGCTGGCGGTATACAGGACTTTTTAAACAACGGCAACACTTTAGGAGCACGTTCAGTCTGTGACGCTGAACTACTTTCTATAAAAATAATTATTGAAAAACGAAAAAAAAATCGGCGTTCAGCTAAATAGAATTTGTATTGGAGTACGATTTTTTTATCGATTTTCATTTTTTTATTTTTTAGAATAGTTTAGTATTATTGACTGAACGTGCTCCAAAATTGTTGCCGGTGTTATAAAAGTAACCATGTATAAATACAAAATTTTGTCGTTGAAAAATCCGTGTGGTTTCCGGCAGAGTAGAATAGGGCCACTCTGACCTCCCGTGGATGTCGTAGAAGGCGACTTAGGAAATAAAAGCTAAAAAGGGCATATAAATATCAATGAGACCTCTCCAACCCGTTTGGCCAGCGAGGAGAGTGTAGACTAAGTCCTCTTTGCTGTTGAGGCCAAGTATGGCTCTGGTGCAGAAAGGGTCGTCGTGCTCCTGCAGTGGAGACAAAAAGACCTGATGATGATGATGATAAATACAAAACCAAGTGAGCTTATAGATGTAAAGATAGAGGTTTGATCCTCTTTCAAGTTAAAATGGCTGAATGAATAAAACATCAAGTACAAAACAACATACCAACTGCATAACTATAGGGGCTATAACATTGCAAACTGCAACATTAGACGCGAAGTTGGTAACAAAAACTGTAAAAATAATTATAAGCAGTATTATAACGTAATTAGGCAAATCCTTCATGTTTCTTAATAATTCTCCAATTTTCCCATTGAGGTCCGTGTACTCTGGTTTTGCTGCTTGTGACAGTGCGAAGCCTCCACCTGTTATAATAAATATTTTTCATGGAGGACAATGGACGTGGACATTAATAAATGTCCACGTCCATTGTCTTACTATTGTGTCTGATATTGGCGATAAAGGAACGGTTACATACTTTGGGGCTAGCTCAATCTGTATGATTTGTCCCTATATATATTTCTTTGTTACATTGCGATCGTCATCGATCACCATCAAAATAGCCACAGGAAGTTCACTGCTGGACTAATGGAATAAAAAAATGGAAAACAACTAAGTAATAAATAATGTTTGTTACATTTAGTTGTTTTTCATTTTTTTATTGCATGTCATAAATTATCATAATCAATGATCATGAAACACACTCTGCGGTCGTGATTCAATTGTTAGAATCCTTCACTTGTTCGTGATTCATCTATGGCCCTCGATTTAAATCCGTCTTTTATTCACAAATTGCATAATATACTGTTATGTATAAACTTCTGTTTGAAACAAGCTGTTGGTTTTTTGGATTAAATAAATCTAAAAAAAATCTATTATAATATTTTTTTCAAATTACTAACCCAAAAGGAACATAAAACTGTAAGGCAACTTTCTGTCTAGTTCTGCCCAGTCCAATACCGATAATACTGAAGATTTTGGTAAATCCTCAACCGCTGGAAAAGAATTAGAAATTATTAAGTATTATAGACAGGAGGTAACAAAATATTGTAAAATATACCTTCTTCTTCTGGTGCGTTATTCTTATACAACTAATATATGCACATATATTATAATGACAATGAGTGTAATTTGACTCTGTATATTTATTTATAATGTGTGGAGTCGGCAAAGGGTAGGCAGCATGTCAGTTTTTCCACCATAACCTATTCTTTGCGAAAAAAAATAACGGGGTTGTTGTAATCTCACCACCATTGTAAACTCACCACTAGTTATAAATTCCATACATTTAACCGTTCCTTTACCGCCAATACCAGACATAATATTATAGTAAGACAATAGACGTGAACATTTTTTAATGTCGTCCGGGTCTTTACCGGTTAAAGTAAACTCACCACTTGTCATAAAATAATATTGTTTGTAATTTTTGAAAATTATTTTGTCTATATTTGTTGCCGTAAATTACGCCAAATGCGTCAAATTACAAGGATGAAAAATTGTCGCCGTCAGCATACTAGCCACGCTGGAGTAGATAATTAGAGTTGTGTGGTTTGCAAGGACCAGGTAAAGATCACGCGCTTAAGTTGTGTACAATTTGCACGTTGGGAAATTAAATTAGGTATTTTTCTAAGCTAAAAATAAATTATTTTGTATTGGTAACAAAATAAAACGTCGCAAAATAATTTCACTTGTCTTTGAACATATCCATTTTTAACGTGATTTTAAATTGATTATTGCAGAAAAACAGCAATGATAATAACAGTGCTATTTGACTCTAAAAACTATGACTTCATCTGCCTGTATTTCGTAAAAAGTCCTATAGGAACTGTTTGTTTTGACGTTTAGAAAAAAATATCTGATTTGACTAGATGAAAAGTAGCGTATTGTATTGCAAATCCGCAGACCGCGGTGATTATTTTGTACATGAACAAAAGTACTTTGGGCGGTGAATTTACAAAAAATATAATTGAAGGTGGTGAATTTACAACAAAAAGTAACTATCAAAGTAATTGGTGATGAATTTACACATCCTTTTAAAGGTGGTCAGTGTACTTCGGTGGTGAGTTTACAACCACACATCCCTTTCTATCCAAGTCCTTCTATATGCATTCCCTCCAGCGTTTCTTTAGTCTCTATTTCAATGTCCCTCACTAGTAAAATTTGAAACTCTCCCTATAATGTGACTTTCCTCCCATCTCATAATATACTTTACCAGCTGATTGCCCTTTAATTTTTTGTCTCAGGCGCCACTTTCAAACTTACATACTCATTAGGTACTTTATTTTGTCCATTTACGTCACTCCACACGTCCATCTCAACTTCCTGATCTCCGTAACCCGCAGTAGTTTTCAGGTTCCGTACCCAAAGGATAAAAACGAGACCCTATTAGTAAGACTCCGCTGTCCGTTGTCTTTCCGTCTGTATGTGCTTCTGCCTATCACCAGGCTGTATCTTATGAACCGTGATAGCTAGATAGTTGAAATTTTCACAGATGATGTATTTCTGTTGCCGCTATAACAACAAATACTAAAAACAGAATATAATAAATATATTTAAATGAGGGCTCCCATACAACAAACGTGATTTTTTATAGATAATGGTACGGAACCCTGAGTGCGTGAGTCCGACTTGCACTTGCCGGTTATTTATCTACCGCTTTGATGGGCCTCGACTCGGAACCATACAAAATTATATTGTATAATCTAAATAATATTTTATTAATATATTTAATTGAAAAGATATAAAAAATATTTCATAGTTAAGAAAAATACATAATAGCAGGTACAATGTTAAAGCTTACCAATGTTTTTATTAAAATTTTTGAATATGTCCAAGGTTGAAGGCAATAATAGCATCAAGAATGAAATTAACATAGCAGCAGCTGAATCCAAAATGCTAAAATAAATTAAAATTTAAAAACATGCGAGCTCTGTAATGAGATCAAGGCTTAACTCAGACCGAAACGGCAGCGAATGTCAGCCTATTTTACTGTGAAACCATTTAACGCACGCCTCATCAAGCGGAGCGTTGAGGTAGGGCTCTCCTCTAAAAATGTCAGGGCACTTTTCACTATTTCTACCTCTATTATATTGATAGCACTTCTTCTTCTTCTTTTTGTGTCGGTGGCACTATTATATTTTGTCACACCAGTATCGGGACACATCGATAGCTTTGTCATTTGCGGCGATCAAGTCTTCCCAAGTGCAGGTGTATGTTTGGTTGAAGTTAAACCATATTGGTAGATGTTTTGCAAACTGTTTTGATCTACCACCTGACCAAATTATCTTTACAACGGCCCACCCTCGTTCGTAGTCTATTTCACGACTTCCAAATGGGCCAGGGCAGATCGTAGCGTCGTGGAAGTTTCTCTCGCGGGGCGATAAAATTAGGTAGAGTGTGGTTTCTCTCCCAAAGGTTTAATCTGATTGTCTTAGCATCATCAAAACTTTTCAGTCTTCGGAAAACTACATTAGAATAGTCAAATAAAGAGTGGCGGGGGTCCCACTCCTGGACTTTGCGCTCGACCGCGCAAGACACCTCTCTTCGAACTCCTGGAGGGGCAACTCCAGCAAGTGGATACAGCATTTTTGCCAAAGTTGGTTTTAGGCATCCTGTATAATCCTATAAGAATTATGTGCTATGTTCACCTGACCGGTATAGGCAGACCGACTACAAATTGGATAAGCATACTCCCCGGCCGAGAAGCACAAAGCCATGCAGGAAGTGCGCAGAACGTCAGGAGATGCCCCCTATTTGGAAGAGGTGAGGTGGCGGAGCAAGTTGTTCCTAGCACTTATCTTCTGTTTGGTGTTATAACAGTGTACTTTGTCTGTCTGTCGGTCCGTCCGTCCGCAGATTTACTCAGGGAACATAAGTACTAGAAAGCTGTAATTTGGCATGAGTATGTATATGTATTAATTATGCCAAGAAAGTGTCAAAATAAAATCTTGAAGAAAAATTTTTTCGGAGGTTAGTAACGGCTTACTCTAGTTATAAAACGTACAATTTTTCGTCTTTTAACTCAAAGTATCTTCTGATTTCATCTCCCCATCCAGAGAAAATTTTTGGCGAGCGGCAGAAAAACATCAACATAGCTCCACTAAAGAGGACTATGACCATCTGAAAATAATGGCAAATAATACAATAAGATAACAATAAGACAGGTAGGTGTTATTTATCGATCGAGCGAGCGAAGCGTCTTAGTTTCGAGATTGGCCAAAAATTGGCCTTTTGTCGAGCTGTCCGGTTGTCAGTCTATCCGGCTGTTCTCGCCTACAGGTCGCATTTCTTAACCGATTCTTGTGTAATTTTCTGAGAAGGTTCGAGAATTATATAGATTTTCTTGGTCGATTCAGTTTTTCGAAATTTTTAATAAGCGGCCAAGTGCGAGTCGGACTCGCCCATGAAGGGTTCCGTAGTAGCAAATAACATAATATAAAAGTCTTGAAGCATGTTTTTTTTAATTTTTATATTTGAGTTGATTGAATGAAAGGTAAATTGCCATTTATGATGATGACGTATTAAAAAAAAAACTACGTACTAGATCTCGTTCAAACCAATTTTCGCTGGTAGTTTTCATGGTAATAAACATCATACATTTTTTTTAGTTTTATCATTCTCTTATTTTAGAAGTTACGGGGGGGGGGGACACACTTTTTTCCACTTTGGAAGTGTCTCTCGCGCAAAGTATTCGGTTTAGAAAAAAATGCTATTAGAAACCTCAATATCATTTTTGAAGACCTATCCATAGATACCCCACACGTATGGGTTTGATGAAAAATAAATTTTTGATTTTCAGTAAGTATGGGGAACCCCCAAAATTTACTGTTTTTTTTCTATTTTTGTGTCAAAACCTTAATGCGGTTCACACAATACATCTACTCACCAAGTTTCAATAGTATAGGTCTTATAGTTTCGGAAAAAAGTGGCTGTGACATACGGACGGACAGACAGACAGACATGACGAATCTATAAGGGTTCCGTTTTTGCCATTTGGCTACGGAACCCTAAAAATGGTCTAAATATGGTGGTTGCAAATATTAAAAAAATCAAACTTAAGCCATTTAAAAAAAAATTAAAACAATATCATAAAGTTTTTTTGCTACCCTTATTAAGGCCATACCCAAATTTTCCGGGGTCCAGTGGCGCCGCCATTTAAAATAAATCATTTAAAAGGAAACGGAGATATCATTTAAAATTGTGTCTTGGTCAAGTTCTAGATTCCCATTCAAAGTATTTTTTAAACTACTTTTTGTAGTTTAAAGTGAGAACGTGAAGCTTTTCTACGCACATTTGCGAAAAACGGCCACTTTTAGCTAATGTGCGTAGAAAAGCTTCACGTTCGCACTTTAAATTATAAACAATAGTTCATAAAATAGTTTTAAGGGTTATCTAGGGCTTGACCAAGACACAATTTTGAATGATATCTCCGTTTCCTTTTAAATGATTTATTTTAAATGGCGGCGCCACTGGACCCCGGAACATTTGGGTATGGCCTTAAGACACAACTCTGTTGTTTGAACAACTTTTATTATCCGATAAACTTCAACGGGTTGGGGTCTTGGGGATACTCGCGAGTTCTACAGCTCACAGAGCCGCTAGTAGAGATGCTTTAGTTTACTGTTCCGCCGCCTGTGGCTACGCAAGAGCCCGTTTCATAAACGAAAACTGCTCAAAGATTCTCTACGAGTACGTGCTTTTTTAATTAGGTTCCTCCTCTCCACCTCTCAAACACGTAGCCATAGCCGCCAAGTCAGACAGTCAGACATTGCCGAAAGGGAATTTGTTGCACTTACAATAACTTATTACTAATTTACTTTACTTTATTAAGAACTAGTAACCTTTATATTGTGAAGAATGTTTGTGTTTATTTTTTAAACATACCTTTACATTGCTATTACGGTATTTATTATAACTAATACTTTTCTTTGCAAGAATTTCGTCAGTGGACATCTATGAACGGTCTTTTTGCAAATTACATTTAACAAACGAAGGACCCTCGTCAACAGCACTTGATTTTGAACAATTGCTATTTCTCGTGATACTTCTAACCTCGCGACACAAAAATAAAACGTATTTAGGTAGGTAGCCGATGTAGTGTAGCTGGGAATTAAGGATGGTGATTTTACATACATTGCCTATTTGGCAAAGATCGGTCAACATTGTACCTTTACAAATCCAGCAATGTAGGTAGCTACATATATTTAATTAGACTGAGTGATTGCAATAGGTGACGTTAATACATTCTAGTTCGACCAAAATAAACTTAATTAAGAACAGCGATAATAGTATCATGCAATAGCTACGTGCATAGTGTGAAATATTTTACTTACTATTTCCCAGAATGTTATTAAACCCAGCTTAATCCAATCTTCGTCAACTTTTTTTTTCGCTGCTTCCATGCCTTCTGGTGTTATTTTTGCACTTTTAGCCGCTTTGCTTTTTGGCCTACAATTTAACTTTTAGGTTTGCAATTTTCGTAAATCAAACAAAATTACAAAGGAGGGCTAAGAGAAGAAAAAAAAATTAGATCGAGATATAGATAGATAGAGAAATCCTTTTGAGATAATTTAGGCCATTGAAAATAGACAAAAAGAGGCCGCGAAACGTGATATAGTTTTGCATTTTTCTTATTTGTTGTATGAGTCAATAAGGTAGTGTAAAGTGAAACTGAGAAAATGGAGAAAAACTTTTAAAAAATCACGTTTTTATTTTTTGCTCTCTTATCTAAAAATTATGTTTTTTTTGCAAACATTGTTTTTAAACTTATTAACTGTATTAAATTACCTACAATTTGAGACAATTCTTAGCTCTATTGACACCATAGGAGCCAAGTGACCTAATTTCCCCAAACAATTAAATGGGCGCAGTAGTACGTATACTTACCTTTATACCTACAATTAATTTACTTACATTATTATACACATATTACATGTTACACATTAATATATACCTTAACACATAAATATATTTTATTATATGTCAAAGCCTAATATGCCATGGTTGAATACAAATAAATTCCTTTACTGGTGGTTCTATGAAGTTTGGCAGCAGTTCCGTGTCAATGTCATTTTGGACAGTTGGCAAAAGAAAAAACGCGGGCCTGAATGAGTTCATGTTTGGTCTGGAAGTTCGGTGGAAGAGTCCGAAAAGATGTGAAACTAAGTGTAAGTTCATAGATTGAAACGGTGGTGTCGTGGTGTTGAACTATGATTGTTATAAGATTGATTAGACATGTCTTCGTTATTGTCAAAGTTCATCGAAACATGCAATGGGTATGCGCGTTCCGTGAATTGACTTATCCATCGAAAGTTTCTAATACATCGGGATTCCTGACTTAATACCCTGGCTCTTACTTAATTTACGTCGTTTACGTATAAATAATACATTCACATATGATAAATACAGTATTTACTTATATACACATAGTAACACTAAACAGAATTGATTTTATCGACAGGCAAATATATGCAAAGGCAATTTTCAAAAATTGTACTGTAAAGGATTTGGAGTAGAATCCGGTGGAATGAAAAGAATTTTTGGATGTAAGGTATAATGCCGCTTGTGGGGCGATTATTTTCCTGGTGAACTATGATAACATGAAACTAAATGTTTAATAATATAGTATCTAACCTTAAAAATCCAAAATAATACACTAGCATGTATATATACATTGCTATTTCCATGGCAAGCATGTATGGTATAGTGAACGCTGAAAACTTCGGGAATGTTAAGTATTCTGGTGCCAATGGATAACTCCTGAAAATAAATCAAATCAAATATATAAGGTCCAACAAAATATACTAAAACTATTATAATGGTGAATTCAGAAGTGATAGTGAATAATTTTTCCCAAGGACCTTATGTCGAAATATGAAAAATAATTTTTGGCTTTCCATACAAACTCGGATCGGCTGATCGGTCAACTTGTATGTAAGCCACAAATTGTTTTTCATAAGGTAAGCTGCTACGCAGTGTCTTCTCATCCAAAATACCTTAGTGCCTCTAGACTAAAGTCTACAACCAATGTGTGCTACCAGTGATGACTTATGGCTCTTAAAGTAGTCCCTTTACTATGGGTCTCATTAGAACACTCAAGGTTCCTCAACGCGCTATAAAGACGGCTATGCACGGTGTTTCTCTATGTGATTGAATTAGAAATGAGGAAATTTGTAGGAGAACCAAAGTCAGACAAAGCCCAACGGATGAACTCGTTGAAGTGGCAGTAGGCGAGACTCATAGCGCAATAACCGATGGTCGATGATAAAGGTTATTGAATAGCGATCACGTGCTGGTAAGCGAAGAGTATACCCACAAACAAGGCGGTCACACGACCTGACCATCGTCGCTGGAAAGCGTTGGATGTAGGCCGCTCTAGATCGGTCATTTTGAAATCCTTGGGAGAGGCCTATGTCCAGCTGCGGACGTTATACAGCTAAAATGATGATGATGATGATATAAAACAGGTCACAAAAATGTTTGCTACTAAAAAAAAACAATACATGGATAAAAATATATTTTGGTTTTCTTACGCATAAACGTACATATATACACTATCGCGTATATATGTCTAATGAAGCAGATACTCGTAGAACCCTTTGGGTGTTGCAGCCTTGAGCATGCAGAGCCCGTGGTATATGGTTATTATTGACAGTTCTCAATATTCTAATAAAAGTAACAATTTCTAACTCCTTAAAAAAAGAGGATTGTTATAAGTTTCTAGCTAATGGCTGTCTGTTTGTGGCAACGAAGCTATCGAACGGATAGACCGATTCCGATGCGGTGTTTTTATAGAAAAGCTATTCCCTTGCTTGTGGGTTTTAGCTATGAGCATTGAAAATCAATTCAGTCGTTAAACAGTTATTGGAGGATACCGCTTGTAAGTCGCGGCTTTCTAATTTGTCTAGGTTATAAGAGGTGGCAGTACGGATATCAATTGGAATATATAGTTCTGCTACTCATCACTAGCTGGCGTTCTTGAAAATCGAATCCGCCTGGCAAATAAACCTGTTGATACTTAAATCCTCCTATTTACCTCGAAAAAAGTCCTTTGAACACTAGATTCGTCGCTGTGCCAACCAAGGTACCTATGCCACCTGAAATTAATTATACATATTGTAAAGACCCATCACAAAAGAACAGAGTGTCCCGCTGTGTATAGACAAGGCACATCATTTATACTGATGCCCACATTTATGGTTGAACTACTCGCGATCTCGAACTCACAGGTGGGCATGGCCTAAAAGTATGCTTTTCACCTAACATTGTGGCGTTCCAAAGCTATGTGGTGAAAAGGAGCGACCGATTGTGGTAAATCGAGCGCGTAGAGAAAATACGTAAAGTCATTTGGGAAAATAGGTTTTATGCAAAAACTACTGCATTAATTAATAACAAATAATAAGCTGTGTCAGTGCCGTCTTTGTTTTGGAGATTTTACACTTCTTTTATTACTTATTCACGCCGAAAGTTACGTTAAAATTAGCAAGAAAAACTAATTTTTGATGGCTCATAACTTTTTAATGGCTTTTTATGTTACTATTCATACCGTATCCATACCGACAACACTTATAATAAACTTATAAAACGGTATCATGCTAAACTTTGGATGTACAATGTCAAACAGTGGAGGAAATCCCCTCCGCAATTAGTATAGGAGAAGTATCGACTAGTTCAACCTTAAATGTCCTAAGCTGCGACACGACTGCATATTTGCAGCTTTCACTGCTGCAGAATTATATAACAACACCCAAGTCAATAAAAAGTCAAGGCATGTATGACGACTAGGTAAATGAATTAAATCACCATTACCAGTAAACAAAAGGAAAGGAAACGGAATATTTTATTTATCAGAATACTAACTTATACTAACTAAGGAAGGAGTTAAGAGTACGTATATATTCGTGCGTGATGTACGTGTATTGCTAAATCCTACTATCCTACTAATATTATAAATGCGAAAGTGAGTTAGTATACTTGTTTGTTTGTTACCTATTCACGCTTAAACTACTGAACTGATTTGGATAAAATTTGGTATGGATATAGTTTGAGACTAGGGGAAGGACACAGGGAACTATTTATCCCAAAATTCCCACAGGGAGCGAAGCCCGCGGGTACAGCTAGTTAACAATATTTAAACACTTCCTACAAGTACATCACGCTCGTACTCCTAAGGTCGCAATAGCATGTCTGCCCTTGTATATAATATGATTAATATTAGAGCAACGTCACTTACGAAAACTACAAACGTCACTTACAAAGTCACTCCTTGATGTCGTTAGTATGGTAATCCAGTGATTTTGTCAATTTTTACCACTATATTATTTAAAAAAAATCATAAATATTGAATATTCATGTCTGATAAACATTCTAATTAAAGCAACACATAAAGTAACATGATTTGTCTAAGAAATATACCTTACTTATGGTTTTGTGAAAATTAACAAAAAGAATATTATGCATTTAGTGAATAAAAGACGGATTTACTTCGAGGGCCGTAGATGAATCAGGAGCAGGTGAAGTATTTTAACGACTAAATCACGACCGTAGGGAGTGATACATGATGATTGAATCACGAGCGTAGCGAGTCATTCTAGTGTTAGAATCCTGAGCGTCGCGAGTGATTCATGGCCCTCGATTATGTAAATCCGTTTTTTTCAAGAGTTGCATACTATACTTTATACTATGACTACATGAAAAAGAAAGATTTAGGCGATAATAGACATTTAATACATAAAGAATAACCGGCCAAGTGCGAATCGGATTCGCGCACTAAGGGTTACGTACCGTTACCTTTAAAAAATCGTTTGTTGTATGGGAAACCCCCTTAAATATTTATTTTATTTTATTTTGGTTTTAGTATTTGTTGTAATAGCGACAACAGAAATACATAATCTGTGAAAATTTCAACTGTATATCTATCGCGGGGGTGTCTATTAGAATACAGATTTTTTTGACTTCAAATTTCATTTCCCAGAAAACTATTCCACGATTTTTAATACATTTTTTTCTTGATAAAACGAATAGTTAATCATCGCAGTTACATATTATAATAACAACATTTAAAAAAATATATATTTTAAAATGGTTTTCTTTTATAGAAAAACGGTATATCGAACTAACATTTCATATAAAATATTAAGTTATCGATAAAACTGTTCATAAAAACATGTTTCAATATGTAACGGTACACATCATAACTCGCTTTATAGGATTGCCCTAACCTAGGAAAATGGATAGAAGTGTCTTAGCACTCGCCGGCCGCTGCCGCGGCACGCTCGCTTCGCTCGCTCGGCTCGTGCGTGTGTTGGTCGCAGTTCTAACATAACCTAACCTATAGGATTGCCCTAACCTAGGAAAATGGAAAGAAGTGTCTTAGCACTCGTCGGCCGCTGCCGCGGCACGCTCGCTTCGCTCGCCCGGCTCGTGCGTGTGTTGGTCGCAGTTCTAACATAACCTAACCTATAGGTTTGCCCTAACCTAGGAAAATGTATAGTAGTTTTCTAGTGTTGGTCGCAGTTCTAACATAACCTAACCTATAGGTTTGCCGTAACCTAGGATAATGTATAGTAGTTTTATAGCACTCGTTTCAAATGTTTCAACTATTTTGCAAACTGAAACTTACGTGGAAACAAAATTATGGGTAACAAAACTTTGATGTTACGTTATTTCGATAAAATACATAAAATAAGAAAATAAATAATGATAGACTGAGTTTGTAGATAACGAATAATCGAGTAAATGAAATTTCGATGTCAAGAGATTTTAGGATTTGTTGAATATTGTATTAAAAGATTTGCGAATAGTTTTATGGGGAATGAAAATCGTTGAAGTTAATTGCGATAAAGTGATGGGTTCCCCTATCGCGGTTCTTGAGATACAGCCTAGTGACAAACAGACAAACAGACGGTCAGACAGCGAAGTCTTAGTTAAACGGTCCCGTTTTTACCCTTTGGGTACGGAACCCTAAAAAAGAAGGTTAAATTAATTAAAATTCACAATAAAATTGGAACAAAAATTAAGAGTAATTGTTCTAAATCCAAACACCAAAATAGTGATAAAAGTGCATTTTATTTACTATTTTCAGTAAATAAAATAAACTTTTTGAAGAAGGAATGGTATAAACATACTTTTGTAGCTAAGAGAAAAATTAATTTACCAATAGTCGCAGAAAATGTAGCGGCACAGTAGTAACACGTGGTGATATCAGATGAAACAAGTTCTCCATCAACATTTCTTTCAAACATGGTCAGTAGTTGTTGCTGTAATTTACAAAGTAAAAACATAAATATTCTAGAAAATTATAAGATCTGAAATCTAGGTTGAAGTTTTCGCAACTGCTTCAAATCTTTAGTTTGAGAATCCTTTTCTGCAGGTCGCACTTAATAGGGATGAATGAAGGAAGATGTGGAGACCTTTGCCCAGACGTGAAACATTAAAGGTTAAAAATCTGTTTTTGGTGGTTAGCACATATATAGCGGGCTTAGCTGGGCACCGCTTCTTCTTATCGTGTGTGTTAGTGACTAAGATTAGTGTCAGTGTTTTTAAACCGCCTTAAAGGCCTCTGACATAGTTTTAGGTAACGACCAATGTTAAAGACAGTGACCGGGACCGACGGCTTAACGTGCCCTCCGAAGCACGTATCGTCTTATTTATCAGACAATCAGGTGATCAGCCTACAATGTCCTAACCAAACTAGGACAACAACACAAATTCGTTGCCCCCGCCGGGAATCGAACCCGCGACCTCAGCCGAACGCTCTAACCATTAAACCACGGAGGCAGTTAAGTTAGTTAGAGGGCACCGCTAATCCGCTTTGTTTATTTTTGGTATGTGTGAGTGGCCCACACAGGTTTCGGATTTTTTAAGCTGCTTAAAAGCATCTGAAATAATTTAACGAGCGCCATGCGTACTTCCGAGCTCCTCATTTATATCTACCTCTCTTTATGTTTGTATTTTGTTTCAACCAAAATATTTTTTTTCTGTCTTACCCTACAAGAAAACAACAATTTCATCGAGTCGTTTTTGTATTCAGTTGAAACTTAGGTTACCCGTAGTACAGTTACCTACGTATTCTGTGACTAAGAAACGTATGCGATAACCTATTTTGTAAACTTTTTATCTCTCTTTTCATAATGTATGTAATAGCAAAGATAATATAATTACTAACGTAGAAACTAACATATAAACTATTGGAGGGCCCGTAAGTGGGCAATACTGGAGTTGCGGGTAGGCACAGAGATGGCAGCACACGACTAGCAATAGTGTGTAATAATTAAAAAATATTAATTGCATTTCATAAGTCATATTTTTTAATTAGTGTACAACTTTATTTAAATAATAGTACTAAAAGATTACCTTATAGCGCCATCTAGTGACAAGGCGAGACAAATAATTATGTTTGATGGCTATTGGGTAGGCATGGTAGTAGTAGGGCACTTCCTACAACTACAACTACATTGTACTATATATTATGTCTACTAGAGTAATATTTGAGTAGCAGTGTTTACTTACGTCTTCAAATACTTTGAGAAGTGCATAGTTTATGGGAACCATCATCGTTGTAGCCGCTGTATTAGTTATCCACATTGAAATGAACATAGTCATTAAAGACAGTGCAAAAAGTAACCTGAAGCAGAGACCGTTTTTATATATTTATTTTTTTGTTATATTAATATATTTTCTTGCAATATATTGATAATGAAACAATAATAACGTCGCATTGACCTCCACTCTCAGCTTCATTCAGGCTGCTACCAGCGCTAGCGACCTTGAAAATACAGATAAATTAATTTATATTTCTGTAAGTGAGATTATCAGAAATCCTCGCACAAGCTTTTTAGCTAGTATCCTTAAGTTACATTAGAACCTCGAAAGTCATTGAAATATTATCCGCTATTATAGAAAACTTTACAAAAAGTGCCAAATTGGCCATTTTTCGTAATTTTTACAAAGGAAACTACAGCGTATTGTATTTCAATGACTTTCGAGGTTTTAATATAACTTAAGGATACTAGCTAAAAAGTTGTGCGAGGATTTCTGATAATGTCACTTACGATAAATTAATTTTTCTGTATTTTAAGGTCGCTAGCGCTGCGAAGCGAAAAATACTCTCATACATGTCAAGGGAATTTTCAGATAAAAAATATTTTATGTCCTTTCTGGGGTCCAACTAAAACAATGTCTATACTGAATTTAATCTAAATAGGTTCAGTAGTTGAATCGTGAAGTGGCAAAAAACAAATGTACAAACTCACTTTCGCATTTATAATATTAGATGGGATGGTCGGATTTCTCTCTTTTATATTTCAGCTGTGCCGTGTGGTTTTAGGCGGAGTAGAATAGGTCCTCCAAGTCTTCACGTGGATGTCTTAGAAAGTGACTTAGGAAATACCAGCTAAACAAAGCTAATAAACATCATGAGACCTCTCCAACCCGTCTGGCCAACGTGGAGAGTGAAGGCCAAATCCTCTGGCTGCTCTAGCCAAGTATGGCTCTAGTAGTACATGATGATAATGATAGAAAAGTGCTGTTCCGATGATTATGATGATAAAAGAAAAGGACTAAATGCCTCTAATACTCTACTTTGCCGTCACTACAAAGCAGTTGCGTCATCACCCAGGACAAAATCTCTCACACTTTTTTGTAAGTTGAAAATGTTAGTAATTAAATTAAACTAGGTACTAAAGAAGACACCAAAATGAAAAACTCGGGGAGTTTACCTGTAATGAGAATATCCAATGGCTCTTATAGCACAGAGCGCCATCCTTTTATGAAGACCCGATTGCTCCACTGCCGCAGCTAATATCATGCTTCCGAGGAACATCAATATGGTATTCTATAACACATTGTGGAAGGGACATTAGATCACTATCATCATCAGGTCTTTTTAGTCTCCACTGCACGAGCACGACTGATTTCGCCTACTCTCTCCTCGCTGGCCAGACAGGTTGGAGAGGTCTGATGTATAAAAGTATATTCTATAGTATAATAGTAGCATTTCTATACGAAAGTGTGTTTGCCGTCCGAGTAATTTGACTGTTATTTTAATACCTACTATTATGCTCTAGTGATTTACATCTGGTATAGTTCGTGGTTTGATTTATTACGGCTATATTCCTTCCACGTTGTACAAAATTAAGGTCGCATGCATGGTCATGGTCATATGCATAAAAAATATATTAGTTCGGGCGACTTCCGTCGGGAATGGAGCTATTGACGACTAAGGAGTGTAAGCTGTATGAGACTGTGTCAACAATCATGGTTTTTACCCGGTACAGCGCACAGTGGACTGAAATTAGGGTTTCATAATATTTTTTTTTTCTTTCGCCCTAGATATAGAGGTAAGTACATCAATGCTGACAACGCTTTCAGACTTTTTTTCCTAAAAAGTGTAAGGAGACGACATGAATGAAGATATCTACGTTATCTCATAATTGCGCCTTATCCTCGTAAATGGTTAATAACTGAATTATTTTGTAACTAGCGTCTGTGCCCGGCGGTGTTACCCGCGGAAAAAGTATGCTATGTGTTATCCAGGGTGTCTGTTTCCTGCATACCAAATTTCATCAAAATTAGTCCAGCGGTTTGCGCGTGAAGAAGTAACAAACACACACACACCCACAAACTTTCGCCTTTAAAATATTAGTGTGATAAAGTAAAATAAATAAAATAAATATTTGCTTGAAGGGATGATTCACCCCGACGATATAAACAACTTTTCCTAGGGGACTAATCGTTAAAAAAATTGCAAATTGTCCTGCATTTTAATTAATGCTCTTTAGGCAAATCAAAAGGTAGCCTTGTCGTGTGGTATCCAGCAGAGTAGAAAAGAACCACTCCAAGTCTTCCCGTGGATGTTGTAGAAGGCGACTTAGGGATTACAAGCTAAACAAAGCTTATAAACATCATGAGACCTCTCCAACCCGTCTGGCCAGGGTGGAGAGTGTAGGCCTAATCCTCTAGCTGGATCCTGGTGAACTGATAAGTTCATGGGGATCTCCTGGGGGAGCAGGCGGGGGGATCCTGGTGGACAAACTCGCTCTGACCAAGTATGGCTCTAGTAGTACAGAAAAGGTCGTGCTCCTGCAGTTGAGACATAAAAAGGATAACCTAATGATGATGATGACTCGAATTTTATAAGTGATGTTACATACGTTCATATAACACGCACATGTAGTTATACTGTCCATAACACCAGTCAATGGGAATATGACGATTGGGAGGAAAGAGGTAATGGGCAGTGGTATGCATTCGGTAACCCAGTAAATAGCCATCAGCGAAAGAGTATAGCCACACCACTGATACTTCTGAAAATAGTTTTTTTTTTAGACTTAGAAACAAATTTACTACTAACATGTAATTATTTCAAAATATATTTTCAAGCATTTTTTTCTAAAACTTTTAAAGTAGACGAAAAAATAGACGTAATTACTGAAATATTTTTTTTATAACCAGCTTTTATGTATAACGATGACCTAAAAAGAAGTGTTCCTCAAGTCGAATCGAACGAGCATAAAATTGATGGGATTAGGTCGTTTCATTACAGAGTTCCTATGGCCACCTCCCGGCTCCATCATCAGGACAGTTCCATGTCATATACCTCTTTGAGATGCGCCAATACCAGACACAATAGTTAAACAATGGAAGTCGGGAGGAATTCCTCCCAGTGCCGGCTTGGGGGATACGTATGCAGGCAAAAGTTCATTTCAATCGGAAACCGGGAAGTTGATTAAATGTTACTTATTAGATTTGATAACAAACAGGCACAGACGAACAGACAGGAGACAGACAGACAACGGGACAGGTGCAAAAATAAAAGTTTGTAATAAAAAGGGATAATCAAATTAATCAACGTTTATGCTATTTATTACTGTAATTAGTAAAATAATGGACCCATATATTTCCGTTTAGGCAGTCAGCGTCTATTCTTGGATTCGACCACTTCAGTTTAAGGCCACTTCAAAGTGTATTTTATTGACTATCTACATATACACGCTGACTATTCATTGGTTTTGGGAAAAAATGTCGTATAGTCATCATCTAAATCCTCTATCCATGTATCCAAACTTGAGTATGACTTAAGATAAAAAAGTTGCAAAAATGATTTTCGACCTACACCACGTAGGTACGCCCGTCCAAAACTGCCGCGTGACCCCATGAACTCCGGCCGGCCAGCGGGGGCGTTCATATTTGTTCTCACGATTTTACTTTCGAGCTTTAGTCAACATTTTTTGTTTCTGAATTTTTACTTTGCTAGTTAATTAGATCTTACTAACGATCCTTGCGGAGTGGCCTTCGGCTCCAAAATCAATGACAAGGTCACCGTGTATTGTAGGTCCGTTCAGTTCTTCAGGGCAAAAATAGTTGACAGTAAATTTTTTTCGTTGCACTGCTAAGTATATATTTACATCTATGGAATGTCTCGCGCATCGCATACCGCTTTAGTAAGCTTTTTCAATTACATTATCAAGATAAAATTATATATATAATTTTATACCTAAAGGTACCTATTTTAAAAGAGCTTAGTAACGAATTCGAATGTTAGTGGTAACCATAGTAGGTATATAGATTAGACTAATCAAAAATGTTTTTACTCATACTCATGGTAATAATGATTACCAATTTCCATCAACTATGACTGACAAACAATCCCTGGACCTATTGAATGAGCTCCTTTTTTTGCATAGCTAACTGATTTTGCAAACTCCATCAATATCCAAATGTAGAAAATATTAGAGGAATGAAAAAAAGTTCAACAAATAACAACAAATACTTTTTTTGCTCGCCATTTGGTAGAGGCGCATACTTCGGAAACAATCCTGCAATGTCGGTCCGTTCGTTGCTTTGATGCGGATGCTATTTAGAGTATAGTACCTGGGTGACCGAGCTTTGCTCAGTTACATCTCAAACATTAACTACATTTTTTTCAACTTGTCTGAAAACAATACAAAATAAAAAAAACAAAAGTAAGTCACCCGTAACACTCTATCGGTCCGCATCCTTAACCGCTGAGATAAACAGATGGCGGCCGGCGCGAATAAATTTGCGGCCATATTCTGCGTGGAAAGAAAACGCATGAAAACTCGAAAACACGCGTTTTCCCAAACATAAGACTAATCTAGATCGATCATTTACCCCCATATACCAATTTTCAGCGAAATCGTTACAGCCGTTTTCGAGATCACGGAAATTTATAAATATATAAATAAATATACAAGAATTGCTCGTTTAAAGGTATAAAATTGATGTATGAATATGGATAACAGTGTAAACAAACCAAAGTCAAGTAAATTTGAAGTTTTAGGGAGTTGGTCGTGTAAAATCGAGTGACGCTGGACACTGCATTATCAGAAAGTATAGGTACACACAACGCCATAATTTGCTGTGCACCCCTTTTATTTGTGTGCGTGCCAAGATCACTCACACTACAAAGATTTGACCAGTAATCAGATCATCTTTCATAGTTGCGTGCAAGTAAATATACCCACACAAACAAATTGTCTCATACTATACTCACGTCAAGCGTCAAGTGTAAACAACAAATTCGTTAACTACGTAATCGGGCGAACGGCGCAACGGTCTACGCATCGAACTAAAGTTAAGAGCCCGCTGTAATTTTTTGCACGCTGGCAGCGGGCGCACGCACACAACGACATGCCGCTCACACACACAGAGCTACGTAGGCGACGTAAAGCGCGGTGTAGTGCACTCGGCGATTGTTGATGTTTTTTGGTTAAATATACTGGTGGTACATTATGTTTCGGTGCAATAAAGATTTTCTAACTTACTAACTGGTATAAACTAACAGATATTATTCAAATTTTGGTAAAAGTTTTATTACATAGTAAATGCCATCCTAATTTAAATGCGAGTAATAATATATGAATATAAAATCCTTGAGTTCTTTGGATTACGGGTAAGTAAAAAATATTATGATAAAATAATACGATAAATCGTGAAGGTGATAATAATGTAGACTTCTATTCTTTAACTTATACCTTTAAACGAGCAACTCTTGTAGGTATATTTATTTATTTATATATTTCAATGATCTCGAAAACGGCTCTAACGATTTTGCTGAAAATTGGTATATGGGGGTTTTCGGCGGTAAATAATCGATCTAGATTAGTCTTATATTTGGGAAAACGCGTGTTTTCGAGTTTTCATACGTTTTTCTTTTCACGCAGAATATAGTCGCTAATTTCTCCGCACCGGCCGCCATCCGTTTGGCTCAGTGGTTAAGGATGCGGACCGCTAGAAAGAGTTTTACGGGTTCGAATCCCACTCGGTGACTGTTAATGAGTACTTTTGTTTTTTTATGTTCAAGTTTATATATAATTTTTTACTTTGTATTGTTTTTAGACAAGTTTAAAATGTAGTTAATGTTTGATATGTAACCGAGCAAAGCTCGGTCACCCAGGTACTTTAGCAGAGTTGAGCACGCACATTATTTAATTTGTATAGAAACTTAAATAAGGCAAGTTTTAGCAAATTAGGTAGTGCAAAGTATTACTTATCATTGATTGTAAGCCATATTACTCCGTATTACTCTCTACATGGTGATTTTTCAATGGTTTTAGTGCCGAAAGCCACTTCATAAGGATCGTTATTAATACCTAAATAGCTAGTTAAAATAAAAATTCAGAAACAAAAAATCGTGAGATCAATTAGTAGTACCACCACCTGGCCGGCCCGACAGAGTTCATCGAGCTCACGCGGCAGTTTTGTCTTTTGGAATTTTGTAGAAATATCTATTCTCGTACCTTGGCAGGCGTATATAAAAGTGGTGAGATAACTTCAAAGAGATTTAACAAATATTATCGGCGCGTAACCTATACGACTTCAGCGACGAATTTTGGACTATGACTGCATGAAGACTTGGACAATGGACGTTTCGAAGACCATATTAGTGTGTCAATCTTTGGTTGCATAGTGAATAAATTCCCTAAGAAGAGTGTTGGCATTTTTTTCCAAATCTCAAACCCCACTTTCGTAACAATAGCTAGGATACTTATTGAAGGTACAAGCACGTATTAATTATACTATAGGGCTAATAGCTGCAGGAGTTTCATTGAACGACATTTAGGCGGATCGATGATTTCCAGTAGTAATAATTTGTGATAAAAATTTATCAACCGGTCTTACATTTTATTTTCCCAAATCTCATCGTCTCGCCTGATAATTTCAGTTTTATTTAACAAATCAGGTCAAGTCTAGACACCAAACTGACAAACGTCTTGTCTAGTGACTTACTTAAGCTTACTTTTTGCCTTTTGCAGAATTAGTGGCACCATAGTATTTATTTTTCAGTTTCACATTATCAACGTTCTATTTTTAGCTCGTTTGCCCATTATATTTTTTTTTTTTGGTCTGCATCCTCCAACATATTCGGAGACTGTATTCTCCAAGTTAAAGTTTTTACTAACAAATTTTTGGAATAACAATGAATTTAACTATTTTTAATTGATTTTTCAAAATTTGTTTCATCTTAAATTTGGGGTGTGGAGGACGGCATCCGGTGCCAGCACTCAGCTGCCGTGCTGCACTCCCCAAATGAGTACGGCAAATTAAATATAAAAAATCTTTCAATAATTATGTTTGGTTACTTAGACGATATTAGTGAAATCGCATTTTCATGTAAACTGAATTTCTTAAAATGGCCGCTACATCGCGTCGCTTTCCACCGCGGAGCAGACAGTGCCTGCGCATATGGCCTAGGGCCACACCAGCGCTGAACACCACCGCCCAGCGATGGAATGGGACCAACATCTTCATTTCAGAAATACGGGGCAATTAGGGAGAACTTGATAAATTTTCTATTTCTTTTTAAGTTTGAAAAATTTATCCGATAGCCCATTATATTTACGACAGTACGTTCAACGACACAAATAAAATACTATAAGTAATCGAGTTTTCCAATGATCAAATCCTATCAGTCACTCTATGGTTTGCGCACGTCATCGCACAGTGACTACGAGGTCGGCGTTGGCGCAAAAAAATACGTCCTCTCGCTGTAAGCGCTGCGCGCGGACTGCCGTCGGAGAGTAAACCGCATCCTATTTAAATAATTTTTTATGCGATATGATTTTAATTTTTTACATTATTTAAAAAATATAATTATGATGTGTTTGGCATATTTAAAAAGGGCATGAAATGGCGTTTGTAACGTTATTTTTATTTTTCTAAAATAGGAGTTCAAAACACAAATACAAGCGACTTTATTTACATCAATTTCGGCGAAAATTACGCGCCTTGTTGATTTTTTTTCCTTGTGAATTTAAATAAAACAATGAAAAATGCTTCACTCATGTCAGAAAATACTTATTCAGCTATATTTGTGTAATTTTTTTACCGGGTGTTAATGATTAAATCATTTGAAAATCTCGAAAGCCCCGCCACGCGTCTTGCGAAATTTGGCAAAACGCACGTTGGATTCCAGTGAATTATACTAAAACAAGCAAGTTCATAGGCAAAATGGTTCACTCATACTAAATAATATGATATTATCTTTCATAATATATAAATAAATTTAATGATATTCCTGTAGTTTTCCCAAAAACACGACGCAAAGTTGAGTGAAATTTGTCAAATTTAATAGACGGCCTCTTAAGCAGTCAAGGGTTCGATTCGTGAAGGCTATTAAAGATTTTGTTTTATAATTTTTCTTAAGTTTATAGTGTTGTCGAAATAAGGTCTGTCCAACTAATGCTACTCGAATAACAGGTATACATGTTCTTTGGAAGCAATGAGTAGTCAAAATGTTGTGTTTCGAAATATTGAGACCCAGTCGGAATAATTACCTGTCGACTGTATGACAACCCAGTAAGTCATAAAATCAATACTATCGAGGAACATGAGAAATGAAATATGCAAGAAATTGTTTTATTGAATATTGTTTTTTTATTACTCATCCACCGACTTTATTATAACAAAGTTTAAAAAAAATATCTTATCAAGAAAGAAAAATGGTTTATTTGACATGACACAAATACACTGAGTTCACGACAATAAAAAAAAAACATTCTAAATGTATTTATGGGCATATTTGTGCTTGTATCAAAAAGGCCTCCTCTCAGCATAATGTTGTGACGAGAGCCACAACGCTGGTCTTCCGAGGTTTATGAAGATAAGATAGGTTAAATGCTATTTTACATAATAAATCCGTTAATATCAGTTATATGTAATTTATTAATGATGAAAGACAATTTTTTACCAAAATATGTGAAAACGGAATGCATCTCTTAGATTAACTTTTAATTTGGACAAGGATGGACGTAATAGTAGGCGAACCGTTTCATTAAAAAAAACCCGAGTGAGAGAATAAACATGTTACTTGAAGTTAAATTAAACTTCTTATAACAATAAACATCTCTCACAATTTCACTTTTTTTTTAACAGATAAGATATCTAAATTATATAATTAAAGTATAAAGAAATAAATAAAAGAAATACATTACATTTTGCAAAATGTCTAAGTAACCTTGACTGGTATTGCGACCCCCTACTTCCACTATTTCACCCGGGCCCATTGCCGACATCCAACCCCAAAACCCTAAAGTTATGCGGCCACTGGAACGACAAGGAATTACATTTTTAATATTATACCGTTCACCTGTTTTTCGCCATAATATTTTACGTCCATCCTTGTCAGATTTAAAACATTTTTCGTCGGTAAATATTACAATATTATTTATCCAGTCGAAGTTACGATACTCTTCGGTGAATCTTATCCTCTCTCGCTTGTGTGCATCAGATAATAATTTTATTTTTGCCGGTCGACGACATCTGAGTCCACCAGCACGCAAATGTCTTCTCACCGTTTGCAGAGACACTCCCTCAGCAGTTGCCGTTGAGCGGGTGGTCTTGAAAGGATCCAACTCATGTGCTGCAACGATGTCACGATGACGCTGGGTAGCATCTGAATATATGACTCCTTTTGGACCAGGCGGCATCCGATCCAAATTGCCTGTGTCTGCATATCGATGCACCCATAATTGAACTGTGGTCCTCTGTGGAAGAAATTATTACATGTTAAGTTTATTACTTTTATTATACATTATATATCTATATATCTATTTAAGCAACATAATATATGCTTTAATATATAATTAAAATGACTATATACTTAAATAAATTACGATTATATAAGTAGTTTTTTTTACGCAGCTATGGCAAATTATTAATTAATATGTATAAAGATAATTTTATAGTGAGATAGATAATAAAATCTAGTTTAACTTGCATATAAATATATATATATATAAGTCAAGTCACTCTGATTGAACTATTGAGCCCCAAAGTAAGTTTAAAGACTTGTGCTATTGGATACTAACTCAACGATACAATGTTTTATTATAAATGCACATATAAATACACATATAAATAAGGTCCCAAGACCCAGGATAATTTAAAAAGGCCATTTTCCAACTTGCCCTGAGGATCGAACCCAGGACCTTCGGATTGGCGGTTAACGCCACGGAGGTCGTCATGTATACAGAAATGTATTAAATTACATAGTATATACTTAGTTTAATGTTCTTTTATTTGTATTTAATAATATTATAAGTAATCAATAATATATCTGTATCAAAATAATTTCACTAAAAATAAGATACAATAATTATGTAGGTAATAATAACTTACCGATATCATTAAACGTCGAGCAATCTCACTTATTGGAACATTTTGTTCGTATAATATTCGTTCGTTTAATCGCATTCAGATGAGAGCGATACATTGCGATTTAAAAAAAGGTGTCCGAACGCCACAAAGAAACAATAATCACAAAACAATAGGTAATGGTATGGTCACTTGCAAGCAGATAGCACAAATGAACGCATAGAACATAAAATTACCCCAAACTTCAACGAGTTAGACAAAAAAAATATTGGTGGGTAGTTTAAACTGATCGAATGTCGCGTAGTTCCATATATAATTCTTAGTAACAAGCTGGCAACTTCATGTTAATATTTATGTTATTTTAAAATATGAAAACAACAAAAACAATGTTAACTTTAGTGAGATTCGAACCATGAGACTTTTGCATCAGATTTCGATAGTAACTGCCTTAACCACTGAGCCAACGATGCTACTGCAGGTCATTGCAAAATTATCAATTACTATTTGGTTGCCATGATTCATAACCTCCTAAGTACGCAGGTGTGTGTATAGATGTAAACCTGATTATTGTATTGATAGGCCAGTGATTCTTTAGTTACACAGTGTCAATATGCACACTAATGTTTTAGTAGTGTGACCTGCACAGCTAATTATGGCGTTCTGTGTACCTACCTACATATACTAGCAGTTTTGTACTTATTATAACGACGGAACTACAGACATGTATTGTTCATTAATAAATAATAAAGTAACAAAAGGTACCTCTGCCGGAAATGGTGTTAAGATTGGTATCAATAAAAATGGTACGATCAGGCACAATATTCCTCGCCAATATGTAGACAAGAATAGCTTCATTTTGTGTATCCATGTCAGCTCGTAATCTTCGCTGTATTAACGAAATACTATAAAATTTTATTCATACACCTTTCAAATTAACCTAGTCAAAACGCTTTCCCATATAATGATACATCCTTAGCTGTGCTGTTTCAGAGCCTGGGGTCCGCTTTCCGGATTTTTAACAGAAAAAAACCGTTCATAAACTAATTTAAGAGGAGGTAATGCGGCTTGCGAGGAATTTAAAAAAAAAGTACTACTTAAGGCTAAGGAAGGGCAGAAGTGGCCCTATCATTTGAAATAAATTGTTTAATTGATAATTTGCAGTACGTTGCGTGCACAAACAGACAACATAAGGTACCTATTTTTTTTAAATTCTTATTCTATTAATAAGTCTCCATCACCCCAAATTATAATAAACTAGCTGTACTCGCGGGCTTTGGTCCCCGTGAGAATTCGGAATAAAGAGTACCCTATGTCCTTCCCTGAGTCTCAAACTATATCCATACCAAATTTCATCCAAATCGGTTCAGTAGTTTAAGCTTGAAAAGGTAGCAAACAAACAATCAAACAAATATACAAACTCACTTTCGCATTTATAATATTAGTAGGATAGTAGGATTAGTAGGATAGTAGGAAGTAGGATAGGATAGTAGGATAGGTACCTACTGTAATATTTAACCTACAGGCACATTTTTTAATCGTATTGTACCCGTGGTCCCAATGTTTTATTATTTGTATAGATTTTAAGATATAGATAGATAAAACTTACTTGTTTTGCAGAATATTATCATCGTCATTAATGCTAATTCTTTGACCATCATCAGGATTGCTGTCGTCTACCATTTTAATTCATAAGATGCAATAAAAATGTTTCAAAATATTTTTTATTCACCTTTATAATCAATTTTAATCTAGGCGGCCGTGTTCTAAATTTACAATTTGAATCCGATCAGCTAACGACATCCGTGGCTTGGTTATGCTTATCTGCTACCCCAAAGGTTTTGGGTTCGGGCCCCAGCCAGAATGAATGTAGGTACTTATACATACTTATAACAATATGTACCTATATATTGTAGAACATAGTATAATCGTTGAGTAAAAATGCCGTGTAGTATCCGGCAGAGTTGAATAGGGACCACTTCAAATCTTTTCATGGATGTCGTAAAAGGCGACTTAGGAATTACAAGCTAAACAAAGCTTATGAATATTAATGAGGCCTCTCCTACCCGTCTGGCCAACGTGGAGAGTGTAGGCCAAATCCTCTTGCTCCTCTGGCCAAGTATGGCTCTAGTACAGAGAGGATCCGCCGTTTCCTCGTGGTCATACTAGTTTTCGTGCTCCCATAGTGCAGACTAAAAATGAATAAATAAATATTCTATTCATAGAATACTCTTCCATTTCTCTAAGGCGGAACATTTTGCTGGGTTTACGCATTCTAATAACGCGTACCTGATCGATACAAAGGGAATAAATTTCCAAAAAATTCTTCGTGCACACTTGCGTTACTCAAAGAAAGTTTGTGCAGAATTTCATGCTTATACACGGTTGTATTCATGAGCGTTGATCGTTTAGTCAGTTGGTCAATACATATAAGAGTATAGATTAGCCATTAAATCTTTTTTTATCAAAAGAATTACACTGGATTTCTAGGAATTCTATGAGGTACCACCACAGCCATAGGTAGGTACTACTTTTATGAACTACTGTTTCCAGTTTAAAGTGAAAGTAGGCGAAGCTTATCTAAGCATTTTTGCGAAAAAACACCTTTAGAAAAAATGCTAGGAAAAGCTTCACGTTATAAATAGTTTGTGGGTAACTTACACACACACAACTATTTACATGCAAATATAATTTTATAGAATAAATAAATAATATGTGCATGTAAATAGTTGTGTGTAAGTAACCCACATCAGATGTGGGTAACTTACACACAAGTTCATAAAATAGTTTGAATGGTTACCAAGAGGCGCATGAGACAAAGTTTTAAATGATATCTCAGTTTCCATTCAAATAAGTAATTTATTTCAAATGGAAGCAGCAGTTTGACCCTATTCAGATAATATTTTTTTAATAAGTAACAATAAATACACAGTTTGTATACAGTTTTTGGAGAAACTCTCGGTCCTGAATTCCATTACGGGTACGCCAGCTCTACGCACACGAAAAATTCATGTAGGTAGTTATCCCCTTGAGCGAGAATACTTGTTCTTTTGTAATAGGTCTTTACATAAAATGGATCGACGTGAGATTGGTTGGCTTGTTGGGAAATCGACGTAATATATATAATGAGGAGCCGCGACCCGTCCACCCACCAGCTTAACCCACCAGTGGGTCCACGGGGAATTTCGGTTTACCCGTGCACCCACTGCATTATAGCGGTAAAATATCGATCATTATACTTAAATATGATACAGCACTGCCTCGTCGACATATAACTTTCGCCAAAGAACACGTTTTGAAATATGAAAAGTAATTTTTCGCGTCCCATACAAAATTGAATCAACACAGCTGATTCTATTTTGTGTGGAAAGCCAAAACTCATTTTACATTTTTCGACGTTGTACGAGATATTAATGCACCGCAGTCTTGTTCCAATTAGTACTCCCAGTCCTGAATTTCAGTGTGGGTAAACGTTAGCACTTTGCACACACATATAGTCCCTGGTCATCGCTATAAATAATCAAGATATTTCCTGAGTCCCCCTACCCTAGACTTGTCCATACAAACGTAGTCTTCGTTTAATTTTGAAACCACATGTCAGATTCCGGTAAAAATTTGGTAATTGTAAAGAAATTGTAATTATCTAGGGTAATAACTAGTTTCCTACATAAAAATTATGAACTGGAAGAAAATATAACCATTTAGAAGTTTCCCATACTGATGGTCAAAAATGATATAAAACACTATATTATATTTCAAGTTCATATTTTTACCGTCGGAAACGGATTTGCCGAAATCGGACATATCGTTTTGAAATAAAGACTACGTTTGTATGGAAAGTTGTATTTTGGTGTAAGTGTCAATATTTTCAAAATTGTTTTCATTGTGAGATATGAGGATATTATGAGTTGTTGTTATTAAGCATATAATTTTCAAAAATGTATTAAATCGTAATGTACCTGGAGGAGCCCAAACTTGATTTGTTTTGAAAATGTTTGTTTTATGTAATTATGTAGTTATTTCTAAAATCAGTTCATAAAGCTCTTTCATTTGATAGCCGCACATGACCGGTAAAAATGTTTTTAAATTCCATACAACAAATTGATAACGTTAGGTTCAAATTCAAGATGGCTCCCCTTCTTAAAATAATCTAAGGATTCAGAAAGTTCACCTTGTCAAAGGAAACCTTTTGATCGCCTAGACACACTACTTAAAATATAGGGATCTATTCTTTGCCTTTTACAAACAAATGTACGTAGATAAATATTTGTGTCTAAAGTAATGGCATTACCGAAGTTTGTTCGACCGAATTTCGGCGGGTTCTGGCTCTGGCGACAGTGCTTTTTGAATAACTAGCAACTTTTCCGAAAATCATTATCATCATCATTACTACGTCTTTTAGTCTCCACTGCAGGAGCACGACCCTCTTTGCACTAACAGAGCCAAACTTAGGCAGAGCAGCCAAAGGACTTGGCCTACACTCTCCTCGCTGGCCAGACGGGTTGGAGAGGTCTCATTGATGTTTCTAAGCTTTCTTTAGCTTTTATTTCCTAAGTCGCCTTTTACGACATCCACGGAAGGTCTTGGAGTGGTCGTATTCTACTCTGCCGAAAACCACACTGCAGATTTCCGAAAATAAACCGCGGAATTTCAGTCGCGCTACTTTTGGTAACAGTGAGGTAGAGCTTTTGGTGCAATAAAAGTACACGAAGACGCACAAGGAGCTACGTTTAGTTTATCACACCTGATAAATTAAACTGTTAACTATTTAATTGAACCTTTATTACAAGAAAATGAGAATGAGTTAGGTAGGTAAATGCTAAAATTAAATATAACATAAATTAACTTTGTTCTGGTTACATGCTACAACTAAATATAACAAATTAACTTTGTTACAATTTCCAACTAACTGGTCTTGGAGATTTTACTTCCGGCCAAACAACCGGTGCATAGAAACTAAAAAAAAACCAAGATATAATAATTGTTGTCACTGTTGGGACCATACCGCATTTAACCTGGAAACAATACCAATTCATGTATTAATACATAAGAAGTCTTTACATACATTTTTACTTATAATCAAAAGGGACCCGAAAAAAATAATTCAAATCGGTTCGTAAACGACATTCTGAGGTAACAAACAATAAAAAAATATTACTTAAATAAAAAATATCGGTCAAAGTCAAAGTCAATTTTTTTATTCAATGTAGGAATTTATCTCTTATTGAAGGTCATTTTTAGGGTACCATACCCAAAGGGTAAAAACGGGATCCTGTTACTAAGACTTCGCTGTCTGTCCGTCCGTCTATTCGTCTGTCTGTCACCAGGCTGTATCTTAAGAACCGCGATAACTAGACAAATTATGTGTTTCTGTTGCTGCTATAACAACAAATACTAAAAACAAAATAAAATAAATATTTAAGGGGGGCTCCCATACAACAGACGCGATTTTTTATAGATAATGGTACGAAACCCTTAGTGCGCGAATCCGATTCGCAATTGGCCGGTTAATTTTTAATTAATAATTTAGTGCAAAAGTTCAAAACTACTAGCGTTTCGGAACGACCACTGCTGGGAAGATTGCGCCGAAAGAAACTTAGTTCAGTATTGGTCCCTACCCAGCCTGATGGGCTATGTTACAATTGCAATACAGATTTACACTTAAGCTATACATTTAAATTATACAATAGCAATTTGCAGTCAACTTAGGATGAGGTTAAGCCATTTGAAAAAAAAACGTTACCATGGAGAGGGTTCTGATGCTTGCTGCTCCTTGCACAACCAAATTCCCAGGGGTACCAACAGGCAGCATAAAGCAATGGGATGCGCTAAAACCAGCGCTCACACAAGCCAAGAGTGGATTCATCTTCATTTCGTCAGCCTGGAAAATATACTACGTAAGAAGCTTGACAATTTAGCAAGCGTTAGCGGTATTCATTACAAACTTCCAGTCATAGGACGCTAACATTCATTGGACAGAATATAATCCTACTATCCTACTTATCCTACTCATATTATAAATGCAAAAGTGAGTTTGTATATTTGTTTGTTTGTTTGTTACCTCTTCACGTTTAAACTACTGAACCGATTTGGATGAAATTTTGTATGGATATAGTTTGAGACTCGGGGAAGGACATAGGGTATTTTTGATCCCGGAATCCCCACGTGGAGCGAAGCCCGCGGGTAGATAACCCTTGAAGTGAAGTGATTAGCGTGAAGCTTTTCTACGCACATTCGCTAAAAGTGGCCGTTTCTCGCAAATGTGTGTAGAAAAGCTTCACGTTCTCACTTTAAACTGTAAACAGTAGTTCATAAAATAGTTTTAAGTTTTGTCTATGGTCAAGACAAAATTTTAAATTATATCACCGTTTCCTTTCAAATGATTTTTTTCAAATCGGGGCGCCACTGGACCCCGGAAAATTCAGGTATCAGGCCTTAACAGTACCATATAATTTATTTTTGACCCAGGAAAGTACCCAATTCTGAGTGGCACTGGTAAAAATAAAACAAAAGCAAACTAGCTGATTTTCGGTTCGTTTTTCGAGCAGTCTTATTTTTGTTTTTCATAACTTCTGTAGGGGCGGTGGCCATATTTTAAAATGAGAAAAAACCATTGAACTCGCGACACTGTTACTATTACTGTAACCGACACTAAGTTCTCACTTTTGTTGGCAATCCTAGAGCGCTACGGTCTTTTTTTTAGGGTTCCCTACCCAAAGGGTAAAAACGGGACCCTATTACTAAGACTTCGCTGTCTGTCCGTCTATCCGTCTGTCCATCGTTGTTGAAAATTTTACAAATTCTGTATTTCTGTTGCCGCTATAACAACAAGTACCAAAATTAAAATCAAATAAATACTTATGGGGGGGCTCCCACACAACAAACGCGATATTTTTGCCCTTTTTTGCTCGCTATCAATAATTGCAACAGCCTACCTGTTGAAATACACTTGAAATATTCACATAAAACTCAGTTTAATAATAAATAAATAAAAAATATTTAAGGGGGTTCCTATACAAAAAACCTGATTTTTATAGATAATGGCACGGAACCCTTAGTGCGCGAGTCCGACTCACACTATGCCGGTTATTTAAATTACTTGTCCTGGCATCGTGCGAGATCCGAAAGAAGTCTACTACTAAGAAAGCAAAACAAGTCCCGACTTTGTAGCTAGTTTGTTAGCTTTAAATTAGAGCGGCCTTCATTTATGTAGCAAATAATACGATCGTAGGAAGGATCTAAAGTTTTATTTTTAATCCCCAAGTAATGCACGTAGAATGTACTTATACCTTTTATGTCTTTGCCTAAAGTGGTTACCATGAATAAAACAGAATATACAGACCAGAATATACTTACAATAGACATTGTAATGGGGACGAAAACGTTAGCAACAGCAACATTAGATGCAAAGTTAGTAATCAAGATAACTATCACAGTTACTATTAGAAGGGCTAGTTTTTGATCCATTTTTGTCATGAAACTCATGGCTTCGGCGATCTTTTTGTTCAAACCAGTTGCATTTGCTGCAGTCGATATGGCAAAACCGCCACCTGTATAACAAATAAATGAAGCACACATTTTTTACTTTATAGACATTTATATAATAATAATTTATAATTAATAATAATAATTATTTATTTATTTCTCACCATAATCACATAATTTTACAAATAAAATATTTAAGTCTTTTGTACTTAGTAATGGATGCCTGATTTTTTTTAATAGCCTTTACTGTCCCACTACTGGGCAAAGGCCTCCCCTCTAGTACGTCACTGATCTCTATCATGTACGATGGAATTCCAGGTCTTGTCAAAGAGCGCCAAATCATCACACCACCTTGTCCTTGGACGGCAATCTTGGCCCACCTCTCTGGGTGCATCCTAGACACATGCCAGCCTAGTCCGATTTGAGTTTGGCTGCTTTTCTCCCCAAGTCTACTATTTTTGTTTCGAAACGAAGGCTGGTGTTACGTACACGGTCTGAATCCCTTACCTTTTTTGTACCTCTACTTCGTTCCATGGCTCGTTTTTTTTTCACTCTTGAGACAAGGTCAAAGACCAAGTCTGTGCTCCATAAGGCAGAACGGGCAGGATACATATGTCGACTAATTCATAAGTATATAATAAAATTGGAAAATATGTACACTTATCTAAATAAATACATAAGAACAAATCACTTAGATTCTGCTGGCCCCAAAGTAAAAGGTGAATTTCTTTTCACGTCTAGATATATAATAATTCAATGATTGCTAAATTTCCCTGTGAATCTAACCCCCTCCCGCGAGATGTTTCCGCAAATCGGTATAATATGGTAAGATATGAAATAAGGTTGTGAAGATTAACTGGTAGAAAATGCATTAACGGCTAAATCCACCTTTTGTACCATTGTGTTCAATACAAATTAAAACATATGATCCTACATAGCATGACAACTTCTATACAGCACTTTACTTTTCTCAGCGTCTTGAAAAATTTCGTGTTTTATCAGAATACTCGTAGACGCTTGTAAGTATATAGAGTTTATTATCTTTTCGGTAAATTACTTACATACTCGTTTTTATTATGTTACTTATTTCAAAATTGTAACGGAAGCTGTTTCGCAAGCACAGCAGATATTTTAAGCTTATATGTATACGATATATCGTTCCGGATTTTATGCTGTAATCCGGAAAAAAATGGCAACATTGTTAAGAAGAGTAAGGTCGAGTCACAACAGCATCTTAAAAACAGTGGCGAATAGACTGGATTCGCCAATAATTATGATTATTATAGGTGTAAGCCATTCGACACAACACAGAATTCTTAAAGTAATTTGTGTGACTGTTGTGTAGTAACTGTGTGTGACGCGTGCGTTTCGAAGGAACTCGAAGTGCCAATGCATGCAGAAGATCGGAACAATCTATTCTGCCTGTGATTACTGATTGTAGGAATATTAGATCCTATTGAACGCGCCTCATTTCTAAACTATCCATATTCTAGTTCAAGCATGCCTCAGCAAAAGAGTTGAATGTTTTATGTTCCTTGAGTGATAAAAATTTAAGGAATTTCTCTTTTATACACTCAACTCCCTGCTTGTGAGTAGAATATTGAGGTGACCAGATACTGCTCACAAAGGTAACAAATAGAACTTTAATGCACTCAATATTCTCGAACTCCTGACTTGACAAAGCCTAGTTGTTTGAGTGCTTTACTTACTATTGCTTCCATGTTCTGTCATAAGCATTTTTGAGTCAAACAAAACTCCCAAAACTTTTACCGTAGAAGTATTTTAATTGAACCACCACATATGTTATAATTAAATTTTATTAGACTGGTTTTACGCGAGAATGTAATTTGCATGCATTTTTTGACATTTACGGTGATTCTGTTGTTTTTGTAATAACTTTCTAATGAGTCTAAATCTTTTTGTAATAGCTTACAATCTTCGACGTATTCGACACTCAAAAAAACTATTTTGTCATCTGCAAACATCAAAAAATTTGCGTGATTCAAATAATTACCTATATCAAACAGATAGGTATTGTAATGCAGGGGGCCCAGAATAGATCCCTGAGGCACTCCCGAAGGTACTGAAACGAAGTCACTTCGCGCCCCACCAATTACGACGGCTTGACTAAGATTAGTTAAATAGCACGCGAACCATCGAAGAAGGTCACTGCGTATTCCCAAAGCATTTAGTTTGCTCAACAGGATAATGTTTCTTAAAATTTGGTTTTTTAAAACTGATTAATGCACTACATATATTTCCTTACTGAATAGTAAAATTTCATACAAATTCAATAGAAAATTAAGTTTTAGTCCCGCGAACTCAAAGTCGGCATTCACAACTGCGGAACTCTACATTGCGCGTGGCCCGACATGCACTTGGCTGGTCCTTTATCGGAATTTGCGATAATTGCTGAGTGACATCAAGAAAATAGATGCACGATAACACACAATAATGAAAAACGGAATGAGATAGTCGGGTTAAATAAAATGAGTCGATCTACGTAAGCTCAACGTTGTGCTCGCACACGAACAAGTGTATTTATTAAAATCTTTATTGACCACAATGGTACAAAAGGTGAACTTAATGCTAATGCATTCTCTACCGGTCAACCTGTAGGAGAACAGAAAAATTTGATCTAATTGCGATAGGTGCTTTATGATGATGACTCGTTATAGCGTTCAAAATTTATCAATTTTAGCAGAAGGGGTTACGCACCTAGTAGAAAGCTGAATGCATAAGGCATGACGACATTCAGTGTCTTCCAGTCCAAAACCGAGGTAATTTTTCCTGTGGGTAGGTCCTTATAAACTGAAAATATGATAAAGTATATACCAGCATAGTCTATACATATACTATAAACATACAAGTATCTAAGGGATAGGTTTTAATAGTTTACCTCAATATTCAGATAGTAAATATAAAACCAACTACCGGTACCTACCGGACATATCATAACTTGAAAATCAATTTATTTTTCTTGGTTTTCATAATTTTATTCATGTTAAAATTTAAAAAATATATATACAGTCGATTTTACAAATGAATATATACTAAATTAAACTATAAATATACGTAAGACTAAACTATAATAATTATATATAAATTAAAACTAAATTATGTATAAACTAAATAGAATCAAAAATTCCGCCTCGAATAATACCTGGTTCAAAGATGCCCATCACGTTAGCTGCGTTCCCTTTTTGTATTGCGATGGCAATTATTTGAACCAGATACCATCCAGAGCGAGGGTCGAAACCTTTGTCTGCTAAGCGGCGTCCTATCTCACTTATAAAGCTTTTTGCTTCTGAACACCACGGACCAGCAGTTTCAACAGCCACAGGTAGGAAATCATAATTTGTTGAAAGGACCGAATATTTTTGTGTTTTTTGTGTGGCTGCCAACCTGGCTGCTGCTCCGGGTGACCTTAACGAATTGTTGCGATAAGACGCCGCATATGTTTCCATTATTTATTTAGTTACCAATTTATGTACATGGAAAATGTATACAGAGAATACATAAAATAAAAGTTGTACAAAGGCAATAGTGCATCTCAAAAGAGATCTCTTCCAGTAGGCATATGAAAGGAGATGTTTATGTTAGAGATGTCATACTTTAGAAAGAGATATTCATACGTGAATTCTGAGCAAGCGATTTGCATATTTACGAAAACCTCAAAAATAATTTGAATTACTTTTTAGGTTACATAAATATATCGCACAAATGGGGGAATAAAGAAAACTTAGCACGTACTGGCTGCTTCTCGCGAAAATGCAAATCAAATAGGCAATGTGGCCTCCTTCTCATTCATCATCGTAGTGGTTGGATAATCAGGCACATATTTACCTAAACTTCATGAGGGTAAGTACATAACATAGAATTATACAACCAACATCATCATAATCCGAGCATATTCCCGGTTGAATCCTCAGCGGTAACGTTTCAAATCCCGGGGTTTGCTACCTAACCCAGGTGATTAGACGAGGTTAATGGTTTTTATACAGAGCGACAGCTGTCTAACAGACCAAAACCAAATCTATAAGTACGGTTAAGCAAACGCTAGATGGCGTTCGGGACCCACTTTCAATTTTCTAACCAGACTGATAATGACTTTTCGCAAAGTGTGTTTCCCAGTGAGATTCAAACTCACGACCTCCGGATCATAAGACGAACGTCTTAACCTCTGGACCTCTGAGGCAGTTGATACAACCAGCATTGATAAAAATAAATATCAAAAACAAATAATACAACCAAATACAGACTTTTATAAAAATGCTACCTTCTTACAAAATTTTGCAGAACTCATTGCGACTTAAAAAATTATAATATTTAAAATGAATACTTTCTACTTAGGTACGTACTTTCCTCGGGGCTGTCTCAAAACCGTATTAGCAAAGATCAATTATGGGAGATCTATATTTATTAACCCACATAAGGCTTGAATAAATAAGCGCCTGACTATCCGACCACTATGTCGCCTTTGGGTCTTGCGGCCCTGGGATTTGCCTGCTCAAACCCAAAGTGTAGGGTCTGCTCTATTAATGATAAAGACGTGATAGTGAATTTATTTGTATATAAACTGATGTATTTTAAATTGATTAATAGCCACAAGAACAGGCATATAAGAACGCACACAACACATTTGTATTTTGAAAGGAGCTTATAAAAGGTACCTACTAAATTCCACTTTTCATCCTTATCATCAGGTCCTTTTGTCTCCACTGCAGGAGCACGACCCTCTCTGTACTACCAAGGCCATACTTGTCTAGAGCAGTCAGAGGATTTGGCCTACACTCTCCACGCTGGCCAGACGGGTTGGAGGGGTCTCATTGATGTTTATAAGCTTTGTTCGGCTTATATTTCTAAGTCACCTTCTACGACATCCACGGAAAGACTTGGAGTGGCCCCATTCTACTCTGCTGCAAACCACACGGCGAATCTTTTTCTTTTATTACTAGCCTATATAGTACGTATGATAGTAAGGTGCTTACATACGGCTTTGCAGTTTTTGAAAATAGTAAGAGTCGCCGGTAACAAAAACATAAAAAACAAAATGAATGTCGAAAGAGCTGAATCTCTTATGCTGAAATATAAAACAAATGTTAGTTTAATGCAGAATTTATAAACAAAAACATAAATAACCCATCCATAAATTACGTGACACGTGTAATATTGTATGACAAGTACGAAATAAACATAGGATCAAGGTTATAAATACTATTTATGTGATTTATATGATTATAAATTTAGATTATAATTTAAGGCATAAGCTATATGCTAGGCATAACTAGCCAGCTGGCTAGTTCAATTATATTTTTCAAATTAAATAATTTCAGATCACAATTTGTTATTTGTCCAACATTAGAACAATTTTGGCACATAAAAATAATCTCAAAAGTTTTATTTATAAAAATACACGATGACTTTTGACTGTTTTTAAAAAAAAGGTCGTCTAAAAAATAAATTTATCTATCCATATAGGTACGTAATCAAAATTTGTGTATGACTTATGACAAAAACGTTGTGAAAATTATTTTAGATCGAGATCACGTAACTAAGCCCTTCCAAAACTGCCGCGTGCGACCCGGCGTGATCATGAACTGCGGCCGGCCGGCAAGCGGCACCCAGCGGTGGTACTACTAATTGATCTCACGATGTCTCTCCCGCACGAAGGCTAGATATCGATATTCTATCTCAAGTATTGTTACTCTCTTCCGTCAGAATATTTACCTTTCCCAGTAGGTTTATTAAATTTTTAATGTTTTGATTCATTTACACGGTAAACTTGTAAGAGTGCATGCTAATGGCAAAAATAATCAAAATGTTTACCTTTCCGTCAGAATATTTACCTTTCCCAGTAAATTTTTTTTTTTTTTTAATGTTTTCATTAATTTACACGTTAAACTTGTAAGAGTGCATGCTAATGGCAAAAATGTTCAAAATGAGTTAAAATGGATACTTGCAATTTCGAGGTTAGGGGTTGACTGAAGTAAGTATTAATTCTATCTGCCCATCCCGGAAATATTTGTGGTGATCTGCAAAAGAAGGCTACGATAGCCCCTCCAAACAGCAATAACACCATCTAAAATAAAACAATAATGGTTATGCTATATCTATATCTATACATATAATAAATCTATACATATAATAAAACAGTAAAAAAAGTGTGTCTGTACATTAAATATATTTCCAAAAAAATAATTGGGGGCGATGGAGACGTAGTAATAGAGTAAGAATTTTAAAAAAAATGTCTGTCTGTTTGTCTGTTTGTCTGTATGTCTGTTTGTCTGTTTGTCTGTTTGTACACGCTAATCTCCGGAAATACTGGACGGATTCGAATGAAACGTTTTTTGTTATATAGCTGTTAAGTCTGGGCAACATATAGGGTATAAATGATTTTGGAAAATGGAACGCCTGATGCAGAACCATAATGGTGCAGCTAAACTATGAGAGATATAAAAATGCCGCCTTAGTAAAAGTTGTTCAGCTTGATGAGCATTTTCCAGAGACATAAAGTCCACGCGAACGAAGTCGCGGGCTTCAGCTAGTATAAAAATAAAATTATTAGTTAAGATATTTGTTATATTGCACCTGAGCTATTCGAGGCTTTTAGTAGTAAATCGATTGTCGTGTTATCTATCTGTGGTTCACTTATTAACTCGCCTATCACTTGATTATTTATTTATTTATTGTAAAACTAAAAACAACGGTTTCCACCATAACAGTATCTAGAGAATGTTGTTAAATTTTGGGCAGCCAGCCATGTTGTCAGTCATGGACGAAGTAAATACGAATCGCGGTGGAGAATGCTTTGCGCGTCATACAATTTCTATAATGCTTTACATTTGTGCTTTGATCATAAAACTAGGACTTAATTACAAAATGTTACATGCACGACTCTTATGATTTCTGTGTTTAGCGGTGGGCCTGGCCATGACTCATTTTAATTGTAATTATTGTAACAGATGTGGATTGGTAAACCGATTTATTATAATGGTAGTCTATTTCAGCTTGGCGATAAGCACTGTTGGACACAGATTCATTCCCTGTGTGGGCCAGAGAACTGGTTTAACTAATGTGGTTGAGTTCATGGTCAACGCGAGGCGGGGCGTCGAATTATCGTCACATTTTTATAATGTCCACGTAAGGTCTCTCTTGCAGCGAGATCGATAAGTTGACGTGACATTAGTAAGTTCGCATCCTGACATTAGCCTGATTTCGTACTGTAAGTAACCAAGTAGCTAGTTTACGTCAACCGGGATGTCATATACCGATCCCGCTCAGGCCTCTGTAAATCTCTCGTCTGCGACATAGAGATATATATATATATAGAAATAATTACAAAAACTACAAATGCAGCTACTTAATTGGACTCAGCAAGCAAATGCTTAAACAACGAAGTTTTAAATTGCACGCTGAGCTTGCACGACTAGTGGCTGTCTTCACGGAATCAGGAAGCGCGTTCAGAGTCTTACTGCCGTTACGGCGCGGCGAAAGATTTAAAGAAAAAAACCAGTACGGTAGGAAGTGCTTTTATATGCATTGCTTTTATAAGAGCGTAAATATTAAAGTTTATAACATATTTCAAAACTTACCAATTCGTGCCACGTCATTGATCCCAATCGCTTTTTTTCATCTTGAATAGCCTGTTTTGCAAGTCCCTTTGCCTTGTCAGAAATTTTTGCCCGTTTAGCAGCTGCACTGTTGGGTCTTTAGAGATAAAAAAAAATTACTTTACTGATATGTACTCAAATCATACAATGAATTGACTGTCCTACTGAACGTCGAAAGTTAAAAATCGATGTACTGTATCTAGAAAGTATATAAAAACGATTTACGTGAACTAGACAGTATGCTATATCGAATTACGCAATTTAGTATGTTTCTCATTGCGATGTATGTTACTTCGACAGATTATTATAACGAATTACCTTATACCGTATGTTCTTTGTTGCGATGTACCCACAGTGTATTATGACGATTTTATTATTTCGAATGTTTACGATCGCAATGTACGTCCATCAGAATGTTTTTATCTGAAAACTAAAAACGTTTAATTCCGATCAGAATTAATAATCTAATCAATTTCTTCTACGTACATAGTTCAAGTAGACGGAGAACTTCATTCACGTGTACTACTATATTTTGTTTTGCTTTACATTCCTAATATGGTTTTTTTTCAGGGCAAAAAAAAATTTGACCTTTCCTATATCTTTGGTTTTTTTATTCGTTGTCATGCCAACTTGACTTTGTTAATTCATCTTCTATGAGATGTGTTTGAGACAATAAAAAAATCAATTCAATTTATAGATTTTTGAAAGTAAGTGAAAGAATAAAAAATGAACCTAGCCTGCCAAAAAGCTTAGTAGAATTTACTGTTCCTGAGCAATATCCAAAAATTGAAGACGAGCAATTTTTAATAGGGCATTTCATCGATAAAAATGAAGTCATCCTTGTTTTTAGTACAAAACAAAACTTACGTCTTTCAGATTCATCCATATCTTTTAAATGTTGCCCGAAATTGTTTTACCAGCTTTTTACAATCCATGGACAAGTTGGACAAGATAGCGTCCAGCAAACCTTTCCATTAGTTTAGTAGTTACTTTCCAATTAAAGTGAACAGTCATACATTATATTTCTAAAGATAGTATTAAGATGCACAGTAAATAACTTATTAACCCACAATTTATTATTATGATGGTTCAAATATATATTAAAGAAAGACACAATGGATATCAAGGAGTATTTGAACGGGCTCGCGTATATTATATACATAAAAACGTAATTTTTTTGGTAGAAGTAATATTATTGTAGTTCAATAATTTCATGTAAAAATGGTAAGTTTATTTTTTTCTGTAGATATCGGAGTAAAAACTGGTTCTTTTTTTAATGCAAGGAAATGCATTTTTCAATCCTGATTTTATAAAATTTTCTAGTTTTTTTATTTTTTTTTTATTTCTATACTGATTTACATACTATTTACACCTTATTGACCACTTGAGCGCAATGAGTTTATCAAAATCCGCCGGGATGCCGGAAAAGTCCTGGGGTAAATAAAATCCAAGTAATAAACTGTCCGTATACCAATTTTTTTACAAATTTGTTAGGCAGTTTGTGTGATTCAGTAAAAACATCTTAACACGCAAACTCTTACAATTATAATACAAGTAGGATAATCTAGGTAAATATAGTGGCAAAATTGCGAATGTCACGAGCGATACCCAGTTTGCAGATAAAAACATTCTGATCGACGTACATCGCGATCGTAAGCATTCGAATAAGAAAATTCGTCATAACATAATACACTACGGGTGTACCGTACATCGCAACAAGAAACATGCGGTATAAAGTAATTCGTTATAATAATCTGTCGAAGTAACATACATCGCAATGAAAAACATACGAAATTGCGTAATTCGATAAAGCATATTTTCTATTTTTTTTTATTTTTATTTGGTTCTCAAACTGGTTGTTACAATATAAAGAAATGTTCTTAGGTAAGACCTATAAAGTGTAACATATACTGAACAACCTTCTAGGAGCGAACACAGCATGCACACAAAATAAATTGGCTCTCAGTAACAATATTTAGCACCTATTTAAAAAGAGAAAAAAAAATTAACATACTACTACTATCTTAAAGAAAGGTTATACAAAAAAGAATCTTTTTATTATATTGGACGATGCACTGAAGATATCGTGGCAAATTTAATTATATTGAGAACACATGCGAATTAATGGCGAATGATGACGGTAATTTGTACAACACGAAGGCAAACAAAAGGCAACGCGATTATGCAGACGACTACTGCTTTTTGGGACTGAAAATGATATTGTACTTAGGAGATCAGGGTTATCGATTATAGCATTGACAATTTTATTCAGAAGTATAATATCAGCAGCTGAGCGACGGAGTTGAAGTGAGACAATGTGGAAGTGTTCGAGTCTCGATTGGTAAGATTCTAACTGTCTGCATTTATTCTGAGAATAAGACAAATGGTATAGGAACCACTTCTGGACACCCTCTATTCGATTTATATGTGTAGCGTACGATGGATTCCAAACAGGACTACAATATTCCAACAAACTACGGACGTAGTAGTTAAAAAGTAATTTAGAAATTTCGGGCTCTTTAAAAATTTTGGTTTGTCGTATAACAAAACCAGACAATTTTGAAGCTTTTTTAACTATATTATTTTTTTTTAAACTAAATTGAAAGATGAACACATTGAGGCGAATTATATTTTTGTGTCCTTCGCGGTTGAGACAATGAGTTCGAGGGGCCCAGAAGCAAAAACACTGGTGACTGAGATTTCAGCGCGCCTTCGGGAGGTTACGGGTGATCCAAGGGCTGGCAGTTATTTCGCCCAAAGAATTTCAATTGCAGTGCAGTGAGGCAATGCTGCTAGCTTACTGGGCACCCTGCCTCGCGGCGACGCGTTGGAATCTCTATTTTATTTGTAATTTTTGTATATATTTTTTTCGTGTTTGACTGTAATGGATTTTATAGTAAAGAACTTATTAGAATAAAAAAAAAATTATATTGTCAATATGGTCTATAAAATCTAAGTTCCGATCCATAATTACACCGAGGTCACGAATATTTTCGACTTCCTGAAGAGATGTTCCATTTAGTGTGTAATTCTCATTCTGCGAAATACGTTTACGTGAAAATTTCATAAAAAAGCATTTGATCGGATTGATAATCATACGATTGTCATTACTACATTGGCTGATTCTGACCAAATCATTCTTTAATATTGCTACATCTCGGTCAAATTTTATTTAGATTATACATCGATTTTTTAACTTTCGACGTTCAGTAGGACAGTCCAATGAATTGAGTGCGGATTTTACTATAAAATGTAGCAAAATTAGTTAATTATACTTTTATTATCGATGAATTGATGACAGTGTCAGTGAGGCAAGCGCCACACCATGGCCACACTTCCGCTGTCTCTCATGCCGCATTTACACATTGGCGCGAATCGTGAGGCGAATAACGAACTCGCATATGTAGACAGTGCAGTACACGAATGCTTCGTGGAATGTTTCGTCGAATGACAAGGCAAATAGCGAACACGCAAGTGTAAATGCGGTATCATGGTTGTTCCTTCAGCCGAATACACATTACGAAACAAGTTCCATGCAAGATAAAATTAATTTCATGACACTACTTTCGGTACATGTGAAACTAGTTTCATAAAAATAATAGTGTCTTGAAATCCGTCTTGGGACCGTTCCTCTTCTTAGGGGACCGTTCCTCTTCTTAGTGTACGTCAATGATTTGCCTTACGCGGTTGAGAAACCAGCTGGCATTGTGTTGTTCGATGAAACGTCTCTTATTTTTGAAATAGACCGTCATAGTGAAGATGCTACTTCGGTGAATAACACCTTGACGGCCATTTCTAACTGGTTATCAGCCAATAACCTTATGTTGAATGCAAACAAGACCCAATGCATTAGATTTAGTCTTCCTAACGTGAGGCAAGCCAATGTTGATGTGGTACTGAACGGTCAAAAATTAGATCTCGTTGAAAATACTACTTTCTTGGGAATCAGAATAGATTCAAAACTTCAATGGGGTGCCCATATCTCTAAACTCGCTAATAGGCTTAGCTCAGCGGCTTACGCTATTAGGAGAATCAGACAATTGACAGATGTGGCAACTGCTAGACTAGTTTACTTTAGTTACTTTCATAATCTGATGTCTTATGGGATTCTTCTATGGGGGAGTGCAGCTGATATACAGACTATTTTTATTTTGCAAAAAAGGGCAATTCGTTTTATTTACGGTTTAGGATCAAGAGACTCCCTAAGAGATTTTTTTAAGAAAATTGATATACTTACTGTACCATCCCAGTGCATATTTGAAAATATAATGTATGTAAGGAAAAATATTGCCTTGTTTAATAAAGTGGGCGATTTTACGGATAGAAACTTACGTAATATAAATGATTTATTTACTCCGTCCTATAGGCTAAAAACAGTAAGTAAGTCGTTTATGGGAAACTATATAAAGTTTTATAATAAATTGCCAGAATCGGTTCTTAGTATGCCAGATAGAAAATTTAAAGTTGATGTTAAGAAAGTACTCTGTGATAAAGCTTATTACGGAACCGATGATTACCTTAGAGACAAAAATGTCTGGCTTGAGCTTGGCGCGGGTCCCTCTTAAAGGTTTGTATTTGTACATTCACAAATGTCATAATTTAAGAACATTCTGTACATGTTTTAGTACAAAATTTACAAATTGACATTAATTTCAAACTTGACATCATGCATAATTAATAATTATGACATAACAATGTATTCTCAGTCCACATATCTAATTTTAATACCAGTATAATTGTAAGTTGACGTTATTGGAGAAAATGCTGCAGTACAGTTTGTTACCGTTTCTTCTGTACTTGCGCTTTGGAAGCGGCAGAAAACTTAGCTATAAGTAATTGATCTGACGACAACATTTACCTTATAAGAAATCGAAAGGAAAAAAAGTGACAATTATCAAGTGATACAAATATCCAAAGATAAATAAATGAATTTGACTTAGAAAAAAAAAATCCACAGTATGTCTTTGATCATGGCTCCGCCAACATTGAAGCTTTATATTGCATTGCAAAATGTTGTCATACAGATGTTATTATATAAAATTAAGAAATATTATAAAAATATTAAAATTTTATCTTTTTATCAGCTTTTCGACGTTGGTTGGAGATTTTAATTTTGTTTTTCGACTAACGCCGCCCTCTTGCCCCACTTCGACAAAAACCACACGTTTTACTACGCAGGCGCATTCGCGACACTAGTTTCGCTCCGCATTTACACGACGACTTTAGTTGCATGACACCCAATGTGGTTGTGTAAATGTCGTAATTTTATCCAAAAATCGCGCGCGACACAAGACTTTTCAGTGTCGTGACATCGATGCATGCATTGTAAAACTTTTACACATGAAATTGTTGATGAAACTTGTGTCGTGAAACTAGTTTTATGCCACTAGTTTCGTAATGTAAATCAGATTTAGAAAGCTAAGGTTTATGTTCACACTTCATGCAGTGCACAGACAATACTGTTGCTGTGCCGTCCCACTGGTTGGGAGTAATTTGATGTAATGGTTTAGTCATCGACAACACGATGAAGAAGATCTTCGATGACGAAGTACAACTATTACTATTTTTATTAGTTAACACGCCAACATAATAATATTAGTTGACACGTTAACATAGAAAGTACCTACGCATGAAAGCATTACTATTACTAATAATTTTAATACAAACATTCAAACGGAAAGCCGATAAATATTATTAACACATTGCAGGACACTCAGCCAGACACAATAGAAATAACAATTGAATTACGTCCACAGCCGTGGTGTGTCCTGCAATGTGTTAATATATATTATACGGACAAATTACACTGATTAAGCTAGGCCCCAAAGTAAGTTCGAGACTTGTGTTATAGGATACCTACTAACTCAACGATACTATATTTTATAACAAATACATATGTAGATAAACACGCAAGACGGAAAGCAATGCAAAAGGCCATTTTCTAACTTGCCCTGACCGGGGATCGAACCCAGAACTTTTGGGTGGCGGACAGCATGTGGATCACTACGTAACGGAGGTCGTCGAATAAAGGAAAATAGGCCGTTAAACAGGAAGTACGCTAGATAGACTACCAATTATTCTTAATACTTAAAACTTAATTTTAAATGTCTATATAATGCCTTTGCAAAATATCATTTAGGTATCACTACATTTAAGATTAAACAATTTATTTCTGCACTGCGCCACTTCTGTCCTGTCGTAGCCCTAAGCAACATGCTAAAGCCCGACGTAGACGACAGACTAACTGTGACGCACTTTTTAGTCTGTGATAGTCTGTGAAAATAGAACCCATGGAGTCATACGCAGTAACGCACACGACGCGCGTAAAAAGTACGGCACGGTTTATTCTGTCGTCTGCGATGGGCCTAATACTTGCCTTAACCTTGCTACAAAGGTTTGGTCACAATTCATACAATAGTGTACGTACAGTACATTCTCCCTTATTTTTAAATTAACCTTAATTCTACAAAATGTAGTTTCCTTAATTCTGACATTAAGCACAAGCGGACTTAATGTCAGAATCTACCTATATCTGGATTAGTCGCTGTTCGTGCGTCCATAGTTTTATGTAAACAACAGCGTTGGTTGCGGTTCGAGCGTTCTACAAAATGACAAAAAAAAAGTGATCCTAAGATGGTAGCGGTTCGTACGCTCAACAAAATTACATTATTGCAGTGGTTGCGTTTCGGGATCTCTTCAATAAACTTAGCAAGGATAGTCTATCGAAGAGATCCCGAAACGCAACCACTGCAATAATGTAATTTTGTTGAGCGCACGAACCGCTACCATCTTAGGATCACATTTTTTTTGTCATTTTGTAGAACGCCCGAACCGCAACCAACGCTGTTGTTTACATAAAACTATGGACGCACGAACAGCGACTAATCCCTTTATCTTAATATAATAATTATAATAATGCTTTATAAATCTTTTGCTTACCTTAAAAATCCAAAATATTGAATTGATATACTTAAGTACACAAAAATTTCTAATGAAATCATGTACGGTACTCCAAACGCAGAGAACTTAGGGAATGATAGCAATTCCGGTGCTTTCGGATTATCCCTGAAATTTTTATTAATAGTATATTATGCAAATAGTGAATAAAAGACGGATTTAAATTGAGGGCCATAGATGAATCAAGAACAAGCGAAGGATTCTAACGATTGAATCACGACCGCAGGGAGTGATTCATGATTATTAGTTTATTTGTAAAAAAAAGGAAGCTTAAATTAATTAAATTTCACATGAAAATTGGAACAATTACTAAAATGAAAACTGAGGCTTCGTGTCCACGTATCCGGTGCGCGCCGTGCCGGCGTCCGTGCGACCAGTCGTGTCATGTATGAAGCCTGTAGGTGTTTCCACGTCACCGGCGCACGGCGCCGATCGGATACGTGGACAAGAGCCCTAATTGTTGTGAATTCAAACACAAAAAAGTGACTAAAAGTGCAGTTTATTCACTGTTTTCAGTGAATAAAATAAACTTTTTAGAGGGCGAAAAGTATAAAAAAATTTTAGTAAGAAATTCAGTCAGTCAGTCTGAAAAGTAATTATACAATGTTATCACAAATTTCCATAACATGTACCGCTGGTATACCCCGTAGTTTGATTAACCCCTGCAACTAATGTGGTAGTCCCACAGACACCACGAAGTAGATAATCTTCTCCAAAACTTTATTTTTTATCTTCTTCAAAAACTTTATTTTTTTAGATTTTTTCCGGCGTTTCTAGTACCTTCCTAATATGCGTCGCGGCACCGGCCAAGCTGGCGGAAGCGGTCGCGGAAGCCACACGTGAGTACGTAGGTGCTGCGGTGTTCACCAATCTACCACGTCAGCAATATACGTGGGTATCTGTCGGACTACCACATCAGTAAATTTGTTAAATTACCATAGTGTCTCACAGACTATGATGTCAGTATAATTGTTTATTTGATATAGTTTTTGGATTATTTTTGCAGATAATTCATATAAAACACAATGGACAGACCTTTCACATTCAAAAGAACATCTGTTTAATCTGTTGCCGGAAAGTTTAGAACAAGCGATCATTAAATAGTTGAATGGTTGGAACAAGAAGACTTTCTTAGAATGCTGGATATGAAAGGCATAAATTGTTTTGTTTTGTAGGTAACTAATAAGCATATGAAAATAGTAACGCCAAAATGAGAAAAAGCGAATTTCTAAAACCCTGACAAGGCAGTTTTGGCCTATTTCAAAATGCGAGCCTAAAATAATAGACTGCCAATAGAACTGCTAATGACGATTTATCGAGTTTTGGGAAATAATTTGTATTTTCCCCCTCTGAAATTTGTTACCGTAATATCAGGGGGACAAAAGCTATGTTCTATTTGTCCCAATAAATTAAAATAGCAGCAAACTTGTTCTCGATGTTAAGAATTATATTTAGATAGACTTATGGCTGTAAACAACAGAATAAGATATAAAAATAGATTAAGATTACTAAAATTGTAGCTGTTGGTTTTTGCAATAAAAACAATTAAAAAAACGGCAAATTTAGATAAAATGTTTGCAATGTTTCGAAGCCTATTTGCGAAATTTGTCAACAAAAATTGTAACACTTTGAGGCAGTGTAATTTTAGATTTCACGGTTAAATATCAAAAATTTCAATTTTCGTAAGTTTATTACTTATAGTTAATCGAAAAAAATAGTAAGAAATTTTTAAAAGAGTATAAAAGAGATTTGTTTAAATTTAAGTTTTTGAAAAGAGTAATGAAATTTATGTTCATTGTGTGCCATATGCAATAAAGGTTGTGATTTTGTTAATGCTACTTTTATTTTGCTGTTGATTAATTTATTGAATTGTTTAGGTTATAAATTTTAGCTCAATACAAATGAACTAGGTATATATGATAACTGCTTTAGTGAGAAAAGGTGTCTGCTAGTTTACCACGTCAACAAAATTGGAAAAATTATGCCACGTCAGTTGCACAGGGTTAAGTACGGGTACATACCCGTAAAAAAATAAACCGTAAAAAGAAATCACTTCCACATTGTATAAAGTTTTTTAAAAAAAATAAATATGGATTTCGGCTTAATAGCTCGTTGTCGCGAGAAATTTGACTTGGCATAAACAAAAAAAGAAAAAATATATCTATAAAATAATTATTTTTTTAATAGATACAAAAATTATAAATTATATTAAAGATGATTGGAAAGAAACAGCTCAGAGCAGAATTGAATGGAAAAGATGGAGGGAGGCCTTTGCCCAGCAGTGGGACACATGATGGCTCGTATTATTATTATTATGTATCTCCTTTGAGAATCACGGGTCTTTTCGCCCCGGTCCTTTGAGAGGCTTGCGTGGGGAAACAGATCCAACACGTAGAGGCCCTTTGGAGAAGTTGTTGTCATGTGGCGCTCCCGCCAAAACCTATTCCTGGATATACCTATGAAAGGTGTACCCTTGAATAGGTTTTGGCAGAAGAAAAATCTATTGCATGTAAAAGGAAAAGGTTTAAGGGTTATGGAATGAATTTGGGATGGACTGATACTGGGTTATTGCAACAGAAACGTCACCTGCCATAATCATGATTACTGACTATTATAGGCAGGTGGTGGCTTGCCGCCCACTAGATGGGCCCCTCAAACGCACCGACAGTAGTTGCCGGCAAAGGAGCAACACCGACCGGTGCGAGCGACTCAGGGGTGTCGAGAGGTGTGCTGCGCTTTCTCCGAAGTTACTCGCGTCGTTATGCCCTTTAACACTTCCACCCCTGGAGCAACAGCTCTAACGACTCCTCTCTGCACAGCCAATTAAGGCAATGCAGAGCTGAGAGCCCTGCGAGCCCTCTTGGGTGTCCACCCCGACCGATGAAGACGCGTCGGGGGCGAGGGATCTAACCGGCTCTCTGGAGCACTCGGGTCCGTGGTGTCGTTACTCACCAACAGCTCGCCACAAGCTGCCCTGCGGGTAATTATTATTATTATTATTATTTTTATATACAAAAAGGAGATTACACTTCATAAACATTTAAAAAATATTAAAGGTAAAATAATTATCATCAAGGCTAGTGGGACTATGAGACCGGTGGGACATTATTAGTGGGACCACAAGTCAAGAATCATTCAAAGGGTGCTTTGGAAGCTTGTTATGTTAGTTACATTGTGGCAACATTGTATAACTACGTTTCAGACTGACCGTCTCTCATCGGGCAAAACCGGACGGTAGGTTACAACAATACATACATACATACATAATATCACGCCTGTTTCCCGCAGGGGTAGGCAGAGACTATGGACCTCCACTTCCAGGTTACAACAATGCGGTAAAAAAAAATGTATACTTACAGGAATGAAAAGCTGACTGCTAGAGAATGCATTAGCATTAAGCACACCTTTTGTACCATTACGATCAATAAAGATCTAATAAATAAATTAAAAAAAATACAGCCTAAAAACTTACGTTTCAAATAGACCTTTGAAGACCAAGTTTGTTCCAGTTCCGATCAAAGTACCGATGCCTCCTGTCAAAAAGTATTAGTTTCTCTTTATTTATTTAGTTACATAATATTGGTTTCTTTTTTATTATAATATATCTATAAAAAGTAAAATATTTTTTTTTACAAAATATAAACATATTAGATAAAAATATCCAACATAGCTTCCCGCTGGCAGCCATGTTGGGTTTAGTATATTTACTGTAAATACACAAATTCTATATAATGGTAATTCATACGAAAATTTATTTTAAAAATACCTATTGAATTTTTTTTGCTGGTGAGGCAAAAAAGAGAATTGTAATGTACCAACTGCTTCTTCTCTTCCGCAACGGGTGAGAATCCAAATCGTGTCAATATGCGGTTAGCAAACACTTTTCTCCATTTGATTCCGGTTACACCTTCACACCCACTGGCTGTCAGGATCTGTCTACTATGTTGGAAATGAAACTTTATAGTGTACTAGCTGTACCCGCGGGCTTCGCTTCCCATGGGAATTTCGGGATCAAGAGTACCCTATGTCCTTCCCCGAGTCTCAAACTATATCCAAATTTCATCCAAATCGTTTCAGTAGTTTAAGCGTGAAGAGGTAACAAAAAAAAACAATCAAAAATACAAAATCACTTTCGCATTTATAATATTAGTAGGATCTGTAGAAACTAAGGGGAAGTACTCATATAAATTATAGGTTTTCATTTAGTTTCAACTAACAGTGGCATCTGTACGACATATTGTAAATGAAAAGCTTGATACGTAAGTAGGTATAAAATTTATAGAGCAACGAAATCCCTCTAGTTAGTATGACATACTATCATTATTTATTAATTCGAGCGCCTGGCAGCCTATTTCCGTAGCCTGCTCTTAGTCCATTATTCGACGTTTTGTGTATCAAAGAGTTCGTTTGGTAGGATTAGTCCTTAAGCACAAGGACTGATTTAAGAAGCAGAGCTATCGAGATTTTTGATGTAACCTTCTTAGGTTCTTGGCCTCCAGCAGCTGGAGTACCACTAATAGTCAAGAGTGAGCTGCTCACTCTTGACTATTAGTGGCTTGGTTAAGCTAAAATGTTAAGTTTGGTATAATATTTGTACGACTTAAAGATGCTGAATTCATATTTGGATTTACATTTGCACGATTTAGATGGTAAACAAGCTATGAAAAATAAAATAAAAAAATCTTTTTTATAAAAATTGAAGAAAGAAAATATAATTTTATGAAACTAGATTTTCGGGCATCGCGCTGCGGTTGCAAGCAGAACGCGGTTTTTCGTGCAGCTATTGGATTTGGGTGAAAAACTGCTGTCAGAAAGGAAAACATCAAGAAATGTGTAGGCGGTCTAGGCGGTCTTTGGAAACGTACGCGGAATTTTTTTTTATTTCTTTTTATGAAAATGCACTTCTAAGGCACTTATCGATAAATGATTAAGTGGTTTATAATCACTGTGTAATCTATTTCAGTCACTTTTCAAGAATGGTGTGATACACTATTTGAAGCTGGAACGATACTTATACTTCAGAAGTTAAGGTCTAGATCTTCTTATTTATATTTATTTATACTTATCAATTTAATCTATCACACTATTTATTTATACACAGTCTTATTTCTGCTGTTTATTTTTATAACATTCAGTATAGGATCCGCACCACACATCTCCTCAGGTCACAGCTGAAAATCAGTGTATTGCTCCCGGGCAATATTACCACTGAGCTGTGGCCATTTTGTATTGCTGTAGAACACACATAAAATTTTATATATATATATTACTTTTTGTTTCTGTGTTTAATTTTTGTTTTTTGTATAGTTTTTGTACTTATGTGTGTTATAGCAGCAAATAAATGAATTTATCTATCTAATTGCACCATACTACATGTTATGACTAGGTTAGCCTAGGTTCACATTTAGTTAAATATATGTCTGTCATATAAATAAAATATTTTATGTAAACATACCAACAGTAGCTGAATAGGTAGCGCAACAAAAATATGCAACAGTGATATCTGATGCATATTTTTCACCATCAGGAGTCTTTTCATACATTTTTATGAGTCCTTGCTGAAATTTTATAAAATTAAACATAAAACACTTTATTGTACTCTAAAATAAGTTTAAAAAAAAGGAAAAATATTAACATATGTCGTTAAAAAGCTTCCAATAACTGGGGAATAGAGACGTTAGTACTATGCGTGAGCTAAAGTGATTGTTTGAAAACAACTGTGTGAAGGAACTACTAGATTTTTGTATTAAACCCCGAGCGTCGTACACATTTGGTCGGGTCATTTCGAGCGCTTTTGCGTGCTTCGGGATCCCGGCACTCGTCATTGTATGGCAGACGACAAGCTATGTTTTGTTTTTCGTGTATGACTAAACTCAGTGGTGGAACACTGTTTTCAGATGTTCGAGCCAGTGCGCACTTGTGATTTTTATTTGGGCGATAGTGTGACGCCAGAATGTAAATCTGTAGAGAGAGATGGCCCGACCAGGAACAAGTAATTATTTAAAGCAAGCTTTTACCTATGACGAAGACCGGAAAAGTTTAATACTCTTCAAGACCAATCAATCGAGCCCAAACTTGGTGGGTTGGTTGTTTGATCAGGTTATATTGTTTTATCAGAGATACCATGACAACCTGCCAGCTCCATCATCAGATCAACTCCATGTCCATCATAATATTCCATTCTTACGCAATATAAGTATGCATGCAAAATTTTAGCTGAATCGGAAAGCGGAAGGTGGGTCGAATTTAACTTGCAAGATTTCATTACAGACAGACAAGACAGACAGACAACGTGACAGGTAAAACTAAATAAAAGCTCCTAAAAAGCATATGTGTTCAGAAAATGCAATTAATTATTCAGGGTTTTATATAGCAAGCGAGAATTCCTTAAATCCTAATAGCTCACAGTGTTTCCACTTTTCGCGGTCACTTTCGGAAATTGTTAAAGGGTATATCCCGTTCGTCTCCAGTGGGGACGTACTAACTGGGGACACATGGGATATTTTCTAGCTGCAGCGGAGTCAATCGCTGCCGTGGCGGCGGAATGTGTAAGGGTTTGGCTTCACTTGTGCACGCAACAGCACTTTCGCATGCTGTTATCCTTTTCTGTCGCTTGGAACCGTCATTTGCCAAAGCGAGAGACAGCGACGGAACGCTACAGTACGGCCGGTGCTATAGGGTGCCATCGCTCTCTCTCGCCCTAAACGGTCTAAGTCAGCTATGACAGTACTAGTACCTTATTCTGTGGCTAAGAGTATGTTTATATGTAGGTATTACTATTTTATACTAACAGTATCAAATACACGAAGTATTGCAAATATAATCGGGACCATCATCGTCGTCGCCGCAGTGTTGGTGATCCACATAGACACAAATGTAGTTACAATGCAAATGGCTAGTAATAATCTGAAAATAAATTAAATATATTATCTATACGTACCTATTTGACAACTTCATAACATGCATCATGGAAGGAAAAGTAGAAGCCAAGAGAGGAAAAGGAAGAACAATAAGCTCGTTCATGGATGAAATAAAAGAAAAAGCAAAACTTGTGTCGTACAGGGCAAGGAGGTCTAGCATTTAGCCAAAATAGGGAGATATGGAAAATACTCCGGCGACAAGAACCTAGTTCTTAAATTTTTTGATGACTAGCCGAAGCCCGCGACTTTATTCGCGTAGACTTTAAGACTCCGGAACAACTTCTGCTAAGGCGTCATTTTTATATTTCTTATATTCTTATATTCAGGTGTTTCATTTTCCAAAATCAATATAGTTCCTAAATAATTATACCCTATATGTTGCCTAGTCTTAAAAGTTCAAAAACGAAAAAAGATTCATTTGAATCCGTCCATTATTTCCTGAGAATAGCGTGTACAAACAGACAAACAAACATGCAAACACTTTCAACCCAAACATTTTTATTTTTCTGGTAATAAATTCAACATTTTACCACCAGCCAAATTTGTGAACAACTTTTACTACGGGACTATTCCTGAAATCGCTTATAAAATCTCCAGCTATACATATGCGTTGTTTACATTGATTATTATTATAGTAATTATTTCCCATGCTGGTCTGGGAGAAATAAAAAAACTTAGAATGTACCAGCTGCTTCTCTTCCCACGCAGATCGTAAAAGCCGATCGAGGGAATGGGCAAAAATGCAAATCATGTTAACAGGCGATGCGGCTAGCAACCCATCACTGTATTAATTGCTTTTCCATCTTCTCGCCCACCATGACGCTAAAAGTGGCTTTTGGGTCTTGCGGCCCTGGGCTCTGCATAGAACCGCAAGACCCAAAATGCTCTGTCTGCCCCATTAGGGATAAAGACGTGATAGTATGTATGTATTATTATATGTCATAGCATAGCAGGACCATGGACTGTAATACTGTTAAATTTTTTACAGATTCATAGCGCCAACAGAAATACATTATTTCTGTTGGCGCCATGACAACAAATACTAAAAACAGAAAAAAAAATATTTACGTGGGGCTCCCACACAACAAAGTGATTTTTATAGATAATGGTAAGGAATCTTACGTGTGCGAGTCAGACTCGCACTTAGCCGGTTAAAGTTATTTTAGTGGTGTTTAACTGTTAAGGGTCAATGGATTTGATAGGACAAAAATAACATACACAGGGTAAAATTATTTTGAATTATGTATACATATATCTCTGTTATGTTATGTCAATGCATATGTATACAACTATGCAAAACCCACATCTACCTACATTATTATTATAATTCGAGGAGGAATAGACCTAAATTTCTAGTGGATAAGTTGTGGATGTGTTATTTAGTGTAAAACACATCAAGTGTACGGGTGAGGGAGCACTGGAGTACTGTGACACAGGCTCAGCCTTCTTCAGGCTCCAGTCTCCTTTAATCTATAGCATAACTTAAATTAATTTGTATTCTTTAAGTAGTCTTTATTTCTGTTTAAGATTAATGGAGAAAATAAATATACTTTTTTACTTTTACTCTACCGTCGCCGTGTGGTTTCCGGCAGAGTAGAATAGGGCCACTCCAAATCCTACCGTGGATGTCGTAGAAGGCGACTTAGGAAATACAAGCTTAACAAAGCTTATAAACATCAATGAGACCTCTCCAACCCGTCTAGCCAGCGAGGAGAGTGTAGGCCAAAGTCCTCGGGCTGCTCTGGCCATGTATGGCTCTGGTAGTACAGAGAGGGTCGTGCTCCTGCAGTGGAGACAAAAAGACCTGATGATGATGATGATGATGATCATGATGATATAACCCTATATCGTCGGGCGTCCGCCTGTGCGATGGGGTAACAACAATAAAAGTCGCGGGTCACACCTGGATGAGAGCAGCTCAGGACCGAGATGGGTGGCGTCGACGAAAAAAGGCCTATGGTCAGCAGTGGGTGGAAGAAAGGCTGGGATGTGATGATGATGATGTATGTAACTTACTTGAGATGGGAATAACCAATAATCTGTATGGTATTATACGCTAAACGTTTATGGAGACCAGATTGCTCCACAGATAAAGCAAGCATCAAACTCCCGACGAACATTAGTACAGTGTCCTGTAAAAATATTTTCATTAGTAACCGAATTCTGATAACAAAACGAAGTCATTTATATGTTTTATATATTTATATACTTATAAATTTAAATATTGTATTGAATTCTAGAAAAACCATTAACATCAAAAGCCTGGCCAGCTTAGATTAAGGAGGGTTAGGTATATTTTTTCGAGCGTATATATGTGTGTATGTATGCTTGTATACTATGTATTATTTCTACAGCTTAAACGGCTAGGGTTTTAACTTGAGAAGAGTCGTTGGATTCGTCTTGATTATAGTGACTTTGGATCTAGCACAAAGTCGGCTCCAAATATTATAAGAAATGATATATATATTGTATTAATTCGCTCGTTCGAGGGTGTTTCTGGTTGCATAATTGGCATACTGTTGTTGCATCAGGCAGTCTGGTTTATTTACATAATTTTGTTTTACTTTATTTACTTTTAATGAAGTACTTGTTGTTTGTTGGCTTGATTATGCTTCTAGATAGTGTTATAGTTCGCTGGTGTCAAAACAATTTGGATATTGTTTTACAACCGTCCGTATCCTTAGGAAATATTATTTGAAATGAATCTATACAAACTCTTTGGCTTACAATTTAGCTGCTACTTTTTCTGTCAGGCAATTTCTCGACATATCCTAATAGTCCGTTTTTTAAAGAGAATTCTTATAAGGAGAGGTATACTTTTCTGAGTTCAGCAATGCCACTTGGTACGAATATTATACACGTCTACCCAAGCCCAAAACGCCCGGGAGCCAGATTGAACTCCGCGTCATGAGGAGGGGAGGGGGGCCCAAAGTACAGAGCTCCCGGCGCTCAGAAAAAAAATTATGGCGGAATTGTTTGGACATTTGAATTAAGTTTGGTGTCGTTTTCAGGTAACCAGATGATGCCCAGTTCATTCCTCATACCAGTTCTTTTAGGGTTCCGTAGCAAAATATGACGCAATACTTAAAATACTAAACCTTTTGTAGTAACGTAATGTAAACAAACCCTTATATTTTTATATTTTTGTATGAAACTTGGTTTATAAAAAATACTATACGAGAGCCCGTTTCATGCAAATTATAAAAATATAAACAATAAATATACTTTTATCTATTTCCAATGTAAAATAAAATAATTATTGCATATACCTAATAGAGCCGCATAGAACGGTTTATCTTCGAACTACTATATGAAACTTTTCATTTGTCCTTTCTGGCTATCACGACTGGTGGCGTTGGATTCCTTGTAACGCTCAAAACCCGAAACTCTCGGTTATAGAGTGCTTAAGGGGCGGAGGGGGGAGGGGGAGGCAATCAAAGATGGCGGAAGAGCAGTTTGGTTTTCACGCCATAATTCCATAAGTACTGGACTGATTTCCAAAATTTAAATGATTTCTCAAAAGCAATAATATGCTCCATGTTTTGTCTACATACATCTTAGATGTATTTATTACAGTTGATGAGTTTTGTTAAATGAAATGTTGAAGCTACAGAATTTTTATTTACATCTAGAAGTGCCCGTGGGCTTTGATCCACATGGGAATTTCAGGATAACACTATCCTATATCCTTTCCCGGGTCTGAAACGATATCCATGCCAAATTTCATTTAAATCGGTCCAGTCATACACGCTTGATGGAGTGACCAAGGGAAATAGGGATTTATTTATACATATATAGATTTCCTCCACAATAACAACAAGCTAGCGTTTGGAGCGATTACATTTGGTACTGCAAGATTTCAAGCATCTACATCTAATCAATTCTAAGCATGCTTGAGCAGCCATAGGACTTTGGGTCCACAGTGGCACCCAAACTTCTCCTTTTCCCTGCCAACCCCATTTAGATGGGCAAGGAATATTCAGATTTTTCATAAGCACTGCCCCGAAACCTAAACAGCTTGTAAAACTGCCCTTAAGGTATGTTGTTTGAGAGCAGCCTCTGTAGGAGGCAATTTTTCGGTTTGCCTGTCCTTCTTATCCAACAGCTCCCCAAGTAACAGCTAAGACACTAGATGGTTCGGCTTTAGTTCATATGTCCCATAACCGTCAAAAATATTTGGGGATTATGCTACCAATGCATTTTTATCCTTTCTGATTAGAGAACTATCTAATGTCAAAAGACTGGACGTGATTGGTGACTGGAGTTTGAAGAATGGCAGCTCGAGAAAAACGCGGTTCTGGCAAACGCTTACAACCACGCAATCAATAGTTAGCGAACATACAAGGATTCCAAAAGGCTAACTTTCTTCGTGAAGGATCAAACAAAGAAGAGCTATACCATCTTTTGTCGTCACATTGTGACTCAAACATGGGTAAACAAGCACTTACGAATGGGTAAAGAATTCATCATAACTGTAGATAATTATTTATTTTTCTAATAAAAATTAGGATATTCCTTACCCATATGAATGGGGTTGGCAAGAAGAAGGAAAAGTTTGGGTGCCACTGTGGACCCAAAGTCCTATGGCTGCTCAAGCATGCTTAGAATTGATTAGATATAGATGCTTGAAATCTTGCAGTACCAAATGTAATCGCTCCAAACGCTAGCACGTTTTTATTGTGGAGGAAATCTATATATGTATAAATAAATCCCTATTTCCCTTGGTCACGCCATCACGCGTGTACGGCTGAACCGATTTAAATGAAATTTGGCATGGATATCGTTTAAGACCATGGAAAGGACATAGGATAGTGGTATCCTGAAATTCCCATGTGGATCAAAGCCCGCGGGCACTTCTAGTTGTAAATCAAATTCTGTAGCTTCAACATTTCATTTAACATAACTCATCAACTGTAATAAATACATCTAAGATGTGTATAGACAAAACATGAAGCATATGATTACCTTTGAGAAATCATTTAAATTTTGGAAATCAGTCCAGTACTTATGGAATTATGGCGTGAAAACCCAAACTGCTCTTCCGCCATCTTTGATTGCCTCCCCCTCCCCCCTCCGCCCCTTAAGCACTCTATAACCGAGAGTTTCGGGTTTTGAGCGTTACAAGGAATCCAACGCTACCAGTCGTGAAAGCCAGAAAGGACAAATGAAAAGTTTCATATAGTAGTTCGAAGATAAACCGTTCTATGCGGCTCTATTAGGTATAAGCAATAATTATTTTATTTTACATTAAAAATAAATAAAAGTATATTTATTGTTTATATTTTTATAATTTGCATTAAACGGGCTCTCGGATAGTATTTTTTATAAACCAAGTTTCATTAAAAAATATAAAAATATAAGGGTTTGTTTACATTACGTTACTACAAAAAGTTTAGTATTTTAAGTATTGCGTCGCATTTTGCTACGGAACCCTAAAAGAACTGGTATGAGAAATGAACTAGGCATCATCTGGTTACCTGAAAACGACACCAAACTTAATTCAAAAGTCCAAAAAAATCTGCCAGAATTTTTTTTCTGAGCGCCCGGAGCTCTGTTCTTTGGGCCCCCCTCCCCTTCTCCTGACGCGGAGATCAATCTGGCTCCCGGGCGTTTTGGGCTTGGGTAGACGTGTATAACATTCGTACCAAGTGGCATTGCTGAACTAAAAATTGGCGTACTTTTTCCCCTTAAAAAACGGACTATAAAGGCAATCAGGTAGACAATGCATTAGCGTTAAGTCCCTTACATAGTTGATTATGTGCAATAAACATAAACGAATAGTATACCTACTACACGTTCAAAATCAAAAAAGAAAAATATGTATGACTTACATTAACATAACATTGACATGTCCGAAACGAAGACATTACACCGCTTAACGGAAAAATTAATAGAGGAATAAGAGCGGTTACAGCCAAGGGTAGGCATTCAGTCATCCAAAACAAACCCATAATAACCAGAGTGTAACCGCACCAGGCGTAACCCTAAAAAAAACAAAACTTGTTTATAAAAACTACTAAAATAGATATTCTGGACTGTTGTCATATTTCCCAACTACGGCGAAGGGAAAAGGAGGGTTATGTGTTTCGCCGCTATGTATATATGTTTATCAGAATCTGTTCTATCTCTCCTATGATATCCATTTTACCTTAACAAATGAGGTATCGTTAGAAACATCTTGCCTGTATGCTGTTTAAAGGCTATGTGACGTTACAATCAGTTTAAAATGGCGCCCTCTATACACCAAAAAGTAAGTACTAAGAAATTAAATAAATTGAATCATACCGTGTTTGGTATCAATTAAAAGGGTCTGTAACTTAACTTAAAAACGTTCCAAAAAGAGGAGGTTATCGATTCGTCGGAATCGGAACACTAGACGGAAGGATCGATTAGGTACATAATACCCACTTTACCAAAATGACCACTTTCCCAAAATGACCACTTTTTCATAAGGACTTTTGGTCGATTTTTCCGCCACCCGTTTAAACATTGTCATAGGTATGGCACTTCATACAAATGGAGCAGCATATTTACCTAGTACTACTACTACTAGTAACAATACATCCGTGCACACGTCAAATGTGTGAGTTAAATAATCAGGGTCGCCACCACAGAATTTGTTGCTTTGCTTACCTGTTTTCATCACTCGGAAATCTATAAAATTTTCGTTCTTTTTTGTTTTTCGGGGATAAACAATGATAATATGCGCAGTTTCTCACCATTATGATTCAATAATCCTAAGTAACTCGCGTAACGTCAATGTGCGACTAGCAAGAACCCTGTTTTACAGGCTCTTACACCTCTCAATAACGGGGAAGGAGTTGCGGGGACGCCAGATTGCGGGGGACGGTGCAAGTTTCCGATCTGTATGTAATACTATTATTAAATCTGTGACATTGTCAAAGGTAATATTTATACTTACTAAGGATACAGATACACAACGCCATAGAAACTATTGGAGGGTAAGTAGACAAAACTAGTAGGCGACATTAGTACCATTAGTATACTAATAAGTACTAGAAAGCTGTAGTTTGGCATGGATATGTATATTAATCATGTCAAAAAAGTTGTTAATTAAAATCAGGATTTTTTTTTAGTGTAGCTGCCATACAAATAAAGACGTCGTTAATATTTTTTTACTCGACAGACACGTTTTGTGGAAATCGTTGAATAGGTCTTTTAAAAAAAGTCTGAGCTTTCGCTTCGCTTTGAATATCGCGACGAATTGATAAACTCCTTTCTGATAGTCGGATAAAAAGAAATTAAATGGCCGGTAAGACATGGTTAAAAAGCTCATTGCCATGATACATTAACAATATAATAAAACAGTAAAAAAAGTGTGTCTGTACATTAAATATATTTCCAAAAAAAATATTGGGGGCGATGGAGACGTAGTAATAGAGTAAGAATTTTAAAAATTAACAATAACATAGTATCTTACCTTAGTGTCAGGGCTTGTAACCATGAAGCAAAATAGTACCGGAATGAGTACACATATTACTCCTTTCCAGTGGCCAACAAAGAAGTGTTTGAATTTCGTTGATATTTTAACTTTTGGATCCGGCTTACTTCGACTGAAAAAAAAAAATATTTATAAGTTTAAGTTATCCTGCGTAGGTAGATACTATTTTTCCCGACAAGATCGTAAATGTCGATAGAGGAAGAAATAGTCATGAACTGAGTACCTCAACAGACAATGAGCCTAGTTACCAGACACCCTGTTACTGTTTTGATTCCCATTTCTCACTATAACGCAACCTGACGTCCTGACCGAAGTCGCTGGAAGGCGCTGGATGCAAGCCGCTCTATGTCGATCATTTTGGAAATCTTTGGGAGAGGCCTATGTCCAGCAGTGGACGTTATGCGGCTAAAATGATGGAAATCTTTGGGAGAGGCATATGTCCAGCAGTAGACGTTATGCGGCTAAAATGATGATGATAACTATCACGCAAATTTTGACCTTTGGTTCTTTTGTTCCCAGTTCTGTCTATTTTGACCTTTGGTTCTTTTGTTCCCAGTTCTGTCTATCTCGTGATGGACAAAGATGGGGTAATAATAAAATAATATAATCACATACTGCTTAAAGCAGCAAGATCCAAAATGTTCTGTCTGCGGAAGTGTGCATCAGGTTTTTTTTATCTCCCCTGCAGGAGCTCGACTTTCTCTGTACTACCAGAGCCTTATTTGGTAAGAGCAGCCAGAGGACTTGGCATATACTCTCCATGTTGGCCAGACGGGTTGGAGAGGTCCTATTATTGATGATTATATGCTTTGTTTAACTTGTATTTCCTAAGTCGCCTTCTACTACATCCACGTAAAGACTTGGAGTAGTCCTATTCTACTGTGCCGGAAACCACACAGCAATTTGAATTGTGTGTTTTGCCTTGAAAACGGCCAGAGACGTGGTATCTTAGTTACAAAATACATTATACGAGTATGTAGCTGAGTTCTCATGAATAACATGGATCACACCGTCTGGATCCTCTATTTATTTATATAAATATGTACTTACAATATGCCCATTGTCCTCTCCTTTATTAAATTTTCTTAGTATGTTTAATGCACTACTTATTAGTATTTGTAATGTAGAAACCTTTGAAGAAATCTACAGACCTGACATATACTTGACATACAATGACGAAGTGTAGAAGTATCTTTGTGCTAGTTTTAAAAATGTTTCTTATTTTGAAATTAAGTATTTTAGAAAGCTTTTTTACTATAAGTCTTGAAAAAGGTTTTAATGTCTTGCAGAACTAAAATAAAATCTCATCTGTTTTATTTAGTTCTGCAATTATTTCGTTTTCCATCCTTAGGAAAGCTAAAAGAGTTTATTTATCTTGTCCTGTAATTTTTATTATAAGTACCGGGATAGTTATTATAATTATCGAACAAGTGAGAGAAGTTCTCCGAGTCGATTACTTTAACTATCTGGCTTTTCTGAATGTATGTGTGTATGTTTGATCGACTATAACTTGAGTATATTTGATCAGAGCTTAATGAAGTAGACGTGTAGATTCCAGTAGGATATTTGAGTTCAAAATAAGCTAAATTTGTCAAGAGTTACCGAGATAGGTGTTTGCGAGTTTACAGTTCGGAGCAAAATACTCTGATGTTAATAAAATTGATCACCCCGCACTATCTAATAATACCTCCTAATTAAGTGCCTCCGTGGTGTAGTGGTTAGAGCGTTCGGCTCATACCCGGAGGTCGCGGGTTCGATTCCCAGCGGGGACAACGACTTTGTGTTGTTGTCCTAGTTTGGTTAGGACATTGTTGGCTAATCACCTAATTGTCTGATAAGTAAGATGATCCGTGCTTCGGAGGGCACGTTAAGCCGTCGGTCCCGGTCACTGTCTTTGACATTGGTCATTACCTGAAACCATGTCAGAGGCCTTTAAGGCGGTTTAAAAACTCTGACACTAGTGTTAGTCACTAACACACACGATAAGAAGATCTAATAATACCTAAGTTTATGAAATCAAATGCTTCACATTTCTACTGTAATCAGTGTTTATTGGTTTGAAACAGTAGCAACTAAAAAGTTATGGTTACAGCCGTCGACGTAGCCGGGCAACCGACTGAAATGGACCAGTCGGTGGGTAAATTTGGCTGGGAACAGTACCCGCGCGTCCGTGGAGCAGGCCGGAGCTCCCAGCCGCGTACGAGTATCCGATTTTAGCACGAAAATCGAACGTCATTCAAATCCCGACCGTGTTAAAATTATGTAAAAAACAGTGCTATAATGTGTAACGTTATGTCGTTGAACGCTTCTTGATAGCTTTCGACTTTACATCTGGCATTGCAGCATCAACAGGTCTGGTTAGTTTATGTTTGTCACTGCGTTAGCTCTCGTTTATTAATCATGAATTATTTGTCTGCTGTTGATTTATTCTTGTCTTGTCTACGGCTTTACGACTTGCGTAATGGGTTGTAAACATAATGTTTTCGAGGAAACAATGAATGTAGTCGTGTAAAAATTAAATAATTTATAAATTTTTAGGCACGTTGTTTGTTATAAGAAAAACCAATGATCCATACTATTTTACCTTCAACGTTTGTAAAAACACTCTATTGCATGATGAAAATTGTGAAAGTATGTACTTAGATCCCTAAAAATGGGAAAAACCTTTGCCCAGAAGTGGCTGTGGGACGAAACAGGTTAATACAAAATTTACCTTATTTTGCTGAATTTATTTACTGATTAATAGTTAAATTTGCAGATAAACTGTTTCTGCCGGAAGTAACATTGATGTTCATATGTGTGCCATTGAGCCATAGGTAGGAAGATTGTTCGTAAACCAAAGGTGTAAGAAATGTGATATTTGTGATTTCAACTAAGTTTTAAATGTTCTCTCGCTTACTGGAAATTAGAGCAACTAACTTCTTCCAGAAAATAGTTACAAGGGTGTCAAAAGTGAATCGAGTGGCTTTGAGAAAAGTACGGTGTGTCTTGTTTGCTTGTAATGTCAGAGGCACGACCGATGAAGACAATGAAGACATATGTTATAACATAATTTGGCAATCTAGCTTTAGTAAGCCGACGATGACACTGAAGGGCTTGCTAAAGATAAATGGAGTTGAATATACTTATCTAATTTTATTGTGTTACGTCGCTTGTACATTTTTACGGAAGTATAAGAGACTACAATAAACACGTGACGAATTATATCGTATTCATTCTCTTCTCATACATATGTTTAACCCACTTTTTTAAAAAGGTGGAGGTTATCAATTCGTCGCTATTTCTTTTCTATTTTAAATTCACCGATTACTCAATGACGCTTATTTTTCGTTTGAAAGGTACTTACGAGGTGGTCTCATATAATCTTATCAAAATCAGTTATGTGGTTTAGGGTTGAAGTCAGTTTTTAGTTTTGAAAAATTATTATCATACAATCATCCGTTGAAAAGCCCCCATGGTCGAAAACTTGTTAGCTTTTTGTAAGGCAACACCGTTTTTTGTAAGGCGAAACTACCTATTGAACGGATACCACAAGGCAAAAGATTGAATAACAAAAACATCGTAAACCAAAAGTTGGTTAACTTAAAAGCTTTACATCCAATCGGATTGATATCCTATCGACATGAGTGGAATACTGATAACGGGGCAGTGAAAATGTGCCAGTAGTGTGTGTGTGGTAGTGTTATGTATATGTGTTATATCAGCTGATGGTATTAATGCTAATAGTTTATTATTTATCCTTTACTTTAAACAAGCAATTCTTGATTATAAATGTATAAAATGAAGATCTCGAAAACGGCTCCAATGATTTTGGTGAAACTTAGTTTTTAGGGAGTGACAAGGTTGATAAATCAATCTAGCTTGGTTTCATTTTAATAAAACCTCGATTTTCCGAGCAAAAGTCACTGAGCTAGTTGAATATGATAACAGACCATCACATGACAGATCTAAATAATCGTTTATGATATACATTACCTATGTATTTATATACCTATATTATGTAAAAGCTCAAAGACAATCGCTCATTATTGAGCAAAAAAAAATAGGCCTAATGTAGGATAGGAATAATGTAAAAAAGGTTTTGACAAGAGTAAGACCGACAATATTAATTTGACGTCATGACCTATCGAAATTGGTCCACGACCGACTGACTTATACGACCAGTCGTCTGTGTGACGTCATTCCTTTGGAAGGAATGAGATGTTTGTGCTTAATCCTTTAGTTGCCTCTTACGACATCCACAGGAAGTAATGGAGTGATCCTATTCAAGGCAAGCAACATGACTCATAAAAGAGAGAGAAGATTGATGAGACAAATGTGAAAGGAACAGCAAGAAAGGGTAGGCCTCGGCGAATATTCTGCGAACAAATTACAGACATTCTAAAAAAGGAGGAGGTAGAAAGTACCCTTGACCATAGGTCATGTATGAAGAGGTTGATGTGTAGATGAAGCGAAAGAAGTTTGTCAGGATCGTAGCAAGTGGAGGTTCATAGACTCTGTCTACCCCTGTGGGGAACAGACGTAATATTATGTATGTATGTAAGATTGATAATAATGTTGCAATAAATAGAGAAAGAAACATCTGCTTTGTGTTGGGACGAGAGTCAAGGCGAATCTCGTCCCAACACAAAGCAGATGTTTCGGAGAGTTGAAATGTCAAGCCAGTAAAGACTATGAGTAATGAAGCATCACAGTATCACACATTTCAGCAGCTACCTACGTTTATTTGGCTGCAAGCCACCGTGTCTATGCGGATAACAATTAGGTCTAATATTACAAATTTGTACTATGCTTTCGTGCTGGTCTAGGAGAAAAAAATGTACAGTCTTACCTACTGCTTCTCTCTCTGCCTAAATCGTAGAATCCGATCGAGGAAATGGGCGAAAATCATACAAGATTTTATCAACGTCCAACAAGAGGCAATTCAGCTCATTTATAGTATAGTATACTAGACTTAGTTTTTGTCCTTACTTAGGCGTGGTCGGCACTTGGATGGGTGTGCATAAGTAGCATAAAAACACACGACTTGAAAAGTTGAAACAGACGTTACAAAGGGAAGCAGATCAAACATTATTTATGTACTTAAAACGCGTGGCAATTTGCCACTCGTAGCATATTTTTTAATCGCATAAACAATATATTTATAAACAGTTATTGTTTGTACATTAAATACTCTTTCACATTCATGAGACATTATATACTTTGCTATTTTTTGATCCAAATATTATCAATTAAGTATGTTGAAGAAAAATAATAAACCTTACGTAGCTTAAGTGTAAATTCATACTACGCAATATTCTTTGTACTATACCTACAATAATGTTTAGTCTGCTTCTCTTTATATGTCTGTAGTCCCGAACGGCATCATTGTATGGTAGCCGCTAAGCAATGCCAGATGCCTTAAGGATGCCAAAAAAATCTGACACCAGAGTTGGCCGCTTACAAACACGAGAAACAACAAAGTCGTTGTTCTAATTTAACGTGACTTCGCGATAAACAACTAAAAAGTTCAACTTCTAGAAATTGGTCTTTAATGCTATTGGAATAAGAAATTAGCCGTAAGTACCTAATGAAGTTATGTTCTAGAAATTGGTCTTTAATGCTATTGAAATAAGAAATTAAGCCTGTACCTAATGGAGCTTGAGTAAACACGACGGATGAGACGCCGGGCGCCCTGTCGCCGGCCGGAATAAACAAATCTACTTAGCAAATAAATTAAACGGCTAAGATGACATCAGCGTTTGCAATGCTTCTCCTTAAGTGGTTGTTCGGAAAAACTGCTCCTTAACTATTAATAGCGCTCATTTTCCGACTTTCATAAAACTAACATCATTGGTTAATTTGGAAAATTTGCTTTGCTTTATGGCTAAAATAAAAAAATACAGAATTTACGAAAAAATAGCCCCCTTTATAAAATAAAATAATTTTTAGATTTAATTAGTTTTATTAATTTTAGTTTAATTTCTTGTCTTATGCAATTTATTTTGTGTTAATCTGACCATTTTAAGTATATATTTTTTTTAAAATAAACATGGAATTTGGCTTTATGGTTATTGTAAGGAAGTTGAATTGGCATTGACAAAACAAAAAAAATAGAAAAAAATACTGAACAGTTATTTTTTATTAAATACCAAAAGGACATATAACAGTAAAAAATATTAAAAGTAGTAAAAAATATTATGAGAAAAATAATAATTTTAGTATCTTGCATTTAAGCAACTGTGCAATGTTATATTTTTATTGTTTTTTTTTTTGTCAAAAAGGTTCTCGTAATCGATACTAACTCATTTAGAGACTTGGTCTAATTTTACCCTTTAACCGCAAATGTAGGACTTATCCGACCAACATTGTCGGACCTATTCCGCGAACTTCGGATATTTTTAATATAGAAATGCTCGTATGGCAAATAACTAACGTATCCGACCCGACCTAGAAACCTTTAGTATTGATCAGCATAAAATAGACAAGAAAGAGTTAAGCCATACCAATATACTTAGTCCAACACTTTAAGGCCATACCTGAATTTTCCGGGGTCCAGTGGCGCCCCCATTTGAAAACAAACAGAGATATCATTTAAAATTGTGCCTTAATCAAGCCCTAGATAACCCTTCAAACTATTTCATGAACTATAGTTTATAGTCTAAACTGAGAACGTGAAGCTTTTCTACCCACATTAGCCGAAAGTGGCTGTTTTTCGCAAATGTGCGTAGAAAAGCTTTAAGTTCTCGCTTTAAACTATAAAAAGTAGTTTAAAAAATACGTTGAATGACTATCTAGAGCTTGGTCAAGACACAATTTTAAATTATATTTTCTGCGTTTTCTTTTAAATGATTTATTGACCGAGCGAGCGAAGCGAGCGAAGCGTCTCAGTTTCGAGACTAGCCAAAAATTCTTTTGTCCGTCTGTCTGTCTGTCTGTCTGTCTGTCTATCTGTTCTCGCCTACAGGTCGCATTTCTTAACCGATTCTCATGAAATTTTGTAAGCAGGTTCAGCAACTACATAGAATTTTTTTGTCGTGCCAGTTTTTCGAAATTTTTCAAAATGGCGAAAATATGGGGGTTTAAAATTTTAAAACTGTCATATATTCGCCATTTCAAAATATTTTCAAAAATGTCATAAGACTTTTTTGTTGCCGTTATAAAAACGATGTTTTTTTATTTGAACAACTTTTTTGTTTGAACAACTTTTTTATACGTTATAGGTACTTAAACGGGTTTAGGGTGCCTCGCGAAGTTTAGCTGACTAAGCCGTGACGGATATACAATACAAACCTTCTTACAACATAAACTAATTTGTTATAAAATATAGTATCGTTGAGTTAGTATCCCATAACACAAGTCTCGAACTTACTTTGGGGCTAGCTCAATTAGTGTAATTTGTCCCCAAAAAATAAAAATAAAAAAATAAAAAATAAAAAAAACTAAAACTATTTAAGGGTAAATTCAGTCCGGGTTACTGAACAACTTTCTTACAAATACATACACCCTGGGGTCCACGAAGTAATTTCTCTGAACAACTATTATGGTTATTATTTTGAGTTTCATAAGTAGTTCTATAAATTTTGATCATATTTAACCGACTTAAAAAAAGGGTTTTGCTTATTTTACAATTAGTTTTTTTTTCAGTTTTTGCTTATTTTGATTGATTGTTGGCTTGTTAATTAAATTTAGCAATTTTGTTGAGCGAACTTTCGTTCAATCGCTATCGCTGCTTGTCTGTGCTTTTGTAGTTGTATTAGTAATTATGCTACGAACTAACAAGAGATCAACAGCAACCAAAGCCCGCGAAGTAGCTTTACGAAGAGAATAAGAAACCAATGAGCAGCGATATAGAGCCATGGCAATACAAATAAACATTTAAACGAAAACCCATTAATAGTTATCTGGTTTTTCCAACAACGAGCTGACTTTGTCATTTGAAAAATGATGGGTCATTTTTCGGTGAAAGACTTCTGGTACAGAACTGAATTTAAGCATCACGGTAGACCTCATATCCATGGGATTGTATGGTTGGAAGGTGCTCCTGACATTTTAGAGCTAAATCGAAAGTCATTTAAAGAAAGGGCTGTGATTGGCAACTATTTTGGAAATTTGGTCACAACCATGAATCCGCATATCGGTAAACCTGCACCGATAATTCATCCAAATCAGGTACATAATTCTGAAATAATAATCGCGAGGTCTAAGTTCGTGGCGAACTACTAGTTTTAAATAAGGGCGCCACTGGACCCCGGAAAATGCAGGTATGGCCTTAATAAGTAGAAGCACAATATTAGTAAAGTTGTGTTAATATAAACACATGTGATGTTGGCAGAGGTTACCGTTCACGCATTCTTATATTTAGACTAGCCGAAACTCGCGACTTCGTTCGCATGGACTTTATGTCTCCGGAAAATGCTTATAAGCCTGAACTTCTTATAGTTTAGCTGGATCATTATGGTGTGTTCCATTTTCCAAATTCAATTATAGCCTATATATTGCCCAGGCTTAACAGCTATATAACAAAAAAAGTTTCATTCGAATCCATCCAGTATTTCCGGTGATTAGCGTGTACAAATAGACAACCTTTTTTTTAATTCTTACTCTTTTTAATTTTTTTTGGGAATATATTCAGTGTATGGACACATTTACTATTTTACTGTTTTTTATATGTATAGATAACAGACTCTGTTTCGTATATAGGTATGTTATCCGACATTTCATATTAGTTCCTGAGTTTTTTAAATCTTTTTTGATTTTAAGTAGTATTTAGATATTAAGTATTTTAAGTTTAACGTATCTGTGTGTCGGTATCGATTTTGATGCATTCTCTTTTTGTTTAAAATCTGATTTGATCGAAATGGTTTTTAGCTATGTTTGATGGAAATCAATTTAGCAGTTATAAATGTTATTGGGGTGAACCATTAAAATACGTTTTGCTGCCAGCTTGGTTGTAAAAAAGCTAGAAGATACAACATTTCGTGCGCGATAATAATTTTATAGTAAGGCCATAATAGTGATGTGCCGAGTAGCCAGTATAAAGAATTTATTTACTTTCTGTGGTAAACTCGAGGCCTTAACTCATTCTGAACTTGAGTCCAGGATTGGAATCCAGAATTTGACTCTAGGCTACAAGTTCAGAGAAACTAATAAAAAAAACGGTGACACTCCGGGAGTGCCGACAGAAGTGAAAACTTGATGTCGGTTACGGTAAAGGTATATTTTTCCCTTCCTAAAAATACTTTCCATGATGCCCAGTCTTCACTTCATAAGTAATTATAAGAAGTAAAATTTTAAGGCCTTTGCCTAGCAGTAGGACACTACACCTACAAACTAGTAAAAAAAATAAGATGACGAAGGACGATTTTAAAACAACGGTAAGATTGTAGTTGTCAGTTAATCGAATTTCGTTTTTACGAATTCTGAAAACTAGCTAGTAGTTCACCCGAACTGTGAACTTGCAAACCCTATAATATCTGGCCAAACCCTTGACCAATTTTGTTAAACTTCGAAATTCAAATTTTTGTTGATAGAAAGAAATATTCTATACGCCTACCAAATTTCATAACGTTCATGTAGACTCTGAGAACTTCGCTCGCTTCGCTTATTAATTCAATTATGTATGTAAGGATAAATACTTTTTATCTTGAAAAAATTTAAGATCAGGATACCGTGGAAAGATTAAAAACGGCCACTACCTCGGGCAGCTAGCCTCGACTTAATCAGACAAACTCGAGTACGAATTAGGTCAGTTAAAAACAAGTTCGGTGTACTCTAGTATAATAACATAGATACTCGAGTCATCGAGTCCACAGCGGGATTCGAGTCTGACTTAAGTAAAGCAGTATTCGGCACGGCACATCACTAGTCATTAAACAAAACAATTTCATTCATTCCTATTAGCATGCAGTCGTAAATGCCTTGTGACGTCATTCCCTGACTAGGGCGGGCCGATTTTACTCTTGCACTTTGTACTGAATATTCACTTCGCCAGTTTTTCTTGAAAACTTTTTAAATGTTAGTTGTTTCTCTTTCTGTGCAGATTCTTAAGCTAATGGAATGTCTATAGTGGCAATCCTGCTAGAATGTCAATATATCAATAAGGAAACCATCATGTTAAAAACCCTAAATTTCATCTACCTCGTGAAGAATACAGTTAATAGTGTATGTATGTATTAAAGAAAATCATTAATGGTCAAACTAGCAAGACAATTATTGATCTTAAGACGTGCATAGTGGAGAAAAAATACCCGCAAAGCTGACCCTATGCTTCATAGTATTAAATTTACAGCTCAGGATGCAACTGATGGGGACTGGGAATACGCTGAGATGAGAGAGACAGGATAATTCTACTAATATTCATCATTCAGCCGCATAACATCCGCTGCTGGACATAGGCCGCTCCCAAAGATTTTTAAAATGACCGATCTAGAGTGGCTTGCATCCAGCGCCTTCCAGACTCCTTGGTAAGGTCGTCAAACCACTACTAATATTATAAATGCGAAAGTCAGTTTGTTTGTTTGTTGCCACTTAACGCAATCACTGAACCTATTTAGATGAAATTCGATTTGGATATATTTTGATACCCAGGGAACGACGTAGGATAGTTTTAGCCCTGAAATTCCCACGGGGAGCGAAGCCCACGGACACAGCTAGTTTTTTTATAAGTAGTGATTCTTTAAGAGCAATTTCTTCAAAGTATTTATTTTTTCAATACCGAATAAAAGACATACTATCTCCATGGAACTGATTACCTTTCCATTAAACATAATGGCCAGATACAAAGAGAATGCGATGATCTCCCATTTCCTCCTTTGAGTTTGATGAGCTGATCGCGTGTTTTATTATAGGTAACAGAAATGTTTCTTATTTACTCCACTGCGCCAGAAGGAGGGTTTTGTTTTTTAAGTTTTTATATTTATACGTATACAAATTTATTTGCTACGCTAATAGTTAGATGGATTTTGAAGGGTATCGTTAGATTCGTCTTATTTGTAAGAATGACACTGGGTATACTAAAAATTAATATTTTTTCTTACTGACTATACAACACCTTATTTTGTTTTATTTTTAGTTTTTTGAATAAGGCGAAATGGTAGCAGAAGTGGCGCCCTCATTTGAAATAAATTGTTTAAAACTAAATATGGTGATGATAAAAAATTTGATATGGAAATAATCTTATTTTAAAGACTCCACCGTTGTCTTGCGCTTCATTTACAGCTCGCGCAACACTCGAAATATGGATTTTATTTTATTTATTTTTCTCTAGCCTGTTTGTAGTGTCCACTGCTGGGCAAAGGTTTACCCCCTATCCTTCTAAACTTCTCTATCTCCTCTTCAAAATTAGTATTACAATAAGAATAACGCCTCGCGAGCTTTAGTAAAGCTATGATTCTATGCTTTTTCCTAGTGTGTATAGAAAACATATAAAGACTGCTCTAATCTTGCTGTAAATATTTACGTGACCATTGAATCTTGCTGACCCTCGTATTATCAAGAATTGGAATGTTTGTAATTTGTATCATAATACAGTATTGATTAACAAACTATGGTAAAGGTTTTAGGCGTTCGTATAATCTATCTACCTTTTACAGAATATAATTTATTGCAAACGATACCGCATTTGAGAGAAGAAAGAAGGGAGAGGAAATTATGCTAACGTGGGCGATGCGGCTAGCAACCCATTACTATTTTGAAGTTTTCTATCTTAACAACCACCATCACGCTAAGCGTGGCCATTGGGTCTTATGGTCCTGGGCTCTGTCCACCTCGTCAGGGATAAAGATGTGAAAATGTTTTTGTACTTGCTTTGCTTTTCGTGTGTGCAAGTCGCCAACACTGTCAGATTTTTCAAGCTGCCTAAAGGCATAGCTTGAAGACTGCCTTACAATGATGACATCTGGGACCAACGACCTTCCGGAGAAGCTCGAGAAATTTATACGCCACCCATCCAAGTACGGACCACGCCCGGTGTCGCTTTACTTGCGAGAGCGCTAGTACTGCGCATTCCCACCGGGCCACCTTGCTCCTCTGTATACTGTAATTGACGTTCATGTAGCTCCTTAAAATTACAAGCGACAGGTGAAATTTCCATGACATTGAAGTTATCTAAAAATACAGCAACCCACGAGATGCCGAGCAAAAGAGCACACAGACAATAAATAATGATCACACGAATGCCACAAGTTAAGTATAAATTTACGACACTTCGTTTACGACGATGTTGAGTTCAACCAAAGAAATAAATACCTAATTGCATGAATTTATTTGTCATGCTGAAAAAAGTTAAGCCGGCAGTGAAGAAAAAACATGTCGCCGTTTTTTGAAGATCGAAATGCATTATTCTCTATGCCTGGATCTCTAAATAGGCAATGGCCTAGCAATCCGGTCACTACCATTATTTTTTTACTTACTACATTTTTCTTTTTGGTGTACAATAAAGAGTTATCTATCTTATAGTTATCTACCTTAGTAGGGTAACATGAGGGATAAATTCTTTAAAATAATCTGATGTATTAAGCAGTTTGGCGCCAGGTATCTGGTGTCATCTCTATCTCTTTTCTCTGGATATCGTAAGAAGCGACAACAGACATCTCGTGCTTCAACTGAATTCTTTGACGTCCAGCAGGCAGCCGTAAAACTATAGTCAAGTCGTTTGAACTGTTTCAGCTATAAAAGCAGGACTGTACACTCCAGGCAAAAAAGTATTATTACTAACGTAACAGATACCCAACACTATAGAAACTATTGTAGGGCCTGTAAGTAGGCAAAGCTGGAGTTACGGGGTAGCATCACAGAGATCGCAGCACACACGACTAGCAAAAAAGTGATAAAGAAAGTGTGAAATATACTTTAAAAGTACCTGGATAACCGGGCTTTGCTCGGTTACATCTCAAACATTAACAACATTTTTTTAAACTTGTCTAAATACAATACAAAATAAAAAATTATATATAAACTTGAACAAAAAAAAAACAAAAGTAAGTTACCGAGTGGGATTTGAACCCGTAACACTCTTTCTAGCGGTCAGCATCCTTAACCGCTGAGCTAAGCGAATGGCGGCCGGCGCGACGAAATTAGCGACCATATTCTGCGTGGAAAGAAAAACGAATGAAAACTCAAAAACAGGCGTTTTTCCAAACATAAGACTAATCTAGATCGATTGTTCACCCCCAAAAACCCCCATATACCAATTTTCAGCGAAATCGTTAGAGCCGTTTTCGAGATCACAGAAATTTATAAATATACAAGATTTTTATTGCATTTTATATGAGTCATATTTAATTAATATGAGTACTACTTTATTTAAATAATAGTAATCAAAGATTTTAATTTTTTAATTTTTACCTCAAAGCTTAGTGACAGGAAGATAAATAATTACGTTTATAAGTCGATGGGTAGGCCTCAGAGGTAGGCATGCCTTGGGCCACAACTGAGAATGCAACTGGGGATGCGCTAAGACATAAAAGAAAATAACTAGTAACAGCAATATAATATAATAAGTAATATAAAAACCCGGTAATTGTATATATCCCTTTGTAGACAAACCTCATAGGATTCTAGGATGTCCTAGAATCCTATGAGGTTTGTCTACAAAGGGATAATCAAATTAATAAGTGTGCCTTTCATGTGAAAGGCACACTTATTAATTTGATCCTGGATTCTAGGATGTTTATCTATATATGTACGAGTATTTGTTATAAAATATAGTAGGTATAGTTGCGTTAGTATCCCATAACACAAGTCTTTAACTTACTTTGAAGCTCAATTAGTGTAATTCGTCCCTATATAGGTATTTATTTATTTATATGTTTTGTTACAGTTATAGCAATGATGGAAACAGACAAGATGTCGACGGCGTCCTCCGTGACGGAGCGACGGCCACTGATGCAGGCTTTGGTTCTCGAGAGACGCATACTGTTCGCCTGTACAGTCCTTGTGGGATTTAGCACCTTCCTTTGGATCACAGCCGTTTGCACTAAAAAGTGGGTGCACATAGAAGGAGGACATGGTGAGCAATCGAGCTAGTCCCAGTAGTTCTACCAAGTTTGTGCCACCAGTAGGACTACTGGAATATTTCGTCCCAATAGAACTACCGATTCGCTGTGACGTAACGACGATAGAATTTTTACCTCAACTTTCTTATGCTAGTCCGTCACCCGGAGGTTCTGGCTTTGATCCCCGATCAGGGCAAATTGGATAATGGCCTTTTCAAACTGTCCTGGATCTTGGATGATATACGTATCTGTTATAAAAATATAGTTTCGTTGAGTTAGTATCCCATAACACAAGTCTCGAACTTACTTTGAGGCTAGCTCAATCAGTGTAATTTGTCCCTATATATTTATCTATTCATTTATCTTATGTTTTAATGTAAAACTCTTTGTTTAAATTTAAGATCACTATAAACAGGGTCTAACCAAATTTGCTGAATCCATTTGAAGAGTTGATTCAGTCCATTTTACTGAAAAACTTTTTTGAAGGGACGCAACTCCCATACAAATTAAGTTTCTCTACTTAACTCCGCCGACAAAAGCAAGCTCTTAAAATGTTACAAGAAGATACAAGTTGACCGATCAAATGATCCGAGTTAGAATGAAACATCAAAAAATAATTTACATATTTCAATAGGTGTGTGCCTTGAGGAAAGTTGTTAAGTTTCATAGGCTGAATCCACTCTAATAGTTTCAGTATATTTTGTTAGACTTGCATAACAATATGCATGACTTAACAAACATTATTTTAAATGATACATTCGATCTCTAGTTTTTGTGCAGCCATATAGTATTTTTATTTATCTAATAAAGAAGCTTCTATTTGTTGCGTAAAAAGTTCTTCATTCTTCACTTAAGATTATTAAAAGGGTACTTTAAAGCCTTAAATTATGAAGAATGTTAAAATTTATTACCCCACCTGTTACTAATTACCCTTTGGTTCACATCCGGACGAAAAATAACAAGAAAATTAATTTAAAAATGCTCTCGGGTGTTTCCGGCTAAGATATTTTTAATTACAATCGCGTGCTATGCAGGTCGACGACCGATCTATTTTAGTGCAATACCCTATGTAGTATGAGCGCATGCATCTAAGTGCAATAATATTTAGCTAAACGGTTGAGAGTTTGCCAAATATCAATTAACGTGTCACACTATGGAACGAGACGTTGAGATAAATATTAGTTTTGATGAGCAAAATAGGTTTAACATTATTATAGTATCTATTTCATAGTGTTTTATACGAATGGTATGGATGCCTGTGACACCAAGGACGCCATTCACGTTGTTAAAACTAATGAACTAATTTTTTGATCACGTCATTTTTTAAGTGCTTGAGGTGAAAGACTAACCTAGACCTAGAATTTTATTTACGACTTAGGCATATCTGGCGGATACCAATTCGAAATTTGAGTCGATTGCGTATGTTCAAAAGTTCAAATTGCAACATTATTTTCATTCATTTTGTTCAAAGTTTGAATGGAATCAATACGCCTGAGCTATGTCCCCCGCCTTTCCATTAGTGTGGCGTGTGCCATATACTGTAGTCCGTATAAAAACAAAAACATATCAAAGAGCTCGTGCATTAAAAAACACACATAGCTACATAGCCAAGATTTCTGTGAACACGTGTGATAAATAAATGTGTGTAACTTAAGTCTTTAAATAACCAAAGTGACTTACAACATTATTATTACTTCATATTACACTCGACATAATAGTATGCATTTTATCAGAACACATATAGGTATAAAAAGAGTCAGGCTGAGACGGCGTTACGGCAACTCGAATGAAACTTGTACAAGAATAAACAAAAAAGTTATGTTTTGCGTTTATTCCGTATGTAATTTAGTACATGTAAACGTTTGCTTCAATTTTTACAGTGAAATATATAATATCTAGTGAGTAAACGTGAAACAAATTCATAGCCATGAAATAGCCTAGCATTAAACTTGGCATAAACCATAAACCACATCTAATCGTCTCCCTCCGATACATAAATAAACCGTCGTACATCGATCCGTAAAATTGTGATTAACTTTTTATATCTTTCCAGGTGTTGAGCTGCCTATCAAAGGAAGATACCTGATGTACAGTGACTCCGGGGTATGGGACATATGCCGGTACGTGTTTTTTGAGGATAAGAACAGTACTGCATCCAATACAACAACAAAGACCGCTGGAGTCGCAGGTCTTAAAGGACAATATTATACAAGTAAGTGTGCATTTATTTCGTTTTGTGTTTAGATTGTGTATTTGAAACTGAATGATTATATCAAAGATACAACCACGCTTCTTATATTATAGGAAATAAATAGCCACATGATATTCCAAAATAGCTATACATAGAGATGAAAAGTTGAAACGATTTCATTTTTTATTTTTATAGAGGGTTCACGTCATACTTTTTTCACTACAGTAATTTTTAAGCAATAAATAAAACACCAAAAATACTTAGAATCAAACAGCCATAATCTCTTGTGAAATATGCTAGACAAGTGGAACATGGGACATAAAATGATTATAAGTGGTTGTAAGGAACAACACATATCAAATGCTAAAAATACATTTCTTTTTTCATAACTTGTGGATTTTACTAGGTTCATGTAATGGGCGTACAAATATTATAATTACATCTGAAAAAAAAAAGTTCACACTTTACGTAAGATACAGAGACTAAGGATCGCAAAGCGCAAAGATCATGCTTTTGAAAGTATCTTATACCTTTAAACGAGCAATTCTTGTATGTATGTATATATATATGACGGAGCAGGAGATGACCTACGCCGAACTCACTAAAAGTGTGACGATAAATACAGCGCTCCGCCTCGCGCTGTATCATGGATTCCAACCATATGTGTCAGAATACCCCTGGCCCACACAGTTATTGAATCTGTGTCCACCTGGGCTTATCGTCTTGCTGAAACAACTATCATTGTAATAAATCGGTTTACCAAATCCTCATCTATTACAACAATCACAATTAAAGAAATTATGGCCAAGCCTACAGCACACTACACAAAGGAGATGTTCACAGTACGGCGGTCCGCACAAGACTGAGCCGCTCGTCGCTAAGGCGACCGCTTTTATACTTGTTGCAACATTTGAAAATGTAGCAGTTATGTTTTGTAGTAAACAACTTTCTGTTTGCACATCGAAAACAATAATAAATGGGATTATCTTGAACTCGCCGACACGGCCAACCTGACATGCGTACGCCCTCGTACGCGCTCTCAATAGTAATTTAAACTAGTAAGTAGCATCAGGCCTGTCTCACTCCGCGGCAGGTACCAAAAACGCAAGTACGTACGGCGGCCATGCCAGCGTAGCTAATCAGTGCGCCAGAAAAGGCAAGCGTTACGCGATAGAAAGAGATGGATTGTCCAAGTGAATATAACTGTAAGCTATTAGCGTTGTGCGATCTGAATTGAACCCAACTGTATCGCAGCGAGAGTCTCTATTCCCTTAATTGATTTTTCAGAGCGAATCCTCCGTACCTGTACCATTATGTATTCTATGGTAGCATGGTTAGAAATAACCATAAAATAATTCTGATCTAGCTCGGCAATAAGCGTCCCACAAAACTATAACAAAATTTCATCTCGCAAAAATTCTACTCCAGAAGAGTGCCTTGCAAAACTACTTTTCTGAACCGGTCTATTGTTTGTCCTTCAGCCAAGATCTATACCCCTTTAAACGTCGTCATAGCAGACACAATAGTAAAACAATACATCAGACGCCCGGTTCGGGCGTCCGACATTTAAAGGGATACAGGAATAATTATAAAGAAATCATAACTAAGGGATTTTTCGCACAATGCTTACGTATTCAATCATTTGAATCAACAAAATTCATGGATCAATTTAAAGGAATCAATTTTTAACTCGCCGACACTGCCATCTTGACAGTAACACCCGTCCTCGGGTTTCATATTTAAGATCAACACGAGCACAAACGGTACACCGTTCGGCCAAACCTGATCAAAACAAAGCTTTAGTAATTTTTTTTTTAGAAGTCTTGCTGTACGACGAGGCAATGCCGCCAGTCTCTTAGGTATATGTTTTATTTTTATATTTTTTAGTTAGTTATATTTTAGTTCATACTTTTAACATTTTAATTTAGGTAGGTTATTTAGTTTTTATTTTAGTTAAATTAATTATTGTGTACTGTTTATTTATTTTTTTTGCTATAAATAACCATCTTTATTAGATGACTTAATTGGATTAAACGATCTAAAATATAATAAACTCAAAACAAAAAATGAACATCGATAAATCTTTAAAATCAAATTGTCGATAAATCTTTAAAAACTAATAACTTCATGTCTATGTGCAGCGATCACATGTTAAGGAAGGCAGCCAGCCTTCTGCTAGTTAAAGTTGTTATTAATCATATGTTCTCTTTACCAGTCATGAAAGTTAAATTGAATCAAAACGAATAGAACTTCTAAATTTAAACGATGTTTAAAAAAAGATACAGTAATTATTAATTCAGTTAGGAGAGATCACCAAGACATAGCCTCACACTAATACGTGTATTACCACCTGTGATCACCAGGTCCACTTGACCTTATGATTTCGTCCAGAAACTCGACCTCCACAAGAGCAGGCCGCATACTGCACACTCACGGACTACGGGTGAATGAAATGGTACAATGAAATTCATCACTCTACCTATGGCAATAAAGCCTTCGGCTATGCTATCGGTCTTCCTAATGAGCTTCTTCTGGCTCCCGCATCCTTCTCAACCTATCATGAAAACACTTGTGTATTTGCTTTGAGTTTCATGCCCGGAAAGCATCTCGATTTTTTAAATAATTGAATAGATGAAAAATCGTCATAATGATTCAAGTAGTTATACGTAAGAACAACCGGAATCATCTAGGTTTAGAATGTGGTGCGAACAGTATGCTCTACCCCCCGATTATATCCAATCAGAGGCGCTACCGCCAGGTCATAAACTGCCATGGGCTACTTGGAGGTGCTTGAATTGCCTCCGAACTGAAGTAGGCCGATGTAAACATAATCTGGCGCGCTAGTGCCATATAGACCAAGCAGAAGCACAGGGCGATTGTGGTCATGACGATTAGAGCATTAGATCACCTCTATGCCCTACCAGCTGTACCGTGCTTGACCTAAACTATGCCTCGGAGGAAAACGTAAAAGTGGCGACGTTCTCGAAGAACAAAATTTAAAATTCAAGCCAACGACACGATAAGAAGAAGAAGTGAAAATAAATGTCAACTGGGTAGATAATATACGCTATTTTCCAACAAGTCAAATCAAACACCTTCCTTCAAACGTCAAAACAAACAGTTTCCACTGTTTGCACTTAGACTGCACTGGGACTTTGTATGAAATACAGGCAGATGACGACACAGATCCTCGGAGCCAAACAACGCTTTCACCATCAGCCCTTCCGCAATAATAAATCCAAAACTACGCTAAAATGGATAAGTTCATAAATAAATGACACCACTTTGCGACGCTTAACCCCGCCAACAGCTCAAAATAATTCATCCCTGGCTCAGGAAAACACCCAACTGTCAACAAAAACAAACGTTTACAGTACTTTTGTTACACTAAAGCGTGGCTAGAAAATAGTTAAAGCTTAATCTTTTTTCTACGGACTTCATACCAATAAAAATAACATTGCTTATCAGTACGATATTCTTGAATTTGGCTATAATATTACAATATTTACTCGATTTTAATTATCCAGATTAAAATTTACTCAAGTAACGGGACTTTACTTCAGTTAACCTAAAACACAGTAAATAACAAAATTAATGGTAAAATATTATTACTCACATAATAAACGGTGAAGGGTCCTTTTAAATAAAGTCATCACCAAGATCATCATCATGGTAGGCTCGCCGTCCTATTAATCACCTCTTCATCAATAATATCTTCATCGTCATCACTGTCTCTTCATTATCAATATCATCATCATCACTCCCATGCTGGTCAGGTTATCTTTGCGATTCAGCAGATAAGGTTACGACACACAAATTCACTTCACCTCACTTCACCAGGAATCTCCAGCGCCTGCGGCACTGCTGCTGACTCCAACTCGGCCGCAATACGTGGCCAGCAGTTATGGTTCACTTGTTAGCACTTTAGCACCTTTGCAGAAGTAGCTGAAACTAAACACACGTTAAGTATCTTTGCACTGATCGCTTCACTCTCGTTAGCACCATTACTGGCGCTTAAAGTTGTCACACAGGCCGACTGTCATTCAGACAGACTTGTCACACAGACGGTTGATAGACAGACGGTTGACAGACAGACGCTTGTCACACAGACGCTTGTCACACAGACGTTTGTCACACAGACGCTTGTCACACAGACGCTTTGTCACACAGACGCTTTGTCACACAGACGCTTTGTCACACAGACGCTTTGTCACATAGACGTTTGTCACACAGACGTTTGTCACACAGACGTTTGTCACACAGACGCTTGTCACACAGACGCTTGTCACACAGACGCTTGTCACACAGACGCTTGTCACACAGACGCTTGTCACACAGACGCTTGTCACACAGACGCTTTGTCACACAGACGCTTTGTCACACAGACGCTTTGTCACACAGACGCTTGTCACACAGACGCTTGTCACACAGACGCTTGTCACACAGACGCTTGTCACACAGACGCTTGTCGAACAGACGCTTGTCGAACAGACGGTTGTCACACAGACGGTGGTCACACAGACCATTTGTCACACAGACCATATGCAACACAGGATGGGTTGCGATACTAAAACCAGAGCCTGTCAATGACCCCAAAAGTTATCGACACAATTGCACTGCTAAACTCCATCCACAAACTATTAAAAAGGCTAAGACTGAAGTCACGATACCAACTCTATAAGATTGACTGTTGAAAAACCACTTTACCATCAAAAATAATAGAATTTGAATCCACCTATGTGGATACAACCAATAACCCCACTGAAAAACTATCAGGGTTCTCTCTCCCACGCAGAGAATTGTGCCAGCTCCACAGACTGAGAACTGGATGGGGACGAACTAGATCGTTTGAATTCCGGTGCGACTGGATTGACTCCCCAGCTTGCGGATGTGGCGCTCCTGAATAGGACATGGACCACATTATTCGAGACTGCCGGAAGACTGGTTCACCCTGCAAAAAGACGCAATACAATAGATACGGATTAACGACTGTAATAATAGCCATACGATTATTAAATAAATAGACAGGTTCCTGTTTTTCAGAATAGGCATGACGAATGGAAAAACACTTTTGGTCCATCGGTTAGACCATCAAACAACATTGTGGTTTGTACACACACTCTTTCCTTTCTCTGAGAAACCAAAAATTACAAAGATACAGCGCATTGAAATTTTGCGTGACGCCACACTCAAGCACGATTTTGACCTAAGTGTGACTCCGCAAGCCCCCACTCCGGAGCCTTGACGCTCCGTATCCCTGTGAATTTTTACCCCTCTGGCAAACTGAAAATACGGGTCCATCATCTCTGGACAATTCAAAAGACGGACCAATTATAATCACACTCTTCGGACCCTGTCGGTCTCTTCACCCCTATTCTCCCATGGATTCACTCAAGTGAGCAAAAGATTCAGATCCAACTTCTGATGACGGAGCAGGAGATGACCTACGCCGAACTCACTAAAAGTGTGACGATAAATACAGCGCTCCGCCTCGCGCTGTATCATGGATTCCAACCATATGTGTCAGAATACCCCTGGCCCACACAGTTATTGAATCTGTGTCCACCTGGGCTTATCGTCTTGCTGAAACAACTATCATTGTAATAAATCGGTTTACCAAATCCTCATCTATTACAACAATCACAATTAAAGAAATTATGGCCAAGCCTACAGCACACTACACAAAGGAGATGTTCACAGTACGGCGGTCCGCACAAGACTGAGCCGCTCGTCGCTAAGGCGACCGCTTTTATACTTGTTGCAACATTTGAAAATGTAGCAGTTATGTTTTGTAGTAAACAACTTTCTGTTTGCACATCGAAAACAATAATAAATGGGATTATCTTGAACTCGCCGACATATATATATATATTTATAAATTTCTGTGATCTCGAAAACGGCTCTAACGATTTCGCTGAAAATTTGTATATGGGGGTTTTCGGGGGTAAATAATCGATCAAGATTAGTTTTATGTTTGGGAAAACGCGTGTTTTCGAGTTTTCATGCGTTTTTCTTTCCACGCAGAATATGGTCGCTAATTTCGTCGCGCCGACCGCCTTTATTTTAGCTCAGTTGTTAAGGATACCGACCGCTAAAAAAAGTGTTACAAGTTCGAATCCCACTCGGTGACTTACTTTTTTTTATTTTATGTTTAAGTTTATATATCATTTTTTATGTTGCATTGTTTTTAGACAAGTTTAAAAAAAAATAGTTAATGTTTGAGATGTAACCGAGCAAAGCTCGGTCGCCCAGGTACTATAATCCTAAAGGTACAAGAAGTAGTGATAGGTAATTGACTCTTAGGTTTCTTTCTGTTGTATTAATATATATATAATTGAGCAAAAAATATTGTTAGTCTGAGAAAGAAACTAATTCATCTAAAAATGACAACGTTAATCTTCCTCACATTCAAGCGCAGTTATTTAACCAGTAATAAAAAGCTGGAAAGATTTTGTTTACACGATAAAAAGAATAAGTAAAACAAAACATTTAAATATTTACACGAACACACGTTTTTATCATAAATATTAATAATATAATTAAACTATAGCTTAGCTAAACGCTTTCTTAGAAGCTGTGGTTTTACATTTTCAACTAATTTAGTAATAGTACTACTATTACTAAATTGAAGAGCAAGAATGTAATAAAATTTTATAATTATTACAAGTCATGAAATAATAAAAGCATTTGACCCAATAAAACGAGAGAACTATGAGGAAAAGCATTTAGGTACCTACTTTACAGAAACGAAACAAAACATTAACAATACTATACTCATAATCAAATAAAAAACCATACAAACAAATCATCAAATATGAAACTAAAGTCACAGATTACTAATAAGTTACTACGTAACTAAAGTATAATATTTACAAGTGTTACAAAAATACGGAAGACAAAAGAGAATTGTGGCCCGTTAATCTCTCTCACATTTTTAGGCGCTGCTATTTGAGTGGCTAATGAAGCAATAAATATCTCAGATGAGAGAGATGTCGGCCACGGAACGGCTGGCTTGTATTTGAAACAATATTACTAAAGAATGCTGTCTTCATAAACGCCAGGTTGAGTTTCAGTGTCAGGACAGTTAAGCGACAAGGAATATTTGAGGTTACATATATTTTTGAAATTGCCATGTGGTTCCTAACAGAGTAGAATACAACCACTCCAAGTCCTTCTGTGGATTTCGGAGGCGACTTAGGGAATGCAAGCTTAACAAAGCTTATGATATCAATGAGACCTCTCCAACCCGTCTGGCCAGCGAGGAGAGTGTAGACCAAGTCCTCTGCTCTGTACAAGTATGGCTCTGGTAGTGCAGAGAAAATCGTGTTCCTGCAATGGAGACAAAAAAGATCTGATGATGATGATGATGATACTTTTAAAACTAAAAATCGATTTCTACACCTACACACAACCGATTTAATTAAAATTTCTATGGGACCGCCTGACAAGTATGTCCTTTCAAACAAAAAATAATTATTCCAATTTTTTTTAGGCGACTTCGAGCGTAATTGAGGAACATAAGTAAAAAAATATACATAACTAGCTGAAGCCCGCGACTTCGTTCGCGTGGACTTTATATGACTCCGGAAAATGCTCATCATGCTGAACAACTTTTTTATATTTCTTATAGTTTAGCCGGACCATTATGGTACTGCATCAGTATGTTGACCAGGATTAGCAGCTATTTAACTACAAAGTTTCTTTCGAATCCGTTCAGTATTTCCGGATATTAGCGTGTCAGTTTTTTTTAAGTTCTTACTCTATTCTATGTCTCCATCGCTAAAATTTTTTATTTTTATTTTCTATGTACAGACACATTTTTTCTACTGTTTTATTATATCTAAAGAAATAAACTGTGGGTCCCGAACGCTATCTAGCGTTTGATCATCAAACTACCCAAGAATTGGTTCTGGTTTACCCCCTGGGTTGCAGACGTCAGACGGCAGTCGCTGGGTGTAAAAAATAAAACCAGTAGTGACCTCATCAAATCTCCTTGGTTAGTTAGCGGACCCCGGGCTCTGAAGCGTACTGCTGAGGAAGCAACCGGGAAAATACTCTCCGATGGTGATAATTTAGATTTATTTTTGCAGGAAACTGACATTAAGAGTTCTATTTGTCTCCAAAGTATGACGTAACGGTTGTGAATTTCAAACAAAAAAACATAGAAAATATTTGTTTTGACATTTAGAAAGTGTCTCATTTGACTTTTAGCGGATTGCTGCAGTCAAAATATAAATTTGAAAGAAAATAATATCAGTTGTTTTTCATATTGATTGTCAAAATTAATGATACACTCTGTTCACAATGGCGTTTCAAAATAAAAGTGATATTACGTTTCTACGGAAAAGCCTCGTAAGAAAGCTCTAAATTTTCTAGAGCTTTTCAAATTAAGCTAGAGCGAAAACGTTGAGAAGTAAGTTAGTCTTTATAAATAAACATTATTTAATAAAATAGTCAAGATATTAATTTCAATCAGACGAAAAAAAAAACTATATACATATTAAATTTCTTCAAATCTTTCTAAAAAACTAGAATAAAAAAATACTACTCAACACAGTAAAATCTTCGACATACTTACATATTATTGCGCAAAAACATATAACGCAAATATCTATAGAGATAGCTGCGGCTTCTCAAATATGAATTTTCGTTACAAAATTTATTGGAAATAATAGGGTAGTAGACTTAAAAAAAAATTGGCTTGTTTGATATTTTATCAAAACGTCCCACTCCGGATCTTCGAAGCGCTGAATCTTCGTGAATTTTGACTACTTTGCTAAATGACAAAATATCGGTCCTTTATTTAGATAATCTAGTTGACGGACATAATAAAATAATATAATATATTTTTGACCCAGTCCACATCTCTATTGTATTAGACATTTATGTCGCAACTGATAAACGGAAAATATCACATTATTTTGTATCGCCTTTTGGAATCACAGGTCTTTTTACCCTGGTTTTTTTATAGGCTTTCGTGGGGTTACAGATCCCATTCCTGGATAAATAAATAAATAATAAATATATAGGGACAAATTACACAGATTGAGCTAGCTCCAAAGTAAGTTTGAGACTTGTGTTATGAGATACTAACTCAACGATACTATATTTTATAACAAATACATATATCCCATGCTGGTCTGGGAGAAACGAAAAAACTTAGAATGTACCAGCTGCTTCTCTTCCCGCGCAGATCGTAAAAGCCGATCGAGGGAATGGGCAAAAATGCAAATCATGTTAACAGGCGATGCGGCTAGCAACCCATCACTGTATTGATTGCTTTTCCATCTTCTCGCCCACCATGACGCTAAAAGTGGCTTTTGGGTCTTGCGGCCCTGAGCTCTGCATAGAGCCGCAAGACCCAAAATGCTCTGTCTGCCCCATTAGGGATAAAGACGTGATAGTATGTATGTATGTATGTAAATACATATATAGAATGGATGTAACTATGAAAGGTGTACTCTTGAATTAATTTTGCCAGGCGAGAAATCTATTGCAAGAAAAAGGGAAAGGTCTATGGGTTATGGAATGAGATTAGGATGGACTGATGCTGGGATATTGCTATAGAAACGTCACCTGCTTTGATTACTGACTATTTTAGGCAGGTGGTGGCTTGTCGCCCACAGATAGGCCCGTAATACGCGCCGACATTAGTTGCCGGTAAAGAAGCAACAATGGTACCTATTTACATTTATTACTATTAGTTACTATCCTTGAATAGTATTTGCCAGCATTCTTAAAGCGCTGAACGAATTCTTTGTCAGGCAGAATTCTATGAAACGTTACAAAAATAAACCTGCACATGAAATGTTTGAAAATTTACGTGAGTTTTCAAGTCGGTCGGTTTATTTTCTCCAAGGCGCCTTCTGTTTTCACTCACTCTGTAAGTCCATTATCTAATGCTGCTTTACTTTTCTGTCGGCCCGTTTTTTTGCTCGCTAAGAAATTACCGTTTTGCCACCAATTAGCTTTTTTAGTGAATACTTTGCTTTCTAAAAGTGTTTCGTATCATATAAATCATTTGCATGGCTGGAATATACGAAATTAATTCATCAACACTAGCTGTCTAAAACTGATCGTGTAGCACAAACACTCACAAATCACTATAAAAGTGTCGATAAAAAAAAGCACAGTCAACTGTCGAAAAAAATACATAATTTTATTTGTAGTCGAAGATGGTTCTTAAATACTTATTACACTTGGTAACATTTACGAGTAAAAATCATCAATACTGTTATTAAAGTTATATTTTACTTTTGCAAATTACAAAGTACACATACATACATACTATCACGTCTTTATCCCTAATGGGGCAGACAGAGCATTTAATTACAAAGTAATTATGTTATTTATAATTAATAACATAATTACTTTGTCATTAGCAAAATTATTGATTTATAAAGTTTATATTTCAATAAAAAGACATGTCAAGATTGTTTACATTTGTTTAAATACCTAACCAAATGAAGTATTAACCAAAAGTAGTCTCGAGAAAATAATGTTAGGAAACTTTTCTACCATTCTAACTTGCCGATACCGACTTTTAACAGACAATGCCGTAAAAAGTATGTATAAAGCTTGATCTTTAATTTAAGAAAGGATCAAGGCATGTATGCAAGATTATACTGAATAGCCGTCTGAGAAAATCCGTTTAGTTCCGTTTAACTTTTACTAAAATATACCTTTATATTTTTTTATTAGTAAGCAAGCATTTCTTAACATTTTTAACAACAGTGTTTTATTTCATTTAATCAATTTTTTAACAACTTAATAACTTAATTTTTAACATATAATACCTATTTGATACTTACTATTTGATATCTTTGTTTAAATTTTATTTTAGTCATATTTTCGAAGTGATCGGTTTTGGCCAGTTGCACACCTAGCTAACGGTTAGTAATATTGATGATAGTCTTATGTAAAATCGTGTTTTCAACACAATTACCGAATTTCAAAAAAACAAAAGTAAACACACAAAAGACTACATGTACTTCTTTTCATAAATGTTGCTTTTCTCTACAAGGTTAACCCAGAAGTATGGTAGGCCTATACCTACCAAATTGTTCATAAAATGCGATCTCGTAAATTCTTATTCGTTGGTGCAGACGCGAACGTTAATACCTCACAAGATGTTTACCTATTATTATTTCTACACCAAATTACTCTACTTCTAAGATATTGAGGTAGCGTTACAAAAATAACAAATTCTAATTTTAGTCCTGTTTATTTATTGTACGTTTATTTATTGGCAATATGGCTCATAAATATCTGTACATTCCAAATCCAACACAAGTCGTATATTTTAGAGGAAAGCATGTAACTATGCAGAATATATTTTTTTCTGGACGGTTTCTGTAGTTATAGCTCACCTTTAGTTTAGCAGTAAAACGTGTAGTTGGCTAACGAGATACCTGAGCTGGCCCTCTGCCTATATCTTGAATATTTTTTAAACTCAAAATAATAAATATTAATATTATAATCAGTATTTTAAGTTAAAAATATTTAGGTAGCCCAGGCGTCTTGTGAGCTGACTGTACATATAGTTTTTGCCCTTGTGCAAATCATCATCATCAGGTCTTTTTGTCTCCACTGCAGAAGCCCGACCCTCTCTGTCCTACCGTAATCATACTTGGTCAGAGCAGCCAGAGGACTTGACCTACGCCCTCCTCACTGGCCAGACGGGTTGGAGAAGTCTCATTGATGTTTTATAAACTTTGTTTAGCTTGTATTTCCTAAGTCGTCTTCTACTACATCCACGGGAGGACTTGGATTGACCCTATTCTACTCTGCCGGACACCACACGGCACCTTGTGTACCTACCTTGTGTAAATCGCAGAATTCTATTTACCGACAAGTATACGTATTGACTTGTGGATTAGCTCCTCGTAATGTCCCTGTCTTTCAGGTGTCGTTAGAGGCGTCTAAGAGATCCTCTCTTAGAATGACGTCATTTTAATAAAACCCAATTTTAATGCTGGTCTGAAAGAAAGGAAATCTTAGAATGTACGCAGTTTATTCTATTTCCGCGCAGATCGTATAAGTCAATCGGGGTAATAGGCGAAAAAGCGGATCATATTAATAGGCGATGCGGTTAGCAACCCGTCACCAAATTGATTGTTTTTAAATTTTCTCGCTCACTATCACGCTAAAAGTGGCTTTCTTGCGGCCCTGGGCTCTGTCTACTTAGAGCCGCAAGATACAAAATGCTCTATCTGTCCTATTAAGGATAAAGACGTGATAGTAATACTTGCAATTTATTTTCATTATAAAATGTGATCATTACGACCAAACTTAAAAAGAACATAACAATCCTGCCCATTATGCCCCACCAGCTGTTCTATGCATGATCTATTCGAGGCCTCAGACAGCGCTGTGAAAGTGGCAACCTACTAAAAGAAAAAAAATATATATATTTTGAACTAAAAGAACTAGACGAGAAGAAGAAAAATGGTTGATTATTCAACTGCAAACTGCAATACTTACTTGGTTTACTTTAAAATAGAAGAGAATAAGACATGAGACCTTGAGTGTCGTCAGAACATGAATAATACGTAACAGAAGGAGCAGCAACGTCAACAGTACAAAGACCAACCCATCGCCCAGCCTGGTGACAATAGACTAATCCTCTTTTTATTTCAAAAGGCTTTTATTCCAGCAGTATAGACTGATCTTAACCTGTAAAGGGGAAAGATGCAGTCATTTATTAAGCTCACCCATGGTTGCTTGACGTGTATAAGCGCTATAGTAAGAGTACTGTAACCGTCTAGAATAATTTTATAAAATATGGTACCTATGTTAATACAACATAATAATTAATCCTCGTTAGATAATTAATATATATGATAAAAAATATTTGCTTCTTTACAAGTTTGGTGCTTAGCCAAATAATCATTTAACGATACCGAGATCATGTCAAAAATGGTTTCGAAAACAATTTGTAAACACGTATCGTTTTTTGCCTATTTTCGCGAGCCTAACCATTGTCTAAGAATGTTGAGTGTATGCCAGTAAATAAAATAATTCATATGTACTAGTGTTTCGCCACGAACTTAGACCTCGCGATTATTATTTCAGAATAATGTAACTGATTTGGATGATGTATCGGTGCAGGTTTACCGATATGCGGATTCAAGGTTGTGACCAAATTTCCAAAATAGCATAGCGGGCACAGCCCTTTCTTCAAATGATTTCCGATCTAGCTCTGAAATGTCAGGAGCACCTTCCAACCATACAATCCCATGGATATGAGGTCTACCGTGATGCTGAAATTCAGTTCTGTACCAGTAGTCTTTTACCGAAAAATTACCCATCATTTTTCAAATGACAAAGTCAGCTCGTTGTTGGAAAAACCAGAAAACTATTAATGGGTTTTCGTTTAAATGTTTATTTGTATTGCCATGGCTCTATGCCGCTGTTCATTGGTTTCTTACTCTCTTCGTAAAGCTACTTCGCGGGCTTTGGTTGCCGCTGATTTCTTGTTAGTTCGTAGCATAATTATCAATACTACTACAGAAGCACAGACAAGCAGCGATTGCGATTGAACGAAAGTTCGCTCAACAAAATTGCTGAATTTAATAAACAAGCCAACAATCAATCAAAATAAGCAAAAACTGAAAAAAAAGTAATCGTAAAATAAGCAAAACCCTTTTTTAAAAGTCGGTTAAATATGATAAAAATTATAGAACTACTTATGAAACTTAAAATAATAACCATAATAGTTATTCAGAGAAATTACTTCGTGGACCCCAGGAGAGATAATGTATTTTTAAGAAAGTTGTTCAGTAACCCGGACTGAATTCACCCTTAAATAGTTTCAGTATATTTTGTAAAAAGATTTGTATTGTATATCCATCATGGCTTAGTCAGCTAGACTTCGCGAGTCACCTTAAACCCGTTTAAGTATAACGTATAAAAAAGTTGTTAGGACAAAAAAGTTGTTCAAATAAAAAAAGAACGTTTTTATAATGGCAACAAAAAAGTCTTATGACATTTTTGAAAATATTTTGAAATAGCGGATATAGGACAGTTTAAAAAATTTAAACACCCATATTTCCGCCATTTTGAAAAATTTCGAAAAACTGGCTCGACAAAAAAATTATATTTAGTTGCTGAACCTGATTACAAAATTTCATGAGAATCGGTTAAGAAATGCGACCTGTAGGCGAGAACAGACAGACAGACAGACAGACAGACAGACGGACAAAATAATTTTTGGCTAATCTCGAAACTGAGACGCTTCGCTCGCTTCGCTCGCTCGGTCAATTATATTTTTGATGTCTCATACAAATTCAAGAATACTATATTATTGTTAATTGGGATGTAGGCCTTTGAATCGATAAGTACTTCGTATTCTTAATACTTAACAACGTTTCGGCCCTCGTACCTATTATTAACGACAATAACATAAAAATATATATTTAAAAACAAGCGTTTTTAGGGTTCCGTAGTAAACAAGGAACCCTTATAGTTTCGCCATGTCTGTCTGTATGTCTGTCTGTCCACGGTCCTACTCAGAAACTATAAATACTAGAAAGCTGTAATTTGGCATGGATATGTATATCAATTATGGCGAAAAAGTCGTAAAATAAAATATGGAAACAATTTTTTTTTAGGGTAGCTGCTATACATGTAAAGAGGAAGTCAATATTTTTTTTCTCTACAAACACATTGCGTGGGGTATCATTGAATTGGTCTTTCAAAAATATTGTGAGCTTGGGAACGCCATTTTACGATTTAGGGATCCGTGTCAGAAATATTTAGGTTTAAAGTGAATTTTTTTGTTAAAGTCACTGGTCATCTATCTGCTAAACGGTTATATATGGACACGTGAAAAAAATCACAGCTATAGTACACATAATGTAGTTCATAGGAAAACTATCAGAGCTAAGTAGGGTTAACAAATTAAAAAGATATAGACTATCAACTTATAAAATGTACTCGAAAAGGAAAATTTCATACAAATTCAATAGATACTTAGACTTTTTAGTGGTATGAACTCAAAGTTGGGATTTACAACTACGGAACCCTACACTGCGCGTGGCCCGACACGCACTTGGCAAATTATTTATCTATGAATAACAATAAAAATCAAAGTGCACCTTAAGAGGAATCAATCAAACCCAAACTCGGTGGGGTTACGTTATTTTATCACAGAGATGCCATGACCACCTTCTATCTCCATGTCACCATAATATTATAATGTCGTAAAAAAAATTGCTTACAAGATTTGATTACAGACAGATAGACAACGGGACAGGTAAAACTAAATAAAAGCTTGTACAAAGTGAAAAAAATGTATCTACGTCGTGCTTAGATATACCTAGATATATTTGACTGACTTTGACTTTGTGATGACAGATATATTTTTCAATTTCAATATATTTTTCAAAACTGTTTACCTACACCTCACAATTGCCTTTTCTTGCAGTAAAACTGACCTTTGAGAAATTATTTTCGTACAAAAGTTAAAATATTGTTCAATTGCACACACTATCATACATATCTTCCTTATTGCATTTGCTTGGGTTGAATAGAATTATTAAATTATGATCTCGGCAAACCATTTTTCTGTATGTACAATTTTTGTTTGTTTGTTTTTCCGCTGGCCAGCGTGTAGAGGTAGGCCAAGCCCCTTGGCTGCTCTGGCCAAGTATGGCTCTGGTAGTACAAAGAGAGTCTTGCTGCTGCAATGGAGACAAAAAGACCTGATGATGATGATGAGTACTATCTCAGAGGTAAAAGTCGCGCCTAGTGAGAATCAAACTCCTGTCCCTCACAGACGCTGAGTCAGTATGTACGTAAACCGATAAACATACAAAATAGTAGGTTCCTATTTGCCACTTTTACTAACAACTAATCATTTAGCCACCACTGCTTTAAGTAGGTACACTTGACTTACAAACGAGCACAGTCGAGTGAAGTTTATACACATGTACGCAGTAGCTCGTATCAATCTTTGGGAGAGGCCTATGTCCAGGGAACCCTTTAGCTTCATGCCTATGTCCAGCAGTGGACGTTATGCGGCTAAAATGAATGAATTAATGATTTTTTTATCATGAACGTCACCAAAGCCGAATGCGACAAATAATACAATAAGTCTGTTACCCTTAAAAGAGCAAAACACACAGCGATCAAAGTAACAATGTGACAAGTCTTAGTATATGACGTGTTTGGCCCGGCACGCACAACGTTATACGAAAATATATATTTTTTCTAATTGTTATAATTCACAAGTTGTATTTCCTTGGAAAGATGGTATCGTACTACACCACCGTTTGTTTGTGTGTAGGTTCAAATATAACCCTTTTAAGGTCACACAAAAAAAACCATTTCTCGTCACATTTTTCATTAGTGTATTTTGTACCTTTAGATCTATGTAAACGTCTCAAGAAAACGACAAAGCAGTAAGTGTGAACTGGCTGTTTACTTCCACATTCCGTTTGCGCCACGAGATCTATTGTTTATTTATTTAGATGGCCGACCACGCATCGTCGATAGAAGCTGAATTAGGGCAGTGCGACTTGAATCAAGAAACGATGCGGTATTTTTATCTGTGACGATAAATCATTGTGTGGGCAGAACGAAAGCAGTGTTTACGTTTACAAGAATTTAGCTGGTTTTGATAGATTTCGTTTACCCTGCCAGTGGATGTGTACGTTTATTTTAACTGATGAATATAGAAATTCGGTTCGAACCCGGCGCAAACATTCTGACAATGTTTATTAACTGCTCAACTGTTTATAAAGCTGCGTTAAACGGACTGTTTAACAAAACATAGTGACATGTGTGTCTTGAATACTTATGAATTATTGTTAAAAATAATAAATAATTCAAAGGTAATGTAATTAACACGAAATAGTCCAAAATATTAAATTCTTAGTATGCATTCAAGTAACCGAAAATGAAATTAAAAATTATATTGTAATTACTTGGCATGTGTACTACGTTTAAGCAAGGCCTGACTATTAATTCTAATGATTTTATATAGTAGATATAGTAGATTTAAAATATTATCAAAAATTATTGATTCTCATACGAATATCTTATTTCAAACGATTTTATTTAGTTTAAATACATTCAAAGTCTTTGAACGAATTTTTTTACTACTCCATTAAACTACACTAAACAAAATCCTTTTGTCATCCAATGACAAAGTAATTTTCTCGAAGTATCTGATTCTAATGTTTCTTAATTGTAGTACTACTCTAAGCTTTTACAAAGACATTTTCACGTCAAGATACTTCTTTGGCGACCACCCGATATACTGATATTTTTCTGGCTCACTCAGCAGTGGTCCTACTGAAACACTTTTATCGGTAAGATTTCTTTAAAATCAGAAGAATTAATAATTTAAATAAGTTGCGTAATGGAGGTTAACGTTAGTAAATTTTTTACCCAAGAAAAAATAAAAGAGAAATAAGTCGCACATTTCATCCCTTATCTAAATCAGACCACGTAACCCGTGTCTTCAAAATGATATCCTCTTATTTTAAGGTTACGGGTTTTGCAGGAGTAACAGATGAGCTGAACGTGCTCAGTAAAACTTGCGCATAAATCTCTAACGATAGAAAGTTGGAATGGGTTCTTGGATCACAAACTCTTTTTTCAAATCCGAGCGTGGTATAAAAAATCAATAACAGCTCTTTGTAAAAATTTTGTAAGTTAAACTTCTTTTCCTTTGTTATTTACAACAACATTAAAAAATATACATACTAAATTACTTGAAACTACAATGATAATACTACACTCTACAAAACAACACTAGTAATATTTGCAAAAACAAATAAGCGCATAGTTTCCGCGGCAACATGCCTAGAAGGCTAGACGTATCTTCTTAATCTTATAATACTCTTATTTAATACAGGTAAGTATCAAAAAATAAATCACATATAATAACGTACGATAATAATTGATTTAAATGACATTTTAGCTTGGAACCTGAATCAAACATATGTGATGAACATTTTCGACACAAAATTAATTGTAATTACTTTAATATTTTTATTGAATATAGCCACTATAACTCCTAAGATATTAAGAATTCAATAATAAATTGTTAACCCTGGAAACAATTTAAATTTACACTTGAATTAATTTACTTAACTTTAATTAAAACGAATGAAACTGAAACTGTAACCCTTGTTTAGGATAAAATTTATTGCTGCTCGGGAAGCAATTTTGCCCTCAAATTAAGCCTTGAGAACTTTGATATAGGATTACGCTTACTACAAAGGGATTTAATCTATGTATACACATGTACGGCTCCTCAGGTCACAGCTGTAAGTCAGTGTATTGCTCCTGGGCAATATTACCACTGAGCTGTGGCCTTACATAAAATTATGCAGGTAGGTTTTTTTTTTTTATCGTTGTTTCCGTTTAATTATTTTTTAAGGAAATAAAGAAAGGAAGAAAAATACTTGGTACAAATTTACTAACTTTTTATAGTTTTTGTACTTATAGACATAAGTACAAAAACTATAAGAAAATTAATTTATTTGCTGCTAGAACAGCAAATAAATTAATTTATCTATCTATCTATGTATACATATTTTAAATACACAAAAAAAACCAGAAACACTTCTGCAACAAGTTCATCCTATGATACTAAACTAGTTTCCTTACAAATCAATTAAAGATAAACGAAAAAGAAAATTCCGCCTCAACAACCAAATGGATTTTGTATGGGAGGATAAATTATTTTTATCGATTTTCGATATTTTTTTACAGAAACTAGACCTGTTTCATAAATGTTGTTGTATTTAGGTATTAATAGTAACCCTATATAATACATTTCAACTGGGGAGACTCTCCATAAAATAACATGACGGCCGACCGACGCGACGGCGTTGTCCTATTTGAATGTCAACTAAATTACACTTTTATCATAATTTTGTAGCGCTCTATGTTGCTTGACAATGCAACGCGCCTACATAGCTACGTACGTATGTTAACAGAGGTAAATTGAAATACATTTTAGTAAATCCTGCATGTCCTATAAATATTTTTCTCTATACGAGTTTTTATTTAAAAATTGACACTGACCCGCTGATATAGATACCATTGCAAATAATTCATATAAAATTAACATATCTAAAATATGAGTGATATGAAATATATTCCCCTAGTTACGTTTAATATTTTTATTTACTTGTTTCGTCGTGTGGTTTTCGGCAGAGGAGAATAGGGCCACTTCAAGTCCTTTCGTGGATGTCGTAGAAGGCGACTTAGGAAATACAAAGCTTATAAACATCAATAAGACCTCTCCTACCCGTCTGGCCAGCGAGGAGAGTGTAGGCCAAGTCCTCTGGCTGCTCTGGCTAAGTATGGCTCTGGTAATGCAGAGAGGGTCGTGCTCCTGCAGTGGAGACTGAAAGACCTGATGATGATGATTTGCTTGTAAGTACTCGTTACGTGGGTTATAATATATACCTTCAGAAGTTAGAAAACCGTACCTACGTAAAAGTAAAAAATATCGAATCTCGTAACAACAGTTGGTCTACATTAAATTTACATCAAATAACATTAAAGTTTCTCGGAACACTGAGATAACACAGAATTGCAAAGTTGAAAGGCTTTGTTATAATTATCTTACAGAAAGACTCGCTAGTAGACAGTTTAAACGATCAACTTTGAGATAGGTAAACAGGTGGTTTCAGGAAGGCGAAATTATATTTTAAGTGCAAATATTTAAAAGCAAAGAAATGTAGAAACATGTTTTTTTTTAAATTTTTTACAAGTGTCCACCAGTACTTTGTTAATATTGTACGGTGGTTCACACCTTGTTCAATATCACAAACTACACGTCCAAGGTATTGCCAATTTTAAAATTAAAATGTATTTAAATATTATCGCTTCGCATAATTAATAAATTCTTGTATACGGGAATAAAAAAGATACGTTACGCGTTAAATCTCGTGTGCAAGTATTTAAAAATTGATATTAAAATATTGTCGAGTTTTTTTAATTTTATAACTTTTAACTCTATAGAGGTACCTACACTTTAAAAGCAATAAACACGTAATCGTCATAAAATATTCTCTTTATTCACTCTAAAACCACAAAATCACAAAGGCGAATGTTCAATAAAGGGGCTATCTCCGCGGACATGCTTTGTTCATTTTATGACGGGGTTGCCCTCGTTAGCACGGTAATGCTTCCGCTGCAGTCGGGCTTATCGTCTGTGCTCAGTAGCGGCACGGGTGGCGGTGTTGGGGAAAGGAACTGACGAACGAACAGCCGCCCAAGGGCGTAAAACGTAAAGGAAAAAACCTACTCATCATTATCCTTTCCTACTTCCCACTAATATTATAAATGCGAAAGTGAGTTTGTATATTTGTTTGTTTGTTACCTCTTCACGCTTACACAACTGAACCGATTTGGATAAAATTTGGTATGAATATAGTTTGAGACTCGGGGAAGGACACAGGGTACTCTTTATCCGAAATTTCCACGGGGAGCGAAACCCGCGGGTACAGCTGGGTGAATAATACATTTATTTGTGTTTAAATAACTGCGCTTTAAATAGAAAATAATGAATAAAATAGAAAATGAGAATCTGACTCTAGATTGCAAAATAATCTGATGTTCAAATACCCTACACTGACTAAATGTATGAGAGAGATAGCTAGTTGTTTTGCTATTTCATATTAGCCTAATAAGAAAGCTTTTGAGGTTGAAGAGTAAATACATTTGTTTGCCATTTTGCTTGTATTTCCCTCTTCCTCTTCGCCAGATTTGAGGTTGATGAGTAAAACATTATTTACCATTTTGCATTTCCCTCTTTGCCAAGAATAACTAAGATTTCGATTATTTAGGGCATCAAGTAGGCTTGATCCAGCACTGAATATGTTTAATTTGTTTCAGAATGCACGAATTATTTAGAACAACCACTTATGGAGGGAGGAAAGCCTGTCGATAAAGCATATGATGTAGATATAGCTAGTAAGTATTTTTTTTATATTTATTACTCTTTGAATATGTATATTTAAAGCTAAAGACAAAAAAATAACAATTATTCAAATATACACAGAAAAAAAGCATAAAAATGTACAATGGACGGTCTTATCGCTAAAAGCGATTTCTTCCAGACAACCGATGGATGGAAAGAACAAAGTGAAACGTAAGCAGACGGGGTGTACAAAACTAAAATAAAAAATCAAATAATAATAAGTATCTACACATACAAAATACTCATACATAAAAGAATTTAAAAAATATACTACTAGAAGAAGTGAAAATTGTTTGATGCCTATTAAGCTTTCGATCACTTATTAACACCCTTGACTGCTTGCATTACTTTGTTCCGTCAACTAGATTATCGAAAAATAAAGTACCCATATTTTTTAGTTTAGCAAAGTAGTCAATAATCACCACGATTTTTGTTAATCTATCTAATGAGCATCAAAAGATTTTTTGTCCACATCCGTATTGCAAACACCATAGATTTTTAATAGTTTGTCGGTCACCAAGTGACCATCTTAAGGAAAACCTTGGAAGATTCTTTGACCTGAATAAAAATAAAGTTTTTTTAATTATTTTGTCATAGAAGCAGATTTTAGAACAAAGTTTTAATTTGACGGACCGCCAGATTTTTTTAACACCTTTTATTTCAACAGACTACGTGAGAACAATGATCTCATTCGGCATAATAAGCCTGTTCGTAATGACGATGGGGTGCGGTTTCTCGGTCTATACCTTCCGCAACCCACGGTACATGTTCAAGAGACTGGCGGCAGGGATACATTTCATTAGCAGTAAGTACTTTAAACTTGCTAAAGCGATTACGATTTAATTTATCAATATTTTTAACCATAGATTCAGAGCAGTGCAATAAATCTAGGTCTACGTTTTTAACCATAGATTTAGAGTTAAAAAATCTAGGACTTTATCATCATCATCAACATATCAGCCTTAGGAAGTCCACTCCTAGATATAGGCCTTCCCCAAGGAATTCCAAAACAATCGCAAGCGGCCTACATCCAGCGCCCTCCTGTAACCTTGCACAGGTCGTCTGACCGTCTAGCAGGTGGGTGTCCTACGCTGCGCTAAGTATTTTATACTTATTGAAAACGATTTTGATTTTATTTCATCGATATTTTAAACTATGAATTTTTCAATGAAAACCCAATAAATAAAAAATTCCGTACCTAAAAGGTAAGAACGGGACCCTATTACAAAGACTTCGCTGTCCGTCTGTCCGTCCGTTTGTCTGTCCATCTGTCTGTCTACAGGCTGTATTTCATGAACCGTGATAGATTCTGGTGCCGCTATAATAACACATACTAAAAACAGAATCAAATAAATATTTAAATGATGCTCCCCAATACAACAAACATCTACACTAATATTATAAAGAGGAAAGATTTGTTTGTTTGTTTGTTTGATTGTATTGAATAGGCTCCGAAACTACTGGATCGATTTTAAAAATTCTTTCACTGTTGGATAGGTATGTTATCCCTGAGTGACATAGGCTATGTATGTACCACGGGCGAAGCCGGGATGGACTGCTAGTGTTTTATATAGATAGTGGTACAACACCCTTAGTTCGCGATTTCGACTCGCACTTGGTAGGTTGGTTATTATTAAACTATCACACTTTGAACACATGATTAATGTATAATATATAGGTTTTGTTATAAAGGTTCGTGCTAAATGAAATACTTTCAGTTCACCATAAAACTGCTCAAGATACAGATTAAAACAATCCGGTAATGCTATCATCTATGAAAAGTCCGCAAAATATGAAGTTTAAAACTTAATTTTGTTTTAGCTTCCTGTACTTTTGTCGTGGTGCAAGTCATGATGTCATCGGTGGACCATATGCAGAAAAGCGTAAAATACGTTTACCCAGATCTTGCCTATCACTAGTAAGTACTTTATTAGGTTTCTATACTGAGTGGTTTTAATATAATTGTACTTCTGCTTAATAAAATGAAGTGCTAGTTAAATAATAAAATTAAAAGAAAATACCCCTTTGTGAGCGTGCTACTCTCTTTGTTTCTCAGCGTAAATAGTATTGCCTGACGTAATAGTTTAGCCAGTTAGTTGTTTAGTAAAAATGTGTGTACTACGTTCTTTTATGGGCCATATACCACGTCTTACACTGAAAACTAAGGGATTAAAAACTAGTTGTGAATTTATTACCTAAATAAAACACAAGAAATATAAGTATTTTTCATATTAACAAACGCATGCGCATATTTGAATTTATCATATCTAAGGTGAATGTACTCGTACCTAATTTTTCTTACAAATGCCGGAGTTTCCGAACCCGAGAAGGCTACTCATAGAGTAGTACAGAAAGGGTACTCATAAAACCTGTCTGAAGTCACGTTGATCTAGATAACCTACTACATCACTTAATTTCATGTACATACTTTTCCTGTTCTGTATTTTATTATTTAGCTGAAATGTACCTAAAGGACCTAAATCTTAGGTCAATGCACGAGCGGAAAAATATCAACAACTTATTGTTTTTATTTCAGTTTCCACATAAGTTTCTTCTTGGCTTTGTTCGTGGTGCTTGTCAACCTATTCGCCGCCGGGTCTTTTCTGTGGTACTCTAGAAAGAGGAAGGGCGATAAAGCAGCCACAGATGAGTTAGCAATGGCTGACGAGCCAACCATCATCGGCCGATGACGTCACTGGCGGGCCACTTCCCGCCAGCTGCTGCGGCTGAACGGGATCTTTCTCAAGTCTTTACTGAACAATGCTCAAATGACCAATAATAGAATAACAGTGTTCATGTCTTCCATATTGTACGGTACAGTCTTGGCAACGAACCAAATTGATCACTGTCAACTAATTTGTCTATCACATTGCACGCACTGCTATTAAACGCACTTGCATTCTCAGACATCGAGTCGAGAACATTTTTAGTAGGTCTAAAAAATTATACTGAATATATTTTATACAGCTAACGGACCAGAGAGATAAAGAAGAAAATTCATACTCCACCCAGAACTTAATGATGATAAACATTTTAGGGGCAGATTAGGTCATCAAACAAAAACCAAAACTTTTCCCAAAGAACAAAGTCAAGTTACAGAATATGATAACAGAAAATGCTGTTCATTGCAACCCTGATCTATATGATCTGATCCGTCGTATAACATGAAAATCTAATTTTGATGTTTGTAATCCGCTTTGTGCTTCAAATTGTTTCAGCACATATAGGCACATATATAGTTACATATTATATTATCAAGCTAAATAGTATTTAAAAGAGGTCCGTAATACTTATCAATACGAACAACTTTACAATGGGACCAACCCAGAAGAAATCTTAGTAAATACCTACTAATATCAAGTAGGAAAATTCGGACTTGATAAGTAACTACGTATTATTTATTTAATCTAAATTTAAAGTGCTACGGCTACTAAACTTTATAGATAAAGACTCAGGTCAAAAATGATTCAGCCGTCTACTTCGCTCGGACTCAAGTCTTCTTTTTCTACTTTACCAGAATAATATACCTACTAGTCCTCTGCTGGACCACAGATTTCTCCCTTTAGTTGAAGCCTATAGAATTAGCCCAAAAACACCACACTGGGCTGGCGGGTCTGTGATCACAGCAGTCGCAAGGCCGCCTTACAAAGCGATTCTCATCGGATACCCGTAAGGGTTTCTAATAAATACGCATTTTTTTACTTACAACAAAAAAGGGAGGAGCTTTGTTGCCCGGCGGAAGTGCGTATAACTAGCGCTTTCGCAAGCAAAGCGACACCGGGTGTGGTCCGCACTTGGATGGGTGACCACAAGTGGCATACAAATTTCTTGAGCCCCTCCGTGCTTCGTAGGGCACGTATAAAGCGTTTGGTCCCGTCTGTCATCATTGTATGGCAGTCGTTAAGCTATGTCAGATGCTTTTAGGCAACTTGAAAAATCTGACACCAGTGTTGGCCACTTACACACACGAAAACAAACAAACATTGTGTAAATTTAATGGCAGTGCGTGAGCGATGTATTATTTTGAATGTACAGTTTCATGAACTATAACGAGACTCAGTGTGCGTATAATTGTTTTACAAGATGTCTTGAAATAGCATTCTTATGTTTACGACTATACCTAAAGTTAGTTTGACCTAGTTTCTTGTTAACTTTTGCTAATGATCTATTTTGTGTCGACTGAGAAATAGCGATTGATTAGTTATAATATGTTACATGAACGAATGATGTATACTTCTAATAACTTATGTTTTATATGCCTTGTTAATCTTATAGGCAGGGAATGGAGAAGTAATTTAGTCAGTAAACTTTTGTCTCACTGAGAAAATAATTGTTTTAAAGTTATAATCATTATGTGCCCCAATATAATGAACAGCTTTAACATTGTTATAAAAAATAAGTAATTGAAAAACAATAGCCCCGAAAAATAATGACAGTAACAGAATAATTACTTAAAGAAAAATTGAAAAAAAAAATATTCCGTTAATTTTAAATAATTTACAACGACGTAGTTGGGGTAAATATTTCTTGAATCTCCGTGCTATTTTATCATTACTGTAGAAGTTTAAAAAGGTACGTAAAAAACTTTTGTTATAAAAATGCAAACAGTGTTTTAAACATGAGTTTATTAAATATTTGTAAAATTTAAATAGAACATTGGTTTTGAGCCATCATAGATAGTTACTTAACGAACTACCACGTAAACTCCTTGTAAACATCCTTTTAATAAAACATTATTACTGGCTTTAGATGTTGTATTATAAGGGTTATTATTAATGTATTTGTTTCGGCCTCATGGGATTAACGAAGTGATGAGATAAGCGATCAATGTTCATTTAGGGTAAAAGGAAAATGGTAGACAGAACAGAGCGGCTAGAGTGCTTTATTTAACTTTATTTTGAACTTATTCAGTTTGGAAGAGAATGTAAAGTAGTCGAAAAATAGGCTTATATATAAGGGCGACATATTCTGCGTATGAACTTTTTCTATGGGGACGAAAACTGAAATCTCATCAGTTTTTTCATATCGTTTTTGTTTTTGGTCAAGTCATTGTACCATTCCAGAATGGTCGATGGCACGCTCACATCAAATGAAAAGAGACATTTTAAACTTTTTGAATATGTGAAATTTATCACATACCCCGTAATTTATTTTTAATCGCACGAATCTTTGTCAGGAATGCAATGAATATCAAAGAGAGAACTCGCTACAATTGCGCACATGATAAAAATATCTAATTCATGTTCATAATATTAAAAACATTACAATATGAAATATGGAAGTGTAACGACAATTGTAAATCCATATAATATAGGGGCCAAGAAATGAAAAGTACTACTTTTTTATCATTAATTGTAACTGCACAGTAGATTTATCTACGGTAACTCTTAATGGCCAAATACTAATTAAGACGTGGTAACAAGATAAATAATTCACACTTCATATGCACTGTTCTGTGTATCACAAATAATAATATAGCTCTAGTAGAAGATGATTGATTAGATATATTCCTATTTCATAATACCTATAATGCCTGTGTTATTTTATGAGTATATAGTTATATGGTACCTATATACATAAGTTCTCTTATCTTATCTTGTTCAAATTTAAGTCCAATTATCATTATTTTATTTCATTGGTACCTAACAATTATTTTCAGAACATTTTGTATTGTGTAATCATCAAAAACTTTCTGAAATGTAATAATTATTACAATTGAGTAGTCATAGATTAATATATCACTGCCATCTTCATTTAAATATCATATTTTCAGTGGAAATGCGCGTGTGAATAATTGTCTTCTATTAGAGCAATGACTATGTAATATTTTATAAAAGTTGGAGAATACGGATATTTTTTGTGGTGCCCGACTTATAATCATGTTGCTATGTCATTTTGCAATGATTCTAGTCATATATTTAAGCATTATTATAATAAGAAAGTTACTATTCATTTTGCCATTGGTGAGAAGTTAAGTAATATTGAGCAACGACATTCCGTTTATATCAAACAAAATACAAGTTTACACGGGAATTCTTTGAAACTATTATTATAATCGACTACTGCCAATAAATAAATGAATTTATATGCAGATTTTAAAGTTAATATTGTCTTATTGAAGATTCTAACAAATTGAGAAGCTTCTCCTTTTTTAAGTACCAAATAGGCGTTAAATGATAACTAGATTTCCCAAGAAACAAAATTTCCAAAAACGAAACAAACTTTCCGAATTCTCGTGTATCACGCGATCAGCTGATGAAGTGGGATATTGCTGTTCGTTTCTCAGGGAAAGTTTTCATGGATTGAACTTTCTGTTTAATTTTCGCAGGGCATAAAAGAGATTATTTACGTCGTTGCTGTCGACAATATTTGAGAACTGTAGCTAAGATGCAAGCGAAAAAAAAATGTTGTTCTCATTGGTGTAGAACTTGTCTAAAACGCTCATCGTGTAAATCAAATATTGTTATAATAGAAAGTGGTCAAAAGATTAATCTCGTACAAAAATGAGATGGTCTTTAAGACATCTGACGGCGATTATTATTTTCGTCGCTCATCTGCGAAATTCTACTTCACTATGAAATATTTAACAAAGATCTAGTTATTCGCATGAAATGCACACAACATTTCGCATCGAAAATAGGTAAATAAATCGTCAAAATTATATTCTTACATCAATGGCAAATTGAATTAGTGAACGGTATGTTTAATTGTTTATTCCAATAATATACTTGCGTTATCGTGTGTATTGATGTAATGTACGTTCTTCCTATTTATATTCTTTTTTATTAAATAAAATTCTTGAAACTATATCGTTGTTTTTATTCCCTTATGTTGGTAAAAAAACTTTTAAAAATATCATTTTTTTATTGTTAAGTTTCTCTCTCACTTGAATTTATACTGAAAGTGTGTGAGAAGGCACAAATTCTAGAGTCTCTGCTTGTTGCTTTAAGACCCAGAATCAAAGCAACTGTGGTTGCTCGTTACAAAGTCGTAGTATGATCGTCCATATTCATCATTCCATTCCAATCAGTATGTGCAGCCACTCAAAATTGCCCTTCAGCCTTCGGCTAGTTTCTAACCTTGAACTCTGAGGATAAGTAGCGCACCAAAATTTATGACACCAAATAAACCAAGTAGATAGTCAACATCAATAAAATAACCAACAAAATTCAAATTAGAAGCAAATCAGAACTGACTGATCTAACATTTGGAAACATAAAAAACTCGTTTTCACTTTTTTGCGGCTATTTCGGGACACGCATTGTCGAAAATCTGGCACCGGCCCAGATGAAGCCAGTGACACTGCCAACGTCAATAGAGGTGAGTGTCCTAAAAAAAATTGAAATAAAAGGCCAAGCGTGCTAATGAACCGAGGATAAGGGTTTTCTAGCACTTACTGAGCGGAAACATCTGTCCGTGAGATCTAGTTTCAGATATTTTAGTCTCATTTTTATCTATCTTCCATGCTGGTTTTAAGCAAAGAATAACAAATAATGTACCAGTCGACCAGTTGCTTCTCCTCAAACAGATCAAAGAAGTCGGGCAAGGGAATTTGCTCTGAAAAAATACACCTAAATAAGTGAAGTAGTCGGTCACTATTTTTCTTATTTCCCTTTTCATATTACGAGAATCTTATAACATGAGAAGACAATCATATCTATTTCACCAAACATATATTTTAAAAATCTTGTGTATAAACACAAGATAACTTCTGAAGATAACTTCAGACAAAGAAAAGTGTCGTAATCATCAAATGCCACGGTCAGTAACATTTTGGGCCTAAAGCCTCTAAATACAAAAGTAGTGTAATTTTGGAGAGTAGCGTAGCGTTACATTGCGTGCTGAACTACGTAAGCTAAGAATGTAAAGAACAATAAAACCAGCAATGTAATGCTACTCTCCCAAAAATTGCACTGCCTGTGTATTAGAGTCTTTAGGCCCGCAATGTTAGTTACCGTGGCATGTGGTTTGTTACACTTGACTTTGTCTGAAGATAAAGACGAGATAATACCTATGTAATATATGTATATTTCTACTTGTTTTCTCATGTTAAAAGCTACTCTTATGAATGAAACATACCTATAAATATCTTTTAAAATTGAATTTAAATGTTCCTATCGTGAATACCAAAGATCTGAATACGAAATGTGTTATGAAAAAAAGGTATTGAAATAAATATGTTAATAAAAAAGAAAAAATCAGTCTCCAAAAGATAAGATTTTTACAATTGGTAAGTATGTAGGTGAATTTATTTTCTTAACATTGATAATTTACTTATTATTATTTCCAAAGGAAATAATAATAAGTAAATATAATTTCCAAAGGAGAGGTTTAAAGAATCCGTAACAAGAGGGCATGTATGAAGAGAGTGTCGAGTGTAGATAAGGAGAAAGAGGTCTGTCAGGATCGTAGCAAGTGAAGGTCTATAATTCGGTAATTTTTAACAATTCAAATCAGATAATTTTTATAAACGACAATACAAACATTTTCTGTGGGATTTGCATGAAATATAGGCAAATCACGTCACTGTTTCTTAAAGTTAAATAGTGCTCTTCTGTAATAATTGACCGAGTGAGCGAAGCGAGTGGGGGACGAAAACACATTGTATGTTCGGAGGTATGTATGTTTGTACCGCGATAATTGCTGAACCGATGGTCTGATTTTGATAAAATTTGGTAGGCATATAGGAAATATCAATATAATTTTCAAATTCGTTGGGCATCAAAATCGGTTCAGTAGTTTTTGAAATATTAATAAAAATGTCCGCTTTTATGTAGCAAACGAAACCATAGCGCGTTCTAACTTTGGATAGCGCCATCTAGGTGTGACTTACGGAACTGAATTTTGAAACGCGAATAATAATCGCGAGGTCTAAGTTCGCGGCGAACTACAAGTAATTCTAAAATCACACTGAAAATGGATATGATCATGACGAGAGGCATGATTTTGTGAAGTTTTATTTTCTAAATAGTACCAAATAATTTATTTTTGCCCCAGGAAATTACCCAATTCTCTACCTAGCACCTGTGGGAAACGCGTGATAATAATGTGTGTAGGTGTGTATATTAATAATGTCTCATTATTTGAAGCAATCGACCTTAAATTAAACCATTATATATACAACCTTCGTCATTAGCTAAAAGATGAAAACCCAAACAAGACAGGGAAGCGTTCGATAGCTGTTTAAACAGTTTCCATAGCGACGGTGTGACAGTACCGCGACTTTCGCATGTTGCGCGAATAATGGAATAAAATAATTTACTGGCCTTAAACAGATCAATAACTCGGTAATTCAAGCAGATCACGCAATATGGCGGAGTCTAAGGTAAACCCCACAATTTAATTAATGTAACCCCATGACATGCGACCGCGCCTTACAAGGTTGCCATCACGAAACTTCGTCGTACCCTGGGGGATTCTTTGTAAGCTTTTATTTCGCTTCACCTGTTTCGGGGTATGTCTGTTAGGTAGTCAGATGCAAGTTTAGTAGCTATTACGTAGATTACTACTTATTGTGTGCGATTTCATGTTCATTGCCTGTTTTCTGATGAACAATCTGAAATGTCATCTTTAAAAGCACGCAATGTACCATAGACACTGTTACCTATAAATAGACCCTGGTGTAAAATGAATTTAAAGGTGGTTTTAAAAATCGTCTTAAATTTTCAATTATGCTAAAACCAATAAACTTTATGGTATCAAATAATAAGTTTTAAGAAGCCTCTTATCGAGCGTGATTTTACTGACACTGTATTAGATTTTCGAGCTGCCTAAAGGCATTTGACGTAGCTTAATGATGTAGCAACAACAGTCGTTACCTCGTAGATTACACACAATTGAAAATTGCCGTACTTACAGGAGAAAGGAAATTATGAAGCTAAAGGGACCTTATGAAATGAAATTACATCGATTTTGAGCTTATACCAACTTAAATAGGATTTAGAGAAACAGCCTAGTGTTCATAAAATCGCAAGGTTCACATACCTCACATTAAAAGCTTTTGAAAAAGATTTTGGATTATTTGATTTATTCATTTGTAAAACTTTAGTGTTCCATAATAAAAATTCTGAAGTCTACAATTATTATCCCTACTATAAGGATTGCACTCATACTGTTGTGTATTGTGAAATACGACGGACTTTTAGGTTTAGTAGCGTCGTTTGTGTGTCTATTTCTGGTTTATTATGCCTGTTAAATGTTAATACCCGCTTTGCTAGATCAATAGCCTTTCATTAAAAACTGACTACACACGAGGTGAATCACAACTTGTTTCTTTGACTTTGATAATACTTTCATACTATATACATACATATTACATATACATAACGACCTCCGTGGCGTAGTGGTCAACATGCTAGTCCGCCACCCAGAGGTCCCGGGTTCGATCCCCTGTCAGGGCAAGTTGGAAAATGGCATTTTTCAAATTGTCCTGAGTCTTGGATGTTTATCTATATATGTATTGTTATAAAATATAGAATTGTTGAGTTAGTACCCAATACACAAGTCTCGAACTTACTTTGGGGCTAGCTCAATCAGTGTGATTTGTCCCTATATATTTATTTATACATACTTGCTGTTTTCAATATGTATGGAAACTATATTATGCAAAACCGAAATAATATTGATCTAAGCAGCTGTTTATCTTATGTGAAAACTGCTACTGGTCCTTATCTATAACGGTTAACTGAACTAAAAGTCACTTAAAAGGGAGGATTTGCCCGTAATCATCACACTGGGCAGTCGGGTTGGTAATCGTAGTAAATGACAGGCTTTACGCGTCTGTAACCTATAACTCACATAGTCGAGGCGACTATTATGGCACCGTTGGGAGATATTATATTTTATTCTGCCAACACCACACGGTCAACAAACTTCATTTTGAACAGTTTTGTAGGTGAAGAATATTTAACAGGGTACTTACTTACGCAATTACTTAAGTTTAGACAACCATATTCAAATCTTAATATGACTGTATTCACATATAACCTATAAAAATAACATCTTTATCTCACTTTGTTTTTATATCCTAATTCTGTCATTGATAATATTTAATTCTTATTTTGTCATCTTTAGGGTGCCAAGAAAAAACCAACTAAAAAGGCTAGTAAAACTAAAACCAACAAAAACAAAAGCAATGAAAGTCAAGGTGATATCAATGATGGATCCAGCGTGTCCAGCGGTTAGTGTTTTGTTTTATAACCATTTCATCGCGAAAGAATCAGCCAATCTGCGTTACCGAATAGACTTGTGAGAACTCCACCTGTCCCAGCTCAGTATAGGTGTGTTCCCACATGAAATGAGTTTAGTAGAGGTAGAGTAAGATACTAAATAGAAGATAATGAATTTATTTATTACTTGCTGACTTTCGCGGGGTTACCCGCGTCTAAAGTAGCCTATGTGTTAATCCAGGGTGTCAGCTTCTTGCATACCAAATTTTATCAAAATTGGTCCAGCCGTTTGGGCGTGAACAAGTACAAACATCCATTCATCCATACTTGGTATCAGAAGTGGAAGAGGAATGAGTCAGAATGTTTGTTTGTTTGTAATAACTTTATTGTACCAAAACAAATACATATACAAAGACAGCTTACGAAAGAGCAAATATACAAAGGTGGACTTATCCCGTGTAGGGAATGATGAGGAAGGAATGTGTCTCGAATTCAAAATTTAATTTATTTTTTGTCTGCTGTACTTACAATAAAAGATTACTTTTTCAGCATCACCTGTTAACTGATTGGCAGAAAAAGTTAAATAAATAAAACTAACATTTGCTTTGTATTTAATAAAAATATGTTTAGAAAATTTACAGTAATAATTAAATTTATAGCTTAGAGCGATCTATTTTCCGTCGTATGAAGAAAAAGGGATACTTAATTCTATTTTCTTTATTTGTACAAATTCTAAGTTTAAGTTTTTATAAAAATCTCTACATAAGTAAAATTATATAACAATAAACATTAATTTGTTTCATTATTAGTAAGTTCTCATGGAGAAATTGAAGGAAGTGAAGATCAAATAGGTAAAGGCGTGGCGGCAGCAGCTGCCACGATCAGCCGAGAAGAGTACCTCCAAGCACACAGGGATCTCACGTTTGACAAGCAGCAATGTCAGTTGAAGAATAACATCTTGCATCGACGGTTGGCGGAATATTACAAGTAAGTCTAATTAATGAAATGGTTAATTTACTTATAGAACGTGCAGAAAGTAAAGGTCAAATAGGCAAAAGCGTAGCTAGCGGTAGCAGCCGTTACGATGAGATGAGAAGAGTACCTCTAAGCGCAAATGAATTTCACGTTTGACAGGCAGCAATGCCAGTTGAAGAATAACATCTTGCATCGACGATTGGCGGAATATTACAAGTAAGTCTAATTGAATAACTGGTTAATTAGTTATAGAACCTGCAGAAAGTAAAGGTCATAGGTAAATGCGTAGCGGTAGCAGTCGTTACGATAAGACGAGAAGTGTACGTCCAAGCGCACATGGATTGTAAAAATTCATGTGACAGTTTAGATGTTACTGTTTTTGGGAGTCCAAACTCGCAAAGTAATCTGATCCTAACACTATGCTAATGAAATTCGCGACAAGATTTTTCTAAAATAATACTTTAAGGAAAAAAACCAATGATATATTATATAAAAAACTTCTTATTAAAACAAACATATTTTACTAAAGAAGTCGAGTTTAGAATGGCGCAAGTTCAAACTTTTCCATGGTTCATTGTCCTGAATAATCTCTTAAAAATGATTGGCACAAAATAAAACAATTGAACGTATAAAGAGAACTAGAGCTGCATTCCATGCAATTGTTTCTGCCAAGAAATAAATGATAGGTATTCTTATGCAATGACAGTAATACTAATGGCTACTGTTAATTAAACAGTAATGAAATGGCAGATAAGAATTTCCCTGCGTACGTAAAAAATGGTTTGTTTACAACGTTAGACGTAATGGGGTCAAGCTAAAAGGGGTCGTTGTCTTCATTAATTGAATATAAATAACCTTTACTAATGCCCCAAATGACTGTATTTTGTCCTTCTGTACGAGTACTTTTGCCTTTCTTTATTAGTCACATAACTGTCCTTTTTTCTTCTGGTCGACTGGAAGAGATCATTCTTGAATAAATTCACAATTTGTACCACTGTGTTTCTGTTAGTTACAATAAAGTTTAATACATAAATAATTATTAAATAAATAAATAATCTCTTTCGTGAAATGTAGTATAGATACCTATATAATGTGTCTGAGATTGACAAAGTTGTAAATTCTTTAAAATGGTTATTAAGAATGAAACACTTCAGGAAATGATTTTTCTGTATTTTAACGTACCCATAACTTTAGAACTCTATTTTGACCGTGGTCCGATTTTTTCTTCTTTATATTTTTTTTCTTTTTCTATATCAGCATAAAAAGTACCATCTTTCCAAAACCATATTGAGTTTGAAATTTACTAGAGTTGGCGTCAAACTCGTTTTAAAGGGTCCACGAGACAGACCACTCAACGAATTACGACCCCCTAATGGCTCTCCCTTGGGTGATTCACATTTTAATGATGTCATCACTCTGGAGGACGAATAATAATGGAAATCTTCTGCTACTGTTTGTAACTAAATAAAAAAAAATATTTACAGGCATTTTCGGTGTCATTTAATAGTACACGGTTTTGACAATATCTTTTAATAATTTTATTTGTTTTACTTCAAAGCGTCTTTTTCTTGTACAAATATCTCAATCGAATAGAAATAGACGCAACAGTTAACTATTTTGGGAAAATTCCATAGATGCAGATAGTCTTTAAACTACAAAAGAAATGCGTACGCGGATTCTAATGTGTAGTATTTAGAAAATTGTAAATCCTTATTTAAGAATCTTAAAATATTACCTTTACCATGTATGTATATTAGGCATTTATGTTGTTTTGTAAAAGAACATCCACATTACTTCTCATTGGGTTCTCAAGTATCCAGAAGACAGTTAAGATCAAATTATATTTGTAGATTAGATCAACCACGTGGACGCAAATATATTTAAATAAAAATGTGTACCACATGTGCATAAAAAAATACAATAAATTACCCAATTAGTTAAAATTGCTAAATAAGAATAAATTTAAAAAAAAAACAATTAATTAAAGAAAACCGGAATGGTTGAATTAAAAAAAAATTGTATAGCATAAAGGAGTACACGGATAGTAACATTGAATTTATTTATTACATAAAAGGTTACCTAACACTAACAAACTTTAAATCATCGATTTTGCACGTCTGCGTGCAGGTTGGTAACATAAATCATGCAAATAAATGATTCTATTCTATTCTATTAATCGAGTTTCTGCTATATTTTCACAGCCCCTCGACGTCAATCTTTCTTAGGAATGCACTAGTAACACGTAATGTTTGGGCTTAGCCTTAAAACGGCATTTTACGACATCCACAGGTAGAAATGAAATTTCTAGTTGTAATTAAGAGCAATAAAAGTGAATTTATTTAAATATGTGTAAAAGCTTACTGTTTGCCTGTGATTTCAGAAAACGAAAGTTAGACCACGTTTTGAAGCAGCTCGAAGGTGCCATGGATTTAGAAGAAAAATATCAACAGAAGTTACTTTCATATGATGACCTCAAAACAAAAGAAGAAAGAGAAATAGCTGAGGTGAGGCCAAGAAATGATTTTAACTATTTAAACTTCCGCCGTTGTTACAATGGTGCTATTTGAAGGTGTGATAAAGTATAAAAGGTGGTAATCAAGCATTGGCTCTGTTAGACAAAACCTCGATGTTTACTAGATGCAACTTATATCTATATGTATATAGAGGAGCTCGGTGGCCCAGCGGGAGTGCGCATTGCTAGCGCTTTCGCAAGTAAAGCAATGCCGGGCGTGGTCCGCACTTGGATGGGTGACCACAAGTGGCATAAAAAATTCTCGAGCTCCTCCGTGCTTCGGAAGTATAAGCCGTTGGTCCCGGCTGTCATCATTGTATGGCAGTCCCCTAGCTATGTCAGAAATGCCGTTAGGCAGCCTGAAAAATCTGACACCAGTCTTGGCCACTTACACACACGAAAAAAAAGGACTTGTATCTCTAAGTTTGTGCTCGTGTACGATCAGTTTTCAACTACTACTTACTACCGCTGAAGGAAAACCTCGTGAAGAAACCTGCACATTAGTTCATGTGAATAAAGATTCTGTCATGAGACAATACTCATTACGTCGTCTAATCACTAGGCCTTAGCTCAGCAGCCTTTAGGCAGGTCGAAAAATCTACCAGTGTTGGTTACATATACGTGATAAGAAGAACAAGTAATAAAAACATATCAGTTGTAGATCTTCTTAAAAATGTCTTTTGACTTTCGTAAATTATCTAGAAACATATTTATGTCTTCAAAAAACGACATAAATATTACTAGGTTTTTTTTAGTTTCACCTGTCCAGTTGTCTGTGTGTCTGTAATCAAATCTTGCAGGTTAAATTTGATCAAGTTCCCGGTTTCCTTTTGAGCTGTAATTTTGCACGCATGGGGTGTATATCGCGTGACAACGCAATATTATGACACGGATCTAGAGTGCTATTTTTCTTTTTATTTATTAAGGGACTCGCCGAAATACAAAACGTGTAGTTTCCAACTCACCGCTCGCGTAAAATACCATTTGGCCGTATTTTTCCGTCGTGTTAGCGAAAAATAATATTGTTTTCTGCAGAAAACACCAAAATAAGACAATGATTTTAAAAAAAAATCACAATAAGTAAAAAAGCAGCGTGGATGTAAACGGATTCTCGTTTGGAAAGGCTCGCGCAAACCATTCGTAATGAGCCAAGTGATTCCAAAAATACGTCTCCTGATCTGATGAGGGTGCGGGAAGGCGGTCATGGTATCTGTGATAAAATAACATAACCTCACAGAGTTTGAGCTCGATTCTTAAGGGCAATTTAACTATTTTAGGTCATCGACAAAACAAAAGATACATAATAAATCTTGTCACAATCAGTAGATTCTTTACAAATTAATTTATTGAATACAATCTATAGATAAAATCAAAACTTCACGTGGTGGTAGTACAGTACCAGGAGCGCTTGGAACACGCTGAGACAAAGTTTGAGGAACTTCAAAACCTGGAGAGAACCACTGGTACTGGCTTGATATACTCGAAAAAAGGCAAACCTATTGCTGATAAGGTTAGTAAAACTTCTTTGTAAACCCGATTTACTGGTTTTCTTGGCATGATTCTTCAATCGGTAGTGGCAAAATGACTATGCCAATCATACTCGTATATCAACATACTCTTTAATGCACTTTAAAGTAAAAATAGGGTAGGTGGAATAACAGCATTATGAAATATCCAGAAGCAAAGCAGTAACAAAAAATTAAGTATCTAACAATGGCCAAGACCCCACTGAAACTAATCATATGTCTTTCGGTCAATATCGGAATGTCATTGGCTGCTAAAATATAACACATCTCCGCTCTGATTGAATGGAAACTCTGCGTAATACCTTCCATATGTTGAGAGTACAGTAGCCTGATCATTTCAGCCACATAACATCCACTGCTGGACATAGGCCTGTCCCAGATTTCCAAAATGACTGATTTAGAGCAGCTTGCATCCAGCGCCTTCCAGCGACCTTGGTTAGGTCGTCAGACCACCTTGTGGGTTTCGCTACGCTTCGCTTGCCTGTACGTGGTCGCCATTCGAAAAACTTTTTTTCCCATCGGCCATCGATTCGTCGCGCTATGTGTCCCGCTCACTGCCATTTCAACGAGCTAATCTGCTGGGCTATGTCAGTGACTTTAGTTCTCTTACGAATTTCCTCATTTCTGATTCGATCACGTAGAGAAACACCGAGCATAGCCCTTTCCATAGCGCGTTGCACGACCTTGAGCCTTCTTATGAGACCAATAGTAACCTGATATTTCTCCCTTAACCATTTAGACTGTCCACCGTTTCCTGATTCTGCAAAAGCGTAAGGCCGAGCAAGCTTCAGCTCTGTGCCTCCGTTACATTCGCGTGAGAAACGCCGTCGCCGAGCTTGAAGCAATAGTAAGAAAGTTGGAGCAGATAGCTCCTGGACTATACGTGAGGCAGTACGAACAGCTCTACATAGACTATCAGAACTTTGCAACGAAAATTGAAGGTAAGAATAACGCACGTGCGATTTACTAAGTTTTCTTTTTCTAATAATTTTGGGGCATTTTTATTTGGGACATTTTCATTTTTCGCCTTTTTTATTTTTGGTCAATTTTTATTGTTGATCATTTTTATGATTTGGACATAAGTAGTGTAAGTCAAATAATCGACTGTGGTTATTAGACCACTTCTTGTAATGACGCCATTCGATCTGGGCAATCAGCGTTTTAGACAAGTTTTTACTTACACTATTTGCGTTGACGTTGACTATTCGATACTAACTCTTAATACGTATTAAAACCATTTTACTCACGCAGCGAAGTTGTAAACGCCAACTTTACAATTTCGTTCCACAAACGTCAACCATTCAAATTTATTGCTTCTATTAAATTGTATGCAACAGGCAAGAGACTTGAGTTTTTAGGTATCATTTGAAACAAACATTAAATAGTTTTTTAACCACTTTCAGTTAGGGTTTAAGTCAATGTTATTATAATGTAACCAAAAAAATATATATGTGTGTATAAAAAGGAGTGGTCAGAAGTACCCGTATCCGGCGGGCATGCATGAAGAGAGTGATGAGTGTAGATGAAGCAAATAGGTGTCAGGATCGTAGCAAGTGGAGGTGCATAGTCTCTGCCTACCTCTGTGGGAAACAGGCGTGATAAAGTGTATGTAGGTATGTATGTTTGTTATAGTTTAGCAAAAATGTGTTGGTTCCGGCCATGGTTTGGTAGGTTTAGGACAATTTTTAGTTCCTTTGATTTCGGGGGTGTAATAATAATTTAAATCAATTATTACAGTTTTCAGCAATGTGATAGAGAAGCAATAATATATAGTAGATTGTGCTACAAGGCGTAAAGGTAATACTTTTAAGTCGAGGGCGCTACTTTAAATCTAGAGCGAAATGGTATTGCATAGGCGTGCTGAAGGGGAGAAGGAGGAAGGGATCTGGGGCACAGAATTAATAATAGTATTACATACAGAACGGAAACTCGCACCGTCCCCCGCAATCTGGCGTCCCCGCAACTCCTCCCCCGTTATTGAGACGTGTAAGAGCCTGTAAAACAGGTTTTTGCTAGTCGCACATTGATGTTACGCGAATTACTTAGGATTATTAAATCATAATGGTGAGAAATTGCGCATATTATCATTGTTTATCCACGGAAAACAAAAAAGAACGAAAATTTTATAGATTTCCGAGTGATAAAAACAGGTAAGCAAAGCAACAAATTCTGTGGTGGCGACCCTGATTGTTTAACTCACAAATTTGACGTGTGCACGGATGTATTGTTTCGCTTGTAGTAGTACTAGGTAAATATGCTGCTCCGTTTGTATGAAGTGCCATACCTGTGTCTGGGGTTAAATGAACTTTAAACCTCAACTCATATTTACCTAAATGAGTGAAATAAAATTACCTACAGCTTTGAAGAATCAAACCACTATTTCATACCCATCGGGCCTCATGACGACTTGGCGAAACTATTTATTTCAGCACAGTCACACCAAATGTTCACGTCCTACAAAGCTGAATGTGTTCCTAGCTTTATTGTTATTCATAGGATGGGAATAGTGCTGAATATTTTACGGATTTTATATTTTGGAAAGCCTCAAGGGATAAACATTGAATTTCATTTAATCTTGTAAATGTCACATGGGAAATTGCTTTAGCCTTTTCGATATTATCCTATTCCCAAATATTTTTCTATTTACGAGCCTAGTTTTTTTCTGTTTATGGAACTAGGTATATTATGTACCTACATGTATAATAAATAACATACATTCTATCACGACTCTATCCCTAATGAGGCAGACAGAGCATTTGGGTCTTCACCCGTTCCCTCTATTAGCTTAAGATAAGATTTATAAGATCTGCGCGGGAAGAGAAACAGCTGATTCTTAAAAATCACCAGGCGTTTGCTAAACCTATTTTAGTTAAAACATCTTTTATCCCTCTCCCTCTTTTCAATATTTGACATAGTAAAAAAAACACATTTAAATTAAAATAGCTAGCAAACGTTTTTTAAGGGGTAAGTTTTTTCTTACCTTCCAGAACAGCATGGAAGTACGTTTGGTTTAAATTAAAATAAAAGCTCGTAGAAATACCTACTTATTAATATATAAGAACCAATGACAAAAGCAATACCTAGTTCGCTTGTTTATACAAGCACAGCCAGATTGGTTAGATTTTAGGTAATAATACTTGTGTGCCTACTTGTTACTACTTAGCCTAAAAAGGGATCATAAACTTTTGTTACGATAATATTGTGTTTATGAAATACTTACTAACCAACTGACACTCTTTTCATTAACGGATTTGAAAAAAATATTTTACTTTCAAATTGGTCCTATGGAAATTTTATTAAAATCAGTTTAGTGCTGTTGGTGTAGTACCCTCCAAATTATCGGCAAACATTTCCATTCTCAGTAGAATCAAAAAATGGGTCCCCCCTTTGTAGTATAGTCATTTTAATGCAGAATCATTATTGTTAATTATTTTAGCTCTAAGCTTGAGTCGCTCGCTCGCTCGCGTTTTGGTCACAAGAAACCTAACGAACCTAACCTACCCATCGTACTTAAGTTATTTCTGTGGTCAAAAAAAAATTCGTGAATATAATAGGTTACCCTAATTGAACATTATTCTAAATCAAATTATGCGAAACTTAATTTATGTAAAAGTTAATTGTACTAAATGAAATTCTGACATCTCAAAAGTATGCTACTGTACATTCGGACATATGAAAAATCGGCCAATCAATAATTATATAAAATACTTTTTATGCATTTAAAATGTTCTTTTAAATAAGATTCTGCCAAGTGTGTTATGCCAAATGAAATTCGGAGCATCAAGATTCTGCCAGATAGAGGGGACCCTCAAAAAATATGTTGATAAAAATATAGTACCTAAATTATAACAAAACAAATACCAAACAAGTCTCCACACGATAACGACCATAGTACCTAAACAAATTCAATTTGCTCTTACAACTAATGGATTAAAGTTAGTCCAATCCTAAACTAGTAATTAGTTAATAATTCGCGATCACTGGAGAAAGTTTAGAACCAACCTTACCAACTAAACAATAGATACGGAACCCTTTATCGGATTTCTGGACTTAATTGAATAATACGAAACTTTATACAATAAAGTTTGTATTAATTGAAAGGAGTAAGTTGTTTGTATTATATAGAATTAGTTATACAGCTACAATACACAATTTATTTTTACATAATTATTTTTCCATCTAAGTTTTAATTCAAAAACTCTTAATTCCTGATGTTATAGAAGAGAAAATAGATGTAGTATGTGCCATAAGGGTTTAATTCCCGCGCAGATTGTAAGAGGCGATCAATATGTTTGAATTTTTTTTTGTCCGGAAAATTTTAACCGGTTTTCATCATCATCATCACCAGGTCGGATCCTGAACCACGACCCTCTCTGTACTACCAGATCCATAGTTGACTTGAGCAGTCAGAAGACTGGCCTACACTCTCCTCGCTGGCCAGACGGGTTGAAGAGGTCTCATTGATGTTTATAAGCTTTGTTTAGCTTGTATTTCCTGAGTCGCCTTCTACGACATCCTCGGGAGGACTTGGAGTGGTCCTTTTCTACTCAGCCGAAAACCGCACGGCATAAAGGATTAAGATTTATTTAAATAATAGCTGCGCTCCGCGGAAAAAGTAGCCTATGTGTTAATCCAGGGTGTCAGCTTACCGAATTTTATCAAAATGGGTCTAGCCGTTTGCGCGTAAAGAAGTAACAAACATACACATACACACACACTCACAAACTTTCGCCTTTACAAGTAAGTGCAGTTCCGAAGACAATCCTGAAGTTTATTTATATTAACCTTTTTGACCTATATTAATAATTAAAGGCATTATGATTTTTACAGAACGCGAAGATGATTTGATCAAAAACCGCTCAAAATGTACGGAGCACAATCAAATATTGGCCCACATCAGAGAGAAGATGCAGCACACGGACGAAGTCATAGATTTCACTGAATGTGACTTTGGAGAGGCCGAAATGGAGTATCAGAGAGCTCGGGAAGATCTTGGACAAGTGAAGGTATGATTTGCGACCTCTATATAATACTAGTACCTTTGTGATAGAGATAGATAATCATTGTTACAAAAAAAGTTACACACTTAATTTACAAAGGGAAAAAATCTTATACTTTTAAACGAGCAATTCTTTAATACTTACATGTAAGTATATAAATTTATTTCTGTAATCTCGGAAACGGCTCTAACGATTTCGCTGAAATTTAGTATATGGTGGTTTTCGGGTATAAACAATCGTTGTAGATTAGTCTTATATTTGGGAAAACGCGTGTTTTCGAGTTTTCATGCGTTTTTCTTTTTACGCAGAATATGGTCGCTAATTTCGTCCTGCCGGCCACTCACTGCATGGTCAGGCGGGTTAAGACATGGACGGCAAAAAACGAGTGTTACGGGTTCGAATCCCGCTCGGTGACGTTTTTTTTTATATGTTCAAGTTTATATATCATTTTTGAATTTTATTGTTTTTAGACAAGTTTAAAAAAATGTAGTTAATGTTTGAGATATAACCGAGCAAAGCTCGGTCGTCCAGGTACTATAATAATAATAATATTTTGACAAATGATATAAAAAAGAAAAAATATATGCAAAGTAGTGCGTGTGTATGCCGCAGCGATACCACCAAAGGGTTTTGGATCAGCGACACCACAGCACAGCACAGAGATACGTTGGCTCATAAATCATTATATTACATTAATATAAGTATATGATGGTGGTCTGACAACCTTATCAAGGTCGCTGGAAAGTGCTGAATGCAAACCGCTCTAGATCGGTCATTTTAGAAATCTTTGGGAGAGGCCTATGTTCAGCAGTGGACGTTATGCGGCTGAAATGATGATGATGCATATAAGTATATGGCACATACTAATATTTCTGTGGCATGAATTATTATTACGATCCTAGCAAAAGAGGTTTGTCAGGATCGTAGCAAGTGGAGGTCCATAGTCTCTGCCTACCCCTGCGGGAAACAGGCGTGATATTATGTATGTATGTATGAATTATTATGACTATACTTACGTTAGTAATTATATTATCTTTGACTATACAAAGTATAAATATAAATTAGGCACATACTCAAAGGGATGACTCAGCCCTTTAGTTTACACACCTTTCTCCTTTAAAAAGAAAGTCTTTTTAGTTTAGAAAATATTCCGAAACGTTTACAAAAATTGACATGCCCAAAGACAGCATAATACCTATTAAAACAATATGAAGTCACTTTGCCGTTTCTATGATAACTTATTTAGTCACATAAAAAAATAAAAAGTAGTAATTTTTCTTCCTCTTTTGTAGTCAAAGTAGACAAATTTATCTGGAAAGATTTATTATTTTTGTTTATATTTGTAAAATATGAGGCAATTTACAAAACTTTTAAAAGAGATGGATGCGAGCCAGAAGTTGTGGTTGCCATTTGATTTTCATCGATCAGTTTTTAGATGAAGTATAATAATTCGAAAAGCCAAACATACGTCGTCGCATACAAATTTAAAAACTCAACAAATACTATAATAGTTTAAGTATGTTTATTATACGTATTTATATTTATGTAAGTTTATGATTTGTATTTATTATTATTATATATATGTATGTATATTTTATGGTCATTCTTGTTATTATATATTATATTATAATACACCCTAATTTATTTCTTTAGATATACCTACTTGTCTAGTTAAATTTGCACCCCATCTATCATCTTTTCTATTACGTCCCAAAGGTAAACTGGTAGACAATGCTTAGCATTAAGTTTGTACTATAATCTTAAGATTTTAAGTGCAATAAATTAAATAAATAAATAAATACTTTTCAAGTTATTATCATAGTACTTACATCAAAGTAAATGGAATATATATTCATAATTAAAAAAAATCTTTAATCAAAAAAAAAACGCAAAAAAAACTGCTATTCACTGGCTGAACTAAAATCCTCTGCATTCACTCTTTTGCACCTGCATTATTAAAACGAGCTATTTCAGGCCTCCTTCCGCTTAGTGAAATTTTCATCCATCAGCAAGTTTTTTTTTAAGAACTATCACACACTGCACTTAGCCTCCATTCTAAGATGCAACTGATACGTCAGTATTCTGGTAGCTAACCGATTGTGTAACCTTTGAAACGATACTATATTTAATCTGTAAGATTTGTCCGTACGGTATATGTATTTATTATCTCCTTTAGATTCACGGGACTTTCCACCCCGGTGCTTTGAGAGGCGTGAGGATACAGATCCAACACGCAAAGGCTCTTTGGAGAAGTTGATGTTATGTGGCATTGTATTTATTTATTTATGTTGTATAATAAATACAAATGTATAAATAAACACCCACGACGACAGGTAAAAAATAGGTCATTTTTAAACTATCCTTGGCTGATGGTGATCGAAGCCAGGACGTCCTATACATACCTATAAAGTTTGTTTGTATGAGTGCCTCAGTAATATAACTTACCAAGAATTTACATATAGCTCTTAAAACACTGTACCTGCCTTATGATGGTATCAGAAGCTTTTAATATACCTTTTATAAAGTCTTGTATGCAACTGTCATAATTAGGTATTAAAAGACTCGTGTGATACTATCATCATAAACTCACATTTACGTTTTAATATCCCTTATCAACAGTTGAATAAATAACTATAATTTAATGCACGTTCTAAGTCATAAAAGCTCCGTTCTATAAATAAAGAAACAAATAGCACTCATCTATTTGAACTTTTGAAAATTGCAGTGTTGCAATCTACTGAGTGGATGACAAGGCACGTAGCCAATTTTGTAGTAGCGCTTACGTTTTTCATTTTCAAACAATATTCAATTTATAGACACTACAAAGTCAATCTCAAATAATCGACTCTTCCAATAATAGATGAATTGCCCTTAGACACCTCGTTGGATATGCGGGTTGATGATCACATAGAAGGTTAATATAAAGTCTTTGTACGTACTCTATTACCTGGTGTATATACCTTTAGTTGCCACTTATGCACCTATTATAATCATCATCATTTCAGCCGCCTAACGTCCTCTGCTGGACTTAAATGACCGATCAAGAGCGGCCTGCATCCAGTGCTTTCTAGCTACCCTGGTCAAGTCATCTGATTACCTTGTAGGTGGGTGCCCTACACTTCGCTTGCCAGTACGCGGTCGCCATTCGAGGACCTTTTTGCCCCATGGGCCATCGGTCTTACTGCACCCGAGGCAGACTAAATAGTCTAAGATCAAAATTAGACATGAACTTTAGCAATCTGTTTGTTCAATGAAAAATATTGTAAGCACTGTTTCTCAAATTGGTGAAATTCGTTTCTAATTCAGCAATCGTATTCTTCTCTGCTGTCACCACACGACGACTTACTAACAATAAAAATGTAGTTTGATTGAACCACTCTCAGTTTGGGGATTCCCTAATTCCCAATCCTAGACTGGTCCAATAAAAATAATTGGTCCCCAACAATACTGTATTGTGACAGTACAGCCCTTAGTCACTTAAAAGTTGCTTCGGAGCCCATAGGCCGCTACTGTACTGAAGTTATCTAAACTTAGAGCTCTTAAACCAGCTACAATATGTCTCTAACCCTAGTCGCTACAAATGTCGTGAACTTTAGCGGGCATACTGTCGCTCGTCTATTTGAGCTCTAAGTTTAGATACATTCACAGTAGCAGCACTTGGGCTTCGAATACGTGTTTGTGCTGTTGGTAAACAATTTCTTTTATATTTACAACTGATCTGCAGGGTTGTCGCGACAGACTTCGCTGGTCGCTCGAAGCCGAAAGACGGAGGGCAGGTTTGCTGACTAGGAAGGACCTGTTGCGCGATTTTGAAGATGCTACATCAGAGGTAAACTTTATTTTGTTACTAAAACTAAATCATTTAGATCCAGCCTATGCGTAGGAAACGCGAGCAAAGTGGACACTTTTGTAGTATAGTAGGGATGGTTGCATTGGCAACAGAAAAACTAGCCTAGCCCTCGCAGATTGACGGGAGATCTTGTTTTTTAATTCGCTTACTATATATGTTCCATAAAAACACTTATTTAGCAGATGTAATGACTAAACATACTGTAAAAAAAAAATCTAATTCCTTTATACATATTTCGATACTCGAGGTGCGCATTCCGGTTTTATTTTGACGTCGACATCTAATCTTAAGAGATAGAGTGATCCTATTCTATGCTGAAATCCACACAACTCACAAAAACTCGCTGCTTTTGATCTTTTATACTTTAAGACAACATCAAATTACACAAATATATATAATTGTTTTATGGGTGTCAAGAAAGACCAGGAATTCTCGAAAGCAATAAATTTCATATAAATAGGTTTACTCCGTTGTTTGTTTTGAATCGACTCTGATGTTCGTCGTATTTACTTCACCACTCGAAACCTGCACTCAAGTAAAGTAATATTTTATGGATACTTAACAAAATTATTGACAAATTGAGTACGTACGTACAACTAACAAAACGATTAGGAATGAAGTCATGAGGAACATTAATTTTAATGGATTTTATGTTGGCCATTTCATTTGTTCTAAGGAAACTATAAATTGTGTAATTACTACACTCATATTGTTTCAGTGGTGAGGTTATGCACTAAAAATTAATTTCAAATAAACCTGGACTAAAATATTGAAACATCAATCCTAATTTTGTTTAAAAAAAATGCCATTTCTCTTTTCATTTTGCTAGGCCATACATACCCATTCCACATGAATTTTTACTAGACTTCAAACTTTCATGATTGATAAGCTAACACATCTAGATATTAGTTTTAAAATGTAGGTTAAAGACAAATTTTAAATTAAAGTGCATCTTCCAATTGTTTATCATTGATTCTTAGGGTTTACATTCCTTGGATAAGTAGTTCATTTTTTTAAATAGAGGAGTTGTAAAGACATTTCGATTTAGTTCGAGTTTGAAAAATCTAAAAATTGTAGAACGTATATTTTTAAAATTAAACTATTACAAAGTTAGTTATGAGTTATAGCTGTTTAAAAGCAACGATCTATTATTATCTAAAATATTTTTATGAAAATCAGAGCTTAAGAGTCTACTACAAGTAGCCTAGGTTTGCTATATCAATTAAGAGCAACAATCAATCACTGTCGTTATATTATAATGCCACTCATGTTGCCGAGTATGAAGTATCATAAAGCCCTTACGGCGACATTGATTGATCGGTTGTGTATGTTACTCGTAAGTTAATTATTTCTAAGAGTATTTCATTATTCAAAGTTACTTTGCAAATCGGGAAGTCCATAGGGACAGATAAAGGAATTCCAGCTTTGACTTAAGTTTTATATTTTATATCAACAATTATATTTATTAACAACATCCATGAACGTTGAACACATACAATCACAGAAAAAATCAATTCAGTTGAGTGCATAGTTTATGTACCATAAGTACTCTTCCTAAGTGAAAAGAGAAGGTACCTTGTGCAAAATAGACATAGTTGCAAATACAAAAGTTTATTTTTTATCTACTTTGAACCGACTTCTAAGAAAACGAGAAGGTTATCTATTTGGTTGTATTTTTTTGGTTGTTACCTGATAACTCCGTAATTTTTTAACAAATAAAAAAATCAGTGTAACATTTTTTTTAAGTCTCATAATATTTTGTTTCAAAGAAGATTCAGAAGATTGGTTTTTTAACCAAAATAACTGGAAAAAATTTAACAATTGTTTCATATTTTATTTTTTTGACACTTGATTTAAGTGGTGTTTACGGTCTCTAGGATTGAAATCGGTTTTTAGTATGAAAAAACTATTTAATTTTTAGATGGAAAAGCTGAGAAAGAAGAAAGTAAGTCTGGAGCGACAAATAGGGAAAGTGACAAAAGAACTGAAACATGCGAGGAAGCGAATGCAGTTACCACACTCTCCGTCCATCCACACGGAGGGATCGCGATAGTCTCATTAACTTAGTTAATATAGAAACTCACTTTTAGATGTCATTTTAGCTGTTTAATAAATTGTATTCTCTTTGAAAATCATTTTTAATTTTTTGACCGGGTGAGTGCGAAGCGTCTACATTTTAGCTTGGGCAAAAATGTTCGCATGACTGTTCTCTACGGGTCCCATTTCTTAAAGTTTGGGAGCAGTTTCGATCTATGGTATTTTTTTTATTAAGCTTTTTGGAGCTCCTTGCACATATCGAATGCACATCAGCTATAGAATATTTTGGACTGCATTATCGGAAAAGTAATACATAGGTTTAAAATATATCAGAAAAAGATGATGTTCAAGTGGAAAAGTAATACTTTAGCCGTCAGAGGTGATTAGGTAGGTATGCAAAATATAAAGACTACATTCTGCGCATAGTTTTAAACTTTAGCAAATTATGATTCTGGGTGTTTATAGGATTTTACTCCATCCCCTAAGATACACCGAGTAAATAGGCTGAGTAAAGCTTTGCAACCATTTAATAATTGTTTTAGTGACTATTTTATATGTAACCAACAGGCAACTGTAAAACAAAAGCATAAAGTTAAAAATAGAAAGAATGAAAAAAATTATATTCAAAACCGAATACATTATAAATTGGTTAGGATAAAAAGATTTAGGTAAGTACCTACTTACCTACATTTATAGAAACATTGTTTTTATAATACACAAAATTATACATAGAAGAATAATTTTTGTAATAAAAATACATGCAGAAGTGATTTGCGCTAATTTTCTCGTTATCAATCCATCAACCATTGCCACTTGACGTGACGTGACGTGACCTATCTCATTTCAGCAAAAAATTATGGCAACATCAAGTAGAGTTTCGAAGTAGTCTTTCTTATCGACTGGTAATCTCAGAACAATAGGTGCGGTAGATTTTGTAAAGTATGAGGGGAGCCGTTTACACTGTCGATATATGGAGAGTAACCGCAGATGGCGTAACGACCACTGTGTACATTTGTACAAGTCGATACAGTCACCTTTCTTCAATTTTCATTTGTTGTTATCACGCATATGGGAAGTCCCCGCAGGCTGTGTAGAATGACTTATTATAGAAATTCATCAAGAAAAGAAGTTTTGGGTTCGTCGTTTGAATTTATAATCTACAACAACAAAAAACAACGAGGTATTAAGTAGTATATTACGATATAAGTGTGTTATGCTGGTTGTAACACACGAGACGGAAATTCATCCCGAGCCGAAGGCAAGGGTGTAGTAGAGCCAAATGTGTTTAACCAATATGCGCACGCATATCGTACTACGTTTTCAACATAAAAATACCTAGCAAACTGTTTAATTTTTATTTTAAATAAACTCAACCCTAAAACTTCGATGCAAGCGAACACGTCAAAATTTTTTTAACGTCAAATGTATCTTTTACTATATTGTGATCCAAATCTTTTTTTTATTTGCTGCATTTGCTGCATTTCAAACATTGTTATTTCACTTATTTGACTGTGGGCAGATTCTGTTTTAGGCAGATTACCTAATCGTCTTTCGTCACTAACAGTACCTAGCAGTGAAGTGTGCCGCTGGGAATAGAGTGACAAACTACTACGTGTACATACATTAACTGTACGTATAGCTGCGTAATGACGTCATCAAGTGAGAAAGTTTGCTAGTAACTCCACAGTCTACTCCATTGTTAACTTGGTAATCTGTACAGCTTACTTACATATTAAACGACCTCGAAACTTCGCACTACTTCAGCTTCTGAGTTAATTTTAGATACAGTTTTACTTTCACGTCTTTTGTCTCTTACGTGGCAGAGAGCTGAAACATAGAGACGGAACAAAATAACTTTCTGGGCAGGTTTTATTATTTTGTCTACGACTAGTAGGTATGGAAGACATCAGTACTTAATATTTACTTATTTCACCTTTTACGGATCACTTTCTTAACACTATCATTCGACAACATGTTGATACATCGGTCATGGACTTAATTTTAAAATAAAGTGGAACTAAGCAGCCCTGCTTGGCCTGACTACCAGGCCCGACGGGAGTGCTTGCAGGTCGAGCAAGGCACTGACCGAATGGTGGTCCAGAACGGGAGAGAGAAGCGTCGGGCGTTTGTCCATGCGATGGGTTGACGGCATAATCAAAGGGGTCGCACCTGGATGAGAGCAGCACAGGACCGAAATAGGTGGCATCGACCAATAGAGGTCTATGCTCAGCAGTGGGCAGAAAAAAGGCTAAGGCGATGATGATTTCTTCATTCAAGCAGAAGATGCCAAGAAAACTGAGTTATTTGATGTCACTCTGATAACAACCTTTTGATCTGCGATACTCTTCGGCCATATTCCGGACACAGTCTGGACACGAAAAATTTGATCTACTGGACCACACATTTTGGGTCTTGCAGCTCTAAGCATAAGAGCCAAGAGCTGCAAGGCTCAAAGGCCACTTTTAGCTTGATGTGAACATGAAGGTGGATAAAGGAATTATGATTCGAATATTCGCGTATTTCCTCGATCAGCTCTTACGATCTTCTCGGGTTAAAACCGATATGTATTTATTATTGTATCATCTAATAATATTCAAGTTTATCTCTCTTACATATCCTGTGTTATTTTTAATATCTTTTTTTTGCTCTTTGATAGCATGATGTAAGTTTTCTCACTGTTGCACCATTTATTTATTATAATTTTTATTTGCCAATCCTCTCACCCAAAGGTTGGCTAGAAGAGATTAACTTGGCGATAATTTGGCGATAGAGATTGATCTTTTCATGTGTTTTGGTTCAATAAAGTCTTTTTACTTACTTAATGATTGCGGTTATTTAATGAATACTTATGTCGGTTTTATTTTTTGTTTATAAGTATAATAATGTTATAACTAATTAATTGTATAAGTACCTACTCATATTCATTGTATGAGAAGTGACATCAACCTGCAAAGCTTGTTTAACATATTACAACCTTAAGCTCCCCTTATTTGTCTCTACAAAGCGACGCCGACGATTATGGCATAAGCTTATGGGTCTCATATTTTTACGACATTTCCACTTATAGCCGGGAATTCTCCTTAATAATTCATTCGCGTTAATGTATTCATGTCGCGTCCCCATTTATGACGCATAGCTCTCAAGAGAATGCGTCAATCTATTTCCCGATCTCAATCTGTCGGACCGTAGAGCAAACTTTTTGCTGAATTATTGCAAATTGATGTAAACCATGGAAATAATTATACTTGCTTCTAATTTTATTTAGAGATACTCTAAAATAACCGGCTAAGTGCGTGTGTAGGGTTCCGTAGTAGCGACTTTGAGTTCACGGGACTAAAAATTTATAAAGCCTCAAAGGCCACTTTTAGCGTGATTGTAGGCATCCTTGGGTAACCGATTATAATCGGTTTTATCGACTATATTACTTTTATTTGGGGGAGAAATAGCGAGAGAGGCATTCCGGACTCCCGGACCAGCACAGCTGAGGATACGAGAACGCACTGAGATGAAAAAGAATAATATGGAGGAGGGACACCTTTTCTTCTAATGTACCTATTAGAATGAGTTGACGACCTCCGTGGCGTAGTGGTCACCATGCTCCGGGTTCGATCCCTGGTCACGGCAAGTTAGAATTTTTTTTTTCAAATTTTCTTGAGTCTTGAATGTTTATCTGTAGTGGGCCACTTAGAAATGTATACCACCAATTAGTACAATGAGCAGTATCGAAAGTATAGAAGGTAGTATACTTTTCTATGTGGCCCACTGTACATGTATTTGTTATAAAATATAGTAATAGTGGAGCTAGTATCCCATAACACAAGTGTCGAACTTACTTTGGGGCTAGCTCAATCAGTGTAATTTGTCTCTATATATTTCTTTATAGTTAACGGGTTACGGTTGTGAGTTGTGAAACGAGCCGGTGTGGTGTACGGGCCTGTAGTCACATTCGCCCTGATGAAGACCTCCGGATGAGGTCGAAACATGTCGGCCAGTACCTGACTCTATACGTGAGTAACCCGTTAACTCATTTTATAATATCTGTGTATCACGTTAGTTTTAATCAAAAAATTAATGTATACCTAATCTATATACATAATATATATATCTATACATATAATAAAACAGTAAAAAAAGTGTGTCTGTACATTAAATATATTTCCAAAAAAAATATTGGGGGCGATGGAGACATAGTAATACAGTAAGAATTTTAAAAAAAATGTCTGTCTGTTTGTCTGTTTGTCTGTTTGTACACGCTAATCTCCGGAAGTACTGGACGGATTCGAACGAAACTTTTTTTGTTATATAGCTATTAAGCCTAGGCAACATATAGGGTATAAATGATTTTGAAAAATGAAACGCCTGATGCAGAACCGAAATGGTCCAGCTAAACTATAAAAGATATAAAAATGTCGCCTTAGTAAAAGTTGTTCAGCCTGATGAGCATTTTCCGGAGACATAAAGTCCACGCGAACGAAGTCGCGGGCTTCAGCTAGTTTTAAAATAAAAAAATAAATCAAAAAGTTTAAGAATAAAAACAATATAATAAACAAGTTTATTGTAAATCTAAACCTATGCATTTTACATAAGATTTGTATACTATCAGACCTTACCAGATGTACTTACATGTACTTATTATGAAATGTTGGTCAAATTATGGATATAAAAGAAAAATTATATTAAAAAATTCTTTTAAATTAACTCAATTTTTTGAGTTAATTTAAAACGCAGTTAAGGAATGTATGTTAGTTAATTTGTGTACTAATTCATTATTATTGTTCCACACTGACTAGGCACTGGATTATACATTAAAAACTCTTACTATTAAGTATCATATTATTATTTTTAACAAGTTTAAAACTTAATGAGTATGAACACATTATTTTTCGATTTTAATCAAGGTTACTCAGTCTTAATAAGACCAAATCACCTTCACATAATTCTTACAAGCCCTGATTTCATGCTATGAAATAAATTCATACATTCATATAGATTCTCATTTAATGAGTTTTAAAGATTACTTAATGGTTTGGCAACACAGACTGGCCATAGAGCCCATAGACATAAAATATCTATACGTCTCCTGCTCTTTTTGCTCACATATGGCAAAGAAAAGTAAACGTGACGTCATTCTTTCTGATCTTCTCTTTCATTGAGTTGCACTGCTTCAACTTCTTCAGGCCTTACGTCCTTGATGATGGGACCATACTTCCAGCCCTCTGGGTAGCCGTACTGCCTCACGTCATCCCACCACTGCTGCTTACCATCAGCCCAGATGCAGTACACCACATTTGTGCTGACTAATACAACGAAACAAACCCAGAAAGCTCCACGCCATTCTGATAATGTTGACTGAAAAATAAAAATATAAAGGTAAGTTATTTGGTAAGTTTATTGGGATAAGGCTGGAGGAAGAAGAAGAAAGGTTAGTTATTTAACAAAAGGGGTGATGACAGGTTCAGAAAACTGAAATTTTATTTTGTCCGTCAGTCGAGTTAGTCAAAACATTATTTGTAACAATCACAGCTTTGTAAAAATTATCATAAATTTTTATTTGTCAGCGGAAAAAAGTACATGTAAGTATCATCATCATCATTTCAGCCGCACAGCGTCCACTGCTGGACATAGGCCTCTCCCAAAGAGTAAGTAATATATATGTAAGAATATACTATACCTATTGTATAACCAACCTAATAAAAAAAAATTATAAACTTTATTTATCGTAAATATTAAAAAAAAACTAGACTTATAAAAGAGGCAAACACAACATGCAGATAAAGAAAAATTATGTCCGTTCTAAGAAATGTAGTAAATGTCGTGTCGTGCATACGGTGAACGGCAGGGGGCAGCCCTAGGGGTCGGATTTACGCAGTAAAAAAATTTATGTCTATATGATTGGCAGAGAAAAGCCCTGCGGCAATTCATCTGATTTTCAAACAAAGTGAACGTTAAATACGCATTTTAATTCTTTTGCTTTTTAATTTAGGATAAAAGAAAATTGGACGGCCTGTTTTTGTTACCTGTGTCAAAAATTTAATTCTTGCTCTGTTGTCCGTATTTTGGAAAGATAATTTTTTTTTTTAATATCTCATGTTCCTTCAGTTTGGAATATTAAAAAGGAATAGATATCAAAAATAATATACTTCAATAAAAACTTCGTTTTGCTTAATCGACTTCCAAATGAGGAGGAGGATCGAGGACAGCAAGCGATTTTTTTTATGTACAAGAGCATTATAGTTGCGCAGCAGATATCACAGGTGAGTTAAGTGTTGCTGTATCTTCACCGATTATTCGAAGACGCAGTCCCATAAAAATTGTATCAAAATTGGTTGTGTACTTTGGAGAAGTCGGTTTTTAGTTTTGAAAAATTTGTTATGAGTTATGATGCACTACTGGTACGTTTAAACTAATTCATTAGTCTTTCTAATACAAAGTCTATGAGAAACACCTTATTTATAAATCTGCTAATTTTGTACGGCTAAAATTGCTAAATAAATACTTGGATGCTAAATGCTGCTGGTTGCTATCTCGAGGGCTGAGGGCTGGCTCATATCTCGCGCAGAGGATTGCAGTAGCTATTCAGCGCGGGAATGCAGCCAGTGTTCTTGGCACCATGCCACATGAACAACATTTAGATTTTTAATTTAGTTTTTTAATTTAGCTTTTATATTTAGTTCAATAATTATTACATGTTTTCTTGGCTGCTTGAAGATTAACATTGAAAATTAGGTCGCTTGAAAACAACGTTGGTGTGATAGATAGATATTTATAAATCATACACATACATACATACTTTCACGTTTTTATCCCTAATGGGGCAGACAGAGCATTTTTGGTCTTGCAGTTCTATGCAGAGCCCAGGGCCGCAAGACCCAAAAGCCACTTTAAGCGTCATGGTGGGCGATAAGAAAAGCAATCAATACAGTGATGGGTTGCTAGCCGCATCGCCTGTTAACATGATTTGCATTTTTGCCCATTCCCTCGATCGGCTTTTACGAGCTGCGTGGGAAGAGAAGCAGCTGGTACATTCTAAGTTTTTTTTTTCTCCCAGACCAGCATGGGAGTATTATAAATCATAAACATATAATATAAGTATATATTGTATTGCTTTGGGAGGAAATGCTCTTAGCATTAAGTCCGCCATTTGTTAAAAGTATATTTGTACCTTGTAACAATAAAGTTTGATAAATTAAATAAGCTTGCAAATTCCAGCAAAACCTAGAGTTCTGTCGCACTTAATAATACCAATCGTAGACTAGACAAGAGACTTTTACCCAACAATAAAGACTAAAATAATGTGTTTTGGCGTACATATTATTAAAGATAGTATACTCACGTTAGGTGTCATCTTCCCAATTAGATATGGCGTGACTATGCCTGCAAAGGTTGACGTCGTGTTGACGAGGGAAGTCAATGACCCGGCGTAGTTGGGGGAGAGGTCGAGCGCATTCACCTGTAAAATACATTCATAATTAAGTAATATATATTTTCATTTGTTTTGTCTCTAGAGACTAGTTTTGAGGAGTACGAAGGTTTGTGGCGTTTATAATGTAACTGTAGACTGTAGTATTCATCACTTGTTATTATTTAGAGCCCGTTAGATCCCATTATTACATCTAAAACCCATCTGGTCAGCGAAGAGAGTGTAGGCCAAGTCCTCTGGCTGCTCTGGCCAAGTATGGCTTTTGTAGTATAGAGAGGGTCGTACTCCTGCAGTGGAGAAAAAAATACCTAATGTTGATGACGATGAGATCCCATTGTTATGCAAAGGTTTCCCTCTTAAACTTAATTAGTTATTAGGCAAATAAATTACAGGCTTCTAAATATGCGTAGTAATCATATCCTTCATGGAACAATCATATAGGTCTAGAGCCATATTACCCGAAGTCAGCGCTCAGTGTGAGATGGACGAGAGAACCAGAATGAAATAAGAAAGCCTAATTTCACGCAGAAAACTGCCTCAAGCACAAAACATTACCCCATGAAAAGTACATTTAGGCAGGCGGTACAAAACTACATCTCGTTATCGCTAACCAACAGTACTAGTAATAGTATCGATTGCAAAATTATTCCCTAACCATTCCAAAATATCAAAAATGCACAACGTTAATATTCAAGTTTTTACTTCTGCCGGCACTCCCAGAGTGCAACCCGTCGTTTTTTTATAAAAACAAAATATAGCTGACCTTCATTCCACTGTAAAAGCCTCCCATGAGTGCCATGGACAGCACGAAGTATGCCATTGCAGCGTCGCGGTTGCAGCCTGCATAGGACGCGAGAATGATGCAGATGGCTGGACCCGTGGCAGCTGAAAAAATAATTCACATAGTCAATCTTCCACATAAAATATACATGTAAAGCCAAGCGGCGCAAATATTCATCTCTCAGTGGAGATTATATATTTGTGCCGTTTGCTGTTGAAACATTTGGACCATGGGGCCCTGGCGCGAGGAGACTTTTTAAGGAGATCTCCCCGCGACTGATAGCCGCTGCAGGTGACAAGAGGGCTGGCTGCTTTTTCGCTCAACGGATCAGCATTGCTATCCACAGAGGAAACGCAGCCAGCGTTCTTGCAACCATGCCGCATGGACAAGATGAGATTTTTTAATTTAGCATAATTTAGTATAAGTTTATTTTATAGCTTAGTTTAATTTAGTTTAGTTTTTTTGTTGTTATTTCTTTTTACTCAATAAACATACATACTTGTAAAAGGTAAAATTAATTTATTTCATCAAATAATCGCACAGGAAAAATACCAAAAGCAGTTACATATATGAATGTTGCCAGTACTGATTTAAGGAGACTGGAGACTGATGAAAGTAAGGCCGCTGTGTGACAGTACTCCAGTACCCCACCTTAGGATATGACAAACACTACTAAACAAAAATGATAATAGCCAAGTTTAATATTATACAACATGGAAGGGACATACCCGTAATAAATCTAACCAAGTTCTAAACTAGATCACTATAGTATAATTTTAATAACTGTCAAAAAACAAAAAACAAAATTGCCTTTCTTACATAAACTGCCCGGGCGGCTGGACACTTTTGTAGGGAAATGTCGATTTTTTTTTAGTATTTGACAGTTATTTTAATTTCATTATACTACAGTGGATATAGTAAAGCCTATGGTTCGATTTATTATGAGTTGTCGAGTTCACCGATAAAAGAATTAAGATTTTAATGTCTGCCAAGCCCTGCAGAAAATCTTGAAATTTATTGATAAGAATCTCAACATTTGACATGGCTAGTGTTTTTTTCCAGCGAATGGATTTCTTACAACGCTATTATATTATGTAGATAACATTCTACACTACAGCCATGATTTTACAAAGTGGCATTAGCTAGCGTGTATTAAAGCCATAACATAGTTACTCTTTATGGTGCTTTGAGTGCCGATTAGGTCAACAACTTCGTCATAATATATCACTACCGCTCTGAGTCCTATTTGCTCAGTACTTAAATCCAGTTGCAGGCAAGTGAGCACGCTTACGTAAACACGATATGATAATATGGCATCCCAACACTTCAGTTAGTTAAGTATGAACGCATTACATATATAATAATATATCTATTTTATAGCTGTTAAGCTTGGGCAACACACAGGGTATAAATGATTTTGGAAAATGGAACACCGGATGCAGAACTTTAATGGACCAGCTAAACTATAAGAAATATAAAAATGACGCCTTAGCAAAAGCTTTTTAGCTTGATAAGCATTACGCAGAGACATAAAGTCCATGCGAACGAAGTCGGCTGGACTTCGTTCGCATGGACTTTATGCTTCAGCTGGTATGAAATATTTCTAGACATATATACAGTTGACAAACTTTACCCTCCTTCTGTTAGTAGTCGGGTAAAAACAAATAGGCATTACCTATCGTAGTATGAATAATCCTCCCTGTCTTGATTGTATGCCAGCCTTTTTTGATGCAATAGTCGCAAACGAAGCCAAATAGGAAAGATGACAGCCACATAGCGACGTACGGGAGAGCAGTAAGTGTGCCAGTGGTCGCGATGTTGTACTTTAGGACATCGTGCGAGTATTTCGGGAGGTCTGTGACCATTGTGTAGTAGCCCCAGTCGTGGCCAACCTGTGTAAGAAAAAATACATTGAATATACATAAGGCTTGCCTTGTGGTTTTCTACAAAGTAGAATAGGATCACTCCAAGTCTTGCCGTGGATGTCGTAAAAGGCGACTTAGGAAATATGCTAAACAAAGCTTATATACATCAATGAGACCTTGGCAACGGGTCAGCATGGAGATAGTAGGCCAAATCCTCTGGCTGCTCTGACCAAGTATAGCTCTAGTAGCACAGAGAGGGTCGTGCTCCTGCAGTGAAGACTAAAATGAAATAAAGATGATACCTAGGTCGCTGGAAGGCGCTGGATGCAGCCCGCCTTTGATCGGTCATTTGGGTAATCCTTAGGAGAGGCCTATGTGCAGTAAACAGCAGTGAACATTATGCGGCTGATATGACGAAATGATGATACCTAGGTACTTCTTTTTCTTTATCAGCCTACAGGTAACAGTCTACTGCTGCACTATTAAAGGCTGGAATATAGAGGCCGCTCCCGGTAAAGGAAGGTTCGTTTTTATAAATAATATTCTCAAAACTGTTTTCAAAGAGGAAAAAACTGCATTGCTATTTCGCGAGACTGGTAACTATATTATTATTAGAGTATTGCTTCGAGAAATCTTTGTTTACTTTTGCTTGACTTGGAGAGGCCAAAACATGTCATGCCCCCAGATTTTATCCTATATGGCAAAAAGTGTGCTAAATTGCAATTTTAATGCCATATTATTTGCCGACCTTAAGAAATCTACTTGTTAAAAATCTTGTGGATGTAGCCAGGCAATAAAATTCAAAGTGAATGGGCAATGAGATCTACGTAGATGAGTCAACTTGGTCTGCCATTAGAATCTAGACGGTACTACTAACTTTATTCCTGATTACAACTTACTTTAAATAATTTATTCCTTTAAACTGACTCTTTAAAAATTAAAATTACTTTACGGCTACTGCCGCAAAATGTCCTAAAATGTTCAGAAGTCATCTTGTTTATGACGACGAACAAATAAACTGAACCTATTTTAAGAACTACTCCCATGCTGGTCTGGGAGAAATAAAAAAAACTTAGAATGTACCAGCTGCTTCTCTTTCCACGCAGATCGTAAAAGCCGATCGAGGGAATGGGCAAAAATGCAAATCATGTTAACAGGCGATGCGGCTAGCAACCCATTACTGTATTGATTGCTTTTCCATCTTCTCGCCCACCATGACGCTAAAAGTGGCTTTTGGGTCTTGCGGCCCTGGGCTCTGCATAGAACCGCAAAACCCAAAATGCTCTGTCTGCCCCATTAGGGATAAAGACGTGATTGTATGTATGTATGTATGTATTTTAAGAACGGATTCACACAGTCTCTGATAATGAACAACTTTCCCCAAAGGAATACAAAATATCAAAATATATCTTTTTTTTTGTTTTCTATGGTAATTTGCATCAGCTGGTCAACTTGTATGGGATACCAAAAATTATTATTTATATTTCGTTTTTTTTACAAATTTGTGTCTACACGATATAATGTTTCTTGTAGAAAGTTGTTTAATATGGACTGAATTTAAATAATTTAAAAAGTTTCAAGGTAAAAGGTTCTTTAATGGCGACCGCATACTGGCAAGCGAAGCGTAGGGCACCCACCTACAAAGTCAGATGACCTGACCAGGGTCGCTGGAAAGCGCTGAATGCAGGCCGTTCTGGAATGGTCATTTTGGAAATCTTTGGGTGAGGCCTATGTCCAGCAGTGGACGTTATGCGGCTGAAATGATGATGATGAAAAAGTTTCAGTGAATAATTTTAGATTCATCATTACTTACAGCAGCCAATACAAGCGCCCAGACCGGTGGTGATAGCAATATGCCCTTCCATGGCACCGGGTCTTTGACTCCTTGACTATCAGCTGTGGTCACATTATTGTTGAGGTATGTCAACTCTTTCTTCGAGATGTAGGGATGTGTGTTTGGTGTACTGTAGCATAGGAGGCTCTGAAAAAAGTTTAAAATCAAAATTCTTTAAAATTACAGTGTAGTTTGGTACGTACCAAAAGTTAAGTTTGTAAATTTGATTTATTTTTTATTTCAGGCTACTCAAAATAAAACAAGAAATAGTTATTATGAAATTTTTACTTTTACTAAGAAAATATAATTCAAAACAGCTGATTGCGCCTTTATTTCAAAGATCATAGTTTTATTATTAATGATTACTTTGTTAGGTATATATAGATTTGCACATTTAAGTCTGACTAATATAAATAAAATAGTAATCATGTTAAATATACCTACTTACCCATAAAATGAACCATAAAATCCCAAAGCCACCGAAGAAGTAGAACACATACGCCCAATCCCTTCCCTCTGACAGCAGTACTCCAGACATGAAGGACCCAAAGATGTTGCCAATTTGGGCTCCTCCGAACACCAGGGCTCCTTGGAAAGACCTCTCGTGAGGCGGTACCCATCTGGCCAACATGATCATGAGAGCTGGCATTGTGGGACCCTGGAATTTTTTAGGAAACATTAAACAAAATATAGTACGGTTCTTTGTCCTAACAAAAATTATGGTCCCATCCGACATAAAGGATTAAACTTGGCTTGCATGTAGCTCTCATACAATACATTACAATACAATACCCGTTATTTTACAAAATAAATAAATACAGCACGTAATTAACTTAAAAACTTGGAAATGAGCAAAAGGCGGCCTTATCGTTAAGCAATTTCTTCCAGGCAACCTTGCTATATAGAAAAAAAGTGATGGGAACTTAGGTAGTGCATCATATAAGTATGTGCTTTACTGACGATATGGGAACACGTGTCAAGATCTTTTTTTACCCCTCCCGCCCCCTTTTATCTCCCTCATTCTACTTCTTTATTTTCTACAATAACTGTAGGACTGAAAGTTTCATCCTTTCTTCTGGATGGGACCGTATTTCAAGGTAAGAACCCGTACTGAAATACACACAATCATAATCATTTCCTATATTCTATACTGGCAAGAGATTTTTCTTTGTCATTGTATGTTCGTTGTGTTTAAGTATCAACTCAATGAGGTGACGAATGTGGTCAACGATTACAATTACCTACTTGTCATATCATATTACTGCACCGCAAAGCGCATGTCATATAAGTACAGTTGATATGAAAAAGTACTTTATAATTCAAAATAAATAAAAAATGGATGATTGATTAGGCACCTATTTCAGGCTCAAAAACTTTAAGATGAGAGAGAGAGAGAGAGAATTAGAAAGAGTTAAACTTATATTTTTTCCAACTCATATAGGTAAATATATATTTTTTGTTCTGTTTGCCTAAGTTCTGTTTGCTAAAAGGAAATGTTCACAGTTTAAAAGTGTGTTATGTTGAATAAATACAAACAATTTAATATATTTTCACCTATTTGAGAAAAAATTATCGCTGTGTAAGGTTCCGTAGTTGTTAATGCCGACTGTAAGTTTATGCCATTAAAAATGTCTAAAAACTCATTTTCTGATGAATTTGTATGTAATTTTTCTATTCCAAGTACATTTTTTAAGTTTGCGCCTATAACTTTTTAATTTGTAGACCCTACTTAGCTCTAATAGTTTTACTTTAAACTTTGTTAAACATACTACAGCTGTAAGTTTTGTGTCTATATATAACCGTTTAGAAGATAGAAGGAGGCCACTTGACTACCAAAAATTTGCACTATAAAACCACATATTTTAGAAACGGATTAAGTCGAAAAATAGAGTTCCCAAACTCGCAATATGTTTAAAAGACCTATTCAGCGATACCCCACACGATGGTTTATCGTGAAAGAATTGACTGCCATTTTACTTGTATGAGAGCTATTCTAAAATTTTGTTTCTCAAGATTTTGTTTTACCCCTTTTTTGGCATGATTAATATACATACCCGTGCCAAATTACAGCTTTCTAGTACTTCTATAAGTGAGTAAAGCCGCGGACGGACAGACAGACAGACAGACAGACATGGCGAAACTATAAGGTTTCCTTGTTTACTACGGAAAAAGGAAAAAAACATAGCATCAATATCTGTACAGTACCTACTCACAAAGAGGCGAGTATTTTAATTTTATTAATACAAAGAATGTTGACACACATTATAACAATTAAAATTATAAATAAAATATAATCACAAATAAATCCCCAGATTGTTCCTGGATTAAAGGTACTGCGTTAGACAGCTGCGTTGCCTCTCTCAATAGAGTGAAACCTTTGGACCAGGTACCATCCTGAGCGTTTATCATAATCGCGGTCCCGTAAACGGCGCCCTAACTCTCATAAAAAGCTTTTGATATGCCAAAACCTTTATAAGCCTATCTCAATAGGGCGCCGATAATAGAGATAAAAAATATTCTGAAACTTTTCAAATAAGGGAAAATTTTCAAGTTATTTTTCGGAAAAACACAAAATGTAATTTTTCAAATTATTTTTCGGAAAAATAAAAAAAAGAATTTTTCAAGTATGTAATATTTAGAAAAATTAAAAAAATTGTTTTACAAAATTTGAAAATTTTAAATTTAATTACTTTAATAATAAATTCTATTCCGAACGTTTTTTTCCCATAACCCTTAAGTATTTACATACCTTTACCGCCAATACCAGACACAATAGACATTTATTAATGTCGTGCGTTTCTTGACCGGTTTATAAGAAGTAAGAAGTAATGCGAAATACTTTACCTCTCCCATTCCCTGTAGAACTCTCAACACGAAAAGCCATGTGGCGCCGCCTGCCCTCGTCACGAATGGAGTGAGGAAAGTAAACAGCGCAGTGCTCAACAGCCCCAGGCCTAAAGTCCACTTGCCCCCTAATTTCTCAGCAAAATACCCTCCTGGCACTTGCGTAGCTGCGTATCCATAGTAAAAGCCGCTCAATATGAGCCCTTGAGTGGCTTGGTTCCATTCGCCGATGGTATACTGAAATAGAAACATTATTTTTTTATTAAACTAACGTGAAACAGACATTATTAAAATGAGTTAAGGGCTTACTCACGTATAGAGTCAGCTAATGGACGACATGTTTCGACCTCATCCGGAGGTCTTCATCTGGGTAAAAGTGACTAAAATCCCGTATACCACACCGGCTCGCGACACACTGAGTGTGTAGGTCAAAGTCGAAAAATATCGACCACTATCTGACTCTATACGTAAGTAACCCATTCACTCATTTAATAATAGAAACATATTCCTTGTTTTAAATACTCATAGTAGAACTGCCTCCGTGGTGTAGTGGTTAGAGCGTTCGGCTCATACCCGGAGGTCGCGGGTTCGATTCCTGGCGGGGGCAACGACTTTGTGTTGTTGTCCTAGTTTGGTTAAGACATTGTAGGCTGGTCACCTGATTGTCTGATAAGTAAGATGATCCGTCCTTCGGAGGGCACGTTAAGCCGTCGGTCCCGGTCACTGTCTTTGACATTGGTCGTTACCTAAAACCATGTCAGAGGCTTTTAGGGCGGTTTAAAAACTCTGACACTAGTGTTAGTCACTAACACATACGATAAGAAGAAAAAGATCTTATAGTATAATATTTTTATTGTAAGTAATATTTATAGACCATACTTATACGTTTTTCCGACACATAACCACGCTACGTAGAGGAGGCAAACTAGCTCATTGAAGTACGAGTATATGTCTGTAATTTTATAGGTATCTACGCAATTAATTAAACGTTCTAAGAGATGCCTTAGCGGGTAACAAATTATCAAGGCAGGATATGACAAAACATTTCCATTAAAAAGGTTAAGGACATATTAATTGAGACATACAACTTAAATTATCAATTTTAATTAAATATTTCGAAATGCAAAGTCCCATGGGAAGCAATCCCACTTCCTTTTTTAACTAGAGGAAGTAGTTCAAGGCTATATGTCTTATTATTTTGTATGTGCGTAGTAAATAATTGTTTGTAAGAATTAACACACCATAAAATTCTCCATATACGAAACTGTTAGGTGTTGATCCCGCCAACAGTTCATTACACTTCTACACATTTGTAAGTGTTTGCTTATTCTTGTTTTTTAGGGTTACTCAGCTTTTTAAGAGGAGAGTATAGCGCGCACTCGTCCATACAAAAATGAGAACGTTTTTCTACTCCTAAATGTTATCTGATGTCAATATTTTTTTGCATGTTAGTTACATAACAAACGACTAGGATTCTAGGTTTTCCTTATTTAAAAACTAAGCAAAAAGATAAAAAAATATATTTGCAAATTATGAAAAAAGGAAATCCTATACAGGTACCTAGTTTTTTATGGCTGCTCTGACCAAGTATGGCTCTGGTAGTACTGAGAGGGTCGTACTCCTGCAGTTGAGATAAAAAGTCTTGATGATGATGATACTAAAAAATCATTGAGGTCAGAGAACATTTTGGAGTAGAAAAACATTTTCTCCATCTGCTTTTATTATATGGACGGAGAGCGTGATATATTTCTCTCATATAAGTAAAACAATGAGAATTATACCAAGTTTTTTATTTTGTCAACGACATACTAAAAAATCTGGTAAAGAATATCAATATGGTTGCTCTGGCCAAGTATGACTCTGGTAGTAAGAGAGGGTCGTACTCCAGCAGTGGAGATAAAAAGTCATGAAGATAATGATGATACAAAAAAATCTAAAATCATTGAGAACATTTCGGAGTGAAAAAAAGTTTTCTTCATCTGCTTCTATTGTTTGGATGGAACGCGTCTTATATATCCCTCATATAAAACAATGAGAAACAATTATCTAGCCACAAAATGTTGTTTATAAAACCTGTGTCAGTGACCAAATTGAACGATATTGCAGACATGTCCCCTAAAAGATTGGATACAATGTCTTGGTGGCGTTGAAACGAGCTGCATAATAAAACAATTTGGAGATTATTTACTGTGATGTGTTTCATTTGCACTACGTATTAAGCTTGATTACTGATAAATATACATTACCACGCCTTTATCCCTGACGGGGTAGACAAAGCTTAGGCTCGTAAAACACGCTTTGCGTAATGGTGCGTCCACCATTACGCGAAGCGTGGTCTTTAGATTGCACTACCCTCTCTGTACTATCTACCACAGCTGAAATAATAAGTAACAAATCTTTTAAACTTACATCAACAACATTTTCAACCACAACTGTCGTAATATTGTTTATAACGTCGTCACTCTTACAGACTTCTTCGCCAGTTGTATTTTTAGGCTCGTCTTTATTCACTCTGACCATCTGGGTTATAGCTAAGTTGAGGCAGACTCGCATGGTGTACGCGTTACAGACGCCAAGCAAACCCATGACGCCTAGTATATAACGCTGGGGGATGACGCAACCTGAAAATTTACATGAAAATGTTTTAAGTCTAGCGGAAACCTTTGTCCGCGTGGACTTTATGACTCCGGGAAATGTTCATCAGGCCGAACAACTTTTACTTAGTCGTCGTTTTTATATTTCTTATAGTTTAGCTGGCCCATTATAGTTCTGCATCAGTTGTTCCATTTATACCCTATATGTTGCCCGAACCTAATATCTATATGTATAACAAAAAAGTTTCATTCGAATCCGTCCAGTATTTTCGGAGATTAGCGCGTACAAACAAAGAAACAGATTTTTTTTTTAATTTTTACTCTTTTACTATGTCTCCATCGCACATTTTTTGGGAATATATTCAATGTACAGACACATTTTTTCCGAGAAGGGAAAAAATGTGTCTGTAAATGTACATATGTATAGATAATCCATAAAGTATCAAGGAGGCCGGTCGTAAAACTTCAGCCAAGTTGTTATTATATTTCCAACATTTTTGAGGGTTCCGTAGAAAACAAGGACCCCTAATAGTTTTGCCATGTCTGTCTGTCTGTCTATCCGCGGTATTACTCAGAGACCATAAGTACTAGAAAGCTGTATTTTTTTTTAGAAATGTATATTGCGGCGAAATATTAGTAAAATAAAATATTGAAAAAAATGTTTTTGGGTTAGCTCCCATACAAGTTAAGTGGAAGTAAATTTTTTTCTTGACTTATTCATTGCGAAATAGGTCTTCAAAAATATTGTGAGTAAAAAATATATAATTTAAATTTTTGTTCTATTCAAATGTCCTCCCCCCCCCTCTATCTGCTAAACGGTATGTATGAATACGTTATAAAATTTACAAGTGTAGTATATATAACAAAGTTTAAAGGACAACTATCCAAGCTAAGTAAGGTTGGCAAATTAAAAAGTTAGGTGATCAACTCAAAAAATTTCTCGGAAAAGAAAAAAATTATACATATTGAATAGAAAAATTAGTTTTTAAGCGTTTTTAGTGGCATTAACTTTAAGTTGGCATTCGCAACTACGAAAACCTACGCTGCACGTTGCACGACACGCACTTAGCCAACTATTCTCCCATTCGCTTGGTTTTTGCCATCCTCGGATGACCATTGCTTTGGATAATAGGATGCAGTTGGAAGCAATAGCAGAAAAGGGTACGATAGGGTTTCATGTAGCACAGTATAGGTACACTACCGTAATCAAAAAGATCTAAAGGTTACGTTAGGACGAAAGGTACGTTAGGTATTTTTGCTATATTTTGTCATTAACATTACTACAGGTTTCCCCTAAAAAATAATCTTCTCTCTAGGCAAAAGTTGTATGGAAGAATTTTTTATGCTACTGATCCTTGTATATATTTCATTTTATTTTTTCTATTTTTGTTGATAACAATGTATTATTTTGTAACAAATAGCGAAAAAATCTTTCAAGACAACTATTCTCGTATTAAATTAGCTGATTTGGAACATTTTCTATATTGTACTTTGCCATGCCTTTCTCAGAAAATTATTTATTATTATAGACTGAACTAGCTGCTAAAGGCTCACTTAAAATCTGTATCAAATAACATGTTATAGAGTGCAATTTTTATAGAGGATAATTTTAATTGTGCTAAAAATGCAGTGATAACATGACATACATTTCAGCAAAATACCTACCGTACAAATATTGAAATAAAGATAAGTGAGTTACATTATATTATTTAATAACTTTTGCGCGTGCAAATATTTTCAGGAGCAGGAAAATTTATTAACTCAATTTTATCAAATTATTTAGTTATTTAAATGTAGCAATATCCGTTGTGATTATAATCAATACATATTATAAATAAAATCATACATTATGATGCAAATGAATAAGAAATAGATCATACGAGTACAATGTAGACTTCTATATCAATTATTTACGTACCTATATACCTAATAAAACAGTAAAAATGTGTCTGTACATTGAATTTATTTCCAAAAAAAATATTCGGGGCGATGGAGACAGTAATATAGTATCAATTTTAAAAAATGTCTGCCTGTTTGTACAAACTAATCTCCGGAAATACTAGACGGATTCAAATTAAACTTTTTTGTTATATAGCTTTTAAGCCTGGGCAACATATAGGGTATAATTGATTTAAAAAATTGAAAACTGGATGCAGAACCATAATGGTCCAGCGAAACTATAAGAAATATAATAATGACGCCTTAATAAAAGTTGTTCAGCCTGATTAGCATTTTTCGGAGTCATAAAGTCTACGCAAACGAAGTCACGGGCTTCGGCTAGTTATTAATATTTTGTTAGAATATGATATTTCTGTTGCTAACTTTACTAACTGTGCTTTATTTCCTTTAACTATTTTCCTAGTATATTTCTGAGCCAGACGGGTTGAAGGTCTCATTGATGTTTAATAACTTTGTTTAGCTTGTAATTCATTAGTACGCCTTCTACGACATCCATGGGAGGACTAGGAGTGTCCTTATTCTACTCTGCCGGAAATAACACGGCAATATAATATAATACAACATAGTAATTAACACTGAAACCAATTCGGTTCGTAAATTTCTGACTACCGTTGCGTAGTAAATGTTGCGATTACAAAGTAAATAAGTATAGTACGGTTCATATCATTATACCTCAGGAATATAAGATCGCGGTAACATTTCTGCAATGTCAACGAACTTTGTGTGCGTTTGTTGCGTTTATGCCATAGAAATTGCATGATATAACACAAAGCGAGTTTGCCTGAGAAAGTCGAGTGGGAAGCAAAACCTACTTATATTCAATGCCCGGTACTGTACTTCCCAACGTAGGTATATTAAATATGACATTAAATTGCAAATTAATTAACATACAGGTTCAAAGTGCAATGAAGTGTACTTTGGTTTTACAATATTCCAGTCAGGATTATTTATGGGTTGGAAAATACTCTTCTTACGCAAGATTTCTGCTAGAAATTGTTACACAAATCTTGAGCAATATAAGTAATATTCAATCGTGTAGATAAGAAAAGCTTTGATTTGTATTGTTTGTTACCACTTCTTATGTCAGTAAACTTTGCCGTAACATTAACATTAAAAGATATTAAAAGAAAAAGGGAAATTGACAATTATCGAGTGATAAAAATATTAAAAGATAGGTAAATAAATAAATCATGTCTGGCTTTTTTTTAAAAAAAGGTAAAAAAAATATACCTCTCATATAATGGAAGTTCAGAAACTGAAACCGAGACCTGCGGTACACCATCAACAAAGCTTGACTTCTTGAATAAGCTATATTCGAAGACTCAAACTGCCGCCAGCTCTTCATGCAACATGATTTACAAGAAGAACATTTTGCGAAAAACCAGATCTTCATTAACAAGTACAAGACAACAAATAATAATAATAAATTACCGCACTACCTAATTTCCCATCACTGTTTTTTTTTTCTATATAGGTTGCCTGGAAGAAATTGCTTAGCGATAAGGCCGCCTTTTGCGCATTTCCTAGTTTTTAAGATAATTATATACTGTATTTTATTATGTGCAATAAAGGGTATTGTATTGTATTGTAAATTACTTACATGATCGCAACGCCCTGGTCAATGCGTTGTCAACTGTCCTGGGAACCCTGGTGTTCTGCCCTAGCAGCTTATGCGCCTGCACCGGTGCGTCACGATCCTCCATTTTGTTCTTTTTCCTAAAGAACTAACTGGCTCTATATAAATTATCTGCAAAGAAAAAATCACAGTCACGTCGGTTTTGTTTCACTTCATTCTAGGTAATTATGATGTTGTGATAATATCTAGGTGATTAATTAAATATGACCTATATGAAATGCAATAAATATTTTTAAAGCATTTTCAACACTTCCTTTGTCACTTTTTTGCTAGTTGGGTGTGCTGCCATCTCTGTGTGCCTACACATATTGATTTAGTTTATATTGGGTATCTGTTACGTTAGTAATTGTATTATCTTTGATTAGGGTGTATAATATCATATACACGTGACGCTTAACGTGTTAAAACTTGGTCGCAATTTCACGTTTTGTTCGCATTATTTTCATCATGAAAATCTTTTTTTCATAAAAATAAAAATTACCTTCTCCAGTAATCTGCGTTGTGATTGAATATATATAATAAATTTTTGTATCGTAATTTAAATTCTTCGATATTTCTCTGCTTTGATTAGAACAACTTTCTGTTATTCTTTACAAAGTAAAGCCTTATATAACCTTTGCTGTATGGATTATATGCTACATATATCCCTATCTCATACAATTTTCTAGTTACAGAGACCAAGAACTTATCAGAACCTGTATAAAAGTTGAAAAATATTTGCCAAGTACCTATCCAGTGAGTTTACCTACTATATTGGAACCAGATAACCGATAGTGATAACCGCTAAAGTTTCTGATTGTGTATTGCATAACACTTCATTGAGATCAATCTATAAAATGTAGGTTAAGTGCTTTCTTTCGATTATGCGATTATTCTCATGCATGGTATAATAAAATAAGGTATTCTCTTCCCGTGACAGCTGATGACGTAGATGAAACTTGACTACGTCATCAGCTTGATATGTTGCCACTGTGTGAAATTGAATTACCCGAGCGTAATGCATTTTTTAAATTTTATATACTAATTTCGAATTAATAATCCATTATATCAATTTATAAAATATTGAATTGATGAATCACGCGAGAATCGCGAGACACTAAATAGCTAAGTTACTTAATATTTTATTTAATATTCATGAACTAATTTAGGAAGTCCTTAAATTTACTGAAAAGAACAATCAGTGGCAACATTTTGTGACGTAGTCAAGTTCCATCTCGGGAAGAGAATACCTGTTTTATTATACCATGATTCTCATGTTTGCAATTTTTATTTAACGATCTTTTGGCGAATCTCTATCAATTTGTGAAATACAGATACAGATACATTTTCACGTCTATATCCCTTACGGGGCAGACAGAGCCCGGAGCCGTAAGACCCAAAGGCCACGCTTAGCGTGATGGTGGGCGTTAAAATGGAAAAGGAATCAAAATAGTGATGGGTTGCTAGCCGCATCGCCTATTATCATGATTCAATTCTCGCCCATTCCCTCGATGTTCTTTTGCGATCTGCGCGGGAAGAGAAGCAGCTGGTGCATTCTAAGTTTTTTCTTTTCTCCCAGACTAGCATGGAAGAGTTTTATGAAATATGTTGTAGATATTGCTGATAGTAAGTAAATACTTGATAGACTGCCTATTATGCCATGTTTTGTAATTCTCTCTCTCTCATCTCAACGTATTCCCAGTTGCATCCTTAGCTGTAATGCTGCGAAGCCTGGGTAGTATAGTTGTTTACTAGTATATTTTTAATAAGTTGCGATATCTCTCCAAATTATTTACCTTGGTCTCTACCTATTCAATTAATATTCTTTGTTTTTTTTTATATACAAAAAATCCTAAATAAACGGACTCACATTGAGGGACTCAGTTTTCCAGTTTTACTAAGAAATTTAAAGAAAAAACATTTTTTTATAAATAAATAAACATTATTTATTAAAACTAAAAATATTAAATTACTAAAAATTAGAAGAGCTTCGGAAGGCACGTATATGCCGTTGGTCCCGGCTGTCAAATGCCTATATGCAGCCTGAAAAATCTTACACCAGTTTTGGCCACTTAAACACACGAAAAACAATAACAACAAATTAGATAAATTAACTATGACTATTCTCTGTATACTTATAACAAATATATTTAAAGTACCTACTCGATATAATGCTACTACATTACATACTATTACGTTGAAGGTCAGCCAGTTTTATTGTTCTTTGGAACAAAATGTTAATATAAACGTAATTTACAATCATGTGTTAGATATGTAATAATTATATTGTAGCTGTATTGAATATTTAATCTAATTTATCAAGTACGACAAGTACGAGTAATTATATTAATAACAGTTTTTTTTTGTATTTCATTTAGGTCATTACATATTGTCACTATTACTACACATAATGTCAACTTATAATTATAATTAAAACCCGCCCTGATGGGTAGTAATAGTTCTTTTTGGAATTTCGTCTTTATTATTATAAGTTTTTTTATTTCTTCCATGCTGGTCTGGGAGAAATAAAAAACTTAGAATGTACCAGCTGCTTCTCTTCCCACGCAGATCGTAAAAGCCGATCGAGGGAATGGGCAAAAATGCAAATTATGTTAACAGGCGATGCGGCTAGCAACCCATCACTGTATTGATTGCTTTTCCATCTTCTCGCCCACCATGACGCTAAAAGTGGCTTTTGGGTCTTGCGGCCCTGGGCTGTGCAAGCCCCAAAATGCTCTGTCTGCCCCATTAGGGATAAAAAAAGACGTGATAGTATGTATGTATGTATGTATTATAAGGATTTTTTAAATATATTTAAACATGGCAATAGCCTGGCTGCATTGCCTAATAACATGATTCAGGTTCTTGCCCATTTCTTTGTACTTACATATTGGACTGGGAGGAAAGAAAAACTAAGAATGTGCCAGCCGCTTCCCTGCCCGCGCAGATCTCTGAAAGTCTGCATATAAATGTGTTCTTGTGAAGATTAGTGCTCTAAATAAAAGCTTAATGGTGGTAGGTATTGGCAGTTTACCGAACACCCTTTAGAGCAACAGCTGGCAACAGATATTTTTATTGTAATGTTATCTTGATTGTGCTATTGTCAGAGTATTTATATCTAGTAACTAGTAACTTTTCTCTTTGTGAGTGAAAATGACACCAGTTTTAGCATTTCTGTGCAAATGTAATGATAACAATGAGTGTTATCATTATATTTGAAATGCTTTGCGGACGCATAATAGCTAATTGGTTTGTATACTTGTAATGGTTTGAATAATTTGCTTGATTTTAGTCATATTAGTTGAAAGTAAGTCATTTGTTAAAGTTTGTAAAATATATGGTTTAAACTATCAAAAATATTTTTTTTTTAATTCATGCAAGTAAATGTAAATAAGTAAAATTCATTTAAAAAAAAATATTTTATATTTAAACCCTTTTTAAAAAGATTCTAATCATTAACATTTACTCTTTAAAAAAAATTAACATTCTGAAAAATAAAACAACTATAAACTTTTTTATTATAAACTTAATTATCGCTAATAATAGTAATCTGGCAAAGCAATAAAAGATACTAGAGTTATCCTTTTACAAAAAACATACCAAAATTTACAAAAATCGGTACTCTAAATGTCTAAAGACCAACTCGATTCGAAAAACTTCGCCAACTTCACTTACTGTTACAACAAACCAAACTTGAATAAATCCGTTTGTATCTTAAATTTCCTTTTGTATGTAAAAATTAAAAATTGACAAAAGTTTCGAAGAAATATCCCAATGATATCAGAATAGAAAAAAAACCAACCTATATTTACAGTAACACTGTGGTCCAGTAAACGATATTTAAAAAACAACTAAGCAATCTCACACACAACTACATTGTCCTCATACACTAGCACTCCACTGAATGACATGCGTACGCGAATAACATTTTATAAGCATTTATCAATTCGCTGGATCAACACGCGCGTCTCTATCGGTTATATGGCGAATATTGTCATCTTTTAGCGTTGCCCACGCGCAAGCCATGAATAAAATTAAAAAGAATACCAACGGATAATACGATGATTATATCCAAGATTTTCGTAGTTCTTTTGAACGGAGAGACACAATGTCGATGTTTAAATTAAATACTACACAGAAAAAAAGACCTTCTTAAAATAAGACAAAAATACTTAATAGAAAGCAAATTGCATTCAACCAAGAATATGGTTTACTCATATATACTGAAACTAATATTTTCTTGGATATAGCTAAGAGATTCTTTTGAATGCATTTTTTAAAAGAAGATAAGTGTTACTTGAAAGAAGAAAATAAGTTTTCCGTCAAGACAAACATGTTTCATAGATTTAAGAAAATCAACATCTTAAACGGAAGCTCTTTTGATTTGTTGTTTAGAAGAAATATTGTATTTTGGATGAAGCAATTAAAAAATGTTTCCTTTAAGTTAATGATTCTTTATTCAAAGCTCTTTTGATTTATTTTTTTATTAGTTGTTTTATAGTTAGGTAAGTGGTTGTTTTATTACGTACGTATTACTACAGTTTTATAACGTACCTACATTATTCTTAGTGGTAAGTAGAGTTTTTATTATAATTCCGAAATAACTTGACATTAACACTGACGCCGGGTCTTCAGCGCGTGTTTTTCTCTACACGGAATTATAATAAAAACTCTACTTACCACTAAGAACAATGTAGGTACGAACTGTAGTAATACGTACGTAATAAAACAACCACTTTCCTAACTATAAAACAACACAAAGCTTTGAAAGTTGGGACGGACGCGGCGCGGAGCACAGACAGACCAAATAGGCAGGTTTTGACACGCTCAAACTCAAAAGTCAAGAAAAATATTTTTCTATTGAAGTAAATTAACTTTTAGTTCAAAGAAGTTACCTTAAAAAAATGAAATGTATTTCTTTAAACAAATTACAAATATCTTTTATTAAAAAACAAGAAACTTCTGTTTGAGTAATTAAATATGTTTACTACTCTACTCATTTTGAGTTAAACGTTTTTCAATTCAAGAAAATAATTTCTTTGTCGAATAAAAACGATTGGTCAAGAAAATATTTCATTAATTTAACATACTTAAGTTATTAATCTTAGCATTTTTTTGAGTTAGTTTAAGAAAATACTGTCTTCTTGACTTTAGAATTTGATCTACCTTTAGTTGAAAATATTTTTGTAAACTAAAAAAATATATTATTTAAATTCAAGTAAAACCGCAGTTTTCTTTTAACGGCTTCAAGTTTTTGGTTGAAATAAATATTACTAAGTTTAAGTAAAAATTACTTAAGTATAGCAAATATACCAAGAAAATCAGTTTTCTTGTATTAAAAATTCTTTTTTTTCTGTGTATTTGAATAAAAATTGCCATCTCTTTGATGAATTGACTCTGTAGAGTCTACAGTGTTTATAAAAATTGTTCACAAAGAATGTTAGATCTTGTCACATAATGGGGATAATTTTTAAAAATTAAAAACCGGTTTCTACACCAAACTACTCAGCCGATTTTAATAAAATTTCTACGGACCACCTCACAAGTAAGCCTTTAAAAAAGTTTTTTCGAATTGGTCCAGGCGTCTTCAAGTAATGGGGGAACATACTTATATAAAATTAAACATATATTCGAATTGAAAAGCTTCCATTTTTTGAAGTCATTTAAAAATCACATCAAAGTCGAACAATCGATTAGGCTATCAAAGAATCCATAAATTAAACTCAATTAATTAGTAGTATTAAATTGCCTAAGCTGAATTTACTGAATATACTATCTAACGTTATAATTCAAAACCTTACATTCGATTAACATAATTTTAAACTGTACTATAGTCATTACAAATGGTTCACTTAATCTAATGCACTAATGTCAGCTTTGACAAGTTATCCTTCTGCTCTCTCGCTAAACCGAAAACCATGTTAGCCTTGGGAGAACCACCAACATATCAACTATACCCAATCCAGTTGGATTTTAACAGAGTAAGCCGTACCTGCGGTTTACCCACCGCATCGTACTGTATCACAAATCCTTATGGACGTATTATATATTATAGGTTTATACATTTCCAACACAAATCCAGAACTTTACAAGAATTTATTCGTTACAGATTTCGTTGAAAGGTAACTTACGCATGTACATATGTGGCTTGTAAATATATGTTACAGGAAACTGCGCGTGTTGTGTAAATAAATTATTTTTAATTAGGACAATAAAATATTTTAATGTTTGTATACATAAATCATGAATTTTAAGATTTTTAAATATATTAAAATAAGTATTCAATGAATGCGAACATATTTTATTTACAATTATGTGATATATAAGTATTGGTGAATATTCCACTATCGATTTTTTTGTTCGGTCAAGAATCTCGCAAAACGGCAAAAAATAAATTAACTGCATTACAGGATTATAAAGCCATAAATATGTGTCTCAAAATTCCATCAGACTATAAAGAAACTCGAGTGTAAAATTTTCCTATTTCACAACGCTGGACCAAGTCACAGGCTAAAGTAACAGTAATAAATATGATGAACACAATAGTTACGATGTACTGAGAATTCTTGAGTTATTTTGATGGAATGACAACACTTATTATTTGCTATGGCACGTACTAAGCCATCGTTGTTACTCGTAAACTTATTATTATTACCCTTAGGCGATAAATCTTGAACTAGACATTATCTGAGTGAGTTGAAGCATGTTTAACCTTGCGCTACGATTATTATAATCAGTCTAGTTATAACCCTATATGTCAGTGCTTAGTTTTTAATAACCTCTTACAACATCCACAAGAAGATAGGGTGGCCCTTTTCTTGGAGGCCTTAATGGCGTAGTGATCACAATGGTAGTCCGCCACCCAGAGGATTCTGAATCGATCCCCGGTCAGGGCAAGTTGGCCTTTTTCAAATTGTCCTGGGTCTTGGATGTTTATCTAATATATGTATTTGTTGTACAATATAGTATCGATGAGTTAGTATCCCATAACACAAGTCTCGAACTTACTTTCAATCTGTCTAATTTGTCTCTATATATTTATTTTTATTTAATATTTATAATATGATGAAGACCACAGGAGGCATGAATTAAATCTTAAAGAGATATTTTGGGGCTAGCTGGCAATAAATATCAAATCAATATACATCAGGTCAAATTACACTGAGGAATCAGTGTAATTTGACCCGATTTATTTATTATTTATGTCCTGCAGTGGACGTCTTGTGGCTGATATAATGATGATGATTCTTGGCCGCACACATGACAATTTATTGTGAATATTGTTCGGCTAACATACACTCAGAAGGCCTAAGCAAGGTTACAGAAAGGCGCTGGATGTAGACCGCTTCCGATCAGTTGTTTTAGAAAATCTTGAGGAAGACCTAGGTCTAGCAACGGACTTCCTGCGGCTGTATGATGATAAAGATGCCCATTTGACTTTCTTAACAGATTCAATTTTAAATATATCTTTATTATAATAAGATATTTATAATATCTCTTATTAATCGTCGCTTTGTTTTGTTGCACAATTGTTGACGTCAAATGGTTACTTACAGCTACGTTTACTACCGCTTCCTAATAGTTAGTGCAGAAGAAGCGGCAAAAAACTGTAGCTTTTTTCAAATACATACTGTAATGCAGAGGCAAGTATATCTACTTACCTCAGCATCATCATCAAGCACATGTTAATACCCATTTCCTTGAATAATCAGAGTGAGTCTCTACGTCCTAAGCTGTCAAATAGTACTTAGTTAAATAGTTGGAATATCGCCTGCACTCTCACCATCGATCATTCTGTGCTTTATACTAAAAGTGTACAAAAATATGACCTCAAATATAAATGGCAATCAAAGATAAATTCTTAGCTATCGCTCGATATCAAAGTGCCGTTGGCGTCTCACATACTGATCCCCGTTCCAGCAATATTGTCGTTGGCTGACTGACACGTACGACGTATCTTGGTAAATTGATACCTAGCCAATACACTAACGATAACAAAAACACACTAAATGCTATAACTTTTTATGGATCTTAATATAGTTGAAAAGGTCGATCAGGTTTCGATTGATCTAGATAATCATCATCAGGGTGAGTGGTAGACTATAAGTAAGTAAACCGTTTAAAAATATTCATAATAAAGAAATATCGAAACAAGTACCGTGTGGTTTTCGGCAGAGTAGGGCTACTCCAAGTCCTCTTGTGGATGTCGTAGAAGGTACGAAATACAAGCTAAACAAAGCTTATAAAACATCTATGGGAGCTCTCTCCGTCTGTCCAGCGAGGAAAGTGTACGCCATTTCTTCTGGCTGCTCTGGCCAAGTATGACTATGTAGTACAGAGAGAGTCATGCTCCTGCAGTGAAAACAAAAAGACCTAAAAAAAGGATCATTTCCCATAGTAACTAACTAGATAACGTAACTACTTCTATTTGTACGAGAACAGATTTTTTTGAGTTCCGATATATATTTATTGAAAAAATTGTTCAAATCATGGACTGAATCATTCTTCAAAATATTATAGAAGCACCATTTTTATCATATCGAAATTGTAATAAACAAAAAAAAAACAATTGTAAAATATTATTTTTCTAGGTTAATGCTACGAGCAAATTGTTTTTTTATAGTTTATCAATACAAAACAAAACAACAAATGGTGAATTTCCAGTGAAGTCTGGAGATATCATCATCTATTTACTTGAAATTGACGCAACTAATGTAGACAGTGAATTGTAGGTAATTAATTTATTATGACGATAATTAATTATTAATTTATTAGTGGCGTAGTGGTGACTATGCTAGTCCGACACCCAGAGGTCTCGGGTTCGATCCCCGGTCAAAGCAAGTTGGAAAATGGCCTTTTTCAAATTGTCCGCGCAGCCGCACGGGCAATTAGTATGGAAATGTTGAATTTCTTTTAGTTTTTTGACTGTTACCTTAATATCATTATACTAATAGTGACCTAGCCCGTGGTTTAATTTACTACGCATAGAACACTTACATTTTGTAAACAGAAATGAGCTACACTGCACATACGAGTATGAATTTAAGTACTTTACTATTACTTTAGTAATACATTGAAATTACTTTTCATGTTCCTCGAGGAAAGTTGTTTACCATCACGGACTAAATTCACTCTTAAAATAGTTTCAGTATATTATGTTACACCTTATATTTTTGCGCCGTTTTACCATGGACTTAGGCAGAGTTTATGGATCTCCACTGTACATAAATAACATGCATTGGAAATATAATATTTTTCATGAATGCAAGCTTTTAACACTGGATCAGATTTTTGAGCTCCAGGCATAGCAATATCACGATTTAAAAATTTCATGATCCCATTTGTTCCATGTTTCCCATACGGGTAGGCAGAGACTATGGACCTCCACTTGCTACGATCCTAATAAACCTCTTTCGGTTCATCTACACTTATCGATTCTCCCCTTTTTCTTTTCCTTTTAATAGAACGTCAGCAATTTAGTCGCAGAATGAGCATAAAAGAGCGTAAAATAGAAGTGACAAAACAATACGAACAATCTAGCTAAATCGCGATAAATACTGATATCAATGTGAACTTGACATCTAAATTTATTACACTATAAACGCGATTAGGTATTGAAAAGTATTAGAATATACAGTTATATCGAATGGTATCAATATCCATATCTGTCTTTCCTAATTAGGTTGCTATAGCATTGCTATACGTACCACAAAAATGTGTGACACATACACATATATACTCTTGTTACAAAAAACGTTAATTACTAAGCTGACAAATATGTAGTTATAATTTCATTATTTGTCAAAAAAGATAAAATTGAAATAACTCTCATTTTTTAGAAAGCAACTAACATGTTAGTAACATCTGTCAAATATTATTATCTGGTACATGTTAAACTTCTCAAGATAATTATCTACTAGTTAATGAAGATCGCATGAAAATTGGCTAAGTAGTTTTGGACTGTATTGTGAACAGACAGACATACGCGCAGTAAGACTTAATTTTATAAGTTTGGATTAAGTTACCTTGGAATTAATAAGTATAACATTGTGTGACTATGAAGTAAAAAGGATAAAGCAATTTTTTTTATAATCTTCCGTAAAGAATACTTGAATAACGTACGGTACGCTTCAAAATGGACTCATAATCTCTCATTTGCCGTGTAGTTTCCGGCAGAGTAGAAAAGAACCACTCCATGTTTTCCCGTGGATGTCGTAGAAGGCGACTTAGGAAATATAAGATAAACAAATCATATAAACAGCTATAGGACCTCCAACCCATCTGGCCAGTGTGGAGAGTGTAGGCCAAGTCCTCTGGCTGCTCTGGCCAAGTATAGCTCTAGCAAGTACAGAGAGGGTCGTGCTCCTGCAGTGGAGACTAAAAAGACCTGATGATGATGATGATGACGATGATGAAGAATCTTTCACTGTATGATATTCTTGAAGCCTGACCTACTAAAATCTGTACATCAAAGAAAATTGATACTCACCGTGTTATCAGTCTGGTTTGAAAAGTCATCAAGTCATCACTGATTTGATAAGATAGACAACTTGTACACAACAATCCCGTGTATGTCTATTCATACATCGTAGCAAGCAGACATGCTACAGTTTCTTACATTGTTGTTACTGCCCTCGTATTCCAGTGGACAAGGTGTTCGCCTTATGATTTAGAGGTCGTGAGGTCAAATCCCACTGGGAAGCATACTTTCTTAAAAGTCATTTTCAGGCTGGTTAGGATATTGCAGGCTTGAATCATCTGATTACTATAGAAAAGGAAGATGATTCCAGGTTTCGAAAAGTATGTATAGTCGTATATGTATAAGTTTTGGGTCCCGAATACCATCTAGCGTTTTCTCAAACCTTTGGGTTGCGAAGGTCAGACGGCAGTCGCTCTGTTTTTAACTATGTGATACTCGAAATACAAACTAAGTAAAGCTTATCTACATCTGTGAGACATTTTTAACCCGTCTGGCGAGGTGTAAAGATTATACGCCAGATCCTGCTCTGACTAAGCATAGCTCTGGCAGTACAGAGGGGGTCGTGCTTCTGCAGTAGAGAATAATTACGTTTTTTTATCATTTTTTTTCGTACTTGCTTTTATTATGAGGGATTATCAAATCAAATATATGCGTCGTTTTTTTAACAGGGATTCTGCTACGGATATCATCTAATTTATAGGTACATAAGCATACAAAATTTCATCGGAAACCGGGAAGCGGGTCAAATTTAACTTGCAAGATTTGATTACAAACAGACAGAAAACAGGTGAAACCGTGAAACTAAATATAAGCTTGTAAAAAAGACCTGACGACGATGACATACACACAGAACAAACAATTCTAGTAAAATAATCTCATCAATATTATATTTATGATAAAACTATTTCATTAGCATATGTTGTTCTGTGAAACGTTTACATTTATAACTTTATTAAATAGGTTTACCTAGAATTCTATTCACCCATAACTAACCAATTTTGGGCAAATAAATAGCATGGCAACCAGATAGCAACTCTATATCGAATGTAAGTACGTCGCGTCGTCAAATGTTGATTATGAAGTAATTTCACGAATAGTTAGGTACCTCATTTATTACATTCATATACGACTAACGTTGTCCACGACTTCGTCCGAATGGATTCTACATAGTATTTTATCGAATGTTTGATGTGATTCTAGAATATGATACCTATTACTCTTTTATTCGTAAAAGGATTGAAATAAAAGAAATATTTAATTTTAAGTGAAGTTTACCGAAATACAAAATATTAGTGAAAATTGTATCTAAATTGGTTAAGCATTTTCTAAGATTAGCGCGCACAAACGCACAGATAAACTGATAAAAACTCTAACAATCATTGTTCTTGGTTCTACTAAGGAAAAAAACTCCGGTTGCACAGTGTTCGATATGAAGTAAATTGAATCAACCAATTTAGGAATCAAATAGGGGTCTTATTACTCAGTACTAATATTTTATTCCTATAAGTCCACGTGTAATGTGAATCAGAGAAATAAATCAACGCAAGACGCTTTACAAGTGATAAGAAATAAAACTGATATATGAATAACATTAATGTAATGATGTCACAATGATTGACCTTGTCCACGATTTAGGTTCAAGTTGTTCTAGATAACCGTACTAATTATTACAAATCCGTTTGATTTATTCAGTTATAAGAATAGCTTTATATTTTAGGTTATATGCCTTGATAAAAAACCATTAGATGTATTCATCTAGAATTTATATTAGTCTCTTTCATCTTTGCTGGTCTGGGAGAAAAAAAAAACTAATAATTCCCACACAGATCGCATTACCCGTTAAAGAATTACATGTGTCAATATTGTAGGTATTATATTATAAGTATTTACCAATTAAAAGACAGAATAATAATATGACGAAACCCTTCCGGCGAATAAGCGACCAATACTGTAAAAATGAGTTTGTCAGCAGTTGTCGTTGCGAAGCGATGGTATCGAGAGCTTTTCTTTAAAATTAATTAAACGTTAATATACACTTTTACACGTATTGTAAACTTATTGACGTGTGAAAATGCCTGTAAGGGTCCAATAACTGAACAAACATTTAAATTAAAAAAAAAAAAAAAAAAAATTTAATGCGGCTAGCAACCCATTACTATTTTGACACCTTTTATAAACTTCTCGCCCACCATCACGCTGCTTAAAGTGGCCTTTAAATCTTGCTTTCCTGTTTGCGCCACAAAACAGAAAATGTTATGTCTGACTCATTATAGGGTTAAATACGTTATAGTGTATAACCATCTACCTAGGGGGTAAAAAGCCCCGTGGGCTTAGAAGACACATTTAAGGATTACATTACGGTAGCGCACTAAAATATACACAGTGAATTTCTCCTGGTTTTGGAGCCAAAGGCTACTTCATAAGAATCGTTTGTGAGACCTATTTATCTAGTCAAAACAAAAATTTAGAACCAAACTAAGGTTGACTAAAACTCGAAAGTCAATTCGTGAGATCATAGTCCGCCGCCGCTAGCCGGCCGGCGTTCATCGGGGTCACGTGGCAGTTTTGGACGGGCGTAACTACGTGGTCTCGATAAAAAAATTGTGTATGACATAAGAAAAAAAATTGAAAATCTTTTTTTCTTATGTCATACACAAATTTGGATTACGATGGAGGAATTTATATACTATACTTTTTTTCTAAAATCAATAAAAAGTCAGCGTGTATAAGAAAAAATAATCGATATAAAATATACATATGATGAATACCGATGCTTAAATAAAACGTATGGTCTTGACAAACAAGTGCATTTATAATGGTAAAACACTTGATTACACGGAGAATTTAATTTAAAATTGTGGATATATTTTATAGTAGTAAGATAGATTTTTGAACACAATATAGTCTTTATGCTAAAGAACGAGATAATTATTGCGACATCCTGAGATTATAATTTTGACGTCATTGCCTTAAAATAAGACATCTGCACTAATTATTACGAAATCCCTCTGATTTATTAAGCCATAAAAATAGCATTTATTTGTCAGGCCAATATACTTTAACATTAACCCAAAAATGCGTTGTTTGAATACTTATTTGGCAAGTTATACAACCGCACTTTGCATATAACAAACTGGAATTCAAATTCTATTGGGCATAAAATAAAATAGAAATAGAAGGATAAAACTTATAACGCAGTAATTAGAAGTGTAGAGATATAACGATGAGACTGCTGTTTTCAGATCTAGTTGTTACCTATCAATGTAAAAAATGTTTTGTCTTCTCTTGCTACTTAAGGCTTTCTATGGAATCTGCCACATTCTGAGGAAAATAGCTTGTTGCTTAAGTTTCTTGTACACATACTTATTAGTTACTACTTCTCTACATCAAGCGCAAAAATGAAGTAGAGTTTTTCTCGAAAATTAGCGCTCTTAAAAAAAACTGTAGTAAAGACTTTTCAAACCTGTGGTTAGGTTGACATATATTTGCAATTCAATTCAAATAATTTATTGTATTTCGTAATATACATCAGTTCCCACTTTTTGGTTGCGATACTCGACAGTAGTTTTTTGGTATAAACGGCATGCGAGTTTTATGGCATGTATAAATGTTAGCAAAATATAATTAAACAGTATTTCTTTAGTAGCGAGTATATCAGTGAGATTGTTAGATATTAACTATTAAAAAAATTGTCTGCCTCCGTGGTGTAGTGGCGTTCGGCTCATACCCGGAGGTCGCGGGTTCGATTCCCGGCGGGGGCAACGACTTTGTGTTGTTGTCCTAGTTTGGTTAGGACATTGCAGGCTGATCACCTGATTGTCTGATAAGTAAAATGATCCGTGCTTCGGAGGGCACGTTAAGCCATCGGTCCCTGTCATTGTCTTTGACATTGACCGTTACTTAAAACCATGTCAGAGGCCTTTAAGGCGGTCTAAAAACTCTGACACTAGTGTTAGCCACTAACACACACGATAAGAAGAAGAAGTAATTTGACAAGTAATAAATATAAAAGTAATAGCAAAGTAATTGGTATACTTAATAGTGTCCATTTAAAACATACTGCGCGTTGAACAATCTATACAACTCCATTTTTTTTTTCTTTTTTTTTATCGCGGGGAAAATCCCTAGCCCTAACGCATTCGAGGTCGCCCAACTCTGAGCCAAGAACCTACTAAGTCCGAGCTTATACATATCAACTATACTTACTTTAATTTATGTCTTAGGCTTGACCTTCGGTCGAACCGACCGGTCGGTTATGTGATATGCCTTTTTTGTCCACATTTAAAATTGTAATCGCAAAAACGTGGGCAGTCTACGGACACTCGGACAGTCAACTTTGTTCTAATCGAATTTGTTCCATTCATACAAAATGTGTTTATTAGTCGCGTAGGTTTTTTTTTGTGTGTGTGCAAGTGGCCATTTATGTCAGATTATTCAAACTGCTTAAAGACATCTGACTTATCTTGGTGATCATTCGATTTGATGGTTTTGGCTTCTTTTCCACTTTGCACCGTCTTTCGTTTACTTATTTGACAATTGATAACAAAAATTTCAAGTTTTGCGTGTATGCAAGTGGCCAACACTGGCATCAAATTTTCAAGTTGCCTAAAGGCTTCTGACATAGCTTGACGACTGCCATACAAAGATGATAGCCGGGACCAATAGCTTCACCTGTCTTTCGAAGCATAGAGGAGCTCGAACAATTAATATGTACGTATTTCAAAAAATAATAATCAAATAAAATATTTTTATTTCGACCATAACATTACATGTTACATTTATGTGTTAGTACCAGAAAAAATAGAACTTAAAAACTAGTGTTAGTATAAAACCAGTGTGGTCTAGAGGTCTTTGTTTTTCAGTATATGAATAAACGAGCAGTGAAAAAATCAGGCCTATTTGCCAACGTTTTTAGGTTGCAGTTGACAGTGGCTCGGAGCCTGCCGGCCAAAAAAGTGCACTGTGGGAAACTCCACCTATCCCACCTAGTAAAGTGTGCTCCCTCATAAAGTTTATAGAGAGATGAAATTTGAAAATAATGAAATGATAAAAAGGGCAAGAGCATGAAGGATGGTGCTTATTGCAACATCGTTACAGCACCGCTTGCGCATGGTTGCATAGAAGTAGTCTACGTGCGCTGCAGCAAATATCCCTGACGCGCTGCAGAAAATATCCCTGACGCGCTGCATCATCGAGACATATTTAAGAGCAGGGAAGATATATCTGCACTAGTGGCCGACGAGATGCATACGCTATTATGATCCAAAGTTCATTTCATACATACTACTTACAATGATACCAAATGAATTGCTGGTTGTTTGATGCACATTACTCATGGGAACTAGGTAACGATGCGCTATTTTGTTTACGCTCTAGTGCACGTGTGTGACATTGAAGCGTATAAAAGTACTTTGTTTATAGCAAATGTAACACGGGTGTAAATTAACAGAAAACAAAAATAGCAAAATGGCATAACGTTGCTGGCCATAGGTCTTTTTTATAAGATTTAGCAAAATGTAAATTATATTTAATGCACTTCGGTCTTCTTCTTCTTCTTTTCGTGTCGTTGGCTCAAACATTTCTTTTTCCCTCTAGGATGATGCCACTCTTACACCTTTTAAACAAATTCCTCGAATATTCCAATTAAGTAAAACAACAATAAAGAAATTAAATATATGATGCCTTTAAAAAGCATTTCTTTGAGAGGTTATGTATGTATCATTAAAGTGTCCGACTTAACACAGTTAGATGTCTTTCTAAATAAAGGTATGATTTAGAAAGATGACTGTGTTAAGTCAGGTACTATTTAGAAAGACAACTGTATTAAGCTTAAAATATCAGATAAAAATATTTTTAAAGTGATAAACAAAATGTTGCCAATTCTATGAAATGATAACTATAAGATGACAAATAAATTATTAAATTTTTTAGTCATCTTAATTAAATGAAATTGAATTAAACCGATACCCATGACAAGTTTAACTATGCCTTTTAAAAAAAAACAAATTCATATCTATTTTATCTAGACAGATATGTAAAAAATTACAGAAAAGTACTATACAAGTCGAAACTTCCTTTTTTTCTGTAGATCTAATCTCAAAGTGTAACATTTGCAAAAACAATAGTGTTGTTTTTACATTATCCAGTTTATTGTTTTGACCTTTTGTTTCCATGTCAATCTTTATTCGACAACATTCCACAAAGATCTATCTTAAGACTTGTCTAGAAACAAGTGTGAGTGACCGTGGACTATTGTTTGTTTTAGTAGAGACGCCTTAATCTCTAGAGATAGGTCTATGCCTATAGTAGACATTGATAAAATTGATTGATTACCTCAGAAGTCGAGTACGTGAGTATGACAGAAATTTACACAAGATTAAAATATATAGTGAATGTACTCGTTACTACTTTACTCACCTTTTTTTGGGTATTGCAAACGATGGATTGTCAAGGTTAATCTTGTAATTAGGAACATAATAAAATTTTGGCACAAGCATTTTCAAAACTGAAAAAAACTTGGAAATTAGCCACAGAATCGTTTTATTGTTCTAAATAAGCAAAAATAATATGTTGAGATAATGATGATTAGTTTGGCTAAAATTAACCCGAATGTCGTTCTTTGTACTCAATGTTTACTAAGTATTATCTAGAATTTTTAGTACATCTAGAACAGCAGTGAATACTTGAACATATTTACTATATTTATAACTATATGAAAGAGTAACAAAGTATTATAAAGGTAGGAAATATTAGCTAATAATTGTGGGTGTTTAAGTTTATCTACATTTATATGTATATAACTTTATATTAGAAATATACTATATTTATGTGTTCCATATTCCGTAAATTATTTCTATACTTTGTCCTTAGGGTAAATTAAATAAGGTATTGATTTTTCTGTGAGTTGATGTTTAAAATAATATTTTTTTTTTCACCCATATCGAATGTGTAATGTGTATTACCTATTCATTTTGTTCGCTTATCTAACCTTTTTTATTAGGTTAATTTTAAATACGTTAAATAGTTTATTTTAATATATTAAAATAGTTCTTTTTCACGCCGAAGTAAGGTCAAGTTAGGCAAGTAAAGAAAAATGCACTATCCAATAGCACAACGACTTGCAAAGCCTTTGTGTGCGGAAGTGCACAAACAAGCTTACTAGAGTTACCACTCTATTGTACATCGCCCTTTTCTTTCTTGACAAAAGGCATAATGTTACTAAGTCATGGTCAAAAACATTATGGTAAGCACTGCACCACCATGAGCTTAGTCCAAGAGCTGGAAGATAATATATTCAAACAATTCATACTTTAATTTAATGTAAATTTTTAATGACTAGTAAACTTAAATTTATTATTTAGGTGTAAGAGTACAAGTTTTAATTCAAATAATATTTTTTAATAAAAATCTTTCGTCACTTCGGTTTGGTTAAAACTAAGAACCCCTTGTTAGGTTAGGTTAGACTACTATGACTACCTACTAATAAATGTAAGGTCTTTCGAACTAAGTAAACAACTAAACTGAATAACTCTAATCTCTATCTAACTAAAAGATTACAATGGCAAGGATATATTTAGCCAAATTGCGATATTCCTATATATTTGTCAATGCTAAATTTGATAATAAAATACTTTTATTCCAATAAATAGATGAGTAAAGTTGGTTTCATAATCGTATCTTATTACCATATTATGATAGATGTATTTTAGTACAGGAAAATTAGCACTTACCTTTCCTTTCCGCAAAAAAAAATTGTCATATCGACATTTTTTTTTTGCGATGATGATAGTTTAATAAATTGGTTTAAAATTATACTTACCAACATTGTATTTAATACCTAACGAACAAGTGTGTTAGTCAAACACCACGTAGGTCACGTGGTGTTTGACTAACACACTTGTTCGTCACTCAGAGGTCCTGGGTTCGATCCCCAGCCAGGAAAAGTTAGAAAATAGCCTCTTTCAAATTGTCTTTGATCTTGGGTTTTAATTATTATAAAATATATCTTTGGGTTAGTATCCCATATTACAAGTTTAAAACTTACTTTAGAGCAATCTCAATCAGTGTAATTTGTCCATATCTATTATAGATTTATTATAGATTATAGTCCATATATTTATTATAGAGAACCAAACCCAAAACTCTGGTTAATAGCTCCTGCATAATTATTACGAAACGTTCTCACAGTACTCAGCTTAATCTGTTTGTGTGATGTCATGGATGTATATTTATTAACCAGAACAATGCCCTTCAATTTGTGTTGTCTTGTTTTTATCATTGAGACCGAATTGGAAGTCGGTCATGAACGGTATTTACAATGCACAAATTGGAATATTCAATATTTATTTGACTAATTCTAGGAAATTATAGTCACTGCCCCGAAGTAAAACCGGATTGTTTTCGGTGGAAATGGTTGATTCAGTATGTACATATAGGTATACATACGTATTAAAAATAATAATAATAAAAATATCTTAAGACTTTTCGCTAGATAGCTGGGTCAAGGGTCAGATTCAGAAGGCAGTACTCCTGGACACGACACGCATTGTCAGGAGGTTTCTCTCTCTGCGGCCCTAACCGCCGTTAGCTTGGGCCATGCTCCGCTGCCAGCGGGTTAGGTTTTTTATAATATGTTTATATTTTGTAATTTTTTTTATGTATTTTACTTTTTATAGAAATGTTGTAAAAAAACCTAATATACGTTAGTAAATTAATCAAAATATGTTTATTGCGATATTAGAAAAATTGTATTAACAAACATAATTCTAAGTGCCTATTAAGCAAATAATGCTTGTGCCAGACAGACCTGCTCTTTCATAACTTGCAACATTTGAAAATAGAAGAATTTCACTTACACAAAGTTTTTTTTTTAAACTAAGACTGTACGTCTTACCTGACGAAGGGAACTAATAGTAGGGAAGTATGTAATAGATTAATGATTCCTTTAACAATGTTCAAGAGCACTCATTAATAATAACAATCGTTGAATATTTAAATTACAGCCCATCAGACAAGGTTACCCTGAGGATTAGTATTCCTAACAAATAGACACTAGCTTAAGCTAACTGAATAATTTAAGGGCTATTGCTCACAGGGCAACTATAATTACTAAAACTCGGTAGAACAACATCAAACATTTTTAAAACAAATATTGAAAAAAGAACAAATCGACGGAGATTGGTCGAACTTAACTAGCGAAATTTTATTTTACAGTCAGACAGACACGCGAAATTTTATTACAGACACCAGGATAGGTGACACTAATATTTTTTCAAAACTAAAATCTGTCTTTAGCCCTAACTACACAACCTACAAAACTACATAAGATTTTTCTTCGATTTATTATATATATTCGATTAGTCTTCGAATGATCGCTGAACATACCTACATAAAAAATAAGTTCGCGACGAATTGATAACCTCCTCCTTTTTGGAAAGCGGATTATAAAAGCTTGTAAAATGGATATTACCATGGTATAATAAAATAAGGTATTCTCTTCCCGAGATGGAACTTGACAACGTCACGAAAGTGTTGCCACTGATTGTTCTTTTCAGTAAATTTAAGGACTTTCTCAATTAGTTCATGAATACTAAATAAAATATTAAGTAACTTAGTATCTCGCGATTCTCGCGTGATTCATCAATTCAATATTTTATAAATTGATATAATGGATTATTAATTCGAAATTAGTATAATAAGTTCAAAAATGCATTACGCTCGGGTTCAATTTCACACAGTGGCAGCATATCAAACTGATGACGTAGTCAAGTTCCACCTACGTCATCAGCTGTCACAGGAAGAGAATACCTTATTTTATGGATGGATATTACTTACCCTCCAACTTCATGGGTATTTTCCACAACCAAAAATAAATTATTTTGTACTGATAACAAAATAAAACGTCGCAAAATAATGATATTTGTCTTTAAACATATCAATTTTAACGTGATTTTAAATTTATTATTGCAGTAAAACTAATAATAAGAGCGCTATTTGACTCCAAAAATCTATGACGTCATCTGCCTGTATTTCATACAAAATCCCATAGAAATTGTTTGTTTGACGTTTAGAAACAAGTATCTGATTTGACTTGTTGGAAAATAGCATAGACATAGAATTTTTTTAAAATAGCGTATTATGATCAACGAGAAGTGACATTATTTTACTTGCCAGTACAAAATTAGTTAAAGAGTGCCTCAGCTGCCGGCGTCGGCTTCCAAAAATATCACTATTGGGAACCGGCGGTTATACTGCTGGCAGCCGAGTTTTAAAACACCGGCTGCCGGCGCCAGCACTCAAAATTTGCCGTGAAGTGTAGGTTAGATTCGCTAGGTTTCCTATGACCAAAACACGACCGAGCGACTCAAGCTAAGGGCGAAAGTATCACAGACACAGAGGCAAGGATAAAAAAATAGTCGCTATGTTGTGAATCTTTCTTGTTGCTTTACGTGTTATACCAGCGAGGCCAGCCAATTCGGCAACCAGCGCCGGCAGCGGAGGCACTCCCAATAATTTATGTTTGACCCAGGATACTATTACTTTACTATATTTTTCGCTAGTTCTAGCCTGTTTAAACCAGGTATTCATCAGAAATTTCTAAACAATGATAAAAACGCATTAAGAAACGATGATACTCTATTGACACATGCGAGATAGGCCTGTTCTAACTCAATAGTAGGTACAAGAATACATTAGTAATGGACACTTTACATAATAAGTTGTGTGAAGTAAATATATAATGGGTGGTATTGACGGATCGGAAGTAATAAATTCAGGCGATAATTGTTGCTTTGCAAACCTGTACTTACCTATACGCTAGACGGCTAGACGGAGAAAATTAAGACCAAAAGTTGTAACGACACTTTTTGCTATAGTTGTAAGCCGTGCGGCGTGCGCGTGTCTCAAGTTTTTTTAAGGTATATGTATTTCTGACCTAGTTTTTGTAGGGACGTAGTACGTTCTATTGCAAGCCAATTTCATTCTTATTGCTCTTGACATAGGTACGAATTATGTCACTGAATTTCCCACACCGGAGAGGTCGCCGCGCGTAGTAATAATGTAGGTATATTTTCGATACCTAAACTGGGAGTGGCACAGGCCTATGTGTACATGAAATCGCAACACAACTACATGTATAGCAACCCAACTTGCGCGTGGTATGATCGGTGGGTAGAAAATGTATGAAAGGCTATGTAGGTAGGCTTATCCCGGCACTAGATGCGTCGGGCATCTCAACAACTGTGCAAATCACACAAATCCGTGTAATTAAAGGTCTTGTCTAACGCGTCACGAGAAACGGAAGTCATCAGAAATCTTTTCACAAAGACAAAACATAGATTGCACTCTTATAAGTCCACTGAGGACGAATAATGTACGGTGGTCTAGACTAAACTACATACCTGAATGTTTCCGAAGTCAAGGATAATTTCATAGAATAAGTAGATATGCTTTGTATTTTATACATTTTTATTTAAATAAGTGAAGAAAGTGCAAGAGCCAGTTTAATCTAACATTATGACCGAATCAATGTATTTACATACCGAAATATGAAAAAGAATCGGTCAAGTGCGTGTCAGGCCACGCTTAGTGTAGGGTTCCGTAGTTGAGGATGCAGACTGAGTTTACGTCACTAAAAACGTCTAAAAACGATTTTTTTATTGAATTTGTATGAAATTTTCGTTTTCTGAGTACATTTTATATGTTGATCGCCTATAACTTTTTAATGTGTAAACCCTACTAAGCTCTGATAGCGATTATATATATGCGTGAACAGTTTTTAATTTTTTCACGTGTCTATATACCTACATTATAATGGTTTAGCAGATAGGGTGGGGGGACACTTGACTCTAACAAAAAATACAACCAAATATTTCAGAAACGGATTCCTAAATCGAAAAATGATGTTCAAAAGCTCACAATATTTTGAAAGATCTATTCAGTGATATCCCCACGATGGGTTACTCCTGAAAAAAATAACTCCCACTCTACATGTACGGAAGTTACCCTAAAAGAAATTGAGTAAAACCGCGTACAGACAGACAGAGAGTGAGAGACAGACATGGCTAAACTTTACCTAAGGCTTCCTTGTTTACTACGGAACCAATTGGAAAGTAATTTTTACGATACGATACCGAGGATCTTTATAAACATTGTTACAAAAAACATAAAAAGATTGTACTGATTTCGTTGTGCATCTTGTCCTTTAAAATACTTTCAGGCGTTATCAAAATTAGGTAGGTTTTGTTATTCAGCCCTATTTGTTTATTTTTTATAACTTGTATCTCCTTATTTTCTTTTACCAATTCTGGATTCAGATCCCAGCCGAAGCAAGTTGGAAAATGGCCTTTTTCATATTGTCTTGGGTTTTTCGTGTTTACCTATATATGTATTCATTATAAAATATAGTATCATTGAGTTCATATCCCATAACACAAGTTAAACGTTACTTTGGGGCTAGCTCAGTTAGTGTGATTTTTCCTTATCTGTTTATCTATTTCTTACAATTGTAAATAATGGAATACCTAGATATGTATGATATATTTTTTGTCAATTAATGAAAACCATTTATTTTAATAGTTTTTATTTAAATATAAAACTTAAATAACATATCACATCACATCACTTAGGTACACACGTATATTTTTACTTAATTTATATTAAATATTATACTGTTGTTTTATATCTACAAAGGTAAATATACACCTACTTTATATACATAAATATTTTACTAAAAACTTTACAAGGAAAAAAATACAAATATTTTCTTGTCTTACATTTTTTCTATATAACTATTTTTATAATTTTAAGACTTGTTATAAAATCACTACGGCTATAAAGTAAAACTTGGCTATTTTATTTACCTTGTCAGTGTATTTCGATCTAAATTCTAGCTAATAATATAGCAACTATACTCAATTTGTTTAGGTATTTAAATAAATGTAAACAATCTTGACATGTCTTTTTATTGAATACCTTTGCAAATTACAAAGTAATTATATAATTTATAATGTATAACATCATTACTTTGTAATTAGTAAAATTATTGATTTATAAAGTGTATATTTTAATAAAAACATGTCAAGATTGTTTACATTTATTTAAATACCTAACCAAATGGAGTATAGGTAGATATGAATATTGCGGCCCGTCTCGGTAGCTTTTATTCATTTAGGTAGCGTTTATAGTAAAAAAAAAAACTACCGGAACGACAGGCTGCTAATTTATTATATAAGTTTATGTTCGTACGTGTATTTAGTAGCTATACATTAAAATATATTTAATAGTCTCTTAAATTATTTAAGTTAGGATAGCATTTCACTTTTAATTTATTCGTTGATTTGTACTTATTAAAAATACATATTTTTATTTACTTTACCCTGTTGTTCTTCCCTACTTGTTTGTTTTAGAATTCTTTTTATAAATTACTTATATTTATTTTAAATAACTGTCTTTTTATTGGTTGATAAAACGCAGCGATGTGAGGCGGGATTAAAAAAATTGTGTGAGATCTTACTTATTTTGTTCTACCTCTATATAAGTAAGACAGTCGTAGATATTTTTAATCTTTAAGTAATGCATGCGTATATTTAACTATTAACTATGCAAGTGCATTATACACCAGCTACATAGTGCAACTTTTGGGTAAAACTAGGCAGTTATTAAGAGCTATAGTCTGTTTTGTTAGATAGGTATTTAAATAAATGTTAACATTCTTGACAATCTTACCTTTGCAATTACAAAAAAATATAATAAATAACATAAAATAGCTTTTTATTTTAATTTAGGAAAAACAAAGAGAATAAATTAAATCTAAATTAAATATTTTTTAAATTTTTTTTAGAATTTGCAAAGGTATTGATTTATAAAATGTATATTTCAATAAAAAGACATGTCAGGATTGTTTACATTTATTAAAATACCTAACCAAACTAACTTTAGGTTACAATTATATAACGTCCCTTTTAATTAACTACAAATACTTTAACTGCTGCTTTATTCAAGGCGGAGCAACAGATTTGGCGCATAAAATAAAAAATCCGCAGGTTAGTTTTCGAGATAACTTCACTTACAAATTTTCCTTAAAGAGACGCATACAACATCCTGTAGACGACATTGCGTATTGCGTACTATTTGTTTACTATACTATTACGTTGTACACGCCCCTTTTACGCAAATATTCATTCATTAATTTAAAATATCACCTTCGAAAACCCATTCAATACCTACGGTCATCGAACTTTCAGCTGTCGGAAGCTACTGCCATAGAAAAGTTGAAATACAGATGGTTCGTTCCATAGCTTTGCTATTGTAGTACACACTCACAATATCATTCCGACTACACACCTTAGTTAGTTTAGGTCAGTGCAATTAGACCTATTGTAAGATATATCGCACTCTTAGCGATTCAGCACATAAGCTAGCGAAACCGGCTGAGTAAAATTGTAAATCTTAGCAAAAAATAAACTCTTGATTGAGTCACCTTTCAAACAATAAATAAATAAAAATCGGTGTATCCATTATCATACCAATTACCAATCCGTTTTATAAAAAAATTAAGTCATGAGATATTTACTATTCTTCATTATGGAAATTTAAAACTACCAAATCCCAGGTCAAATCCTCTTCCCAATAATAGGTCCCAAAATAGGAGGTTGTAGCTTTAATGTACTGTGTAGTTCCTCACATACTTAAAGACTAATACCATCGTATAAACTAAAAAATGTACTTCAAAGGTAAGTATGCCTAAGTAGATCTTAAATCGGAAACATGTTTTACAAGTTAAAATAAAAGATAAAAATATGTATGTATTCATTACAATATTCTCATTGAGGATGTTAAAAAACAATTGTCACATCTGTACTGTAAGAACTCTTTGCTACTGCGGCACTTCTTTGTACTTTTCTAATAGCCGTTTGCGGCAATCGTAAACGAAAGCGGTATCTTTTTAATTCTTTTACCATTTGCCGACACAGTGCCGACAAACACGTGCTCGACAGTTCTATCTCGCTCTTCCCTTGAGTCGCATCTCACTCTAGCCTCGTGTCGCCAAGACGCTATGTACCTACCTAGCCTTGACTAGCCGGCTTTCCGTTTGTTTCGTTCAGTCTGTTTGAGTCCATAGGCCTATCTAGGTGGCATGTGATGTGATTAATTAATTACTAACAAAAGCGTTTTAACCATTTTTAATTAGAAATTAACCGGCAATTTCCGTCATGAAAATAGGTAAAATTTCTATTCGCGGCTTTGCAAAGTTGATCGTAGTGTCGCCGATAAGTGCTAAGTATTTACCTATTTAGGATAATAGTACCTAACTATCTAAACTGTTTCAAAAGTAATGCATTCACCAGAGTGCAGGGGATTCTAAATATTCGTAGATAATGTACGAATTTGTACCTACTACAGTGCAGTGTGTTAGTTAAATTTCGTCGTTTGAAGTATTTTTGAGTGCTTGAATGCCAACTCGTTTGGTCTTAAAGTGTCAGTGTGAATGTTTGTGTAAGCCCGGGTGGAAAGCGCAGTCGCATAAGACCTCATGGTCCATTTGGAGATTGACGGAATACTCTCCATGAGGCCATGACTCATGCACCTGCTTGAGGTTTTCTGAATTTGTAACAGGTATGTACCTTTGCTTATTTCATATTGATTTACTATTACTTACAAAGATGTATGTGTACTGTACGTAGGATTAATGATAATGACTGACATTAATGACTCTGTCTATCACACACAATCTGCTACAGTAAGAGGGAGATAGATGGCGATGGGCGGTGCCTATAAGTATTTAGAAGTATGAATGAATTTTAGTAGACCACATACAGGAGGATGGCAAAAATAATTTAATATTTTTGTTAGAAGAAGTGAAAAAAAAACTAACCTGCGGATTTTTTATTTTATGCGACTAAACTGTTTTTCCACCCTAAATGAAGCAGCAGTTAAAATATTTGTAGTTAATTAAAAGGGACGTTGTATATTTATATTATTATATATTTATATTAATTCTTCTATTAACGCAAAAAATGGCACAGTAGTTTTCTAAAGTACCACATAATTTTAATTCTCCAGTCCTTTCTTTAATAAATATATATATATACTCGTAATTTTCACTGATTCAAGTATTACGTAGTTAATATGTCAGGCATTAGCAAACTCTTTGCCTGGGTAACCCGTTTGAGTTCATGCTAAAAAAGCCAAATGTCTAATTGAAAAAAAATCTAGGGTATAAATTACATACCTACATACATATTTTCACGCCTGTTTCCCATGGGGGTAGGCAGAGAATATGGATTTTCACTTACTACGATCCTTGCATACCTCGTAAGGGTATAAATTCTAACAAAATATACTGCTACTATATACACAACAGAGTCAGTTCATGATACTTACTCACTTATTTACTAAAAAAACAAAAAGAAATTGCTTTCCCATACATGAAAAAGTGGTTCTGTACTCATTGAATTTACCCTAAGACAGTTTCAGTTTATTTCTTTAATATACAATATGAAAAAAAAACCCTGTCCCGTTGGGGAGCTTGTGTAGGTTCCATTTGTAGGTTTCCCCATTCCTAAAATTTACAAAAAAAATCTCTATCTCCATACATTTTGGAACGTTAGGTATTTAATTTTTTACAATTCTTTTTCAGATTACCTTCACGGATCTGACATTGTTTTTTTTTACATATTGTATAAGTGTAACCGTATTCAAAATTTGGCTTCCATTTTATCTTTTTCTTTCCCCTTCTTTTCCTTGTCTTCGTCCACAGTTTTCAAGAGACCATGCTTCCAGTCTTCCGGGTAGCCGTACTGCCTCACGTCGTCCCACCACTGCTGCTTGCCATCAGCCCATATGCAGTATATGACGTTCGTACCAACCAGAACAGAGAAGCATACCCAAAACGCTACCCTCCATTGAGCCAATGTAGACTGAAACAAAAAATAAATCGTATCTAAAGGTATATATATAGTAGTAGCTATATTAACTATCGCAAATCGAAGAAGTTAATGTCACAATGAAATCTCTGTTGTGACATAAACTTCTTGGATTTTTTAATGAAACGCAGTAAATCACTTTGCCATTTAAACGCTTCTGTTTAATTGTTGCAGTCCCAATTCATGAAATAAGATAATGGGGTGCGTATTGCTTGATATAATTACATTTTATATATTTACATTTCAATAACGTTCATAAGATATAATGTTAATTTGACATAATCATTAAGGTATATATTTTTAATAGCTATAATATTCATTACATTTTCATTTTAAAAAGCATAAAATCATTTATATAATGTTTATGTACACTAAACATCACCTGTTATACAACTTGTGCGGTATACAGGACAAAAAGTATATCATTCAAAAAGTATATTGTTGAAAAGAGATATCATTCAAAACATATAACTATCAAAATCATATTGTTTAGAAGATATATGACTTAAAAACCATACCATCTAAAAAGTATAGACAGACGAAAATAATTCAAATTTGGGAAATCTCATAAACTTTAATTTTCCTATAAGAAAAACTCAAGGTATAGGATAGGTTTATAAAGGTGCAAAGTTTAAACAAAGAAAATATTTTATTACATAAAAGAAACTGTGAATAAGATACCCAAAAGTGGGGGCTAACATAAAAATAAAATATCTAAATTTGTCAGTAAACGATTAGATTAGTAAAAAAATCTGACTAGAAAATAGTAAAAAAAGAAGTCATATCATAAAGGCTACAAAAACTAACCAATTTTTTTATTAAAAAAAAATCTTGCCAATAGCCAAGCTATGAAAACAAATTTTTCACCCAAGCCTCAAGGTATAAAAATTTGGTTACACATACAAAATGCGCGCGCATTTTGTATGTGTAACCAAAATTTTCCGCCTAAGCCCCAAGGTATGAAAAATTTGGTTACACGTACAAAATGCGCGCGCATTTTGTACTTGTAACCAAATTTTCCGCCCAAGCCCCAAGGTATGAAAAATTTGGTTACACATACAAAATGCGCGCGCATTTTGAATGTGTAACCAAATTTTTCGCCCCAGGTCCAAGGTATGAAAGAAATAAAAAAATAACTAACTTATTTTTTACGAACCGAAGCCCGCGACTTCGCTCGCGTGGACTTTATGTCTCTTGAAAATGCTCATCAGGCTGAACAACTTTTACTAAGGCACCATTTTTATATCTCTTATAGTTTAGCTAGACCAGTATAGCTGCATCAGGTGTTCTTCCAAAATTATTTATACCCTGTATGTTGCCCAGGCTTACAGCTATATAACTAAAAAAGTTTAATTTGAATCCGTCCAGCATTTCCGGAGATTAGCGTGTAATAACAGACAAACAGACAGACTTTTTTTAAATTCTTACTCCATTACTATATCTCCTTCGACCTAATATTTTTTTTGAAATATATCTAATGTACAGACACTTTTTTACTGTTTTATTATATGTATGATATAGATTTAATTTCACTTATTTTTGTTTAGTCTATTTTCATTGTAAGAGTAACCATTCACAAGTAACACTATTTCGTAGTTTTAAACGTTTCGCACTTATGTTTTATTTATGGCTAACAAACTAAAATTTGAGGAAGGAAATTATCTATTAATGTTAATACGTAATCAGTAATTACATTATGTGATTGCGACATATTAATATATTGTTTTCAACCCTCCTGCATTGGCTTGTCTTAATAAAATTATCCGCAACATACTGCCAGGCGCTATATCAAAAGTTTGTTATATCTAATGATGATTATATACAAAGAATCTTCTACTAATCGATTCATATACGCAATGATTATTATGCTTTATAATATATCTACAGAAAGTTTATTATACGTAACGTAAATAGATTTCGAGAATTTTATACGACTTTAAATGTATACGAAAGGTTTGTTAGGTTAAATAATTATTATTTAAACGATTTTATGGGTTAGAAAAGTATGATTTATGATTTTTATCTTTATTGATAATTATACCGACCAAAATTATACATTTCGTTGGTATTTATTCAAAATAATATATATATTGTTGTTCTGTCTTATATTACTTACCCAAGATAATGTATATTATAATACTGCACATAACTGTTTGTTAAAATACTCGTGTAATATTATGAGAAACCTCGCTTAAGGCTCTATTTTAACCACACACTCGTATTACAGTATCCATCATAAACTATGTAAGTATACTCGAGTCTTTGAACAAATACGTAGAGTGCGAACACAATGGAATGAAAGACATAAAATTTTCTATCTCCAGAATAGGCAATGGGCTCCATTAGGGAACTTTGTCTTGAACTACTGGGAATAATTTACCGCTCCGACCCATTTCGGATATTGCTATTGCCATTGCAGAGCGAGCTTGCATTCGTATAATGTTTGCGTGCAAATATTTGTGAAATCACTGAATAAGGTAATTTTAGTACAATAACATTGTAAAAAGCTAAAATAAGCATTCAATTATTCCTAAAATCGATGACATATACGAGAGAATATGTTGTACTTCTGTAGAATCTCATTATTAAATATTTAAAGTTATAAACAAACTTTATTGTCCTAAATAGTTTCATTCAAAATGGACTGCTAAATCAAGCAAACAAATAATCAAATATTCTTCAACAAATAACAGGATTATGAGACGGAAGCACCCACAAATCACTTTATCGAAAGCCTCTTGACAGCGGCCTTTGACAGGAAAATTTGTAAGACCACAATTAGCGCTTTTCAACTAAACTTGGACTTAATTTCAAAGACTTTGGTCCAAAGTTTGGCGTACTTGGACGGTTTTGTGGACCCTTGACATTAGACGAGTGTTTATCAATAAACACAAGCCTATTTTACTGTCTAAACTTTGTGAAGGCATCTCCGAAGTTCGCAAGTTGTTGATTACTGGTTAGATTTCAAGGTTTTAGTTTGCAGTAATAGGTAATCTATATTATACACCTTGTTCCTGCCTGTTTCATTGTAATATTTAAATACTCTATTTTAAAGACATATAACAAAATATATAAGGTCTTTTGTATAAATGGTAAAATATTTTTCAAAATGTATGAAGCAAACGAAAGGCACGTATGTATTATCTTTTGTTTCTTCGCCTTTTTATTTTGTTATTACGTAAGTGATATGCCGATGATACAAATACTGTTAATAACATAAACAAAAAAAAAGGTTTTTTAAGAAGAATGAGCATACATCAGAAAAACAAAAGTCATTATGATGTCATTAGGGAATATTCCGGACAGTAACGGAGGAGCGAACTTTGTTATCGATTTAAATATTTTTGCAATCTCCAGACAATATTCCGTATCCTCCACGCTCATTATCATCTAATTTGGTAAAACTTAAGTTTTTTGGTGTTTGAACTAAATGAAATTTCAGGATTATAGACATTTTAGTATAAGTTCTACTTTAAAATCTCTCTGTCTCTCTCTGAAAGATCTTTCATACGTAAGCAAAGGTAATAACTGCCACTATCTAAATGTTCGTTTTACAGATACGGCAACTTGTTTCCGTTACAAGTAAAAGTCCCTTTTCTAGATTCATTAGCCAGTCTGTAAACAGGAAGTATTTCCAATAGAATTTTCTCTGCTTATCCCTAATGGTTGAGTGGGAAAAAATGCACTAAGAATTTTTGTGCTGAACGGCATCCTTGGTCATAATGGATTTATTCCGCCATTTATTACAAGTATTTTTACTTATTTTGTCAACTATGTTTTTGATTTAATTAAGACGAACGGAGAATTTGATAAAGATATATATATTTAATTATATTTTTTATTTTAAAAAAGTAACATAATCCGAAACTAAAAAAATGTTCTGCTAAAAATAAGTAAGTTTTAAGCTTTTTAAATCTAGTGGGGTAGCTGTCAATTTACACAAAAAGGATGCGCATTGCACATATTAAAATGTGACGTCACTGCTATTAGGTTTAACGCTTATGGAAAATATAGCAAGATGTCTCCACCATGCTCCCACTTTCATAAAAAAACTGAATAATGCCGTTTTCAGATAAATAATTATTTTTAATGTTGTGTCTTGTGTCCTTTAAAACACAGTCAAATACCCTATTGGTAACGCAAGTAGAAGTACTTACATCTGGTGTTAAAAGTCCTATGAGGTACGGCGTGATGATCCCTGAGAGGGTAGATGTGCCGTTGATCATGGCTGTGAGGGAGCCAGCATAGTTAGGCGCCAAGTCCAAGGCGTTTACCTGCAAATGAGACCAAGTATCTAGTAGTGCGCCGTGTGGTTTCCATTAGAGTAGAATAGCACCACTCCAAGTCTACCCGTGGATGTCGTAGAAGGCGACTTAGGAAATACATGCTAAACTAAGCTTATGAACATCAATAGGACCTCTCCAACCCGTCTGGCCAGCGTGGAGAGTGTACGCATCTGGCTGCTCTGGGCAAGTATGGCTCTAGTCTAGCAGTAACGAGAGGGTCACGCTTTTGCAGTAAAGACTAAAAAGACTTGATGATGATCTAGTAGTAATGTGATCAAAACTAAAATAATAAATAAAACCCACGGGTTTTATAATTGGCCAAGTGCGTGTCGGGCCACGCGCAGTGTAGGGTCCCGTAGTTGTAAATGCCAACTTTGAGTTCATGCCACTAAAACGTCTAAGTATCTATTGAATTTGTATGAAATTTTCCTTTTCGAGTACATTTCATAAGTTGATCGCCTATAACTTTTTAATTTGTTAACTCTACTTAGCTCTGATAGTTTTCCTATAAACTACATTATATACACTATAGCTGTGATTTTTTTCACGTGTCCATATAACCGTTTAGTAGATAGATGGGGGGGGGGGGACACGTGACTTTAACAAAAAAATTCACTTTAAACCTATATATTTCAGACACGGATCCCTAAATCGAAAAATGGTGTTCCCAAGCTCACAATATTTTTGAAAGACCTATTCAACGATACCCCACCCACACAATGTGTTTGTAAAGAAAAAAAATATTGACTTCCTCTTTACTTGTATGGCAGCTACCCTAAAAAAAATTGTTTTCATATTTTATTTTACGACTTTTGCCATGACTAATATACATATCCAAATCACAGCTTTCTAGTACTTATAGTTTCTGAGTAGAACCGCGGACGGACAGACAGACAGACAGACAGACAGACAGACAGACATGGTGAAACTATAAGGTTCATTATTATTAATCCTTGTTTACTACGGAACCCTAAAAAAGTTATAACAATACTATTTATTTTAATATTCGTTAATTATGACTATGACTTATTACTTTTTTTTTTCACTATAATTACATAAAACTGTGTATAATTCTACATTATCCGTGTAACTTATTGAATAAGGTTTTGGTGAGTATAAGAAGTCGATATCAATAAGTCGATGAATTATATGTTTCAATAAACTACACAAATGTGACGTCTGTGCGACAAAATAACGTGTCTTGTTATAACTTTATTGATTGTTTGATTGTTTGTTTGTTTGTTTGTTTGTTTGTATTTTTAGTATGTGTTCTGTAGATTCTGGTGTCAGATTTTTCTGATTGCTATAGGCATTTAGTTATAACTAGATCTTATCTTGTATCTACACAATAAACTTTATTACCTTCATACCGCTGTAGAAGCCTCCCATAAGAGCCATCGAGGCTATGAAATAGCCGACAGCTGCAAACCGATCGCACCCCGCGTACGAAGCCAATATGATACAAATGGCCGGCCCGGTGGCAGCTGGGGATGAAACGTAATATCAGTCATGATATATTAAATTGTTTAGGGCTATAATGAAACTAATATTTATGAAAAATCGTCATCTTTATCAAAATGAACTGAAACTATGTTAAGGACAGATTCTGTGCTGAACGGTTTTCTCCATCTTCTTCTTTAGGTGCCGCTTCAATTCTGAAGAGTGCCAGTCAGCTCTTTAAATCTTGATTTGTCCATGGCAAACTTGAATAGTTGTTCTACCATACATACACTATCAAGTATTTATACCTAATGGGGCAAACAAAGCTATTTTGATATTGAGCTCTAAGCAGATAGAGTCTGGCATCGCAAGACCCAAAGGCCACTTCCAGCTTGATAGTGGGGAAGCTGGTAAAAGGAATCAAAATGCTTTTTTGATCTGCGCGGGAAGAGAAGCAGCTGATACATTCTAAGTTTTTTCTCCCAGACCGGCATGAAAGATATCCAAAACCATCAAAGGATTTGGCCATGGTTTTACGAGTAAAATGCAAAATAGTCGGGGAGTACATTGTAAAATCATATTGTTTTAAATACCAGTAGCAGAATATATGTAGATAGCGAAATAACTTCCATGTTTACTCTACGCCCAGAAGCTATGTCACCCGGTGGAATCAAATTGAATACCTAGGCTTTATTGTGTAGAAATGTACTCGCAATTTTCAAATAAATAAAATAGAAGAAAACGATAGCTTAACCTATATAAGAGACCATAAATTATGATATAGACTTCAATAAGCGCTGCATATCCAAAAAAAACTTTTTATTTATCGATGCCAAAATCCAACAAGTTGGGCGAACTGCCCAAGGCAAAATGATCGGTATATTCGACTCTGTTTACAAAAAAGAATTTGAGCAAATAGCTGAAGCATGAAATAATATTTCACATTGGTATGCAAAAAAATTTTAACAGTGTGCTATATGTAAACTCATTTCGGGGTTTTAGGTTTTCCAGATGCATTTTATTAATTTTCGCTCGAAAAACTATATGATTTTCCTTATTTGCTACATTTTACATTAATGAATATATACCAACCTATAGTAGTATGTATAATCCTGCCCGTCTTTATTGAATGCCACTTCCTAGTGACGCAGATGTCGCACACCCATCCGAAGATAAAGGAGCTGATCCACATGGCAAGGTACGGAATAGCTGTGAGAGTGCCAGTGGTAGCTATGTTGAACTTCAGGACGTCCGTCATGTACTTCGGTAGGTCTGTGACCATTGTGTAGTAGCCCCAGTCGTGGCCAACCTGTGAAGTGAAATAGTATGACGATGGGTCCCTGGGGCCCTGAAGCTAAGTTGTTTTTAAGGGACATCACAACGCGTCTCATCGAGACAACTGGTGACCCGAGGGCTGGTAGCTTTTTTGCTCAACGAATAAGTCTCGCTGTGCAACGAGGGAATGCTGCCAGCATATTGGGTACGTTGCCTCGATGTGGTGCGTTGGAAGAAATATTTTATTTATAAGCAAATGTTTTTATAATTATTGATTGTTCTTTTTAAAATGAGGAATTAAATACAAGTTTTTTTAACGACTGTTTTGTATAGTTAGACTGTTAACGAACAGTCTAATTGTACAAATCTCGTAGTTGATTACAAAATCTTAAGTATTACCAAAGATTATAATTACTAACGCAACCCGAAGCCATAATAACCGTAAGTAGGCAAAACTGAAATTTTAGAGTAGGCACACAGAGATGGCAGCACAAAAGATTAATAAAAAAGTGACCAAAGAAGTTTTGAATATGCTTTAGAAATATTTATTGCATTTACCTGTATTAGTAGCTTGTAGTTTCAATTTAACAATATTAAAGATACTATCTATTTATTTAAATTACTAAATCACAATATTTCATATAACTACAGACAAAGGCTATAAATAATTTCATAAACCATGCCCAATCGTATTCAATATTAATCGTGACGTCAATATTGACCATGATAAACGTACTGATAAAATTACCTCTTACGAATAATATAAAATACGTAAGTAAGTAACTTAAAGCTTTATCATGACTCAAAGAGACACTAGCTGCAAATGCGGAATAAGATGAGACCTTTCTCATCTTATTTCGGTTCTCATTTTCAGTTAGTTGCAGAAACACGAGTTTATGTAGCGTCAAATCATACACAGATAGAGCACTTTTGTCTGTCAAATCAAGTAAATTGTTTCTCCCATTTTGCGCCCTCAAATTCGTGACCAATTGTCTTTATATATATATATATATATATATATAGCTCTTTTATCTGTTATTGATAGTTTTTTTTTTCAATTTATGTATAAGGTGTATAGTAGACTGATATAGATTCATAACAATGAAACATTTTTTCAAGTAAAATAAAGCGAAAAAATATCATCTGATTAATCAATCAATTTGTCTATTTTTTTATTGTCTGTTTTGTTTTGAAGAATAATTTAAGGTTACAAGCTAGAATTAGTATTTAATTTAGAGTAAGACCTTAGAGCGACTAAAAGTTTATGAGAGTGCAGTAGTTAAGACCTGGATTATGGGAAAACTTAGGTCCTAGACGGTTATCAGGCAGACTTATCTCTAGACCAATGACCACATTAAGGTTTCAGATTAAACTAAATCCCAAGTAGTCTTTGAATTAAAATAATAGTAATATAAATTAGTAAGGCATTCGTTTTTGCTTGCACTTTCAATTTCAAGTATTTAATTAAAAAATAAATAGAATTCTAGAATAGGATTTGGAGAAGAAACACATTTATAATTAAAAACCGTATAAGTAATTTTCAACTAATAAAATGTGTCATTAGTCTTTTGGCTACCTTTATCATATTATACAATTTGGCAGCCTAATAATATCATGTACAATAATTCAAGAGTAAAAATCCAATGTCAATCAAATTCAAATAAAAAAAAATCTTTTTTTCTCCACAATCATCAGATTGTGGATGTAACAATACATACATATGGTTTTAGTATGTTTGAACCTAAAAGTACATACATACTAAAACCTATTGCCATAGTAGCTATTAAAGTATTATACAAGATTGGGGGAGACCGGTTTGTCTGAACTAAACAAAACCTGTATCTCAGTACACCTCTCCCCACTAGGAGCTTAGCAGCCTGACAATATAATATAAAATCAATTCTTAATTATTTTTAATCTTAAAAAAGGACACAAGAAGAATGAAAATGTTTCCGAATAAATAAAGGCAAATTTTTGCCAACATATTTCCGCTGGCAAAAAAGGAATGAATAACCTAAATGTATATATAGGTGCCGTGTGGTTTCCGACAAAGTAGAATTGCCGTGGATGTCGTAGGAGGCGAACTTAGAAGCCTCATGATGTTTATAACCTTTGTTTAGCGTATTTAAACAAAGGTTATAAACATCATGAGGCTTCTCCAACCCGTCGAGCCAACGTGGAGAGTGTAGGCTAAATCCTTTAGCTGCTCTAATCAAATATGGCTCTAATAGTACAGAGAGGATCGTGCTCCTGCGGTGGAGACATAAAAAAAGACCTGCTGATGATGATGATACCTATACATCAGAAATAACTTGCTCTTATGCGTTTATGTACCTAGTTGTTGTTTTGAACAACAACTAGGTACATAAACGCATTACATTCACACCAGTAGACCCAGTAATCATGACTGTAGACCCAGTAATTATGACTGTAGTAATTAGTGGCGAAATATCTCGAATTCTCGCTGAAACATTTTGTTAAATTTATTCCGCGAACGCAACGCCAAGACTAACGAAAGTAATAAATAAGAAACATAGTTTCGAACTCAGAGCGGTGTTGTTAGTTTCTGAAGAAATAAGCAAAATGAAACGGGATGTTATTTTAACCTACTTCCAAAATAGAGGAGTTTATCAATTGGTCGCGATCTTTTTTTATTAATGAAGGTTTCGTATCCAAATGGAAAAAAGAGACCCAATTACCAAGATTCCGCTTTGGAGATTGGGGGAGAACTCGGGTTTTTGGTTTTAAAAAAATATTTTATAATAATAAATTCGTTTATTTCCTCTTTACAAAAATTGCAATTTATAAAACGACAGTTAGGTCATACGGTTGGGTTTAATTTGATAACTGTTTCGTGTGGATGTACTTAACTGTAGATCAAAGAAATAAAAATTATTGATCTTAAAGTTCGTATAGTTTAAGTAACATTCAAAGATGGACTTTCCAAGTTTTACCTGCTCACTTCGCACTGCCTTCATTTAGAGGGATTAGTGATGTGCAAACAAAATATTTGGACAAGAAAAAGCGGGAAGGCACACGGGCTTTAAAGCTCATATGATGCAGATAGAGAGCGAAAATGAGGAGGATCATTTGGTACAAGCTGATGGGCAAGTCTTAAAAGTGCCTGCAGTCTCATCTTTAGGTATTCTCTCCTATTTGTCTCCATTGCAGGAGTACGACCCTCTCTGTACTACCAGAGATTTACTTGGCCAGAGCAGCCAAAGGACTTAGCCTACACTCCCCACGCTGGCCAGGCAGATTGGAGGTCTTATTGATGTTTATAAGCTTTGTTTAGCTAAATCGCCTTCTACGACATCCATTGGAGGATTTGGAGTGGTCCTATTCTACTCTGACGGAGACCACATGGCATTGTTCTTTACCTTAAGTCAATTTTGACTAAAATTCCTAAGTACTTACATCATTGGCAGGTACTTTTATAAATTATTAATTTATTTATACATGTATCTTATAGCGTGTAATGTTCCTTTCGTGATAATAAATTAAAAGTGTTCTAACATGAGTACCATGACCGTGGCACGATTGTTCAAGTTGAGAATGTAACGTCCATAAATGATTGAGAAATGTAATTTTGTATTTAATCATCCAATTGAATTCACAAGGGCAATGTATTTATTAAGCCTGGGACATTCAAAAGGGCGTTTGTGTAAATTAATTTAAAAATTCAATTCACGTCCATAATTAAAAATCTTTGTAAATGGAATCCACATATTTTGAATTCAGTTATAATTAAGATTTCAATATTTCGTTAAAATAACTCATTATGATTCCAGCTGCAGTGTTGAATTTCATAATTAATTAATTTCGCAGAATAAAATATATCTCTTTGTTCAATTCGTGTCACCGATATGATATTTTAATTGAATACTCAGTTAAAAGAACATTTTTATCCCAAATAACAAGTTTGTGTATAAACAACGCATCATAAGTATTTATTATTAATATACATATATCAGAAGATAATTATTACAAGCTTTATTTAGTTTTACCTGTCCTGTGTGTGTCTGTCGATCTGTCTATTATCAAATTTAGCATGTTGAATTTGACCTACTTCCCGATTTCCGAATGAGCTAAAATTTTGCACGTATATGTATATCACGTGACAATGCAATGTTATAATGACATGGAGCTAATCTGATTATGAAGTCAGAATGGCCATAATAACTCTGTAATGAATCGACGCAATTCCATCGAGTTTGGACTCATTTGTTTCTTTCTCTTCTCTTCTGTTGAGAAGAAATTAGATAAAAGATTGTTTTTATTTTTGTTTCATTTGTCCCTTCTTTATGAAAAAATTGACGGATGTGTAAGTGGCCAATACTTTAGTCAGATTCTCTAAACTACCAAAAGCTTGACGACTGCCATACAATGATGACAGCCGGGACCAACAGCTTCACATGCCTTCCGAATCAAGGAGGAGGCACGGGAATTTCTACCCAGGGGTTGCTTAAATCATGTACTTACAGCGGCAAACAATAGGGCCCAGACTGGCACAGATCTCACTATAGCCTTCCAGGGTACAGGGTCTCTTACGGAGTTCTTGTCCGCGCTGGTGACTGTTTCGTTCAGGTACTTTAGCTCCTCGTCGGATATGTACGGGTGGGTGTTGGGTGTACTGTAGCAGAGAAGGCTCTGAAATTTAAAGAAACAATACTATATTTTACACATGATACTTATTTGCATACCTAACAATAATGTTTTATCATCATCTTTTCAGCCGCATAACGTCCACTGCTAGATATAGGCCTCTCACAAAAATTTCCCAAAAATGGCCGTAGAGCGGCTTGCATCCAGTGCCTTCCAGTGACCTTAGTCAGTTTAATAATAATGTTTTAATCCTTTGCATTTGTTTGCGTTTGGCAAAAAGCTTGAACTTATTATTGAAGAGCTCGGTGGTCTAGTGGGAGTTCGCATTCTTTTATTCTTAGCGCTATTGTATGTTAAATGACACTGAGGTGACCACAAGTAATACAAAATTTTAATTTTCTTGAGCTCGAGTTACACATATGCTCTCCGAGTCATGTTCAAGATCAAGATGCTTCAGAACCTAAATCGAAAAGCGGTTATTTTCATAAACTAACAATACCTATTTTTGAAAGACCTATTCAACGATACCCCATAAGATGAGTTAGACGATAAAAAAAAATTAACATCTACGTTACAAGTATGGGAGAAACCCAAAAAACTAAAATTTAATTTTTATTTTACTTCTTTGTCGGCATGAGTAAATGAAAACTCCCGGAAAGCGGACCTCTGTCTTCAAAGCAGCACGGCTAAGAGACACATGTGCGGTACGAATGCGCTCTAAAGAGATGTTTTTCAAGCAGGTAACACTTTCGCAGTTTTATTAAAATTATTTGTGCTCATCTAATTAAATACTAGATAAAAAGTATTAGTACTGATTAAGACAGTTAAAGCGCATTATTTATTCAATGGTTGTAACAGCCTTGTAAGTCAGATAGTAAAAAGAAAATATACTAAGTTTTGCGTGTTTGAAAACTAGTTATAACCAATTTGTTGATTACGATTTGCATGAATTAGTGTTATAGCAACCTAAATATAACATGGTCAAGTTTATGTCTAAAGCTGGTTCGAACTGGTATTAAAGAGTTATAAAATAATTTTGCATAATTAATCATGCAAATAGCTTAACATCATGGCAAATGTGATTTATTTACATAAATGCCTTCAAAGTTTTCCATTAATCAAACAAACACTTACATTATTATTTACTTTTAAGTACCTAACTACCTAGTCGTAGCGGTCGTAGTAGTCCATTTTGTAATATGTAACTTCGGACTATATTGTGCGCATCTGTCATCAAGATACGCACTTGGCCATTTATTCTGTCTGTATTAGAAATTTTTACATAACTTTTTCATCGTCTGTCAAAGTTTTAAAAGAATTCAATAGAAGTTTATATACATTCCTTTTAATAATACGACCTCGACTTGTTTTTAGAACGTCTCTGGAACCAGACATAATTATAATTGGAGACTGATTCTTAAAATTATACTAATATAAACATCTCATCATAACAATTAATTTAAGTTAAATTAAAACGAATTACTAAAAGTAAAGACGTACAGTCCTAGATTAATGACACCAAAAGTTTAGGTCGGTGGAAACGTTATCGCCCGAAACAATCTTCAAATTTCAGAAGGAAAAAATAGGCAGTCGCCTCTAGAACTTGCAACTCTCTCTATCGCACAATGCGGGTCGGGGGGAAAAGCGGCGTGTAACAGATATATTTTTGCAAATACCTACTTGCGACGCGTATCAGCACTACACAATCTACTTAATACTACCGACAGGTATAAGAGTGAAAATCCGGCGCCGAAAACTTGTAGCACACGAGTTCTTTACAAAAAAGAAAAAATACTTTGGTAGATATTAAAATCAGTCATGAAAACTTACCCAAAACAAGAACCATAAGATGCCGAAGCAGCCAAAGAAGTAGAACACATTGGCCCAGTGTCCATCGCCAGCCATAAGGAACCCAGACATGAAGGAACCGAAGATATTGCCGATCTGGGCTCCACCAAACACTAGAGCACCTTGACGAGACCTCTCGTGAGGGGGCACCCATCGCGCTAAGACTATCATCAGAGCAGGCATCGTGGGACCCTGAAAAATAAAATAGATAAATGTAAAATAAACAGATTGATTGACGACCTTCGTGGCGTTGTGGTCACCATGCTAGTCCGCCACTCAGAGGAAAATGTTTTCATACTGTTCTGGGTCTGGGATGTCTATCTATATATGTATTATCGTATAACCTAAGTCTTGAACTTACTGTGGGCCTAGCTCAATCAGCGAATTTTGTCCCTATAAGAATATTTATTAAGGTAACTTGGAGTAAGTGAGTTACACCAACGCAAGTTTAAACTTGTGTTAAATGATACTCGTATGATATTTTTTCTGTCTTTATATCATTAGGTCATTGCACAAAGGACGCTGCTGCCCGTTCTCTGTTCCCTATCCCTTAGGTGATGCGGCTAGCAACCCTTCACTTCCTTTATTCCATTTTTACCTCCTCACTAACCATCACGCTAAAAGTGGCCTTTGAGTCTTGCGATCCTGGGCTGTGTTTGTTCGGACACCCAAAAGGCTTTTTCTGCCTCATTAGAGATTAAGTCCTGATAGTGTGTAGTGATTTATTTTTACCAAAGATGAAAACCTTATTTATCTTACTCTGTAGATTTTTTGATTGCGCAAAAAAAACATTTATACACGGAAATGTCATCAAAAGCATTGTGGGCATATACCCCCTTTGACTACGAAAAATTATACACAACGGGAAATAACTACAAAATAGAGCTGTCGGTATTAATAAATTCCCTATAATGCTGCTTTTTTAAGGTTCCATACCCAAAGGGTAAAAACGGGACCCTATTACAAGACTCCGCTCTCTGTCGGTCCGTCTGTCTGTCACCAAGCTGTATCTCATGAACCGTGATAGCTAGATAGTTGACCTTTTTACAGATAATGTATTTCTGTTGCCGTTATAATATCATATACTAAAAACAGAATAAAATAAATATTTAAGTGAAAGTCCCAGACAACAAACTTGAATTTTATAGATAATGGTACGGAGCCCTTAGTGCGCGAGTCCGACTAGCACTTGACCAGTTACTTTTTATTAAGATTAAAATTATGAAGTAGCCACTGATGCAATATTTAACTCGTTAAAGATCAACGCAACAAAATTAACTGACCATGAAGATAGTAAAAGAAATAATTATCCATCGTAATCAGTAAACCTCTTTAAAACCATTTACTCCTAAGCCTTATTTCTTAAGCAATAAGACCTACTGACCTGAAGCCAAGTAATAAAATGCTACAGCAACTCTTAGCACTTAAATCATTTGCTAAGAACTGTCTATTTAATTTAGCTGCTAATCGTGTGGACCTACTTTACGCGAATGGCTTTGAAGAAGAAAAATACAGATTAAAAATGTCATATTCTTTATTGAAGTAGACAGAGAATGGTCCATAAAGTAAGTCCATATGGATGTAGAATAGGGGTGTAGAAAATATAACAAATGTAGGGATAGGTTGCCAACCGCATGATTTTTATATATCTTTATAAAATTGTTTCGTATTTCAACGTGCTTTTTTGGAAATTGTTATGAGTATCTTACGAGTAGACTTAACTTGCTAAAAAAAAGGGCACGTACTAAAAAAATCCTATTTTAACAGAAGATGACTTTACACTTATGAGTATGTGTAATTCTAGTATCTGAGTTATGACGAGTACTCTTAAATAAAGTAAAATGCAAAAAAAAAATCGTGACTTCGTGCGAGTTCGGGCACCCAAAAATATAAACGTCGGCCTTGAGGATTTGCTGAACAATTTAAATAAAGTAACTAAATGTTAAACTATATTTCCGACTTTGTTCTTTGAGTTTCCTAATGATCGAATTTTGTAGCTTTTTTAACTCAATAAAGTTTTAAATAAATAAAAATCTTACCTCGCCCATCCCTTGTAGAACTCTCAGGATAAAAAGCCACGTAGCGCCGCCAGCAGTCACTACTATAGGTGTCAGCAGCGTAAAAATGGCTGTGCTCAGCAAACCAATGCCTAGAGTCCATTTCCCGCCATATTTCTCGGCTAAGTACCCTCCCGGGACGTGGGTAATGGCATAGCCATAATAGAACCCACTGAGGATAAGCCCCTGAGTCGATTCTGACCAATCGAATATCGCGTGCTGAAATTTTAAGGAAAATTTATTACTTTGTTTTGTATGGTGATAGTAAAAAAAATGCCACCAACCAACTAAACAAAATGAGATTGAAGAATTTTGATACTTATTTAGATTTTTTTCTACTATTTAATTGTTAGTATTTTTTTCGGATTTTAGTTACTAAAAATCAATACCAACACAATCAGTAACATCAGTAATCAGTATGAAGTAATACAGGATCGGAAGGATTTAAATATGTAAGTAAAGAGAGGCCAACTAAGTGAAATTAATTAATAAATAAAATAAATAAATATAATATATAGAGTCAAATTACAGTGATTGAGCTAGCCCCAATGATAATGAATGAACCATTAAATATATATGTATGCCTAACTACATGCGAAAACAATTTTGTTTAAACTTTTCAATATAAAGTTTTATCTTTCCAATACTTTTAACTATTTAAGACTGGAATATTTATACACTAGGAAATTATATGCTCTGTCTGCCCCATTAGGGATAAAGACGTGATAGTATGTATGTATGTAGGAAATTATAAATTGGCAATTTATTTGTGATTAAAATTCGAGTAAATCACAAAAACATTGCCAATGAATAATTTCCAAGACCAAGTAGGCCAAAGCAATTTTAAACGTTTATTACTTCAGACTCCAATTTCGATAAACAAACAAACTCGATCCTAATTTCGCTAGTTTACGAGTTTGGCGTCAACACCAATCTGCCTTTGAGTATTCCCGTGGGCTCGGAAATTGCTGCTATAACATTACTTTCCACTCCCGATAATGATAGGAAGTGTTCCCTTTAATCCAGTAAGTATCAAACCATGTTCCAATTTTAGTTTCGGGGTCAGATTAAAATATTTAATACCCAGAAAATTGGCGCCGATTCGCAAAGTGACTGGAAAATTTTCTTTTGTTTTTGTAGGTATAATAAAGCTTTTAGTTGTCAAATAACGATTGATATCTTGCCATTGAATTTTATTCTTGCGTCGTATTTTCTTTTCCTCTGTAGTTTTAAGTACACCTTGAAATATCACAACGTTTGTAGTAACATTGAATAGGTATTGAGATAGGTGGAGACGTCGTAAACATCTTTAGATAAAGATAACACTTCATTTAAACTATGTTGTAAATAAATACTAACACGAGGATAACAAATATTAGAAGTGCATGAAAGAGCTTCAATGAAGGATTTATAACTTACATGCTAGCTTGAAATGAACAAGATCAAGCCAACCCTTATTAAGAGCCCGTTGACGTATATCAAAAAAATACTATAGGTAATGGTTGACTCTTCTGATTTATTTCTAAAGAATATATTTATTTATTTAAACTTTTTTGCACGTAAAAACTGTACAAATGGTGGACATAACGCTATATGGCGTTCTTTGTCGATCAACCATTCTTTACTCGTGATTTACTCGTGTATAAAGCTATAATACCGATCTAAATTTTTGCTGTCATCCGGGTAGGCGTTGGAGTCAAAATGTGACTATTTAAGTCTTGTGTTGTTTATCGTCTGGTTGATTGATAGGTTGAATAAGACCCGCATCATGATTATAGAAAGCTGGCCGTACATGGTTTTTCTATAAATTTTTTTTTTTGAGATACTAACCGGTTTAGAATGAGATGCCTAATTGACAAGGATCTCTATGTCATCCATAGGGTCAAACATAAGGATCGACATGTGACTCTTGCAATCTTGTGTTTTTGACCACCTGGTTGACAGCCATGTGGAGCAGACCGCATGGTGTAGACATTTAAGTCAGCAAGCAGATCTTCCGCTTTCTGACTTAAATGTCTACACCTATTGATTGTATGTAGTGTCTCTGGGCAGACAGAAGTGTCTACACAAAAACACTACATAAAATATATGTATTCTAAATGATAAATACTTTAAGAATACTAACCGGTTTAGAAGGAGATGTCCCATTGACGAGGATCTCGCTGTCATCTGGGCAAGCGTAGGGGTCGACATGTGACTCTTCCAGTCTTGTGTTGTTGACCATCTGGGTGACAGCCAGGTTGAGGCAGACTCGCATGGTGTAAGCGTTGCAGACGGCCAACAGACCCATGATGCCCAGAACATACCGCTGGGGAATTATGAACACTGAGCAGAGAAAATTTTCTCATATAGTGTTGTTGTAGAGGCAGTAAATTAAAATAACAGTCTGGATTTTCTAGAAATAACAGGTGCAGTGTCTATGGTATTTTGTTTGTGTTTTAGGTACATACATCTTGTTCGAAATTAAGCAATTCATGGTCATCAGCTATTAGTGATCTAGGTAGAAAATACTCGTAGATCGTAACGTCACGCGAAATTTAAATTGTCGCCGTATCTTCGTCATTATTTTAAAGAGAAGAAGAAAAAAACTATATAGAGAGCCAAAACAATTTTTTTGTCCACATTCCTATAAACATTGTGTTGGCCACAATACAATAAAAATGTAACTAACATTGACAAGATAGTGTTAAATGCGCATTTATATACAGCACATATAAAAAGCAATTTTGTATTTGTACACGTTATGTGTCAAATAATAATTTAAGTAGCCCTACGCGATCATTATGACAAATGTTTTATACTACCCATTTCTTATAAACACAGTACACATAATGATAAAAAATAATATCACTTATCCAACCCGAAATACTTACATTTTGATATTATACTTCGCCATCTTGGTATCATTTCAGTATTGTCTACACGCTACAGGACAGACAATAATTTATTACCTGTAACAAGAAAAATAATAACTTACGTAAATAGTAGCGTACCTATGATATTTCACATCGTTGAAACATGTGGACAAACAAAAGAATAATTAAACTAGACTGTTATATTTCTTTATTAAGTTGGAGCTACATTAGGAACTGAATTCGGTATTAAGGGTAGAAATCATACCTACCTTTTTTACTTATTTACAGTAAGTAACTGGTTGAGGAAAAAGTTAAAACTTATATATGTGGATGAAGACAAAAAGAGGATGTAGCATTAAGTTGCCTTGAATCGTATATCGTGGACGCAAAAAGAGGAAGTAAAAATAAACTACTCATTTTATCACGACAATAATAAATTATCGCCGTGTGGTATCCGGCAGAACAGGACCACTCCAAGTCTTTCCGTGGATGTCTTAGAAGGTGACTTAAAGAATACAAGCTAAACAAAGCTTATAAACATCAATGAGTCTTCTTCAACATGTCTGGCCAGCGTGGAGAGTGTAGGCCAAATCCTCGAGGTACTCTGGCCAAGTGTGGTTCTTATAGCACAGGGAGGGTCATGCTCCTGCAGTCGAGACTTAAAAGATCTAAAGATGAGAATAAATTATCCCATTACTTTAGTAAAATCAAAGGGTGATTTTGATACCTATGTATATTTTTGATGTAGGAATATACATATGTTTAATTACCAGCTTTTTATGTCTTATAGTTGCATAATTGCTTGAATAAAAGTTACAAATAATAACAAACCCTATTATATTAGGGTGCTATCACAAGAGCGTAATAAAAATACAAGTCCGTTGATAGCTTTATCAATGTTGATCCTATACAGCCACTTGTGTATTAATTGATGTCAAGTACCTCTTGTAGTGATTCCACCTACTGTAGTATCTTCTTGTTAAGTAGGACTTGTTTACAGTTCTACATGAGGTTATGTTGGTAAATATTTCATACATTACCTATTTACTCTATATATTATGTAGTTACATACAATAGAGATGTCACGAGTTTCACTTGTATAAGAACTAAGTATTGTATTAAACTTTGGGGTATGAAACTTCTTCACAAATACTCGTATACATTAACATTGTGTTTAAACAAATAATTCAGGCTTAAATTATTATTTGATCACTAAAAATCTGGATAGTTATTTATCTACATTATGTACAAGCACAGGACCGAAATGAACGGCGTCGACGAAGAGAGGCCTTTGCTCAGCAATGAGCGGAAGAAAGGTTGGATGATGATGATGATAATGTTATACGAGTAACAAAAAGCTAAAAACTATAACAAAATGATTACAAAAAGTGATAAATACAAATAATATTTACCATGTTGTTGTATTTATTTATTTATTTAAACTTTATTGCAGAAGAAAAAGTGTACAAATCGCCATATATGGCGTTCTCTGCCAGTCAACCATTAGACAAAGTAGAGAAATAATTTGGGTTGTGCGACAATTTAGAGAACTATATAGAAAAGTATAAATTAAATACCTACAAGAACATAATAAGATCATATCATTTAAAATACATAAAAAAATATATAATATACATATAACATGTACAAAATAAATATTTAATACATGTTAAATAATACATAAATACCTAAAGTAATATATGTATATACACATACATATATAAATACCATATGGATGACTACAGTAGTTACTGCACAGGGACAGCATGAGAAGAATCGACTTCTCGGAAAAATCGTTTATGAACCGCCCGTTTGAAGGCTAGCCGACTAGGTGCACGTCTAATGGACTCCGGAAGAGCATTTCAGAGAAGAATGACTTTAATTTGGAAAGATTTTTCATAAAATCAGAATGATGAGCAGGTATGCATAATGTTAAAAGATTGGAAGAGCTAAGATTACGAAAATAAGTTGTACTTACCATGTTTACAAACAGTTTACTTAACATAGTATAAGTCATCATCATAGTTTCAGCTGTATGATATCCATATTTTTTTGACACGACCTAACAAGGATTTACAAAACTGCTTGCAAAAACACTAATCGTAAAATAATAATAGTTATTGTCTTTGTCTAGATCCATAAAATGTAGCCACCGTTATCATTCAGTCGTATACAATGTAATATATTATACTACGCTATTTGGCGCTCACGCCCGTAATTAGTGCTTGGTATCGCCTGAACTATCACGTTACTGCTATTAAAACAATCCGAAATGGTGTCTGCTGGCATTTTACAACTCCCGTGTAAAATTTACAGCGGGCTCTTAGGAAAGAAGCTAATTGCTTACGTTCACGGCCAATAATACAGTTTTGCTGAAAGTGCTTAGCTACCTATGTACAGAATGTAAATCTGTAACCTTGCCATATTCTCAGACGTAACTATAAGGATCATACTGAACAACTTTCCCCCAAGGAATATAGGTCGAAATATGAAAAAAAAAAATTAGACTTCACATACTAAATCGATCAGTTGATTAGCAATTTTGTAAGGGGGAACAATTTTTTTTTCAACTCGACCTCTGGTCTTTCGGAAAGTTGTTCAGTATGATCGGCATCAGTACGTCTGAGAATATAGCAAGGTTACAGATTTACAACTTGTATAATAGCCGAACTTTTTTGATACAATCACATTTTTATAGCTTTGTTTGTGCATTGTTACGGAATCGATTGGTTCCACAAAATATCTTATTTGGACTATACGCAAGATTTTTTTTGTGCTATTATTTTCAAAATAATTCGTTTGATCACTGTTTGGTGGTAAAATTTGCCTAAACATACTATAAGGTAAAAAAAAAATTCATAAAATATCTATAGAACCTAAAAGATCGTTTGTACTAAGTACTAATAATTGGATGAAAAATTGTAGGTAGAATATACAAGAGGTTATTGTTTAGGCATAGTGGTTAAAAGTTAAGATATAACATAACTTATTATACGTATAACTACTTTAATAATTTAACAAACAGTTTTACGATTTTCATAATAAAATGTGATATTTATAAAGGTGTTTTATTAAACCAGGAAAGATTAGATCATTCTCAAAAATACAATACCTATATGTTTGTCATTTTAAATTAATATTCAACGTTTTTCTTATTTAAATATTAATGGCAAGTAGTTACAATAGCCTTTGAATTTCACAATGCGTACTAAATATTAAATAAACAATAAATAATATGAGCTATTTTAGGTTTATTAACAAATGTGCGATAAAATAATCACTTTATTTTATACATCACAAATTCTCAATCGTCAGGTAGTCGTGACTTGTCAAAGTTGATAAGGCTACGGTAAACTTGGCCTATTTTTTGCTAATCAATATGTATATATAAGTATTTAGCCAATCACTAATGGTTGTTTTTTTCTGCTGTGCATAATAGCACGTAAGATGGCGTACAGTTGCCAACGAGCCATGGAAAGGACAAATGTTTAGTCGGTCAATGATTCTGTGGACAAATAAACGTCGGAAAACAGTACTTACTTCAATCGATGAATTAATCTTGATCGTATAAATGATTGTTGTTTGAATGATACTTGCTCAAAATCATTTCGTTATACCTGCTCAATTATAATTATATTAACCTATTTATTTATTTATTTATTTAGTTTTCTTCAATTTAAAACAGGGTTTTATGCTTTATATAGATATAATCCGGAAGTCTCTTAATATAAATCTATTTATTTAATTTTAATAGCTTTTATAATACCTTCTCATAATATCTTGTGTCATTCATTATATAAGTTGTAATACTTATATTATGATAACCAAATAAAAGACAATACTGAGTTTTATGACAGTGAAACTAATAAAAAATATTTTAGTATTCACAAATAGAAAATTAATAAGTAAGGAATTAAGAAAAAGAGCGTGGTTCAAGAATCCTAGAATATCATGTTGTACTTGTATAGATAGGAGCTCGGTGGCACAGCGGGAGTACGCGTTACTAGCACTTCCTGACGTGGTCCGCACTTTGATGGGTGACCACAAGTAGCATAAAAACTTCCCAAGTTCCGTGCTTCGGAAGGCACGTACAAGCCGTTAGTCCCGGCTGTCACCATTGTAAGTTCATTGTACATCTATGTCAAGTACCCACTAGGCAGCCTTAAAATCTTATTTATATTTACTAATATTTTCTAACTATTGAAATCAATTTAATTTAATGTTTAACTTTTTTTTTACATACTTAAATATGATTCAATTAATATATTAATATTATATAAACTCACATAAATTCCTATAATTTCGCAATACCCTGCCAGGGTTCATGTACTTACCTACTAACCATCTTCTGTATGAGTGCATGTAAGCGATAAATAAAGAAATCTGTCACCAGTGTTGGCCACATAAACACGAAAAACAAACAAAAATAATATAAAGAAATTTTTTGGAACGAAGTTCCTTAACGCGCGTTACGAAAGGGGCTAAACGGAAAAAATTAAGACCAAAAGTTGTAAAGACACTTTTTGCTATAGTTGTAAGCCGTGCGGCGTGCGCGTGTTTCTCTGTCTGTCTCTCTCTCTCCTAATTAATCAAAAGGAACTTCGTTCCATCCGGGTGTCCCTTGACACCTCTCAAGTTTTTATTTTAAATCAAGTGATTGTTTTTATATGCAGCAAAAAGTAGGCTATACGGCGATTAAGTGTTGGCAACCTTGGAGGTTAGATGTTTTACTTTTTTCGGTACATTGAATAAAAATTCATTTTCTTAATTTTCATTTCAATTCTCTTCATGTACGGGCACAGGTAATAAGTTTTACGCCACCAGCATGTGCCACAAAAATCCGCGATACTACGTAAGTGCTTACGCCATTATCGTTAGCAAATCGATTTTATTTGTCGACCGTGTTCAATTGAGAAACCATAGTGCAAATATGTGCACTAAGGTAGTGGATACAAATGAACAAGTCCTGCTTTGTTATTATCGGTTGATTACCTGCAAACTAAAACTTTCCTTATGTTTATAGATATTCAATCTTATAGTTAGTAAATTGATGCAAAGTGAACAAAATACACAAGTTCATTTTACAGTCAAATAAAAAAAAAACGCTTACTTCTTTCACCGGCTCCACAGAATTAATAATAGTATCCGGCTCACCCCCAAAACTATTAAACTGCTAAAGTGATTTCAGCCAAACGTAGCTATGAACTTATTTGATCAAGTCAGCTTTTAACAAAAAAAATCGCATCAAAATTCGAACCATTCGTATAGACACCACAGAAAAACATACAGATAAACCGTTACACAGATATATCAAACTTAAAACATCTCTCTTTTTCGACAGGGCCTAAAATAAACATTTTTACAAATAAATAGTAAAACTCTTTGCGTAACACAAGCATTTAACATTCAATACGCGATCTCGGAAGTGCACTGAACTTCTCCAGGTCATATTACCTCGACCTTACCAGCCGTTAAGGAAAGGATATAGGAAGCCACTTATATTTATGCGAGGAAGAATATATGGTACAATACTTTACTTGATAGTAGCGTTTATAGTGACATAGTTCCGGGATACACACAGAGTAAATGAAAAAAACTTTATGTATTTTTTTTGCAAAAAATCCAAAATTAAAAGCGAAATTAAATTAATCGAAACAGATTTGAATTTAGTTTTTGATTTGGTTTTAAATACAGTATTTAATTTAACGAATTGACTATAGTTTTACCCTTCACCTACCTGACGTCAACCGTCTTTGGGAATGAATTTTTTACAACCAACCACCGCCTTACGTTAACCTTCTTTGGAAATGCAGTTGTAGCATGAGATGTTTGTACTTTGTTCTAGTCGCCTCTTACGACAGCCACAGGCAGAGAGGAGTGGTCCAATTCTAGGCCGGAAGCCACACGCCCAAAATACGTTGCAATAGATTGATAATCACACTAAAATTACAAAGGCGAAAGTTTGTGAGTGTGTGTGTGTTTTTTTTTTTACACGCGCAAACGGCTGGACCAATTTTTATAAAATTTAGTGTGCACAAAGCTGATCTATGCCCTGCTATTTGACCCTGGATTAACACTACGCAAATTAATACATAGGCTTTTTCCGCAACACCGATTGGCACAGTTAGTAGATAAATCCCTATCATTACCTTCCTTACTTAATATTATACATGCGAAAGTGAGTTTGTATATTTGTTTGTTTGTTTGTTACCACTTCACGCTTCAACGACTGAACCTCAAAATCAAATTTCATCTAAATGATGAAATTTGATATGTCTATAGTTTGATACCCAGAGAAGGACATAGGATGGTTTTGATCCTAAAATTCCCACGGGGAGCGAAGCCCACTGGCCCAGCTATTATTTAATATTCATCTTGATCGCATCACTATAATTTTTTTAGCTCAACATAGTGTTTGCGTGAAGGCTTGTATTTCTTTGTTTGACAATAAAATCGCTTTCCACTCTATTTAACTGGCCATGAGATGAGTAGGTTCATAGTGGATTGTATCGTCTATTCCTTCAACTTACTGGCCTGCCATCGGCGCGGCGTGCTGGCAAAGGTGCATTGGATTTTTCAAACGCGGCCTTTGTGGCGAGCCGATGGCGTGCACACCATTTCAACAAATGAACTATACTGTTGCAGGGTTCTGTTTAAACGTATAAATAAACATGTGGCTATAAGTACAATCTTTTTTAGGGTTCCGTAGTAAACAAAGAACCCTTATAGTTTCGCCGTGTCTGTCTGTCTGTCTGTCTTTCTGTCTGTCTGGTCGTCCACAGTCCTACAGAGAAACTATAAGTACTGGAAAGCTGTTATTTGGCATGGATATGTATATTAATTATGGCAAAAAAGTCGTAAAATAAAATATGGAAAAAAAAAATTTTTAGGGTAGCTGCCATACAAGTAAAGACGTAGTCAATATTTTTTTTCTCGACAAACACATTGAATGGGATATCGTTGAATAGGTCTTTCAAAAATATTATTAGCTTGTGAACACCATTTTTCCATTTTAAATTTTTGTTCGAGTCAATTGTCCCCCCCCCCTCCTCTATCTGCTAAACGGTTATATATGGCCACGTGAGAAAAATCACAATTATAGTATATATAATGTAGTTTGAAGGAAAACTATCAAAGCCAAGTAGGGTATACAAATTAAAAAGTTATAGGCGATCAACTTATAAAATTTACTTGAATAAATTAATTTTCATACAAATTCAATAGATATTAGTTTTTACACGTTTTTAGTTGCAAGAACTCAAAGTTGGCATTCGCAACTACGGAACCCTACACTGCGCGTGGCCTGACACGCACTTGGCCAATTATTATAACGCTGGGTCTTGTTACTATATGATTTCCATTATTGCCATTGGTTTTGCAACCCTTGTGTTTATTAACCCCGTAAATTATTAGACGTAATATGTATAAAATGTTCTTTTTATTATGAAGATTAAGATAATTTAAAATATTTAAACAAAAGAAGCGTTTTTCTGTGAAAAAAGTGAGGTTAAAAACATTCTCATAGGCGCCGCATAATAGTTTTGATATCGTTTTATCAAAAAAGAAATAGGCCGATTGGGTCAAAAATTAAAAAAAAATTGTAATTGATTATGATTAACCAATCTTGTGTTTAACTATAATTTAATTAAAATATACATATGTACAAACAATAGCTCATTTTTCACCAAAAATAAAAATACATATTAAAGATTCCAAATACATGAAAAATACACCATGAAAATTTTATATAATCAGACATTGACAGGTGGATTTAAGTGATAGCTGTCTTACGTGACGGTACTAACTTTTTCTTAAAAAAAGACGCCTCATTGCTAAAAAACTTAATAAAAAATCATGTCGTATTGTACCAAAAAACACTGGCTGCATAAAAAGATGTTGCTGATTTAAAAAAATTAAAGCATATTTTATAAGATTTCTCAATTTGTTTTTGAATCTCAAAAAACATAGGCAGCCACTTGGAATTCTTTTTTTTCGACTATTTTCCTACAACAACGAAGTATTTGGCTCTATATAAGCTTTCTGGGTTAACCACATTAAGTCGTGGTTTTCCTTTTAAATACTTTTGTACGAATATGTTATAAAGGCCGACTTATCTCTGTATTCATTAGTTTCTTGTACTAGTTTAACATAAATAGATTTTTATCGATAAACTTAAAAAAAATTGATCGTTAAAAAATACTAGAGGTAATTATTTAAAAACTTTCAATAAGATTTTTTCAAAGTCATAACTTCCGCGCAAAAACCTTGTGCATGTCGTAGTTTCATATATATTTTAGAAAACTTTATCTATTTGAAATAAGAGAAAATTTGTTCTTGATCTATACATTTTATATTTAAACACATTCCGTATCGGATCCTAAAGTCCATAAAATTAATGTGTAGTGCCTTTACACGTGCACAAGTGTCTACTAACATTGTTAAAATATATATTTTCAGCTTCACAAATGTTTCTTTGACAGAGTTTCTTTATAATGTTTTTCTATAGCAAAACTTCTTGCTTGTTGCATACCGTATACGGTCTCTTATCATCATTAGTTCCAGTTTCCACCTATTGGTCACGTGTGTAGAGTGTGTCAGAATGTCTGCAAATAATTAGAATGCACTTGTCTTGTTTATGTTTTACAACGTGTGGGTAAATATGTACAAAGTAAGTTATTACACCTACCTTGTATTTGTATATTCCGACAAATATACGTAGTGACCGGTAGTCAGTGGAATTTTTTGAGATTAAATATTTGACGCGTCATAAACTCGCCGATTCAATTTAATTTATTACCTTGAAATCATTCTCTTAGTAGCTGTTTGGTTAAAAATAAATATTTGTCTTTTACATCAACAGACAGACAGATTGACTGGAAACCCCTGGGGTTATAATTTCGTCCATTTAATTTTACAATGTTTACATATCTATAATACATTTTTAACTAGAATTCAAATAAGATAACAAGGTACCTATCAAAGACATAAGTATTGCTAAAAAACTAAAACATTTTTACATCTTTTTTTAAATTCTTTACTTTAAGAGTACTATAAGTTGAAAAAACCGGTCAAGTGCAAGTTATGCACGAAGGATTTGTTACCAATATTTATTTTATTCTGTTTTTAGACTTTTTGTTATAGCGACAACAGAAATACATCATATGTAAAAATGACAACTGTGCAGCTATCACCGTTCATGAGATACAGCCTGTACAGACAGACGAACAGACAGACGGACGGACAGACGGACAGCGGAGTCTTAGTAATAAAGTTCTTATTTTAATAAGGAACCCTAAAAATGAGCACCAACTATCACTGTTCTTATTATTCGTTTAGCATATCTCCAAAAACTTCAAATTATCCGTCTGTAAAATTTTTTGCACTTAACTTTTAAGTTATTTATTTACAACACGAAAGGTCAAAATTATTTTGAATTTGTGGTATCTTTACCTTAAATTACCTATATAGTACCTGGGCGACCGAGCTTTGCTCGGTTACATCTCAAACATTAACTACATTTTTTAAACTTGTCTAAAAACAATAAAAATTAAAAAATTATATATAAACTTGTACAAAAAAGAAAACAAAAGTAAGTCACCGAGTGGGGTTCGAACCCGTAACACTCTTTTAACAGTCCGCATCCTTAACCACTGAGCCAAAAGGACAGCGGCCGGCGCGGCGAAATTAGCGACCATATTCTGCGTGGGAAGAAAAACGCATGAAAACTCGAAAACACGCGTTTTTCCAAACATAAGACTAATCTAGATCGATTGTTTACCCCCGAAAACCCCCATACACCAATTTTCAGCGAAATCGTTAGAGCCGTTTTCGAGATCACTGAAATATATAAATAAATATACAAGAATTGCTCGTTTAAATATATACGATATATATATATGCACCTGGTATAAATATGTTTCAAACCATTGTTTGTATAGTTATGTGCGTACATATATATGTATATATTTACAATGACAGGTTGCGCATAACACAACAGTAATTAAAACTATACTTATGTGGTATCAGCCTGGTATTAGCTATGCAAACTTGCAAGATAAGGAAATATAATAATATTTTAATCTACTCGTAGGTAGTAAACGATAATCCTCCCGAATAAAAGTTTCAAATTTTTTTAATCTTAATGAAAACCACTATACTTAAGAGCATACATAAGAGCGAGTTTATAGTTTATACTAAATCAAAAAATACAACCAAGTGCGTGCCTTTCAGTTCACGTGGCTAAAAACATTCCTGTTCCGAATGTATTATCCGAATCCGTATGAATTACCGAATAAATTTTTTAAGTTGTGAACCCTACTTAGCTCTGATAGTTTTCCTCTACTACGTAAGTCGAGAAAATAAAATTCAAGCCAACAATGGGAGCTACCCTAAAAAACAATATTCATAATTTTATTTTACCACTTTTTTGGCATGATTAATATCCATGCCAAATTACAGCTTTTTAGTACTTATAGTCTCTGTCTAGAATCGTAGACAGACTGACAGACAGACATGTCAAACTATAAGGGTTCCTAGTTTACTACGGAACGCCTTAAGGGTCCCCCGACCCTAGACCAAAATACAACTTTCCATACAAACGTAGTCTACGTTTTATTTCAAAACGACATGTCCAATTTGGGCAAAATTTTGTAATTTCAAAGATATTGCAATTATCTAGGTTTATATTTAGTTTCCGACGGTAAAAATATGAACTTGAAATAGAATATAGTGTTTTATATCATTTTGACCATTAGTATGGGAAACTTCTAAATCGTTATATTTTCTTTCCAGTTCATAATTTTACTATAGGAAACCCAATATAACCCTAGATAATTGCAATTTGTTTACAATTACCAATTTTTACCGGAATCTGACATGTGGTTTCAAAATTAAACGTGTACTACGTTTGTATGGAGAAGTCTAGGGTCGCCGGACTCTTAAATAGTATATTCAATCTTTAAAAAATAATCGGCGTTTTATGGATAAAATTCTACGGTAGAGCTAGTTTGTTCACATGGCACAAATCATGTCCTAAACATTGCTTTTACATTGACTATGATTATACAGATACAGATACAGAAACATACACACAGTTACATTGTTATCCTTTGCAGGTTAGGCCAGCCCTATAGCAGGTCCTTTCAAAATGACGTAGGAAGGTTATTATTAGATATATTTCAGGCAGCTTATGTGTTAAATCAGACACTTATCAATTAGTCAGATGAATCAAGACCGAGCTGTGATAATAGGGATGTGAATAAAAAAATATTTTATTTTATTTAGTCCGTCAAATTAACTATCCAAAAATAAATGACCCATATTTTTTCGTTCGTTTAGCAGAGTAGTAAAAATTCAGAAAGACACAGGGATTCAAAATTTGGGAGTGTTTTACGTCACCTTTGGTTAAAAATCGTAGCTGATCGTGACGACACGTGAAATTTAAATGCGCTGTATCTTCGTCTTTATTTGCTAATGAGAGAAAAGAAAATATACGTAAACCATACTTTTTAATAATAACATAAGCCACTAGCGAAAAAAAAATTACTCACATCCCTATTATATATCTTAACAAAACATATTTTGTCTCACATTGATCAAACTTCAAATCTAAAACTCAATAACCAAGTCACACTACTAGATAACGACCTCGTCAAAAAGTAAACGAAAGATTAAAGAATTCAAAGGACAACAAATCAATCTATTCGCAAAAGCACATTCACTTTCAAACTTTTAAAATTATAATTATACTCACGAGCAAAACAGAGCAATAAAAAATCACAATTTTGAATATTGCACAAAATTTTCGGCTCCCGGATGTAACCTTTTTTTACTATAAACTTTTTTCTTTTTCCATTCAAGTTTTAATTACCACAGCATTAACTTTAAAAAAAAAAATACGTGACTATCGAGTCGACAGGTTTGACAAGCGCGGTTGAAATGCGCTCGCGCACACTGACATTGTGGACACAGATCATCGCAAACCGTAGAGGCTTGGCATTGAATACTGAATGTACGCTTTCTGTGGCCTGCGTGACGTCATTTTGGAGTTTGTTTACTTTGATTTATTTTTATAAAGTTTCCAATCATTTACTTCTTACTGTGGAATGTCTTTTTTTACTTTGGGGTCCACATTTGAAAGCACGTAGAACCTTTGGGTTATATTATACTTACCCCCTTACCTTACTTACCCGCATCGAGATTTCTGAAAAAGGACTGCATAAGCTTCATAATATCACCTAGTGCGTAGTGCCTGCACTCCTTTATCTATCGAATGTACGAGCATATGTATTTGAACAATAAAATCTACCACACTTATACATTGTTACCTTCTATTTCAAAACTTAGATAGGTATTCTAGATGTTACCTAAAATTAAATAATAAGTAAATATTGAAATCCTTACAAAAGATCTAACTCAGGCATCAAAAGACGCGTGCAGCTGCGATAGACCTCAATATAAAGATGTCAAATCAATGTAGGTTTCAAATTGAAGCTTAATGTTACAGAGCAGGGATCGTTCCCTACAAGTTTTCTGGTAACATAACCTTTTATGTAAACAGTAAAATTGGCATTCAAGTGTTGGTAAAGAACCCGAGTTCTGTAGCACACTTACAAGAAAGATTGTGGCTTTACTAACAAGGTTTTTACGTTTATAGGGTACAAACAGTCGAAAAACCAGAAACGAAGGAATGTAGGATTATTTTTTTAACAAATTTAACTTTTGAAATAGGTCTCGTATTCGATTTTCAGTGAGTGTAAATGCTGGTACTTCTATTCACAGATTTTTCTTTACCAGTAGCAAGTAGAGCAGTAGTAAGAAAGAAAATGAAAAGTGCTGCTTTAGTGATGCAATATTATTCCGACACTAACTGATTTATGATTTCCAAGATACTGATTTTCTCAAGTTGATTTCCTTCTACTGAAGCAACTAGTGCGGTGTAAATTACCTATAGCGTGTACCTTGACCCTCCTTCTCACAAATATTATAATTGCGAAAGTTTGCCAGGAAAGATTTATCAATTTTCCTTGTAAGCACTTTACCTTTTATCAAACTATCTAACAATATCTTGATACCAAGGTCAGTTAGATAAGATGGAGGGGCACTTCAAAATGAAGATATTATTGGAAATACCCAGATACTTTAGGAGATGATCCTCGATTTGTAACGACTGCGTAAATGAACCCTAATAAAGCTGAGATCACCTGGAAAGATAATTAATAAGGGCATTATAGTATACATCAAACTGATTAAACAAGCCCTAAAGTAAGTTTTAAACTTGTATATAGAATAAAATATGAAATATGTATGTATGTATATAGAATAATTTGACTTGTCTCTCGCGACCATCCTTTTTGGAATACGTCAAGAGGCCTTTGCCCAGCTATTGGACAAGACGGGTAAGCAAAAAAAATAATACTAACTTGATGATACAAAATGCAATTTTCCAACTGGCCCTGGCTGGAGATTAAACCCAGGATATATGTAACTATGTATGGATGTCCTTCTTTCAACGGCTGAATAGATTAGACGAAATGTCCTGTATATTTTGCTTATCACGAGTATGAACACATAAAAACATTATCCCGTGTTCCGGTGAAATGGTCAGATGACTGAACACATTAATCACGAGGATAATGGCCGAGCACAGATATAAGTATTACATACAGAACGGAATCTCCTAAAGTCCCGCACAATATGTGTCCCCGTTCCCCGTCCTCGCTTCCTCCCCCGTTCTTGCCTTGTGGTAAGTGTTGAGTGGGCGACTGAAGGCGCCTGCAGCCGCCTCTACAAGGCAAGAACGGGGGAGAGTCTCGGTTCTGTATGTTATACAGATACAGATACATTTTCACGTCTATATCCCTGACGGGGTAGACAGATCCCAGGGCCATTAGGCCCAAAGGCCACGCTTATGTATGTTAAACTTTTATTAATTCGGTTAGTTTATACATATATATTTTTAAATATAAAACTAGAAGACAGGTGCACGGCCTTCATAATAGATAGTGGTATAGTGGTAACAAATTGTCTGCAGCACCAGAATTACCTAACATATTACATCCTCACTCATCTCTTATGAAGTTTCGGGCATAAGAACCTTTAAAAAAACTGTGGGACCGCCTTGGAAGTATACTTACAAACAAAAAAAGAATTTTCCAAATCGGTTCAAACGTCTTCGAGTAATCGGTGAACATACGTAAAAAATGTACTAACTTACTCTGTCTGCTTAGAGCCGCAAAACTCAGAATGCTCTGTCTGCCCCATTAGTGATAAAGACGTGATAGTATGTATGTATACATAAAAAAGATTCCGACAAATTGATAACCTCCTTTTTTGGAAATCAGTAAAAGACATATACACTCTATCTCCCAGAAACTGCAACTGCTCGTGACAATAGTATTTAATGATAAGTACATACATCTCACGCCAATTAGCATACAAACCTTTGTTATTGTGACACGTGCATTATGTCCTTCGACGTAATTGTACCTTTTTATGAAACAAACTGACAAGATTAACCACAGATTTTATCAGATATAAAAGTAGGTAATAAACAAAGATTTAGAATATACAAGTAGTGCAGATTTGCCACCGAGTGACTGGGGCTACTTAAGAGAAAGATATATGAATGATACTATGTATATTTTTTTCATGGTCGGGCTATAGGTACGCTTCAAGTATATGCAATTTTAAGTGTGCACTTTAAATATAACTCGACCATGAACAAATACTCGGTGATGAGGACAAAACGGAGCATTTTTTTTCTTCTTATTGCAACTTTTTTTAAAGTCGCAATAAGAAGAAAAAGAAAAAAGACTTTCCCGCTTTATTAAAGCGTGTCAGGCCATAATAAAGGCCAAGCCAAGCGAGCATATTTTTTTGATGTGTGATTTTCGTAAAATGATTTACGATAAAAATTGAAAACTCATTTCCTGTCTTGTTTTCTTAGCTACAACTTTTAAAAAATTCACTTTCTTGCTTGGGTTGTGGGTTGGTGATTATTTGTAAAAAATAATTAAAACATCTAAGTTTTGTGTTTTCAATTTTTCACGGATATTTCTGCCTGCTCAGTATAAATTGGCGCACTATAACTTTTCAAAAATAAAAACTGACTTTACCCCCAAAGTATGGCTACCACCTGGCAAGTATACCCTTTCAAACAAAAAATCTTTTTATTTTTTAATTCGTCCAGGCGTCTTAGAATAATTTGTCAACATAAATAAATAAAAAATCGCGACTAATTGATGATCTCCTTTTTTGAAGTCAATTAAAAATAATTCTTATCTGGTGCGAAAACTGTAACAACAAACACATGAGTTTTTGGCATATATAAAAAAGCGAAAACCTACCATGAATAGTATTTACCTGCATACCTAAAGCAGTTGGTAAACTGCTCTAGCTTACACTTACATGTAGACTCACTTATGATCATTATTTTATTAATTTGAACAATTTAATTTTTAACTCATCATTTCACTATTACAAAAATCCCCCTTATACATTCTACCAAAAAAAAAAAAATTTTAGTGTTTATAGTCAGCTATAACATACAACATATTTACAAATAAAAATATTCCATTGAATATTTCTGCGAAGTAGCGCTATCTGTCGGTAAACACGAGAATTATTTATTTGCAGGAGCATAGAAGTGCTTCTGCAAAGTTGAGCAAGCATGAGAGTGTACATTTACCCGAAGCAATACACTACTTATATTCCTCTTGGTTCCTGAAGTGTTTTATGAATCAAAGTAAATTAAGTATAATTTTTTCACGAGTTATTAAAACGCAGTATTTTTCTAACAAAGATTTGTCAGAATAGGCAGTTTGCCATCGTGTATTTATTCAGCTATAAAACAACCAGCTTTTTATAAAAACTTTGTACTATTTTTATTTTCAAATACTATCATGGTATTAATCCCAAAGTTCCATTTTTATGGTCTGAACTCTATTTAAAGTGTTATTTTTCAAAGCCGGCTTTAGTATCGATGAATAGCATAGTTAACTTACCCTTGTTTAATTTGTAGGCAAAGTTTTAGAAGTGAGAACTTGATAATTATTTTTAAAGTCGTTTTAAAGTTAAAGTACACAATATATAAGCGGTGGTCTTCGCTATAAAATACGGCAATTGGTAATCAAGAGACTTCCTCGGCTGAGTTGATTCTTATGACTCAAATATGGATTTAAGAAGCAATCTCGATTTTTGTCGCAATTGATTAACTTTATGCCAAAAAACGTTAATCTGAGCCCTAGGCTCTGTATTCACCCCTTTCGGGATAAATACGTGATATGTAGTCAAATTTTACCTATACAAAAAAAGGTTACGATTATAAGTCGATACCTGTGACATTCTTGTAAAGGCTATAAATAATAAATAAATATGGACAAATTACACAGATTAAGCTAGCCCCAAAATAAGTTTGAGACTTGTGTTATGGGACACTAACTTGAAGATACTACCTCTATAACTAATATAATATAAGTATATAGATAAACAAACATCAAAGACCCAGGGCGATAAGTGGCGATTATTAAGAGGTATTATATATATCTTATGATATATAATATAAGAATTAATATTAAATCTAAAATTAAAATTATATTAGATTTCATTAAATGAAAGTCAAGCAATTCTATATCAAAAAATATTTATTTACGTCTAGTTAATCCGCCGTCACTGGCGAGTGGTCGTGTTTAGGATACACTATTTTCTTTTTCTTTTCCGTGTCCTGAACTCTCTTCTTTAAGGGGCCATGCTTCCAGCCTGGCGGATAGCCGTATTTGTCTACGTCATCCCACCATTGAGGGTCCCCAGAACCCCAGATGACATACACCAAATTCGTCGCTATTAGAACAGCAAATACGGTCCAGAATGCCATGCGCCATTGCGGTATTGTTTGCTGAAATTAAAAGATGAGTTTTGTTTTAAAATATAGGTACCTTTTCGTTTTTCCAAAGAAGTTGAAATTAAAGGCATTCTTTTTTTGGTTTTTGTTTTGTCTAAATATTGAATGCATTTTATACTGATCGAACATTTAGATATATATGTTATTGCATGAATGTTCTCCAGTGCCTACCTTCAGTAGCGCTGACTATACTAAGCTATTTTCCTATATAATAACTACGGTTATTTGGATAAGATAGGTACTCATTATTAAATAAAGTCAAAAACTAAGTATAAATATGTATATGAGCCGAAACTGTAAACCTAAAAAAAAATATTTATGTAATAACTCGACTTGTAAAAGTAGAAATAGAAAACTGTAATCAATTTGATTTTCCTAAGCAGTGTATTCGTATGTATTGTTTATCTATAACAGAAGGTGAAGTGAATCTTCAAACTTTTCTCGTATAAATCTGTATATTAAGATGTAAGCTGTGTTATAAAGATAAAATGCCGTTGATAATGTTTATTCATACATCACATGATAAACGCTTGTTGTAGCTAATACCTTCATTAAAACTAAAATATTCATTTTGTTGTTACATAAATTCGTACGTTGTTTACCTACTTTGGAACAAAACATAAAAACCATTAATCACTTATGATTTCTGTAACACTCTTGTAATATTTGTAAACTATATAATCAAAGTAAAGTAAATTGCAACTTGTTAATTTAATATAAAAAAAATTACGTTTATTATTTTCCGCTTTTTACTTATTTATTTTCCGATTAAAACCTATATTTAAACAAACATTGCGTTTATGGTCTTACAAACATTTAAGCCGATTGACACATAACACATAGCTCTATTTGAAGCTCAAATCAAGTGATACATTTTATAAAACAATTTCTTTGAATTTCTTTGTAGAGTGAGACTTCTGTACGTGAGTTCTAAGTACTTATTCTGTGCCATAAGGATGCACAAACCATAGTCATTGTGGCCAACACTTTATACAAATTTGTGGCTCTGGGAGAGGTATATATAGCTATATTTGTGCCTCTGTCTGCCCCATTAGGGATAAAGACGTGATAGTATGTATGTATGTATGTATTTGTGCCTTTTGCTGTGGAGACCTTGTGCCGTAGGGTGCGGAAACTCGTCAAATTTTTACTGACTGATGTTTAGGGGGACCCAAGAGCTGGCGCGCATTTCAAACAGCGCTTAAGTATTGCTATACAACGCGAAAATGCCGCCAGCCTCTTGGGTACTTTACCTCGTGACGGCAGCGAGTTGACCTCATTTTTTATATAATTTAACATAAAAGTTATTTTTAGTTTTTTTTGAGCTGTATTTTTTTTTTTGTTAATATTGTATTAGTTTATTAGTTTCTTGAATAAGTATGTTTTTCTTTAATGCAAAAATAATAATAATAAAAGCTTGTACTTTTTAAGTTAAAATTTCACCAACTCAATCAGGTAGGCTAGGGTGTTATAATTGTTATAAAGCTATTAGTTCGAAATGCGGAACAGGTAATAGATTTGTTTGGCCTAAATGTCCATCCACTCGTCTTTTAAAAATAAACAAACTAAGGTTTATTTAAATAATACTTACATCAGGTGTCAACAACCCGATCAGATATGGTGTAATGATGCCGCTGATAGCTCCCAGGCCGTTGACTAATGCGGAACAGGTACCAGCGTAGTTCGGGGCAATGTCCATAGCATTGATCTTGACACTGCTGTAGAAACCACCCATAAAGGCCATTGAAGCGATGAACAAGCCTACAGCCACCAGCTTGTTACATCCTGAGTACGAGGCCAGAATAATAAAAACAGCCGGCAAGGCAGACGCTGTAAAAAATGACCTTATTTTAATATCTCATTATACCATTGTTTTATTTTAACTCTACGATTAAGCATATTTCCTTTGTCACAAATTAATTTAAATGGTTTAAGCATGCTATATTTGGCGATTTTAAATCGCGTAGTATAGACTTGTATAGCATTTGTAAAGAGTAATGTTAATGTGAAACAGGATTTTAATGAGAATTGATATCAAACACGCCTAGGTTTCTTAGGGTTCCGTACCCAATGGATAACAACGGGAATAATACTAAAAACCAAATAAAATAAATATTTCAATGCAACAAAAATTCAACCACATAGGTACAACGTGTACGTCTCTACTTTCGTGGGTACAACAAACGTAATTTTTGATAGATAATCTGGATCCTTCGTGCGCAAGTCGGACTCGTACTTAGCCAGTTGTTTATAAATGTATCAAACTGTTGGTTTAAGGAATGAACAATGAAACATAGAACATACATTAAAGATTGCCTTAAACATTAAGCAATTAATAATCTACAAGACCATTTTTTTCGCAATTTTCGGTCGGAAGTAATAAAATAATCGTTGTTAAATATTTAACTATCAAGGTACATAGTTTAAAAATAATGGCAATATCCTCAATAGGTAACGGTCGAGTAACCTGTCACTATTTCTCGTTCCCATTTTCCATTTATGCATAGGTTCGCTAGATTACCAATGGTGGATTTGAATCTTGCAATTTTTTAGCTGATATACGAAAATAACCGAAGTTGCTTAAAAAAATACTTACAAATGGTCGTATAAATCTTTCTGCCAGTGCCAATGGAGTGCCATTTCTTCTTAATGCATAAGTCACAAAGACTGGCAAAAATAAAGGAGAAGACGTACATAGCGATGTATGGGAGAGCAGACATAAGGCCGGTCTGTTTAATGTTGAACTTGAGGACATCAGAGAAGTATTTTGGAAGGTCAGTGATCATTGTGAAGTAACCCCAATCGTGACCCACCTGCAAACATGATTTATTAAAACAACAATAATAATTATAAAAAAAAACAAACAGGAACTAGATAAGAGGTCGTCAAATATCATCGTCATCAGGTATTTTTAGTCTCCACTGCAGAAGAACGACCCTCTATGACTACTAGTCCCATACTTGGTCAGAGCAGCTAGAGGATTTTTGCTACATTCTCCATGTTGCCCAGACGGATAGTTTGGAGAGGTCGCATTGATGTTTATAAGCTTTGTTTAGCGTATTAATTTATCTAACCTTTATTTTACAAAATACAATTTGTATGGCACAATAGGCGGACTGAATGCTAAAAGCATTATCGAACAGCTAACCTCTGGACTATTAGCGTATTTCCTAAGTCGCCTTCTACGACATCCACGGGAAGCCTTGGTGTGGTCCTATTTTACTCTGCCGGAAACCACACGGCGTACTCTATCTGCTCTACTCTATTTACTTTATCTGCAGAGAAACAATGTCTACCAGCCTTCTACATGTAGTACTTATGCATCTTGATTGACTTGTTACTATATTATTATGCAAGATTATAAATTAATAATAACGACAATTATTTTTGATTGAATTAAAGTTTTATCTGCGAAATACCTAAATACGAGTCGTTTGAACAAACTAAAAACTGAAAAAAAGAAAGTACTTACAGCTGCCAAGACTAACACCCAAAGAGGAGCAGATCGCAATATAGCCTTGAACGGCACAGGATCAAGTTTCTTGTGGAGTCCAGATGCAACAACGTTTTTGTTTAGATATTCCTTCTCCTCGTCAGAAATAAATGGATGTGAATTTGGAGTATTGTAGCATAGGAAACTCTGAAACAATGTAAAGCATATTAAAGTCATATTAATATTCATTGTATAAGGATCTTATTTCGACAGTAGATTCATAATGGAGGATTCTAGCATAAATTAGATGAGATCATCGTCATCATCACTAGGTCTTTCGTCTCCCTTGCAGGAGCACGACCCTTTCTGTGCTGCCAGAGCCATACTTGGCCAGACTGTATATGGCTCTGGCAGCACAACTTGACCTACACTCTCCTCGCTAGCCAGACAAATTAGATGAGATACAGATTCAAAATCATGTCTTTATCCCTAACGGGCCAGACAAAGACCACGCTTAGCGTGAAGCCAGTAGACTGGCTTATCTAAATTTGTCTTGTTGTCTCAGTGTGTACTAGCATGGACGAATAAATAACAAAGTGCCGTTCAAAAGTTAGTACGTTAAAATTTCGATCATACACACCGAGATTTCTTCCTACAAAATTTGAATTAGGCTCACGATTTAAAAAAATCTTAAGCAGTTACATCAGCTGAATGAACAAGATGGCGTTGGCCTTTGGAGACCTTGCGGCGACTACCGGGAAAAAAGACGTTTTAATTTAAACGGAGTAACATTGCAGCACTTCCGCAAAAGGATTTTACCTAGTCTTGTGACTATAAATCACAAGTATTATTAAGACTTGTTATCAGGTAAGGTTAATAGCAAAAATTTCTTAAAGTATCCATTGCTTTTCAATAATTTTAAAGCCTATTTGGGTCCTATTGGACTTATTTTCACACAACGTACTTTCATGAACGTACAGTAGAAGAGAATATTTAGTTGTCCAGTGTACTTATATGATCGACATCAAAACCTTGATTTGATAGACTTATTTAAGTAAGGGGCAGTTCACTCTATCACTTTGAACAACTTATCGTAATGAATGTATTAAAAACAAAAATATGACAGTAATAAGGTTTTGGTATTCCATAAAAACTGAACAGTCACGTGATTCGGTATATATGCTAAATGTTTTTTGACTTGTAATATTATTGGTAATGCTTTTATTTCTCTTGTTACTTACCCAAAAAACAAACCAGATGATACCCAACCCCCCAAAGACATAGAATACGTTGTGCCAACTACCACCATCAGCCAACAAAAGACCAGATATGTATGGTCCAAAGATGTTCCCGATTTGAGCCCCTCCAAATATCATAGCACCTAACCTTGACCTTTCACTTGGGGGTATCCATCGAGCTAGCAGTAGAACGAAGGCTGGAGTTACGGGACCCTGGAATCAAGATATTTAAGTTTGAGTTCCTGCTATGTTTGATGAAAATCGGTTCAGCCCTTAAGTTTTTGGTTGATAATCGGGAGTTTTTAATTTGCCTAGCAAATAATCTTGTTTTGCTTTACAATCGACGGCGTAGGCATCGGCATCATCGCTAGATTACAAATAGGACAATATGTCCTTTAGACAGCTATCTCTAACATTATTCGAAAAATAAAAAATAGGCAATATTTATATAGACCTACAAAGAAAAAATAAATGTTTCCATTTATCAGATAACCGACGATCACGACAAGAACTTCAAGAAAGAAAATTACTTACATAAATAAATCTTTCAGACCTACCTCGCCAGCACCTTCTAGGACTCTGATGATGAACAGTCCAGTTGCTCCTCCCACTTTTACAGCCCAAGGGGAAATCACGGTCGCTATTGAGGTGATGAGTAAACCAACTCCAATGGTCCATTTTCCTCCAAACTTTTCAGCCAATAGTCCCCCAGGTAAATGGGTTGCAACGTAACCGTAATAGAAAGCGCTTAGTAGGAACCCTTGGGTTGATTCGCTCCAGTCGTAGCGGTCACTATTCTGTAAAAAAATGAAAAATGAAATTTTTTCGCCTATATCAGGGAATCTTCCAAAACTGACCCGTTTCAGACCAGATTTGTTGCATGGAACCGCAAAAACAAGCGCTGTGATAAATACAGAAATCACAATCACCTCATCAACTTCTAAGTTCTACTCGATTTTTTTCAGCTGTCAAAAATGTTTCTTCTCTTGCAAAACCAGACATATAGCGTGAAATGTTTTTGATAAGACAAAAACTTATTTTATAGACGCACGATGAAGACGTGTGAAGTGTTATAATCATGAAACTTTATGTGTTTCATTATGCGTGTTCCTTTTCATTAACATCAAGTGTTGCTACTGAAAACTCGCTTGAATATAAATAAAGTGTCTACATTACTGATAAATTTTATTATTAAAACGTGTCGCTTGATGTTTTAACATTATTTCTTCATGCAAAACTGCTGCATTCGTCATGTTACTTATATATGATAGCTGTCGTAGAACTTCGCAATTCTTTATAGTTGTTTAGATCATTTTAAATATAAAAACGGGTTTATAGATAAGCCAACTTTGTTATAAAGGTTGCCTTGGTCTCAAGGCATTAAACCTTGAGAGACACAAGGCAACCTTTTTCAATTTCTACAGTCCTTTAAGTGTCCTTTGAGTCTTTCGTCCCTGAGCTCTGCCTGTATCGAGCTGCAAGACACAAATTGTTCCGTCCCCTTTAGGGGTAAAGGCGTGATAGTATGTGTATATTTAGGTTAAGGTAAAAGGTGTCCACCTCACATGAGAAAACTATTGGTAACAGAAGCTAAACCTTGCTCTACAGCACTCGATTGTCATAGCATTTACACATTTTTTCCACGGGTATTGTCGTATATCCCTCTTTCATGATAGCGTTTTCTAACAATGTCACTTACATCAAAAACGGTTGTAATATTAGAAGTAGAGTCTCCAGCGGTCGTCGAAACAGGGTCTGGACACGTCTCACCAACAATGTGTTCTGATGATTCAGCGTGGAGTACCATCTGTGTGATTGTCATGCTGAGGCATACTCGCATAGTGAAGGAATTTGCTAGGGCAAATAGGCCCATGACACCTATAACATAGCGCTGGGGAATAAATAGTGCTGAAAAAGAAAAAAGTTTGTTGTCAACCTCTATTTACTTTTTTATCTCTTGAGATAAATGTTTTATTCTGCGTAACATGTAAGAACATAATCTTGACTAAAGTACTTGACACAAGTACCTGATTTTGAAATTTAACATGTTAGTTACGTCACATGCAAACATAATGACAGTAAACAGTAAATCTTGGACCATTTTGCCATTTAACTAAGCGTAGTTTTTATTTTTGCGAATTATTAATATGTTTACTCCGTAAATTATTAACACGTACTGCTGTGTATGTGTCTAAAATAATGCAAGATATAAAGAGATCTAAACTTTGTCAAGAGCTTAGTTATTAGATAAGGAGAGAAGAATATTAAAGAAGATAGTTTATTAAAACTTTGACTTAAATTGTATAAACTTACCTCTGTTGGCGACGTACCGCCATCCTTTAAGAGTCATGATACACTACACATTCAGTTCATTATACAAATTAAACTCAAAGCCAGTCCTTCTTATCTGTCTATGGATTATGATGAAGAAGTCAATGTTAATTAGGTGTATGATATTCACACGCGTTTTCACGTTGACATAGAAGCAACGTGTGCCGATCTGACGCGATCTTTATTCTACAAAACTATTTAGGTAACTGATAAGGACACTGCAACACTCCAAATCTTAGTGATACTTGTATAATCTTATTCAGTGAGTAAAGTTAAACCAATGTTTCTTAAATTTAATTTTAAAACACGCTAATATTGCTAGTCCCAAACGAGGTGACTTCTATTATGAGATACTAACTCAACGATACTGCATTTTATTTTAAAATAAGTATGTAAGATAATCACCCAACATAAAGAACAATTTTTTACCTGACCGATTGAACCCAGAACCTCCGGGGTAGTGGACTGGCGTATCGCTACTCTACGGAGGTCATTACAATATAAAGACGTTGATTGTATTACCACCAACTGCTTACATGTTTCATTTATTACCTTACTCAGTTTTTTTTTTCTCTTTTAATTTATATATGTTTTTAAAGGTAAACTTAATAAGTTTTTTAAGGCAGTTTGACACCGTAGATTACTAGTGATCGTAATGTCTCTGTAGGGAGTGAATGTTCCACATCGTTTGATTTTAATGACTCAAAGTGGGTCATCATTTTATAACAAAAGTGTCCATAAGTACCCAAAAAATTCAAATCAGCGAAGGAAACGGCGTCAGTAAGTTTCTACTCTCACTCAATATTGTAGGCGCTATGAACCAGCTACCAACTTCGACTACTAGTGGCTTACTAAAGCATGCTTAAACATGTGTATTGTGTAGGGACACAGTACTGTATACTAGAAGTCATTAAATGCAAAATTGCATATTCGACCGCATGGCAAGTTTAGTGTCGCCTATAGAACTTTCCCTGAGCTGATCCGCGCCTACCAAACGTTAAACTTTTCGTATGTCAAATTTGTCTGAGTATTGCCCATGATTTATCCGTAATTTTGTATAATCTCTGTGTAAAAATTAGTTGTTTGTATAACTATTCCCTTGTTTTGACTTTGAACTCACTATTAGGACACACCTCATACTAAATTCAACCCCCAGTCATTCAAATGAAACTCTTATAGGATTACACGTGCGTCTGTCCGACCGTCTGTCACAGCCAATTTGCTCCGAATCTTCTTGACCAAATCAGGTAAAATTTGGTAGGACAGTGTAATCCTATAACCCAAACACAGATGTGCAAAGTAAATAAATATTTTAATAACGTAAGTGTCATTCGTTCTGTAGTTCACATGGTACAGGTACATGTGGACCATGGAAATAATATGTATTTCACGACGACAAAAGCGGCGTCTTTGAACGAGCCATAACTGTAAGCTTACATGACATAGATGTTTGACGTCACGAACACACATGGGGGATTGAATATCTTATCCATATCTTTATGTGCTGTATTGGTGGTGGCAGCTATAATCTACTTAAATAAAACACTGGTGAAATCCTCCGATATTATTGACGTTTGAAGTAAGCATGTTCATCTTGAAAGTTACTTATAAAGATAAGCTGGTTTTATACAAGAAAATATTTTTTAATATAATTAAGTTCCATTAGACATTTACTAGAACCTAACTATTTCATCATCATCTTCATCATATCAGCCACAGGAAGTCCACTGCTGGACATAGGCCTCCCCAAGGAGGCGTCCAGCGCCTTTCTGCAACCTTACACAGGTCGTCTGACCATCTATCAGGTGGGTGTCCTACGTTGTGCTTGCCTGTAGTACGTAGCCGCCTTTTGAGAACCTTTCTGTCCCATCGGCCATCGGTTCTTCAATGAGCTAATCCACCTACCTAATTACTTTTTGACAAAGAGTCAAATTGACGAAACACTAGTCACATAGTTTCGCCTTGTCTGTCTGTTTGTCTGTCCATCCGCGGTTTTACTCAGAGAATATAAGTACTAGAAAGCTGTTATTTGGCATGGGTATGTATGTATATTAATCATGTCGAAAAAGTGGTAAAGTTGAAAAAAAAATTGGATAGCTCCTGTACAAGTAGTAATAATATCTTTGTAAATGTAGCGTATCGTTGAATAGGTCAAACACCCAAAAAAATATCAATATTCCCATACAAATTGACCGGGCGGCTGCACACTTTAGTATGGAAATACCATTTTTTTTTTGTTCTTTTTCTTTAATTTTAGTTCCATTATACTGAAGTAATCTAGTATAGCCCGTGGTTTGATTAATTACGGGTATGTCCCTTCCACGTTGTATAAAGCAGCTCATAAGGTAGGCAGTAGATTTTAATAAATAAAACAACGGAAAATAAACCGTATTCATAACCGGTTATTTATGGTTCAGTTTCCTGAAAATTAAAAAAATCAGTTTATTAGGTTTTCTTCCTCGCAATAGTGTTGAAAAATGTCGTATGATATACGTGCGTATATTGGTTAAACGCACTCGGCTTTATTACGCCCTCGCCTTTGGCTCGAGCTGAACTTCCGCCTAATCTGTTAAGATGCACTTATATCGTAATGAAATTATTTCTGTTTTCCTAAAGGCTAACTGGTAGACAATGCGTTAGCTTAAGTTTACCTTTTGTACTATATATGGTCAGTAAAGATTATAATTATAAAAAAAATTACCTAAGTATAGCAATCTTTTTTTGTACGTGTCGTTGGCTCTAACAAATAAATATTGATCTTTCATTCTGGAGGTCGAACATTCTGGACTTTCCATAAGAATTTTTTTTTGTAGATTTATTTATTCTTTATTTAAAATAACTTTACTCCCATGCTGGTCTGGGAGAAATGAAAAAACTTAGAATGTACCAGCTGCTTCTCTTCCCGCGCAGATCGTAAAAGCCGATCGAGGGAATGGGCGAAAATGCGAATCATGTTAACAGGCGATGCGGCTAGCAACCCATCACTGTATTGATTGCTTTTCCATCTTCTCGCCCACCATGACGCTAAAAGTGGCTTTTGGGTCTTGCGGCCCTGGGTTCTGCATAGAGCCGCAAGACCCAAAATGCTCTGTCTGCCCCATTAGGGATAAAGACGTGATAGTATGTATGTATGTATGTTATTTAAAATAATCTAATTATTTATTACAATTTCAATTAACAACTAAATTAAATAAGAATATTTGTCATTGCACAGATTTTTTCTTGAAAGCCAATACATCTGGTGCATTGATGTAGTAGGCTTGATAAATCTCAGTTTCAAATATAAAACGTAACTATTAGATTACTATCGTAATCTACATGAAATGACCTTATTTAATTCTTTACAAAAACATTATACGTTACAAAAATGTAAACATACCAGATACATTTAATTACGTCATGTATTTCATACTGTTACCTCTATGTATTTTTTTACTCTACAAACCCAGCGGAAAAGAAAGGACAACTTTTGAATCAATTTTGACAGATTTTGAAAAATAAAAACGCAGAGCAAGCCTTAAACGGATGGGCCGTTTTCAATGCGGTTTTTTACGTACAATTATCCTTGCGGTGGTTAGTAGCTATGTTTGATGGAAATCGGAAAAAACGAAACAAAACGAAAAGTTTATTGAAAAGAAAGCAGCTCGTAAAGAAAAGACACGCATTTTTTAGTGCAATTTGAAATACAAGACATGTACAAAGTGGCTGCTGGCCACGATTTCCGTATTGATGTTTTTCTTCATAGATGTGAAACTGACTTTTCAAAAAGAAGGAAATCATATTATTCGGTTGTATTATTTGTGTTTGTTACCTCGGAACTCCGTCATTTCAGTATTAACCGATTTGAAAACCAGAATGGTCGTAAATAAATTTCATCAAAATCTTTTCAGTACTTTAGGTTTTCAACTAAACTAACTAAAAAATAATTTAATCAAAGTAAATATAATCATCCGGGCTTTTTTGCTCGGTTGCATCCTCAGCAGCAATGCCTCAGAGCTCGGGGTCCGCTACCTAACCATGGAGATTTGACGAGGTTACTAATTTTTACACAGCGACTGCCGTCTGACCTCCGCAACCCAAAGAATAAACCAGCGTCTACTACCTACTGCGTCTTATACAGACTTTATTTCCTACGTGACTTTTTGTCTGATTCGTTATAAGCAGTGGACATTTTGATGCTTTTAATTATGAAACACAAATCGTGATAAGGTTAAGTAAAAGCACAACTAAGTAAGTACATTAAATATATATCTTTATTAAATAGGTATCTTATTTACAAAAATAAATTAAATAATACCAAAATTAAAAATTAAACAGTCATTATTGTGTGTCTTTGACTTCTTTGGTTTCTTCTTTATTCTGTTCTTCTGTGTCGTTGGATCTGGCGGGCAGGGGACCGTGCTTCCAGTCGGCTGGATACCCGTGTTTCTTGACGTCATCCCACCATTGCTGCTCAGCTTTTGCGAAGAACACGTATACAACATTCGTGAACACCAGAATGGCAAAGCACACCCAGAACGCTATCCGCCATTGTTTTAGTGTAGACTGAAAAGGGAAAGAAAATTTGATATCCATTTTTAAAGATTATGAGATGTATATTATCGCCGTGTCGTTTCCAGTAGAGGAGAATAAGACCACTCCATGTCTTCCCACGGATGTCAAAGGCGACTTAAAAAATACAAGCTAAACAAAGCTTATAAACATCAATCAGACCTCTCCAATACGTCTGCCCAGCGTGGAGAGTGTAGGCCAAATCCTATATCTTCGGTCCCAGAGTCATGCAAAATTTGAAACTGAAAAAATATCATTAAAAGTAAAATACACACTTTTTACTTTTAACTCTATTATATTCCATCCATTAAATTACACTGATTGAGCTAGTTTAAAACTTACCCAAAACTAATCTTAGTTGATCCTAATGTTAATGTATAGTTTTATAGTCTACATAAGTTACTCGTATATTTTTTTATAAATAATATTATGTAAGTAAGTAAAGTAAGAGCTTCTTAAAATCATACTTTGCTATTTTAGTTTTTTTTTTCCTCATATTTTAGAAGCAACAATTTAAATTGTTTATCAAAAAAAGAAATACTTTTTTAATTAACCAACCATAATATACTGAAAAAGATGCTAAATTTGAAGACGAATAAAAATATATAAAAATAAAAACAGAGGATGGCCAAAAAAAGGACATGGATAAAAAGAATATGACAAGGGCCCTGACAAAGGATAGAAGAAAATGGAAAAACTTACATACTGTCCCGACCCCACGTAAAGTGGGATAATGTGAGGAGGAAGAAAAATAATATACTACTATAATAATTATATTTGTGAACTAACCTGTGGAGTCAATAAGCCGATGAGATAGGGTGAAATGATGCCAGATATGGCCGCAATCCCGTTGACCAGTGCCGTGGTGGTTCCAGTGTAATTGGGGGTAATGTCCAGGGGGTTGATCTTCATGCCGCTGTAGTAGGCCCCCATGAGGGTCATGGCCAGGACGAACCAGACGACGGCGAGGGTCGTGTCGCACCCAGAGTAGGATGCCAGGATGATACAGATACCCGGGCCCGTAGCAGCTTTAGAATAAATTAAAAACAAATTGTTAATATCACATAGTCTTTAGCGTACGTCTTTATATAATACGCTTTTAGACCAGTAAGTACAGTGTCACACATCACACTAATATTATCAAGGTGAAATTTTGATTTTGTATGTGTGTGTTTGTTACTTCTCCACGCGCAAACTGCTGGACCACTTTTGATAGGTATTATTAGTCCAGCCGTTTGCGGTATTTAAGAAGCTGACATCCTTTGCGCAGCTACTTTATTATAAAAAACTTTTATCAATTGTTAAAAAGTGGCAAATTTTATGTGCAAGTTTTAATGATAAACGTTATGGTTTATTCTCGTTCAGCTGTATGGCTTCCGTCCTAATAGGACAACTCAGTGTCTTCCTGTAGATGTCGTAAGAGGCGATTAAACGCACAAAAAATCGAGCTACTACTGCATTTGATAAAGGATCGGCGGCAGACGGCCGATCACAAACTATAGCCATTTCTTCCTAATCTTTCTCATCTAGCACAGCTGAGGATGCAACCATCACGAACGCGCTAAGACTAAGCAGATACGGTTCATGCTCGCTTCATAAGACAAAACGAACTAACAGGTAAGTTTTTTATAGTTTTTATATATGTAGCACCAAAGTAAGTTCCTCTCCTCCTCCCTCCCATACAAAAAACTTAATTTTTATAGATAATGGTACGGAACCCTTCGTGCGCGAGTCCGACTCGCACTTGGCCGGTTATTTCATTTTCTCACCCACCATCACGCTAAAAGTGACCTCTGATTCTTGCGGCCTTGGGTCTGCGTTTGCAAAGAGCCGCAAGACCCAAAATGCTTTATCTGCGCCATTTGAGATAAAGATGTGATAGAATCTACGCATGTATGGAAATAAAATCTGAGTTTCCCGGTTCAAAAAATCTATCTCGTTATAATTTGTATTAGCAATAGACGCCACTTACGTCTGTTTATTGATTTTGACCTTAAAAGAAATAACGATGTCCTTATAGAAAAAGTTATTTTACCACAATACTTATTCCGAACTGGTTATTACAATGATTTAATCCTAGCGCGTACCTGGTTGCATCCTCCACTACGCTATTTCAAAGTCTCTTTCTTCTCTAAATAATGCATGTCAATGGTCAGGTCACCCAAGCATGCCAAAGACCTCTTCCTCTTTTTCGAAGTCAATTAAAAAACACACTAAGGATTTTTCTTACCAATAGTGGTGTATATTTTCCTGGCACTAAGGATATTGTGGTATCCTTTCTTGATGCAAAAGTCGCAGATATAGCCGAAGATGAAGGCGGCGTTCCACATGGCGAGGTAAGGAATCGAAGACAGTATACCAGTGGATTTAATGTCGAACTTCAGTACGTCAGTCAAGTACTTTGGTAGATCCGTCACCATCGTGAAGTATCCCCAATCATGACCAATCTGTAAAAGGCAAACGTTAACCATCTATCTACTTCATCGTCACCATCCAAGCGTATTCCCGATTGCCATCTTAGCGGAAACGCTTTAGACCCCGGGGTTTGCTGTTTCCGAACCTTGGTGATACGACAAGGTTACTGGTTTTTACATAGAGTAATTTCCGTCTGACCTCCGTTTACCAAAGAGTAGACCAGAACTAATCCTTGGGTAGGTTTGAGCAACGCTTTGGAATCATCTTTCATTTATCCAAACTTATTGAGTGTAAGTGTACCGCCAACTTAATATATAGTCGAGATGTCGATTTACTTACTTAACTCTGCCTAACGAGCGGAAAGTATATTCTTAATCCTTCAAGTATTTTGTTGAAGTCTTCGCCATTTAATTTCTATTACCTGACGGATAGACATATTTTTTGTCGGGGTTTTAAAAGAGGACTGTAGCAAGTTGAGTCCATATTAGTCTCTACACGCATTAAAAAGGACTCTAGGTCTCTGGTTACCCATACTGTTCAGGAAATACGTACGTATTGAGTTTTCAATGTAAAAGCTACCAAATTTTAATAAAATCACGCATGACGCAACGACAACTTTCAGCCAATGTATGCTATGACACAGCGTTATACAGCAGCCGCTGATTGGTCCAACAATATGGAGTAACGTTATTACCGGTTATATATTTTGAAATATCATTTGAAATAGAAACTATTATTGGGCTATTTCGACTCGACAAGAAGTACTGGTGCAGTATGTAGTCAACTGTAATGTTTTTGACCTGTCAAGCATTTAGCCAAATACAGGGAGACATGAAAAATACTACAACGATAACAACCTAGTTCTTATTTTTTTTAGTGATGAGTACCTTTTATTATACTCGTAGTTCGCTGAGTATATCTGTATTTATACTTACAGCAGCAATGATCAGAGCCCATAGTGGAACAGAGCGGACTACTGCCTTCCAGGGAGTGGGGTCCATCTTTTGCTTATTGTTGTAAACGAGGGTCTCAACGTTTTCATTCAAAAACTTTTTCTCGACATCGGTAATGAAGGGATGAGTGTTTGGCGTGCTGTAGCAAAGTACTGACTGTAATAAATAAAAGGTTAGGTTAGCTAAGAAATGGAACCACAAATTATTATGTATGAAATATATATACAAATAAAAAGAAAAAAATAATTATATTGTTATTTTATGTAATTTAATGCATAATTTGAAATAAATATATACGGACAAACCACACACATTGAGTTAGCCCCAAGACAATTTCCAGACTTGTGTTATGGGATACTTACTAAACGATGCAATATTTCATAACAAATACATTTCATTTCTAGAAAGGTTTTGTTATAAAATAAACACTTCTTAAATAAAATAAAAATTGAGCACAGTTTTTTTCTTTAAAAGCATTTATTTTATATGTTTCTTTCCTTTTTAGTTCTTTTCCTTACTCATTTTCCATGTAAATCAATTATTATTACTTTCTAGAATGCATTTTAAATAGCATTATGATAATAATGATAAAATAAGAGGAATAAATATTTCTACTAATTAACAGGAAAATGTTGAAATGGAAAAATAATTGAAAATTTAATGTAGGTCATGCCCGTCATGCCAGGTTGTTTCATTGGAGGTTCGATCGAAAATGATGTTTTTCAGATTAATCTGGGTCTTCGTTATTTATTTAAATAAGTAAAATTTCTATGGTTGACGAAGCAAAAGAGATTTGCAAGGATCGTAATAAGTGGAAATCCATAGTCTCTGCCTACCCATGCCTACCCATGGGAAACAGGCGTGAAAATATGTATGTATGTTGTATCGTTGAGATAGTATCCCATAATACAAGTCTCGAACTTACCTTGGGGCTAACTCAATCCTTGTGATTTATCCGTATATATTTATTTATTCCATGGAGAATGAACGATTAGACCTGTCAAAATTGTACCTAATTATTTCTTATATTTACCCAAAGTAAGAACCACACGATGCCCATTGCTCCGAAGACGTAAAATACATTTTCCCAGGTGCCTTCGTGCATGATCAGACCTGAGACGAAGGACCCAAGAATGTTGCCCATTTGGGCCCCTCCAAAGACTAAGGCACCTAACCTGGCTCGCTCTTCTTTAGGTGCCCATCGAGATAACATCGCCATGAGACCAGGCATTGTTGGACCCTGAGATAAATATATTTTTTAATTTAAAAGCACAAAAACATGTATGTATAAAAACAATGCAATGATGAAAATTAAAATAACACTAAAGGCCCATTTAGACGGTGCAAGTTTCTTGCGTGTTGCATACAATTTTATTGAAGCAATTAATGATTTGTATGGCTGACGTTTCGTTTAGACCATGCAAGTTGTCTATTGCTGCAATAAAATGGCATGCAACGGGCAAGAAACTTGCACCGTCTAAATGGGCCTTAATTGTTGCACTTGGTAAAAATACACTAAAGAAGTTGAAGTCCACCAAAACACTAATAAAGAGGTTTTAAATGTCACATTTTCTGGCAAAAATTATTTACAAAACAATACTTAGTACTAAACATAACTCTAGTACCATACAAGTGGTCATAAAATACGTAAATTATTAAATTACTTTTGACAGAAATGATTAGGATAACTCGCATCCAACCATCAGAATCCTGTTGTAACTTTACCGTCAAAAGCAAATTATTTTGACTGACAAGACGTGACTCTTAACAATATTAGCTCAATTCTTTTCCATCCGATTGGATGTTTCATATGCAATTGAGAATGTGCTTAGCTTTTTCACGAACATTGTTCAATATTTTTTTTAATAAACGACAACTAACGACGAAATTAGAAGTAATTCCGCAAATCATTTCAAGTCTGAGTTCGAAGCAGCAGAATACACACTAATTTACATAAGATCTACGAACACTCGTTATTTAAAGTCAAAAGGCGTGAATTACCTCTCCTAAACCTTCAATGACACGAAGGATGAATAAGGCTGTAGCTCCACCATATCTGACAGTGACCGGTGTAATCACGGTGCAAATAGCGGTGGACAAAAGCCCCAAACCCAGCACCCATTTCCCTCCAAATCTTTCGGCCAACATCCCGCCAGGTATATGCGTTAGTACGTAGCCATAGTAGAAAGCTCCCAGGAGAAGACCCTGCGTCGCTTCGCTCCATTCGAAATAAATAGGCTGAAATAAATATAAAAACTCACTTAAAATTTAGAGGTTAACTGAAATTATAACTTAATTATAAAATAAAATAAATGACAGAAAAAGAAACTTAAAAATTATTTATCGGTGAAACACAGTTTGAATGAGAATGAGATATTATATTTCGTGACCGCAAACGATGGAAGTAAAGAAGATAGTATTTTACATTTTAGTAGGGCCAGCTGTTTATTTTGTACTGAATGGATTACATTATGGACCACAACAAAAAAGCTCACCAAACAGTTTAAAACACTAATACATTATTATGTCGTTAGTAAGGGCTGAAATGCACAACTATGCTCGTATTTCTAATAACTGAAAAGTTATTGGAACATTATATCAAATTTTATCAACACTAAAAACAAATAATGATAATGAATTGCACTGATAAGTTGTTTAAATAAATAAATTATCAGATAAGTGCAGCATGTGCCATTTGATCACTTCCCTACCTTGCCATTTCCACATACAATGCTTTGTTATACTGAATTGAATGTTATGGATTTAAAAGGGTTATTGAACTAAAACTTTAGGAGCCTCAGTATTCCTATGAAAAAAACAATACTAAGGGACCTTTTTCTATAATATACGTACGTATGGTACAAATAAGTATAATTTACATTACGTGTAGTATATTAAAATTTAATTTATTTGATAGAGAAAAGCTACCGATAGTGCTCCGCAACGACCACTGCTGAGAAGAAACGCCGAAAGACAACCATTTTCACAGTATTCCTGTAGTACTTACACTATCATTGTTGTTATCTATAACAAGGGACCATAACATATAAAAATAAGTTAAAAAAACTTTATAGTATTTTTAATACATCTGTATTTTTTATCTCAAGTACTTTTTTTAATTATTTATTTTTATAAATTAAACTAAAAATCTGATTTTTACAGTGAATATAAATATTATTTCTAAGACCAAAATAACTGTCAAACCTTTTCAACATTTTCATCTTTTCTATTAGTGGATTTTTTATTAGAAGGAACTTCGTTACCAAAAAATTATAGAAATTTTAAGGTTTCGTAATAAACAAGGAACCCTTATAGTTTCACCATGTCTGTCTTTCGTCCGTCCGCGCGTTTTACTCAGCGACTATTGGTCCTAGAAATCAGTAATTTAGCAAGGATACATGTATATCACGCCGACAAAGTGGAAAATAAAATCTTAAAAAAAGCTATCGGAGCTAATCAACAAATAAAATGAACTTAAAATCAGCATTCGCAACAACGAAACCCTACGCGCACTTGGCCAGTTATTGTCTTTAGCCGGTATACCTCACACAAACCGACCATTCGAACCAGGTTTACATTTTTATGATAAGATATCCCAACTACTTCGATGGGTGCCTTACATCTTAACTTCACGCAAACAAGAACGCTATCTAAATCATAAATAAACACAGCCTATTGAAATGCCGTACTCTAAGTATTAGTATAACAATATGTGCCTTACTTGACTATTTAATTGTTTGCGAATTCTTTCGCTACAGTCTATAGAAACGGTGGATAGGTTATTTGATGGTAGTGGCAATGACATTGTCCTTTGTTGAATGTTGAAAATGCGGTCGTTATACAAAATAACAATATCTTATACCTGTAAACGAGCAATTTGTATATTTATTTATTTATATATTTATAAATTTCTGTGATCTCGAAAACGGCTCTTACGATTTCGCTGAAAATTGGTATATAGGGGTTTTTGGAGGTAAACAATCGATCTAGATTAGTCTTATGTTTGGGAAAACGCGTGTTTTCGAGTTTTCATTCGTTTTTCTTTTCACGCAGAATATGGTCGCTAATTTCGCCGCCATCCGCTTAGCTCAGTGGTTAAGGATGCTCACCGCTAGAAAGAGTGTTACGGGTTCGAATCCCACTCGGTGACTTACTTTTGTTTTTTTTTATGTTCAAGTTTATATATAATTTTTTATTTTGTACTGTTTTTAGACAAGTTTTAAAAAAATTAGTTAATGTTTGAGAGACCGACCGAGCAAAGCTCGGTCACCCAGGTAGCCGCCGCAGGTGATAAGAGAGCTAGCTGCTTTTTCGGTTAACGGATCAGCATTGCTATCCAGCGAATAAACGCAGCCATCGTTCTTGCAACCATGCCGCATGGGGAACCCATCACTTTATCGCAATTAACTTCAACGATTTTCATTGCCCATAAAACTAATCTTATAATACAATATTAAACAAATCCTAAAATCTCTTGACATCGAAATTTCATTTACTCGATTATTCGTTATTTACAAACTCAGTCTATCGTTATTTATTTTCACATTTTATGTATTTTATCGAAATAACGTAATATCAAATTTTGTTACCCTTAACTTTGTTTCCCAGAAGTTTCAGTTTGCAAAATATTTGAAACGAGTGCTAGGAAACTTCTATCCATTTTCCTAGGTTAGGGCAAACCTATAGGTTAGGTTATGTTGGAACTGCGACTAACACACGCACGAGTCGAGCGAGCGAAGCGAGCGTGCCGCGGCAGCGGCCGGCGAGTGCTAGAAATCTTCTATACATTTTCCTAGGTTAGGGCAAACCTATAGGTTAGGTAATGTTAGAACTGCGACCAATACATTAGGTCATATGTTAGTTATTATGTGTACCGTTACATATTGAAACATGTTTTTATGAACAGTTTTATCGATAATTTAATACTTTATATGAAATGTTAGTTCGATATACCGTTTTTCTATAAAATAAACCATTTTAAAATATATGTTTTTCAAATTTTGTTGTTATAATATGAAACTGCGATTATAAACTATTCGTTTTATTAAGAGAAAAATGTATTAAAAATCGTGAATTAGTTTTCTGCGAAATGAAATTCGATGTCAAAAAAATCTGTATTCTAATAGACACCCTGCAGCATGGGCAACATGACATGTTTTTTATTTTAACATTATTTTAGTATGGGTTTATTTTATAGCCTAGCTCAGTTTAGTTTTATTTTTCTTTATTCTAGTTCCTAATTCTTTTCTCTCAATAGAGGTAAACATAATTTCTATTACATAAGGTAACTAACAATATTTGTTTTTATACTGAATAATGTGGGCTTTGGCGTTTTGTCTATGACTCGATCCCCAACCAGAGCAATTTAAGAAATAGCGTTTTCAAACTGTCCTGGGGTTTGTATATTATTTAGTATCTTTATTTTTAGCCGGGCTGTCAAGAATAAGGTAATCTACAATACTACTTGTTGTTGTAAGTGTTAACAAGCGTAGGCGAATTCTGCCCAATCTCCCAATTTACTTAACAGGGCCCTTTATGCGCTTGAAGATCTCGTGTCTTATCCAATTCACTTTAGAGGACTTTAAGACGTTTATATGCAGCTCTTATCTCCATGTTATATGTTAATAACTCAATTAAATTCTAAGTAAGAGATATGTCAAAAAAAAATATTTTTTAATCATGTTTCTGGGCGTTATTTCTAAAAATGATGCTTAAATGGCACAGACAATGCCAAGAAAATTATGTATTTTAGCATAATTTCGTTGTAAATAATTACATAATTCATTCGCTCATTATAGCTTGTCACTGACGTGAATGTTTCTCGTGTATGTTCAGATTAATCTTGGAATAAGGCTAATAATTTCTGCAGAAACTTCTATCATATAAATTTTAAGTAACATTTGCATCTGCGACGTATGTTTTTCAGACTCAGTGATATAGGTGTAATATCACCATGAGAATCTTATCTAAAAAATTACATGGCATCAGTATTGTCATTTAATATAGTAATACTGCCAGATTTTTGTCTACGCTGCCAAAGTATAATTGTTTTTATGTAATTCAAATGTAAAATTTTATAATAATACTGCTAAAATTATTTTACATAATATCTATACCTCTTATTTTACATGTATATCAGATATACCTGTGCAAACGGCCTGATCAAGTATCTTTGTGTCTGACTGTATGTACTTTGTGCACTCTTTAGTAACTTAAATAACTTTAACAGTGACATTTTGTTACTGATAACGTAATTGACTGAGCGAACGAAGCGTCTCAGTTTCGAAACTGGCCAAAAATGATTTTGTCCGGCTGTCAGGCGTCTGACCGTCTACAGTCTGCATTCCTCAACAGATTCTCTTGAAATTTTGTGATAAGGTTTGAAAGTTATATAGATTTTGTAAGTCAATTCAATTTTTAAAACTTTATTAAAATGGCGAAAATATTGTGGTTAAAAACAATAGCCATATCGTTTTTTTTTTTTTTTTTTTCAAAAATGTCATCAAACTTTTTTGTAAGGAGCAACTTTTTTTTCTGAACAACTTTTTTATCCGATTAACTTCAACGGGTGGGGTTGTAACGTGAGGTCTACAGGTTATAAAGTCACTAGTATAGTACGAACCTCTGCAAACCTAAATATGTATTCTTCAGTGATGTTGCTAACTCCGTCATTGATACTAGGGTCTGGGCAGGCATAAGGGTCGTAGTGTGCGTCTCCTTCCACAGCCGTGGTTTTCTTGACCATCTGAGTGATGGCCATGTTGAGACACACCCTCATAGTGTAGGCGTTGGCGATGGCCAATTGGGCCATGATAGCCAACACATACCGCTGAGGTATCAAGAATACTAAAACAAACATTAAAATTATAAATTTAAGGTGTATTATCTTTTAATAAAAAAGATTCATCGTGCGGATATGGATAGGAGAACCGGACTGGGTCGACCGCGACGAACGTTCTGCAAATTGCAGATGTTCAGAACAGAAACACATCATGTGTAAAAAATTCAAGGTGACAGACAAACGGTCTGCGGAGTCTTAGTAATAGGGTCCCGTTTTCACCCTTTGAGTACGGAACCCTAAAATTATGCAATTCGAACCTTTTAACATCTTATCTTTGAAGATATAAATGAATATTTTTCATATTAAAATTATTGCACTCGATGTAATAATTTACTTAGAAAGCTATAAACACTAGTCTCTTTCTCAATTTACTATTTTTAAGGCCACTCTTAATAAACAAAGGTTAGTTTTGCCACAGAATTAATAAACCTAATTGATAAACACTAATGTAATAACGCTTTAAGACAAGAATGCAATAGTGGTACCAAATTAAATTAAATTGATTTACAAAGTTAAAAAAAAAAACATGAACATAAACATAAACATCTCCTCTCACAGGCCTACTGGAAGAGATCTCTTTTGAGATAAGTAGTGCCTTTGTACAACTTTTATTTTATGAATTCTCTGTATTTTCCGTGTGCATAAATTAGAAAATAAATAAATAAAATAAATGAACTACTTACATTTTGACACCGTTAATCTCCAACCAGTCAACATCTTGGCTCACCTAAAAAAACACATTCACAAGATCAAGTCTACTTGAAACTTTTTTTCTATATTAAATATAGTAATAGAGTTTTATATTCACAACGGGTTTCGACCAGGCCGCACCGCTTAAAACAATTTAAATGCTTCTACACAGCGGCGGTTTTGTAATGCGACTGACAGACAATCAGGTAAAGCACTTGTAGAGTAAAGACACGCGGATTTTCATTGTCACTGCCGTGTTTCAGTCAAGGACGGAAAACGAATTTTATCTACTAAGTGAAAATGCATATAAATTAATTGGAAATTACGTCTACATTACCTATAGTTATACAGCTATGTGTTAGCAACTTTTTTAGATTCCTGTTTTCAAATTCTTGAGCCCACCAATTCTGTAAGCATGTTTTTTGAATCTTACGACCTTCAAACTTACGACTACAAAATGAAATTTAAAAAAAATTACGAAAAAATATCGCTATATTATCACATTACACTAATACTATCAAGAGGAAAGTTTGAGAGTGTGTTAATTCTTCACACGCAACTGGCTGGAACAATTTTATTTAATTTGGTATGCAGGAAGCTGACAACCTGCATTAACACGTAGAATACTTTAAGCGCGAGTAACACCGCAGGGCGCAGCTAGTCGTAACATAAACTATTCATAAGTACTTACAGTATTGCAATTAATACATATAGTTTATCAATAAAAGAACCTATACCAGTAATAATGATTAGATATATTAATATAATCGTCCTTTTCTTAATATCTGCATAATTATAAACAATCTTTTTAGATTTTAGGAAAAAAGTATAACTATAGTAATAAGTATCTCTGAGTTTCGCTCGCGGCTTAATTGGTTACTATTTAAACTCGTCGTGAGTTGACCTTCACATCCTGTTTCCTATTTAAAGTAATCTTTAACAAAAAAATTTCATTTCGCGACATCGACCCCCTTCGATCCAGTAACAACCCGACGCTGCAAATACCCGCTCACTCCTAGCCCTAATAAGTCTTTCGCAGTTTTTGCAGCAAGTCTTTGGATCAAACTGCCTTTAGAAATTAAAATGCCATCAACTTTGCGTTTTTTTAAATTTAGTAGGAAGCTTTAAGAAAAATCTGAAGTTATGTTGTGTTGATTATATATTTATTTATATTTACTGTGTTATAGTTAAGTATTTATTTAAAATTTAATTGTTTATAGTGTCGTAAGTATTTAGGGGTAATTGAATTCTGTTTTGTGTCTTCTATATATTGTACCCACTTTCTACCCTGTGTTGTAAATTGTACTCATATTTCAAGGTTGTCTGGAAGAGATCCCGATCTAGGATAAGTCGGTTTTTGTCCTGTGTTTATGTATAATAGAGATTCTGCAAAAAAACAAAAGGTACATTGTAATCAATCGAATTCATCATGGAATTTTAAATTATTCGGCCTAAAAATAAAAGAAAATCGGACGCGATATAGTATTACAATCGTGTCAATTGTTTGAAGTGTTTTGCTCACGTGTGTGTCGAATTTGGGCTTACGTTCGTATACCTGTACTGTACACAAATAGATAAAACGAAGTCATTGTATTTATCCTTATTGTCAGCGGAAAATTTATATAGTACTTCATTGGAACTGATAAAACAATTTGACAAAGGTTTGAGGCACGTCCATTTCAATGTTTGACTAAATCATATATAAGCAAATGTTAGGTGTGGTTTAGTTTTGCGGCTTCTTTCTTTATCAGCCTATAACAGGCTAGGCAATATAAACCAAATTAGAGGCAAACGTTAAGGAAAAGCAGTGCTAGAGTGGAGACCTAGGATTTGTCACAGAGGCGTTGGTTGACCAGTTACCAGACTGACCGACGATCTGGTCCAAGTTGCCGAAAAGACGTGGATGAGGAAAGCTCAAGATCGAATGGAATGGCATTAATACTGCACTAAGCATTGGCTGATACAATACAATACACTTTATTGCACAAAATAAATGCAGGGCTTAATTATCTTAAAAGCTATTTCTTCCAAGTAACCTTGTTATAGGTATAGAAAAAAGTAATGGGAAATTAGGTGATAATGAAAGAAGAAGAAGACAGTTAACTGTTGCAATTAAAGCCTCTCGCTATAGAGATAGGACATTTTTCACATAATTATTTGAAAGAAAACGGAGACGTCATTTAAAATGTTTGCCTCATAAAGACCTTATAACCCTTCCATGACGTTTTTCGTTGCTCATTTGCCAAAAAAGGCCTGTTTTCTATGAGAAAAATTAACTCTAAACTAATTGTAATGATGTGTTATATTTTTAACAAGATGATTTCTTTTCTGTTTAATTTTGGCTTGACTTGGAAACTATTGGAATGTAGGTACTAGGTAATTTACCTAATAATTTAAACTTACTGTCGTGTTACGTTTATTTTATCAGTTGTACAAATACTAAAACTAAACGGATGGAATACGTTCTCGTAATTATAATAATTTATAAATGATTTCATTATTTTTGTATATATTTAATGTACTAAAATGAATATCTAAATGTATTAACTTATTTAAAATTTTCATCTATTAGCGAATTTTCTTAATTTATTTTATCTCTTTCAAAAAGTAAAATAAATATTTGAAATCTCGTTTTGTGCATAAACATAGACATAATAAAGTTTCATTGTACTTATTTTATTATTAGTTTTCTTTAAATGCATTGGTTCCACTGATATAAACCATCAGTGTATAAAAATAAATCTCCAAGTGTCACGTATGTGTGACTTTTTCATGATCTGTCTGTAAAATCCTGCGCTGTAAATGTCTATTCTTTAAAAAAAATACTCTTTTTGTAATATTGAACCGTAGCGTATACATACATACATATACTATCCATGTGAACCTTTTTTGAAAAAATTGCTCTGTCTGTTAGACAGACAGACATAATACATACTTCCTTAATTCCTTACTTTCTTACTTCCTTATTTCCTTACTTCGTTTCTTACTAATTTTCTTACTAATATACAACGTGGAAGGGACATTCCCGTTATAATCGAACAATCAAAATTTTCAAAATGTCAGCATTTCCATACGAAAGTGTGCAACCGCACAGGCAATTTGTATGGGAACGTTGTTTTTTTTTTACTGTTATTTAATTATTATTGTACTAAAATGATGATAGTATAGCCCGTAGTTCCATTTATTACGAGTAGGTATGTCCCTTCCACGTTGTATAATTGCGAAAATAACTACTATCTGTCTGTTACCTCGTTACCCTTCAACCACTTTGACGATTTAGATTAAATAATTTAATAGTATGGATATATTTTGAGATCCGGGGAAGGACTGAAGTCCTTCTCCCATATGAATATGGGAAACCCTATTTTGCCATAAAAAACTAGAATTTATTACAAACTAGCTGAAGCCCGCAACTTCGTTCGCGTGGACTTTATGTCTCTGGAAAATGCTCATCAGGCTGAACAACTTTTACTAAGGCGACATTTTTATATCTCTTATAGTTTAGCTGGACTATTATGGTTCTGCATCAGGCGTTCCATTTTCCTAAACCATTTATACCCTATATGTTGCCCAGGCTTAATAGCTATATATCAAAAAAAGTTTCATTCGAATCCATCCAGTATTTCCCGAGATTAGCGTGTACAAACAGACAAACAGACAAACAGACAAACAGACAAACAGACATACAGACAAACAGACAGACATTTTTTTTTAAATTCTTACTCTATTACTACATCTCTATCGCCCCCAATATTTTTTTTGGAAATATATTTAATGTACAGACACACTTTTTTTACTGTTTTATTATATGTATAGATTAGTTGCTGCGCTAAGCTAGTTTATTATAAGAGATTCAGCTAGTCCTATCCTTTTCCTTCTAATATTATAAATGCGAAAGTGAGTTTGTATATTTGTTTGTTTGTTTGTCAGTAGATTAAGCGTGAAAAGCACGCTTAAACTACTGAACCGATTTGGATGAAATTTGTTATGGATATAGTTTAAGACTCGGGGAAAGACATAGGGTACTATTTATCTCGAAATTCCCACGGGGAGCGAAGCCCGCGGGTTAAGCTAGTTTATTATATATAGCAGCAGCAGCTAGTTTATTGGCTCGTAAATTTGTCTACCTGTCTGTACGCGATAAACTCATAAACTGCGAACTGCCCAGGTGAATCCTTCCTTTATTGGGAGAGGCCTTTAGTCCAGTAGTTGACTGTAAGAGCTCTTTGGGAATTGTGTAGGTTAATGTTACCGTTGCGTAAGTATCATAGGAAATACTTTAAGGCATCTCGCGCACTCTAAGATGGCCATGACCAAGACCAGTAGCCGCAACGACCGGATCAACTAATAGATTCCCGGTCAGAACAAGTTGGAAAATGGCCTTTTTTAAATTGTCCTGGGTCTTGGATGTTCATCTATCTATACACTATATACACTAATATTATAAAGAGGAAAGATTTGTATTTTTGTAATGAATAAACTAAAAAACAACTGTCCCGATTTTAAAATTCTTTTATCATTAGAAAGCTATATTTACCCTTAGTAACATAGGCTATATTTTTTGCATAAAAATTTAGGTATCCTTACTAAAACTTAGTAACGTAACCCAAGGTGTAAAAAAATGCTATTTATCGTCTTTTGTCGCATGCACTGCGGAAACTATTGATGATTTAACAAAATACGATATACAAGAACATATCAATAACTACAAAAACTTTGCGAAGGACGCTAGTTTGTTATATAATAAATCAATGATATAGTATCATTGAGTTAGTATCCCAAAACACAAGTCTCGAATTTACTTTGGGGCTAGCTCAATCTGTGTGATTTATCCCTATATATTTATTATTTTATTTATAACTAAAGGAACCACATGAACGTCGCGTCGTGAGGCCGCAACGGCCACTGGTCGCTTATCGGCTGGCAGGCAAAACTGGTAGTTACAAACCCACGTTTAGTTATAAAGTGGCCGCAAACTTGACCGCTGTTCAATAGAAGCTTCTGCGACCAAGGTTGTGGCCGTTTAGTGCTCGGACTGCCTAATTTGTATGTACGGTCGAGATAAGTTTGTCACAATGACTTCTACGAGTAGTTTAGACCGTAAGTGCAGATAAATATCATTATCAATATTGTAACGTAGTAGGTAGGTATTCGTCAAAAATATTATTATCATGATAAAATCAACATGTACAAAGATAAAATCAACAGACTGGCTTATGTGCTTAGGGTATTTGCAAATTTGTAGTCAAAACCTAGGGTTTCTCTACCAACATAGGTTAAATATAATTATTTTATTTGGTATCGTAAAGTTTGATGATGATAATGAAAAAAAAAATGTTTTTGTTTTTATGTAAACTTGCTATTAAACTTTTATCGGCTTAAACTTACGAAAAAGTGTTTAAATTTAAAATCTACAATATGTATAACCTAAAACTTGTGTTATTACTTTGAATCAAAGACAAAAATTGCGGTTTTTATAAGTACTTATACGTACTATTTCTAAGCGAAGAACATAAAAATATTTACCTACAATAATCCTTGTTGATGACAACGACATGTATTCCAAATTTAAAAATTACGACGCCTGTATCAATTATTTATTGTACATATTAAAACTAAATTCTTTTTTTTTTTTGCTGGATTGCCTACATTATTTTTGATTCTACATAGATTACATTTGTGTTCAATTTTCAAATTGTTTTCCCTAGAGGTTTTTTACACTTTGCAGTCCTAAGGGAGTCAGCAGTAACTTTAGCTCCAAATCTTTTGGGCATACCATATAGTTTTTTTTACGAGTGTACATAAAGTTTATTTAAGTGAAATGGAATAATTCATCGTATTAAGGGTTCCGTACCCAAAGGGTAAAAACGGGACCCTATTACTAAGACTCCGCTGTCCATCTGTCTGTCTGTCTGTCCGTCCGTTTGCCTGTCAGCTGTCTGCCACCAGGCTGTATCTCATTAACCGCGACAGCTAGACAGTTGTAATTTTTACAGATAATGTACTTCTGTTGCCGCTATAACAACAAATATAAAAACAGAATAAAATAAATATTCAAGGGGACTCTCATTCAAAAACGTAATTTTGTTGCTCAATATTAATAACGGCAATAGGTAGACGCTTGAAATATTTACAGAATATTTCGTTGTGTATTCACTTTAAATTGGTAAATTAAAATAAATATTTATGGAAGGCTTCTACAACAAACTTGATTTTATTGTAGATAATGGTTCGGAAGCCTTCGTGCGCGAGTCCGACTCACACTTGGCCGGCTAGTTTGAATAGATGAGTGGAAAATTTATTTTGACATCTTCAGAATTTTTACGTTTTGTATAAGGCACTAAAATCTTTACGAAAAAACATACTATCATTTCTTTGCATAAATAATATCCTTAGGTTACTCAGTTTAGATCAAATGCGAATATGTATTTTTAATATTAAAGCTTTAAGTCCGCCTATTACATTTATAGTAAAGTTTAATAAATAAATAAATAATATATTAAGTATATCTGAAAAATACCTATAATACCTTATCAAACTACTATTTTACTGCGTTATTGTTTATTTTAGTACCTGGCATAAAAGTAATTTTATACGGCATTAAGGCACTAGCGGTAATAAATGTACCTAGGTCAGTAAATATACATGTTTGCTACGTATAAGAATAAAAATTATGTACAAACATAATTTTAAATTATGTTTGTACATAAAAAAGTTAACATTAAAATATACACTTGAATATAAAATGTGTGCAAATAAGAGTTCATAAACGTATCATTCTAGTATATTATTTTAATAAATTACTCACGTACGTTTTTGATCTTTAATGATCGGTCCACTCTCGCGCTTAGCCACTTCGCTAGTGGTCGCAACACCAAACCAGCACATTTATAACACTACTTCAGTTTCAGCGGCTCCTCAGAAAATGTGATAACATTTTGATTGACATTATTATCTGTGAACTTCCCTTCCGAGTGCAAACATATCACAGAGGAATGCCTAAATTTGTTTACAACTTCCGTTTGTTTTTATTTATTTACTTATTAAATAATAAAATCTTTATTGACCACATGGTGCAAAAGGTGAACTTAATTCTAATGCATTATCTATAACAGTCAACTTGCAGGAAAACAAAAAAAATATCTAATTGCGATTGGTTTTGTAAAATTTACAGATTAAAAATTATTTCAGCTAAGTGGTGTTTTTGTGTCTGTGAAATTTTCGTATCAAGTGTACAAATAGCTAATACTTATACCATTTTTTTACACTGCTGGACATAGACCTCACCCAAGGATTTTCAAAACGACCGATCAAGAGCGGCTGCATTCAACACTTTCCAGCGACCCTGGTTAGGTCATCTAACGATCTTGTAGATGGATACAGTACGCGATCGCCATTTGAAGACCTTTTTGCCCCATCGACCATCAGTTCGTCGTAGTATGTGGCCCGAACTGCTTTATTGATTGAAGTTGGTTGGGAATCCATTTGCTGACATTCAGATACTAATTTCGTATAAGGTCTAAGAAAATATACTGAAACTATTTTAAGAGTGAATTTAGTCCATAATACTGAATCACTCTCACACCAAGAAACACAAATCGAAATAATTTTTTTATAATTTTTTTGTCGTTTGACATATGTTCCTTGGGGAAAGTTGTTCACTATCACGCACTGAATATAACCTTAAAATAGTCTCAGTATATTTTGTTAGAACTTATATACTTTGGGTGAAGGAAAAATTGTTTTGAAACAGGGTTGGCGCAGTTATTTTAACTATAGTTAATTGACTTACATATTAATATATACATAAACATAATTTAATTTACATATTACAGGCGTTGGATGCAAGCCGCTCTAGATCGGTCATTTTGTAAATCTTTGGGAGAGGCCTATGTCCAGCAGTGGACGTTATGCGGCTGAAATGGAAACATAATTTGTAATTTATATAAAATCGGCATTTTATATTCAGCAATTCCCAGCCATTTCCTATATATATCATCCCACATATTTGATATACCTACCATCGAATCGATATCCAGAGCCGGCATATAATGTCTTCAACTTTTTAGTGGCAAATTTAAGGATTACTTTTTCTATGCGTTGAATGCTTATAATATTTGTTTGAAATTCAATAGGTACAAACACAACACACTAAGTGAATAAAACAATGTGGCACAACGTTACGCTTTAAATTGTTTGAATACACTGACAGTTATCTATAGGAAGTTAATTATAGTCTTCAACGTTTATAAATATTTTTAAATAATTGGCTAAGTGCATGTTGGGCGCAGTGTAGAGTTCCGTAGTTGTAAATGCCGATTAAGTTCATGCTACTAAAAACTAAGGATAAGTCCGCCTTTGTGTATTGTTCTTTCGATTTTTTTGTACTTTATTTTGTTTTTTGGTACAATCAAGTTATTACAAAAACTTCTGAAAACTCGGTTTCATTTCAATTTGTATATAATTTTTCATTTTATAAGTCGCCTATAATTTGTTAACCCTATTTAGCTCTGATAGTTTTCCTATATTTTTTTATATGTATTACAGCTGTGAATTCTTTTACGTGTCCATATTTAGCCTTTTAGCAGATAGAGAAGGGGATTCAGAAGAAACATATCCCTAAATAAAAAAATGGTGTTACAAGCTAACAATTCAACGATAACCTACGTGATTAGTCGGGAAAAAAATCGACTCCTACCTTATTGTATGGGAGCTACCCTAAACATTTTTTTTTCTAGATTTTATCACTATTCATGATATACTATATATTTTACATGATTTTACTACAGCATGATTACTATACATACCACCCATGCCAAATAAGCCATGCCAAAGGTATTTGAGTAAAACTGCGGACGGACAGACAGACAGACATGACGAAACAATAAGGGTTTCTTGTTTATTAGGGAACCCTAAAAAAGTAGATACGTAGCATTGACTCATTTTATTATGTCTGAAACTCACGGTGTTAATACTTAGCAATGCATTGCAAATAAAATATTACTAATCTATCACTAGGTTCCATGAAACTGGTCCACAATAATAAAAAAAACACTGTCGTTACTTTTGACGTTCCACTAAAAAATAAGATATATTTTAAAAAACCCACTTTTAACTAGCTCTAATTTTACTAAAAGAAAGACGAGATGAATGTGAAGAGAAACCTATTTTAATTATTAGATTAATAAATAAGACAAGAGTACAGATTTCCACATCTCAATATGATTGGTCAAATATAAAAGAAAGGTAAGATGACGACATTTTCCATCTCATTCTTACAGCTAAAAAGTTGCAAAATATATGGAAACAAGTAGAATCCACCACTCAATATTTCAAAACTACTACTGGAAAAGGTTTTGCAACATTTGTGATTTAAAGCTTTTCATACATTTTGTATCAGACAGACTTTTGAAGGTTTAATGTAGACATTTACAGCTGTGAACGCTGTAATATTTTCCCAGGAAAAGTGAACATTCTTCGATACAATGTGAATCTTGTTAGAACTTTGAAAAGACAGTGTTCAATTAAATCTTATTAGAAATTTCCAACAAGCCATTCTAGTGACAGAGAATCAAATCATATTAGAACATGAAACAGTTTTCAATATCCGTAAATATATAAAATAATAATAGGCTGGATAAAGTGCCGAACACAGAACTCCGTTTAAAAATGGGAGTTGTAGATGTGGGACACAAAGCCGCCAAGTTAAAGTGGGATTGGGCAGGCCACGTATGCCGGATGCACTCAGACAGGTGGACCAAACTAGTTACAGAATGGATTCCTGCAGATGGTCGTAGGAAACCGGGCAGGCCTAGAAAGCGTTGGAGTGATGACATCAGAAGTTTTGAGAAGAATTGATCGCAGGTTGCACAAAATCGGAATAAGTGGAAGGATATGGGGGAGACCTTTGCCCAGCAGTGGGACAATAAAGGTTAATAAAAAAAATATAAAATTTACATTTTGAAGCAAAGCTAGGATCAAGAAATTCACTAAGCATCATCAAAACGTCTTACAGTTGATGACCATCAACATAACATTTGGAGTTGCCGATGTTACTCCGTACACCCGTCAGCTGCTGCTGAAGTTTCATCATCTCAGTGCGAAGCGGCGCCACTAAATCAGCGAATGATATACATTACGGCATGTGATGAAGTCCTCGGGTGCTTCCCTCCTCACCCCGCTCTCCACCCCGCGCGCCCATATAAATACGGAGGCGCGAGGACCTTCGTCCTCTTTCGACCGACTGGACGCCGGGCTGCTTCAAAGCTGAGTACTTTTGGAAATCTCTTCTGGAACAACGAATCTCGTGGCTGTGAACCTACGACCCTTACCTGTGACTTCTTTCTCATTGTATAATTGTTAAAAATTAATTAAAGAGTTTGGTCTTTTCAAATATTGTTTCTTTCAAAATAATCACTACGTCACAGGCAGAGGCCGGGAAGTTAGGGATTGGCGGAAAAGTAGTAGGCTAGAACACCGTGCTAGACACGTTTTTGTTACCTTGACATTTTCTCCGAAGATGTTAGTGCTTTTTTCAATAAATGTGAGGCAATGATGAAAGAAATAACTAAAGAGTATATAATCACTACGCGGTTTACTGAATAAATCTGCTTTCCGTTTTTTATTTTTATTTTTTTATTAGTGCAAAGGAAACATAGCCCATAAAGCCCAGTCACATTTTACGCAATAAATTTAATAAAACAGATTATAGTTTTTTTTCTCACAATGAAAATTAAGCATATTTTCGTGTCATTTTAAAACAAATTCATATATACAGGTATAAGCTTGAAGAGAGCATGTGGTAGCAATTGGCTGTATGACAAGTTACATAGATGAATTAACAAGTTTTGAGCAGCGGCCAGGAATGAATTCTCATACTTTTTTTCTTGGCCTAGGCTGGTAAAGTACTGCATGGCCCACAAATTGCAAAATTTGTGTCTTCTTTATACTACAATATCGTCTACATTTTTGAGCATATTGTATGCATGTCGTAAAATTGTGAAAAAAATCAAGTTCAATACAAGCATCAGATTAAAATTGCTTAACACGTTCCTTGGAAGCAATTCTTCAATTGTTGTTCCTATTATGTGGTGTTACTTAATAATTTAAATGAAACAACTGTTATAGGGATGGGCATTATAAAAGAAGGTAATATTTTTCATAGATATATCACTACGTGCTACAAAAAAATATTCATAATTAAAATTTTATTCCAGAAACTAGGATTTTAAAAGTACTTTTTCGCGCCATAATGCGTATATTTATTAATTTTTATATAGCTGTTCCATGTATTACTAGGTAATATACATATATCTACGTTTCATATGTATAAATCTATCAATGTGCCAAATTTCATTACAATCCATTCAGCCGTTTAATAAGCAAAACAAACAACCATGCATTGCATAAAAACGTTCGCATTTAATAAATAAATTATTTTTAACAAATCTCTTTCTTATACATCTTGAGGTCTTAATTTTTACTGCAGAAACACAACCCTCTTTACGCTATTAGAGCCATACTTGGTTAGAGCACCCAGTGGATTTGGCCTACAGCTTTGTTTAGCTTGGTTTTCCTAAATCGTCTTCTACGACATCCACGAGGATTTAGATGGGTCCTATTGCGTGGTCCTGAAGTGGAGACAAAAATACCTGATGATGATCATATACTATAAGAATTTAACTCTAAATATTTCAATACTAATATATAGTACCTACCTAAATGTCTTTGTTCATAGGTATTAGACTATGAAATAGTGTGTATTTTGAAGACGTCTTTTTGCATGGTTTAATCTATATGTAAATCGATAGTTTTCTTACGCTGCTTTACATTGTTATCGCTAGCGATCCGTGAAGAAATTATGTTTACAGAGCAGTCATTTATATACCTACCCATAGATAATATCTTATGTGTGTCTTGTATGCTGAGATTGTATGTCTAATAGCCGTTCAGGTGCAAATGTAGACGAAACAAATCTAATTAATTATTTTTTTACTTGTTTTTATTTAATGTTCATTACCTAAACTGGTAGAGCGCAGCACTATTTCAAGTCTGGTGACACCTTAAATGCTAAAGTGGACATTTGAGGAAACGTAACATCTTCTTAATTCTTGGTTCAACGATGTAATATGAATCATTTGAGAGACGTGGGCTGATAAGGGCATACGAGTATGTAAGTATAAATGACTCACAAAATTGATTTTTATCTCAAAATAGTAGTTTCTTATACAATTTCAAAAACTTTCCATAAGTGGTTCAGGCGTTGCCAAGCAATTTTATACACGTCTTGCTCTAAAGTTGATGGCCAAAGCCATAGGAGTTAGAATAGTGTACCTAAAGGTGCCGTGTGGTTTCCGGCAGAGTAAAATACTCAAGTCCTCCCGTAGATGTCGTAGAAGGCGACTTAAAAAATACAAGCTACACTAAGCTTATAAACATCAATGAGACCTCTCCAACCCGTCTGGCCAGCGTGGAATGTAGGCCAAATCCTTTGACCGCTCTGGCCAACTATGGCTCTGGTAGTACAGAGAGGGTCGTGTCCCTTCAGTGGAGACAAAAAGACCTAATGATGATGATAACCTAAAGGTACAGCCGAAGCTGACAACGTGGTACAGAGTGTCCCGGGGTTTATAATCGGTGAACAGATAAAAACTAGTAAGTACTACCAATGACTTTGTCACTCCCCGTTTAGTATCGAAAATATACCTACCTACATTATTATTATACGCGCGGCGACCATTCCGCAGTGGTAAATTCAGTAACATTAATCGTATGTCTAGAGTAATAAAAATGAAATTGGCTTGCAGTGCCCTTCTAGGTATTTAAACGAAAAGGTGCAGAGTTCTCACGCGCGCTTAATTAAACCATATTGCTATCGACATTGAGTAGATATTTCTTTAAATTCCTTTGTTGAGTAAGACTTCTGTACGTACGTGAGTAGTAGTACTTATTCTGTGGTAGTACGCACTCCAGCTTCATCTTTTCGTTCCAGTTTCATTGCTGCTTCGGCGTGGGAGCTTTCTGTCTTTTTCTTCTCCAAAGATGATATACATGTCGAGCTCACAACAATAGACCGAAATAACTGTTTAACACAAAACCGTTCTTTACTTCTTTACTGCTCCGTTCAAATAATTGAAATGGTTACCCAAAGCCGCCAAAGACATGGCGAAGAGAAGAAAACCAGGAACTATTAACATCTGATCTGTGGTGGTGGTGTAACGATCGACCGCCTGTTTACTTTGCGGACTACAATCTATAAAAACTTATACTTTAAAAAATTTGATCTTTTTCAAACTAATGTTGACGTTTAGTCTTCGCTCTGAGATACGGTTAAAAATGATAATTAAAAAAATTCGAGAATAATAAACACACAGACATATTTTATAAAGAGAAGCAGACTAAACACGATTATGAATTTATACTTAAGCTTCATAAGTTTTGTTGTTTTTTAGGGTTCCGTAAACAAGGAACCCTTATAGTTTCGCCATGTCTGTCTGTCTGTCTGTCTGTCTGTCACGGTCCTACAGAGAAACTATAAGTACTAGAAAGCTGTAATTTGGCATGGATATGTATATTAATTATGGCGAAAAAGTCGTAAAATAAAATATGGAAAAAAAATTTTTTCAGTGTAGCTGCCATACAAGTAAAGACGTAATCAATATTTTTTTTTCGACAAACACATTGTGTGGGGTATCGTTGAATAGATCTTTCAAAAATATTGTTAGCTTGTAAACACCATTTTTCGGTTTAGGGATCCGTTTCTGAATTATTTGGGTTTAAAGTTCAAATTTTTGTTCGAGTCAAGTGTCCCCCCCCCCCCCCCCCTCTATCTGCTAAACGGTTATATATGGCCACGTGAAAAAAATCACAATTATAGCATATATAATGTAGTTTGAAGAAAAACAATCAGAGCCAAGTAGGGTATACAAATTAAAAATTTATAGGCGATCAACTTATAAAATGTACTTGAAAAAAGACAATTTCATACAAATTCAATAGATATTAGTTTTTAGACGTTTTTAGTGGCAAGAACTCAAAGTTGGCATTCGCAACTACGGAACCCTACACTGCGCGTGGCCCGACACGCACTTGCCCAATTATTTTAACATAATTGGTACTATTTTGAACAAAATTTGAAAAGTACTATACTTGAATGTTAAAGAGTACTTAGTATACAAACACCCCCAATAACTGTTCATACCTAAATACATTATTTATGCAATTAAGGTACGATTGAAAAATTGCCACGCGTTTTATGTATCTAATGTTTGGTCTGCTTTCCTTTGTATGTCTATTAATAAACAATAAACCATTAAAAAAAACCGGCCAAGTGCGAGTCGGACTCGCGTACAAAGGGTTCCGTACCATTACTATAAATATCAAGTTTTTTGTATGGGAGTCCCCCTTAAATATTTATTTTATTTTGTTTTTATTATTTGTTGTTCAGCGGCAACATAAATACATCATTTGTAAAAATTTTAACTGTCTAGCTATCGCGGTTCTTGAAATACAGCCTGGTGACAGACAGACGGACAGACAGCGAAGGGCTCCCGTTTTTACCCTTTGGGTACGGAACCCAAAAAATGGAAAGGCGCATTACGTTACTTTTTTCTTATTTCAATATATTATTTATTTTCTGGGTAAGCCTTCCAAGGATTTTATTATTCAGGTAAGGTTCCTAAAGACGATTTAGAAAAAAATATTATTTGTTAAATTTTGGGTATACCTTTATTTTTGTTGATTGGTTTGGAATGTTATTTGAGTCTCTTATTTGAATCTGTTTTTTTTTTAATCAAATTCAAATCAAACCTAACACCTCATCTATTCAGAATAATTTCTGATATAGTGCATTGTTATGATCTCATTGTAATCTACTAGCTGTGCCTGTGTGCTTCGCTTCCCGTAGGAATTTCGGAATAAAAACTATTCATATGCTTCCATGGGTCACAAACTAAGTCTATATAACATTTAATTTAAATAGGTTCAGTGGTTGAAGCCTGAAGTGGAAACAAACAAACAAACATATAAACTCACTTTCGCATTTATAATATTAGTATGATAGGATAGGTTCTGATACCTAATTTACACTTCATTTATATAATCAAGATTCAGTCCTTCAGTTTCTATGTGAGCAGTAAGATAAGAATTTTTGATCAGTTTTTCTCAATCTGGCGCCTTACTAAATCTCCAGGTGTACATTGTAAGTACGTAGTCTTATCATGTATCTCCCCGATAACCCTTTATCTAGACAGCGGACATCTGGTGAGGTGACTCAAGCACGAAGCCACTGTAGGTGTGTCAAAAACTTGAGAATCCTTTTTTACCCACTGTTGATCATAGGCTTCTCTTCTTCGATGTAAGTTGATTAACATTGTATACTTAGGCTAAGATAGCGAGTTGTAGCATAAGTTTGACTGCCTATACTTAAAAAGAAAATAAAACGCACAGATATTATGATAATAAGGTTTCTTGTTCGATTAATACTAGTTTACAATAAGATTACTTTACCATTCCCTTATGAATAATATTAATTAGGTGTATGTTCACAATGTACAATATGTAAGTTTGTCTTAGAGTTATTCTGAAACAGTCCGCCGGCCGCCGGCCGCAAGAGCACTTCGTATCGCTGGTAAGTAAGTTGTAAGTAAGAAAGTAATGCAGCAATGGATACGTTATCACTTCAAATTCATACAACGGTAAGTTGTAAGTAACAAAGTAATGCATCAATGGATACGTTGTCACTTCACATTCATACAACGGTAAGTTGTAAGTAACAAAGTAATAGAGCAGTAGATACGTTATCACTTCACATTCATACAACGTATACAACGGTAAGTTGTAAGTGACAAAATAATGCAGCAATGGATACGTTATCACTTCACATTCGTACAACGGTAAGTTGTAAGTAACAATGTAGTGCAGCAATGCATACGTTATCACTTCAAATTCGTACAACGATAAGTTGTAAGTGAAAATTAATGCAGCAATGGATACGTTACCACTTCACATTCATACAAGATTCATACAACGATGTCCAGATAAATATGAAACGTGGCGATAGTTGACAATATCTGTAGTAGATATGACGGTGTTAGATAATAATAAATGTACAAATAAATATATATACTGATGATATACTTACGTATAACGTTGTGATAAGATGTTTTAGAAAAAATAATATTTACCTCGTATAAGACAAAAATCTTCTAATTGCGTAATGTTATTTATGAAAAAAATGCCGAAGTATTCAAACTCATTTCAGTTAGACAATATTTAAAACTCATTACTAAATTTGTTGTGATTTTGAATTTACTTTTAATATATTTTGAAAATTTTGGCCAGCGTTTTATTTATCCAAAAATATTACTATAAAGAACAAATCAAAGCCTGATCAATTTAGGTTTTTGTATTAGTTTATAATATTTTCCTTTTTTAGTTTTAGCTAGCAAGACGGCCGAAGGGCCATCGAAATATCCGGCAAAAAGCGATTTTATTTGCGGTAAGTTCCGAAATACTGAAAACAGTCATAGTGAAAAAGTCATACTCTAAAATCATGTATAAAATAAAATAAAACTATCACAATATATCAATGACCTTGCAGTATACATATAATAAATCTCAAAATAAAACAAGCAAAAACCACCACGTTTCGTATTACTGAACGCAACCATAAACACATTAAAATATTACTAGATTTCAAAATACAAATAAAACAATAAGTTTGTACAAACAACAACTGAATACACATAACTCGTTTACTTATTAATACTTACAGGCAGTGATCAATTCGGACCCTAATTAATATAACAAATAACAATACAATAAGTGCATTTGATCAACAAGATGGCGAAGACAGAAGGAGGCTTATGCTTAGCAGTAGATCTCTGAAAGCTGGACATTTATGGCATGACGTACAGGCATAGATAAAGGAGGACCTTTTCTTATGGAGCAACAGTGACAAAAGTGTCCAGTAAAAGCAGTAAATGATGGTAAACAATCCCTCCAGAATGACACTGGAGCACAGAATTAATATAGTATTAAATAGCTGGAGTCGCAAGAGGGAGGGTAATTTTTGTGACATAAAATGTAATTAATATTATTTGTTAATGGTTTTAAGAATTTATTTATTAACTCACAAAAATTACATAGGTATTCACTTAGGTGAGTCTACACATAATTAATACACTATAAAAATCAGCGAATGAAAATATCACAAAACTCATAAACACCAAGTGCAAACTGCCCACGCCCGCGAAAAAATGTATTTTTTTTATATTTATTAGTACATGCAGTTACTTGTAATTGTAATGCAGTCAACTGCTTATACACACATGAAATCAAAAGAGAATTCATTACGGGGTGACTTTCCTACTACGCCATATTTATTCGAAACCCACTGATCTTAGGATTAATCTGATATAAGAAATGTTGTGTATATCCTATTGTTATTTGTTATAAATTGGGCTCCAGGCATCAGGCAGGACAAAATCTTGCATTATGTAATGTTCCTTACTTTATGATAAAGAATAGAGGTTACTTTAATCTCCACTGTTATTGAATCCCAATAAAGACACGTATAAGAAACGAAAGAAAAATAAATTACTTATTATAAACAACAAAACCTAGTCTGACATAATTTTAGGAAATATTCTCGTATTTTGCAACAATATTTTGATACTCGTAAGTAAAAATATTTTTTTATAAGTCTATTTTAAGACATTATTAATTACATCGGAATATAAAAACTAAAAAGTAAGTAAATTTGATTAATTATCTGTTGGTTACAACATTGTCAAGACACTGTTATGCTGACAATTAATCATCAATTGAATGATAAAATGTGTTATTGCATTTATTCAGTTTTTTCAGTAGTCACCAAACAAACGCATAAAAATAAGTGACTACATGGTCATCTTTCTTTCTATCCAACAAAACTATGTCAATACAACTCGTTTCATTTTGGACACCGTCAAATTATGGTAGCGGGTATAATAAAAAAAATCATCAATACTGTTACGAGTAAGTTTTGCGTAAGTGGATATTACAATATATATTTTTTATATAAGGATTACATTGCCGTGAAAAATTTGACATGAAGAGAAAATAAAATAATAGTCGTTTTGTTATGCCATCACTCAATCACATACCATGTGTAGTCAGCATGCATCTTAGCACAGCACTGTAAGCAGAAGTAGTACCCAACCACACTAAAATTATATCAATTTTGGTTTTAATTACTTTACCTTTATAAATGTTAGGTTTAGTTTCAACTTCCATAAACAGTGTGTTCGGAGATGAACTAGCGATAATTGAAGGAAATACTGTCGTCATCTATACGAACAACTTTAACTACGGGAAACATTACAAAATCGTGAAAAAAATTAATTGCTCCATAGTAATTACATACCTATCGCATAAAAATTTATGCAGCAGCGAATATTTTTTTCGTAATTTCGAAATTTTTCCCTCAGTAAAATTTGTTTGTATGGGTGACGACAGCATGTCTTTAAATTATCGCTAGTTTATCTGCAAACAGTTCATGTTTGAACACACTGTATTGGTACTTAAGATATGTGCTGGCTGGTAGACAAATCTCAATTTTGTCAAAACTTTTTTTTTATAAAATTTGTGCCTGTTATGTATACATTTTTCAGATTCAATCAGATTTTAACATGCTGAAATATTTCCACATGATCATCCCCACTGGTCATTTAAATGAAGTATATACACATAAAAATATCACAAAAATTACTAGTCAGTACCTATATAAATAATTAAGTACATTGCATTGAAGATCAAAATAGCTTGTTCTATGTTGTGTCTGTATTAAAATAATTTTTCCTAATTTTAATGCTTTTAAATATGTATTACTAGCATATTATAAAATAATATACAAACCTACACAGACGTCATCATACAGCTATAATAAAGATCAGAAATATGTGAAAATATACTATATGTAAATTTTATTTAAGATATAAAGTATTTGCAGTAAGACAAAAAGTTGCATTAAATAAAAAAACTGGCAAAAATTACTTCGGAATCAATTTCAAAATAAAATTCAAACAGATAATAAAACCAAAACCGCGAATAATAAAAAAAAAGTTTTAAACTTTACTAGAGTCCGAAAGTATCCATTTGAAAGGGTATCTAAAACTGACTGGAAGAAAAACGCTTTAAGCATAAAGTCTGTCAATCGTAAACAATTGTTTATTATGGACAATTTAGTTTCATTAATAACGAAATAATAAATAAATGTGTTATTTATTACTTTGATGCAGTTCCACAAAATAAAGTTGTGTATGTATGGAAAACCTAGAATTTTTGCCTTACCAAAGTTAGCACAGATGAGGTTATTGAGTCCCTTTCAGCTTGATATATCTATCCTTTATTAACGATGTATTTATAACTGCTTAGTCTACTGTTTTCCACATATCTCTGTCAGGAAATTTACAAAATTAAACTTACCAAAGTGATATTTAAGTTTATAAGACAGATTAATATCATGCGGTGAACGAAATTGATGAAAATATCAAATATATTGGTTAACATAAGTAATTATACTATATTTACATTATTTAGTAATATACTAAATTATTTTTATTTGACACGATACGGGAACACGTTTGTACAACTATAAAACGATATAAATTTTATACACAAGTTTTTGAATTTTATTACATATCGTTGTTTAGCGACAAATAATAAATAGTATGAAAAGATAGAAGTGGCGGCGACAACGTTTATCTAGGCTTGTTAAATGCAATCAGATAGATATATAAAGGCCTAACAATATATACTGAAACTATTTTAAGGGTAAATTCAGTCCGTGATAGTGAATAACTTTCCCCAAGGAACATGTGTCGAAATATGAAATTTTTGGCTTTCCATACAAACTAGTATCAGCTGATCAGTTATCTTCTATGGGAGGTCAAAAATTACTTTTCATATTCCGATACGTGTTCCTTGAAGAAAGTATAAACAGTATCATGGACTGAATTCACTCTTAAAATAATTTCAGTATATTTTATTAGACCGTATATGGCGCGACATAAATTTAATCGACGACTGCCTTAAATAAAAATGTTTGAAAACAAAGTTTTATTACAATTTTGTACATAATATATTTTAAAACTGATTTTCAATGGGCCTCAATCTCTTCAAATACTTTAAATAAAATATACTTTTAATACTTGTGTTGTACATAACATTGCCCCCGTAACTCACGCAGACAAATTTAGCCACACTTAAATATATTTCATAATTTACAGAATATTTACATTAAGTTATATCTCATCGCAAGATTATCTGTTGGTTCGCCCATACATACGCATTCGTTTAGAATTTCGTTTACAAAGTTTGACATGTTCATAATAGGATCGTCTCACGTTGCGACGCAATACGATTATCGCGTAGAACTGTACAAGTACAATATAAACCTTACTATGTACACAAAACTAAACATATTTGAATTGTGACTCAGTTTGGTGGCTTACTTTATTAATAAAACTCATATCTTAAAGTAAGCGGCTTTACTCAAGTGACAGTGCACGGTATATTAATTCACGTCACTTCATATATTTTCTTTTGATTTCTTTTGGCAGTCCTTGGTTACTTCATTAACGTGGTTGTAAATATCGAGGCACTTTACTATAATGTCTATAATAATAACAAATTAACAACAAAACAGTTAATTTGTTTCACAGAATATCTATCATAACCCATAAAAGATAGACAAAATTGAATTCAACATGTTTAACCCAACCACAAAAACAACTCATAGCATTTTTCTGAAATTTCTATATTCGCAAACTCATAAACGAAACTCAACCTTTTACAAACACACGCACACTAAATTCGGATAAATGATCATTGAATACCAACACATAGACCTCGCAATAAATAGCATAGTCGATGAATTTACTTGTTACGAAGCAGGGCGACCATTTTGGAGCACGCTCTAATACTATTTGCAAAATTAAAATGTCAATGAGACGTGACAAATCGTGCTATAAACACGTGTGTCAAAAAACACAAGTGGACAAAAACGTCACATCGTTCCGTACGTCAAGGTAAATCGACGCGCATACGTAAAAATTAAATATATAAGGTCCAACAAAATATACTGAAACTATTTTAAGGATAAATTTAATCCATGATACTGAATTACTTTCCCCAAGGGTCACATATCGTAATATGAAAAGTAATTTTTAGCATCCCATACACGTTGACCGAACAGCTTATTAGTATGTAAGGAAAAATAAAACTTTTTATATTAAATATGTTTCGGGGGGAAAGTTGTGCACTATCACTGACTGATTTGACCCTTAAAATAGCTTCAGTATATTTTGTAAGACCTTATATATGTGAAGAATGTCTGTCTGTCTCTTTAATATAATATTTAATCTTCATAATTAACGATTTAAATATGCATTTCATTATAATTGTCTTTGCATTTTTTTCATGTTTACCCACAAGTATGTAATGTAGACAATTTAATATAATAACGATAAAATTTTGAGCACATTTCATAATGGTCACCTGCCTTGTAGTGCTTCGACGATTATCTTAAACCTTTCGAATTATCCCTAATTTCATAAATAGCTAAATGCACTCTCGGAGGATGATTTGGTAGTTAATAGTAAATACGGCGTGAAAGAGCACAATTTTAAAATGTGCATTTTATTATATTTATGTGGCGTTTTACATAAATGCACTAGCACGTTATTTATTGAAAGAAATAAAGAAATATTTAAGTCACTTAAAATGAGTTACCATTCACGCTGTATAAACTCAGCCTGGCACTACGTTAACGTTTATTTTAGAATTTATACGGGATTGGCAATATACACAAAATAGTTTGATAGATATAACAATTTAAAGGAACAAAAATTTATTTATCTAAACTCCCTGATTTTTCAGTCCGGCATGGCTACCCAATGCCATATAAACATAAATATTTGTCATTCTTGTCACTAGATGGCGCTTTATGGTAATAATTAAAATATTAAAATCTTTTCTTTTTATTATTTAAATAATAAATTAGTACAGTGACTAATTTAATATGACTTATATGAAATGCAATAAATATTTTTAAAGCATATTTATCACTATCTTGGTCACTTTTTTGCTAGTCGTGTGTGCTGCCATCTCTGTGTGCCTACCCGCAATTCCAGTATTGCTTATACAGGCCCTCAAATAGTTTCTATGGCGTCGGGTATCTGTTACGTTAGTAATTATACTATCTTTGAATCCAGGTACAAACGGCCAACATGCCATAATATGGTAGTCGGATGGAGTTTCTAATTTTAGTCAACGTTAACGTAGCACTAAATCCATAGAAATGTAAAAACGCAGTGGGCGCGGACGTGGTTGGGGCTTAGGCGGCAGCGCGGCGCGGGCAGCGGCGGGCGGCGCTCGCGGGGGGCGCGGGGCGGGGTCGCGGCGGCGGGGGCGCCCGGGCCGCGCGCCGTCATACCCCGTCCAGCTGCCGCACGCGCACGTCCTGCGACGCGCACATGTCGGGCGCGAACGGCAGGCACGTGAAGTACGCGCACGCCGCGCACTCGTACGCCGGCGCCGCGTAGAAGATCGCCACCAGAGACCCTATCATCACCAACGCTGATACTAAACACACCCACACTAACACTTTCTTCCGCTGCCGCTCGTACCTGCCTATAGTCACAAACGGTAGTAAAGCGTACGATAGGAGAAACCCGAAAACGAATCCGAAGACTTGTGCGAAATTGTCCACCCACGGCAGAAAACCGGCTAGGAAGAGTGCGAATGCGATGACGACCATCTTTAGCAGCACGCGTTGCGGATGCCTCAGCCTCGGCCATATTGCTAGTATTTCTACTATCAAACATGCTAGAAGACCGAAGTGTGATCCTGCTGGCCCCACCTGAAATATACATTGCAGGAGTCAGTTACAATCATCATCATCATCAGGTATTTTTGTCGCCTGCAAGGAGCACGACTCTCTCTGTACTACCAGAGCCATACTTGGCCAGAGCAGCCAGAGGACTTGGCCTACACTTTCCTCACTGGCCAGACGAGTTGGAGAGGTATCATTGATGGTTATAAGGTGAGTCGCCTTCTACGACATTCACTTGAGGACTTTGAGAGGTCGTATTCTACTCTGCCGGAAACTACACGGCACACTGTACAATATTGCATACTAAATGATATCAGATTTTTAAGGTCAATATAAACTGAATATTCGAATAATACGGTAAATTCTTCCATAATAATCTGAAAGAACCCATGAATAATCTGAATTATGTCAGTATACGTGCAGCAGTACGTGACAAGTTTTAATTTCCCACACCATGACATTGAACGATGTCTTTGGATCTATTGCTTTATCTAACTGCAAGAGACGTGATCAGATGAGTAAAGTTACCTCAGCTCTATATGGCTCAAATATAGCAGACGCCATGTTCCCAGCCACGCCGCTGCCTAAATAAATGAAGGCGATCCGGACTGGTCCAGCCATTTTCTCCAGATCCCTCATGAAGAGCCACTGAAGAGCCAACGTCACAGCCAGGTGTAGAAGACCAGCGTGGACAAACAAAGACGTCCACACTCTGTACAACTGGTCTGGACGCCGTCTCTTCATGAACGGTAGCATACCACACACGTCGTCGAGGCAAGAAACCTGAAAACAAAGTTTATTAGAATGTCAATTCAAAGAAATTTAATATTTATCAATCAGATACACATTGATCTGGATTTTGCCATATCTACCTACTTATCACTAGGAAGTAAGGTATTGATGCCCAATATTCCATGTTTTAAACTAAATTATACGCTTCTTTAAAGTGTAAAAACAGGGCTTCCAGTCTTTTTCTGGTACCTAGCCAAATAACATGCTTGTACAAACATATAAATAACAACCTATACAGATTTTCCAAACTGCCTAAAGGCACTGCTATCTAATGAAAGCTTTGGTCCCGCCAAAGGCTTAACCTGCCTCCTGAAGCACGGAGAAGGTTAAAATGTTTTATGCAATCAATATAATGGAAGCCCTCACGCGGAATTGCTTATTATCATGCAAAAACATTATGCGTACACCAGAAAAATATGACACCAATGTTGTTCAGTTACACACGAAAACATACAAGCAATAAGTACTGACCTGAGAACACAAAGACGCTTCCTCATGAAAATAACCCTTAACAAAGTCGCAGTGCTCCCTGGTGGTGATGACGCACTGCCCGTGGATGCCGATGCAGCACGGGTGGCCGATGACCTCGCAGGCCATGTGCTCGGCCGCGTGCCCGGCGCGCCCGGCCGCCGCCGACCCGTCTATCACGGACTTCCGGCAGATCGGCCATTTTGTGATGTCATCAGGCCATTCGTGCGGCGCTATCGATCGAGGCGCTTCGCAGAATCTGGAAAGAATATGATTTATGAATAAATGTCTGATGACACAAGTACTACCAGGTCTTCTTGTCGAAATAAAACCAGAAGAAGTACAAATACGCTAGCATAGTTAAATTTTCTAAATTGTGTACAATTTAGAAAAAGTCAGTTATATATATTGTACTCGTCCCACATATTCCTGTTTGCAGCAGCAGCAGTAACTACTGAGAGAGCCTAACCGGTACGTGAGGAGCGCTTTCGCAAATTACGCGACCCGGGGGTGGTCTGCACTAGTAACCACAATTGGGATAAACATTTCTTTAGCTCCTCCGTGCTTCAGAATGCAAGTATAAGCTGTTATTCTCGGCTGTCATCATTGTATGGCAGTCGTTAACCTATGTCAGATGCCTTTAGGAAGCCTGAAAATCTGACACCAGTGTTGGCCACTTACACACACGAAAAAAAAACAAAACACCGGTACGTGTGGCGAACGCTACGACCTCCCTTATTCGCGATACCACAGGGGCGAACGAATATCATGAATATGGCGCCATTCATCCAAAATCCAAACCCTACACACGTTAAATAAGGTAGCAGAAAACATTGACCTATACAGCTGCTCATTGACGGAATTCACAAAGGCAGTTTATTCCTTTTGTGTATGTAATGTGAGTAAGAATAATAGATAAAATATAGGTGAATATGCTATTGTATTGGGAAACCCGTAAGGGTCGTGTAAGATTAATTATACAAATATTTCCTCAGACATCCTAAAATTGTATTCCTACCTCATCCTATATTCATGTAATTATTGTTTTATATTCAATTTTGTAACTGAGATTTTGTTTTTTTTAGGATTACTCAAAAAGTTGTGCGGTAATTTCGCAATATGCGTCTGTCCAAAAATAATAAATCTTAGAAAATCAGCTCGTAAATAAAAATAAAAATTGTGGAAACAAAATTGTGGAATTGTATTAGATGGACAATGGACATTGTCTAGTCATTCTAGTATCTACTTCTTGTAAAATTATTCAAACTTAAAAAAATAGTTATACTCACTTGGGATCCAATCCACAAACAGACCCTGATATCCGCCCACCAGGCCCAGATTCACCAGAAGACCACTTCTTCCAAGTTGATATTGTGTTCTGAAAACAAATCATAAAAATTAATAAACTCTAGATTGATTACAACAACTCTTGTACTTAACTACCTGACGCGAAAAACGGCCATTTTTAGCTAATGTGCGTAGAAAAGCTTTACATTATCACTTTATGTAAACAGTAGTTCATAAAATAGTTTGAAGGTCTATCTAGCGCTTGGTCAAGACACAATTTTAAATTATATCTCCGTTCCATTTCTAATGGGGACAAAACTGGACCCAGGAAAATTTTGGTAGCCTTTTAAAAACTATATTAAGAAGGGGTCCAAATAATTATGTGGTAGTGCCTCCGTATTTCGAGTTGTAAATGAGCAACAAGGTAAAATTCTTAGCAAAACTACACAAAATCATATTGACTTATAACAAAAGGCGCTTGTTAAAAAGTTTACACTTACAATTAGGCATATAATAAACAAAATTATGAAGATTTGTGTAGCGTAACTTGAATTACCTATTGATTTTATTAATTTCATAATAAATAAATACATTTAAACTAGAATATTTAGCACTCACCTTTGCTACTAAACCTCTTATCTATTGGTTGCGTGTAAATAAAAAATATAATATTAGGCAGGGCAAACATATTTCAGGCTGATTACTAAATTTAGATTTAATGAACTTGATATGGTGGAGAAAGTTGACGTGCCAGGTTAAACACGTGATAGCTCAGTTGAAAATATAATAAATAGGGCCACTCCAAGTCCTCCCGTGGATGTCGTAAAAGGCGATAGAAAATACAAGCTAAACAAAGTTTATAAACATCAGTAAGGCCTCTCCAATCCGTCTGGCCAGCGAGGAGAGTGTAGGCAAAGGCTGCCACAGAGCCATACATGGCCAGACCAAGTATGGCTCTGGTAGTACAGAGAGGGTCCTGCAGCAAAGATAAGAAGCTGATGCTGATGACGATGATGCCGGTTCAAGTCCTGGTCGCATAGTATTTTTTACAATTTCTTATTTTCATTGTGTAGTCTGGGTACTTTACTGATACTTTACTAGTACTGCATCTTAAATGCCGAAAATACTAAAAAATATAGATATTATCTTGCGGAAGTTTTGACTTTTCATGCAAAAAATATATTTCTGGCCATGGATATTTCGATAGTCGATAAATTAAAAGTATCAATCCCTACAAGAAAGTAATGTAATCGACAAGATAACGGAGTCTAAGCATTCGTAATCAAAAACGTTGGCTACCAAGGAAATAATATGCACAATGTTGTGTCCCACTGCTGGGTAAAGGCCTCCCCTTCTCCTCTCCGTCTATTTCCATCCCGAGCAATTTTCTGTCATCCACTTAAGAAACTTTCGATTTCATCCCGCCATCTCTTCGTTGGGGCACAACATGAGGCTGCTAAAAAAAACACAATAAACTAAGATCCTATTGCATATAAATACTAGGAGCACTTACTGAACAATCAGCCTTAGAAGACTGCACACAGCCCGAGTCATCGTTTCGTATGCAGCAGGCCGTGTCCCGTTCTCGCCTAGCTAATGCCGCTATCGCCCGCGCTATCCTCGCGTCCCGTCTCATGCAGGGCGCAAATTTTGCCCCTAAGTGTATCAAGTCCGCCGCCCGAGGACCCAGCCAGAATGACGCTGGTTCCTCCCACTCCACCTGAAATTAAAACATGCACTTAATGCATTATTTGACCCTATTTGTCAAGACAAAGCTTAACATTTTCCATGTTAACTTTTGCAAACGCAGCACCTAGATGCGAACTACTTTTTTACATTGACATTTTAATTTTTAGTGTGATTAAAGGATTCGGCAGTTTTGATTGATTTTTAATCCGTAAATATGCAACCGGGTAAGCCTGACATCTTTGACATTCCATTCTTGATATTACTATATTAATGCGGCACTTGATTAGAGCAACTATGCCTGTAGCTCTGCATGGGGAAATATAAAATATTTTCGAGTCCCCATTGATTTAATTTAATCTAATCTAATCTATCTCATATAAAAGATTATACTAACATAACTTATAAGTTTCAGTTAAATTGTATACTAACAAATTTGGATCCCTGTTATCTGATAAATAAACAATTTCATTTCATTTCATTTCATTTCATTACATTAAATGTATGAAGCCTAAGCAGGGAACCGTACCAATTAATTATCTTTCTTGTCAGTGGTTGCACTAGCTGCAGTGCTTTGAGACACAGAATTTGTTTTCAAACTTTCTCTACCATCATCAGTTTTTAGCATTACTTGCTGTCTACCTACTATCATATGCCAGACTAACACCTCAAAAAAAAATTAAAAATTACTTTTTGTTTGCCTACACAATTTACATCAATTACAGGAATCTCGATTTAAATTGGGATGCTTCTTTCTTGAACCAAGCGTGGTATGAGATGGCGTTCAGACTTCAGTCGCCAGTATTTTCGGCTGGTATAGCAATCCTTCTTCCTTAAAGGTTTCAGCTGGTTTTTCAAAGGTGCTCCGGGATAGCAATCTTATTGTGCTTTTTTACCCGTTTACCCATAGATCTCTTGCTTAATCCCATAATGTAAATGATAACAATTGTGACTGCAAAGTTCTTAAATCAGTAAATAAGTAAACTTTACGTTGATCTAGTATTTCGTAACATAACAAGCATTCTCACGTATATACCCACCAAAATATAAGCATACAAAACCGGGACGCGTGTCAAATCCGAGCCTTACATTGTCTCCCGCAGACGTTAAACTCGTAACTTGTTTCTCTAAAAGCTTTGCCTCATTTAGCCGTGTTATGTCAACGTACACAAAAGAAGTATTCAGCCAACGCCTATTATGGCTCCCGGATGGCCTGGATTGGCTGCGTTTTAGTTAATTGTTATTGTTTGGTAACTGAGACTACTTTGGGATTTTTATTAAAGATTCTCTGTATTATGTTTAGTATTTAATTTTGTCTGCACCTTTGTCAAAGTAAATATAATTAGACTCCATGAGCTGTATAGACCTCGCAAGTATACTTAACTAAAAATTAAACGTTAGCGCGAGTTTTTTTTTTTAATTTTTTGCTTGGGAAATGCGATCAGTAGGCGATATTAGCTGAAAAACTGGATACCACACACGAAAGAATGTTTGCCAAAGCTGTAATGGAGATTCGGTGAAATTTGGTTTTGAGGGTAAATCGATCGAGCGAAGCTCGGTGGCTCTGGTGCTAGTAGTTAAACCGCAAAAGTACCACAGTTGTGCGACAAACAGTTGCCCGGAGGACCTATGACCGACATAACGTTTGATCGGTACTACTATTTGCTCGGCGTCAACTTTGTTCGACCAACGTTTGACTGACATAACATTTGATCGGCACTACTATTGCTCGACATCAATTTTGTTTGACCAATGTTTGACTGACATAGCTTTCGATCAACACTACTTTTACTCGACTTCAATTTTGTGCGTGTAGTAATATTAGCAAAAAATGTACAGTTCAAAGTTATAAATCTTACCTGTTGTAAACTTAAAGTTTTGACCAGGACCTGGCCGGAATGTGTATGCCGGCCAAATCCCACGGGTCCGAAGCCGTAACAAAGTAGCGACAGCAACAGCACCAACGTTTGGACCGTGCTGACCCACCACGTAAAGTACGGTCGGTAGTCCGTGTATTCGTCTTGTTGTCGAGGCACCTCCTCCTGTGACGTCACGGAATGGAGGGAACGTCTGCGGAAAAAAAATATTCATGATATATTTATTAATAAAAAAAAATCTAATCTAATAAAATGTGTATATTATCTACTTCTAGTAGAATACTACTTCTGGTAGAAGTAGATAAATCAATCACACTAATATTACAAAGGCAAAAGGCTAGACTAATCTTGATAAAATTTTGTATGCAGGAAGCTGACACCCTAGATACACAGGCTACCATTAGGTGCGGGTAACACCGCAGGGTGTAGCTAGTCGATAAATAAATAAATACGAACAAATCGCACGATTGATTGAGCTTAGCTTCAAAGTAAGTTCGAGATTTATGTTATAAGGACACTAACAATATATTAAATTTTATAACAAATACATATATAGATAAACCAAAAGATCAGTTTCCATCTTGACCTGACCGGGGATCAAACCCAGGATCTTGGGTGAGACAGTCTGGCATGACAAAGAAGAAGAAAAAGCATCTAGTATGTAAGAGAGACTTTTTTACCCCTAAAGAAGAAGAAAGAATTCGTGTTTGTAAAGAGAGAAGGAAGGTTTTCAGGGAACGAAAACGTCTTGAGGAATCTTGAAATGTAAGGAAGCAGCCTGAAGTAATACCGAGGCAAAACTGTAAAAGAGTTTATTTTTGCCCGTATTAAGGTCACAGCACACTTATCAACTCGGAAAGGGATCGACACCGTATCGCCTTTCGCCGCGCGGTCAACCAGGCGTCAACCTGACGTAGGCACGTAATCAAACCGGCTCAGCTTCGGTACGTCAACTCGACTACGGCTGGGCGACGCCGCGCTTACCGCTCGCCGGCCCCTCTGGTCTGGCTGGCACTAGATCATTTAAACGTAAAGTGTAGCGCACGGTTATGTCCCGGTTCACAATACGCGAGTTGGCAATCATAGCCATCAATTTTTGTTTATCTACAAATAAATAAAACGCGGATGTGAGGAAACGGAGAGGCGTCAGCTCGCATACGGAGAGGCGTAAGCGCGCGGACGACGAGCCGCAAGCGCGGGGACCGCTAGTTGACCGACCAGCAAAGCGGTTCGTGAGCTGGTCCCGAGGCGAGGCGTTTACGTTACGAATCCGAATAGTGTGCGTTGCAGTAGGAAGTTTCATACAAAGAATACTGAGCTGCTCGAGTTGATACGTTTACGTTCCGTTTACGAGTTGATAAGTGTGCTGTGACCTTTAAACCACGTAAAACCAAAAACGACACTAAAATAATAGTTATGTATACATATGTATATGTGCTCAATAAGGTAGCATGATGAAAACTTTTGCCTAGCAATATGACAGCCTACGAAAATCATCACAATGGCTTGATACCTGAAATACTAGTACGAGTATTTCAAATATACGAAGAGAGAAGTATTTTTTTATTCCCACAAAATACAAAAACGTGTAGATGTAAATTAATCCAAAAACAACGTTGCAAAACTTTACTCGATGTAGCTTTTGTATTTTATTGAATCCAAACCGATAAATAAATCAATCAAAAACTCACGCCTCTTGTTAATACTGCCTATATGTATATACGTATCGAATGTAAATATTTGTCCAATAAAATGGCCTCGGAAATTCAAATTCATTCATATCGTGCGATGCCTTAAAACAACATTGGACTAACAACATTTTTGGCGACTTTCATTCAAGATTCTTTATTACAATTCTCTTCAATTGGAACTGACTTTCTGACATATTGACTAATCGATCAACGCACAGATGAAACCGCTGGGTCTGGAAGCATGAAATTTAGTACAAACGTTATTTAGATTATGTAAGTGTACATAATAAGGGATTTTGGGATTTTTCTCTAAGGGGTTGAAATGAGGGTTGAAAGTTTGTATGAAACTTAGTAGAATTGAAGAAAGAAATGAAAATAACCGGCCAAGTGCTAGTCGGTCTTACGCACGAACGGTTCCATCGTGCGTGAGTTTGAAATTCGGGGGTTTTATAATTTGCAAAAAAACTTGTAACAAGCTTTTATTTAACTGGCAATGTATTTATGTATTTTTTCATCATTCAAGCTCTGAAAGGAGGTTGTATTTAACTCAAAATCCGGGTTGTAAGTTCGATTTACAACCAAGAGACGTAAGTAAATTTGAAAATCTAAGGCGGCCACCAAGGCTTCTGTAATTCATATTTTTTTAGCCTATAGGTATTATAATATTTTATTTAATAGTTTTATTTTTAAAACTGCCTCCGTGGTGTATTGGTTCGTTTGGCTCATAATACCCAGAGGTCGCGATTCCCGGCGGGGGCAACGACTTTGTGTTGTTGTCCCAGTTTGGTTAGGACGTTGCAGGCTGATCACCTGATTGTCTGAGTAAGATGGTCCGTGCTTCGGAGGGCACGTTAAGCCGTCGGTCCCGGTCACTGTCTTTGACAATGGTCGTTACCTAAAACCATGTCAGAGGCCTTTAAGGCGGTTTAAAAACTCTAAAACTAGTGTTAGTCACTAACACACACGATAAGAAGAAGATTTTTAAAACAAGCGCACTATCCATCACAAATGGATGAATGCTTACGATGCACAGACAGACCAGACAGACATTGGCGTCAAACTTATTTGTCTTTTTAGTCGGAGGTTAAGAAATAACAACTACAATTTAATAAAAGACCCTGTCCGATCCGTTAAGGTAATGTTGAGTAGCTTGTGTAGGTTCTATTTATCGGTTTCTCCCATCCCTGAAAAGGCAATAAAAACTGCGGCTTAAACAAAATTATAAATACCTACCGTTCCAAAATATTGTATGAGTAAAACATTTTCCCTTTTTCCTACAAAATGCACAACAGCGTCAGTGATTCTCTTGCATTATTACTCGTTCATAGAATTGATATATCGTACGGCACGCCCCGTAATTCATCGTTAGCGAAATATGTGAGAATTTGAGCAGTTGTTCATTGCAAATTATACCCGCAGAGGTCAGCGACCTTTTATCGACCCATCTCATAATTAATGGAGAGCTTCTGAGGAATGCAATAGGTTTGTTTGAATATTATATGCATCGTGCAGTTTACCCTGTAAATAGTTGATTGAGGAGATACCTACTTGTTTTATCTTTACGATTATCTCAATTTTTTTCTTTGTCCTTAATATAAATATTTTTTCTAGTAAACCTATTAAGTAGTTTATTTAAATCATTAATATTATTCAAAACATATACTTAAAGCAGTAAAAAAAAGTGTCTGCATATTAAATATATTTTCCAAAAAAATTGGGGCCATGGAGAGAAAGTTATAGAGAAATAATTAAAAAAATCTCCGGAAATACTGGACGGATTCGAACGAAACTTTTTTTGTTATATAGCTGTTAAGCATGGACATCATATAGGGTATAATTGATTTTGGAAAATAGAACACCTGATGCAGAACCTTAATGGCCTAGCTTAACTATAAGAAATTTGGTATGCAGGAAGCTGACACCCTGGATTAACACTTACACAGCTAGTAGAATATACTAAAATGAGGACTTACTGAAAGAATCTGCCGACGGGGCCAGTACCCCACTGCCTCCTGTTAGAGTTGTCAGCTAAGGGCTCCAACAGTGGCGATGGTATCCGGGACCCGCCCGCACTCCAGGACACGTTTCTTTCTGGTCTTCTGTATTCTACGCCGCTGGACCCAATGGGAGACCGCGCCCTGAAATTTTAGAACAAATGGCTTAATTTTCATTCCGTAATGCCTATCATCTTAATAAAATTGGCCTTACTACAGCAGGCTCTTTAAACCCCGTTAGGGATAAATAAGTGATATCTAGTACGAAGTTCGTTTTAAGTAGGTGCGTAAATAGAAATACATCGTCCATAAAAAAATCTAAGATCACTTTTTATGTAAAAAAGTGACATGTTCAATAAAATTAGAATATTTAAATTGCCTACCTACAGAATTTTAAGTTTCATGACAGGTTTTATGTTTTGTAAAAATATTTTGATAAAATCGAATTAATTGAAACAATAAACGAAACTTAATACAATCAAGCGCTAGCCTAGTGTTCGATAAGTGGTGTTATAGAATTTATTAGAGGCTATTGGAAATTCATCATAAAATTATATTGTAAAATTAAATTATATTATACCAATAAAATCAACAGATTTTACAAATATAATTACGTTACCCAAACTAAAACTAATAACTCCACGCAAAATAAACAAAAGGAAGTTTTACAACTGGCGACGTCAACTCGACGTCAACCCGTCTTGGAAATGCATTCTTTCGAAAAGTTGTTTACATTTCTTATGAATCAAAAGCAACTCTCCTCAAGAATGCATTTGTGTTAATTCCTTTAGTCGCCTCTTACGACATCCACAGGAAAAGTTGGAGTGGTCCTATTCTAGGCCGGGAACCACACGGCACAATCACAAGTAAGTACATGATTATTAAAAATAATTTTGATAAATCAGGTAGAGATATTAAGAGACGTGGATAATGTGGATATGGAATTTTAAAAAAACAAAAACTTGATATATGACAAATAACATACATACTCGTTAACACAAAAGCTATCAGATTACAATACAGTCGCCAAAACATTTAACGTAATAAAACTTACAACAAGATCATAAAGACATAAATACAAATATTATCAGATTTAATAATGCAAACATTAGTCAAATGAAGAAATTGTTACAAAAGTATCAAGACCGCAAGAAAGTTTAAATAGCAGATGGGTATACACAATTGACATTAGTTACAAAGAAAACGTTACAAAACACATTATGCCAGGACAAATATTATCAATTTACAAATTACACAGTTGACATTAGTTACACGAAGATGTTTTACAATAATGTTACAAAATTTAAGGAAGTTAGATTAATTATACGAAGAAACTGTTACAATTCCTCGTCCACGGACGTCTTAAAATTCTAATGCTGGTTTATGTATAATAGGCATCTGATGAACTGGATGAACTGTGTGGTATAAATCTGAAAGACTGGATAAGAAATGATGTGATGTAACACCTGAGTGTTGTAGAGTGAAGGAGGTTGTAGTGACAGAAATTGAGAAATGAATGTTAAGGTGGTTCGGATATGTTGAGAGGATGGATGAAAGAAGACTAACTAAAAATATTTATCATGCGGATATGGATGGGAGAACCGGACTGGGGCAACCTCGACGAACGTTATGCGACCAAATTGCAGATGTTCTGAAGAAAGGTGATGTAAGGAGTACTCATAACCGGAGAGCATGGATGAAAAGAGTAATGAGTGTTGACGAAACAAAAGAGATTCACAAGGATCGCAGCAAGTGGAGATCTATAGCCTTTGCATACCCCCATGGGAAACAGGCATGAAAAATATTCAGGTCAGTGGGTTGTCATATGTGGACCTATCTCATTTATGAAAAACACACAGAGATAAGTATTATAACATTAGGTATAACAACTGTATAGTTGAAGCATAAGTTAAATGTTACGAAACATAAGAAAAACAAATATGCAGATATGTACCGTTTACATTAGAAACACAAAGTAAATGTTACAATAATATCGCAAGACACGCGTAAATACAAATATTATTATAATTTAAGATTTAATACAGAAGACATTAGTAGAACAAAGTAAGTGTTACAAAAATATCTCAAGACATGTTAAATTTAATACAAGTTTTTTAAGTTGAAAGAAAAAAGTGTTACATAAATATCACAAAACACATCGGGTACGAATAAAAAAATGTTATCAGGTTACTTTTAAGACAGAGTAGGCAGACGTAAGATAAACAGGAAAACGTAAAAAAAAGACTACATACACAATGTAATAAATACAATATACTATACAGCTGACAAGTGGTCGAAAAAGTAGATAAATAAATAACTGTGTCGCGTTGAACGTTGACATCTAACGCCCACCTCCAAAATATCACAAACACATCCAGATTAACACAAATATGATCTGATGGCAAATACTTGGAAGTAGACTTGGTTAAGAAAAGAACCAATAGTTGCAAAAATATACACAGAAAAATTCAACTAGAATTTTTTAACATATAGTTATACATAAACAGAAATTAACAACCGTTGACATTAGTATACAAAGAAAATTTTATTGCACATCATTGATATTATTAAAATAAAAAAATTACAAACATGTCTTAAAACACATAATAACAAACTACAATAATAAAATAATTTAAATAATACTACAATACTTTACTTATACATTTGAAATTATAAATAATACTATCTTGATCAAATATGTCCTAAATAAGACAAGAAATTATGTGAGTATTTCCAATATTAAAAAAAACATAATTGCTTACAATGATAAGAACAAACAGAAACATGAAACATGTCGTTTTTGAATAATATCAGGCTTTTTGCGTACACTAACAAACTATAAATATACAATGGTTTAAGTGCTATTCCGTATTCACCTTATCTGACGCAGATATCACTTTACCCAAATCTATTTGACATGGGTCCGTGAAATCGGAGATTTAATCTGTATACTCACTAAATGTATCCTAGATTAAATATATACTCAAATAGGTCACAAAGTATAACAACATTCTAACAAGTCAAATATGCATGAGAAATAGAAATGGAAGTAAGTAATGTTTATTGTACATAATGTGTTTGAATATTACATTTTCATATATCAATTTTCCATCAACTAGACCAACCTTTAAACTTATTTTTTACAAATATGCTTTTACTGCTGAATGGTTTACAATGCTGTATATGTTACATGCTAAAACCAGGCTAAATTTCTGTTCTTCTCAGTGAAAGAGATTTGGACACTCATAGGATACTATGAGTGTCCAAATCTCTTTTAGTATATTGTGCAAACAGGGTGATGAAAGAAAACCCTAACTTCTGCAAAACACACGCACAGCATGTCTAAAATTTGTAATCTTCAAATTTTCCAGTCTTCTCAGTATCCAATGTTGTTCAAACCGCTGTCAGTATATTGTGCAAAAATAGGGTAATGAAATAAAACCCCCACTTCTGCGCAACACACGCACAGCACCTTTGACATTTCCAGTCTTCTCGTCTGCTTTAAATATACGAAGTTGTTCAAACTGCTATTAGTATATTGTTCTAAAATAGGGTAATGAAATGAAACCCCCTTTGTACTGATTTTAATATCCGATTCTGTTTAAACTATTCGTCAACGCGAGGCGTTTTCGAGATTTTTTGGATGGTGAGGTTTAGTGAGATTTTCTATGACCCACTCCCCCTATACTAATCTCACGTGAGATCTTTCTCAAATATACTCCTCTCCCCCAGATGAAAGGTGAGACTTTGCTACCTCTACTCTACCTGATCACTTCACGTAATTAATGAACCCCATGGTACAATAAAATAAGGTATTCTCTTCCCGTGACAGCTGATGACGTAGGTAGAACTTGACTACGACATCAGTTTGATATGTTGCCACTGTGTGAAATTGAATTACGCGAGCGTAATGCATTTTTGAATTTTATATACCAATTTCGAATTAATAATCCATTATATCAATTTATAAAATATTGAATTGATAAATCACGCGAGAATCGCGAGATACTAAATAGCTAAGTTACTTATTATTTTTTTAAATATTCATGAACTAATTGAGAAAGTCCTTAAATTTACCGAAAAGAACAATCAGTGGCAACACTTTGTGACGTAGTCAAGTTCCATCTCGAGAAGAGAATACCTTATTTTATTGTACCATGATGAACCCCATTTTCCAAAAACAGGGTGATAAAATAAAGCCCCGCTCACGCATAGCACGTCTAACATGCTCTATCTTTCGGTCTTCTGAGAATAGTCACTAACAACAAAGTTAAAATACATCTTCTTCTTACTGGCCGATGTAGGTCAGACATTGTCCAAACCGCTATTGGTATATTGTCCAGAAATAGGGTGATGAAATAAAACCCCGACTTCTGAACAACACACGCATAGCACGTTTGACATGCTCAATTTTCAGTCTTCTTAGTGTAGTCCCTAACAACAAAAAAATACACATTCACATAAAAATGTTTTAGTTACGCAAATCTTCTTATTTTGATTATACATCTGGTTTTTTCTTACTGGCCGATGTAGGTCAGACCACTGTTTCGATGATGTCCAAACTTCTATTGGTATATTGTCCAGAAATAGGGTAATGAAATAAAACCCCGACTTCTGAACAACACACGCATAGCACGTTTGACATGCTCAATTTTCAGTCTTCTTATAAAAAAAAAAATTGTTATGTAAATCTTCTTATTTTGATTATCAATCTGGTTTTTTCTTACTAGCCGATGTAGGTCAGACCACTGTTTCGATGATGTTCAAACCGCTATTGGTATATTGTCCAGAAATGGGGTGATGAAATAAAACCCCGACTTCTGAACAACACACGCATAGCACGTTTGACATGCTCAATTTTCAGTCTTCTTAGTGTAGTCCCTAACAACAGCAAAAAATACACATGTTGCACATAAAAAAAAATTGTTATGTAAATCTTTTTATTTTGATTATCATACTGGTTTCTTCTTACTGGCCGATGTAGGTCAGACCTCTGTTTCGATGATGTTCAAACCGCTATTGGTATATTGTCCAGAAATGGGGTGATGAAATAAAACCCCGACTTCTGAACAACACACGAATAGCACGTTTGACATGCTCAATCTTTCAGTCTTCTTAGTGTAGTCCCTAAAAACAAATAAATACACATTTTGCACATAAAAAAGTTTAAGTCATGCAAATCTTCCTATTATGCTTGTCAATCTGGTTTCTTGTTGCTGCTTGATGAAGGGCAGACCTCTGTTTCTATGTTATTTAAATTTATAAAATGTTCAGCTTCTGATGTCTGATTTTCTAATTACCCGATGTTGATCAAACTGCTATCAGTATATTGTCCAGAAATAGGGTGATGAAATAAACCCCGACCTCTGAACAACACACGCATAGCACGTTTGACATGCTCAATCTTTCAGTCTTTTTAGTGTAGTCCCTAACAACAATAAAAACTAAAATACACATTTTACATAAAAAAAGTTTTAGTCATGCAAATCTTATTTTGATTGTCAATCTGGTTTCTTGTTACTGCTCGATGTAAATCAAACCGCTGTTTCTACGTTGTTCAAAAATAATAACATGTTCGGCTTCAAATGTCTGTTCTTCTTAGTACCCGATGTTGTTCAAACCGCTATTGGTATATTGTCCAGAAATGGGGCGATGAAATAAAACCCCGACTTCTGAACAACACACGCATAGCATGTTTGACATACTCAATTATTTAATCTTCTCAGTGTCAGACACATTTCGTCATAAAAAGTTTTAGTCAGGCAAATTTTCTAAAACTAAACTTTTTCTGTTCTTCTTACTTTTTCTTTTCGATGTATGTCCGAACCGCTGTCAGTATATTGTCCAGAAATAGGGTGAAAAATGAAACCCCCACTTCTGCACAACACACTCACAGCACGTCTGAGATTTCGTAGTCAATATTGGAGTCCAATGTTGTAGTCCAATGTTGTTTAGATCTTCGCCTTTACATAAGTGCAAATACTATCACGACATTATTTGTAAACTAGAAGTCATTAAAAAATACTGACAAAATAATACATTCATAAACAACCGTAGTCCTGGTGTTCTGTTCTTCAAGTATCTTCTTTATGTCGACGTAAGTCAGGCCGTTGATTAAAAACATAAAAATACTTTACAGTTTACAAATTTTTCAGTATTTTAATTATTATTATTGTATTATCTCTTCTGATATGTAAGTTTTCAACTAAAATATTGAGCTTCTTCTGTTGTAAAGTCTCGGTATAAGCCAGATCGCTGTGACTATGTTGTTCGAAAATCAGGCAGTAAAGCAACTCCGACTTTTGAACAACACAGGCACAGAATGTACGCTTTTGATGTGTTATTTCTTGTGTTCTCCAATCTCTATTCATATGAAAATAATGCAGTTTCAGTATAACCCACTGTAACTTTACATGCATGTAAAATCACGTTCTTATTTACAATAAACTAACAGACACTAAAACGACACACACTAAAACGACTATATAAAACAATACACATTAAAAACATATTCACCTAAATCTCTTCAATCAGATTAATAAACACGGCAAATATATCTGGTTACATTAAAAAACATTCACGTAAAACACTTAAATTTTCTGTTCTTCGGGATTCTTCTTGGCGTTCGATGTAAAGCAGACCGCTGTTTCTATGTCGTTCAAAAATCAGGCAGTAAAGAAACCCAGACTTTTGAACAACACAGGGACAGAATGTCAGCAAAATCTTTCTTCTGTTTTCTTTTGTTAAAACAGATTAATAAACACGGCAAATAAATCTGGTTACATTAAAAAAACATTCACGTTAATCACTTAAGTTTTCTGTTCCTCAGGATTCATCTTAGCGTTCGATGTAAAGCAGACCGCTATTTCTATGTCGTTTGAAAATCAGGCAATAAAGAAACCCCGCCTTTTGAACAACACAGGCACAGAATGTCAGCTTATGAAATATTTCTTCTTCTATCTTTTTTGGTTTAATTTCATACAAAAATAGTGCAGTTAAGGTTAAATCGACTGTACCTTTACATGCACGTAAAATCACGTCATTATTTTTAATCAAAATTAACAAATTGGAAATAACCCAATAAAATACACTTGGCAATTACATTACACTAAATTTAAAGCACATTTAAAAAAACTTTGTCTTGGTAATCTCTGCAATCTTTTGTACAAATTTTTTAGCGTTTGTTATTTCTATGTTGTTGCAGACCGCTGTGTCTATGTTGTTCAAAAAACAGGTAGTAAAGAAACCCAGACTTTTAAACAACGCAGGAGCAGAATTTTAGCTTTTAATGTGTCCCTTCTTCTGTGTATTCCAGTCTCTATTCATATAAAAAGAGATAAAGATGAAGAAATTGAAAATCTATATCTATACATATAATAAAACAGTAAAAAAAGTGTGTCTGTACATTAGATGTATTTCCAAAAAAACTATTGGGGGCGATTGAGACGTAGTATTAAAATAAGAATTTTTTTTTAAATGTCTGTCTCTTTGTCTGTTTGTCTGTTTGTCTGTTTGTCTGTTTGTCTGTTTGTCTGTTTGTCTGTTTGTCTGTATGTCTGTTTGTCTGTTTGTCTGTTTGTACACGCTAATCTCCGGAAATACTGGACGGATTCAAATGAAACTTTTTTTGTTATATAGCTATTAAACCTGGGCAACATATAGGGTATAAATGATTTTGGAAAATGGAACGCCTGATGCAGAACCATAGTGGTTCAGCTAAACTTTATGAGATATAAAAATGCCGCCTTAGTAAAAGTTGTTTAACCTGATGAGCATTTTCCAGAGACATAAAGTCCACGCGAACGAAGTCGCGGGCTTCGGCTAGTTATAAATAAATTATACTCATGGCAAATACTTCTGATTACATTAAAAGCACATTAATGTTAATCTCTTCTATTTTCTGTTCCCGGGATTCTTCTTAGCGTTCGGTGTAAAGCAGACCGCTGTTTCTATGTCATTCGAAAATCAGGCAGTAAAAGAACCCCGACTTTTGAATAACACAGGGACAGAATGTCAGCTTTTGATATGTTCCTTCTTTTGTGTACTCCAGTCTCTATTTATTACAAAGTAATAAACATGAAGATATAAAAATTACTTAATAAGTTATGTACATGGCAAATTCTTCTGATTACATTATAGGTGAAATGGAAGCAGAAGCGGCGCCTTCATTTTTAATAAATTTTAAATGAAGGCCACTTCTTCTACAACTTCGCCTTAATGTAAAGCTCTTCAATTTTCTGTTCTCGGGATTCTTCTTAGCGTTCGATGTAAAGCAGACCGCTGTTTCTATGTCATTCGAAAATCAGGCGTAAAAGAACCCCGACTTTTGAATGACACAGGGACAGAATGTCAGCCTTTGATATGTTCGTTTCTTCTTCTATGTTCTCCAGTTTCATTTCAGATTAAAAGAGTGCAATTTTAAAGTTAAACCCACTGAACCTTTATATGCATGTAAAATAACGTCATAAACGTGAATAAATTAAAAATTACTACATTTATGCAAGCGGCTTCCGATCGGTCGTTTTGGAAATCTTTGGGGGAGGCCTATGTTTAGCAGAAGACTTTGTGTGGTTGGTATGATGATGAGTGGTGATAGTAAATTTATACTTGCATATACTTTTAATTAAATTTAAGCACATTTTATTAAACTCTGTCTTGTAAATCTCTGCAATTTTCTGTTCTTCAGGCACATCTCTTCTATTTTCTGTTCTTCGAGATTCTTCTTAGCGTTCGATGTAAAGCAGACCGCTGTTTCTATGTCATTCGAAAATCAGGCAGTGAAAAAACCCCGACTTTTGAATCACACAGGGACAGAATGTCAGCTTTTGATATGTTCCTTCTTCTGTGTACTCGTCTCTATTTATGGCAATGTGATAAACATGAGGAAATTAAAAATTACTTAATGAGTTATATACATGGCAAATTCTTCTAATTACATTAAAGGGTTAAATGGCACGCTCGCTTCGCTAGCTCGGCTCGTGCGTGTGTTGGTCGCAGTTCTAACATAACCTAATCTATAGGATTTCCCTAACCTAGGAAAATGGATAGAAGTGTCTTAGCACTCGTTTTAAATGTTTCAACTATTTTGCAAACTGAAACTTACGTGGAAACAAAATTATGGGTAACAAAACTTTAATTTTACTTTATTTCGATAAAATACATAAAATATGAAAAGAAATAACGATAGACTGAGTTTGTCAATAACGAATAATCGAGTAAATGAAATTTCGATGTCAACATATTTTGGGATTTGTTCAATATTGTATTAAAAGATTTGCGAATAGTTTTATGGGGAATAAAAATCGTTGAAGTTAATTGCGAGAAAGTGATGGGTTCCCATCAAATGAGAGCGCCACTTCTGCTACAATTTCGCCTTAATATAAATCTCTTCAATTTCCTTTTCTTCAAGATTCTTCTTGGCATTCGATGTAAAGCAGACCGCTGTTTCTATGTCATTCGAAAATCAGGCGTAAAGAAACCCCGACTTTTGAACAACACAGGGACAGAATGTCAGCATAATCATTCTTGTTTTCTCTTGTTATGGGAAGAGCGCAATGTTTAAAACTTAGGTATTTTATGTGCGCACTAGAAAATAATTATTTTTTATTATTTGTATGAATATAAAATTACATTGTAATTTGCAATGAATATAGAAAAGCTATTTGAAAATGGTTTTCTTATATAACATAAATATTAAAAACTATCATTGAACTTATTTTAATGTATTACGAGTCATGTTTGTAAATAATAATAAGCTATCTGTACGCATACTTCAATTTATATACCTACTACTGCCGTAAATTTTATCACGTGTCCATTTTAAGTACAACCGTTTAGCACAAAAGTGGGAGGGACACTTGACTCTAACAAACATTTGCACTGTAAACCTAACTAAATATATCAGAAGCGAATCCCTAAACGGAAAATGGTGTCCACAAGCTCACAATATTTTCGAGGGCTTAAATGATACCCCACACTATAGGTTAGTCTGATAAATTAGCTCAAGTTGTTTTTAAAGATTTTATTTTATCATTTTTCGGCAAGATTAATACGCATACACTACCCATACCAAATAACAGCTTTTTAGAACTTATAATCTCTAAGTAGAACCCCGGACAGACAGACAGATAGTGAGACACGGCGAAACTATAAGGAGTCCTTGTTTACTACGCAAACCTAAAATTGAAAAAAATGTCAAATATGAAATAAAATCTATCCAGGAGGTAACTACCTAAATACTTATGCATAAAAATCCTCTTGAAACACGTAAATAATGAATTTCCAAAAACCTCAATTCAGTAATTTTATCTTTTCAATTTTAAACAATTATTATTTTATAAAACAACACAACCGCTAAACACTACTCATTCAAAGCGCATTTCAGAACGGAATGGCAATATAAATCAGCTTACCCGTTCAGGCCGCGGTTGACATCATCTGCGTGCCTCGTACCAAGCAAAAAGCGAAAGCGGGAGACAAGCGACGGCCGCCATACAGTTTACGATAATTAAGCGACAGTCGCCGTTTGGGACGAATTATAATATGTATCCACTCTCGGCGAACATACTTTAGGTGGTGTAGTTTAAATGAAACATGTTGTCTTACTTTTTGGGTCCATCGGTAGCATCACCATCTTCATGGTGCTGTAGGTTGAGTGGGATCGTGGACGTCGGCGCCGCAAAGAAGACGTTTACATCCTCGTCGTCTATAAACGCTTACGCAGCAGAGCGCCACCCATGACTTAACTACTCTACTATCTAGGTGGTTTAATTTAAATGAAACATGCTGACTTACCCTTTGAGTCCATCGGTAGCATCACCATCTTCATGGCGTCGCAAAGAAGACGTCATTTACATCCTCGTCGTCCATATGCGCTTACGCAGCAGAGCGCCACCCATGACTCAACTATTCTACTTTCTAGGTAGTGTAATTTAAATGAAACATGCCGACTTACCCTTTGGGTCCATCGGTAGCATCACCATCTTCATGGTGCTGCAGGTTGAGTGGGGTCGTGGACGTCGGCGCCGCAAAGAAGACGTCGTCGACGTCCGCGTCGTCCATAGGCGTGGTAGCGCTCCCGCGAAACGAGCGCGACCAATGCGCCGAAATTGACTGCCGAGATCTTCTCGTCACAGCCTGGTGACAAAACATATGAATAAATATCGTTAGGTATATCTTCTTGTTTATCTATACATATAATAAAACAGTAAAAAAGTGTGTCTGTACACTAAATATATTTCCAAAAAAATATTGGTGGCGATGGATACATAGAAATAGAATAATAACTTTTTTATAAATGTCTGTCTGTTTTTACACGCTAATCTCCGGAAATACTGAACGGATTCTAATGAAACTGTTTTTGTTATTTGCTGTTAAGCCTGGGTAACACATAGAGTATAATTGATTTTGGAAAATGGAACACCTGATGCAGAACCATAATGGTCCAGCTAAACTATAAGAAATATAAAAATGACTCCTTGGCAAAAGTTGTTCAGCCTGATCAGCATTTTTCGGAGTCATATATTCCATGCGAACGAAGTCGCGAGTTTCGGCTAGTAGTATAATAAGGGTCATGGAAAAGATTTCGATGTAATTATATGTTTTATGTTCACTTATTCTATGTTAAGGGTTTGTACTCAATACAAAATAAAAGCAATTACAAATTGTACTGCTTGTTTATTTAAACTTGCAATGTGAAGGGCTTGTGTTGTGCGTTTAATTTTGGGCTTTAAAAGATTAACACGGTAAGAGTCCTTTTTCCGTAGACATTTTTATATAAACGTGGTCTAGCTTTTGTTTTGAAATAACATGTCAGATTTTATTATTTTGTTTGTAATTTCAAAGAAATTGCATACTTACATCCAGGCATATTACTAGTTTTCAAATTCAAAAGAAGAACAAGGGTGTAGAAGTTTCCCACACTGATGGTCAAAAATGATATATAAACTATATTCTTCTTCAAGTCCATATTTTGTCTGTAAAAAAATATGCCTACATATGTGCAACTTCTTTGAAATTACAAAATTTTACCGAAATCTGACACGTTGTTTTAAAATAAAAGCTAGACTACATTTGTATAGAAAGTTTAATTCTGTCTAGGGTAAGGGAACTTTTAACGCATAATTAAATGACCTATAAATAAAATAAATAAATATATAGGGACAAATCCATATATAGATTGAGGGCTCTTTATCCTTAACATGTCAAAAATATTCTTAGACCGTAAGACCCAAAGGCTATGTTTAGTTGACCAACATACATAAACATTCATAAAAAACTCTTAACGCATAATTTAATTACCTATAAATAAAATAAATAAATATATAGGGACAAATCCATATATAGATTTAGGGCTCTTTATCCTTAACATGTAAAAAATATTCTTAGACCGTAAGACCCAAAGGGTATGTTTAGTTGGCCAACATTCATAAACATTCATAAAAAACTCATTCTGATTTCCATAACCTACAAGTTCTCGGCGATTCTAAAAATCCCTTAGACCGAGTTGCTTCTGCTGCGGAAGCAGTTGTATTTCGCCGGCGTGTCTTCCGGGATATTGCCGGAACACGGGACGTCTCGCCCATTATTTACGACCCCATAACGGTCGATCCCGAAACACATCGCTTTTATAATTTATTGTAAGGAAATATGGACCTAATTCGTTTCTTATAAGATGGATTAGGGGATTTTGGGGATTTTGATGACTACTACAAAATAAGGATAAGTAATAATTTTTTATGAAAGTATTACGTATGTTATAAAAATATGTCATCGAAGTCTTTCTTTATTTTTCTCGCTCACTCTTTGCGTTTCTCTCCCTCTTAACAAGATTTAAATGATTTATTTTTAGTTTTTATTTACTTTTTGTATTTTTACAAGCTTTAATTTAACTTGTAATGTATCTTGTCTATGTTTGTTTAAGTCAAAATTTGCAACTCATTTTTCAACTGGTTATCATACAACTGTTATAAATTGACGGAACTCCATCGAGTTTGGGCTTATTACCTTTGGCCTGACGAAAATTATTGTTTTAGTAAAAATTAATAATTTTATTTTAAAGTAGAGAAAATTATATTTTTTTAGAAAATTTAACATTCAGGCACTGCGTAGAGGTACCGAGGTACCGAGGTACAAAGGTGTTCACTAATTTCCACGCTTATGTAGTATGTCCCACAAGAGTGTGAGTCCGTAAGTAATTTTTTTGGTATGCGAAGCTAGACATTATATGATGACGTATACGAAGCAAGACATCAAAATGATTCTAACAAAATAACACGAAAGTGTGTCAAACTTACCCCCAAATCCCAAAACTACAATAGGAGTGACTATGAAACCGACCTACATGAAACAGTACTCCACGCAAACGTTTTTAGTCGAGTTAAAACAAGTTAGTGTTCCCATGTTGACGGGTATTTACCTAACTTTTAAATGGTTGCGGGAAACTAGGTCGGCGACCTACTGTGGGTTACACCTGTGGCAGAACAGTGCTCTGAATGATTAACTAATTCTTCAAACTAACTTCTTCTAACTAATTTTTTAATAACCGGCCAAATGCGTGTCGGGAAACGTGAAGTGTAGGGCAATAGCGAGTGGCAACATGGAGTTCACGTCTTCATTTCCCGAGTAAATTTATTTCTTGGTTGACTACAATCTTTAATAATAAACCCTACTTAGCTCTGATAGTTTTCTGCATAATTTTGTTATGTATACCTATCTAACAACCGTTTAGCGGATAGAGGGACTGAGGGACAAAAACTTGGTTTTCACAAACAGATCCCTAAATTAAAAAATGATGTTCACAAACTCAAAATATTTTTGAAGGACCTAATCAACGACACCCCGCTCTATAGGTTAGGCGAGAAAAGAAAACTGAATCCCACAATAAAAAAGAAATGGAATAGGTAACACGGAACCATAAAAAATATGTAAACTGAACACTATTACTATATTAGAAGCGGTGGTGGCAATAAGAAGCGCAGAATGAATGCATTTAAATTGCCACTCGCTCTTTGCCATACATACAAAAAGTGATAACCACTAGTTATATTAATTAAAGGCTGTTAAGTATATTTTCGCGTCTACTCGTGCTTGTATCGTCTAATTAATTTAACTAGGGACAGACTTTAATGCATTTTTTTTTTGTTTTTTTCTTGAGCACTAGAAAAAGAGGGACTTCCCTATCTGATAACTATTTGTATGTTGACTATACTGGGAAGTAAATAAAAGCCGTTAATGATTGGTATGTAAGAACGACGTGAGAACAATGTAAGAACAAAGGAAATCTAGTTTGAATGTATTTCCCCCAATAAAAGAAATATACTTTGAAGCAATTCCTCCAGGTTTAGTTTTGCTTTATTTTACTTTAACAACAACAATTCATCATCAAGTCTTTTGTCTCCACTGCAGGAGCACGACCCTCTCTGTACTTCCAGAGCCATGCTTAACCAGAGCAGCTTGAGGACTTTACTTTCTCCTCGCTGGCCAGACAGGTTGGAGAGGTCTCATTGATGTTTATAATTTTTATTTAGCTTTTATTTCGCAAGTCGCCTTCTACGACATCCACGGGAGGACTTGGAGTGGTCCTATTCTGCTCTGCCGAAAACGACAACAATTACGTGAATACATTCAATTATCTAATTCTCAAACTCAAATAAAGAATAAACTGATAATCAGAAAATTTACGACTCATTTTGCATTAAAAATAGATAGTGTTATTGGATTTCACAAACAAAAACATATCACTTGGAACGGCGAGACGTAAAATCCCAATCCATTTGTAGCTTGCGAACGGAGTGGTAAAGAACTTTCAAACCAAATACACTTCGGAATTTACAGTACTAGTTAGGATTTATTGACGTTCGAAGGAAAGCCAATACGGCGAATATTTCGGTGATCGCTTTGTGTTTCAGAATTGCATTTCGATTCAACCGTGACGTTGTTTAGAATTTAGATACAGTGCTTGTATTTCTTCAAATATGTATTTGAATTATCTTTGTTACCCGCGGCGTTGCCCGCGTGGTTACGCGTCTAACGACCTTTCATTCGACGTATTTTTGGGACAACAAGTATCCAAGTAATTCTGCTATCGACATGCCAAATATTATTGCAATCCCTTATGCTGTTTTAAAGTAAAACCTAAAAGAAAATCCATACAAATATTTGCACTTATTATATTAGTAAGTATCTACTAATATTATTATTACTAGGATAGTTACCTATAGAACCATCCCATTTTTGACCAACTTAAAAAAGGAGGAGGTCAACTCGTCTCGATCTTTTTTTTATAAATATTCACCGTTTATTCGAAGACGCATATTGACCGATTTGAAAAAATCTTTTTTTGTTTGAAAGGGTATACTTGCGTGGGCATAGATTTTATCAGAATCAGTTGTGTAGTTTGAGGGCGGGGTCGATTTTGAGTTTTGAATAATTATACGAATCAGTTTCTCTGAATATCTTTGCTAAATCGCTAAGAAAAAAGCAGCCAGCCCTCTTATCCCCAAAAGACGGTTGACGTTACGCAGGCAGCCGATCGTAAAACTATAGCCAAACTAGCTGGTGCCCGCGACTTCGTCTGCGCGGGATTATCCCACAATATCTTTATAAGTTGTACTTAAAATCCATTAAGTAGTTTTACGTGAAAGAGTAACAACAAACATCCATCCGTCCATACTTATAAACTTTCGCGTTAGGATCATTTAACTAGGATAAATTACTTTGCAATGTCCTTCATCCTTGCGGGCTGACCAATGACGTGCATATTACATTTGGAGTAGAAAAAGCAGAAACGCACACTAGAATGCGAAGCAATACAGCAGAAGATGCAACCGGGAATTTCAACTATTTCATCTATTTCTTCTCCACTTTACAATGTCCTCCATCCTTGCAGGTCAACCAATGACGTGCTTATTACATTAGGTGGTGGTGAGGATGCAACCGGGAATGCGGAAACTTACCGTAACAACATAAGAGAGCCCTGTGAGGGTGAGCCGCGCGACGCTGTCCTTGCCAGGCAGGGGGCGCAGCGCCGGCTCCTCCAGCGACGCCGGCGCCGGCAGCACGTCGGGCCGCTCGCGCACCCGCCCCCGGGCCTCTCTGGGGGCGGCACCTGACGCTCCGTACATACTGCGGACAATTCAAATCATTAATATCCATGACTGTTTATTTTTTGGAACAAAGTAACTCGAGACAAAGGCATGAGTAATACCGTTCGTGACGGAGGCCCCGACTGCACAAAGATTTTAGAAATGGTAGAACTCCGTTATATACCCAGTCTAACAACGATCTGTTCGTTGTTTTTTGAGTGTGTAAGTGGCAAACACTGGTTTTAGGTTTTAGGCGGCCCAAAGGAAAGGCATATCTGACATAGCTTGACGACTGCCACAATGATGACAGCCGGGACCAACGGCTTATACGTGCCTTTCGAAGCACGGAGGAGCTCGAGAAATTTTTATGCTATCTTGTGGTCACCCATCTAAATACGGACCACTCCCAGTATCACTTAATTTGCGAAAACGCTAGCAATGCGCACTCCCACCGGGCTACTGAGCTCCTCATCATCTTTTTATCATTAACAACGATAAAAATATCATGCCTGAGCAGAAAAAATATGCTATATAGGTAGGGTCATTGCACTTATCACAACTGCAAATTTTTTTAGGGTTCCTTAGTAAAATAAAACCTAGAAAACAAAAGTTTTATAAGGTAGCTTCCATAAATGTGAAGTGGGAATCAATTTATGTATTCCTCAACTAATCCAACGTGGGTTGTATCATGGGTCTTTTAGTAAATATTATAAGCTTGTTATGTATAACACCAGTTTTAGATTCAGGGATCCGTTTTACAAATTAAAAAGTTATAGGCGACTAACTTATAAAATGTGATCAGAAATGTAAAATTTAATACACATTCAATAGAAAGGGAGTTTCATAGATGTTTTTAGTCGCGTGAACTCAAAATTCGTAACTACGGAACCCTACAATGCATGTGGCCTGACGCACCTAGTCGGCTTAGCTATTTTAGAATTAAGTCCAAAAAAAAACTTCTTGCTTACGTATTCTAATAAATGTCTGGTCTCTTTTTGTTATTTTGCAATCAATTAATTCACACACTGCTAACTAAGAGAGCCGAATAAAATTAACACAGCGATAACATTAAATGTTTCCAATGAAATTGATATTCAAGAAATTCTTGCGATAAAAGAAAGGGTCGATATCTTCTGTCCATGTCAATGAACGAACATTGTTATCATTGTTACTTTAAATGCTAGGTATTTTGCTTTCTTATCTAATCATTTGTCAAAAAATTGTATCGATGAAAATTTAGGCTTCTAACTTATTATGATCATCATCCCAGCCTCTTTCGCCCACTGTTGAGCATAGGCCTCTCTTTGTAGACACCACCCATCTCAATCCTGTACTGCTCTCATCCAGGTGTGACCCGCAACTTTGATTATGTCGTCCCTGGCGTTGTATCAAGCCTAGGTCAGGTTTTTTTAGAAGCTGGGTCGAACCGTCCGAATCGTTACCGAGACCACTGACATAATCCGGAAAAACGGGACTACTGGGGGACCAGCGGATCCAAAGTATCTCAAAAATTTTCGAGAAAAGCGGACACAGCTGTGTTGTTTTACTTCTGTTCGACTTGGCGAGATGAAACCTTCGACGCCTATCAATCATCGTATAGTGCGTCGCAAATGAATAACAGCTATACGCTCAGAAGAAAATATATCCATATGAACATGCACAACACATCAAACATGCCAAGATCTACATAAGCCTCCCAAAAGATCTAGGTGAAAACATCCGTGATCCATTAGAACATACGGTACCCAAGATATTTTCATTCGCCCTAGGAATCTAAACCACTAACAAATTACAAATGAGCGTCGCTGAATAAAAGGTAGCAATTTCAAAAACTTTGGTAATCATTAAATTCGTGTACATACAAGTAGGTAAATATTAAAGTAATAGGAAAAAGTTTCAGAAGAAGATACAGGCTCTCCTTGCATTTAAATCAATATTTTCAACATTTTACAAAGGCGTGTTCTCAGAAACGGAGGTAAGTACACAAGTCAGCTTTGTGTGGAGTTACGCGAGAGCCAATAAAATGTTATTGCGGGTAGCCGACACAAGTACTACGAAGCAAACATCCACAATAAAAGCTTTTCAAGATGATACGTAGGTATGCTGCCTGTCTCGTTCTTGGTTTTTTAGACTTGTAACTTACATTCCCATTAATTCGCCGTTATATCTGTCTCCGTTGTCCAGGTAGTCAAGGCGTTCACCTTGTAATCCGGAGGTCGGTTTGAATCCCACAGGGAAGCATACGTTGTGAAAATTCCAGACTGGTTAAAAGAAAGATGAGTCCGTTTAAACTGTGCATTTACACATACTACTAAGTACTTTAATCAGTTTTATAAAACAATAACTATTTTAGGCCCGCGATTTTTCTGCAAATTCATTAAAACTTTGCACTCCTTAAATTGGAAACCGTAATATGACTGATTTAAATGGGCAGACTTTTCAAAAATTCGCCGAATAAGTGAAAAGACTTATTGAAAAGATATGCAAATCGACGAATGGGTGGTTCACCGTTCCAAACAACTTTAAATTGCGCACATAATCAAATGATCGACCAAATCACAACATGCCACACATCGTGATTTAGTTTTCCATCGAGTCCAGTTTAACGATCAGCCCACGACATAATAAAATTATACATTGTTGATACCTATCAGGTACTATTATCAATTAGCTACCACCTTCTTTGGTACCCAAGATGTACTTATATAATATTCATCAGTTTCACTGCATTGTTTAGATTTTGACGAGGCCATGAAACTCACATTGAAGACTGGACAACATGTCGTCATAAAAAAGAAGTTCAATCTTTTGGACACGGTATAACAATATGCAAAAATTTTTCGCCACTAGTCAGCTCTTAAAGTAGATGGTGGTTGTACAGAATGCTTACAGATACACCCTGTACAAAAAATGCTGGTTCACCGCATAATAAGGTATATCAGAGGAATGTGCAGAAGCACTTTATAAATTTAAGACCTATGTATATTTTACCTATTTTTCACAATAAAAACGATTTGTATTTTGTATTTGCATTTGTGCACCTGTATAGAAACTACTACTACTGTTTATGTCATAAAGTTTGATACGATATACGTGCAAAAGCAAACTTGTTATGTCAGGCTATGCAAGACTTAAAGTAACTGCTGACATTCGTATTAAAAAAGTGTTTCATTATAACCGACAATTCATATTTCTGCCATAAAGCGAGAACTAACGATGTGTTACTTATGCAAATGATTCCAACAATAGAAACCATTTATAACGGTATAAACGAGCAAGATGTAGTAAGTACTAAGTACTTAAACTAAATGTATAAGTATACATGGTCGTTACTTACACCAGAGTTATTGGGTCAAATCCCACTCGTGTGGTCTTTTTTCTCAATTTTTTATTTCCTTATTCAGATTGAGAAATTATACTCATACTTTATTCTTTAAATTTTTAATTTAATTTTGATTAGGTACACCTTGCTTAGTGTTATCAAAGTTAAAGTATCTATTTCACCAAATAAAGCGAAGCGATCGATTTTTATGCAATAAAGTATAGGCAAACGGGCTACGATCTACGAGTCCATCTGATAGTAGATAAATGATTACGATTGCCATAATAAAGATTCACACACGGTTGTTCCTGATCCCTATTCCGACGAACCCGATCAATAAATAAAAAGTTACGAAAAAAGAATATGATGATAAAGATCAATACAGCAATTAATACTTCGGGTCTAAAGCGAATTTTATGCAAATGACGCGTCCAACAATAACAGAAACTGAAGTTGTCGGAAGTGATATGGTGCATTGTGTTCGGTAAATTTGAAAATCTGAGTGGTGGTAACTCAGGGTAACATTGCTTTGTTTTAAAACCGTATCAATATTTCCTATGGCAGCTAATTTTTTTATAGCCATCTCCCACCTACTCTCATGCCCCAAATGCCCAACATCTTGTACAATAGAGGACTTAAACTCTGCTAATGACCGAGAAGTACCTAAGTGTGACCACACACTGGTCCACAACTATATAAAATCGCCATTCCGACTCGCTAAGAAGAAGCAGGTAAAAATAAGTTTTTAATTAATTGAAAGATCACAGGTGATCTATTTGTTATGTAACTTTTACAGAAAAGTGCGATAATTTACAACTACTTACTGATATAAAATTTCAGTAGTACTCAAATAATTATTTAAAAGCGCATCCATCAACTTTCTTAGACATTTATGTAATAAAACATTAAAAGTTAAAACTTAAAAATAAATCAAACAGATCGCATTAGTATAGTTTTAATAAATCAGTCACAAAACAAAAAAAAATCCAATTCTGATTGCCCGGGCTGCTGCACACTTTAGTATGGAAATTATTTCTGACTATTATTTTAATTTCATTATACTATAGTGATCTAGTATAGCTCGTGGTTCGATTTATAACGAGTATGTTCTTTCCACGTTGTATACAGTACACCAATAACAGAAACTAGAGTTGTCGGATGTGATATCAACTGCTGCATTAATGTTCTCGTTAATTCTGGATTCCGAGAGCTGGTAACTTTGCACGCTACGACGAATACAAACTTATACAATTCCGTAAATTAAGGGCAACGTAGTTATGTTTACTTTAACCAGGCTTGTGTCACTCCCCGTTTAGGTATCGAAAATATACCTAAATTATAACTATGCGCGTGGCGACCACTCCGAAGTGGCAAATTCAGTGACGTAAATCTAGATATTTTAGAGTTATAAGAATAAAATTGGCTTGACGAAGAGGTGTCGAGTTCTGACGCGAGCTAAATTAAACCATATCGCTAACGACATTGAGTAGATATTTCTTTAATTTCCTTTGCTGAGTAAGAGTTCTGTACGTGAGAACTAGTACTTATTCTGTGCTTTAAATCCTATCGGTTACGCCAATATGGCAGATATACATGCTTATGCAGGAGTTGAGAAGATATCAACAAAAAATAATATCGTCACACAACATATTATTATATTTCTACCATAAAGCTTAAATATTATGTTTATCTTAGTGCATTTCCGGTATTTTGCGCCTAATTTTTCGGCTGAAATGATGATGCTGATGATGATTCCCGGTATTTTAAGTATAAACTACCGTCTGATGTCAAATTTACCTTGGGGATATACACATGAATAGACGGAGTGCTATTTTGAGCCAGACACCGCACCAATCTTATTCCAATGACAACAACAGAAACCATAGTTTTCGAATGTAAATTCTACAACTATATTATAATAGTAGGTACACGTAAATTTCCGAATTTGTGATTCCGCGAGCTGATCAAATTTACATGCACAAGATCGCGAATTGAGCGCAAAGTAGCTAATATAGCTATGTTTGCTTTAATTTTGATTGGTTGTATTGTGTAGTGTTACTACGAGTACAAAAGCATTCGATGTGTTGGATGAATGCTCAATGACATAGGTATCAAAAAGTGAAACTATAGCGATTTTAGATCTATTATAATAGTACCTAGTAAAAATGTTAACCGAAAAGTAGACAAAAATAAAGACTGAAGTTATAGGCTGGAGATATAGCAAGAAACTCAGAGTTTTGTTATAGAAATATGTAGTTCTTTATAATCTGTGTTTGATTACAGGCGTGCCTTACCTTTTTGAAAGCCACTCAGGGCACTTTTGTCACCCTTTTATCTAACTTGTTGAGTAAGCTAAAACCCTAAATTTTTAGTGACAATGAGATCGCATAGTACTTTCTCTCGTTACTACCTGGTCAAATTTGTGTGTGCCACAAGAGTCCATGATCTGAATCTGCTTTTTATGTAGTTGTTATCTTAGATCAATCTGTGCTTTCGGCTGTGAGGACCTCGGTGGCCCGGCGGGAGTGCGCATCGCTAGCGCTTTCGCAAGTAAAGCGACACCGGGCGTGCTCCGCACTTAGATGGGTGACCACAAGCGGCATAAAAAATTCTCGAGCTCCGCCGTGCTTCGGAAGGCACGTATAAGCCGTTGGTCTTAGCTGTCACTATTGTGTGGCGGTCGTCAAGCTATGTCAGATGCCGTAAGGCGGCCTGACAAATCTGACTGCAGTGTTGGCCACTTACACACACGAAAAACAAAACCAATCTGTGCTTACTTACCTAACATCATCATCATCGGGGTGATGATCGGGCGGCAAGTCGAGCCGGAGGTCCCCGAGCGCCCGCGCCGCATGCCTCCTCCGCCTTTCGTGCCACAATCGCCTTTGTTCCCTCTCATTATCCTTTTGCACACCGAAAAAAGTCTTCGTCTCTCTTTTAAGGTAGTCCCGTACTGTGTGGGCTCGTCGTAATCTGACGCCATCTTCTTGGTCGGGCTGAGGTACGGGGTCTGGCGGGGGTTGGGCGAGCGGCGCGGGGGGAGCGGAGACGACGCGGGGAGGGGACGCGGGCGGAGGGAGCGGTGGTGCTGACGCGGCGGTACTGGAGGATGATGATTGGCAGGTCAGCTGCGGTGCCAGCAAACCTGCGCTCGCGCGCCTGTAACAATAACAAATCAAATTAAAATCCATAGCTAATACGGCTCAGTCACTGATATTTACAGATGCTGTGTGTCCGAATCTGTGACGTCAATTTGACTCTAATCTAACTCTAAAGTTAGATAACCAACCTTTTGTAAACTCAAGTGTGCAGAAACTTAGGTTTTAGGAACAAAATTTAGGTACATACAAATAAGATAAAATATAAACCATCGACTGTAATACTATAAAAATATTTAGGTTAATAGATATTAAAATAGAATATAATAACTGATTGCATAATCGAATTAATCGATAACGTTAAAACAAACGCTTGGAAAATTTAGTATTTTATATTCCGGAATCCGGCATTGTAAACCGATTTGCATTGGAATTGTAACCAGAAACACCGAAACAATCCGGTCAATTTACCTTTAAAAAAAAGTTTACGCAATTGTAAATTTTAAATTTGTGCGTTACCTTTTATACTTTTAATATAAACAAAAACGAATAAAACTGAATTACAAAAGGCGGCAACGTAACATAAAAATAAGAAGAAAAAAATTTTTTTTTCATTTTAACATATACGATTTATGTTAATAGAACATTATCATTTATACTAATAACATTACATCAGATTTGTACAATTTTTTTATTATTTAAGTTGATCAAATCACAATAGAAAATATGAGGCGTATATAATCTACATTCCGGAATCCGGCGTCGTAAACCGATTTGCATTGGAATTGCAATCGGAAACACCGAATCAATCCGGCCAATTTGACGGCGACGCTGAGCTGAATAACGAGATCTGCCGCGCTGGAGTTACGGGGATTCATCAATATCACACTCATAAAAGGAGTGACAGAAAGCGTAGTATGCTCAGGTAGTGAAAGATTTTTGTAGATAAACAATGCAGATCCTGTAGTTATAGGCGGATTAAATAAAGATATAGATATAATACAATATATAGCTACATAAAAGAGAAGAGACAGATACAGTTGAAAGGTGTAAAAATTATATATAATATGTGTTAGTTAACCCCACTTACATTACAATGGGATAAGGAAAGGAAGAAGAAGATGTGTCTACAAGAATATTATGAACAAAATATATTATATTAATCTATAATTTTAGTATACCAAAAAAGTTATAATAAAGCCATTATGTGAAACCATTTTATGATAACTTTGCTTAATTTATTAAACATCCAACATTCGATGTTTAAATTATTGTCTTTGTAATGCTAAAAGATTTGACATACCATTTCCATCAAAATGCGTAACTACAGGTATTTTTAAAACAGCTGACTTGATTTTGATGCCAACAAACAAAAAATTCTATAAACCGTTCCTTTACCGCCAATACCAGACACAATAGTATCTGTCTCCATCACCCCCAATTTTTTTTTTTATTTATTTAACTTCATTACAATATACATGTAAATGGCGGACTTAAGGCCAGGGGCCTTTTCTACCAGTCAACCAACAGGTGATGCTGAGAAAGTAATCTTTTGGGGTAAGCAACAGCAACTAACTAAAAAGACAAAAAGAAAGGAGTAAACTTATAATTATTAAGTAAGTACATATAGTCGTATAATATATATCGTGGATAAACCTACACATAAATATACATAAATAATAATTCAAAAATAAACCATACATAAACTACATAAATAATAATTATATAGCCGGTGACAGTTTTTGGAGATAATGTGCACGCACTGCTCTCTTAAACGCAAGACGAGATTCAGCTTTCCGGATACTGACTGGTAAGGCGTTCCAAAGCCGTACAGCTTGAACGACAAATGAATTATTATAGAACCCAGTCCGGGAAAGTGGCATATCAAGAAGGAGATTGCTTGAAGAGCGAAGAGTTCTGACGTGGGAATTACCTAGAAAGGGAAATTTGGTTTTAAGATAAGCCGGAGTTTTAGGATCAAAAAGTATGGCATACAGAGTATTGAGGATATGCAGACTACGCCGCTGTCGAATAGGTAACCATTTTAACTGAGACCGGTAAGCCGACACATGGTCGTACTTCCGCAAGCCAAATATGTATCGGATACCCAATATTTTGTTTAGAAATATATTCAATGTACAGACACACTTTTTTTACTGTTTTTTTATATGTACAGATAGATATCATCAAAATTAGTCTTACGGTTTGAGAGTTATCGCGGAATATAGATAGATACATACGTGCAAACATACAAATAAGGTTTTTTCGCCTTAAATTGAATGCCCTACTCAACCTATATAGCCAACCTTTAGCCCTCGCTCTTTCCGTTCGCTCAGTCAATTAAGTTTTTGAAAACATAGATTTCAATTTCTTCAAATAAAAAATATGCAAATAACTTTTTACACTTAGAGTTATATAAGTCTGTTGTAAATATTTGATACAACTTTGAATTTGAAATTTGTTCTTAAGGCCATACCCAAATTTTCCGGGGTCCAGTAGCGCCGCCATTTAAAATAAATCATTTAAAAGGAAACGGAGATATCATTCAAAATTGTGTCTTGGTCAAGCCCTAGATAACCCTTAAAACTATTTTATGAACTACTGTTTATAATTTAAAGTGCGAACGTGAAGCTTTTCTACGCACATTAGCTAAAAGTGGCCGTTTTTCGCAAATGTGCGTAGAAAAGCTTCACGTTCTCACTTTAAACTACAAAAAGTAGTTTAAAAAATACTTTGAATGGGTATCTAGAACTTGACCAAGACACAATTTTAAATGATATCTCCGTTTCCTTTTAAATGATTTATTTTAAATGGCGGCGCCACTGGACCCCGGAAAATTTGGGTATGGCCTTAATATAATATTTCAAACGCCTTATCTTCAGATTATGGCGAATCAGGCAGATATATATTCAAAATGGCTTTATTTGTAACAACAAAGAGACCTTATTTATTATTCCATCATAAATTCGCATAATAAATACAGGGTTCACTTATTTCAATTGGGTTATCAGACTGTTAAATGTCATTGCTTCATATTGTTTGCGAGTCGAATTCTAAGTAACCTTTTCATATTATTATAGTCTTATGAAGAGCGAAATTCAGTTTATTGTGATTGTTTTAGATGTGCTATTTACTGGGAATAATGTTTGGTTACTGTTCCAAAAAATACTTAATAAGTATGACTCACAATAACCAACACACAAAGATATAAGTGGAAACATAAAATAGCCACAAGTCAATTTCTCGGAAACAAAATCTTTTAAATTCTCTTTTGAAACTCATACAGTCTTTCAGAAAAACTCTTGACAGAAAGCTTGCATGGGACAAGCGTACCTACGTACCTTCAAGTTACAAATTAGCAAACAAATCAAAATTACGACGAAACAAAGTTAGTTATTACTGTATAAACATTAGCGTCGCGGTCGTAACTTGTGATGATTTAAACAGAGCCGCGGTATTGTTGGCAGATTAATACTTGAATACGTGAAGATATAATGAAATCTTTGAATCTGCTCAACTTTACGTGCCCATAAATCCTTTATGAGGTCACAAATTGCGAGGATACAAATATATCGCTTTAAAGTAAGATTTATGTCCTTTTATATTTATTTATTTAGTAATCGAGCTTTGAAATGGAAAATTGTAATATTTGCACAGTAATTCAACTCATGGGAGGCGGTATTTTTTAAAACTAAAGTGGCTTTAAGTTAATATCCTTACGTAGATGCAAAAAATTGTATATGGTGATTTGGAATCAAAAAATGTTTATGATTGTCAATATTTCCTAATGACTGTAAGATAGTATTTCCTTTTTAGGGTTCAGTAGTAAACAAGAAACTGTTATAGTTTCGCCATGTCTGTCTGCGGTTCCACTCAGAGACTTTAAGAACTAGACAGCTGTGACTTGGCTTAGGTATGTATATTAACTATGCCGATAAAGTGGTAAAATAAAACAAAGAAAAAGAAATTTGAGGTAGCTGCCATACATTTAAAGTAGGAGAAATTATTTTCTCAACTAACCCATCGTTTGGGATAACGTTAAAAAGGTCTTTCTAAAATATTTTTAGCTTCTGAATACCATTTTTCTAATTAGAATTTTTGTTAGTATCAATTTGTTTTTTAATCCCGTGAACTTAAAGTCTGCAACTACGAAACCCTACACTGCGCGAGGCCCAACACACACTTGGCCGGTTACTACTATAATGGCGAGAGTAGCTCTCAAAATTTTGCTTCCCAAACAATTTTCGTATCCTTATAAATCATTTTCACATTCGTTAAATTTTAAAAAAATAAGAATGCTAAGGCTCAATTTATTCTAATGCGGTAGCGGCCGGCTGCACACTTTAACTGTCAGACAATATTTACCTTTATTTCTATTTCGAAGTGCATAATACTAGTTTGAGAAAGACTTGGCTGTCTGTTTGTAACAAGGACGGCCGCGCAACTTATAAACTCTTGTGACTTGTCTTTAAAATATACTCTGCAATGCATTGCGTAGATAGCAATAAGGCGATTCTCACATTGCCCCGCACTACACAGCGTAGCGCATGAATGTGTGTTCTAACGATGGCTTTAAGTATCTCCGTTTGTATAGAAAACACACACAGTCCAACACACTGACACCGTGTCCCTGTCGTTTTGGTATGGCGGCCCCGCACTAAGCAGAGGAGCGCGGTGCAGTGTGTTAATCGCCTAAAGGTAAGAATGGTTTGTCATAAAAATATGCTGCTAACCGTTCCCTTTTTAATACGAATTAGCCTTACTGCATCATAGTATCCAGAGTATATTTCCGCAATCTCTTCATTTTATGTTCTTTATGAGTGAACAAAGGTAGCTTTAACAAAGGCGCCTAAAGAGTAGCACGTGGGACTAACACGGCAGGAAGGCGTGACAAACTTCATCCGACTAACTCCATATGCATTTGCATACATAAGGTTCTAAAAGCATAGTTTACTAAAAGTCTTATGTAATTATTTTCAGTCTAAAATTTGTATAAAATATGAAATATGGCGAGAATTTCCGACCGTACTCGTATTAAACAAAAGAGTTTTAACAAATTTTAAAAACAGATGCGGCTTAGGTACCTGTTACAATTTTGTTAGAAACTAATGAAAATATTGTAATATATTACTTTACTTAGATTCTTTTAACTGTGTTTTAAGCTAACAGTAGAGGCAAAGAACAATTGACTCTAAAAATTTGGCACTTTAAAGCTTAATGTTACAAATATATACAGATCTTTAAATCAAAATCAAAATCCTTCATGATATTAAAATATCTGCCCAACAATATTTAAAAAAGGATAAATTAATGAAATCAAAAGTTGTGTTTTTATTTATTTATTTACTTACTTATATTTGGCATAAATTCAAAATTTTCTTATTACTACCTTATTATATGCTGTGTAAAAGTGATTATCAAGCTAACTAAGTGATGACCTAAAATCATAATAATTTATTTTGTATATCACTGAGATGAAAACCTTTACTATAAATGATTAGCAAAGTGAAAAATAAAAGAGTTAGAAGAAAATGTTCAGTGAATATTTTTATCCTACGTGAAGAAAATGCTTAATGAGACGTTGTTAGACAATGACCATCTAATTAGTTTTTTTACAAACTGCAGACTTAGCCTTTGTCTGAAGCTTTGTCAACATTTTAAATGGCTGGTTTTACTCACTTTAATTTAGCAAGTTTTCATTTTAGGGTACACGTGTCGGGGAAAGCTGATAATTCCTTTGTTTAATAAAGATCTTTTAAGCAAACTTGTAATATTGTATGTCGTGTAAACTTTTTATTGGGAAATAGGCACTGACCTCCATATATACACTTGTATATATGGAGGTCAGTGGAAATAGGGAAATAATGATTCAAAAGTTCGGTGTTGGTGCTGTGCAGAATGATAGATGTGTGTAATTGTTTTTTATATTACTTAATAGACATGGCACATATTTACATATATCTGATTAAAGCTATTAAACAACCAGTAAATATTGTTTTTGTTGCGTTTATGTTTGACTCGCTTATGCCTACGGCGTTATTTTATTACACGCTCTGATTTTTAACAATTCCATGTAGGAACCTCTTACCAGGATAAAAAATATCCTTTGTCCTTCCCTAGGTATCAAACTATATTCGTACCAAATTACATCGTTGCAAACAAACGTTGTTGTTATAAACATTGCACGATTACATTTTTCCATTGTTCATCGTAATGAAGTTTCTGTATTGTCCACTAGCTGATGCATACGACTTCGTTCGCATGGACAAAAATGGTCATCAGGCTGAACAACTTTTGCTAAGGCGTCATTTTTGTATTTCTTATAGTTTAGCTGGACCATTACGGTACTGCATCAAGTGCTCCATTTTAAAAATCAATTATACCCTATATGTTGCATATATTTATTCGAATCCTTCCAGTATTTCTAGAGATTAGCGTGTACAAACAAACAAAGAGACACACTATGTCTCCATCAGCCCATATTTTTTTTGGAAATATATTCAATTTACAGACACATTTTATACTGTTTTATTATATGTATAGATTAATTTATTTATTTACCAATTTATGCACACGGAAAATGTATACAGAGAATTCATAAAATAAAAGTTGTACAAAGGCACTACTTATCTCAAAAGAGATGACTTCCAGTAGGCCTGTGAGAGGAGATGTTTATGTAAGAGAGGCATACAGGCGTGTTCATACATAGGATTGAGAAAGAAGAAAATTAAAATTACATAGAACTACACAAACTCAATAAACATACTTATGCATATATTACACATATACTTCAATAAATACATATGTATATCTAGAAATAAATTAAATATATACTTTAACGTTAAAAATATAGGTTACAATCAAGATGATTCCAAAAAATAATGATCTTTTACTCGTCTTTTAAACACAGAAATCGTTTTAGATTCGCGTATAGCAGGTGGTAATGAGTTCCATAGTTTGACTGCATATACCGAGAAGGAGTAGGAAAAGGTAGCGGTGTTGTGAGAAGTGAATTTAAGGACAGTTCTTAGGTGGGATCTACAAGGAGAATCTGGAGGATATAAGAAGGAGAAACGCTCTCGTAGATAGGAGGGGAAAGAAGGATAGTGTAGGGCGTTGAAAAGGAGACAAAGAAGGCGACTTTCTCTACGGAGCCGTATAGGAGCCGTATATATATTATATAACCATTTCAGCTGAGCACGGTGCTCAGAAACGTGGTCGAATTTCCTTAATCCAAATATGAACCGGATACACAGATTTTGCAAGCGCTCTAGTTTATCTAAAAGATCTTCTGATGCATCCAAGTAGAATGTATCAGCGTAGTCTAAAGTTAGTTATATTGAAGTTATATATGTCTGATATATAGTTTTACTATATTCAAAATACTTTTGTGCATTCTGCTTTAGTAGAAACACTAGCTGCGCCCCGCGGTGTCACCTGCGCCTAAAGTAACCTATTTATTAATCAATCAGGATTTCAGCTTCCTGCATACAAAATTTAACCAAATTGGTCCTGCCATTTACGCATAAAGACTTAATAAACATACACACACACTTACAAACTTTCACCTTCATAATACTAGTGTGTTTGGCATTGCCTTCTCTTTTTCATAGTGTATTCAATTGACTAGAGTACGTTTGCTTCAATATCTGTTATTCAGTGCCTAGTACGACATAATAAGGTGTATATATCAAAGACATTGCTAAGCAGAGTGCTATATCTTGATTTACGTAGCATTGTGTGCGAATTATTGCCCGCTCACTTCGCGCACCTGCCGCTCTCCTTAATACACCGTCGCAAGAATTTATTTTGCTATCATAAATAATACTTGATATTGTTATGGTGATGTAGTTGTAAAGTAAGCTAATAGACAGTTCTACAACTACTTGCTTTCTTAGTACGTTGATAGATGTGCAACTAATTGAGTAAGTTACTGTTTAATTATAACCAAACTAGATGCACTCGCGGTATTATCCGCGTAAAAAGTAGCATATTATAATCCAGGGTGTCAGCTTCCTGCATAAAATATTTAATCAAAATTGGTCAAGCCGTTTGCGCGTAAAGAAGTTACAAACATACACATACTTACAAACTTTCGCCTTTATAATATAGTATGAGGTGATAGTATAATAATATCTTGAAAATGCATTCACACCCAAGGTATGGCAAAAGGCCGAACGAGAGATAAGGGAAGTAACTACATCTTCACTCTAACGAAGACCAAGCTCTTAAAGAAAAATTAAAATAGAAATATAAACAAAAACATGGCGAAAGTATAAGGGTTCCTTGTTTACTACGGTAAAATGCGTATTATAATATTTTAAATAACGAAATCCTTACATCTCATGCTAAGAACGCAATGTCTAACAGCATGATGAAAAAAATTGGTTGTTTAATTACCTTACTTTTAACAAAAAATGTTGATTATTTTACCTTTCAAATAATATGCGGATCAACTCCATGGGACAAACAAAGTTTCTTTCAGAACACCAGCGGCACTAGCGACACTGACAGGCAATATCGTCGATATTGGGCATGCCGTAAGAATAGTAATCGGCGAGACACGCCGAGACACCTGCATTATTGGTTGGGTGACGTGAGCGGACTTTGAATAAATGGTCTAAGTCAACGAAGAAAAATAGAAGTATGAAGCAAAAAACTAATTGGAAATAATAATCATAATCATCAGGTATTTTTATCTCTACTGCAGGAGCACGACCCTCTCAGAGCCATACTTGGCTAGAGCAGTCTGAGGACTTGGCCTACACTCTCCACGCTGGCCAGACGGGTTGGAGAGTCGCCTTCTACGAGATCCACGGGAGGACTTGCGAGTGGCCTTATTCTACTCTGCCGGAAACCACACGGAAAATCGAAAATAAAACATCAATCTATGCATATTTGTTTGCTCGAGCCTCGAGAACCGATTCCCCGGGCAAAGATAATATAATTACTTTAGGAAAGTGACTAGATAGTCATTGTTCTCTTTTAATTTCTTTTTTGTAAGTAAACAAAGAATAGGATAATTTAAAACAAAAAAAGGCCATTTTTATCAGTGTCATTTTACGAAAACACACTTTCTGAATGCAAAATCTTTATTTACTAACAAAAATATAAGATTTTTTTGATTCACTTTAGACTTTTACCCATTATGCGCATTTATTGTATCCTTTCGGTAATATATGGTTAACTGGAATAGATCCTATTATAGGATAAGTCCGCCTTTGTACCTACACATTGTTAATGTTCCTATGATTGTAAACTGTTTATGTACAATAAATATAAACAACAACAACATCAAAACCACACATATAGCCGAAGAACATTAGACGAATTCTTTCAATTTCTTGCATTGATTCCTGATTAATTAGGCCCGCCATGCTAAAAGTGGCTTTTGAATGTTGTTCAAACACAGGACGGCTATTCAAACAAATTTTGGAACTAAAAATTAATAAAAATGCCAGGAACATCATAAACTAAAACTAAAAGAAATTGTTCACCTACCACCAGTTTTTTCTCTTTTTATCCCGAAGGTTGACTGGTAGAGAATGCTATTAGCATCAAGCCCGTCTTTTGTACCATATTGTTTTGGTAAATAAAGTTTAAATAAAATAAAATAAACCTGAGTACAATTTCAAAACTATTTTTTTTTTTAATTTATAAAGTATTTAAACCTGAAACCTTTTTAAATACACAGTTTAAAAATTTGTTTGTAATTGTTCCCATAATATATCCTTCAGGAGTTACTGTTGCTTCCACTCGCGACCAACTTGAGTTATTGGCTTCGTGCAGTGCATTACAAATTATGTGCTACACTTCGTAGCGGCGTAGCAGCGCCGTAGCCTTGTAGCCGCCTACGATGCTACGGTAAATACTCTACGAAGTTTCTCAACAACTGTGAATTTATGCGAAATTTCCTTTTCGGAAATGTTCATACGGTGTAAAGTTAGGATTAAAAATAATAAGGGAATAGTTATCAACTTTTAACAGAAAAGACTTATGCGAATCTTATCTAATTTTTTTTTATGACTTAGGCTGGATGTAGACAACCTCATTGTATGATGTGTTATATAAACGATAAGTACGGTTAATATTCCCAGAAGAGGAACTTAAATATAAAATGACCAATTTGTGTACCTATGAGTAATAGATACAATTTCTATAACCTCTGCAAAAGAAGCCAAACATTTGGCAAACGAAGATGTTATTTTTCAACCCAACTTATTTTTTGTGCATTATCACGTCAAATATTGAAAAAAATAGGTCCCAAGTTATTTACGAATAAATATTACGTACGTACGTTACGTCGTAGCATAACAAACATTGTAAACATAATAAAAGTAACGTTAAAAGAAACAAGCCGTTTGGAATGAAATCAAAGGAAAGAAAATGAGGTTTGGTAATAAAACTCGAAGCACTCTTTACTTTATAGGAGAATTGAACTCAATAACTGTTGAATGTTTCGAAGCAATCATTACAAAGGGCACTTTAAATGCTCGGAGCCTTCACAAACGCCGCTCGAGAACTAACGCTCGTTATACTAATGTTGTTGCAAATAAAACTCTGTTTCCAATACATTAAAGAAGTAATTTACCATGCATTTGTCTAGTTTCATGCTCGCGCGTTGTGCTTTGTTTTCAAAGTTGCTAATGGTTTTTAAAGCTATTACTTAATGTTGGCTAGTTTGTTTAATACAAGTTCTAGATTTTTATTTTTTCTAATAGGTCTATCCATGTTTTAATAAAACAAGGTATTCTCTTCCCGTGACAGCTGATGACGTAGGTGGAACTTAACTACGTCATTAGTTTGATGCAACACATCAAACTAATGACGTAGTTCAGTTCCACTGTGTGAAATTGAATTACCCGAGCGTAATGCATTTTTGAACTTTATACACCAATTTCGAATTAATAATCCATTGTATCAATTTATAAAATATTGAATTGATGAATCACGCGAGACTCGCGAGATACTAAATAGCTAAGTTACTTAATATTTTATTTAATATTCATGAACTCATTGAGAAAGTCCTTAAATTTACTGAAAAGTACAATCAGTGGCAACACTATCGTGACGTTGTCAAGTTCCATCTCGGGAAGAGAATACCTGGTTTTATTATACCATGGGTCTATCTTTCTCGTGAAAATTCAAAGAAAAATCGCGTGACAAGATTTCTTTGTACAAGCTTTTATTTAACTTGGAGAGTATGTCTTGCTTGTAAGTATGTTTGTTTAGGTCAAATCGTGCAACTCAATTTCAACCAGTTATCTCATTTTGAATACTCTAGTAAGTCGGGTGACAATACAATATTATGGAGTCAATGAGTTTTTCTGATGATGGAGCTATTAGATGGAGATATTCGACGGGTCTCAGTTAAAAAACAACATGACCTCATTGAATAGGACTCGTTTGATTTGTCCAACCAAGGGTCTGATCACGAACACAAAAAGTGGTCGATGGAACTCAGTAATAGAACGACGCAACTTCATCGAGTTTGGGGTTATTTCATTTGTATTAATAAGTACTTCCAAAATGACCGATCAAGAGCGGCCTGCATAGAGCGCTTTCCAGCGACCCTGGTCAGGTCATCTGACCACCTTGTAGGTGGGTGCCCTACGCTTCGCTTGACAGTACGCGGTCGCCATTTTTTTTTGGAAATCATTGGGAAAGCCCTATGTCCAGCAGTGGACGTTATGCGGCTGAAATGATGATGATGATGCTGAAAGGAAACAAATCCGGTACCCACCGCATGTAGCGTTATAATATGTAAATAGACCGTCATTCCTTTTTCATGGACTAGATGTAGGTATAGGCCTTATTAGATTATTATACTATTCCTATATTTTATTCGTTTTACAAAATAAAGACTTGTAAGAACAAAAGTACCTACTTTACTTATTTTGTTTACAATGGATGCCACAATTTTCCCGTGGATGTAAAAAGACTTTAGACCCTTAAGGACTTGAGTACACGCCCTTCAACCACCCACATATATATGCAAAAAATATAAGCTTTTATTTTAAAAGTTTCTAGAAGCTTATATATATATAAGCTTCTAGAAACTTTTTAATTCCATTTGTACCCGACAAGTAAAATTGTAACGAAGCGACGAATGAAATTAGATGTAATTATTTATTTATTAAACTTGTAGGAATTTAGTCTCGACTACGATAAAGCCCTGTATCGTCAACGATAAAGTTATAATTATTTTTGGATGACCTTTACGGTAACCACGCGAGTCCGCTGCTAGGGTTTGATTTTTGGGTTCAATCCCAGGCCAGAACAAGTTGGAACATATTCTTTTTCAACTAGTTTTACAACACGACCATTTCACCTGCTAAAACATATTTGTTTTATCTTTCCTTAGAAACTTAAATTTGATAGGTCAGCTTACACGCCGTCTAAATATTTTCCTTAATATCTTGTTATATTTATCATTTTAAATGTTTATTCACTAATAAGACCGTTACCAGGCACTTTTACATGTCAATAATTTATATTACTAGTAGTGTATATTAAAATTAAAAAGAAATTACAAAAATATATAAAATACAATACTTAATTTATTTTTTAAACGAAAGTTACCGATACATATCATCGTCATTATCAATTTAAGAACTAGGTTCTGATCGGTGGAGGTTTTACCACGTCTCCCTATTGTCGGCTAAATATTTGACTCTATATATCATCCTACTAATATTATAAATGCGAAAGTGAGTTTGTATATTTGTTTGTTACCACTTCACGCTTTAACCACTGAACTTATTTAGATGAAATTTAATATGGCTATAGTTTGATACCCAGGGAAGGACATAGATAGTTTTTATCCCAAAATTCCCACGGGGAGCGAAGCCCACTGGCACAGCTAGTAGTTAATAAAACCACAAACAAGCAATTAGTTATAGTTAAACGTTCAACATTTAACTATGACCTGGGGGTGGCGTGTTCTGCAGCAATAATATGCTGGAGTACGCTATCGCCACATCTTTTCCGAAACGGAAAGTAGGCGGCTGTCGTCTACTGTTTGCTACAAATTTGCTGCAAGTGCTATTGAGCTTGAGTACTAAAAGCTTAAAATTTATTTGAGCTAGTAATGCATTTTGTTTACTGTAAAAATATGCTTTCAGTCGCAAATGGATAAGCTAGCATTGTGAGTGGTTTTACTTTGCCTAACGTGTGCGTTGAGATAGGTGCTTCTAAGAATGTCAGACCCATTTAAACATCTCCTAATCTCAAAAATATTATAAACCTAAAAGCGTGATTATATTTGTAAGTGCGCCGTTTGCGCCTAAAAAAAGGAATACTCATGTAATTTTGAAATGACTTTTACTTTAGATTCTGGAAAGAGTAGTAATATGTCTCATTTTGTCCCGGATTATAGGTTCAGGAGAGAAGTGCATAGAAGAGCTTGAAAGTATAAAAGCTAATGTGTATTAAATGTTCTTCTTATATAATACTTTTAGTTTTTTAAGCAGACCATAGTTAAAACATTCGTAACTATGATAAAAACAAAAAAGCTTTTACCTAACACATTTCCTTTAATAGTAGGAACTCCTAGGTAGTCATAACGTTCCGTTGCACGTGCCGATGTCGCAAAGTATCATGTCTGCGAGTACATAAATAATTCAGGAGGTAGAACGGAGCGGAGCACACGACGGGGACAATCGCGCTAGCGCAAAAATACGGTAATATTTTCATAAAAAATATTCAGTGAACACAATTGAGTCTGTTGATATAAATTCGTTGAATTAATTTAATACAGTTCTACATTTTAATGATACTAGTGAAATCATTACTTTACTTTGTAAGAAGCTCAGTGAAGAGCTTAGTTGACCCGAGCGTGGTCCACACATGGATGGGATGGCACTCCTCCGTGATTCGCAAGGTACGTGCATGGTAGAATAAGACAAGGTATTCTCTTCCCAAGATGGAACTTGACTACGTCACGAAAGTGTTGCCACTGGTTGTTCTTTTCAGTAAATTTAAGGACTTTCTCAATTAGTTCACGAATATTAAAAATAAATAATAAGTAACTTAGCTATTTAGTATCTCGCGATTCTCGCGTGATTCATCAATTCAATATTTTATAAATTGATATAATAGATTATTAATTCGAAATTGGTTTAAAAAGTTCAAAAATGCATTACGCTCGGGTAATTAAATTTCACACAGCGGCAGCACATCAAACTGATGACGTAGTCAAGTTCCACCTACGTCATCAGCTGTCACGGGAAGAGAATACCTTGTTTTATTCTACCATGGGTACGTAAAACTGTTCGGTTGGTCCTGGCTGTCATATTGAATGGTAGTCTTCAAGCAATGTCAGATATTTAAAAAAAATCTGAATGCAGCAAAAACTAAATACAGGACTTTGCTGCACAGTACTTTTGCAACAATGTTTTTATAATAACATACCAGACATGCTTATCAATCAACGAGTATAAAATGGTTCACACTACACGGTGTAAGTAAATCGTGGTGTGTGATAATTATGAAATGAGGTCACAAGTGTAAATGTCAACATAGGGATGATGTTTAATATCAAGACATATTTGTATTAGTTTTGCTAGCAATAGTTTATAATATCGATAATATCGTGACCTTGGAAAATAGTAACAGTATCAATAGGACTATCGATAGTTTAGATACTACCGATTGTATCGATAGTAAAGGTACTATTTGAATAAAAAAAGATATTTCGAAAGTTTTATTATATATCGATATTATTGTAATATCGACAGTAAATTTAGCTATTAACAGTTTTTCATACAGAATATTTACAGTATCGATAGTATCGATAGTATCTGATATCAATCGAATTTTACCTTTCATCAATATTATTGCAAATTATTGACAATCGATAAAATCGATACTATTGACATTGGGACTGTTTATCAAGATCGCAACTATCAATAGTTGTTTATCTATCGATAGTTTTATTATTTAACTATCGAAAGTTTGACTATTGATAGTTATGCAACGCTAATTTGTAAACTAACTAGATTTTATCCGCAACTACACACGTGAGCAATTAATTTTCTTGGTTATCCCGCTCGAAAACATGCTATAAATTTGGAATAAAATGTTTTTTTATTCCAAATTTATAGCTGCCTTATACAACGTGGAAGAGACATACCCGTAATAAATCAAATTACAACAACAGTGAAGAAATAAAAAAATAAATTTCGACATTCCCATACGAATTGCCCGGGCAGCTGCACACGTTTGTATGGATATGACGACTTTTTCTAAATTTTTATCTGTTATCTTAACTTCATTATACTATAGTAATCTATTACGGGAATATCCCTTTATATATCTGCAAGAAAAAAAACACGGTCATCCATTGTTTTTGACATAAAAGTACTAAACCACCAAAATATTTCTTAATAAGTATTTTACAAAACACGTTTCCTTTAAGCACTATATTACCGTTCGATTAGTTATGCTGGTTTATTTTATAAATAATTACGCTTGATCTTTTTAATAATATATTTTACTAAAACACAAAGACAACCAACAGAAAAACAAAATACAACTTCAATTTCTTACGTTCAAATTAAAAATATAACATTCTAAAAAGTATTACTGTCTAAGCAGTTCGTAACACACTATTTTTCTTTTTTCTAACATCCGATAATCCAATAAGTATGAGAATCAATAAACGTTATAAAAAATCTCATAATAAAAGCAACGACCTTTAATAAGGTATAACAAAATAGGAAATTGAATACAAACATAAAAAATTAAGAACAAACTAATTTTTGTTTAAAGTTAACAACTTCACTGTCAGTTAATAAAAGAACAATAGTAAAACAATTGATTTGTTCTTATATGACTCATAAGACAGTGAAGTTGTTAAAATTAACCCTTTTGTAGGATAATAACATCATTAAACTTCGGTAATGTAATCCACAAGACCACACCCAGCTACCGAGAAGGGTCAATACGAAGAGCCACAGTGTGACACATATATCTGTCTCCATTCCATAAATAAATTCATGCATCTAGCTTTACTATTCCGTTCAATTTAAAAATGAAAAGCAATATGTGACATATATAAATGGACTGTCAATATTTAAGCAGAGTACTCGGTGAAAATTGTCTGTCGCTTGAATTCGTGTCGTTCGAGCTCAAAACTGTACGTAAAAATATACGTACCTATTTTAAAAGTTACTTAACATTTGTTGTCTAAAATATGGAAACTTACAGACGAATATCATAATTAATGAATGAGTTTAAACTAAGTTATCTAATTAAAACTATGTCATAAACTGGAGCAGAGAGAAAGAAGAAAGAAACAAAGACGTGGGAAGAATGCGTAAGATCGGATATGGGAGAATGAGAGGTCAGTACAGAGATGGTAAATGATAGAAGTTTATAGAGGGAGTTGACATACAGGAAAAAGCAAGGGAGAAGCAGAAGAAACTGGAGCAGAGAAAACATCTGTAAAAATAATATGTGTTATCTTTATTTCCAAAGGCTTCCTTTTGTATACAAATTAAATCGAAAAAACATGTATTAGGATAACATTGGGAAATATCAATATCATTGACTGATATAAAATATTGAAAGGCCCGGTAAATATTGAAATGTACCTAATATAAAATTACCCAATAGACATTGTTATAATGTTGTATTATCACAACTGATCCGTCAAACTTGTAAACATGGTAAAATCTCTATACATTTTACCTAGGCATAAAGTTGACTACATTTGCATGTATTTTTACGTCTGTGAATATTTTATAGCAGTTTTTAGTGAACAATTTTCGCGTTTACCTCCCCGCTCGATCGACATGTCGGACCGACATTTCAACTTGCCTTCACGTTGTCTCTTCGTTTATTATGTATATCATAAGTTATAATATATTTGGTGTAAGCTGTGTAAGCTAAAATATTTTAAAAGTTCAAATGTTATCTTACTAATATTATAAACGAGAAAGTGAGTTTGTATATTTGTTTGTTTATTACCGCTTCACGCTTTGAACCTATTGATATGAAATTTGATATAGATATAGTTTGATACCCAAGGAAGGACATAGGATAGTTTTTATCCCGAAATTTCCAAGGGAAGCGAACCCACGGGCACAACTAGTTCACACCCCATAACTTTTAAAACTCTGAACCATCAAGCTTAGCTTTAACACATTAACCCATTTCTAAACCTTTCTATTTAATAGATTCATAGTATTTAATCCGTCAGTTTTTATCAATAAAATGCAATTTCAGTTTAGGAATCTACTTAAACATAAATTTCTTGAAGGTAGTAAATACTTTCTGCTACTTTTTAAAAAGACCTTGTTAAAATGCCTTCGCGTAATGCAAATACGATGAAAGTGTTTCTGTGTCAATTTAAAAGCTCGCTTTAAGAACGGTTCCCCTTTTACGTATACGACATTTTTACGACGGCTGCATGCAGAAATGATACACGAGATATCTACTCAGACTCAACGCAAAAAAAATATTTTATATATTATAAAAATATTTAATATATTTAGACAGCTGTGAACTACAAAATATTTTTATTCTGTTGGAAGTACATATGTATTAGAGACCGACACTGATTTGATTCATTTTCGGTAATAAAGTTTTTTTTTTAAATATATTGGGACAAATTACACAGATTGAGCTACTGTTACATAACACAAGTCGCAAACTTACAAACTCAACGATACTATATATAGATAAAAATCCAAGACCCAGGACAATTTGGAAAAAGCCAATTTTCATCTTGCCCTGGCCGGGGATCGAAATCGGGACCTCTGGGTGACGGACTAGCATGGTGAACACTATGCCACGGAGGTTGTCAGTTATCAAGGTATTTGAATGATAATAACCAGAACCAACGACTTAGTAAAGTGCATTTCAAAGCACAGATAACTCGAGTTAGTTTAAGCTACCGTCTTGTGATCAGATCCCACAAACAAGTGATATGATACTGTTGTTTTAACACAGCTTCTTGGCAATTTTGCTTCCCCGAGCTTTGCTCATGAAGATCATGGAAAAAACAAGGTTCTCTATAAATAATACCCAGTTATATCCATTTTTAGCCTTGAAACTCTACATACTAAATGTATTGTAATCATTTGTAAGATCTTCATTAAATCTATACATATAATAAAACAGTAAAAAAAGTGTGTCTGTACATTAAATATATTTCCAAAAAAAATATTGGGGGCGATGGAGACGTAGTAATAGAGTAAGAATTAAAAAAAAAATGTCTGTCTGTTTGTCTGTTTGTCTGTATGTCTGTTTGTCTGTTTGTCTGTTTGTCTGTTTGTACACGCTAATCTCCGGAAATACTGGACGGATTCGAATGAAACTTTTTTTGTTATATAGCTATTAAGCCTGGGCAACATATAGGGTATAAATGATTTTGGAAAATGGAACGTCTGATGCAGAACCATAATGGTCCAGCTAAACTATAAGAGATATAAAAATGCCGTCTTAGTAAAAGTTGTTCAGCCTGATGAGCATTTTCCAGAGACATAAAGTCCACGCAAACGAAGTCGCGGGCTTCGGCTAGTAAATATATATTTACAAGAATTCCTAATTTAAAGTAGTAAGATGTATTTGTCAATAACCATACTTCCAAAGTAATCCATAAAAGACAAATATATAAATACACGTTATAAATATATATGATTATAAACAAATATATATGTATATAAACAAATAGATATGTTTCACGTTTCAATCACTCAATCGACTTAGATGAAATTTAGTGTGGATATAGTTAGACCCAGAAAAGGACGTAGGATAGGTTTTATCCCGAAATTCTCACGGTAGCAGAGACCACGGGCATAGCCAGTAGCCAGTTTCTAATAAAATTGTTGTTATACATTTTAGCCCATACGCATAGAATGATGCATGATAAATGGTGTACCCTCAGTGCAAAACAAACTTAGTTGTTAACTCTATAACAAAATAACCGTGTTAGTGCATTCCCTATAAGTTTTGTTTTATTTGTTTTATTGTTTTATTTGTTTATTTTCAATACATGTGTATACACTATTATTACAGGATTATCCTAATGCAATAGCGTACAGTTTATATTTACATCATTTAGCTACATCTATTTAATTATTTATAACATAACACATATAGTGTGGCCCTTGTGAGCTCAGTCAAGGAGCAACAGTTCATATCGATCTTATTGGCGACCTCGTTCAGCGTTTTCAAAGTTCTTGTGAGTGGCGCCTTTTTCATCAAATTCGTACGACCGCGGGGTATTGCGAACATATGTGGCTGATGTCGTCGCCAAACGTACCGGTTCGGCACGCACAGCGCCATCCATCCCAAAACATCTGGGTTGTAGAGACGTCCCCTCCATACTTTAAACAGGTATGTCGCCAAGTACAGACTCCGTCTCACTTCGAGTGAATTATACCCCACCATCCCCAATACAAACAACGTTGGGTACATTAATGGATAAAACGGATACACTCCGTACAATTTGAGGTACACAAATCTTGTAAATTTGTTTTGTATCCGTTCTACCATCAACTTGTACTTCGCTTCGTGTGGTGCCCAAATACACGCATTGCTCTCTAGGTGGCTTCTCACCAGTGCATCATATAATGCTCTCACTGCATTAAGATTTGTGAATTCTCGAGTCTGACGCATAACAAACCCTAAATTCCGGTAAGCTTTCTTGCAAGCCTTTACGACATGTTCCCGGAAATTTAGATCACTAGTGAAGTGAACACCAAGATCTTTTGTTTCCGTAACTCTCTGCAGCGGTTCGTTATTAATATGATAAGGGTGTACGTAATGCTGCCTAGCTCGGGTGAATGATATTACCGAGCACTTCGATACATTAAAGTTGAGCCCGTTTCTGTGGCTCCATTCCACCACCCTGTTTATATCCATTTGCAGTTTCTCACTGTCTGATGGATCTCTTATTTCCTTCACTAGTTAAAGTCATCTGCAAAAAGAAGGCAAGTTGACTCGGATACTACTTTTGGCAAGTTATTAATGAGTAGATTGAATTCAAGGGGTCCTAAATTACTCCCTTGATTTACTCCTGACCTTGTAAAGTATGGCTCAGATTGCTGGCCAGCCCAGTCCACGTATTGTCGCCTATCCTTTAAGTAGCTGGCGAAGAAAGATAGTGTTTTCGGCGTAAAGCCCGCCTCTGCCAAGCTCATGAGTAATGTGTCATTGTCTACTGTGTCGAACGCCTTTTGATAGTCGAAATAGGCCACATCCACTTGGGCCCCCGAATCTACCGACGGTGCTAGCTGCATCATCAACTTAAGCAGATTACTTGTTGTGCTTCGTTCTGGTCTGAATCCATGCTGTGCGTCCGACATATGCGCCTTTACTTGTGAGTACACCGAGATATTTATGGCTGATTCCAGGATCTTAGCTGGTGCACACAATATTGCTGCTGGTCTGTGGTCACACGCATTTGTCCCCCCTCGTCCTTTCGGCACCGGGACCACTCTAGTTAATTTCCATTGCTCCGGGAATTTTTCGCTCTCTAGGCACGTATTAAATATGTAGAGGAGCGGTGCTGCCATTACCTCTCGGCAGTCTTTCAAAATGAATGGCGGAATACCATCTGGTCCCGGAGACTGCTTCGGCTTCATTTTTACCAGGGCTTGTTTCACTTCCGCCAAATCCAGTTGGTGCACCTGCACGCGCGCCGTTCCGGCCGGCGCCGAGGCGCTTGCTGCTGCGACATCTAGCTTAGCCGGCTCTGTCTTATACACCGAACTGAAAAACTCCGCAAATTCAACTACACATTCCTTTTCAGATAGAATTCGCCCTTCTTTAATTAGCTTCTGTTTGGTAACGCTACCTCTTTTTGATTTAACAAAATGCCAAAACGCTTTAGGATCTCTTTCCATGTTACTTTGTAACCAGTCTCTATGTTGGTTATGAGCCTGTTGTATTGCCTCTTTCACTTTAGCTCTATAACGTGAGAATTCCTTATAGTCGTTCTCCAACTTACTTTTTTTATAGCGTTTGTGACACTTATGCTTCCGTTGTATGTCGGATATTATTTGTCTCGTATACCATTCTGGATATTTATACTCTGTTTCACTTTTTGCTGGACTTTTAGTAGGAGCACACTCTCCTATGACCTTATTAATTTGTATGTAGAAATGCTGTACCGCCTCTTCTGGGTTTGTTATCATATACAGTTCACTCCAGTCTAAGTTTTCCAATAAGTTGTACAAACGGTGCATGTCTGCTTTACGAAAGTTCCATTTACTAGCCTGTGCTGAACTTACTTGGTCTTTCCTACCTGTTTCTTCAACTGCTTGTGTGATGTAATCCGCTGTGATCCATATTGCGAGTGGTGGATGGTGCTTATCTACTGGTTGTAAACCATCCGACTCGACAACGGTAACCTTGCCGCTCACCCCGCCTCCTTTCAACACTAGGTCGAGCTGCCTGTTGTTGCAGTTCGGGTACTCGTAGCGGACGCAGGCGTATGGTCCACTAATGGTAGTTCCAAAGTTGTTGAAAGCAATACATCATTTAAATGCCTAAACGTGTTATGCATGATATTGATGAGTTTTGAATACATACTAGGAAACTTTAGCGGTCACGAAAGCATGATTGTTATGTCCTTTGCAATATCGTTCTCGCTAATAAGGTATCATCATCATCATCATCAGGTCTCTTTTGTCTCCACTGCAGGAGCAATAACGTATACATTTTAAATTTAATCTACTTGAGAAGCTCGGTGGTCCAGCAAAATTACGCAAAACTAGCGCTTTCAAGTTAAGCAACACCGCTGGACATTGGATGAATATAAAAATGTCTTAACCTCCAACATGCTTAGGAAGGGACGTTAAGTCATTGGTCCCGGCTTTCAATGTAAGATGGCGATCAAAAGCTATTTCAAATGCTTTGGAAAAAAGCTGCTTGAAAAATCTGACATCAGTGTTGGTTACTTACATATAAAAACAAAACAAACAAGTACCTTATTTACAAAAATTGATTTCCATATGGTATATTACCTATTTATTTGTATTTTTGTTTTAAGAAATAAAAATAACTAGTAGTTCGCCTTGATCTGTAAGCTCACGGACCTGTCATCATCATCATCATCATCAGGTCTTTTTGTCTCCACTGCAGGTGCACGACCCTCTTTGTACTACCAAAGCCATACTTGGCCAGAGCAGTCAGAGGACTTGGCCTATACACTCTCCTCGCTGGCTAGACGGGTTGGAGTGGTCTCATTCATGTTTATAAGCTTTATTTCGCTTGTATTTCCTAAGTTGCCTTGTACGACTTCCACGGGAAGACTTGGAGTGGTCATATTCTATTCTGCCGGAAACAACTTGGCATCTGGAAACCACACGGCAATCGCAGAACCCATATCTCATCAACCCTTGACAGATTTGGCTCATGTTTGAACTTTAAAAATTCTATTGCTTTCATGAAGCTCCGATTAAAGATTCTTTTTCTTTTTATAGTCGAACAAACATACATACAAATGCTTTGACTGTGAAGTCTGTTCAAGTAGTTCAAAAAGCCAAAGTATAGTATTAATGCGATTTTTTATACGTCATTGCTATATTCATTCGGTGCTATAATGACATCATCCTGCGCTATTTCAACTCTGACTGAAGCAGCACGCCGCAAATTGCATTAATGTTAGAGCAACACAAACAAGCTGGAATGGGCCATACATAAGCACCAATTATGGACTACACTTTGGACATATGCTGAATGCATAATGACATGGTTTTGGAAACTAAAGTTTGAAAGCAAATCTGAGGCTGGGAGTTTGGATCATAGTTTTATCGTAAAATAATTTGATCTAAAATGTATATATTTTATTACGGGACTTTCAGAAAAACAAAGGGTACCTTCCATGCTGGTCTGGCAGAAAATAAACTGAAAATAAGCCGATCGAGTAAAGGAGGAAAATGCGAATTATGGAATAGGCGATTTTCCACCTTCTCGCACCCTAACCCTAACAGGCTAAAAGTGACCTATGGGTCTTGCAGTCCTGGGCTCAACCTGCTTAGAGCCACATAACCAAAAATTCTCTGTCTGCTTATCAGAAATAAAGACGTCGTAGTATATATATGACGTTTATTTGTTTTGACGTATTTTTCAAAAAATCCTGTTAACCAGCCTCTACGGTCTCCACATCACATTATATAATAAAAATATCACAGCAATGTATATGTTGTAAATTTGTTTTTTGGAGATAAATAAATAGGTTTTTAACTTATTTTTTACTAAACATTCTGAAATAGCGAATACAAATCAGGAATCCTACTTCCTACTATAATAATATTATAAATGCGAAAGTGAGTTTGTATATTTGTTTGTTACCTCTTCACGCTTCAACAACTGAACCGATTTTGGATGAAATTTGGTATGGATATAGTTTGAGACTCGGGGAAGGACATACTATTTATCCCGAAATTCCCACGGGGAGCAAAGCCCGCGGACACAGCTAGTTCACTATAAAATTTAAATATCTTGGTGAAACAGCCGATCTTATTGCGATTTGAAAATTGGTCCCAGATTAAAAGTTAGTTAATTAATAAAAACTATGTCACGTCCACCTGTGCATGAATATTTTACTCATATTAACGTAATAAAACAATAAGCGGCCAAGTGCGAGTCGGACTCGCCCATGAAGGGTTCCGTAATAGCAAATAACATAATATAAAAGTCTTGTAGTATGTTTTTTTTCAATTTTTATATTTGAGTTGATTAAATGAAAGGTAAATTGCCGTTTATCATTTATGACATATTAAAAAAAACTACTTACTAGATCTTGTTCAAACCAATTTTCGCTGGTAGTTTTCATGGTAATGAATATCATATATTTTTTTTAGTTTTATCATTCTCTTATTTTAGAAGTTACGGGGGGGGGGGGGGACACACTTTTTTTCCACTTTGGAAGTGTCTCTCGCGCAAAGTATTCGGTTTAGAATAAAATGATATTAGAAACTTCAATTTCATTTTTGAAGACCTATCCATATCACGTATGGGTTGGATGAAAAATATTTTTTTGATTTTCAGTTCTAAGTATGGGGAAACCCCAAAATTTATTGTTTTTTTTCTATTTTTGTGTCAAAACCTTAATGCGGTTCACATAATACATCTACTTACCAAGATTCAACAGTATAGATCTTATAGTTTTGGAAAAAAGTGGCTGTGACATACGGACGGACAGACAGACAGACATGACGAATCTATAAGGGTTCCGTTTTTGCCATTTGGCTACGGAACCCTAAAAAGCAAACATTAAACTTATTTATGATATTCGAGTTAGCTTTTATAACTTCAAAAGACTTTGTAAAGTAAGTAATTGAAAATTTTGATCTTCTTCGTATCGTGTGTGTTAGTGACTAACACTAGTGTCAGAGTTTTTAAACCGCCTTAAAGGCCTCTGACATGGTTTTAGGTAACGACCAATGTCAAGGACAGTGACCGGGACCGACGGCTTAACGTGCCCTCCGAAGCACGGATCATCTTACTTATCAGACAATCAGGTGATCAGCCTGCAATGTCCTAACCAAACTAGGACAACAACACAAAGTCGTTGCCCCCGCTGGGAATCGAACCCGCGACCTCCGGGTAAGAGCCGAACGCTCTAACCACTACACCACGGAGGCAGTTAAATTTTGATAAAAGAACAGGTATATAAAATATCAAATATAAAAATAAATACTGTTTGCTTCAGTAAGACTAATAAGAAGAAAAAGACTAATATTTTTTTGTAGAGATATTAAACCTTCGCGTTTCCTGATCCTTGTGCATATTTAATATTGCTAAATGTCATTAAAAAAAATTTATGCGTCATTTTAGTGTGGGTACCAACTGATTAAATATTGATTTAGTTGTTTTAAAATGACGCTGTATCTACCCAAGGGTACGTATATAAAGGAGATATTTGTTACGTATCTACTCATTTATAATAACAATAATTTAACTTTCATTATGTACATTCAATATTTCATTATATACCGTATGTCCTTCATGTTTTAAGAAATACACGATGAAAAGCAATACATGATACTCTTTGTCTATTATTTACACTTGTATAAATATGACGTATACTCATAGATTAGTACTCTTACATAATAACAACAGTAACATAATACCTCCATCAGTATACATCTTTAGTAGTGGTGATCATTATTACAATAGCAGTTACTATAACGCATTATTTTCAATTAATGAATAACACTGTTATTGGATATTGAAATAATGAGCTTTCATTATTGCCTGTTATTGCTATTGGATCTAACGCCCTGTTGCCGTGCCGTGCATGCGCTATCGTTATAGTTAGTATTAGACAGGCGTTCCGCGTCGCAATCGTGCATGTTAGCAGTTAGCACTAAAAATTCGCGCTGTTGTAGCCATATTTCCTATAATGCTCACTCACTCACCTGTTACTATAACGTAATTGACAATTAATTTATTTTACATAATAAAAAAAATATCTGCCAGTCCTAAGACTCCTAAGCCTGTGCAAAGTATAAAGGGAAGTTCTTTGACTTTTTATTACAAATTAACAGCTCACGACGTAATACATAACATAACATACCTTTCATTGTTATTTTAGTATTAGCTGTTATCTTTAAAAAATGAATGAACTATTTGACTATAAAAAATAACAGGATAGCAATAACAGTTTACAATAACAGTTATTGGCAAATAATGTAGCAGTGTTATTCATTATTTTGAAATAGCCGTTAATGCCATCACTAATCTTTAGGTGGTACTTTGCATCACATAAACTCTGAGAAATAGAACAACTTTATAACAAGACGCACGAATTGACAGAATGATGTTATTGTATTTGGGTGTTATAGTTTTGGTGTTTCTGTGTTATGTGTATTCGAAAAATAAGTATAATTATTGGACCCAAAAAGGCGTAAAAGGTCCCAAGCCTTCACTTCTAGTCGGAAATTTTGGAAAAGTTATAATACTAAAGGAATCTGTAAGAGACTTGTTAAAAGATGCGTACGAGAAATATCCACATGAGAAAGTTGTTGGTCTGTACCAAGGATTCACACCAGTACTATTATTGAGGGACCCTGAAATAATCAAACAAGTGTTAATAAAAGATTTTTCTGTTTTTCAAGACAGAGGAACAAAATCAACAGCTGGTGGCAGCAAACTTCTTAAAAAAATGCTGAAGATCGATCCTAAATCCTGGATAACATTAAGACAAAAAATTACACCACTGTTTTCATCAAAAAAGCTAAAAAATATGGTGCCATTAATTGAGAAATGTTGTGATAACTATGTAGAATATGTGGAACACTTAATAAAAAACAATTTTTACCAAGAAATAAAGACATTGAAATCCAAATATACTTTACAGGTGATAGGCTTGTGTATTTTTGGAGTACAACCGGACATTAATAACGATAAAGACAGATTCAATGTAATGTCTAAGAGGATAATTGACCAATCAACTCTCTCAACAATGTTTATCATGTTGGACATTATAATACCAGGGATAAGTAAACTAAACACGGTCACATCGGATGTAGACATACAGGACTTCTTCTTAGAATTAGTTTCTAAAGCTATTAAACAAAGAGAAAATGAAATGTTGAAACGTTACGATTTTATGGACTTCATGATTGAATTAAAAGAAAATGTAAAATTAAGTAAAAATATTGGTCAAGACCACATAGAAATAGACGATGGTTTAATAGCTGTGCTAGCATTGATGTTCTATGGTGCTGGATTTGAGACATCATCTGCAATTATGTCTTTTATGGTTTATGAACTAGCTCTACATAAAGATATACAAGATAAAGTATACGAAGAAATAAGTACAGTTATAAAGAAGCATGATGGGAAAATAAATTATGAATCTGTAAAAGAGATGACTTATTTAGAAATGGTGTTTTCCGAGACGATGAGAAAACACACCGCGTCAAATTTCTTGTCACGAAAATCTGTTTCAGAATACGTTTTGCCTGAAGTCAATGTGAGAATTCCTAAAGGCACATTGCTTTATATATCACAGTCTGGTATACACAATGACAAACAATATTATGATAATCCTGAACGCTTTGATCCTGAACATTTTGCACCAGATAAGATAAAAGAACGTCTGCCTCTCACATTTCTACCTTTTGGAGATGGGCCACGGAATTGCATTGGTATGTGTTGCTCAAAGATGTGATGATAGTGGCAATGATATTTACAAGCACCCACAATTTTTTTGCTGAACCCAGGACTTGTCCATTGACTGTTATCTCATCGTTTCATACGAGTATACTCGTAATAGTTGCTAGATAAACATTCGGGAGTATTTACACGACACTATTACGTCATTATCTCCAACAGGATAGAAAGAGCTTAGGACCATACGAGTAAAAGCCACTTTAAGCATATGCTTATCAACAAGCCGTGTTGGTGGGAAACGGGGAATCAAATAGTGATGTACAAGGCTCGAGGCCTCCGTGTCCTTTTGTCTGGAGCTGGGAGTCGTTTGTAGGGCTCGCCTCGTTTGTGTGAGGCTCGACGACTTTTGAGTCTTTTTCGGAGCTCGAGTCTTTTTGAGAGCTCGAGCCTTTTCTAGAGCTCGATCGATCTCGAGGCTCTTTCACGGCTTGAGTCTTGCGAGCTCTGTGAGAAAAAAGTCGAGCGTCAAGCTTCAATAATTTTTTTGTAAACTTGAGTTATTATTTAAAGCTAGATTTCATTTTAAGACTCGAGCTTTTTTGAAGGCTCGAACTCTTTTAAAGCCTAGAGGCGTAACTCAGAGAGCTCGCGTCTCGGCTAGGCTGGGGTCTACGAGCCTACCGAGCTCACCGAGTCCTGCCAATCTGCCTCGAGCCTTCAAAAGTAGAACTCGATGCCTCGAGGTTTGTACATCACTAGAATCAAAGCAGTAATGAGTTGCTGGCTATACGAAATTTTGCCCATTCTTTATAATCTGCGCGGGAAGAGGCAGCTGGTACATTCTAAAGGTCTTCTTTTCTCCCTGACCAGCATCGAAGTACTAGCTTTTACTCGCCACGCGTTCTGCATTTTAGTACTTTGTAATAAAGTCTATAGAATGATTTTTGGGATAAAAGCTATTCTATGTTCTTTCCCGGGTCTCAAACTATATCCATACCTATAAATTTAATCAGTGGTCAAAGCGTGAAAAAGTAACAGACAGACAGAGTTACCTTCGCATAATAAAAATAGATAGATAGATAACTTTTTATTGTCCACTAAAAAAAATGTAACACAAAGAAATACATTAAATGAGTACAATGGGCAGTCTTATACCTACCTATATATAGGTACTTAGTAAGTAAGAAGTAAACATTAACGTCAATTTTTATTTTTAGGTAAACGATTTGCACTTATAATGTCGTTAATGGGAATGGCCGCCTTTCTTAGAAGATTCAGAGTGGAACTAAGCGCTAAAACCGAGACTACACTTGACTACAACCCTACAAGCATCTCTTTGCAAAGCAGTGATGGAATTTGGATAGAAATAATAAAACGTTAATTAAGGTCTGAATTGGTTACATTAAATCACTTAAAACAGATAATGTTAGCTTTTAAACCTCATAAGGGAACAATAAGTTCTAGGAACCAAAGGCAACGAGAACTTCAGCCTATAATATAATAATATCGTGATTTTTTAATAGATTTACTTTTATGATCTCGACCCCAAATATGTCTGAAATTGAAAACAAATTTACGTTCAAATCGGAAATAAAATTTTGTTATAGCTGTTTAGTTAATATTTTTACATTTATATGGAAATAACCATTAGCTATCCATATACAGAAATATTAATCCAGGGTGTTATTTTATATACGACACCCAACATCCTCCATCCGCAGACAATCTTTGTGACTAGGTTTAAACTGTTAACCAACCAAATCAAGTTGACAATAGGGGTGATGACAGGGTCCGAAAGTATAATTTGTAATTAGCCCGTCTTTAAGATTATCCAAAAATAATGGACCCGTATTTTTAAGATTACCAAAAAAGTAAAAATTTAACAAAGATACGGAGCGTCAAAGTTCCGGAGTGGGGGCTTGCGACGTCACAAAGTAAAAATCCATGGTATAATAAAACAAGGTATTCTCTTCCCGCGACAGCTGATGACATAGGTGGAACATGAATACGTCATCAGTTTGATGTGTTGCCACTGTGTGAAGTTGAATTACCCAAGCGTAATGCATTTTTAAACTTTATATACCAATTTCGAATTAATAATCCATTATATCAATTTTTAAAATATTGAATTGATGAATCATGCGATACTAAATAGCTAAATTACTTAATATTTTATTTAATATTCATGAACTAATTGAGAAAGTCCTTAAATTTACTGAAAATAATAATCAGTGGCAACACATCGTGACGTAGACAAGTTCCATCTCGGAAAGAGAATACCTTGTTTTATTATACCATGTAAAAATCGTGCTTAAGTGTGACGTCACGCGAAATTTCAATGCGCTGCATCTTTGGTTTCTCAGAGAAAAAAAAAATACGTGTACAATATTTTTTAATAATCTAACCGATGGACCAAATATATTTTTCCATTCTTCATGCCTAAATGGCAAATTACTATATATCAACTTGATTTGGTCCGACAATGGTTCAAACCTAGTAACAAACTAACTTTGTCCAACGTCATAAGATAAACTGATCTTTGAAACTTCTTTATTAACCATCGACAAAAAAGAAGGATGTTATAAGTTTGACGTGTCTGTATGCCTGTAGGTCTGTAGGTCTGTGTATCTTTGAGTATATCTGTGGAAAAGTACCGCCTAAACGAATGGGCCGATTATGATGCGATTTTTTATTCAAAAGCTGAATTGATCGAGATGGTTCTTAACTATGTTTGATGAAAATCAGTTCAGCGGTTCAAAACTTATTGGGGGTAACCCTTGAAGTCGGGGGTTTTTGTGTGCCTGCAATTAAATAAACTTGTTTAGTTTATAACGAGAAAATAACGCTTATTAACCTAGATTTATATTTATCCCGAAGATTGACTGGTACAGAATGCTATCAGCATTAATTCCGCCTTTTGTACTATTTATTAGTGGTAAATAATTTAAAAGGAAAACGCAAGTACGGGCTTGTTTCTTCGTATATGCCAGAGTATACTTACTCCAAAACGTTTGCCTTTGTGGCTATGTACCCATGGAAACAAACTTTTTGGAGTTATATTTATTACAGGCATACAAAAAGGTCCTTTGTGTATGTCCTTAATACTTTATAAAGATAAACATATATACATACATACATACTATCACGTCTTTATCCCTAATGGGGCAGACAGAGCATTTTGGGTCTTGCGGTTCTATGCAGAGCCCAGGGCCGCAAGACCCAAAAGCCACTTTTAGCGTCATGGTGGGCGAGAAAATGGAAAAGCAATCAATACAGTGATGGGTTGCTAGCCGCACCGCCTGTTAACATGATTTGCATTTTTGCCCATTCCCTCGATTGGCTTTTACGATCTGCATGGGAAGAGAAGCAGCTGGTACATTCTAAGTTTTTTTTTATTTCTCCCAGACCAGCATAGGAGTAAAGATAAACATGATGCAGGTAAAATAATAGCATATGGAAACCTCCCTCGGCAGTTCATGGATGGATCGATATCCGTTTGCGGACGCCTAACGCCCCATAAATTATTCGATGCTATCGCAAATGTCATTCTATATTTTACGTTTCGTGATATTTATGAGCCAAAGTACAGCACTTAGTATTTTTACGACAGCGAAATAAGTTGTAAGTACAATTTGAAAGATGGTTCTGTGGTGATATTGAGGAATATTGGAATGTTTTACTTTGTGAGAGAAGTAAGCTCAACGACCTTGTATTGAGCAACTTTGGTAGCGTTCACCACGATTAGCAAATAAGATAGGTCGTTCGCTGATACGGATGCGTTTGGAGAAATGTGTACGAGCGTAGTCGGAAAAACGTATGTTATCATGTCAATACTTAGTATAGATATTTTTTCGATTTTACAAAAGGGCTAAACTGATTGGAATGTTTGCATGCAGATAGCCAAATCTCATTCCATTCAGTTTAGCCCTTTTGTAAAATCGAAAAAATATCACAACATGTGTGAATGTTTGGTTTCGTTTTAACGTCAAAAGGGCTTTACGGATTGGAATGAGATTTGCTATCTGCATGTTAACAGTTTAACCCTTTTTGCGTTTATTTGTTTTGTATATGTTGTTTATCCATACTTAAGTATTGACTTGCAGACAGCCAAATCTAATTCTAATCCGTTTAGCCCTTTTGGCGCAAAAGTGAAACCAAAACATCCATTCATAGTGTCGCATTAGTAATAAATATAAGTAGGATTATTTAGACCTATACTCCATTTGGTTAGGTATAACAATACCTTTGCAAATTACAAAGTAATTATGTAATTTACAACGTAATTACTTTGTAATTAGCAAAATTATTGATTTATAAAGTGTATATTTCAATAAAAATACATGTCAAGATTATTTACATTTATTTAAATCCCTAACCAAATGGAGTATAACAGAACTTATTTGTATGTAAACAATCATTCCCCAAAGTCATTAGCACATGATATACCACCACCGTATTTCAAGCACTAAAATTATGAAGTCGTTTCGATTCCTAATGGGTCTTTAAAAATTCCTCATTTACTTCAAATTTATGACGGGGGCAGGCAGAATCTGTGTACTACAGAATTACAACATTCTTACATTTTTAATGAAAAAGAGGAAAGAATGTTCCTTTTACGGTTATACCGGTGCCCGCGTTCGTTTATAGCACCGGGTTTTAATGTGCACTAATGCCGTAAGTTAAAGAATAACGACTGACACTCACGAAGTGGGGGCTCCCGTGACAGTGGCTTTAAGTTTTTATTGCCAACTGTTCTGAAAAATCTAGATATTTGTCAGAATTTATTTCTTACTTAACTTTTTAGAACAAGTCTTTTTTTGGATGTGTTACGATGCTACCAAATTTGCAGGTGAATTAGACAGTAAATATCAGGTTTGAAATCTGGTTTAAAAAAGCGGTGTGTAGGAACTCCACCTGTCCCAGCTCAGTAAAGATGTGTTCCCACATGAAATTTCTTTACAAGTACTGAGATGTTATTACTATCAGAAGTGAAAGAGGAATGAGTCAGAATGACGAGGAAGGAATGTGTCTGGAATTTAAAAATTGAAATTAGATATTAAATTTAAAGATAATTAAATGATACAAAGGAGGTGGGGAAGAATATGAAGGATGGTGCTTATTGCAACATCGTTACAAGTGGATGGTGTGTAAGATGGAATGAGTAGGTAACTTACTTGCTTTGCCTTGGGTCTGTTGGTCAGCTATAGTTTATCGCCTCGAGAGTTTTGAGCGCAGAACAGAATGAACTATGATATCGATCCTTAGATAATAAGAGTGCACCCACAGTTCACACAAAAATCACAACAATTATGAAAACACTCAGGCACGGGCCATAAAACAAGTGTAATGTCGAGACCACAGCGAAAAACTGATACACGATGCGAATGCTATCATTGAGATACTTTATTACGTAAGTAGTCAAAATCACAATATTCTTGAGGGTAGACTTTAAACTGGCAAAAAGAAAAAAATATGGTTTACGGTTACGCCACTTTAGTCATAAGATACTTATTTCGTCAGATTAATTTATAGGTGTATTTTATTACTGACTAGCTGCATATTGCAGTTCCACCCGAGTATTAACAATGAGTTATTACATTTGATTTACGAGAGTAGAATACTATCGTTCTATTACGCATGTTATGACTATGAGGGCAAACCGGCCAAGAGATGATACTGATTATGCATTATAGTTCTCAATTTTAATTTGATTTATTTATTTATTTTTACATTCTACAATATTCGTAAATATTAGTAAGTAATGATAGTAGTTTAAATAGTATTTGACCGAGCGAGCGAAGCGTTTCAGTTTGGATTGGCCAAAAATAATTTCTTTTTAAAATTATATTCGATAACCATCTTCGGGTCGGGGGTGACTCGCAAGATCTTCAGCTTACAGATACACTAGTTTAAGTAGTACCTACTAGGTACAACTTGAACCCTAGTAGGGCATTGTAAATAAAAGAAACATCTGCTGTAATTAAATATGTTCTCCACGGTCATAGTTTTCCCCCAAAAAGTGTGAAAAGTTACTTTAGGGTCGGCCACACACATTTGGTAATTGTGATACAGACTACAATAACCACCTAGTATTAGATCAGGCGGACCTTTGCTTGTCTCCTAGTAAATATACTATTTTCTTATATATTTTGGGACTTATTAATAGCCTATCGCTTGTAAATAGACTCAATAATATAAATAAAGGGTTCGAATCACAAAATCGGGAAACAAGAGAATTTTGCAGCATTTCAATGATTCACCTCGAGTTTGCTTTGTTCAGTTCTCTTTGTTTAAGTTCATTTAGCCGGAATCTGCAAGATAATCAATCAGTAAGGATATTTCAAATGAGAGATTATTTTTATACCAGGAAATATTTTTGAGTTACATTTTCGATAGGCTTTTATTGCGTCTGCTTTAGTTTGATAACCTTTATCATATGAAATAATGTAGAATTTAAGAGGGACGTATAACACCCACTCAATCTATACAAAAAAGCAGATGAAGAAAATGTTTTTCCACTCCTAAATAATACAACACAATACCCTTTAATGCACAAAATAAATAAATACAAGACATAATTGTCTTAAAAACTAGGAAATGTGCAAAAGATGGCCTTATCGCTAAGCAATTTTTCCAGGCCAAATAATATTATGTGATCTCAATGATTTGTTATTGACACAATAAAAAACTAGGCTTATACCTTTTCCTTTTTACAAAATTTGCAAATATATCTCTTTTTTTTTGCCGAGTTTCCGGCAGAGTAGAATAGGGCCACTCCAAGTCGACTTAGGAAATACAAGCTAAACAAAGCTTATAATCATGAAATGAGACCTCTCCAACCCGTCTGGCCAGCAAGGAGAGTGTAGGCCAGTCCTCTGGCTGCTCTGCCCAAGTGCGGCTCTGGTAGTACAAACAGAGAGGGTCGTGCTCCTACAGTGGAGACAAAAAGACCTATTTATGATGATGATCTTTTTTGGAAAAAAGGAAACCAAGGAAACAGAAAAGGAAATGACATTTGGATCAGATAAAATTAAAGAAAGAGTCGACTTTTTTTACGAACGAGTACGTGCCTATACTTCCTTCTTCAAAAGTAACACTAACTAACATAAACACTATTATTATTATTGTAAAATCTAGTAGTCAGTACCAGGCATTCCAGCGCATATATTCATAAAAAATATGTTATATAGTTTATACCTACGTTAGTTAATTCGTTGAATTTTTTTTGTCTGTATGTATCCATCCCTCTCTATAAAAATAGACATTGAAAGAATGAAACAAAACATATTTTACTAAAACAGTTTTAGTTTAGCAAAACAATTGGTAATTTCTATGAAGATGGATACGATCTGTATTGTATGTTACCTGTTTGTAGATTATTTATAATATTAGACGCTATAACCTAGCATGCTTCATATCCAAATAGCTATGTAGTATTAATTTATTCTCCGTAGTGAAGCCTGGCCATAAAAGTTTATCGTATATTCAGAATCGCCTGTTAACCAGTAATTAACAACATGCGCCTTATTATGGAAATAGCCGTTCAATATAGCGATCATACTACACGAACCTTCGATCCGCAAATTTTTGCCGTAAAATATTAAAATGAATAAATAATCACTTATAAAAAAATAACTACTAAAATAATTTTACCCACATACTTAGTTCAATAAGAAGTACAGTAAGTTTATACAAAGTTACTAAGTACCTATTTATTTGATCTTAGTCGCAGAAACTTTGTACGGAAATAAATAACTAGTAGAACGCACTCACGACTGTTTTAAGAATAATGCCATAAGTAGAAAAAGTAGCATATGTTTTAATCCAGGATGTCAGCTTCCTGCATACTAATATTTGTCAAAATTGGTCCAGCCGATTGCGCGTGAATTAACGAACACACACACTCACAAACTTTCGCCTTTATAATATAAGTGTGAAGTTTAATAAAATCGTATCATCTTCAAGCATATAATATATCTTCTCATTCATACTATGACCGGCCTTCGCCCGCTCAAAGTGACTAAGTTTTCAACTGCAGGCGAATATATAATTTTTCAAAGCTTAGCAAATACAAATCGTTTATCACAGAAGCAATACGGCGGATGTGTCGTTAGCTCTTACCGGATATGGGCCATGTTTTGGGCGTTCCGGCTAATGGGGCCAGGGATTATTAATGGAGGCTTCTGCGAAACAACCTCTTCACATCTTACCTAGTTAGTTGAATGCGGAGTACTTCATATGTTGTACAATGTACATAATTGAAGCTACAGTCAGCTTATCTATTTAATAACCACCTTAAAAATTATAGTTATAGGTATTTCATCAACGTAGGTACGTATTGATCAACTGATTTATACGGTTACGGTAAAAAATGGAACATACAAATAATTATGCGCCTTGTTTGCATATTGGCTTGTTTTGTTATTCAATGTTAAAGTAAGCTTACAAGCTTACTGCCTTAAAATACAGATAACCCCATCAGATGCCTTAATATTTTTAAAACAATGGAACTATTATTATCTACTGTTTTAAGAAGTTTTTTTTGTGATCTCATATTTAACAGTTGCGCTGGATGCAAGCCGCTCTAGATCGGTCATTTTGGAAATCTTTGGAAGAGACGTATGTCCAGAAGTGGACGTTATGTGGCTAAAATTATGATATTTAACATGCTGCCCCACATCTTAAAAATCATCAGCTTTCAAAAACCCACTGCTGGGCACAAGCCTCCCTTTGTCTGCATCATCCCGTTCTGTCCGCGGCCGCTGCCATCCAGTTCCTACCAGCGACTTGCCTGATATCCTCGACCCACCGGGCCGCTGAACGTCACATCACGAGTCACATCTTGATCATCATCATCATCAGGTTTTTTTGGCCTCCACTGCAGGAGCACGAACCTCTCTGTACTACTAAGAGCCATACTTGGCCAGAGCATCCAGAGGAATTGGCCTACACTCTCCAACGAGTTGGAGAGGTTCTATTGATGTTTATATGCTTTGTTTAGCTTATATTTCCTAATTCGACATCCACAGGAGGACTTGGAGTGATCTGCCGAAATCCACACGGCGAATCTTAATCTTGATTTACATCTTGACGCCTGCCATCGAATGACGACAACCCGTAACAATGGTTTAACGTGCCTTACAACACAAGGAACACTTTTAAGTATTACTTCTTACCTATACAAATTCTATTAAATTTAACAAAAACATCTTCATTTTCGGATAAAAATCCAATTGTATGAAATAGGACAAGGAAACTCAATTGATCAGGGAGTACGTGCCGATCCGTAACTCGAGCCTTATCAAATTTATACCGACGGTCTTCAAATATGCGTACAAATGCAAAATTCTTTATTTTAACCGACTTCAAAAAAGGAGATTTTTATCGTATTTTTTATGTTTGTTATATCTGAACTACGATGTTTATAGACCGATTGTTTTTTTTTTTACTTTGAATTGATCCCATAGAAAAACTATTTAATTCAAGTAAACTATTTAAAAACTTGCATAATACTTAAATCCTGCTCATATCAAGGTAAATTTTAACAACACACAGGCTTAGACTTTATCCAATTTTTCATTATTAATGGCAAATAATGAAGAATTAGGTTTTTTTAAATCGGGAAAGGGATCTAAGCATGTGGGTGTCCATAATCTTTGCCTACTTAACCTGTGGGAAACAGGCGCGAATATATTTGAACACACACACACTAATGAAGTCATCTAATCATCATCATCATCAGGTCTTTTTGTCTCCACTGCAGGAGCACGACCCCCTCTGTACTACCAGAGCCATACTTGACTAGAGCTGGCAGCCGCTAATTAAGTTATAGTATTTATTTATTTTATGCAAAATAGTTGGAATAGCTATCCAATGAATGAGACAAAATATGCATGGCGAGTTGGAAGGCAAATGTTTCAATTAAATTATACAAATTGTTTAAATAATCCGACTCCGATAATGACCCGACCAAATTGATGGAATAGGGAAACTATGCATAATTCTAATAAATAGGTACCGACTGAAAATATAAGTAAATTAGGGTAAATATTACAAAATTATGTGAAAATTGGTGCTAGCAGGTATGTGGTGATCACAAAATATCTTGCTTCGGAAGGCAAACTTAGCTGTCAAAATATATGTACTTACATTCCATTTGGCAACATAAAAACATATGACAAAGAAAGAACTTATAAATTCTTCACCATTAAGCAATGGTTTTAAATTTTAGGATCTACAAATACTTAGTTGTACAAGGGTTAGGTACAGACTAGACATCAGTGGCGTTGGGTAAGAATTAGCGCTACTGCAGCTATAAACTATGAAACGAATTAAATACCTACCATAGTTTCTATAAAGGTTAATAAGCCGTTCAATGTCGGCCTTTAATTCCCATATTTTTATCTCTGAGTGTGTATAACCGCCCGAGGGCGTCTTTTCCGCGGGAGTGCGCGGCAGGCCGTGGCTGGCCGCCGGCCGGCTCTCCACGTTCAAGCGGTTATGCATCTTATATCACTTAGCATAAAGGTTATAATAGCTTGTTTTAAAATGACGCGTCGCTTCCGATGCCATGCCATGCCAATCCAATGTAGCGCGGCCCTTAAACTCTGCTAATGACAGGGGTGTCATAAGTAGAGTTTAAGTCTTGTATTGTATAAGGTGTTGAGCAGTTCGGGCATGAAAGTAAGTAGGCTATGGTTTGAAAATCACAGTTACAATGGTCGCTATTTGAGAAACCCCACTTGACTCGGTTTTCATGGCATCTTCCAACACCAGCACGGAGCCTATTTAAGGACTTCCAGACTGCCCACGGGAGATCACCACCCGGTAGGAGTTTCTCAGCAGCTGGGAGATTTGATGGTAGCGGGGGTATTTAATATTCCACCGAGCCAACGTTTCTGCAAACATTCTGCTCTACACCGCCCAGCCCCAGCAGCTCCCTAAAAGCATTGTTCTATGGGACTCGCAAGTCACTGTATGCCCGAGCCTATAACTGACGCATAAACTGCACGACAATTTAAAATTACGATAAAGTAAGCCTTAGCGTTACATACAGCGTATCTATTAATATATATAGTTTAATTTTATAATAGTAACTACTGTTTATATTTAAAACTATCAATAGCTAAATTCCTGTCGATATTACGACAATATCGATATTAGATAATTATCGATAGTTATAAAAGTAGTTCCTTTACTGTCGATGCTATAGATAGTATTCATTAAAAACCATCGATAGTATCAAAACTATCGATAAGGAGTCCTATTAATATAGCTACTGTTTTTCTAGGTCACCATATTATCGATAGACTATCTATATTTTGTAGTATTGCTTGCAACACAAGCAAGTGACTTAAAAACATATTTTAGTAACATGATTCAAGAATATAACTTTCACATTCCAAGATCATTTGCAAATTTAAAACATTTCGAAACAAAGCTTAACTGGAAGTCGAGAGTTGGCGGGATATTATAAATTAATTAACAGGCCGGGCCCCGGACTTGCAATTATAGTATTTAAGATTGTACGGCGCCGATTCTACGGGCGAGCTGCCAAGGAATAGGCGCATTTTAATAATTAAGACCTTTTCAGTAATTGTAGTAGCTATGTGCAATCTGTATAGTGACATATCTTACAAAACAATGAGTTGTAGTTGTGAAATACAGACTACGATTATAGTGCTCAACACCGCTGTTAAATAATTATCAAAACTAAAAACAGCCTTCCCCGAATTTCAGCGAGTACATTACGATCAATAGAATTTTATTAAAAGCTTTTATTTAGTTTCATCTTTCACATTGTCTGTCTATCTGTCTGTCTGTAACCAAATCTTGCAAGTTAAATTTGATCAACTTTACGGCAGAAATTTTGCACACATACGTGTATCGCGTGACAAAGCAATATTATGATGACATGGCGCTGATTTGATGATGAAACTAGAAGGTGGACTTAGGAACTCTGTAATGGAACGACGTATACCCATCGGGTGTGGGCTTATTACATTTGTCTTGATATTTACTTGGCACAATAAAAGCATGTACGAATAATTAAATAAAAAAAAAACATGTGGCACTCGGGGACTGCCGCGGTAAAGCTATTGCAAACAAGGAAGGACGGCAACGTCGCAAACGGACGACGGAGACGAAGCGGCAACCTACATGGTAGGCGGAGTGGGGAGAGCGTGAGGTTTTTTCGTTACGGAATTTCTGGATTCGATCCCCGCGCTCAAGGCCCGCGATAGAAGCTATGCAATAGCTTAAAAACTATTTAAATTCTTACATCAGCCAAGTCAAACGGTTGTCAAGAAGTCATAAGTTCACAATTAGGAACAAACTAACTTTGAAGCTATATTTTGTCTGACATATTAAAGCCCATTCTAAAATATGAAATATATTGTTAATGAGTGCTAATGTTCAAAGATAGGTACACTTCCTGTCACAAAGGCTTTTGAGCAAATTAATTGCAATTACCTTAACTCCACTCCGACGGAGTAATAAGTTTCTATGGTGCCTTTGATATTAAAAACGAATGGACTAGTTAAATGAAACCTTTTTCTACATAAAAAAATATTTTGACGACTGTATTATTAGCTATTTTTTCCGGCATAAGCCAAAATTACTGGTTCGTACTAAAAATAATAAAAATCTACACACATCGGAAATTTAGTAAATCTTATTTTCATTTCAAAGTTTAGGATTTTTGTCTGTGGTTTATCGAGCCAGACTTCTCAATGTTCCTTGTGCTTCAGCGCTTAATACAACCTAACCCCTTCTTTTATTTGTTGTTCTACTTACCTTGTAGTTAATACTGATTAATACCAATTCTACAGAATTCTTTTATCTACCGAAAAATCATAAGGTAGGTACATAGTCGCTGGAAAGCGCTGGATGCAGGCCGCTTAAACTCTTGATAGGTAATTTTTAAGTCTTTGGGAGAGGCCTTTGTCCTGCAATGGATGTTATGCGGCTGAAGTGATAGTGGTAATAATGATACTCCTTTTTATTAATGCTAAATAATTAAACATCAATTGGCATTTTTACACAAGTTTTATAATATTTTTCTTACATTACCTTAGTCATATAAATAATAAGTAAGAATAACAAAGATTATGAACGGAGGAGCAGAACAGTGTCGCCTCTGCGAAGATTAAATAGTCCCGAAAGTGTTAAAAAAAGAAGGATCAGGAGTACTTGGAGAGTATTCATGAAGCGAGAGATGAGTATAAATGAAGCATAAGAGCCTATATATAAAGGCTTGCCTGTGAGATACAGTAGTGATATTATACAATGTAGAAGGAACATACTCGTAATAAATCAAATCACTATATATAGTGATCTAGTATAGCCCGGGGTTTGTTCTACCATAGTATAATTAAATAAAAATAATAGTCAGAAAACCCAAAAAAAAAACAGCATTTCATGTACAAAAGTGTGCAGCCGCCTGAGAAATTTGTAAGAAAATTATACATATATGTTTTTTTTATTTTTGTGCGTTATTTAAATTTTATTATGCTTTAGTGGTCTAGTTCAGCCCATGGTTTGATTTATTACGGGTATGTCCTTGCCATGCTGTATAACGACTAACAAAATATACTGAAACTATTTTAAAACGTGATTTTAATCGATGATACTGAACAACTTTCCCCGAGGAACATAAATCGAAATATAGGAATTTATTTTTTTTGCTTTCCAATTTTCTGTATCTCGGATCAGATTGAAAATAATAATTGTTGTTCATATTTCAATACTTATGTTTCTTAGGAAAAGTTGTTCAGTATTGTGGGCTGAATTCACCTTTAAAAAAGTTTCAGCATATTTTGTTAGACCCTGAATACGAGAACGCGTTAAAATAAGTATTTTATTGCCTAATTAAAGCGCCGAACTATATGATTAAACTATGGTTGTAATTAGCTTGGAAATAGACATCCAATTTGATTTACGATTGCCTGATCAGATTACCGGATTGGATCGGCTCCTAAATATTCGATCGTTTTCATACGTCTGAAATGATACCAACCTCTCGTTTTTTCTCAAGCGCTCGCTGTAACACCCTTTCATTTGGCAAAGTGCGAAAAAGAAATATTATACAGATCGATCGAAACGGCAAAAAAAAAAATCGTGGCCTGATTGCGGCTCAGAAGCCCGTTCCGGCTATCGGATCTAACGTGTAATGCATTTTTATACAAACATACCACGGGAGCGCCTTCAAACAGTCTGGCCGATCCGGAGGAAAAAACCGGACATATATTGCCAGCTTGCAAATGGAAAGTAGGCAGAAGTCACTACCCTTGTGGCATAGAACTGATTGCAGCAATATCCAGGCTGTTATTTAATTGCATCCTTAGAATGTATAAGCGTCGCGTCTTGGGCTGCATCCGTTGTATTTGTTCCTTAGTGAAATAAAACAACTTTTCTTGTTTCATTTCTTTCAGCACATCACGAGATATAGCGGGTATTGCCTCAAGTTGGATCGTACTAATGTCTTGAGTCGGTATGCCTGTAAGTTAAAGTATAATTTGGCCGATGAAACTAGAATAAAAACTACGGATGCAACAATCTATTTCACCTACCGCGTGAATGTTTACCCTTATATCATACTCATTCAAAGATATAAAACGATTGCTCAACCTATTGAGTAACATACATACATATTAATTGAGCTGAAATTTTGCACGCATACGTATTTCGTGTGACAATGCAATACTGATCTCATGATGAAGCTGGAAGGTGATCATAACAAATCTGTGATAAAATAACATAATCTTTGTTTCCTATCATCTTACATCTAAAAATGTAGGAGTAGGTACTTATTCTACAAAGTATAATCTTTTTTATCGTACTTTATAATAATTCATATTACTATCCTATATAATTTAAAATAAATAACTTACAATTGAACAAATTGTCGAGACGAATAATTTCATGTGACGACCATGTATACGGATCTCCATATGCCTCAGGATGAACTGCTATATTGTAAAGCGTCTAAAAAGTATAGATTTTAATTTATTCATATATCCATTACCATATGCAAATCCTAACTAATATTATAAATGCGAAAGTAAGTTTGTATATTTGTTTGTTTGTTACAATTTCACGCTTCAACCACTGAACCTATTTAGATGAAATTTGATATGTATAGTTTAATACCCAGGGAAGGGACATAGGATCGTTTTTATCCCGAAATTCCCACGGGGAGCGAAGCCCACGGGCACAGCTAGGACGTCATAAACATATGAATTATCGTAACCAGTGAATATACAAACTCCGATGACTATTCGAACAAAGTACAGATCAACAACTAAATTAGTTGAGTCTACCACCCAATACCGACAGACCAAATCTCGAACACTATTCCGACAATTTACCTGAAATGACGGCGCCACCGAATGCTTTTTTAATGCTTTATAAGCAATGCTGTAAAATAACTTTTGCTCAACTTTAAGGAGATATAGTCAGTAAATAGGTTATTTTTGTTCTGCTAAATAGTAATTGTTTCTAAAACATTAACAAACCTTGGTTTGGTTATTGTTGCATCTGCGGAGCCTACTTAAAACATCAACAGTTATCCTTTTAAACATCATGGGACTTATTTTCTGTAGTTCGAAAGACGGAAAGCCGCATATCAGGTAACCGAGCTGATTAATTGTTGTGCTATTATTATACCACATATCACCATAATAACGCTTGTATGCTGCTACTAAAACTCCAAACTGTAACAAGAACAAAGAAACAGATGTCGTCTTTTATCTAGCCTTAGATAAGTACTCATTATATTCATCCGTATCATTCAACATTTCCTTGCTGAGGACTCTCTCTCTCTCTCTCTTTTGTATCTCATTAAATTACATAATATCTTATGCCATGGTTCTGTGCTACTCACAATGTTCTATTCGCGATCTTTCTAATGTCGTAACCCCTTCTCGGTTTGTCATTCAATAACAAAGTTAGTGGATATGAAATGATGACTCCACTGGTCGTGTTTTAACCTGTATTATGGACGAAGCGATGTTTAACACCTCATAATTATAAAGGTATTGGCAAAGGCATGGTGTCAGACTTTCTCTGTGAAAAAGTTTGCTAACGGATGGTCTAAGTACACTTTCTTCATTAACATTTACTGCTACTCAACTTACTTTTCGATTATTCAAGTTAACATAGTTCTTAGAAAAATAAGAAAGAACTGAATTGTCTCCGAAATTGGTATAGTACAAATCTTCCTCTGGTACTACGTTCAAAAGAGTTCCAAAGGCTAAATATTCGCGTCCTTGTAAAAATGCTGCGGTTTTACCATCTGAAAATTGAGCATCACTCTTTTACATACTTGTATAAATAGGTGATCAAATTCACTCAAACTGTTTAATCTCTAATTTCGTTTAATGTTATTATTTCAAAAATGTGTCCCATAGATATGTATCTGGTAAGTCAGGCGTCAGACATCGTTACATGCATAGACCTAGAATTTTTTACTACGTAAGATTACATGCATAAATCTTAGTACTATAGAGGAGGCATCTCTATGATTCATAATATAGTGATAATAGTTTTTTTCATTTGGCCTTCGAATGTTAAGTTAATTTTATTTATTTTAAAGAAGAGGTTGATCTCGTCACACATACTTCTGGAAGTTTCCATGCTATTGTAACTGTATGACGGGAGGAGCACAGTTGCCGCTAAGAAGGAATGGGCACAAAAAAGAAGATTTAAGATACCTGTAATGATATCCCATGCCAATAAAGCTCTCGAGACGGGTACTAAATGACTTTTAGTATAAACTAACACGTGGAGTATCGTCTCAGCATCCAATCTCATAAAAGACGTGGCAGGACCAAAGAAAATCATATTCATTGACTGCTGTTGATTAATTCGAGGGTCAAACTCATCGTAGAAATCGTCGTAAAAATTTATATTCTCTGAAATTAAAGTGACTTTATACTACATATATACATACTGGCAGGAGGCAAACAGAGCATTTTAGGGATAGCGCGGCTCTATATTATATGATTATTAATCAACCTGTGTGGCCTTATGTGGCGAAATCCTACCATTATTAGGAGAGTTCAGGGGGTTACTCCAGAAGCGGTACGCAAGACGGACGTTATTGCATATCCGCGTTTCTGTATCAAGCCACATTGAGCATTAATGTATGATGATAAAGTCTAATTTGGTTTAACATAGAATAAGACATAACTACCTGAAGAAGTTTAGGTCTAGTTGTTGAAATAAAAATCTTGATTACTTACTATGACAAAAACCTATGGATCATACTTACAGGCCTTATATTACTTCACTTGACAAATTTTTAATAAGAACTGCTGCTACTTTATTTTTGTAAAAAATGTAAGTCCCATCATACCATTAACTAGTTTATATTAATGAATACTTTGACAGTTTTAGGTAGCTAACTTTTCACACGAGTAACCTAAAACTAAGTTACAAGTAGGTGACACAACTTTACCTTTCACATCTGAAGATAGCATAGCGTTTTTATCGTCTTCATATTCTAAAGCCGTTTCTTCTATGGATTTCGTTACACTACTTTGGTCATTGAATAAACTAAAATAGTAAAAATGTACTTGATTTATTTAGACTTACGAGTTATATATACTTGTTCAATAGTATTTTACCTATGAAAATACAGTAATAGATTTACTTTACAATAATATTTTTATAGGTAAAAATATGCCTGAAAAGTAGGTCTATGGACAATTTTGTCACACAAATGTAGGAAAGTTCTTTTTATTCACTTTTTAGGTCACAGAAGTGGAAATTTTCGACACAATTTAATAATTTGCCTGGGGACGTAAGTAGTGTAAAATAAACATATTAAATATGTAAACAGATTACCCGGCAGCAACTAAATGAACGAAATATATTTGCAGGAATATCATGGTTGTTAGATTTTTTAATCTTTGACATACGATACGACATCATAAGTTACTGTTTATTTCTTTTGTAAAATATAAGTTCACGTTGGCTTTGACTTTTTTATTGACAGTCCAATCCAAATTTCAATATAACAATGAAAGATCTACTTCAAGATGCATTACCAAACGTCATAAAAAGTAAGACCATGAGAAGACAAAGATGAAAAGCATTTTCCTTTAATATTGATTAAGATTTCACCCCTAAATATTTCTAACGGTAATCGCATCTTTTTTTAGATATTATAATACATACCACAGCTGGAAGACTGAAACCTAAGTACTTAGTTGTCTTTTTGTATGATACAATTCTTTTCACTAACGTCACGGAAAAAGAAAAAACGTGGTGCGGTCATAACAAAGGCCCCTGGCCTTAAGTCCGCTATTAACAAGTATATTGTAATGAAGTTAAATAAATAAATTAATTACAAATAACGGGCCAAGTGTGAATCAGATTCGCGCACTAACGGTTCCGTACCATTATCTATGAAAAAAATCGCGTTTGCTGTATAGGAGCCCCCGTTAAATATTTATTTTATTTTGTTTTTAGTATTTGTTGTGATAGCAGCATCAGAAATACATAATTTGTAAACATTTCAACTGTCCAGCTATCTGGGTTCTTGAGATACAGCCTGGTGACAGACAGACGGACAGACGGACGGACAGACAGCAAAGTCTTAGTAATAGGGCCCCTTTTTTCCCCTTTGGGAACGGAACCCTGAAAAGACTGATATAAAAAATACACGAACGCTAGTCTGCGTTATGAGTTATTCTAATATGCCAGTACATTTCAAATTTAAAATCACATTAATATTTAAGTATTTTTAATTCTTTTTAAATCAAACAAACAAGGTCAAGTAGTGTGCAGTGAGTGCGTAGTACGTTTGATTACGGTCATATTTCACGCGTCCATTTTTGCCGGCAAACTTGTGACAGGGTTTCCATTTCGGTAAATTGTGACGCTTCACTTTTTACTGCCACATCTGGCCTGTGTAAAACATGAAATTCATTTTTGCGGTGCCTTTTTGTATACACTTGCTAATGGAGGAGTTTGCCGATTTTTTTTTTATTTGAATGAGGTATTGATAAAAAGTTTAAAACATATTCTATTAGCCTTGTTTTTGTTTTTTTTTTACTGATCTATGTAAGTTATATAGTTAGGTTTTAGTTTCATCATTTATTATTTAGTTTACTCACATTAAGTTTACCTTAAAATGATAAAAAAGATTTGAATAACAGTACTTGTAATAATTTACTCGTAATTCTACATCTGATAGAGAATTATGTATTTTCTTTTCTTAAAACCCAATCCAATCTTTAGCTAATATTTAGTTTCTGGATTAAACCTGACGCTTAATGCTGATACAGTTTATATTGCACTTCATCAACATCATATGAGTTCTTTTTTCGTCAACACACACAAACAGATATTCAGCTCAAAACTTGCACCTATATTTTCTTCTTATTAGCCTAATCTATCTTCTGCAGGATTAGACCTCCTCCATTGCATGCCATTCCTCACAATGTTGCAATTTTCTTTTCCACGATTTGACGAATGAAGAACTACATATATTTTAGTGTAAATGATGTCAAAAAAGTATATTTAGGCAGAAAGTATCTATTTATCACAAATCATGCGATAAAACGGATTATTATGTAACTAGGGATTATTATAAGCTCTCAAATATGCCTGTAGTACATACAATAGCAGCTAACAGCGACCACAACTGCGGTGAAATATTAAATTCATTAAAGTACTTTCATATTTTAATTAACATCAGCTCACCGGTTATGAGAATGCTGGGATATTTATTCATAGCATTATTCTCTTAGCGGAATACATACTTATCCATAATTATGCGTAGAAAACATTTGGTTGTTTACCTGCAACAAGAAAAAGAAAATATATATTGCATTTCTTATGGGAATAAAAGCGAAAAATCTGCATAATCGATAGTTCACTCTGCATGTCGTTGAACTCTAGTATCAAGAATATAGGTACTTAGGTACCGATTTATTATCAAAATATGAAATAAATCACACTTTTCGAATTCTCATACATTTGACGATGGTCGGTCAAACCCGATTTTTGTCACTATCATTAGTGACTGACAAAAATTAGATTTCATTGTCAATTTGTCACCCGGCTCTCAAAAAGTCAAAAATTTATTACGTTACGCATTTATTGCTTATACATTTATTTCAATTTTAAGGTCTCCGATAATATGAAGTTTTTCATTTTCAATATTAAGGAGCTCGGTGGCCCGACGGGAGTGCGCATTACTAGCGCTTTCGCAAGCAAAGCAACACCGGGCGTGGTCCACACTTGGATGGATGACAAGTGGCATAAAATTTTCTTGAGCTCCTCCGTGCTTCGGAAGGCACGTATAAGCTATGTCAGATACCTTAAGGCAGCTTGAAAATTACACTTAAAATTACTTAAACACACGAAAACATACAATAAATATTTAAAAAAATTAAACAATGAAAAATATTACGAAAGTAAATAGCACAAAGACCGATTCAGTTTATGAAATCAATCATATAAAATAGTGTCGAGTAAATTAAATTACAATATACAAGTTAGTTAAAAACTTGTACCACATTTTGAAAGGGCCACCCCAAAATTGCAAATGCCATCACTCAGCGTTGACCGAAATTAAAATTTTAAAATCCTGTATTAATACTTTACGAAGCTACGAGCGCGTGCCATACACAGCTCTACATCTGCCTCTGGTAGAGTCCACATTATACAAGTAAGTGGAGTCTAGTCGCTAGTAGAGCAAGCGAATAATTCCATGAAAAAAGTTGGCATAATGTTTTTTTTCACTAAGTCGGGGTAAGTTCAATCTCTTTCATATGGCTCAAATCATTAGAATTGCATTTGAAAAATGACTGTAATTGGAGCATTAAAAAAATCGATATGAAGAGGCGATACATATGATACAACAAAACACATAATGACGCCAATTAAAGTTTCTGATGTGCCAAAATTGTTTACTTCGGAGTTTTGTTTGCGTATTATTTATTTCTTTATTTTTGTGCATTAATTGTAGACAAGAGAATACGAGTATATATATCCTGCCTTTCAAAATATACACGTAGGCTATAAGTGACTATGGGATAACTAACAAAAAGTTCTATGAATTCTGACAACGTAGATAAAGTCATATACAAAACCAAACTTTTACTAAAAGTTTATTTTTGATCTTTTCATACTTCCGTCACGAGAATAACACATAAGAGCGGGAAAATCTAATCGCCAAACCTTCAGCAGAAATTCAAAGGGTTAGTCTATCCACTCGCCTAGCAACTTTCCTATTCCACTCTACCAATGTAAACGAACCTTCCGACGATCCTCTCGTTATAATGTCACCGAGAGAACTGGGCCACCACAATTATGCCTCAGACGCTTGACACAGTTTCATTTATCTAACAAATTAAATCGGTTAATATTTTAATGCCGCGATATGCCGAGGGAAATTGAATACGTAATGCGGTGCGAATCAATTTTATATGTTAAGGGTTTAATTTATTTATATATTAAATGTTGGTTTCGTTTCACAAGTGTTGGTAATGTTATAATTGATTAACTTGCCCTTATATAATACGTGTAATTTATACAGTTATTTAGGCGTTGAAGATTCAATACAATAAGCCTTCAGTTTTTTATCTGTAAGTTCTTTATAAACAAGTATTGTTGTATTAACTGTTGGTGAACTAATAAACAAATACAAATACAAAATCATGAGACCTCTTCAACCCTCTGGTCAGCGTAATGTAGGCCAAATCCTCTGGCTGCTCTGGCCCAGTATGGCTCTAGTAGCGCAAAGAATCGTGCTCCTGTAGTGGAGACTAGAAATACCTGGAGATAATGATGATAAAGAAAAATATACTTTTTTAAATTTAAAAGCTCAAAAAAACAAACAATTCTTGACTGCGCTGCCACAAACAAATTGCTTGCAATACCAGTGGTGAGCAGAGGTGGTACACATACTTATATTGCTGTACATAATTTTAATAAAATAATTTGGCAGACTCTGAGAATTCGACTTGAAAAGGGAATATAATTATATTACAGACAACAAAGACATCAGTTAAATACAAATCAATAAGTCGTAGACGAAATTGAAAGTACGTTTTTGTACAAGGTGTTTTGGAGGGTATGTACTGTACGTGGGTCTCTAATTATTTTCATAAAAATATGTTTAATATTTTAGTTTGAAAAAATGTTTCTATACCTAATCGTATTTACTCATAATAACTAGTTGGGTGACCAAACTGTGCTCGGAAAAGCGAGGTGCTATCAAAATGAAACCAAGCTAGATCGATTTTTCAGCTTCGTTACTCCCTTAATACTAAGTTTCATCAAAATCGTTGGAGACGTTTTCGGGATATCATATCGTAATGGATTAAGATATATATCATCGGGATCACTAGTATTATTCGTTTAAAGTACCCATAGGATTCATGTAATATCTTTGGGACTTAATCAGTGTAACTTATAAACTATGATTATGGGTACAGAACCATTACGATATACATTATGTGACAAACAACAACTCATAACTTTTTATCATATAACAAGTATTATGAAACAAAAGTTATGACCAAGTCCTTATTACAAACCATATTATGATTAATATACTTATGAGAAATCAAAGGATCCCCTTTAGACTAAGAGGGGGCCGTATGCAACCCTACATCATCGAGTAGCAAAATGTGACATATGAAGGGTGTTACATATTAAAAAGATATGTCTTAATGTACAGGGTTGCCTGGGTGTAACCTGGAGCATTTTATACAGTCAGCAAAAAAGTGATTACGTTTTACCTATTTTATTTTAAACGGTAACAATATAGTCTGTTTTTAAAACCGTGAGCTTATAATAAATCACCAGATCCGTCAAACTCTATAACTTCATACATCGCGCACCTTTAAAAGGTCACGTGACGATCTAAATTCGGTAATAAAAACAAATTACCCATCTTTATTACACGTGGCCCCAGAGACGGCACGAGGGAGAAATACAAGCCTTAAAGCACATTTTTCTTTACACGTCACTTTTTTTCTGTTTTATATTCATATGTACCTATATATTGTTCATTTACGAGATGCATAAAACTCTCGTAATATGCGGTAAAATATTACTCAGGCTTTTGTACGTATGGTAAAGCTAAGCGGTGATGCTTTCACATATATAGGTAATTAACGTAACACCAAACCTTATTTAACGTTTGATTAATATTTTCTGGCGTTATTTAAATTATTTAAAGAAAAAATATTTATGCACCGCACTTCATTAAGCAATTTAGAAAATATTCTAGTTGAAAATTCACAAAAAAATTCGCTCATCATTTTCTTTTAGAATAACAATTTTCACAAACCACAAACCTATTATTGTTACTTTATGCCACACTAAGTATCCCAACAGAAAGGGAGAATTAACTTTGTAATATTTAAAACTAGCCGTAGCCCGCGACTTCGTTCGCGTGGGCTTTATGTCTCCGAAATATGCTCATGGTGTGAAAAAAGGTTAACAAACATTCATACATTAATAATACAAACCTTCGCATTTATAATACATAAGAACCTAATTAGATGAAATTTGATATGGATATAGTTTGATACCCAGGAAGGACAGAATAGTTTTTATCTCGAATTCCCACAGGGAGCGAAGCCCACGGGCAAAGCTAGTACTAGATAAATTAAAAACGTTTGTACTTGTATGTACGAAAAGAAGTAGTGGACATAATGCCGTATGACATTATCTATCACACCAAATAGAAAAAATATGAGTAGGCGTGATTTTCAATAAAGATTTTCCAATTCTAGGTACAATACCTAAACTACAATCGAAGCTTCTAACGATTTCATCGAAAATGTATACCGTTTTCTATGAAAGACAGATTTAATAAATACGCCACGGCATATATAAAAATAAATTGAATTCTGAGAACTATCAATACCTACGTAATCATTTACACTTGTATTATAGTTGAGCACTGAGTTATTACGAGTTGATTATTTAACCAATTGGTCGTATAAATCGTCTAAATCTGTATAGAATAATATATTTTTGAGAGATATCCCTTTTGTATGACTTTCAGTCTTCTTCTTCTTCTTCTTCCTTGCCTTTTTCCTAATTTGGGGTCGGCTCTGTATGTAAACTCCCTCCGTAACCTTTTATCCTTTGCCATGTCTGTACTGACCCCCCGTTCCCCCATATCCGATTTTACGCATTCTTCCCATGTCTTTCTCGGCCTTCCCCTTCCTGGTGACTTTCAGTATACTAGTTCAAATAATACCTACGGATTCATACTTTACTTAAAGAATATTTTATACTTTTTTAAAGAATGTTTACTCACGAAGCGTAATCCGAAAGGCAGAGCAGTTTATATCGATTAAGACGATCATCCTTAGAGCGAGTTGTCTTGTTTTACGTGTATGTAAGTGGCCAACACTGGTGTCAGATTTTTCTGCTGCCTAAAGACATCTGACATAGCTTGACGATTGCTATACAAAGATGACAGCCGAGACCAACGGCTTATACTTGCCTTCTAAAGCACGGAGGAGCTCGAGAAGTTTTTATGGCACTGATGGTCACTGATCCGAGTGCGGACCACGCCTGTTGTCTCTTTACTTGTGAAAGCGCTAGTAATGCGCACTCCCGGGCCACTGAGCTCCCCAGTGTTATTAGCAAAGAGAGCGTATGCTTTTAGTGTAGTAAAACCACTGGGTCACCCCGATGGTTCGCTACTCAAAACACTCGTATAAAATATTCATAATATTTTTACCGCCACTTGTTTTAATAATATGTGTATACAATTGTATAACGAATAATATTCGTACAAAATGCCTCATCCAGTAAGCTACATTGAAGGCAGATAACACAAAGCGAGCTAACGCAAATGCGGCTTTGGGTCGAGATTGTGTGTGACAACATTTACATATTCTTGGATTTAAGCCACATGCTGTTTCTGACATACCTACACGGTATTACACCATACCTACTGGTCATAAAAAATATGGGTAGTTTCATCGTCTTCTTACTTTTTTTTGAACTTGTAAATCACCGAGATGATCTCAACCTTTTTAATTTAACATTGAATTTGATACATACTAAGAAATAATCCGCATGCCGTTCCGTTATTTTCTGTTGCAATGCCCTAACAGGGTTCATGTTGTACTTACTAACCTAAGAAGTGACTGTGTAGTGTAATCTAATACATGTATAATGTGAAAAGCAATAAATAAATTGAAATTAAAACCATATGACCACATTTCCAAACTACCTAAAAGCATTTTAACTAGCATAATGAATGTCACATAATGTTGGAAATGCACTTAAAGCATTTCTTGAGGTGGGAAAAAGCTCTTGAACTCGTGACACTGTTACCAACACCAAGTTTTTACTTCTGTCGGTACTCCCGGAGTGCCACTGTTATTTTTTTTATATTAGCCTATGTAGTGTCTCATTGTTGGACAAAGGCTATGTCGTGCAGATTAATCGTTGTAAGCTTTAGTTAATGGTATTAAATTATGAATTTATATTCATATATTGTTTCGTAAATCAGAAAACGATAATGTGCTTTGAAAATGGTAAGGATAGTGGTCTCCTTGAGAGAGGTCTCCATCATCAATTACTTGTTTTTTGCTAATGGACAGCATTCACCATTTTATAACATTCTTTTTCTATTTCGAGTTTAAAAGGAGTCGTATGCAGACCCTACTGTAAACATTTTATATTATGTTCGTAAAGTGTGTCAATTTACAAATCGATTAAAAGTAAATTATTAAAATTTTACAATATATGATTGAACAATCGGATTATATTTAAAATTGTGATTTACAACAAAACTGAAAAATATACAAAATTACGAGTACTTTAAAATGAAAATAAAATCACTACACTCTACTACACTATAAATATTTATAAGTAAAAAAGGCCGGGTAGTTTTTTATCCCAAGATAGGTTTTTTTAGTTTTATTTTTAGAATAAATATATTTCACTCGTTGCAAGCACCTTTTGATTCTTCTCAATCTCTTGATTGTTGGTCCTCTCTCTTATAATCAGGCAAACAGAACACTTGAACAATCAAAAAGTAGATAGATTTACGCCAGCAATTTCCCACTTTTAACTGACAAAGAAGCAAGTCAACAACCGTCGATCTGAATCAGGAGGCGAAAGTTTGTCATTCCGAAAGTTGGATCCAATGACCTAGAAACTGTTCCCAAGTTTTTCAATAAGAGCTTTCGAACGTTAGTTGATGGCAAAGTTGCTACTTATAAAGTGTACCTACTTGTAATTGTCGCTTGTCATTGGCGTCGTATGTACGAAAGTTAGTGAGTTAGTGTAAATTTGTCACTTATTCTCCTGTACAATTAAGTTGAAAATCAAATACAAGCTTGGGCAGGCACTGGTTTCTGTGAGTATCGTAGAATTTTATGATTTTAAATATTAATCTATACATATAATAAAACATTAAAAAAAGTGTGTCTGTACATTAAATATATTTCCAAAAAAAATATTGGCGGCGATGGAGACGTAGTAATAGAGTAAGAATTAAAAAAAATGTCTGTCTGTCTGTTTGTCTGTTTGTCTGTTTGTCTGTTTGTCTGTTTGTCTGTTTGTCTGTATGTCTGTTTGTCTGTTTGTACACGCTAATCTCTGGAAATACTGGACGGATTAGAATGAAACTTTTTTTTGTTATATAGCTATTAAGCCTGGGCAACATATAGGGTATAAATGATTTTGGAAAATGGAACGCCTGATGTAGAACCATAATGGTCCAGTTAAACTATAAGAAATATAAAAATGCCGCCTTAGTAAAAGTTGTTCAGCCTGATGAGCATTTTCCAGAAACATAAAGTCCACGCGAACGAAGTCGCGGGCATCGGCTAGTTTTTCTATATGAAAATCACGTTTCACGTTGTTTGTCCGCGATGGACTCCTAAACGAATGAACCGATTTTAAATTTGATTTGCACACCGTATGCAATTTGATCCAATTTGAAAGATAGGATAGCTTACATCTCAATTTAAAGTCACGATATTATTTTATTATACTGGACTGATGCAGATACGCCGGAGTCATGAAGTCCACGCGAACGACTGATACCGAGTATGAAGAGCAAAGAAATATTTTTCATATTTCCACAAATGATCCTTGTGATTAGTTGTTCAGTATCATGGACTGAATTCACCTTATAGTTAGACATTATATACCTATGATTAAGTATTGGCACTCGACAACAACACTCCAATGCCATATACAATGTAAAACATTTATAATGTTAAATAAGTCTGGTTGTGGTTTAACTACTAAGGTTATCTCAAAAGGCATAATGGTGCAACAATTAAAATAGGTCACGTCTTCAAATTGAATATTGTCTCAACCGGCTAAAATTAGAAATGTCAAAGAGAATACGTTGGTAGAGAAGCGAGATTCATTTAGCTGTTTACTTCTCAGGTACGAGCAAAGTAGGACAAAAGAGATGCTCTGGCGATGACCTAAATAGACGTTGGCCGTTATTTTGTTCTATTTCGAAAAAGGAATTAACTGTGCAGTTAATTCCTTTTTCGAAATGTTATTGTTGTTAAACTGTTACTCGAGTTTCAAACGAATCTACAATGAGATAAAAAATACGTATACCATACTTTTTGACAACTTATGAAATGAGCCAAATAGTATTTTGAAACTCACGTTTATCTAGTGATTAAGTTTAACAATTGTCAGAACACTACATGGCTTGAAAGGCACGCCAAGTTGTCGGACAACCCTTATTATGGTAGTAAGAACTAACACCAATTACATCTTACAAAGTTGAGTGACAGAAGATTAGATCACCGAACCTGACTTAAACAGATGACCTGACCAGGGACGCTGGAAGGCGCCGGATGTAGGCCGCTCTTGATCGGTAATTTTGGAAATCTTTGGGTGAGGCCTGTCTCCAGCAGTGGAAGTTATGCGGCTGAAATGATGATACTGATGATGAGATAAAACAAAACCCGTTCTCATGTTTTATTAATTGTACTTACAAGATTCTAAAAAAAACGAATCATCCAGACATAAAAATATTGGCCGTTTGTTGGCTTTGCCAACTTTTTAACTTCCAACTCTAAGCCGAATGCTCAGTGACGAGAACTTCCAAATAGGGGTACGAACACATAAACGCTTTATGTCATGTATTCATACTGTAATAGGTACATATAAAAACTTCAAACGCGTACGTCACGTGTTTTTCCGAGTAAACTAGTGCAATAAGGCAAGTTGAAAATTAAAACTGCGTTGCCATTTTCGTACCTACCGCACTCGCAAATGACGTCTCATCATATTGGTAAGGTTTTGAACGTACTCGTATCAGTAGTGGCTCTGAGACCTGTAGAAACCTTGCAAGTCATCCCACACGTTGAATTTTATTGGGTAAAAGTTGATATTCGAAATGGCTGAATTTCTTTTTGAAGTCCCATATTTCAGCAATTTTGGAAAATTATACAATACCCTTTATTGCACAAAATAAAATCTTATACCTTTAAACGAGCAATTCTTGTATGTATATATATATATTTATTTATAAATTTCCGTGATCTCGAAAACGGCTCTAACGATTTCGCTGGGGTGCGTATTGCTTGATATAATTACATTTTATATATTTACATTTTAATAACGTTTATAAGATATAATGTTAATTTGACATAATCATTAAGGTATATATTTTTAATAGCTATAATATTCATTACATTTTCATTTTAAAAAGCATAAAATCATTTATATAACGTTTATGTACACTAAACATCACCTGTTATACAACTTGTGCGGTATACAGGACAAAAAGTATATCATTCAAAATGTATATTGTTGAAAAGACATATCATTCAAAACATATAACTATCAAAATCATATTGTTTAGAAGATATATGACTTAAAAACCATACCATCTAAAAAGTATAGACAGGCAGACGAAAATAATTCAAATTTGGGAAATCTCATAAACTTTAATTTTCTTATAAAAAAAACTCAAGGTATAGGATAGGTTTATAAAGGTGCAAAGTTTAAACAAAGAAGTAGGCAATGTCCATTAAGATATTTTATAACATAAAAGAAACTGTGAATAAGATACCCAAAAGTGGGGGCAAACATAAAAATAAAATATCTAAATTTGTCAGTAAACGATTAGATTAGTAAAAAAATCTGACTAGAAAATAGTAAAAAAAGAAGTCATAACATAAAGGCTACAAAAACTAACCAATTTTTTTATTAACAAACAAATCTTGCCAATAGCCAAGCTATGAAAACAATTTTTTCACCCAAGCCTCAAGGTATGAAAAATTTGGTTACACATACAAAATGCGCGCGCATTTTGTATGTGTAACCAAAATTTTCCGCCCAAGCCCCAAGGTATGAAAAATTTGGTTACACGTACAAAATGCGCGCGCATTTTGTACGTGTAACCAAATTTTCCGCCCAAGCCCCAAGGTATTAAAAATTTGGTTACACATACAAAATGCGCGCGCATTTTAAATGTGTAACCAAATTTTTCGCCCCAGGCCCAAGGTATGAAAGAAATAAAAAAATAACTAACTTATTTTTTACGAACCGAAGCCCGCGACTTCGCTCGCGTGGACTTTATGTCTCTTGAAAATGCTCACCAGGCTGAACAACTTTTACTAAGGCACCATTTTTATATCTCTTATAGTTTAGCTAGACCAGTATAGTTCTGCATCAGGTGTTCTTCCAAAATTATTTATACCCTGTATGTTGCCCAGGCTTACAGCTATATAACTAAAAAATTTTAATTTGAATTCGTCCAGCATTTCCGGAGATTAGCGTGTAATAACAGACAAACAGACACATAGACAAACAGACAGACTTTTTTTAAATTCTTACTCCATTACTATATCTCCTTCGACCTAATATTTTTTTTTAAATATATCTAATGTACAGACACTTTTTTACTGTTTTATTATATGTATGATATAGATTTAATTTCACTTATTATTGATTTGTCTATTTTCATTGTAAGAGTATCACATTATAAGAGTTCACAAATAACAATATTTCGTACTTTTAAACGTTTTGCACTTATTTTTTATTTATGGCTAACAAACGAAAATTTGAGGAAGGAAATTATCTATTAATGTTAATACGTAATCAATAATTAAATTATGTGATTGCGACATATTGATATATTATTTTCAACCCTTCTGCATTGGCTTGTCTTAATAAAATTATCCGCAACATACTGCCAGGCGCTATATCAAAAGTTTGTTATATCTAATGATGATTATATATAAAGAATCTTCTACTAATCGATTTATATACGCAATGATTATTATGCTTAATAATATATCTACAGAAAGTTTATTATACATAACGTAAATAGATTTCAAGAATTTTATACGACTTTAAATGTATACGAAAGGTTTGTTAGGTTAAATAATTATTATTTAAACGATTTTATGGGTTAGAAAAGTATGATTTATGATTTTTATCTTTCTTGATAATTATACCGACCAAAATTATACATTTCGTTGGTATTTATTCAAAATAATATATATATTGTTGTTCTGTCTTATATTACTTACCCATTTCGCTGAAAATTTGTATATGGGGGTTTTCGGGGGTAAACAGATTAGATTTATGTTTGGGAAAACGCGTGTTTTCGAGTTTTCATGCGTTTTTCTTTCCACGCAGAATATGGTCGCTAATTTCCTCGCGCCGGCCGCAATCCCCTTAGCTCAGTGGTTAAGGATGCTGACCGCTAGAAAGAGTGTTACGGGTTCGAATCCCACTCGGTGACTTACTTTTGTTTTTTTTTATGTTCAAGTTTATATATAATTTTTTATTTTGTACTGTTTTTAGACAAGTTAAAAAAAATGTAGGTAATGTTTGAGATGTAACCGACCGAGCAAAGCTCGGTCACCCAGGTACTAATTATCTTAACAGACTAAATTGTGAAAAAAATCTCTATAATTTTCGAACCTGCTCATAAAATGGTACGAGAATCTGTTAAGAAATGAGACCTTGGCGAGAACAGACGAACGGAGAACAGACGGACGAAACATTGACTGACAAACTGACAGACGGACAAAAAAAGCATTTTTGACCAATCTTGAAACTCAGACGCTTCGCTAGCTCGATCATAAAAGCCATTCGAATCGAGGCAAGACTAGCGTTAGTGAGAATTCGAATCAACGTAAGTCACTTTTAATCTCTTTGCTTCGCCAAACCAAAACCACCACAGTATATATCAAAATCACCCATCTCTCAAGTCTGACGTCAGAACTCCTAATACAAAAATATTGGCCGCTTGTAACAGGGCAAACACGGCTTTGCCAAGTTTGCAACTCCCAACTCGTAAGCCGAGTGCTCTGTGACAGCCCAAACTTGTAAATAGGCGTACGAACATAAACGCTGCAGACTATTACGAGAACGTTCAGAAATATTTCTTAATGTTACGTTTTTAGGGTTCCGTACCCAAAGGGTAAAAACGGGACCCTATTACTAAGACTTCGCTGTCTGTCCGTCTGTCTGTCACCAGGCTGTATCTCAAGAACCGCGATAGCTAGACAGTTGAAATTTTCACAAATTACGTATTTGACTGTTGCCGCTATAACAACAAATACTAAAACAAAATAATATAAATATTTAAGGGGGGCTCCCATACAACAAACGCGATTTCTTATAAATAATGGTACGGAACCCTTAGTGCGCGAATCCGATTCGCACTTGGCCGGTTATTTTAATATCTAAGGTATATATTTTTACGCGTTGATTTATTAGCACATACTTATGTTGTTTTTTTTTTGTTGCTAAGAAAACCTTTATTTTTAGACATAGATTACAATCTACAATATACCTATACAATCATATAAGTAATAAATAGACCATATATTTTTGGACAAGATCTTCCCCATCACAATCCGTGTCTTCATGCCAACACTGAGTAGTCATAGACAGACATACTTGGTGTAGTTACACAATAGAGTACGCAAAAAATATGCGTAAAATTAAAAATTATAAAACAGAAAAAAAGTTTTACTCTTCGGATTTTATCTCATTTCTGTACAGCGATAAGGAAGTTAAGTGAAGTTTAATTTAAGCTTAATAATGTTTTTAATAGGTAGGTATTTAATATCTTTATGAAGGAAAAAAAACCTAAGATTACCTGGATAAACAAATTTTTCGCGCATTTAGATATTAAGATCGAGCCTTAGGCGATTAACACACTGCACCGCGCCGCCAAACAAAAAAGACGCTAGGGGACGCGATGTCAGTGTATTGTCCTACGCGTTCTTTCTATACACATTGAGAAAATTTCATATAGTGCGGCCCAGCGCCACGCAGCTTTGTGCACTGCAGTGTGTTATTCGCCTAAGTAATATGGGAGAAAGATTGGACAAAAAACAAAATAATGAATAAAACTTAAAATCAAACTTCCTTGCTTTGTTTATTATTTACTAGGTGGGCTTCGCTCCCCGGGTAATTTCGGGATAAAAACTATCCTATGTCCTTCCCTGGGTATCAAACTATATCCATTACAAATTTCATCTAAATATGTTCATTGGTTGAAGCGTGAAGTGGTAACAAACAAACAAATATACGAAATCACTTTCGCATTTATAATATTAGTAAGGATTTTGTAAAATGTTATCAATATGTACTCGTACCAATATTATAAAACTTAGGACTATACAGTTAAACCAATTTAATCAACTAGACATGCCGATCAACCATACCGAATCATCTCAAATTATTACACGCCCACTAGCAGTAACATAATAACGAAGTAATCAACGGATCACATGACCCTAGCTTATCAAAAGCTGAGATCGCTATAATTACGACATTCAGAGGCTCGAGATACTCGTCGTACCGAGTAACTTAGCAAGGCAATTATGATATCATTTACTAATTAATAGAGGAACTTTACTCCGTTTCCTCGAGCGAACCCCTAAATTCTGAAAAGGACTGAGACGTAATTACATTTCTGAGATGCAAAAGCAAAAGTATGACGTTATTTCGTTTAGTCTTTGATTGTATACTTAATTTGTTTTCCGTTTCATGAACAGGTCTTACATATAAATTAGAACGCTTTTCTAACAAAATGTTCTACTAAAGTTTTTTCATACTACTACTCTATGAGGACGGATGGTGAGTCAATTTTATCATAGAACCACAGTGTTATGTAAATTGATGGTGAGTCAATTTTATCATAGAACCACAGTGATATGTAAATTGATGGTGAGTCAATTTAATCATAGAACCACAATATTATGTACATTGATGGTGAGTCAATTTAATCATAGAACCACAGTGTTATGTAAATTGATGGTGAGTCAATTTTATCATAGAACCACAGTGATATGTAAATTGATGGTGAGCCAATTTTATCATAGAACCACAGTGATATGTAAATTGATGGTAAGTCAATTTTATCATAGAACCACAGTGTTATGTAAATTGATGGTGAGCCAATTTTATCATTGAACCACGGTATTATGTTAATTGATGGTGAGACAATTTTATCATAGAATCACGGTATTATGTAAATTGATGGTAAGTCAATTTTATCATAGAACCACAATGTTATGTACATTGATGGTGAGTCAATTTAATCATAGAACCACAGTGATATGTAAATTGATGGTGAGCCAATTTTATCATAGAACCACAGTGATATGTAAATTGATGGTGAGCCAATTTTATCATAGAACTACAGTGTTATGTAAATTGATGGGGAGATAATTTTATCATTGAACCACGGTATTATGTTAATTGATGGTGAGTCAATTTTATCATAGAACTACAGTGTTATGTAAATTGATGGTAAGTCAATTTTATCATAGAACCACAGTGTTATGTACATTGATGGTGAGTCAATTTAATCATAGAACCACATTGTTATGCAAATTGATGGTGATTCAATTTTATCATAGAACCACAGTGGTAAGTAAATTGTTGGTGAGTCAATTTTATCATAGAACCACAGTATTATGTAGAACGATGGTGAGTCAATTTTATCATAGAACCACAGTGATAAGTAAATTGATGGTGAGTCAATTTTATCATAGAACCAGTGTTGTTTATTTCTTTATCGGTTTGGTATTTCTTTCAGTGCAATCCGAAATCAACTAAAACCTATTTTTATGTTTTTTATAAGTTATGGTTTACTTTTTATTATAGATTTAGTCAATATTTTAATTCAGATTTTTCGTTATTTTTGCTTTTTTATTCAAATTCTTTTATTTACACTGGTCTAATAGCATAAACTTATGCAAAATTTCTAATTGAGACTAACAAAGGATAGATATTATGGGATGGTCTGGTCATTCAATATCTAAATCAACCGGATATATCCTAAATATAATATTAAACAGATTTAGCTACTCTTTTACATTTTTTTTTATTATTTGTAATTTTAATGACATATTATTTAAAAAAATCTCTTGAAAAAACAGGAGATGTAATTTATTATCTTTGGAGAGGAAATTAGTAAAATTGTAAAAAGTAATTGGTATAGCATGCAAATGCGGCCCCCCGGGAGTGTTGAGCCACCGTCACAGAACTAAACTGTTCTGGATGTAAATGAGACGAGGACGCTGCGAGTTTATCTCGTGACGTTGGGACCTGCTGCTTAAGGGTCTGTGCAAAAAATTACAAAAATAACGTTGCAATATCACCCTAATATTGTAAAGGCGAAAGTTTGTGAGTGTGTATATTTGTTACTTCTTCACGCACAAACGGCTTGATCAATTTTGATATAATTTGGTACGCAGGAAGCTGACACCCTGGATTGATACATAGGCTACTAAAGGCGCATAACACCGCGGGGCGCAACTAGTTATATAATAAGCGGCCAAGTGCGAGTCGGACTCGCCCATGAAGGGTTCCGTAGTAGCAAATAACATAATATAAAATGTTTTTTTTTTTAATTTTTATATTTGAGTTGAAGAAATGAAAGGTAAATTACCGTTTATGATTTATGACGTATTAAAAAAAAACTATTTACTAGATATCGTTCAAACCAATTTTCGCTGGTAGTTTTTATGGTTATGTACATCATATTTTTTTTTTAGTTTTATGATTCCCTTTTTTTAGAAGTTACGGGGGGGGGGACACACTTTTTTCCACTTTGGAAGTGTCTCCCGCGCAAAGTATTCGGTTTAGAAAAATATGATATTAGAAACCTCAATATCATTTTTAAAGACCTATCCATAGATACCCCACACGTATGGGTTTGATGAAAAATAAATTTTTGAGTTTCATTTCAAAGTATGGGGAACCCCAATTTTTTTTTTTTTTTTCTATTTTTGTGTCAAAACTTTAATGCGGTTCACATAATACATCTTCTTACCAAGTTTCAACAGTATAGGTCTTATAGTTTCGGAAAAAAGTGGCTGTGACATACGGACGGACAGACAGACAGACATGACGAATCTATAAGGGTTCCGTTTTTGCCATTTGGCTACGGAACCCTAATAAATTTAAAGGAGTGTTTCAAAATGAAACAAGAAGTAGATACAAAAAATTCTACTTCATTATAAATCTTAATAGATTGTTGTCAATAAGTTGACATTTGGTGGGAAAAAATGAGCCAAGTCCCTTGATATGGCTTTTTTTTTAATCCAAAAAAAATATTGGTCACAAAGTTTAAAACCATCTTTGCAAAACAGAAAAATTAAAAGTTGAACCCTTATCTCACGAAAACTGTTAAAACTTCACAGATTACTTGATAAATTGCTTTTTAGATTCTTGGAATAGAAAAACGAATGTTTTTTGTGATAAAACTCAGCTTGTCCCTTATATCTTGCTTTAATTTTTTTACTCCTACAATACTTCATTAACAAGGATCATTATCATTATTTAATTCAATGGCTACATCCTAATTTGCAGTAGGCTGACGGCTACTAGTCGCTGGGATTAGCTAACAAGGTCTACTGACACGACCAACATCCTGTTATTAAGCAATGTACTTTAGTGGATGTTAATTGATGTTGGTCTGCTCGACCGTAAAGCACATTACACTAAGCCTTTGGCGAATATAAGGCATTTGAGCGACAACAAGCAAGCACATACGGATAATACAAATAACACAAAAACTAATCCATATTACATGTTCTTTGACTATTTATTTATTAAATAAATATATAGGGACAAATTACACTGATTGAACTAGCAAAGTAAGTTCGAGACTTGTGTTGTGGGATACTTACTCAACGATACTATATTTTATAACAAATACGTGTATGTATATAGATGAACATCCAAAACCCAGGACAATTTGAAAAAGGCCATTTTCCAACAAGCCCTGACTAGCATGGTGACCACTACACCACGGTGATCGTCAAATTTATTTAACCTTTATTGTACAAAATACAATTTGTATGGCACAATAGGCGGACTTAATGCTAAAAGCATTATCTAATAGCTAACCCTTGGGTTGTTTAGAGAAATTTAGGTGGGTGTAAAATAATGGGATGAGTAAAGCTAAAAGTAGTTGGGTATCATTCAGATAAATAAATACGTCTTTAATTACGTCCAGACTACGAATTTATTTTATGAAAAATGTTGCCGGCTGGCTCCCACCCACAACTGTTACTCCCAGCATACCTACCACCTGGTGATGAATGCACATACCGATGCTGGTATATCTCTGGCTACAGTGCTATCGGCTCTCATATATGTTCCCGAGGCGTGTTTCACCCTTACACGATGCAATCAACTGCCTCCGTGGTGTAATGGTTAGAGCGTTCGGCTCATACCCGGAGGTCGCGGGTTCGATTCCCGGCGGGGGCAACAACTTTGTGTTGTTGTCCTAGCTTGGTTAGGACATTGCAGGCTGATCACCTGATTGTCTGATAAGTAAGATGATCCGTGCTTCGGAGGGCACGTTAAGCCGTCGGTCCCGGTCCTGGTCACTGTCTTTGACATTGGTCACAACCTAAAACCATGTCAGAGGCCTCTAAGGCGGTTTAAAAACTCTGACACTAGTGTTAGTCTCTAACACACACGATAAGAAGAAGACTCGAGGCAATCGTTCGGCAGTCAAGCGACGAATTAATCCTGCCATAATAACAATAATACATAAATATACAAACTCACTTTCGCATTTAAAATATTAGTAGGATTAATGTTATAAATACGAAAGTGAGTTTGTATATTTGTTTGTTTGTTTGCTTCACGCTTCAGCCACTGAACCTATTTAGATCAAATTTGATATGGATATACCCAGGGAAGGACATAGGCTAGTTTTTATCCCGAAATTCTCACAGGGAGTGAAGCCCACGGGCACAGCTAGTAATCCATAAAAATCAATATTTGGGATTTCTAACATAGATACGTTTATTACGCAAATTCTAATGGGATTTAAAGGAAAACTGCATTTAGTGCAAAAAAAATTGTGTGTTGAGGACTTATTACAGCCTAAACTTTATCACAGCTTAATTTGGTCAGTTATCATGATATGAAATGTCATATATCATGTGTTTTATTTTTATTTTATTTACTTACAAACACCAACAGCTTTATACAAACATTACGTTAGGTTAGATAAATGTATTTTTTTAGCCAATAGCAGGTTTTTAAAATTAAGACTAATATGACTCAAGCACAACTGTGAGTGTCTGCGTGCAGTTGTAAAAAAAAGAAAAGTGTGAATCTTCAGAAGTGGTTAAAAGTTTACACCCAGATATACAACAAAACTTACATAAATTCGTACCTTTGAAATACGAGTACGACGGCAACGTAGTAATGTTACTGCCCACTGAAAATTCCGTGCATGACATAAAATGGCAATAGCGTACCTACGTGTTAGTGGCTATAAACTTAGCAGCCTGTTTTGATGGCCACAGAGTCCGAGATTGGACTAAATAATGCAACCGCATTTGTCGACCGAGGTATATACACATTAAGATGTAAATATATGGTTCTAAGCCCAACCCAGACAAAATGAAATGCAACTAGGTGTTAATAAACGGTAAACATACAGTTTTTTTTATTGCATAATAATAAACTCAATTTTAAAAACGAATCCGGCTTTTAGGTAAGGACCCTAAGGATAGCTAAGGTTATCTATAGTCAAACGTTGTATCTACCTAACTAAACTATGTCGTGAAAAGTAACAGCAACAAGGATGTTCCAATTTAAAAAACAATTCAGAATACAATGAGTGTCAAATAAGTAGATACATTAATGGCCTGACACGCTTTGATAGAGCGATATAGTTTTATTGTGACCTTTAAAAGAAGAAAAAGAAAAAGTGTTTTGTCCTTATCACGACCAGAATTTGTTCATTGCATATACTTGAAGTGTAACTATATCCCGACCAACCTTGAAAAAGATAAACGTATAGTTTCATTAGTATGTCTTTCTCTTACCCCCGGTCTCTCGGTGGCAAATCTACACTACTTGTTTATTCTAAATCTTTGTTAATAGCAAATAGCTTCTTAAGCAGCTCAAAAATTATAAACGGTTGACAAAACTGCACTAAATTTAATTAATATGGAATAACAATTAACTAAACTGTCAACTGACATTTCCATCAAAGATCGTATGTAGCCAAGGAAATGTTAGAAGTGTAGTACAAGCGATGCATTTCGGTATCAGTTTCTCTCATTTCCGAAACCAGTCTGCAATATGAGGAGTGGAGGAGCTCGAATCACAGCAATTTCCATTTATATGGTCGTCATAAGCCATGTTCCCCGGCGTTGTCTAGTTTCACAATACACTCGACAAAGCATCTTAGCAAAGTTCTTGTCCTCTAAGATTTAAGACTCAAAATGGCACTTGGAGTAATGTCAGATGTTGTTTTGTCACAAACTTGCCAACTTTTCGGTTATTTGCAAGCTGTTTTCTGCTCTTTGAATTCTTTTAATTTTTGTTGTTCATATTTTATATGTAGAGAAGTGTGTGTTTAGTAAAGATTGAGACAAATTTATACAACAATCAAGTCAGAGATTAATTAAAATCTTAATTTAAAAAAAATCTGTACCTGTTTAGGAGTTTTAGTGTATCTATTTGGTATTACGTTCTGCAAAAGAAAAAGTTAGAATTACCCGTAATCGTAGAGCATTTACAAAGAGAGTGATGAAGCTAAAGAGGTCTGTCATTTGGTAGTAATAGACTATGGACCTCCACTATGAATCCTGGCTCAGGCAGGATCCATACTCCACAGTGTCTGTCTGCACCTGTGGGAAACAGGCTTAATCCTATGTCCTACTTATTACTAATATTACAAATGCGAAAGTGAGTTTATATATTTGTTTGTCTTTTTGTTTGTTACCTCTTCCCGCTTAAACTACTGGACAGATTTGGATGAAATTTGGTATGAATATAGTTTGAGACTCGGGAAAGGACATACTAGGGTACTTTTTATTCCAAAATTCCCACGGCGCGTGAAGCCCACGTGTACAGCTAGTAATATATACGTGGGTATATAGTATACCTACTCTAAACCACTGATGAAATTAAAATATGCACTCCGTAAATCAGTTTTATAGTACAATGCTAACAATTTCAGGAACGCCGTATTTTTTATAAAATTTATAAAAGACATAATTTGATTAATTTCTCACTATATGACTATTATTTAGGACAGATTTTTTTATAATTACAGCGATTATTTAGTAGTTTACTGTGAAATAAATGCTACATGTAGTATTGCCTTCCATTATTGGAGCGTACATCGCGCAAACACATTCATGTTATAAAGCCGTACTTCACAAATTTGCACCCTATAATTTCCACGCTTACATAACGTTCGTCGCGTACATAACCAATTCCTCGAAGGCCTTGCGGCAAGAAGAATTAGCATACAAATAGTCACAACCTCACAACTCGCGTGATGTGTGCCAGCTTTTAGTCCGATTGAACTGGACGCAACGGATTCCAAGATATGGACTGGGATTGTCTACTCGACTACTATCGGAAACTCACTAGTATTTTATGTAAGCCGTTTTGAGAATAGTCATTTACTTGCAAAATAGGGTGTACATTGTACAACCCTATGCAGTCTCTACAATAACAGAGCGTCAAAACATTTATTGATATGTATTTGAATTGTTTTTGTCGTTCATACAACACAAAAACAGGCGATCAGTAGCTGGCTTTCTACGTAAGTAACACGTATATGGCATAAGTATCAATAATGTATATGTCTCACTTTAGTTGTATCCAAAAAAATACTAGGGTATTCAACTGCCTGGGTTTTACTTTATTTAAACTACGACAATCGCATTCGTTAAATCTAAATCTTGACAATTTAGAAATATTGCAAATAGGCGTAAATCAATGTTTGTGGTTGTGAATATAAATTTGGTTGTATACTATTGTTATAAAAAATAAATAAATCAAATACTAATCTGGTTAACAAGTATAATTACTACCAACTAAAGTTTTTTTTTTATAAAACAAGCTTTTCTCTAAAGACTCTCCTCAAGCCGAATCAAACGAGCACAAACTCGATGAAATTGCGTCGTTTCATTACAGAGTTCCTATGGCCATCCTCCGGCTTCATCATCAGATTAGCTCCATGTCATTATAATATAGCATTGCCACGCGATATATATCAGCGTGCAAAATTTCAGCTCTATTGGATACCGGTAACTTCTCATTGAACCGGTCTTTAACTCGCAAGATTTGATTACAGACAGAACGACAGAAAACGGGACAGGTGAAACTAAATAAAAGCTTGTGAAAACAACTAGATTCCTTTACAAAAATATTTTCCTAGCGTTCAAACATAACGGATTTTAGTAAAAGGCTTCTTACTACATTGCCGTAATCTTGGATGTTTCCGAGCGCACAAAGATTCTGATCAAAATAACCTTGTCAGCGCTGTAAAATGTATGGCGACAACTTTATTGGGCCTTTACGTAGCGACCTATCTATAAAAGTTGGGCACACGATAACGGCACGTGAAATATTACCTACACTGTACTAAAATATACAAATGCTAGGAGTAACGTGTAAAGCGGATAGTTGCCGGGAAATATTTAGGGTTAGCTATTACTGTTTTAGTAGCATATTTATGTTACGACTGTAAAATAACTAAACCAGCAACGTTTGCTTTGTACGTACTGAAAAATATTTGATCAAACCCTTGTAGTTTGAGTTACAGATTTACATGCATACATCACTATCACATCTTTATCCCTAATGAGACAGACATAGTGCTATGGGTCTTGCGGCTCTTGGCAGATAGAACCCAGAGCCACAAGACCTAAAGTCCACTTTTTGCTTGATGATGGTCGAGAATGTTACAGATTTGTAGACAGATACGAAATAGAGGACTTGAATTCATAATAACGTATGGTAATTATAATTTTTAAAAATCTATGAAACATTTAGCCGAAATAAGGAGGCATGATACATACCTACGACGCAGACAAGTTATTTTCATTATGCTGTATCTAGCTTGAACAAAGGCACAAAAGCAAAGAAGCCCAAATCCATGAAATTCTTGAACCTGACTTTGAAGTCAAATCACAGGCAACAGAAGTGTACTTAAAGCTTTTACAGGATCTAGAATAGCTAGCAAATGTATGTCTGCAGAAATTATTTTAATCTTCGAAAAGACATAAGGCTTACTTATGACTGAAGCGGCAGTAAACTAAGCTGTAAGTAAATTAGCTTACGTCAACATTTACCTATTATGAAATCGAAAGAAAAATTGACAATTATCACGTGAAACTAATATCCAAGGATAAATAATAAATTTTTAACTTTTGACTTTGAATTTTTGACTGAAATGACGATGATGATTCTGGTCATAATATATTAGATTTTTTTCACATGATAAAAGCGAAAAGAAAATGGATAATATGAGTCTTATAATCTGTTTTTAACGTTTGCGACCACGACGGAATCATCTTTCGCGAAAATTTGGCCAATAATGAGTATCTGAATCTCGTCAAAAATAACTTGACGGTTTTTATAATAGACAATCAAACTTTAAAACGCGAGCTCTTTGCAGCGTTTATAACTTTTAACTAGAAGAGTTTGGTTAGATAACCAAGTTTCCTCATTGCTGGCAACGTACCTACTGAAATAAAATACCTGATATCGAATGTTCACCGAGAAAAATTCATTTAAAATGTATTTCTACGGAAAATTCCAATGTACAAATGAAAAAAGTCTGAAATTTAGCTTAATTTTTTTACAGAGGGAGTTTCCAATGCATGCATTGGTAGTGTGAAATAAAGTAGTACCAATCTTAGTCTCCTTTCCTTCGTAACCTTGGACCCGTAGACCATACTAAACAAGGACTGGTGGTGAAATGTTAGTATTTTCGTTAATAAAAGTGACCTCTGTCTCATTGTGAGTTCCAATAACACAAGACGTAGGATTTAGCTATTGAATTTATATAAGAATTTTATAAGCTATAGTTTCAAGGAACTTGTTTACCTTTAAAAGATTATTGATCATGACTTTGATAGATTACGCTACGCCTACGTTTATAAAACATTTTATTATTACTTAGTTTGTGTATATATAAGGCAAGACTACAACCAAACATGAGATAATTATATTTACTACGGCCTTTTGATATTCTTTATTGTTCTTCCCACAAGTTCTAGTGCCATTCATTTCAGCCGTTTGAGTGAGGTGTATATTTCTTTGTATTATCAAACTATATGTATATGTAGCTTGCACTTAGGTAGTTTACATATTACGACGCCGCGGGAATGGTTGTTGTAGGTGCAATACCCAACTAGCAAAATTGTCTTACAAAAAAGTATTTGTAAGAATTAAGTAATTATAAAAGGCTTATATCTGTCTTGATTAGTAAAAAACACCTTACAAAAGCATGTAATAAGATATTTCGCACTGGAAACCATTCGGATTTAATACGTACTTTTGTAGATATATATAAGAAGTCTCTAAAAGATATTTATCAGAACAAAAGTCTTACAAATACATTTAATCAGACTTATTGCTCTTGATAATTTATTTTTACTTAGTAGTGCATCTTATAAGATAATTCATTCTTACTAATGTCTGCAATACATGCTTTGTTAGACTTCTGCTCTTACAAAATAATTACTAAACCTGTTATAAAAATAAACAAAACGTAGTCTTATTTGTCTTGTTTAAGTATTATTAAAGAGCTAAAGTGTGCAATTAGAGTTTTGTAAGATCATTCTATCTAACATGTGTCTTATGAATCCTTTAATAGGTATGTAGACTATCTGCCGTTGCCATTTTGTGAACAATATAGATCGATTCATTTTATTACATCTACTACATTATTAACAATATTCTAAATTGGTTTGTAAGTTTTTTTAAAAAGGAACCCTAAAATATTTTTTGTCCAAAATGGCCACATATAACTTGTCTGGTGTAAGTGTTATATAAGAAATATAGGCTAATAGTTGACTTAACAAGTATCAAATAAGACGTATTAGCCTTACGCGTATCTTGACTAATAGCAATTAGTCTTAGCTCATTAAAAATTTGTATTTACTTTATTTACAAAAATAAATTAAACAAATTATTAATATTCTAGATATATTACAAAAAGGGCCTATGAAATTATTGACATTTAATTTGAAAAACACTCGAGAAAATCCACTCCGCAAGCTGTTTAATAAGTTAATAACACATACGTGAAATAATTAAATTATACCATTGAAATAAAGATGTCAGTAAAATATCTAATATTTACTTACATTGTTTATTTAGGGCACGACGAGCACAAAATACAACATTTCAACCGTAATCTTACAATGAACTTACGGAGAGTCTTATTAGAGTGGAATCACTCTTACAATGGTATTAGTAAGAACCTTCAAAGTCTTGTCGATCTTACAGTAGGCCAGTGTAAAGCACTTGTAAGTAATTAGTTTCTTACAACAGCAGTTGTAAGTTTTATAACACTTAATGAAAACCATTGTAAATCAGCCATAAGTGCGAATGAACTTAGTAGCTGCGCCCAATTCGACACTTTCAGATACCTATAAGTCCCTACTAAGAACAAATAATAATGGTCTTGAGACACTTGTAAGATAAAGTTTTGCTAGTTGGGTACTTTCATGATAACATAGATACTCATCTTGAATCAATTTATACCCATGGGATAATCTTATTAAAATGAATCTAATACAAAAATTAAACTTGAGAAAGAAAACATTTCATTATCTATTTCTGCTTTATTTATGCTAAATATTAATATAAATAAATTCCGCCATGCTTCTGAGTAAACTGTATATTGTTCCTCTGTTCTGCAAATATACACACACACTATCGCGTCTTTATCTTTGACGGGAAAAATAGAATCCAGGGTTTTATGACCCAAAGGCCAGTTTAAAGCGTTATAATGGAAAAAGGGAGGGAATCAAACGCGTCGCCAATTTACATAATTTAGTTTTTCGCTCATTCCCTTGACAGGCTTTTGCAATCTACACGGGAAAAAAAGCAACTAGTTCATTCTACGTTTTTAATTACTGACACAAATATATTTGATTTAGTATTGGCATTTTTCAAACGCGGATTCAATATACGAACGGTTTTTTATATGTAAAAACCATTCCTTTTAGGTAACTCCGTGTTTCAACAATATGTAGCAGTCCAGGAGAAAATTATTAGTGAAAATTTCAGTATGTATTATGTACAGATTATGGTTGAAAAGACATTTAATATTATATCCTCCTTAGGTACTAATGTTTCACTCAGAGAAGATGCCTGTGACCACAGATATAGATGTAATAGATAACGCCCGTATCAAGATTTGTATCGAAACCAAGCGTGCCAACTTTTTTAGTGCCTACTGTGACGTCACAGGCAATTTTAGTGACGGGAAATTCAAACCGATTCAAAGAAATCGCTCGCTACGATTTAAACGATTTATTGAAGACGCAAGCCGCCACCCTGATCGTCTCGCTCATACTCATAGATTTTATATCTGTGGTCTCGCTCGCTCACTCCGCGCTCGCTAACCATACGATCGATTAACATTCGAGTTAATCGATTTGTGATAAAAATCACAATCGATTTTCTGATTGACGAATGATATGAAATTGGATAAACAAATGATTCTAAACGGAAAATTGTTTGATAATAATGAATAAATATTTGTACTCAAATAATTTATTTCAATATAACTGAAATTCAAACTATACCAATTTATTAAAATTTAAATTAAAACTAAAAGTTACAAATTATGTAAATATTTTAATTGAATTTTAAAAATAAAACTATTATTATTCTTAAATAATCGGCCAAGTGCGAGTTAAATTCGTGAACGAAGGGTTCCGTACCATTATCTAAAAAGAAACACGTTGTTGCATGGGATGTATTTATTTTATTCTGTTTTTACCCCGACGAAAAAGAGTGGCATCGTAGCACTCGAACGGATGGACCGATTTCAATGCGTTTTTTTTAACGTTAAAGCAACTTCCCTTGCTGTCGTTCTTAGCCATGTCAGGCTTGTCTCACTCCGCGTAGAGGTATCGAAAATATACTTACGCATTGCAACCGCTACAATGGGGGAAATTCAGTAGGGACGACTCACTAACGAGCAGTGAGTAGTGACGCACGCGCGGTTTTGTTCACCAACGTGTGACCAGTAGTATATGTTATGCAGTGTATAGTGCGCGCTCCTATTCAATATGAGTATAATATTGAAGGGGTAGTTTTGAAAAGGGTCTCTGAGGTGAAAGACTTAGGTGTTACTTTCAAAACAAACTTAACGTTCGCTGATCATATAACTGAAATATGCAAAAAAGCGTTTAGGAAATTAGGGTTTGTTTTAAGAACGGTTAGGGATTTCACTAACATCCACGCCATTGTATGTTTGTATAATACACTGGTTCGTAGCCAGTTGGAGGGGAACTCAATTATTTGGGATCCACATGAACATAAATATAAGCTCATGTTGGAAAAAGTACAAAATAAATTCATTAGGTACATATATATGAGATTATACGGAGTTTATCCATTCTACCCTTTAATGTACCCAACTTTGTTTATTTTAGGCATGGTTGGGTACAACGAACTGAGGGTTAGAAGACAGTTGGCCCTGGTAGTGTACTTATTTAAACTGTTAAGGGGGAAAATTGTCAATCCGGATGTGTTGGGACAGATCGGCCTGTGTGTACCGAACAAGTACGTGTGGCGCCGGCTGCGGCCGCCGCTGCTGGCGGTGCCGTCCGCGCGGACCAAGCGCTGGCAGCAGGCTCCGCTGACGCGAGCGTTGCGCACACTAAACCACGTAGCTACCGAGACCGACTTATTTTGTTGCAATCTGAGTGAGTTCACAAAGGTATCTTTATGGATAATTTGTTACAAATATAATTAACTGTAAGGCAAGCATGTCGCATTAGGTTAAAACCTGTAAAGACAGCTGTTTATAAAATAAATAAATACTAAATACTAAATGTTCAAAGAATAAACATGAGCGACCATATTACATACATGAACTCTGAAAATATTACCCTCGTTTTCTAAAGTGTAAATTAGGAAATAAGCTTGTTTATATCAATATCTATTAAATTGGCTCTTTAATAATAGTTGATACCATTCGTCAGTCCGATATCGATTAAAATCGATTATTGGTATATGTTGTAGAATGAACAACACTAGTCGCTAAATTTTTTTGACGAATGAGAAATTGCCGGTACCACGACGTCGTAGAGATGCGCGACAGTATCGCTTGTTTCGATATTCATTGCTTCTTAACACACAACGTCGGATCAAACGCTCAAAGCAAACGCGGCAATGTAATGTGAATGTAGTTTTTTAACCTTAATCTATACTTATTTAGGTATAATCTTGGAATCATAGCTTGGAATACTTAAAAAATTGTTTTAAAATTAATTTACGCATAAAATAATTTTAAAATAACTTAGCGGTGATAGGAAACATGTCCTTGACTTTGGGCGCTTGCTATTTTTGGGCTGTTGCAGTTTATTATCATGCAAAGAGGCATTTCTTTATTTTTCGCTGCCGTCCGGCTGCAATCACAGACACGCGCGGACTGTCAGTAACGGCGGCCAACCTCGACGCTTTGTCTGAGAACTTACACGCGAAGTAGGTGCATTTAAGTCGTCTATCTATATCTATGTCTGTGCCTGTGACGTTTCTTTGAGAGGGATCAAGTTGCGCCGTGCTCTTGAATATTGTGTACTGTTCTTGCTGCAAATTGAGTTTGAGCACAAAGATACTTGATTCAACAACCAATTTATATACAGAAATCTTAAGTATAAGTATGCGTTATCTCTAAATATTAGCCCCGATATTGATAAAAAAAAAAACGTTTGATAAGCTCTTTTAATTAAAATGTGTTTTGTCTCGTTCTTATTATGTCAAATATTGGAAAGAGGGAAAAAGGACAAAAGATGTTTTAACTAAAAAAGGTTTAGCAAATGGCTGTTAATTTTTATAAATTTGAGGGTAGAAGTATCCTTACTAATCCTACTAATATTATGGTATTAATGCGAAAGTGGGTTTGTATATTTTTTTGTTTGTTACCACTTCTTCACGGTTCAACCACTGAACCTATTTAGATGTTTGATATGGATACAGTTTGATACCCAGGGAAGGACATAGAATAGTTTTTATCCCGAAATTTCCACGGGGAGTGAAGCCCGCGGACACAGCTAGTGTTGTTATAAATTTGTGACACTTCAAGCAGAAGAAATCGCAGGAAAGCGAACATTTGGAAATCGTTGTTAGTTCTAGTTACCTTGGTCAGTCATCAATCATTCATACTTTAAATAAGGTCCCTAAGGTATTCACTTAAACCAAATAACAGTTAAATTATCGCATATTTACAATAAATCTATTTTCATTTTGGATTTTCCTTCAACTAGGTGTTAATTGACATGAAAGATAACACAAAGGAGAGATAAATTAAGGCATCTCCACTTAACTCCACCAACAAAGTCAAGAAGAGAGTAAGTATTTAATAAATACATTTACAAAGATCTTTCATATAATTCCCGTTTTATTGTTCCTTTCAGAAAAGTTTCTAGTAGCATATCTTATAAGAACGCAACTTCCCCCATACTACTGAATATTGTATACGGTTCGCTGTTCTGGTTCCAAATTAGATTACGGAAATAAAGATACTGGTTCTGGAGCAAATTAATATACAGTTGTTTATTCAGTACATAAAGTGGATACATTGTATAAAAATATGCTGTGTACAATTTTATTATGACATCAGGATTACATTCTTCGCGACAGATGTCGTGAAATATGTAAACTCACTCTCATTTTTTTTCGTTTTTTTGACTGTCATTTTATGATCATTATAATATAGTGATCTAGTAGATTTATTACGGGTACGTTTTATAATTCACCTACCCTTAATAACTTGATAACCTCCTCATTTTTAAAAGTCGGTTAATGATAAAGGAATATAATTTTTATTCTTTAAGCAATAATATTTATCTCAGAACTATTTCTAACAACAACAAAAGACACAGAGCAGAACAAAAAGTAGTGAAGCATTATTCAACAAGACAACATATTTTTCCCTGTTTTAATTTAAATGTGCGTCCGATGCCTTCTTTGTTCTGGTCTGGCGATTTCACAGATGGTGGGGCTAATATAATGAAATTCTAATTAAGACTCCGGACAAAGACATAACACTCCAAAACGTAATTGGAATTTCAAAGAAAACATTAAATGAGTGCCAGTGCAGCACAGATTAATTATAGTTTTTACAAATAACAAGCTTTTAAAACATTTTGCTACGAGTTGTTTTAATCACACTAATATTATAAAGGCGAAAGTTTATGAGTGTGTGTGTGTGTGTGCAAATAAATGACTTATGACCTTTGTGTCTATATGTTTATTACTTCTTTACGCACAAACGGCTAAAACAATTTTGATAAAATTTGGTATGCAGGAAGCTGACATCCTGGATTAACACATAGGCTACTTTAGTCACGGGTGACACCGCGGACGCAACTAATTAAGTATAAATTTTTAAACGCAGTTACAGAATATTTACTACGATACGATACGATAACTGTTTTATTTTCGTATTTCGTAACATTAGTTATAAATTCAACCTCTTTTATCGAAACGGACGAACGAGTGGTTGGCACCTTGATTGATTCCCTTCGCAGGAATAGTGCTACAGGGTGAGATGGCATATCCTCTGGTACGCTAAAAAAATACAAACACATATTTGTTTCTCTTAAACATCGTTACTTCTTTCGCATACTTATAATCCTAGTATAATCCTAATCTCTGTCTCCAGTTAGGTAATCGGTTTTCTGTTCCTACGTTACTTTTAGTAAGCACGTCACGAACATATTGTTTTGTATTTTTTCTACCAGAAATAAAAATCATGGAGAACTATAAATATTTTTGGCACTGTACTGTACTCTGATATCAGGCCATTCGTTATCCATATCAGATGTTCGATGTTTAGCTAAAATATATTTTTGTGAAAAAATACATCCACCTATAAAGTGATTGATGTATTTCCTGCCATATTATGTTTACTACATTTAACTTCTTCAGCGGAATTTTATTTTAGGTAGCATAGATGTTACACGAGATTACTATTTAGGAAATACCTAAGGCTCGGTCAGCAGAATTAATCAGTATACAGAATCTCGTTATTTATCTCGGTTTCTGCGGCAATAAGTACCGAAAATATATGTATTTATTCAAATTAATTTCATAGCCTATTTATTTTAAAATAAATTCATTTTGTCACTATGTATATCTGATTTACTATATCAGTATAGCTATGCAGTTATTTCAACTATGCATTAAATTTATTACTGGGAGAAAAGAAAACACTTAGAATGTGCCAGCTGCTTCTTTTCGAACGAAGATTTTAAAAATCGATCGAGGATGTAAGCAAAAATGCGAATCAAGTTCAACAGGCGATGCAACTAGCAACCTATCACTATTTTGATTCCATTCTACCTTTTCGCCCACCCTCGCGCTAAAAGTGGCCTTTAGGTCCTGCGGCTCTCTACTTAGAGCCGCAAGAACCAAAATGCTCTGTCTGGTTAGAGCCGCAAGAACTGCCTGTCCTCTCTCTGTCTGCCTCATTAGGGGGATTATGACGTGATAGTGTACGTATGTTATGTATGTACGTATGCATTAGATTATTAATATGCACTAATTACTATAATGATAAAAATTCAAATTTTAACATATTATTTTTATATTTTTAAATAAAACTTTAGCCTTAAATAATACCTACATTTTTTATTTTTCTATAAAAGGTCGTTTTCATACAAGATTTTGACATTCAAATTTTGCTTATTCTGAAGAGACGTAAATATCTCGTGACGTTACTATACTGCAAAATTGAGTTTTATTCCTTTGCTTTCGACTTCACAATGATGACATTGACAGGTGTTAGCCAAGCTAGCATAATGCTGTTTTGTTTACAGATTTGATATTGACAGTGACAGTGACACTGACACTTAATGTTAACATGACATATTCACATTAGCAGTTTGCATCTCATTTTACAGTACTTGGTGCTAAATTATCTAATGTATAAATGACGTCACAACACGATTTTTTTTTCTTCAATATTAAGTGACAAAAAATTTCTTTTTTATCTCATCTAAATTTTCGTAAAAAAACTGGACCGAATTCAACTATCCATAAGATGAATTTTGACTGTGTAAATTTAAATTGAAACCTCTTTTTGTTTACGAGCAAAACAAAATGTGCGGACAAAAATTCAAAAGAACTTGTATTTTGAAAAGTTGAAAGTCGGATGAGTCGTATCGATGTTCCATTGTAGTATAGTCACAATGCGAGGGCCGCCCTCGACAATGTCCTGACAAGATTTGTGGAGTCCGTTGTACCGGCCCATCCGTTCTGTCCAACATTTTATACACGCCGGCAAAAATCCCCAACACTAACATTTTACGTCAACTACAGAAACGCCTTCTCCGAAACCGGATATTGTTGTGTATTGATGTTTAAGGACAAGTTTTGGAAGAGGGAATCTACATAATTTTTCAAAACTAAAAACCGACTTCTGTTCCACACTTTTTTCTTATCCCTCTTTACGTGGAGTCAGGACAGCATGTAGGTTTTTTACTTTACACAGCCGATTTTGATAACATTTCTGTGGGACTACCCTACAAGTATGGACTTTCAAGCAAAAAAGAATTTTCCAAATTGCTCCAGGCGTCTTCGAGTAATCGGGGAACATACATAAAAAAATACAATCGAATTGATAACCTTCTCCTTTTTTGAAGTCGGTTAATAACTAGCAGATATTCTGTCAACTAAGCGCTCCGATTCCGACTCGCACTTGGCCGGATTTTTCAGTCAATTAAAACTTTGTTGTAATAAATCAGTAATTTTACGCTCCAACAGCTTCCAATACATTACCAATCTCAATTTTAACTTTTTTCATTATATACTGACATTTACAATAGATATCATGCTTGCTTCACATTCATTTCAAAAATTTAAATCTGTATTAAATATTTTACCGAGATTCTCTTTTGTTTTATTTAAGTTTTTTTTACATGCTAATTTTGTGAAAGCCCGCATTACTTTAATTTTGAGTGAGTTATTATGTAAATTTAAGCTGTTTTATCAGACCTTTTTATTAATTTCTTTGTTGGAAATATTTTTTGTTCTCAATAAGTTAGTTCAATACAATTTATGAGCTCAAATAAAGCGGGTTTCGAGTCTGTGTGGGCAGGCAATGGCGGGCATGTATAAGCATGTATAACTTATATAGATTCATCATGGCGTAAGTGACATCAGGCGTGAGGTAAAGTAAATAAATAAGTAACAAAGGTCCAGGATACTCCAGCAACAAATGATTCTGATGTCAATAGACAGACTGCTCCATCTCTTTCGATCCTACTAATATTATAAACGCGGATTTTGAAGTGTGGATGAATGTTTGTTGATCTTTCACATAAAAACTACTGAATGGATTTTTGGAACTTTACAATAATAAAGCTTAAATATCAGTATAACACATAGGCTACAATTGTGATCCTGCGCAGGCAAGGTCGCGGGCACCAGCTAGTGTAACAATAACGAAATGTCATTGGTTGTAAAAACCAAGTCTTCAGTGGAGTCTGTACCTTTATCTGCAGTTATTTCGTGCTACGGGCGACAAGCGCGCTCATCTAGTCAGATTCGCCTATCACACTACAAATCCTACTAATATTATAAATGCAAAAGTGGGTTGTATATTTGTTTGTTTGTTACCACTTCACGCTTCAACCACTGAACCTATTTAAATGAAATTTGACATGGATACCCAGGGTAGGACATAGGATGTTTTTATCCCAAAATTTCCACGGGGAGCGAAGCCCACGGGCACAGCTAATATAATAATATATTAATCTAGATGATCGTTAGCATTTCAGCCGCATAAAAATCTTTAAGAGAGAGGCCTATGTCCACTGCTGGACATGTACTCTCCTAAGGATATTCAAAATTACCGATCTAAAGCGACCTGTATGGGGCTGTTCCGACTACTACTCTATTGAAATATTTTTAAATATTTCTGACTTTTCAATCTACACTGATATTTTATCACTATAAAAATGCAATTAATTTCTAAATCCTTTATACTAACAATCACATAAATAAAGGATAAGTCCAAGAACTGATAACATCTGCGTCTGTCCAAAGTAATTTGGCTAAAGACTTCATAAATAACCGCGATAGTCCGACGGTTGCAAACTTCGAAACTCTGTTTTTAATTTACACCCCCATAAAACATTCAAGATACTGAGCAAAATTTGCTCATGATTGAACAAAGCTCGTGCACTTGCGATTAAATAAATCAATTTAATGAGTTTTATAAGGCTAGCAAAGCAATTTTCCTTTTTTAATAGTTCTTCCTTGCCAATAACTTTACTCGCGCGTATTATCATTTCAATGAAAATGTAGTTATAAAATCAGACGATACTTTCTTTTTTAAGAAAATAGCAATTTTTTTTTAAAACAAACAAACAAAGCGTCTCTCAGACGGATACGCTACGCGTGTTTACTCAGAACGTCCACTGTTTGCTACGAAATCCGTAGCTGCTACGAACAATCCTGACTTTTTGTACGGCGTAGCGCTACGACGTAGTACAGAGAAGAAAATAATACATACACACACACACATTATGAAGTTACATAACAGTATTACACGAATTTTTATTTTAAATAAAAGTTCGTTTACCTTATACTGTGTAACTTTTAACGGTAGTAGTATGGAATAGAATTTACAGTTAATTATAAAATATTGTTATAACTAGTACAATACTTACCTACTCTATCCTCGTATTCATAAAACCAAGCTAAACAAAACTTATAAACATCATGTGACCTCTCAAACCCGTCTGGCTAGCGAGGAGAGTGTAGGCCAAATTCCTCTAGCTGCTCTTGCCAAGTCTTCTTCTTATATCTTCTTCTTATATTTAAGAGCTGGGCTCTTGTCGGTGGAGTGCTTTTCAAGTATGGCTCTGGAACTACAGAGAGGGTCGTGCTCCTGCAGTGGAAATAAAAATATAAGCTCATCCTGAGTTTCAACCGGGATGATCGAATATCTTAGCCATACGCTCTCCCAACTGAGCTATCGACGAGATAATCTAAGTTGTGAAATTACCTTTCACTTCATTTCGTGATGAAAAATCTAACACTCTTTTTCGCCTAGCTCCCGTCCGTACCGTACGAAAAGGAACTTCGTTCCAAAACTATTTCGTCTCGTTTTTAGGGTTCCGTAGTAAACAAAGAACCCTTATAGTTTCGCCATGTCTGTCTGTCTGTGTGTCTGTCTGTCTGTCCGTCCGCAGTCCTACTCAGAAACTATAAGTACTGAAGGCTGTAATTTGGCATGGATATGTATATTAATCATGGCAAAAAAGTCGTAAAATAAAATTTGGAAAAATATTTTTTTTACGTTAGCTGCCATACAAGTAAAGAGGTAGTCAATATTTTTTTTCTCGACAAATACATTGTGTGGGTTGTCGTTGTCTTTCAAAAAAATTGTAAGTAAAAAATTGTATCCTTTTTAACACCATATTTCGATTTAGGGATCCGTTTCGGATATATTTGAGTTTAAAGTGCAAATTTTTGTTGGAGGCAAGTGTCCCCCCCCCCCATCTGCTAAACGGTTATATATGGCCACGTAAAAAAATTCATAGCTATAGTATATATAATGTAGTTTAAAGAAAAACTATTAGAGCTAAGTAGGGTACCTATACAAATTAAAAAGTTATAGGCAATCAACTTATAAAATGTACTCGGAAAAAGTAATTTCATACAAATTCAATAGATAATTAGTTTTAAAACGTTTTTAGTGGCATAAACTCAAAGTTGGCATTCGGAACTACGGAACCCTACACTGCGCGTGGCCCGACACGCACTTGGCCAATTATTTAAATATCAAATAAACAGAGTACGATACTTATTTGAAATAAAACTGCATTAGCAAGTGTTCATATTTTTTTTAATACTAGGCTGAGAAAACAGCTACAACGTACCGAAATACCTCGCAAACATTTCAAATAACATCATAGTTCACTCACACGTGCATTTTCCTACTGGAATGCGTGTTTCTCCAATTTCATGCTGAGTAATGTAATTACCTAGCACCATGAAATTGACTCCGAGACATCAAACGACAAGGAAGTTGATCGAACTTAGGGTTATTGGCGCGAAAAATGTCATATCATCTAGTACTATATTTTTGAAACGAAGTTGCTTCTCACAGATTGCAGAGACAGGTGTAATTCTACAATCATTTCAGCCGCATAACGTCCAACTACTGGGCATAGGCCTCTCCTAAAGATTTCTAAAATGACCGATCTAGAGCGGCTTGCATCCAGCGACCTTGGTCAGGTCGACAGACCGCCTTGTGGGTGGGTGTCCTAAGCTTTGCTTGCCAGTACGTGGTCGCCATTCGAGAACCTTTTTGCCCCGTGTCCCGTTCAATGAGCTAATCCGCTGGGTTATGTCAATGACTTTAGTTCTACAAATTGCGTACGTATACCATAGAGCTACAAATAAATACATAATACACAAATACATACACAATACGCGCGAAAATGCAAATCATGTTAATAGCGGCTGGCAAGCCATTACTATTTTGTATTCCTTTTTCCTTTAAGACCGCATCGGGCTAAGCGTGATCTTTAAACCTTACAGCCCTAGGCTCTGAGTACCCCGTTACAGATCAAGACACAATAATATATACGTCTATAAATTATTGGATAACAGAATAATTAGACATACAACCACAAAATAAAATTCGGTTTGCACCGAAACCACAGTATATTAATTTGCGAGATGAACCACATCTCAGGTTAACGGCACCTTGGAGATAGCTACGAAGGTTATTGCTTTATTGCTCTTATTACAATGTAAGAGAGTTCAGAATACCTTGGCAGGGAGGAATGGTTTAGTAGAACATAAATAGGTACTGGGGAGATGTATGAGGCAGAGAGAACTAGGTACACTAAGTAAGTATACATATCTTGAAGCTTTATATCAAATAATTTCAGATGAAATGGCTATTGAATATAATTACACAATGGAGATACACCTCCCCAGTATTTGAGTTTACAATATATCGGATAACATTAGAGTATTTACGGTCCCGGTTTACTCTAAAGACTACAAAATTAGATTTTTCAAAAAAGGGCAAAAAAATGTTCATAGTACTAGAAATGTTATAAAAGGCTCCTACAATTTCGGTGAAATTTGGTATGTTCGGGGTTTCGAAAGTGGAGTGGTAGCTCTAGGTTTTATTTTGTACTAGCCGCGCCCCGCGAAAAAGCCTATGTGTTAAACTAGGGTGTCAGCTTAGTGCATACCAAATTCTATCAAAATTGGTCCAGCCCCAACAAACACACACACACATACACAAACTTTCGCCTTAATAATATTAGTGTGGTTCTCTTCCCGTGGATAATCGAGCGAAGCTCGGTGCCCAGGTACTAATATCTTTAAAAGCGAAATCAAGCCATGGCTTGGTCATTATCTTTCTAAATCTAACAAGTTAAAGTGACCTGTTTACAGCATAAAAATAACTGAAGCAAACATCCCATTTGCGGGATATCCGCGAGATAATGTCGCAAGCCGGCACTATTCATTTGTTAGTTCTGAATTAATGCGACACTCGTTTGTCGCGCCGTGCATGTGTGCAAAGCATGCAGCTTAGCGCGGTGACGTCACGTATGCAAGCTATTTCTGCGGTAAATACCACGCTAAAATATGCACTAAAATATAGGCACTAATGGGCCATTAGAGAAAGTTTAAATATTTTAACGGGATATTTTAGTAGATTTTATTTGTTGGAAAAAACTAGCACGTTTATTTTTTAATCTAAGTATATTGGCACATATTTAGAGAGATATAACTTTGACATTTGAAAGTGCAATGAAATATATTGCATAAATACGAATTTGTGTTTAAGAGTCATAATGTACACCAATTTTATTAAGAGAAAAGAAATAAATAACGTACAATTTAAATTAAAACTAAACTATACCTTAAAAAAAACCTAGTCTAAAATATTTTATAAGAGTGGCATGGTGCCAAGAACGCTGGCTGCTTTACCTCTCTGAATATATATGCTAATTTGATGATATACTAGTAGCAACACAGACTTCAGTAATCATCACTGCTCTAAAATAATATATCAATAATGAAGACAGTTTTCGTTTTCGACAAGGAATTCGACTCCATCTGAAGTGGATGTCAGCAAACTGCTAAAAATATACGTGTGGAAAGAAAAAACAGAGGGAACCCTTTACCCAGCCGTGAAACACTACACCAGGCTTGGATAAAACAATGATAATGTAGAAATTTATGATATATTACAATATAGAAGTTTATGATTATGAAAAACATTTCACTTCATTTGTAAAACATTTCATTAAACTTGCTTTAATATTCTTCAAGTTACTTTTTAAAGCTGAAAGTAAGGTTATGATATTTAAACTAGATACAAAGTAGCAAGAAACCGCAATGAAAACCATTCAAAGAAAAGTATTTTCCAAGTAAAATCTGAACAAGACATTACTTAGAAATAAAAATGCAAAAGCCAAGGAGTCGCGCGCCCAAACTATAGCTGTAAGTTTAAATTTAATCACACTATCTCGTGTCGCACCCGAGTTTAGAACAAAAAGTATTGCAGCAGAGGCTATGCAACGTTCGCGGCTTTTATAAATGCAACTTCGCAGCCATTTTATTTCCTTAAAGCTACCTCTTCGCGGCGATATCGATCGATTAATCGCTTGCATTTTGTTTACTTTTTGCGAAATAAATAATGCAACACACTCGCGTTATATTCAAAAACTGTGACTATATTATCGGTGCGCGGTATATTTACATCGCAGAATTGTATTTAGCATCGTATGATGATATAGCACTAGCTGTGCCCGTGGACTTCGCTCCCCGTGGGAATTTCGGGATAAAACTATCCTATGTCCTCCCTGGGTAACTATATCCATATAACATTTTATCTAAATAGGTTCAGTGGTTGAAGCGTGAAGTGGTAAGAAACAAATAAACAAATAAACATAATCAAATAATTTCACGTGTGCGTCTTTATGTTATATTTTATGATTTATTTTTCAGTGCGAACCTTTATTCCACAAAAAATATACGACGAAATACGATAAAATGTTTTCGACCTCATATAACATAATCAGCGCGGTTGTAGGTGAAGTTGGATTTTAGGGTTCCGTAGTAAAACAGGATCCTTTATATCTTCGCTTTTTCTGTCTGTTTGTCCGCGGTTCTAAACAGAGACTATAAGTACATGATGTAAAGATACATCATTGCCATATGCTGAGTGGTGCCATTGCCATTGGTGTAAAAATAGTTTTATTTTTATAATGGATAATGTAACTCCTGTTTTGCACCAAATAAAGTATTTTTAAATAAAAACTTTAAAATAATAATTTTAGAATACGTTCCATACATATAAAGTGGAAGTCATTTTTTTCTACTACCCTATAGTTGAATAGGTGTTCCAAAACTAGGGGAATTGTTTCCGAAAAATTTGATTTTATAGTATGTGTACATTTTTCTAATATGTGTACATTTTTCTAAAAAGTCATAGGCGACTCACTTATAAAACGTACTCTAAAAAGGAAAATTTCATTTAATATGTTTTTAACTGTAACTACGGAACCCTTCACTGCGCGTGGCCCGTCACGCCCTTAGCAGGTTATTTTTGTATATCGCCATATTTTTCTTGGAGAATGTAATCAGAACTTGCTTTAACAATTTACGCATTGGAAAGAAACTTTGTGTATTTACTTTGTCAAGTCTTTAAACGCCATGACGGTCAGCTGGTTACCTTAAAAAAATTCAAAATCTATTGTGCCTGCAATACTGTCAGGTCCAGGTGTTATATAATATAGTCCGGCGTCTATATGGTCGTTCGTATCTAAGTATGTTTGTTGTGTTTGCTCAACTCTAGTAAGAATAAAGTAAAATTCTACTCAGTTAATGAAATTTGTTAACCGAATCTACAATATAAAAATTGTTTATACTAATATAATCAAATTAAATCGGTAAACGGGTTGCTGAGTTGAATTACACAATCCTGATTTCATATAACCCCATGGTTCAAGACTGTACTTTTCAGAGCTTTTAGTTTTAATACATACTTAATTACATACTGCAGTCCTAGTCCCAGTCATCCTGATATTATGTTTTTATTAGCATTTATGCTATTATATATATTCTATTTTATATATATTGTATGTTATGTATAGATATATATTATACCTATGTTTAATAGTTTATTCTTGTAATGTATATGTATTTTTGGGTATACATACTTATGTACATAAATATATTTAGTATACTTTTCCACGATCTTTATCACGCCAGCCACACATATTTTCCGCTTGGTCCAATGGTTGAGGGAGAGAATGCCATATGGCGTTAGGTCCGCCACTTGTACGTTTTTTTACTGTGCAATAAAGTTTAAATAAATAAATACTTAACAAATAAAAAGGTTAGATGACCATAAAATACAAATCATCTTTATTGAGATATAATAAACACACAAAAACTGCAAAAAAAAAAACAAGAAACAATATAGGCACAAAGGCGGACTTATCGCTATAAATGCAATCTCTTCCAGCCAACCTTTGTGACGTTATTATTTTGCCGGCATATCTACTACTAGGTATATTTATACGAAGTTAAGTCAAGTAACAGCAATATAATGTGCTTTTACGGCGGTATTATGATTCCATCGGCTTAAACATTATTAATTTCGGCTCGGTCGGTTAATTGCCGAAAACACGACGTGGAACCCTAATGATAATACATTAAAGAGATTCTGCATTCAAATTTACGAACAGCGTTTGTTTGCAACAGAATTACAAAATGCCTGTAATTCATTTGTAATTCTAATTTAATTTAAACAGTTGATTGAACTAATCAGATGCTCATTTGTTTAGTGAAATGCAATGCAATTTGTTTAATTGTTATTTTCTCTCTCATTCAACAGGAACGCATATTTATAGACATCTATTTTAAAATACGGTAGCGAGGTTGAGAAAATTCTACTATTTATGTTTTTACATATTTCCCAACGGACCAAATCTCAGAAATCTGCCATTTTGTTGCCATCCTTGATTACGGCCTTCTTCGCGCCGTATGACGTCATCCATAAATCTGATATTAAGTTTTGACGCTCGCAAAATACTCAACCAACTTGGAATATCGAGTACAACAGACCGGGTTCCGATCGTTACAGCTTATCCCGCAACAAATGCCTTTCGAATTGATGACCTAGAAAAGTCGAATCTTAATCCCTGATACGAGGGCTTCATAAATATTCAGAGTCGTTATTTCACCTCGGCGGATGTCGATCCTGGAGACGCGGCCGGAGCCTGTGTTTATGTTTACAGGGTGGCGGGGGTGGCAAGCGCCCAGCTGAGATCCCCCCCCCCTCCCCGCACCACACCTCCTACCCCTTACCCGACTGCGGGAAATCGATAACGTTCCGCGGGCCACAGACGTTGGCGCGGATGCTACGCTGAGCGACGTCTCGCCAAATAATTCTCGTGTAACAAGCCAAATCCACCCGCGTCAATCTCCTGTATTTACCTGCTAACAACCACTAGATACGCCCAAAAATACGAGAACGTACGCTCTCCAAACAAACACAAGCTTTTCTCATTCCAATTTAATTTTCCGAACAACGAGTTATCTTATGAAAATAAATTGGTCTCTCTGTGAAAACCGCTTATGATGCCATTAAGCATAATTTCAATGGGGGATCCCACTAAGTCTCTTTGCATTAGAATTCTTGTTACTCCCAATAAAGTCTTGCGCGTTGAAATTTGACTATGAATATAATATCTTATCATATTTAATAATTGAATTAAGTATTTAGTATACCAATTTTTGAGAATTTATATTTCAAGTAAATTATCTTGAAAGTTAGGCCAGCTAGATTCAATTTAGTCATCTAGTTAGTCTGTTAGTCCTGTTACGTACACATGATTACCGAAGCGCGTAGCTTGAACCTAATTTTCTCCTTGGACTGCTATAATTAGATTGCTCCGAATAATACCACTAAATCTTGTAGTCGCTACTGTGTAATTAATATCATTGCTCATTTACTGCTATTATCTTTATCTCAGGAATCTAGAATACTAAGTAACTATATGAGAGGGAACAAGACGCAAAACAAAAATTATTATAAATTCTGCTAGGAAACTTCTATACATTTTCCTAGGTTAGGGCAAACCTATAGGTTAGGTTATGTTAGAACTGCGAACAACACATTAGGACATAGTGCAAAAATAATAATAATTGAAAGTAATAAAATAAAACACAGTTTTTAGCAAAGTAATGTACTAATTAACATAAATATATTTTCTGTTTCAAAAATACAAGCAATTTATAGTTATTAATCACAAAATAAATCATTTTTTTACTAATTTTTCTTTTTACAATTTTAATTTATTTGCAATTTTTGTTAAAATCTGTTTTTGTAATTTTTCCTTCTTTTCAAGTATTTTTCCAATTCGCTTTTCTTTTAAAATATAATTTTTCTTCTTCTTCTTTTCTGGCGGTCTTCATTTAGGAGTTTTTCAATTTCTGTATCATTAATTGTACTTTACTTAATCAATTCACATATTAAATGATACAATCCGTGTGATTTTTTATTAATTATTTGATTCATGTGATGATGCCAAGTCTCTGCTGAGTTTTGGGGTCTTGTATATTATTTAAATCTACAGCATATTAGCTCCAAAACTCAGGGTTTTATTTGGGTTGAGAGGATATTGTACCAGATACGTAATTCTCTTCAAACCAATGATATCTTCATCTTATAAATTTGAAAGAATTTCATTGATATATATAGGAATATCCTCAGGGCTCAAATAGCTCAATGCTAGGAGACATTAAATTTCAATATTGAAGTTTTGATTCGTGGAATACCTATTTATTTACTAAACCTGCACTCTGTACTTGTCTATATATTATCTGTCCGAGATGAAAATGACAACCATAAAAAGGACATTTTCGAAATTTGCTTGTAAACTTAAAATTGCAGCCTTTTCAAAATCTTGGTGTCATACATATCCAGATTATTTTCTGTGCCATACTGTGTGATTAATTTAAACATTATTTGATATGACCTTTTATCTTTATGAGTACATAGGCAAAACAACAATGGAAATGTTTGGCTCTCTTCATTTATATTATCATGGATGGTGTACAGTTGGTAAAATATTGGTAGGCCATCTTAAACGTACCGTCCATGATCCAGTATTTGGCAGAACTCAACAAGGTCATCATTTTTAATGAAGATAACAAAATTATTCTCTTGTTCATGTCGTAAATGATATGATTTAATATAAAATTTGTGTCAAATAATTTCCTATATTTTTCATCAATTTGAAAATTAATATCTGTTGGCTCCGGTGGAAGGTCACTTTTTTCTTAGTTCTGTAAATAAGTTGCTTCAGGGCCGATTTAGTAGGCAAATATTGACGAACATTGGATTACCGGTACTCGCTTCTTCCTTCATATTATTGCAAACATCTGCAATCTTTTTTCGCAAAGGACTTCCTTCGTGGTTATGTGGTCCTGGATGCTTAATGACAACATGCTTCTCACTATTGTTCCCTTCGATTGTTGTTATGACAGAGGTATTACACTTATGTATTTTATCATAACGTGTCTCACAAAGCCAATAAAAAAGATTGTCCTTCACTCGGTTTTTATCATTTGTACTTATATCCGTCAATGTATAGCTTTAAAGCGCCTTTTTTAGACTTAAAAACTCACAGCACAATATTTCCTCAGTCATTTTGTCAACACACTACAACATTATAATTAAGCTATAGTAGGTAAGATAAAAATATTAACATAAAACTGACCGCAACACATTTTATCATTAACAAACGAATGCATCGTTCGATGATACGTTACTGCGATTAAAAGTTATTACACAAAAAGTATTATGCGTACCGTTACATATTGAAACATGTTTTTATGAACAATTTTATCGATAACTTAATACTTTATATAAAATGTTACTTCGATATACCGTTTTTCTATAAAAGATAACCATTTTAAAATATATATTTTTTTAAATTTTGTTGTTATAATATGAAACTGCGATGATAAACTATTCGTTTTATTAAGAAAAAAATGTATTAAAAATCGTGGAACAGTTTTCTGGGAAATGAAATTCGATGTCAAAAAAATCTGTATTTTAATAGACACCCATATTTTTTATATAGTTCACACCCCTATAATCCCTTTAGTTGCAGTAGTCTTGTTGATCAACCTAGTGCAAATCTTTAGCAAAAGAAGTCCGGTTTAGTCCGGTTGACCGACCTTGTACGAGCTTGAAAATAAATTCTGTACCTGATTGAAAATTAGACTGGTAATATGTTTTAAACAACATAAATAACATATCATAAACAAGTGTCATATAAAGCAAAATACAAGATATACATAACAGTGATATGAACGTTTTACAAGTGATATTGTGAAAAGCATTTTTCTAAAAAGTTTTCGTTGTTAAAGTGTGTTTATTTTTCTTTCTCGTCTCTTTGACATCAAAACGTAACAACGAAGTAACATGGTATTTTATTTGCGACACTGGAGAATACATATATGCTCGTATATTTTATTCTGGAACAAGGTTTACGAGGAAATTACGCGGAAGAAGTCGCTAGCAAAAGGTACAAATAAATTAATTAGTCAGAACTGTTCTTCCTTTATTAAAGATTAGGTACAACGTAGGTAAACATGATTAGGTACAAAGAATCTCTTGATCAAAGTAAGTAATTTAGTGCAAGGTACCTGCTATGTCTTTGATCACAGAGGTCATTAGCTTTTCCTGAAGTTAGGCGTCCCTTTCACTCCATGTTTCAGGAAATTTTGACAAATATCAAAGCTAGGACTATCTCTCAGTTGGAAAATTAGAGTGCTTAATTTAATCATATAAATAACGTTGAAAATATAAACTCTCACAATTTAAATTCTTACACAACAATTGTTATAATTTTGTTAAACTCAAACGAATATCCTATACTTTAAACGAGCAAATCTTGTGTATACTCGTATGTATCGGAAACTACTCCAACGATTTTGATTAAACTCAGTATTTAGGGAGTGATGAGGCTGAAATATCGATCTAGCTTAGTTTCATTTTAATAGAACGTTTATTTTCCGAGCAAAGCTCGGTCACCCAGCTAGTTTGTATTGTATACTTACTAATTTTTAACTCTTATGTACTGAACTGTATTAAATTTTTTCAAATTATATTCATTATGTTCCAGGTATATAATATTCTAAGCAAAGATAGAGTTATACTGCCAGGTGTCCATAGACCATGGTAACCATATACCATCATGAGGTCCTTGTGTCTGTTTGCCTAATTGGTCATTAGGTATAAAACAGTTCTAAGTTTACCACATAACGTTTTATATGAACCTACCTAAAAGTACCTAGTAACTTCTGGGAACCAAAGAGTAAGTATATTATGTATAGTACAGATAGGGTTGTAGTGCCTGCAGTGGAGACAACAAGACTTGATGATAAAGATGATGTCTACAAGATCCAATTTCTGCTGATTTTTGTATACAAACGCATTATCAACCTTTCTATCTATCTATGGAGATGCTATAGATGCGACTCGTACCGTCATCTTTTGTCAAGTTTCAATCCCAATACACAATTATCTTCCGAATTCCACACTAGGATGCCAACATACGACTTGCCTTCAATGGCTTTGTCAAAGGCACATTCCACGTTCAATGTGATTGTATTGTGTATGTACGAGTAGGTATGTACTGACAGTGACGGAGGCATATAAGCTAGAGCCCGGCCGAAGTCCCGGTAGTTTCTCTATTATTTAGTGAAATGATATAAATAGATACCTACTCTACTACTACACATGTGTACAATGTTAGAATTTTCTGAATAGGTCAAGATTCAGAAATAAATGATTTTTCATTAAGTGTCTATAGATTATGTACGGCCTTTTACAACTGCTACCGCTTGTTTTCGAAGAGGAAAATTATTGTGTCGGCAAAAGTTTACACCAGTGGCTGTTAAGTGAACTAGTGCCGATCTGAAATGTATAAGACAATGGTGATTCCAATTTTATACTAGTCAATGGTTCTTTCCATGAACCGATAAGAGCTTGATTCTTAAATGTTGAAAAAGACTATGGATTCGGCTGGAATACTTACTTCGCTACTATATTGGCAGTCTCAATTACTTTTTTAACCCATATTGGGCTGGCCGCTGCATCGTCGTTGATAAGATTAATGGTTTGGTTATAAAAGTTACATACTTTAACCATTAATAAAGGCTAATTGTATTATAGTTGATTATCGTTGTAATAAATTGGTCAGCAAGACGAGTTACCGTTACCTACACATCCAAAGTAAAAATATGTGCAAACGCGATCCATTCCGAATAAATGCATGAATTAGAATGCGCGCGATGCACTTACGGAAATATTGCACCGCGTTTCGGAAATATATTGGGACACTCGAAGCCGCACGCCACTGACGCCACTAAACTCGAAATTTCTCCCGATATAAATCTCTCAAGTGGAGATGAATCCCCGGACTGCGAAATGATACATAAAATATTCATTTCACTCAGAAATGCAAGCATCTGTTTTTCACTCGGCTGAATTTTCGGATCCTTTTTCTCTAATTCAACTTTTTTCAATCACTGTCGCTATTTTAAATTTTAAAATTCATCCAATCTTTTGTTCTCACTTACTTTTTAGACTCTTGAAACTTTAGTGCCACCTACACTAGAGGTACTCCAAAATTCTTGAAGTAAATGTTGCTTACCTGAAACAACAGAAATAAATGATTTTTCATTTTTTTTTCATCATCATCATTTCAACAGAAGAATAACATTAAAATTAACACTAACTTAAAATATTATCAGTTATCTAATAACACATCAATTTACCATCGTTCGTAATTGTATGTGAACACAAATAATAATACTGTAAATGGCTTAGGCTAATTTAGAGTAAGAATAGAGCAACAAAATAATCATTACACTCATACTGAATGTTATATGGATTAGGGTTAGAAATTGAACAGTATTCGTAGTACTGTAAGTAAGAAGACTCTGCAGACGAACGACAGCGACATTTCGCGACCGTCAGCAACAGCCAGCGACAGTCGGCGACCGATGGCGACAGGTTCGCGAGCTGTTGTCGCTAGCATCAGGCCTGTGTCACTCCCCGTTAAGGGAATCGAAAAAATACCTACATTACTAAGAGCGCGGCGATCACTCGGGAGAAGGAAATTCGAAGAGTAATAAAATTACTTCTGACTTCTAGGTATCTAAACGAACAGGTGCTGAGTTCTGACGCGAGTTGCATAAAATCATATCGTTAACTGCATTGAGTAGATATTTCTTCTGAAATCTAACTATAAAACGGTGCAAATATTTTTCCATTGGTCCAATTGCAACAAAAGCCATTTCATTATTTCATTTCCTTTAATTTTTTATTCCTATTGTTTATCAAACAATACTGATGAAACCCTTAATCAAAGCTCGATTTAGTAACTGGGCAATCAATAAGTGAAATTGTTTAAATCATTAAAGTCATTCGATCAAAGTATAGTGTCTAACTGTACAAATCCTATGCATAATTAATTCTGTATGTTTCAATGGTCAAGAACTACAAGATGTAGCATAATCTTCATTTACATACTCTAAGCTCCTAAAAGCAGATGGTTTCAGCTGCTGAACCTAGATAACAGTCGTAAGAGCTAAGTACATAAATATGAAGCAACTGGAAAGCTTGAAAATGAAGTACGAAATGAAAACATTTCTCGAGTAAGAAAATGAGGGGCTGCGAAGGGGTACTGAACTCTTGGACTAATCGAATATTCTCGAAGTTAGCCAATGAGGTTGATTGCTCGCTTGTAAACTCGATACTTACAAATTTGTTTTACGATATGTACTCACATTATAGCCATGTTATAAATCAATGTAGGTATATACAATATAGAAAGGACATACTTGTATTAAATCGAACTACGAGTAATAATAGATCACTATAGAATAATTAAATTAAAAAAACAATCTAGAAGCCGAACAAATTCGACATTCCCATACAAATTGCCCGGGCTACTGCACATTTTTGTATGGATATGCCGATTTTTTTAAAACTGTTATTCTTTTCTTTGTTGTTCTGATTTATTACGGGTATAAAATGCTCTGTCTGCCCCATTAGGGATAAAGACGTGATAGTATGTATATCTGTATATATCTTGTAAAAAAAACACCCAACTGCTGAAATTCAATTTTAGCTAACAAGTTCCTATTTTCGAGTATAAGCCCGCTTAGTCGCTTAGGTACAATTCGGAAATCATTGATCTATTGAGCGATGGTCCCCCATTTTAGTCCATTGAATACGGAATCCGAAACTGAGATATGCCAATACTGATCATATTACTGCTTTTGATCGAGTGGCTTTTCTGGATATAGTACTGGATACTATTGTACTAGAATAATAACGAATTGAGTAAGTTCGGGCAGGAACAGCTCTCTTGTTTCACAAAGAGACTTTTCACTTATCTGATAAGTACGAAGAATTCGTGTAAATAAATTCTTCTAAATATTATTTGGACATTCGTATTACTAAAAGAAGTCTTGTAGAGTTATCATTTAATGACTTTTTAAATAATAATTATTAGTAGTCGTCGAAATATCTGGCGAAAACGATATTAATCGCGGTAAGTCCCGTAATACTAATAACAATCATTGTGACCACAAAACTCTAAAATCATATGTTTTATTATTTTCAACTGGGAAAAACCAGACAAAAGTATACTACATAATGTTACATTATCTAATGGATTACCTAATAGGGACTTTTCTTAATTATGTCTTTTTTTCAGTTCTAAAGTTCCTACAAGGAACTCTAGCTAATAGTTTCCGTATCTCTGACTTGCGCTAGCTCGGAGACAGTTAGTATTAACAAGCTGTAATTTTACGTACGAGTATGCTGACAAAGTCAAAGCAAGGACAACTTTACGATTCAGTGCCCCCTTTGCGAATTATACTAATTCTTGTTCGACTTAGACCTACTCGAAGATTGATAAATATTTAGTCTTCAGCGTATTTTTAAAACGATTACATGTAAGTTCCTAACAATTCAAATCTGAGATGTATCTCAGATTTGAAGTATATCTATATCTGTGACAAGATATAAGAATAAAAAACTAAAACCTGACTATACATAGCGGCGAAACACATACATAATTCTGCATTTAGCTTCCCCACAGTCAGGTAAAATGTAGCTCAGAGATAACAATTTCAATTTAATATTATTTTTATTTTATACAGGTAAGTGCTAATAAGTAATAAATATTTGATAACATACAAAAGTTTACAACTTTTATCTCGTATATTGTGGTTTATAAGAAATCGTAAAAAAATACAGCGTATCGTGTCTAAGGCACAAAAGTAGTACTAAAGAAGTCACTGATTTTATTTTGCTCAGAGTTTAATCTTTCCTGCTGGAAAAGCAGACTGACCAGAATGTCACTACTGCGTGTTTACGTCGCATCGGTGGTGCATTTCTTTTCTCATTCACTGTTCTTTATATTGTCAATGACGAAAAGTTTTACAAGAAGCAACATATCAAGAAAACGCAAATCGCTCCCGCCTTCGCTTCATGTCGTGGCTTCAGCCTTAGGAGGTCCATGCTCTGTGAATTTATGACGGGCCGCGACTCACGCGAATGGCCCATCGCTCCTCGTTCCACACAGCGGATCCGAAATCGTAAATCTAAGCACAAAATAGGCGGATCGCTCTATTTTAATCTGTTCTTGGTATTGAATCTTGGATTTGTGCGTGCTCTAGATCACGCAAGATTTTCACTTCGAATACTTCGTGCGATAATTCGTTGGATTAGTCCAAACAACTTTTAGTTGTTTCATTACTGACCCGTAGGTCACCCATGAATTCAGTTGATATCGTATGCCAACTAATTAATGATATTAAATGATAAATATCTTAATGAATTGAAATGAATACTACTAGATAATATCTTCATACCAAGCTCAAACAAGAATCAAATCTTACTAATTGTGATTGGTGAAATACAGAACTTGGTAACTGATTCGCAATTTATTCCACGTTACGGAGCTGATAATTCGAAAGAAGTTGGTTCTCTAAGAAAGAAGCGAGTTTGCGAGCTGAATCACGTTCTAAATAACTTGAAACTGATCTTAGTCGATCCACGTTACGAGAACTTTTACTAACTTACACCTTACAATATTTTTAGAGATACCATTTCGAGAGTCAATATTAACATTATTCTAAAATTTGCACGTACAATTAAAGAATTTAGGTAAACTAATGGACTTCATAATAGCTTGATAAAGTTTATACAAGAATAAAAATTGTTGATCTCGTTTCGAATGTTTAGATTCTTGTTAGGTCATTGAGCAAGCGAAAAAGTAAGCATTTAACAGACAAGAAGAACAAAACATTAAATTGTAAGTAACACTCACAGATGATATTAACTGTAGCGGGACGCATTCTTTTTCAACATAAATCGTATTTAATTGAGATACTCTGCTCCAGTCAAAGGAACATTTATACGACTTTTTACAACTAGCTCCGTGAAAGTTTTCTGAAAAAACGAGATATTTAAGACATCAGTTTGCTGCAATTTCCACTGTTTTGTGTTTTGCATGATCTTTTATTCATTTAATTTATTGCACTTACATTGTTAAGATTATAGCACAAAGGGCACAACTTAATACTAAGCATTGTCTTCCTTTGAGACGTAGCAGAAAATAAATATTTTCTTGATTTATGTTCAATTTTGAGAAATCTATTTACAATGGTGGTTAACATCAGAATTCTTTATTTTAAAGCTAATGTTGAGTTACGTGCTTAGTTGAATGAAACTGTAGGTCGTTTTTATCATTGGGTAGATGGCAGTCGTTAAGTTATGTCAAATGCTTTTTATAGGTTGAAAAAATTTGACTCCAGTGTTGGCCACTTGTTAAGCAAACAATTGCTCTAAGCAGCTTTGTTCTTTGTAGTTTTTGCATTGTTTTTGGAGAAGGAAATAAACACTGTGGAAAACTACTTTTCTTTTTGCACATGATCTTGGTAAAAAAAAACTAGTAATGTAACAAAAAAACATTTTCGCAAAAAAAGACCGACGAGTGCAAACAATTGAACTAGGTTTTCACAAAATATATAAAATCTATTAAACATAAAAACACAAAGTGCAACTGCATAACATTATGTGTAGGTTTTATGTTAAAGTCGCAAAGCTAATTTGATATATAATATGTTCAAAATTCGCCGAGATAGTTTGCAACTCAGCGTTCCCCGAAAAGTATAAATTTTACTTTTCTCAATGCATTTGAAAGTTGGGAACATCTTGTCGACTTGTTCGCAAACATTCTCCTAAGTTGAATAACCTAGCATAGTTCACTGCAGGTAAGTTTTCGCAGTGACATGGCTCTCTCAATTACTATCTTGGAACCAGGGATGAAGGGATGAACCGGTGATGGCCAAGTGGGTTAGGCACTGTTTGTGCACCTGTGAGGTTTAACTGTTCACTAATAACTGACTTCCAAAAAAGGTGGAGATTAACAATTTGTCCCTATCTTTCATTTTATGTATGTTCACCGATTATTCGAAGGCGCCTGGACCGATATGGATTTTGTTTTTGTTTGAAAGGGTGTTTAAAACACTTTTAAGGTGGTGCCATAGACATTTTTGCAATATTGGTAGTGTAGTTTGAGGGTGAAGTAGATTTTAATATTTAATCCTTTCTTTCATTCTCATTAGAGACTTCTATCAGAGTTAGAACTTTTGTATGGTCATTTTAACTACCACAACTTGCTTCCAGTAAAGGAAAACATTTTAAGAAAATCTGTACACTAGATTACTAGTGTGTAATAATGACTATGTCACTAGATAGCAATCATTGAAATACGTTAAATGCTTTGAGGCAGTTCGAAAAATCTGAAACTAGTGTTAGCTATGAACATACTTGATAAGACATGGACCAAGGAGCAACGAGCAACTATAGTTAACCTCCTATGTAACAAAAGACGCGTCTTGATATGGTTCTTAAAAATTTTAGTAAATTTCTACATAGACTATTTGCGTTAAAAGACCTTTTGATACTAAATTAATAGTACCTATATTGTAAACTTATAGTAAAAATTTTATGTCTACCATGATAAAACCAGGACTCACCGAAGCCGAGCTTCGCCCAAACCAACTAATCTTCGATATACCAGTCTTGTCACAGTAGAACAACGACCTATCTACCTACATGTTTACCTATCTAAGATATTACAGCAATCTTGTTAATCAATATTAATTAAGCTGTTTATTGATATTTACATGTCAATATTCCGAGAAAGCAGCGGATTTTTGGTAAGTAATAGAAGGACGGCGCGGCGGAAACTATTCATTGACTGAGTTTGTCTCGCAAACAAGCAATAATATAACTTCTGGGACCGTCTGCCAGATGAGTTCATAATTACAGAAGTCGCTTCGTTCATCACGACCCTTCTCCCCTAATTCTTTGTTACAGCCAAGTTTTTGTCGTTTTGTTTATTCTGTGTACAACAAAAACTTTGATGCTACTTTGATAAAACCTTTCCAAGTAAATTAGGAAACTCTGTATGTAACGAATGCTTTGATAAGTTAACAAATTAATTTTGACTTTAAGTTTCTTGCTTTTCATATATTTTGTATTAGTCAATTGTATACAATTACGGTAGGCAAATGTTTTCTTCATTTTAAATTAGGGACATATACCTAACTTGTATCAAAACAGTCGCTGTCACATGTTGTTATTTGTATGCCAATCAATACAAAAGAAACGCAATAAGAGAAAATTAGTCACAAATTCTGTGCCCCAAATGAGTTCTTATACAGCAGAGCACGACTTCCTTAATTCAACAAAGCATAAACCTAGATTTTTTTTGTGCATTAAAGTGTTTATTGATTTATTTGTGTAAAGTCCTTTTTGGAACGAAGTTTCTTATTAATTTACCTTGGAACCACAGGAAATCCACTGCTGGGCAGAAGTCAGAAATCACTTATTTATCTTTGGATATTCTATCACTTGATAATTGTAAATGTTCCTTTCAATTTCATGATAATGGTTGACGTCAGGTAATTTACTTACAATTAAGTTTATAGCCGCTTCCTAAGCGCAAGTACAGAAGAAGCGGCAGCAAACTTTACTGCAGCATTTTTTTTATACATCTCCGACATCCCATTCTTAGGACATAGGCATTTGGGGCAAGCTGAGTTGTTAACTAAGCAAAAATTCAAAATTACGTGTTTGCACAAAAATACCTGTTTTAATAACATTCAAAGCTATCGCCTATATTATTTAACATAGCGAGCATGTTTGCAAGATGATCCAAAGTTGTGAAGTGCCTTATGCAGGAGACCATATTGTTACTTTGTGGGGGGGTGTGTTGGGTTGCTAACTATTCTCAGCGAATGTTAACTTCACATAACACGTTCTAACAAGTGACTAGTATTCCGCTTTAAACTGGCTCTTTAGCCTCGATTTAAGGCTCGGTCACTGTACCTACCATTACCAGTATTTTTTCATCACTATACGCATTACTTCATCAATAATATATTTACATATTATCTCATTATCAATATCATCATAATATCAACTACTCAATACTTTTAGGTATCTAAGTAAGTCATCAAGTAAATTAAATTTAATGTTTGACAAATCGGTAATAATGTTATTTAATATAATTATAAGTATTTCATTTGATATTAATAAATTAATATTATCTTTGTTTTAAATAAATTAACTGAGAAACTTCAAGCAAACTTATGTTTAGGCACCTCAATAGAAACGAAAAAGGATACAAGACGCGATCTCTATATATTATAATATATAAGAGTAATATTTAAATAAATGCTAAACATGTTTATTTGCCAGGCAAATTTAAAAAGTCCCGACTTTCAAGCGTTCACACCTAAAAACTTTTGAATGGCTGAACCGATTTTCATCAAACATAGCTAAGAAAGAGGAGAAGGGTCAAGGAAACTTGCTTTAACATCAAAAAGCCGCATCGAAATCGGTCCATCCTTTAAAAAAGCCAAAGGTCAGGAGTTACATAGCAAAAGGCTTTGATGTTATCATAACTTTTCCAACTATACTTTGAAGAAAATACACTAGGTGCTAATAAAAAAAATCCGAATAAAAACAGTTTTCATAAAACAAAATGTTTTATCCAAGTAAGACAGTTACAAATTGGCTCGACCCTTTTTTACTGTAAAAGGTACTCGACAGTATCACACATATTATTTGATGCTGAAGGTCGTTTCAATGTCATTAATAATTATGGAAACTTACCTACCAACTTTTTCATTTGCTAGTTTAGACATTTGTTTGTATATTTAAAAATATATATTATTTTAGGCCAAATGATTGATATATTACTAGCTGTGTCCGTGGGCTTCGCTCTTCGTGAAAATTTCGGAATAAAAACTATCCTAGTCCTTCCCTGGGTATCAAACTATATTCAGACAGACATTAGTACGGCTTAACGGAACGCGCCCGGGTGTGACCTGTCAATATCACCTGATTTGTATTTTAAATAATTTAATTAGATTTTCTTATAAATACTGTTGTATAGCCATAAATATATGAAGTTTTAATAATAAAAACAAGAAATCAACACACAATAGTGATTTTTATCAAGATTCGGTGATAAAATTGTTCAAGATACCTTCTTTGACAAGCCGGTACCAAGCAACCGACCGTTGTTTGAAATTCAATCTGCGAGAAATCATCAAATAAACCAGATGAGTATTGCTTTTAGTATTTAACATAAACTAGGTGTTTCATTTCAACGCTAACACTACAATTTTATATAATTTGTACGTGTTTCAATAGGTAACAAAGTCAATGTTCCTTTGTCAATAACCTGCTGTCAATAACTTATCAATCAATAAATCTCTGAAATTACGCCCTAAAATAAATAGTCCGTATTTGTGCAAATATTGCAAAGCTTTCATACGTATGCTTATGTGTTTTTTTTTACAAGAAATCAACACAAAATAACTCAAGTTGGTATTTCAAAACATTAATATAACCTATAAGTGTTGTTAACTTTTAATACTTATTTGCAAGTTAGTATAGATAGTACTCTCTCCAAATCTCACTTAGCTCAAAGAATAATAAATAATTACAATAAGATTCCCCTAAACTTATCAAAGACAGTACTTGTAAGCACACTCAGTTGACATTTGTATATTTCAGTTGCCGTTACCTCCTGATTCATTATGCAGACCCGCAAAGCAGCGGCCAAAGAACTGACCATGAAGTTAAGGCAGGCTCTTAGTGAACTCAAAGCATGCCAGGAAGAAAACTCACAGCTTCTTCATGAACGGGAGGCAACGGAAGAAGAATTCAAAAATTTAAATGATAAAAACTCCCAGCTGAAAAACGAATGTACTAACTTACATATTCAATACTCTCATTTATTAGACGAAAATATTAGATTCAAAGAACAGATGGAACAATCTATGCAATGCAGTATTGTACATGAACGGGCTCTAAGTCGCATCTCTGAGTTAGAACATAGCTTATGTGAAGCACAACGATCTGCTCTTGAAATACAACAGCAAAAAGATGCTGAGTTATGTAATAATACCTTGCAGTTATATAGCGAACTCATTGAGAGTGACTCGAGTCCGGCCGTGGAAATACCTGCATGTACTCCGCAGTCACAGTATTTTATTTTAACAAGTCATATTAAAATTAAAAAATATATAAAAATTAACAAAATGATAAAGCGCACTCAAAAACTACTGTCTAGGAATAAAAATAAGAAAAGTATTAATCAATTAAGAAAAGAAAAATTATCTTTAATCAAGGAACTTAACTGTTGTGAAAAAAACCTTAATATGGCTTGTCGCATATATGACACTGAGATGTTTGAGCTAGAGTCTCAAATCTCAACATTGCAGGCTACATTAAAAAATCTCACAAAAAAATATGAGTTAATTTTAGAAGAAAATAGGGAAATTAGTTTAGTATCTGACGGTGTTCCCCTGACAGTGGTTACAGAATCACCTGTCACGGACTCAACCCCATCCCCTACTGTTGACTGCGGTATAAGTCTAAGTATAAATAAATACCCTCATGTAGAAAATGATGTACAATCCAAAATAGAAACAATTGATAATAGCATAAATAGAAAAATGATTTGTAAAAAATTATTAATATATTCTGATAAGTTAGGTCAAGATCTTAGTAGTATGATTTATAATAACCTGAACAGTGAATGTTCAGTATTCAATGTATGCACACCCGGGGTCACATTTTTAAACCTAATAAATAACATAAATTATAATGACATAGACCAACATACCACAATTTTAATAATGTGTGGTGACAGTTCCTCTATTACAGGAAGGAACTTAAAAAAAGGTATAGACAAAATCAAAGATTTAAAACAAAAAAAGGATTGTAGATTTATCATAAGTGCCTTTCCATATTCAGACAATTTAGACAGTAAAAGTAACAGGCACATATATGATTTAAATGTACATCTGTACTGACTAGCAAATTATTGCAATTAGAATTATATGCAAACGATAGGGATTTACATGTAGTATGTTTAACTGAACACTTTTTGCAGTCACATCAAGTACAATTTAATATTGATAATTATTTAGTCTCTAGTTTATTTATTAGAAAGATTAATGAAAAAGGAGGCAGTTTAATTTTAACACGTAATGATGTAAAATGTAAAGAACGCAAGGATATTGTGAGCCTGTCGGTTGAAAGTATTGTTGAATTATCCTGTGTTGAACTAGAAAATTGTATTATAGTATGCGCGTACAGACCCCCAAAAGCTGACTTTAATACTTTAGAAACTGTAATTGAAGATGTTTTGAGAAAATTAAGTTCTTGTCGCAAAAACATAATATTGTGTGGCGACTTTAACGTAGATTTATTAGCGTCTGATAGCACCGAATGTATTAGATTTTTGAATCTATTTAAGTCATTCAATTTGTTCAATTTATTTTTAGAACCAACTAGAATACAAGGCGACTCTAAAACATGTATAGATAATGTTTTCTGTGATTGCACTGCTGTTGATAAAGCTATAATTAAAAATATAACTTCTGATCATTTTGGTCAGTTCGTGAAATTTGCCAACAACGCAGCAGAAGTAGAATTACCTGAAATAACCTACAGAGCTATTACTAAAGATAAAATTAAAAAATTTAGGGATACAGTTTCGAAAAAATTACCGTTAATTGAAGAAACTCGGGATGATCCGGATATTTTGTATAATAAAATGTTCGGTGTGATTGAATCAGAATTTAATAATAATTTTCCACTTAAAAAAGGAAAGAAACGTAATAGGAAAAAGTTTAGCGAATGGGCTACCACAGGGATTCATATTAGTAGGAATAGGCTATATGAATTATTAGCTATGAAAGCTTATAACCAAACACCTAATTTCATTAATTACGTTAGAACTTACTCAAAGCTTTTTAAAAAAGTATGTTTATGCGCGAAATCATTATACACCAGGAAAGCTATTCTAGATTCTAAAGATAAAATAAAGACAACCTGGAATATTATTAACACTGAAACCGGGAAAAACAAGCAACGAGTAAATAAAATTGAGTTAAACATTAACAATAAGGTTCTAGACACTAGTGAATATGTCGCACAATACTTTGAGAACTTTTTCACAAACATTTCCCTAAATACAACTGCCCCACTAATGTCCTCATCTAGGAAATCAAAAAAGCTATTAACCAATTGCGTACCTAAATGTAAAGATAGGCTAATATTCAAATACGTCACACCTAAAAATATCATTGATACTTTTAAAAGCTTGAATAATAAAAAAACTGGTGATTTGTGGGACATTTCTGTCTCCGTTATTAGTAATATTATAGATGTAATTGCGCCTTACTTAGCTTCCATATTTAATAAATGTGTAGACGCGGGATCTTTCCCTGACATGATGAAGTTAAGTAAAGTTATCCCTCTATTTAAGACTGGTGACAGAAATGATCCAACAAATTACCGTCCCATTTCTATTCTGCCAGCACTGAGCAAAATATTCGAAAAGATAATTTTTAACCAATTATTAGATTTTTTCAACAAAAATAGTCTGTTCCATGGTGATCAGTATGGATTTACTAAGGGTCGATCAACAACGGATGCAGGTGTTGCACTTTTACAAAACATCTATGATGCTTGGGAGTGTTGTCAGAATGCAATTGGTGTCTTTTGTGACCTCTCCAAAGCCTTTGATTGTGTAGACCACAAAACCCTTCTATCCAAACTTGAGCACTACGGAATAAAAGGGAAGGCTCTTGAATTGATTAAATCTTATTTGAGTAGCCGAATTCAAAAAGTTAGTGTAAATCAAGTAAAATCTGAAGGATCAACCGTAGTGATGGGTGTGCCCCAGGGTTCTATCTTGGGTCCTTTGTTGTTCCTGATCTATATTAATGATTTACCATATTATGTAAAAGATTGTAAGGCTGTACTTTTTGCTGATGACACTTCCCTTGTTTTCAGCGTAGATAGGAAAACTGACACCTCTGATGAGATGAATAATATATTGTCGCAAGTGTTGGATTGGTTTACAGCAAATAATTTAGTATTAAATGCAAAAAAAACGAAATGTGTAAAGTTCTGCTTACCGAATGTTACAAAAGTTCCAACACGATTATTTATTGATAAGGAAGCAGTAGATATGGTTGATAACACAACATTTTTGGGAATAACGCTTGATTCAGGGTTGCAATGGGGTGCCCATATTAAAAAATTAGCTGGAAAACTTAGCTCTGCGGCCTATGCGGTTAGAAGAATTAGGCAAATGACTGACGTCGATACAGCGCGTTTGGTATATTTTGGGTACTTCCACAGTGTTATGTCCTATGGAATATTGCTATGGGGTAACGCTGCAGATATAAATACCATATTTGTTTTACAAAAACGCGCTATCAGATTTATATATAAATTAGGTGCTAGAGAGTCTTTGAGGGAACTATTTAAAGACATAAATATTTTGACCCTCCCTTCGCAATTCATCTATGCGAACATTATGTACGTGCGTCAGAATATACACTCATTTAAGAGAAATTGTGACATTCATAGTATTAACACGAGAAATAAAAATAAATTAGCCATCACAGCTTTGCGGTTAGAGAAAACAAAAAAATCTTTTGTGGGTCTCGGCTTGCGCCTCTATAATAAAATTCCAGATGATATAGTAGCATTACCATTAACTAAGTTTAAGACAGCCGTTAAAAATCATTTATTACAAAATGCGTATTATCATGTAAATGACTACTTATCATCTTCTGAGAAAAATTCTTGGAAATAGTTGTCTGCAAATTGTAATTGTATAATTTAAATGTATAGCTTAAGTGTAAATCTGTATTGTAATTGTAACATAGCCCATCAGGCTGGGTAGGGACCAATACTGAACTGGGTTTCTTTCGGCGTAATCTTCCCAGCAGTGGTCGTTCCGAAACGCTAGTAGTTTTTAGCTTTTGCACTAAAATAATATTTAAAAAAAATGACCTTCAATAAGAGATAAATTTATCCTACATTGAATAAAAATTTTTGACTTTGACTTTGACTTTGACATATCAAATTTAATCAAAATAGGTTCAGTGGTTGAAGCGTGAAGTGGTAACAAACAAACAAATATACAAACTCTCTTTCGCATTTATAATATTAGTGGATAGTATGACAAGCTGCGCCCCTCGGTGTTAAAATACCAAACTAAACAACCGTTTTTGTAAATTTCTATGGGACCACCTGAAAATCCAAACAAATAAAGAATTTTTCAAATTTGTCTAGGCGTATTCGAGTAATCAGGGAATATACACAAATAAATATACACTCATTTAAATTGATAACCACCTCCTTTTAAAGTCCGTTAAAAAGAACAATCATATATCATAGGTACTCACAATTAAAACTTTTTATAAATTTAGGAATCCATATAATTTAATTGGTCAACGATAGAACTGGAATGAATCCTGATACAGTGAACTGGCAAGACAGAGGAAACAAAAGTTATCCATTAATCTTAGTCGTGATTCCTAAAAGGACGAACTGAAAAAGGATATGTTGAAATACTCTTTGACCCTCGGGCGCGGGAGAATTATGTTTCTGAGTAATTCCTTCACAGAACTTACACGTGACTGGGCGGATCTAGAGGAAAACCTCCACCTCCGATAGCGATGTTTATACATTGCAGAACTAGCGCCCTGGCTTGAATCAAATTGTTTAATAGTAAATGTGGTGATAATGATGTGCGGTATACGGACGTGGATGGGAGGATCGTACCGGGTTGCCCTCGACGAACGTTCTGCGACTAAATTACAGATGTTCTGAAGAAAGGTGATGTAAAGAGTACACATTACCGGAGAGCATGCATGAAAGAGTTATGAGTGTTGACGAAGCAAATGTGGTTTGCAAGGATCGTAGCAAGTGGAAATCCATAGTCTCTGCCTACCCCATTTTGCATAAATAACTGTTGAAAGTATTGTGATAGTCTAGCCTAAAATACGTTTTAGCTAAAAGTGGGAATTTTTTGGCGAAAAACGTTTTAAAATTAAGACTAAATCTCCTGACACCATATGTAGATTAAAGTTTTAGCAACGTGCCTAAACCTTTCGTCACCTCTTACGATATCCACGGGGAGAGATAGAATGCTCCTATTCTAGGCCGGAAGCCACAAGACTACGATGATTATCCAGTTATTTAGGTACCTACTTATGATGTCGTCATCTTAGATAATTGAAATGAAAAACTATGTTGCAATATGAACACGTTTTCAATCCTTTCTATGTTTGATGTTTCCTCGTTTTTGGATGCCCATTAGAAACGAAATACTAGATCCGCCGCTGCACAAGCTAACGAAAAGGATCAAAGGAATCCACGTCAAAATAAATCCTTCCTACTCGCATATAAATACATATTTCATGAATATTTCCCCGGCGATCAAACGATATCATTATATTGGGGATGTGATTTATAATCACTACGATATTCCATCTTCTTGAGGGCTATTGCAATGGAAGTTTGTGACTGTGACCGATAATAGGTTGTCATACTCGTATTTTTTTTATATTTTATAGGAAATGGGATTTTTTTTTACGAGATTGAATTTATACAATCACCTCTCAGAAGAAACCATAAAACCTCACATTTTTCCGGGATAGTAATATGCAATGGTTTATAATCCTAGTAATAAGCTAGTTACATGCCAAACTTTATTCCAATCCATTCAGCCGTTTTGGCGTAAAGTTAAAACATCCATACAAACATTTACATTTATGCTAGCTATTAAAAGAAAATGATAATTAACTAGGTATATAATTTTCAAATAGGTATCCTAATGAAATAAATATTTTTTGACAATAACACTTGTCACAGTAGGTACTTATTCAAAATATGTAGATACAAATCCATGGATTAAGGTCACCAGAATTCCACAAATAGGGCTTTGATACAAGGTAACGTATTTAGGGTGCGGTAAGTACACCCTTATAAAAATGCCGACCCTGAATTTTCACAAACCCCGGACACATTCGTAAATCCGGCCGGATGTCCCAGGAATCTCTTTAAAAGAATCTGGGTCCAAATGTAGGCCAACCTACACCCGCACGGCCCATAAACAATAGAAGCATTATGAAGTCAAAATTATTCGGCTCTGAAAATGTGTATCCGCTCAAAAGGGTGAAATGAAAAGGTCGCGAGTAAGAAGGAAGGAATATATCTCTGTTTCTCGTAGTAAACGTGGGAATTTACGAAAACAGCTTTTTTCAAGGAATCTCTTTGAAAGAATCTGGGTCCAAATGTAGGCCAACCGACACACGCACGGCTTATAAATAATAGAAGCATTATGAAGTCAACATTTTTCGCCTCTAAAAATATGTATCCGTTCAAGATTGTAGAATCAATAAATAAATAAATAAATAATTAAATAAATAAATAAATATATAGGGAGAAATTACACTGATTGAGCTAGCCCGAAAGTAAGTTAGAGACTTGTGTTATGGGATACTAACTCAACGATACTATATTTTATAACAAATACATATAGAAATAATATATTAAAAAAAAAAACATCCTTTTGAAAGAATTTGGGTCCAAATGCAGGCCAACCGACACACACACGGCTTACAAAAAATAGAAGTATTATGAAGTCAAAATTATTCGCCTCTGTAAATATGTGTCTGCTCAAAAGGATGGAATGTGAAGGTTACAAGAAATAAGGAATATAATATTGATTGATAATATTAATCCATTTCTTGTAAGTAAATAAAGGATTTTACAGTAATATCTTTGTCTTAGGAATCTCTTTATTTGAGTCCAAATGTAAGCCACATACACGCACGGCCCATAAACAATAGAAGCGTTATGAAGTCAAAAATTTTCTCCTCTGAAAATATGCATCCGCTCACAAGAATGAAATGAAAAGGTCGCAAGCAAGAAGGAAGGAATACATTTTCATTTCTCGTAAGTGAATGCGAGGTTTTACTCAAACAGCTTTTATTACAAGTATTGACTCTAGTATCATAATTCCGAGAAGTGTTACGTTAACGACTGAACAACAGAAAGTGTATAGGGAACTTCCAATAACGTAAAGGGGATAGTTTCCTTCCATCGCTGCATTTGTTAGTGATAGGTACACGGTAGGGTTGTCACAGATATGTTAAGTTTTTTATTGATTTAAACTACTATATTCAAATTCTATCTGTCTTGCTTTTTTAAGGGTTCCGTAGTAAACAAGGAACCCTTATAGTTTTGTCATGTCTATCTGTCGGTTTGTCAGTCCGTCCGAGGTTTAACTCCGCGGCTATAAGTACTAGAGACCTGTAATTTTGTACGGGTATGTTTATTCACCATAACAAAAAAGGGGTAAAAAATTATTTTAGGGTTGTTTTCGTACAAGTAAAGCAGGAGATATTTTTTTTTCTCGACTAACTTATCGTGTCATGTATTGATGAATAGGTGTTTTTAAAAAAAAATGTGAGCACAAAATACTGATGGGCTGCTACCCATCAGTATTTTTATTGCCATTTCCCATCTTCACGTCCAACATCACCTTTGGAGCTCACGGTTCTAGGACCTTGCCAACCCCGTTAGGAATAAAGACGTGGTAATATCTAACGCAGTATAAATATTATGGCAAAATGTCCATCCAACTAAAAGCAACGGGTCCGTTTTTGTATTTCATGGCTGGCAACCCTATATAGGGTACACCAAGTATGCTTTCGTATTCGGTGGCAGCACCGCCATTCTCGAGGTCGACGAACCCTTCAGCACTCATCCCAGGATCATACTGAGAGCAAAACAGCTACAAAGTACTCGCTGTTGTTTTCCAGTTTTTATTTTCACATTTCTCTCCCGCTTTGTGTAGGATATAAGCAGTCGTTCAAAGAAGCGAAAGTGACGTCACTCGTCGACTTTTAATGGAATAAAGCAATTATAGCAAGAGAGGACAAATGGAAATCGAAACCCTCGCAGAAAATATAGAATAGAATTTTACCGTTTCCGCGTCGAAACGGTGAAACGAAAATGCCGAGAAGTCAACATGTATTCTCAAATTGTTCTTCTGCTTTGTGTGCGGGTATAAGCAGTCTTTGACAAAAGCGAAAGTGACGTCACTCGTCGACTTTTAATGGAATAAAGCAATTATAGCAAGAGAGGAAAAATGGAAATCGAAATCCACGCTGAAAATAAGAATAGAATTTTACCGTTTCCGCGTCGAAAGGGTGAAACAAAAATGCCGAGAAGTAAACATGTATTCTGAAATTGTTCTTCTGCTTTGTGTGCGGGTATAAGCAGTCTTTAAAAGAAGCGAAAGTGACGTCACTCGTCGACTTTTAATGGAATAAAGCAATTATAGCAAGAGAGGACGAATGGAAATAGAAACCCACGCTGAAAATATAGAATAGAATTTTACCGTTTCCGCGTCAAAACGGTGAAACGAAAATGCCGCGAAGTCAACATGTATTCTTAAATTGTTCTTCTGCTTTGTGTGTGAGTATAAGCAGTCGTTGAAAGAAGCGAAAGTGACGTCACTCGTCAACTTTTAATGGAATAAAGCAATTATAGCAAGAGAGGACAAATGGAAATAGAAACCCACGCTGAAAATATAGAATATAATTTTACCGTTGCCGCGTCTAAACGGTGAAACGAAAATGCCGTGAAGTCAATGTGTTTTCTCAATTTGTTATATGATAATTTATAAAATATGTTTTTTTTTTATTGTTTGTGTTTAGAGCAGTGGTTCCCAAACTTATTTTGTCTACTGCCCACTTTGAGAATAGATATTTTTTTAGCGCCCCCAATTTTTCACCTATTTAAAAACCACTATAACTTCAAATTAAATTAATTAATTATTGTGACCTATATATGTATATTAACGGAGAATTCTAAACGAAACTTTTACTATAACCTGCAACTTGAAACCTGAGCGCAGTAGGTAACATACAACGGCGCTTAGGTCTCAAGTTAACTCTTACGGGCTCCACCTGCCAATAAGAATGATTATTGAAACGCAACTTTATAGTATTAAAACAGAGTATCTTTTATTAAAAATATAACTAAAATAATCAATCCTTATATAAAAACTAATGTGAAGGATGAATCTGATGCTGTTTAATAAGTTTGTTGATATCAGGTTCCAATTTACTCAAGAACAGTCGCAAGTCGCCACGTTCGGTAACAAGCAAACGATTTCTCTTTTTAGTAAGCAGTGTTGTCACAGCACTAAATCCACGTCCTCCTAGCTAAATAAAGCTCCTAGCAAAAAAAAAAACATTTTCTTTCTGGGTCTCTTACCGCCCCCCTTGAGACCTGCAGCGCCCACAAGGGGGCGTTATCGCCCACTTTGGGTTTAGAGCATCGAAGATTTATCAGATTAACAAGTCAACATCTTTTATTATATTACAACGAAACTTAAGCTCCTACAATGCTGTAAAAACTAAAAAAAATGAAATCCTAGACATAAAATTATGTTTAAATTAATAAAAAATGTATAAGTAGTAATCTCGCAAAACAGGAACAAATTGCTTGTTAAAAGTTAAACTACTAGTTTGAGTGTCTAGACCACTAACTCACCACGCAACATCACAATAACCCTGTTGTGATTGGTTAGTTAAGCTATATTGCGACGTATAACGTAATTGTCTGCTCGTAAAGCCGATCGTTACAATGACCCGCGCCCTCTATATCGTACACCCTACTTATACTGCAATATGGCAACACTGAACATTTTATTAACATTACCATGGCAGGCGACCTACTACACCGCAGCAAAAACATACATTACACCGAATGTTTTGTTAGTTCCCAACTTGACAAAAACGCCTGGTCCCATTTCCCCCTGTCTCCCCTTGTCCTCTCATTTTCGCGTCATTTGTGCATTGTTCATTGAGTTTCAACTTTTTTCTGGCACTTGGCGGGTAAATAGTGACTTCTTTTGAAGCGAGCAAATGGTACGTGATTCGGACACCTAAAATAGAATTATGAAGGTCACATTATGAGGGTGTTTTCGACTTCTTGCCCGATTGGGACACGAGTGAGACGGGCTATTTCTCCGGGCGATTATCGTTCACACTTCACTGAACAATGAGTTTCATAAAGTTTGCTAAAGTGAAGGTATTGTACCCTTTTCGAAGTTAGGGGGTTTCTTACCCCGCATGAAATGTGTTTGTGAAATATTTAAGACTATTACATATTTTACTTTTAGTAAGTACTAGAAAGACGTAGTTGGGCTTCTGTACTAAAACTATGTTAAACATATTCTTTCGTTGCTTTTTTTAGTCAAAATCAGATAGAAAAAAAAAGTAGAATGACTAGTATAAAATACATGGAAATATCAATAACTTACTAAGAATTCATCATTAAACTACGTATTTGATACCTAGATATAAAAAAAGCGATTTACCGTTTTGGACTGCAACTGTCTCTGTGAAAGTAGAAATAATTAACTGAGTGTTTCCACGAAAATAACACAGTTAAACTGATTATTTCGTTATGGGTATTGACCTAGATTGCTGGTTTACTTCAGAAAAAATGTGTAAAATATTTTTGACGATACAATCTGTTCACGGCACGTGGATTTGACTTCGGTTTACCCTTGCATATTCACTGGCTATAAACAACGAATACCTTTTACAGAAATTGGGGTATTTAGACTTTGCTTGTGGTTCAATTAGTGAAGCAATTCCTTACTAACCGAAGAAGAATTCGCAAAGAACGAACAGATGCATTTTTTGAGAAAAAAATCATTTTGATCTATCTTATTTCTTCCATCTGGATTTAAAAAAAAACATGGAATGTACCAATTGCTTCCTTTTCCACGCAGATCAGAACGAATCGAAATATAATTCTACTTTTTATCATGAATTGCTAATTGTCTCTATCTAGAGCTAAACCTTTGATGAAATTACACTTAACTCATAAATTGGTCGATAAAGTTAAAGGTTCCCGAGGGGCACGCGATATAATGCCATGAATTCGGACAGAAAGCCAGACGTGGGTAAATAAAATTATTAGGAAAATTAAGGGCGCGTGCCATAAATTAGGTTGCGAGGTTGCAAGCGACAAAAAATGACGCGGAGCTCCGTACCTCGGTCACGTTCGGAAACTGGGTTGAGGAACGAAAATAATTACACGTCAAATGAGTTGGATGATGCCTTTTTAGAATGGCGGTCGCGTATTGCGTCACGATTAACGTTACGGGGAAAGTCGAATATACTTTCAGACGTAGGTAGAGTTTTCTTTCTGATGAATGGTATAACGTTAAAATATTTCATCAGGTGAAATTGGGTACAGAATTAAGACTTTTAATATAATTAGTAGGTACCTACTGTTTGTAATAGATACATTTAAAAAAATAGATATTAGATCAAGAGTTTTCCTACGGTGATCAAGTAGTACAGTCAATGATAAAATCAAAATTAGTAAACGATAATGTTTTGGAATCGCTTTGGTGTCTTCATATACAAAATACCGTAAAGAGATGATCACTGCACAAATGGATGCAAGTCTCATTTGTTAGATTGTTATTCACTTGCTAGAGAACAACTTTTGAAACAATACAGGATAAACCTAAATATCCTCGTATAATATAGTGTCAGAACAAAGTAGCATCATCCCAGACACAATAACAGATAGGAAGTCGTTTGAGAGCTGTACGGACCGACGAAACAGTCAGACCGCGCGTAAAGTGTAATGCCGAGGAAGTGAGACACATTTCATTTTTAATGCGGCTACATTACTACGTTCCTTTTGATATATCGAAAGATCTTCATGTAATGTGTAGTGTAAGATAGTGTCAAAACAAATTAGCGTCGCCGCCAGACACATAAGAAGTCATTGTAAACCTGTACAGGCCTTCGAAGTAGTCAAACACGCCGAGGAAATAAGACACATTTCATTTTTAATGCGGCTACAATACAAGGTTCTTTAAGCATATGGTGTAATATAGTGTCAAAACATAGAAACGTCTCTACCAGACATAGAAAGTCGTTTGAGAGCTGTATGGATCGCCGAAACATTCAGACTGATTTTAAAGCTGAATGCTGAGAAAGTGAGACACATTACATTTTTAATGCGATTTCATTACTACGTCCCTTCTGATATGTCAAAAAACCTTCATGTAACATATGGTATTACATACTGTCAAAGAAACGTATATGTCAGACCCAAGAAGTCATTTGAGAGCTGTACGGATCATCAAAACAGTCAAACCGCGCATTAAGTTTAATGCTGAGGAAGTAAGACACATTTTTTTTTTAATGCGGCTACATTGCTACGTCCCTTTAGATATGTCGAAAAACCTTAATATAACATATAGTATGACAAACTGTCAGAACAACGAAACGTCTATGCCAGACCCAGAAAGTCATTTGAAAGCTGTTCGGATCGTCGAAACAGTCAGACCGCGCATAAAGTTTAATACCGAGGAAGTGAGACACATTTCATTTTTAATGTGGCTGTATTAGTACTACATTGTGTTGTGATATGTAATTCATTCACAACAACGCCTCAAAATGTGTAAGAAGATATGATTTAATATAAGCACAATAAAATAAAACAAAAAAGGTTATTTATTATTCGTACCTACGCCCTCATCTGAGACACTTTTTGACATACTACACAATCTCAGATATTTAGGTAGTAATTACTTAGAAAATGTTGTAAAAATAATTCTTGGAAGGTTTTGAATGATTTAATTACTTTATCAAAAAACAAATAAAACAATGAATTGAATCAATTTCTGTCTTCAACATGATTCTATCTTCTTACTCTGGAAATTATTTTATTTCATTAACTAAGACGGCGTATTCATCAATTATTTTCGTCTAATAATGCTCTGTACAGGGTCTAACAAAATATACTGAAACTTATTAAAAGCCAAATGCAGTTCATGATACAGAACAAATTTCCAAAGATCACATTATCATATCGAAATCTGAGATCGAAATATGAATTAATGTTTGGACTACTATACCGACCGATCAGCTAATCCGAAGTTTCTATGGAAAGCAAGAACCATTTTTTTTCATATATTATCATTATGTTCATTCGGAAAAAAATATAAGTACCATGGACTGGATTATAACCTTAAGTAGTTTCAGAATATACTTTATATAATACTGGGGCTAGATTTTTATATAACATTAAACAGAAACTGAGTCACAGAAAGACAAACGGCGTCGATTTTTCAGATTTTACTTTTATCGCAGTCGTTCGGGAGATAGCATCGGTGTCCAACTATAATTTTTGCTTAACTCCGGGAATTAAGACCGCAGTTTGTAAGTTTGGAAGTCTTCGGTATGATTACCATCTTAAGATGTTCTATATCCCTTCAAACGTCGGACGCCCGGAGCGGGCGTCTGATGTATTGTTTTACTATTGTGTCTGCACTGACAACGTTTGAAGGGATAAGATATTCTAAGTGTATTTATGTAGAATAGATACCAGACCTTTATAAGCAATCACTAAAAGACACTATCGAACGCAACGCAATAAAATTAGGCTTTATCCCGAGCGAGCGCAGTGAAAGCGACAGCGTCGAGACGGGAGGGGCCCGACCTACTTTCCGTCGCTCCCTACCCGCAACCCTACCGAAGGGATGCCACAGGGGCTTACTATCGCTGCGTTCGCACCATCCACAGACAGCTGCGAGGGAATTCGCACTTCGATGTAAAGCTCACACAGTGAGAAACCCGACGGGTACCGAAGACTCACGATCGATAGACGAAGGAACGCCGATACTCTTTCGACGAACGGATCACAATTAGTGGCGGCGTAACGTGCTTTCCGGCCTTGTGATTGATGCCCCGAGCTCGAACAGCCTATCGAAACCAATTTATGACAGGCATTGTGCGGAAAACGTGTCATATTCAGATTTTAATTTATATGAGACGAACATTTTCATGAAAATTGCGGGCTGCGGCTTTTAAAAGAATGATATTAAAATATGAGCATTGTTCACACGTGGTGTCGAATTGTTGTATAACTTATTCGCTTAATAAGTATAAGTTTGAAACAGTAAAATAATGATGACATACACCTACTTTGCTCTCATCCGCTGCTAAGATCACGCATTACCTAAATATACCTAAGTTTATCCTTCGTGACGTTCCGTCTACCTTATTTATAATAGATACCCATTATAAATACTAGGATAAAATCTTAGGTGTCCCAATAGGTATCAAAATACAAACACGCCGTGTCAAAAACCTGTATTAAAATGTTAATATTGATGACAGAGAACATCTGACGCTATATTTACACCTACAATACTTTTAAGACTAATTAAATTTTATATTCCTCCTTGCCTAACCTGAATACGGCGCAGATTTCATTAGTAAACGAATTGAAAAACTTGCTCTTTTCAGTGGCGTACGCCTACGTTTATTAATACGGTATGGCGGCTATAAGAGAGAAATAAAAAGTTTGTATCCGCCTGAGCCCGGCTTCATGATACATATCGTTAACTGGGCTCGAGCTATGTAAGTACACTGCGTTCAAATAAATACAATACGTTGGCCAGAAAGACGTCCAGTTTAGCTTCCGATAATAGGATGTCTGAGATGATGAAATGAAAGAAAGAATGAAATGAAACAACGAAACATGAGAGAATGAAATGTAAAAAAAACACAAGCCAACGATTTGATCTACTTTTACGATCACAGGGGAAGAAAAGTATCTAGTACATACTATGACTATTTTATCTACCATACCAACCTTGTAAAACATTTCAGTCTCTTTCCACAAAAAAAATAATCAGTAAAAGTACACTTAAAAAGCTCATAAAGAAGCTTCATTCAGTACAAATGCTACCCAAAACGTTATTGTATAAGGATAACTTCGGAAATAGGTCGAAAGCCGTTTGTGACATGGAAGGAGTGAATTGGTTGGAGGGCAAAATGAAGTTTCGCTGAGTGAGACAAAGAGTGCGATCGCCCGAGGTAACAAAACAAATATCGAAAGTACAGAATGACATATCATGCAATGCAATAACTATGCATAAATAGCGTCTGCGATAAAGATCTAACGACATGGATAGCTAAGATATGTTGTAACATGTCATATTTTATTGTGTGAGGTGAAAATTTTAGGAGCCTTGCTTAGCTAGTTTGTAGATTTCTACCTTTTTTTAAACTAAGTGGTAGGGAAAAACATTGTAAAGAAAATTCTAAATACCTTCGAAAAAAGAAATATATAACATATAACATACAAGGTGAGCAATCAGCTGATCATGCTTCTATCATCATCACGTCTTTTTGACTCCACTGCAGGAGCACGACCATTTCATTATTTATTTCCTGAGCAAGGTCTTTAAATTTTAAACCGTAATATAAACTTGCTCTCAAAGCATTTTCAGGTGCATTTATCTAACGTAACTGTACCACAATAAACAAATATTAACAATTGGCGGACTTAACGCTTAAATCATTCTCTCTCAGTCAATCACCAGGACATTATCTCCTAGTCCGACAGAATTAAGCGCATTATCTGTAACCTTAATATTTTGCTGCAACAGCCAACTCTCAGATTGTGATCTCCAAGAAGCTGTTTCGTTCTGGATCGCTTTGTGCGTGATTGAAACTTGGTCGTAAGTAATACAACAACTTAATTCAGCTCATAGTTATACAGCTGTATAGCCCTTGACTTTAGGTAATTGTAAGTACTTACTTTTTGTAACCGATTTGCGGGAAGACTTGAAAGTTACGCTTAGATAATATCTTCGATCACAAAGTGTTCGAAGGCACAAAAATCTACGTTTGTGACTTTTGCCTTGGTATATTATATAACAATTTTATAAAAAAAAATACTTAATTTATTAATATTAAGTTGAATTCTTAAATGAAGAAAAATGGAAGAGACCTTTGCCTATACGTGGGACAGTAAAAGTTAATTTAAAAAAGGAGAATCCTACTCTTTAACCTTCCACACAAAAGTTCTATTAGCTCCGTATGTTTATATATATTTCGTTCTATATATCCATGCTTGTAAATGAAATATATTCTTAATTTTTAATTATATCACATCAATACGTTCGAAGTATGTTATAATATGCTATCAATAAGATACTTATATGTTATCCTGTATGAGCTTGAAATAAATTGAACTAGAACCTCGCAAGGACGGATTGAGGTTACGTCATTAGAAAATCTGTTTCTCTGAACCGCAGTATTCATTTATGTAATGTTTTAGAAATTGCCTAAAAAGAGAGATATTTTTATTAACTTATCTGCAAACATTTTCTTGAATACTTTATTAAAATTTCATTACTCTTTTGTGTTTCTATTATAAAAAATTGTAAAAACAGACATGTCTTGAGATAAATAAAGATTTATTTATATTTATTACTAGCTGCGCCCCTCGGTGTTACCTGCCGAAAAAGTAGCCCATATTTTAATCCAGGTGTCAGCTTCCTTCACATCAAAATTGGTCAAGCCATTTGCGCTTTTCTTCACGAATATACTTTAACTAACACACACACTGACAAACTTTCGCCCTTATAATATAAGTGTGATTAAATAAATGTCGATACTGTCCTGAATGTGACACATCACCGAACCTTCATAATCGAACCAAGATAATGAGTTAGTTTTATTAACTGTTCATAAACAACACAAAGTGAGTCTAAACGTAATATCTGCAGAAGTTTTCACTACAGGGGTTTTCTACGTTACATACGTTTATTTCATGAAAATTTGGGTAACAACATCATTGTCTTTGTGACGGAGGGTCGAAACAAGAAGGGCGTTGACGCGTGACTTGGGATGGGTCTATATCAATAAATACCCGTTTATAACTTCGATCGACTTCGTATCGGAGCACTGGCTTGGGTAATATTGAGATTGCAACAGAAAAACCAAATCAAGGATCAAAAATAGTACCATTAATATCGATAGTATTCTTTAATTAAATACTATCGATAGCATCGATGCTATCTAAATTCAAAAGTGTCGATACTTTTGATAATTTCAAAAGTATCGAAACTATTGGCTATCCTAATAATAGTCCTATCGATATTGTTACTGTTTTCTAGGATCCAGTATGGATAGCCAAACTCCATACTGCGTAGTACTGCGTCCAATTCGAGTACTCAGCGCGGAATTTATGGGCAAATCCTCCCTTTATTGAGAGAGGCCAATAGTTCAGCAATAGATTGGTTAGGTTAGTAAAGGCTAGTAAAAAAATGCAAAGATAAAATAGTTTTGTGAATATTGTTGTAGTTTATATATATAATCCGACTAATCCTCATATATTATAAATACGAAAGTGAGTTTGTATAGTTGTTTGTTTGTTTGTTACACTTTACACTTCAACCACTGAACCTATTTAGATGAAATTTGATATGGATATAGTTTGATACCCAGGGAAGGACATAGAATAGTTTTCATCCCGAAATTCCAACGGGAAGCGAAGCCCACGGGCATAGCTAGTAAACTATAATTTTAATTACTTTACTACTTTACTTAATAAAAAACCGTAAGTCACCAGTTTTGGCTGATTTAAACTGCACTTTTTTTAAATTAACATATTACTTACAAACCCAATTTGCAAATAAGTATTTGTATATCCTGTTAATACAAGCAACAAAGGAGTATCAAAATATTTGGATCCCGCACGTCGTCATGTCGTTACAAAACTGATAATTAATCACGAAGACATAAAGTTTCCCCCAAAAGGGCTTGTTTTCAAACCGGCGAACTAAAGACGACTAAATTGAGTTTTGATTAAGCCAAAACTCCGAGTTAACTGCGTAACCGGTGCTGATGGCACGTTGTGGGACACTTGTTTGTTCATTAATGCTAAAATATAATTAAGTTTGGGACTCTAGGTACTGGCCAAACAACTTGCCTAATTTGAGGACATGCTTAGAGTATCAATTCTAGAGATGACGTAATTCACGTAATCATAAAGTCGAAAACGTATCCAAGCAGGGCGGATGTGCTGTATTTTAACGACCATTATTTGATTAACATTAATATTTAGATAAAGATATAGTAATCTGAATCTTATTGGTTGTCAAAACACAGCAGATGGCGCTTAGCTCGAGTAAAGTCTGTCTAAAGTTCAACAAATGATAGTGAATATTTTATCGTAAACAAAAACTTTATGCATACGTTTGTGTATTTGAACAGGTTTTTCCAAGCAAATGATATTTTACGGCAGTATTTGTGAATCAAACTAATCTAAAACATTCGAAATCAACGCTACTTAAATACCAATTTAAAAATATTTATTCAAAACGGCTCTTCCATAACCAGCCAAAATGAAAACATATTGATTTAGGTAATGGCTTTATTTACTCAATTATATAAGGTTTTTGAACCCGTATTCTGTTGTACAGTATAGTTAATTTTTTCAGATAGCATCACACGATATAGTGTTAGTTTTGTAGACGTCCACAGGGAGTGGTCGTAGCGTAAGAAGCATAAGTTGAACTGTATGCTCATTTTATTGCCTACTAGCTGTGCCCGTGGGCTTCGCTTCCCGTAGGAATTTCGGAATAAATAGTGTATGTCCTTCCCCGAGTCTCAAACTATATCCATACCAAATTTCATCCAAATCGGTTCAGTAGTCGAAGCGTGAAGAGGTAACAAACAAACAAACAAACAAACAAACAAACAAACAAACAAACAAACAAACAATGAAATATACAAACTCACTTTCGCATTTATAATATTAGTAGGATAGGATAGTAGGATAGTAAGAAGTAGAATAGGATAGTAGGAAGTAGGAAGGATAGTAGGACTAGTTTAGGAAGGTATATAAAAATAATCCCACTTTCTAGATTCTTCATTTTACTCTGGTTCTAGTGTTGTATATTGAGGGTCGATCGTCTAAATGTCATAGCTTACTGTAATATAATAAGCTTACTGAAGTAATCTGACATTTAGACGATAACGATCGAATACTTCTGGAACTTTCAACGCGTTGTTATTGTTCCCACTACTCAGTGATTTGTGTATAGATTCCTATAACCCTATCTATTTCTAGAAATTTCGACTGGCATGGGACCTTTAAAGAATCCTTCATTTCTTCATATGGTTACTCGTGGATCAAAAGTGTATCTTTCACTAAGCCAACCTTTCAACAGTGCAAAATATTTAATTAATAGCTGAGAAAAGCATACTTTTGCTTGTTGCTTCAAAATTAAAATGTGTGCATGAATTATGGTAAAAAAACTTTCACATTTATAATTTGACTTTAAATATATTATACCTTATAATAAAATGTTATACTAAGTAAGTTTGTAATGAATTAATTTGCCTTTACACCGCCTAATGTACTAACAACCACATACAAGTCCCCAGACAGACATAGGTATTTTCTAAAGTTTTTGAACAAAATATCAGTCTATGTAACGAGCTTTGAAACCCTACATAAGTTCTTGAGGTCAGTTTGTTTATTAAAACTTTTCATAATGTAATTGTTGCTTAGCGCAAGTATATGTATTTACGTAGTATCGAAATTATGAAACAAATAAAAATTATGTACTCATACCATTCCCTCTCTGATTTTATTAGTTCATATTCGTTTCATATAAGCTATAAAATGTATACAATGAAATAACTATTATAAGTAATATCAATATTTTTGAAGTACAAAGCAAGTAACGTTAAAGACTACTATACTTTTTAATCTTCTGCCAATAAATATGAATTTTCGTACAAACTGAACTACATTTTATTAATACATTTTTTACTGAACATTTATTTACTATATTATTTAGTAATGCTTACTTACAGAAAAAGTACGTAAACTTAATTTTGTTCACTCTATAAGAAAATAAATTTCGATATCTATTTTTTCGTGCTCAATGAAGTTTTTATTTGATAAATATTTTAGAAGATATCTTGTAACAATGTTGCCACTTGCTGTTCGGTCTTTTATGAAATATTTAAAGTTATTACTCAGCAATATAACTTTCAAAAGCCATTATCAAGTTTTAAATCATTTTATACTAGAGAGATGCAAATAGCAGTTCAGTGCACCCTTTCAAACAAATTTTATGAGAATAAATAATAAGATTGTTGATAGCACTTTGATTGTGTTATTTACAAGCTGCACAGTACGTTTATGTCAAAGAACCTATGTGAAATAAGTAAGATTTATATAGCATTTTCGCTTTAGTTTTGCTGACGGTTTTACCAAGTTTGATTTCTTCTTTATTGTTCTATCTCTATTTTTGTTTTTCAAAGAAGTTGTTCTACTATCTATTTGCACCTATTACATGTATTAGTCAATAGGCTTGCAAAGATTTGGTTTCTTGAAACTAATTTTTTTTAGTTATCTCCTAAGTTCGAGTATATTATTATGATGTTTACAATACAAATAGCTCAGGTAACTAAACGTTGAGTTCACTTCTTCAATGTTTGGTACTTATGTGGAAAAAATTACTGTAAATAATTTTGTCTATACTGAGATATAAGTAAACTCATTTAAAATCAATCACGAGAGTCTGGTCGTGCTTCACCGCTGGCTGCCAGCCGACTTGGCAGCCAAAAGTGCCAATGTGCCAGTCGCATTGCCGATTGGTGATAGTAAGATTATCAAATCTAGCGCTGCAATGTCTAATAATTATTTGATCTGTGATTCCAGTCACGTGATTATACCTGTATTAAAACACAACTTTTGTATCTAAATGTGAGATAAATTCTAGCTCATTTAAAATCACTCAAGAGCGCCTGTGTTGATCACGATAGCGCTCCAGCGCTGGCGGCCAGCCGACTTGGCAGCCAAATGTGCCAGCCGCATTACCGATTGCTGATAGTGAGTTTTAAAATCCAGAACTGCAACGTCTATAGCTTTGTTAAGTCTGTGATTTCGATCTAGTTGTTGTGCCTTCTGTAAATGACATAATTTGTATCATAGACCTGTTAAAAATCCCCATACCCTGAAACTACATTTCAGATTTCAGTAAAAATTTGTAATTTCAAATAAATTGCAATTATCTAGGCTTATAATTGGTTTCCGACAATACAATTATGAACTGGAAAGAAAATATAAGGATGTAGAAGTTTCTATGCTCTATTTCAAGTTCATATCTTTACCGTCGGAAACCAATTATAACCCTAGGTAAATGCAATATCTTTCGAATTACAAAATTTTGCCAACATCGGGCATGTCGTTTCGAAATAAAATATAGACTACATTTGTATAAAAAAGTGTAGTTTGGTCTAGGGTAAGGAGACTCTCAAGGTATGCACACTAATCTCGTAGTTTATCATTAACCACTGTACCGATTTCGATAATATTTTAATAAGAAATATAAGGTCACAAAATATACTGAAACTGTTTTAAGGGTAAATTCAGTCCATGATACTGAACAACTTTCCCCAAGAAACATGTATCGAAATATGAAAAAATATTTTAGGCCTCCCATGCAAGTTGACCGATCAGCTGATCCAAGTTTTAAAGTGTAATTAGTCCTTATATTAAGTCAATAATGTTAAGCTATACACTTTGTAGTAAGTAAGTAAAGGTAAGTTCGTAACCTATAAAAATTAAGGTTATCGAGTTGTATAAACCACTACTGCAATTTTACTAAACAAGTTAACTGCTTGCACATGGAATTTATAAAAAATGCAACCTAAGCATTCAACTCGGACACGCAACACATATGAACTAAATAGCGCTACAAAATTAGATTTTTACTGATTTTATAGTTCAGCTAGTTTTAAATGACTTCAAAAAAGAAGGACGATTAAATGTATATGTTTTTTTAATGTATGTTTTCTTTAAGAAGCCTGTATCAATATGGATTTTTTTTATTGTTTAAGGTAGTACCACAGAAATGTGTTTTTCGGTGAAGTTCCTTCTTTCTGTATTTTTCGCCACTCCTCGCACTTTCTTATTTTTAGGGTTCCGTAGCCAAATGGCAAAAACGGAACCCTTATAGATTCGTCATGTCTGTCTGTCTGTCTGTCCGTCCGTATGTCACAGCCACTTTTTTCCGAAACTATAAGACCTATACTGTTGAAACTTGGTAAGTAGATGTATTATGTGAACCGCATTAAGGTTTTGACACAAAAATATAAAAAAAATAGTAAATTTTGGGGGTTCCCCATACTTAGAACTGAAACTCAAAAAATTATTTTTCATCAAACCCATACGTGTAGGGTATCTATGGATAGGTCTCCAGAAATGGTATTGAGGTTTCTTATATAATTTTTTTCTAAACCGAATACTTTGGGCGAGAGACACTTCCAAAGTGGAAAAAAGTGTGTCCCCCCCCCCCGTAACTTCTAAAATAAGAGAATGATAAAACTAAATATAATATATGTTGTTCGTTACCATGAAAACTACCAGCGAAAATTGGTTTGAACGATATCTAGTAAGTAGTTTTTTTTTAATACGTCATAAATCATAAACGGCAATGTACCTTTCATTCAATCAACTCAAATATAAAAATTTAAAAAAAACATACTACAAGACTTTTATATTATGTTATTTGCTACTACGGAACCCTTCATGGGCGAGTCCGACTCGCACTTGGCCGCTTATTTTGCTTTATACCTATTAGGTTTAAATAAGTTTAATATTTTTACTAAGTATCCAATAAAAATCTTTACAAATAATTTTATAGTCAACACGGCTAGTAGCTACTCACTATTTTGGATGCATTTTTCACCTACATGTCCACCATCACTTTAAATGTATAAATAAATATAAATAATACCCGTAATAAATCAACCACGGGCTATACTAGACCACTATATAATGAAAATAAAATCGGACAGTCAAAAACTAAAAAAAAATCGGCATTTCCATACAAAAGTGTGCAGCCGCCCGGACAAATTGTATAGGAATGTCGACTTTTTCTTTTTTGACTGTTTTTTGTTTTTATTATCATTATAATATAGTGATCTAGTTGAACCTGTGGTTCGATTTATTACGATGTTTAAATAACTCTGAAAATTTACTAGCAAGTTTTCCTAACCGGTAGCCCTCATTCACGTGACATTTCCCATCTCTCAGCGTTTCCTCAAAAGGCGTTCGTCGGATTTCGCGAAGGCGGCCGAGTGGCATGCTTTCGGGTCGAGAGCGGCTCCCGACCCAGTTCCGATGTCGTCACGTCATCGTCTCTCGATGTGCTGTCGCTGCTGGTCCCCGCAATATATTGCAGAGCTGCCAACTTTCAAACTCCATATTTATAAGCAGTAAATTCAGTCATGCTTGCTTTGTACGCCTATTTGGTATGCCATATTTATTTTTGAACTTAGAACGATTCAACTAATATTTTTTTGTGGAAATTCTACCGTGAGAAAATAAGAAGTTCATGTTTTCTACGCTCATTATTGAAAAACGGTTTAGTTGGTTGAGGAAGGTCAGAAACGCTTTTCAATTTATCAGTTGTCAGATTTCCATTAGTACTCATCATCATTATTTTAGCCGCATAAGTCCTCCACTGGACATAGGCCTTACCCAAAGATTTCCAAAATGACGGATCAAGAGAAGTCTGCACCCAGCGCTTAGTTCTCAAAACCTACTTATTAGACTCTACTCCCGTATTTCTGTATGTGTAAAGTTTAGTATGTTTCTCGTTATTTCCTTTAGATATGACGACCTCCGTGGCGTAGTGGTCAACATGCTAGTCTGCCACCCAGAGGTCCCGGGTTCGATCCCCGGTCAGGGCAAGTTGGAAAATGGCCCTTTTCAAATTTTCCTGGGCCTTGGATGTTTATTTATATATGTATTTGTTAAAAAATATAGTATCGTTGAGTAAGTATCCCATAACACAAGTCTCGAACTTACTTTGAAGCTAGCTCAATCAGTGTAATTTGTCCCTATATAAAAAAGTACACTGTTACATTTTATCATAATATATTTATACCTACATAACAACCACTATCTCTTTATAACTTTTTACTACAACAGCAACGGCCATGTTTTTATCATGTAATAGCTTAGTAAGTTTTGTAAAGTTCTGCCATTCATTTCAATATGCACTGTAATATCTAGAAAACGGTGGAAGTTAACAATGAGAAATTCCTTACTTGGTCTCAGTAATGCGACGATTTAAAAGTTAAAATAGATGTAACATTTCGTAACAAAAATATAAAGTAAGGAAATGCTAAAAAGTCAAATCTTTCCACATAACACTGAGATAGTCACCATACCTAAGCAGATTTTCCCCGTGAGTCCTATTATCAGATACAATATATAAAAACGTTTGTTTAAGAATACGCTGATTTCAGTTTTTTTTTTTTTGCCTCTGCCCGTCCTTCTGCAGGGTAAAGGCCTCCCTTCCATTAGTCCAATTCCCTCGGTCGAAGATAATTTTTCATAACTAAAGAATGACTGCACCCCCAAACTACGCAACAGATTTTTTAAAATTTCTATGGGACCACCTGACAAGTTAAAAAGAAGAATTTTCTAAATCGATCCAGGCGTCGTCTAATAATCTGTGAACATATATAAAAAAAATCGCAACGCATTGATAACCTTCTCCTTTAGTGGAAATTTGCTCCGTAATGTACTTTTGTACTACCGTAATTTACTGAATAAGGTTGTCATTTTATTTATTGAACTATTACATTTTAAACTAAACAATGACATTTTGATCGTCTAAATGTCACAGCTATGTAAATATGTGGAATGTTGATGATAGTGTTAGAAGAGCGCATCTGACTTTGAATTTTAATCTAAGGCAAAGTATACAAGTTTCGTTAGGACTGCATTTCAGCAAAGTAGATCTGGATTAAATTACATAAGTAGATCACCGCGCGACTTGATAAATGTAAGTAATTACTGAGATTGCGTTAATTCAGTTTACAGTCGAGAGATGCCGACGGTTTAAAAGCTTTTCGAGTATACGACTCACACGATGTTCTATACAACGAAGCCATATCTTTATCTATAAATATAATGAAACAGTAAAAAAAAGTGTCTGTACATTGAAAATATTTCCAAAAAAAATTAGGGGCGATGTAGAAATAGTAATAGAGTAATACGAGTTAAAAAAAGCCTGTCTGTTTGTACACGCTTATATTTGGTAATACTGGACGGATTCGAAACTTTTTTGCTGTTAAGCCTGGGTAACATATAGGGTATAACTAATTTTAAAAAATGAAACACCTGATGCAAAACCGTAATAGTCCAGCGTTAGCTGGTATATAGTTATATAAGAAATATAGAAATGATAAATTTTATAAAGTCAATGCAAAGTTAATGTCATAATAAAAGATACTATAAAAATAATTCGAAGCAGACGCGAGGACAGATACCGAGCTTATTTCGCGAGCTATCGATGTCGTATTTTACGAGACGATATCGTTTTCGTTTCATCGATTTACAAGCAGGTGTGCCGAATATAAAGGCCATCAGGCATTGTAATCAATTTTAACAGTACAAAGATGCTTATAACCCCATTTAGACTGTAACGATGTTGCAATAAGCACCATCCTTAATCTTCCTTTTACCATTTCATTATTTTCAAAAAAAAAATCAATTTTAATTTTTGAATTCCAGACATTCCTTCCTTGCTCATTATTTTTGACTTATTCCACTTTCACTCCTGTTACGAATAACATATCTCAGCACTTGTAATTTCTTTTGATAGTTATATTGTATAATAAATATATTTATTCTCTGGTTCTAAAGTCTCTTGCTCTCCGACCTCTATAAATTGCATGTGGGACATCATTACTAGCTGGGACCGGTGGAGTTCCTACAAGACGATGCAAGTTTGTTGCCTGATGTATACCATTTTGGTGAAGCAATAGATAATTTGCATGGTATAAATGAAACGTCTGCCGTGCTTATCATTTATTGCTTCAATAAAATGGTATGAAACAGACAAGAAGCTTGCACCGTCTAAACGGGTCTTTATGTGCACACTTCTTAAAACTAAAACCCGACTAGGGTAAGATTTTTGAATTATAAATATATTCAATTTTATTTCTGTCATTCATTTCTATCAAAATTGTAAAGAATGAAATAAATTAAAGATAGTATACAGATTCGGTAATTATTTACAGCAGTAGTGTGAAACGTGAATGATTTTGAATAATTATCGCGGAGTCAGAAGCATTCATTGGAGTATTTAATTACGCTCAGTTGCTTTTAATAAGCAGTCAGATTCAATAATATTGGGATTCCGGCTGAAGTGGAATGCAATCACCGGTAATGCCATAGCGCCGGTAATTTACTAGATGAGTACATTTCAAAACAACTATGTTATGAACATAATCCTTCTTTGGGTTATGATGAGATATTTTCACAACGTTACAATATTTTTCTTCTCCTGTACTGTATCTGTCGTTTGCATGGTAACATTAATAAGACTTTGGTAATATGGCATCAGAAAAGTCTTACTGTGTTATTCCCCATAACAGCACTTGTGTTATAATAACGCCAAAACGATACGCCTAGTTATTGTAAATGTAGGTTGGATTTTTAAGTTGTTTTACTTGATCAACAAGAACTTTACAAGAAAAACGCCCAACTTACAACAAAAAAACAACTAAATTAATTCTGTATTAATAAAAATAAAACTTTACGTTGTAAAAGTATTTAAGGCCCAACGCAGACGACAGACTATCCATGACGCACTTTTTAGTCTGTGATAGTCTTTGAAAATAGAACCCATGGAATCACATGCAGTAACGCAAACGACGCGCAAAAAGTCCGGCACGGATTAAATCTGTCGTTTGCGTGGGGCCTAAGGCTCACATGGCCACGGAAGTCGCAATTTTGACCCCTCTTATACTACAGTTGCCTAAAATACTATTTTCTATACTCCCAGACCAGCATAAAACTTAGATGATACGACTATACGCAAAACAAGTTCGTCATTTGCAGGCTCGGATACCCAGCTAAACGGGAGTATACCTCGCCGAGATGTTTAATTAAGCGATAGTAATCTTCCGCTAGTTAAGGCGATGTCATCATTAAGGGCGGTTAGGCGGTGTTTGAGACACATTTGGGCACTCGCCAACATGGCAGCAGGTCTTGTCGTAAGTTATGTATTTGCACTTAATTCATAGGGACACAAATTATTAAGCATAATATGATTATTTTGTATCCGCGCAGTTCGTAAAAGCTGATCAAGGAAATGGGCGAAAATGCGATGCCGCTAGCAGCCCATCACTATTTTAATGCTCAATCTGTGTAATTTGTCCTTAACTATTTATTTATTTTTACACTAGAAGTTCTTGGAGGTAGGTATGTGGACTTCCACTCCGACCAACGAAAATGGATCAACTATTTTTAATTCTCAACGATACGTAATATAATAATAATACTGTTTATTTCGAACAAATTAATCCATAAAGTGTTTGTACCATTCTTCTTACTTACTATACAAATATCACTCAAAATATATAAAATTGCTTTTAACTTTCAAACTTTAACTCTCGCTCGCCAACAAGGTTACGAAGTTGTTGATGTAATTAAGCTAACATCGATAATTTAAAGTCCATTGATTGTGATTTTACTGACATGGTGTATTTGAAAAATATGGGTCTTTGTAGCCTGAAATAATTTTTTTTTTTTTTTATTTATTTTTTTTTTAATACGAATTTTACTTTTTGCTTAGATATAAACGTAATACATGAAATATCCATGTGAATATCTAAATTCAAGTCATGAGAATAAAAATTTTATTTTGTTGATATATAATTTAGCATTTCATTACTGTGTATCCATTTGTTGCAGTTTAATTGTGCAATCCGCTGTTTGACAGAACCTCTATCTGTTTGGCATTACAGCTAGGTTGTAAACAGCTGAAAATCGTTTAGGTAGATTGTCTATGTCTTACGTTATAAAAACGAAAGATTGAATTTAGTTCGGAATTCTGCAACTTGTGGCTATCAGTGAAAAACAACAATCCAGCTGAACGATTTTCAGCTATTTTACAAAACCGGGGTGCAATGCCAAACAACTGGAGGTTTTGTCAAACATCGGATTACACAATCCAACTGCGACATAATATTTTTATAAATCTTTTGATTTATTGTACTATGCATTATTCTGTGCCATAGATCACAAGGTTTCAACAAGTATTTATTCTGTAAATTAGTCCGTTACTTGCTTTGATTTCAGACCAAATTTCGTTGACACAAGCCATAAATATTTAAAAATCAGAAATATATTTAGGAAAATTAATTAGAACCCAAATTAAAACATAACGATGAAAAATGTAATAATCCGAGCTTTGTAATGCTATTAAAAATCAATAATTAAAAGTAACTAATTAGAAATTATTAAGCCTCTTATTTTATCTTTTTCATACCTAGTTGAAATTAATCGCTTTATACGCAAAAAAATGCCAGAGAAAGCCTATGAGGCCCTCAATGTAAGTATATTTAGCAAACGCGTAGGCGGCATCATCTCGCTTCACATAAAAGTCATCTCTAAGCAATCCATAAAGGCCAGATGTCAAGGCCTAGCCAGGGCCTAGTCATCCTCTAGGCCACGAAACTTAAGCCCATAATCGTAGAACAGCCGTTATTTGCAAAGCCGGCAAAAATGTACGGCACATAAATCATATAAAGAGAGCTGGGGAAAGAGCCATGCGCGAGTATTATATCTCTATACTCCATTTGGTTAGGTATTTAAATAAATGTAAACAATCTTGACATGTCTTTTTATTGAAATTTACACTTTATAAATCAATAATTTTGCTAATTACAAAGTAATAATGTTATTAATTATTATTTACAAATTTACTTTATAATTTGCAAAGGTATTGATTTATAAAGTGTATATTTCAATAATAAGACATGAAAAGATTGTTTACATTTATTTAAATACCTAACCAAATGGAGTATAGATATGTATTTATGAAATTTGGCGCCTAAACAGTTCATACATGCTTCGGTCATTACCACCAATAAATCTTCAAATTTATAAGCTTACTACACTGAAAGTAAATTGAAATACAATTTTTCAAAACCTTTGACTTGCTTTTTACATTTTTGAGCAACATGACTATGCAAAATAGTAGCCTAGGCTGATTGAAGTTTATTAACATTTTTATTTTGAGATTTCATTAATTCGGCAACATCTATCAAGGGACTAAAATTGCGTTCCCGTCGTTTCACAGATAAAATGAAGGGTTGCTACCCCTGCCTTTGATGTTGGCTGGCAACTAACAAGGCCAAGGGGCAGTCTTTTTTCTGAGATTATTCTCCATTAATATTTATTTGCTGCTTCAAATTCAACATGTACTTAGGGATTTGTAATATATTTTAGTTTAGTTTATAAATTCGCGGAATAACGTTTAGGGCAAAGCGGTTTACTAGGAATAGAAAATGATATTTATTAAAATATTGTAAGTATATGTTTAGCTAAGTACCTTGTACCGATCCATCAGTTTTTTGGCGCAACACGTACTGAAAATATTTTTATTAAGAAAATCAAAATGTTAAAAAGAAACTTTAATTTCTTAAAGTGAACACTTTTAATCCACAAAATACATTTTGTCAAACACAAAGAAAATATATTGTAAGTCATTAAATTAAAGTGAACTACAACCACAATGAGACTATGAAATCCAATCAAATAACCTTCAAACAAATATATACATATAAATATATATAGGTACATAAATACATACAAAGGTACATACCTACTATCACGTCTTTATCCCTAGTTTATCAAATAGCCTCTACACGGCAATAAAAAAACTTAGGCGCGGATTCTTTTTTTTTTACATTCAATGTATATATGTACATCACACGTTGTACACGTTGAATTAAATAAATAAGGACAAATTACACTTTAACTAGCCCTAAAGAATTTTTAAAATTTGTGTTATGGGATACTAACGCAACAATACAATACTATATACTACATTTTATGATAAATAATATTCACTTATATTTTACAACCACTGTAACAATAAATATTTTGTCCTAAATCTTAAGTATGTTGGAGAAAATAAATACTTATTTTACTTTTATTCACTTTTAGATAGACACTCAAGGCCCAGGACAATTTGAAAAGGCCATTTCAAGCTTACTTTGACTGGGATCAAAGCCAGATCTTCTGGTCGACTGACTAGCGTTGTAACCAATAAGCCGCAGATTTTGCACTACCCCTTACTTTTCTATATACATCACCCAGACACAGTCAACAGACGGTTGACTCGTATATACAACGTGGAAGGGACATACCCGCAATATATCAAATCACAGACTATACTAGATCACTATTCAGTCAAAAATAATTTAAAAAAATCGGCATTTCCATACGATAGTGTGCAGCTGCCCGGGCAATTTGTTTGGGTATGACGTTTTTTTTTGGTTTTTGTTTTTTGACTGTATTTTTTTATTATTATACTAAAGTTATCTAGTATAGCCAGTGGTTCGATTTATTACAGATATGTCCCTTCTCCGTTGTATACTGAGGTTGTATAATACAAATGGCCACACTTCTAACTTCTGAGTGCCGCAAACCAGTGCAAGTGAGAGGTCAGACTAGCAGCCTTACCTCTCACATTCGTTTACAGGACGTACTTTTAGTCTACCATGATGAAGTTTTTAGTATGAATAAAATTATTCAATAACAAAGACAGCTTTTATGCCACCTATAACTGTTCCTCTCACAATTTGAAGTCAAACCAAGTAAAAATGAGAATTGGTGTCAAAAAATACACTAAGTAAAACAAAAATAGCCTTATGAAAAGGTAAGAGGCGCCAAAGGCGGTACCGTAGACATAAAGAAATTATCCTAAGTAAGGTGCGTGATTTATTGACGGCGTTACTGAAAAAGCAGCAAAACAAGCGAGTAAGGAAGATAAATGAATTACTTTTATTTCGAGCACACCCATTTGTAGTGAACCTCTGGAATCGCTTTTTACCGCCATCGATCAAAGGTTATTACTTGCAAACTTTTCAAATTAATTCTGTTGGTTTAAAGTGAGGATGAAACCTTTAACGTAGTTTAAAATGAAAACGCTTATGTTAGCGGTTTCGATCAACGTACCATCTGCATCATATAAAAGTCTTATAAATAACAACAGTATGACAGATACATATCATACTATTAATGACTAAACAAATTATTTCAAATTAACGCTCTATTTATACACTTTTCTTCTAAATTTCCTCTCAATTTAAACTGCAGATCTACCAACAGGTAAATGCAATGCAATATTTTTGAAATAATTTCATTTTTTGTACTAGCTTTTCTTGTAAGGCCACAGTACATATCAAGACAAATGAAATAAGCCAAAACTCAATCCAGTTGCGTTTTTTTATTACTGAGTTCCATCAAACACCTTCTGTCTCCGTGATTAGACCCTAGGCATCGTCTACCATAAAGTGCTTGTCAAGACAAATCATACGCCCACACAGCACACAATGTCTAAAGAATATCTAATAAATATTTTTTATATAATCAAATGAACATCTAGGAGATACCTCGTGATATTTACAAGTACTATAGTAAATATCTAGAAGATTACTCTATGTCCGCCTACAATGCGTCTACTAGACATGTCTTCTAGATGTCTGCTAGTAAATGTTAGAAGATATCTTTTAGATTATCTACAAAATATCTAATAGAAATTTTGCAAATATCCTCTAGATGTCTCTATTATCTGCTAATTTATCATGTAGATTATCTGCTATACGTCTAATAGATGGTATGCTAAATATTTTCTAGACGTTTTCTAGGTGATTCAGGAGGATCTTATACATGGGATAAAGTACAGTCCAATTAAACATATAAAATCGTAGAAAAATTACACTATTGGTGCAAAAATTGTCTTGTTTTATTATACTTTATATCGTATTATTGTTCACAAGTTTGTTTAGAGTGGACTTTACCCGATTTTTAAGTTAACTGAAAGAATATGCATAGTTTTGTAATGATATTTTATTTTATACGTAAATATAAGGATATGACACTCTGAAGGAAGACAAATCAGTATTACCTTATCACTATCAGGCTTTTTAGAAAACAAACAGTGATGTACGGGAGTATCGTGCGTACAATGACGCCCCAACCAATTTTTACTCATGAAATACAAAATTATGAAACGATTAATGGATAGTGTAAAAGCTCGTCCACCACCACTATCCGTTTAGAAAACAAACAATAATGTACTTAAACATAAAATTTGACATTTGTAAAGAATATGGCACTTTTTAGGAAGACACATAGTCATTGTTACCTTATCACTATCAGGCTAAAGCTCAAAGCACACCAATCGCTTCCGCTACCACCAAACCAAAGTATGAGCAGTCAAATATGGAATTATAATAATGTTATTTAAAGTATAATGGAATTATAATAATGTTATTTAAAGAACACTTAAAAGTGACATAAACTCGCTTACCGGCGCGCTGCGTCCATATTTGAATGCTTATACTTTGGTTGGGTGGGAGCGGAGGCGATTGGTGTGTTTCGAGCTTTAAGGAGCACAGTAGCACACTGCTGTTTATCGCAGATGGTTGTGGTATCTACTATTTTATAAATGTACTGTGCTCCTTTAAGCTCACGTTGATACCGAAACCAAATCAATAATTACCAAATTATTGATAGATTATTGGAATCCTTTGATAACCTGAAACACATAATAGTAACAGCTACTGGCCTTAGTTCTGAAGTAACTGAACAAAACACTAAACAGAGTGAGATGATTATGTAACTACTGGCCTTAGTTCTAAGTGACTGAACAAAGCACTGAACAGAGTGAGGGGATTATCTTTATTCATTACAAATAAATTTCCACGGTCTAAAGATTTAGAGACTGGAAAAACTAAGAACAATTTGGAAAGAAATCTAGGTAACCTCAGTGCCTAACACATCTAATATACTTGCTTCCCGGCGCGACTTCGGTCGCAACCGAATCAATAATTACCAAATTATTGATTTGGTTTCTGTTTCAACAGAATACGTGTGGGTGCATTCCGTAGCCAAGTCTTCACATGCACCGAAATCTCCTGGATGGTTGCATCTTTGAAATGGCCTCGAATTGAATCTAAAATAATAAATTAGAAAGTCAAAATTATATATGCCAATAAGTCTCTAAAATATGTAGGTAATAATCTATTATTCTTACTATCCTTAACTGTATACATATTAGTAAAACAAACAGTATTTTGTAAATAAACTGTACTGTACCTGACATAGCCTCGAAAATCCTCAAAGACGAGAAAACTTTTTCTTTTTAGCCCCAACCCAAGAGTATTTGGAGCCAGTAGCATCAGAAATCATAATCCTCAAAAGAGTAAATGTTGCTGCCTTCACACTGCCTCCACCATATTTATTTATATGACTGATCTGAAAACCAAAAGTTTTTTTAACACATCACATCCTCTAATTTACATCATATAATATATAATAATCTGTATATATATATAAAACAAAATTGTGTTAGTTACACCATTTATAACTCAAGAACGGCTGGACTGATTTTTGGTTTGTTGGATTTGTCTCAACTTTGAATAGCAGAATAACGAAAAAAAAGGTAGGGTAGAGCAAGGTAAGGATAGGGTAGGGTGTGGCAGGGTAGAATAGTGAAGGGGGTAGCGTAGGGTTAGGACACCACGCCAACGAAGTCGCATCGCAAATGAACGCATGTTATGAACTTCTTCTTTAACGAGCGCTATTGCAATCATTGCCAATTCCTCAGTGTTAAATAAGGCCATCGTTGTGGGCTTCTCAGTCACCAACACAGATTGGGACACGGGAAAAAGAACACGGACAGCCCGTCCCGTCCGGGTCGAGAACCCGGTAATGTGTGGATTGATTGCTCTAATTTAAGCATTACAAGACTGACAGACAGATTAGATACGTAATTATTGTGATTGGAACCAAGTTAACTAGGTTACAACAGTATCTGGCATGGTAAAGTAACACTTTTTGAGTAAATGTAGTCAAAAATATAATAATTGTTAGTAAATACTTACAGTCTTCAGCTTCAGCAATCACAGAACATACATGCACAGTGCACAGAACGAATCCACAAATTCAATTCACAAAATAAATTATGAAAGAGTAGGTATTGCTTTCCTTGATCCTTCCCTCCGACCGAACGGGAACGGAAAACAGAAAATTGAGTTGCCAGTATGCTGTCCAAAAAAAGGACTGTTGGCTTTTTGAAAAGGTACGTTTTTTAACTTCATGGTACATAGGTTTAGTTTTTTTTTAAAATTTTGCTCCATAATTAAGGAAAGCAAGGAATGTAGTCCATACATACAGCCAAGCCAAGTCTTATTTGGTTGGAATTAAAATATTGTTTTTAAACTCGAATTTAGAATACCTATTGAGAGAAATAATAGAAGGCAATTTTTTTTGTTTTTTGCCCTTTGTAGTTTCTAGTGAAAAATAAATCACTAAGGGCTTCCATTAATTACGCGAGGCGTGTTTGATGTTTTTTTGAGATAAGTGAAAAAATTAACTGAGTGTTTGTGCGCTGGAAGATTTACGGGTGTAAAGAGTGTAAACAAAGTAAGTTGGAATCAGTCCATGCGTAGCTGTTACTCGGCTCTTAGACGTGCTTCGGGGATTACGTTTTCGATACATCGATCGAGTTATTGAGTAACTTAACTTCACACCTACTCATAGATTTAAATGATATTCATAAAAAGAATGATTAATTTTATCAGTTTTTCTCACATTTGCACATCATTTTTTGAAACAGTAAAAGTACGATTTAGCCACTCACGGAATTAATGCACTCCCACTAATCTAGAAAATATAGAAAAGGTACTTTCTACATTGAGGTACGGTTGTGTGATAATAGTACGAAAAACGGTACCTTTGGTACGTTCTGGCAACTCTGAAATTGAAATCCCTGTAATATGAATGTCATTCTATCTGTCAAAGTCAAAACTGGCGCCATGCCAGTTTACTTTTTAATTTAACAGCTCAGACTCTGGTTCTAATGCATACCTTATCATCCAATGCACATCCAATGTATATATGTAATAACAAATTCAAACATTAAATCAAGTATCGGAGATCAATCACGTATATTCATATATTATATTAAAATAAGTTTATATTAAAATATATAATATTTATAAAATGCGCTTAAATTAGGGGTTGAATTTCGTGTTTTTTTCTGATCTTCCAAAGTCATTTAAAAAGTCCATCCGTAAATATCTACTAGACTTTATGCAATATCTTTTCTAAGAGATGATCACCTGTAGATATCTTATAGATATTATGTAATATCTTCCATAAGAGATGATTTCAAGACCAGCTGTAGATATCTACTAAATATTCCATAAAAATCTATGATATCTTAGATCCAAGTAGACTAACATTAGATATTTACTAGATATTATGTGCTGTGTGGGCGATTCTTACACAATAAGGTTTTATTAATTTATGATGTGTACGGTATGATTATTTTACTGATTGATGTAGAATATATCCCGCTTTATCATCAAAACAGGTAATTGACTCCATAATATTGTATTGTTATTCGACTTACACAATATGCAAAATTTCAGCTCAATCGGTTGAGGATGAAAATTTAGTAGCAAGATATGACCCACACGAACATACAATAAAGATATACTGCAACTAAATTAAGCTTATTAATTATGAACTTGTGAAAAATCTTATGCCATTTGATAGCTGACTTTCGAATGTCATATTTACGGCATGTCTATCAATATCAAAGCAATAGTGAGAATATTAATAGGACCATCGATATTTCGAGGTCAATATCGATAGTGAGTCGAGAGTAATCGAGTATAAAATTCATTTTGTGCCCATTTCATAACGTGCTCGAAAAATGCAAGTCAATGGAAAGTTTGACCTTAACCGACTAAATTTAAAATTTTAGGTTAATCTAATAATGATTTATCTATATACTAGCTGAAGCCCGCGACTTCGTTCGCGTGCACTTTATGTCTCTGGAAAATGCTCATCAGGCTGAACAACTTTTACTAAGGCGACATTTTTATATCTCTTATAGTTCAGCTGGACCATTAAGGTTCTGCATCAGGCGTTTCATTTTCCAAAATTATTTATACCCTATATGTTGCCCAGGCTTAGTAGCTATATAACAAAAAAAGTTGCATTCAAATCCGTCTAGTATTTCCGGAGATTAGCGTGTACAAACAGACAAACAGACAGACTTTTTTTTTTATTTCTTACTTTATTACTATGTCTCCAACGCCCCCAATATTTTTTTTGGAAATATATTTAATGTACAGACACACTTTTTTTACTGTTTTATTATATGTATAGATATAGATATAATAAAACATTTTAAAAAATTTGTCCATACATCTATGCATATAATTAAACAGTAAAAAACGTGCCTGTATTTATATTGTCTGTTTGTCAGTTTGTCTGTTTGTATACGCAAATCTCTAACTTCTTCACGCGCAAACGACTGGACCAGATAAAATTTGGTACGCAGGAAGCTGAACCCCTGGATTAACACATAGGCTACTTTTCCGCGGATAACACAGCGGGCCGCAGCTAGTTTATTTCAAAATTGTTCAAAATCAATGTACAAAAGGCAATCGGTATGTACAAAGCCAATGAAAAAATAAAGCCATAAATTGTTCTCTTTGTTCCCGAGCAATATTGGCAGGACATTTAATAAGGCTGGGAAGTATTGCTAGGGATCGGCCCCACCCAATTAAATTGGAAGAACAGAATGGCTCTGCAACCCGATCAGATGGTTCCGTACAAGTTTAATTGGGGTTTACCGACGGCTGCTTGAATCAATGGCTGTGCTGTGGGTAAATTGAAACAATCGCAATTTTCACTTGGCTCGCTTTAAAAAGAGACTATTTATCCCTAAAGTGTTTTACTTTTGTTTACGTTTTAATTTTGGCACAAGGGTAACGATAAACTTATAGGTATATAACGGAAAACACACTTGTGTCATAATATTACTTTTCTCTCGGGAAAGTTGTTCAGTATAATGGACAAATATTTTGTATTAGTTCTATGTGAAAATGACCAAGTATGGTAAGTTATATCTAAAAAAATAAAAAATGTGTTAATAAATAAACCTAACTGAATAGCATGAAATGAACTACATCAAGGGGCTACCTGAATTTTACGGGTTTAAATTAAAAGGGAACAAATTAAAAGGAAACGGAAATATCATTTAAAATTGAGTCTTGACCAAACCCTACGTAACCTTTCAAACTATTTTATGAACCGCTGTTTATAGTTTTAAGTGAGAACGTAAAGCTTTTCTACGCACATTTGCCAAAACGGTCACTTTTAGCTAATATGTGAAAGAACAAAGAACCTGTTTACAAAATTGCACGAAAATCGGTTGAAAAATACGACCTCGGAGAACATCCGGATAGCCGGACCAACAACGAAACTATTTTTTCCCAAGCCGCAACAAAAATATATCGATGCTTTAGGAACTAGAATTTTAAAAGCAACGTATCTGCAAGATTTTCTTTCAAAAACTATACCCGACTACGGGAGCCATTTACAGCTAACAATGTATAAAATGTGCTTATTAAGACGTTTCTTTTGATACCCCACTAGACATCGAAACAAAAAAATTTTTTTAGACTCTCTCTTTTTTTTGTATGTAACATTCGTTGTATACATTTATTGCATACAAATTGTAGCTTAAGTCACCCAGACAATAATGATGAATCGATTGACATTTCCTCTGTCAAAATTAGACAAGCGGTTCGGATGCTACGGTGGAACACACATAGATATCCACATACATAAATACATACAAACCTACATACTTAAATACATATACTGCTAAAATCATTACCCTACTTCCTCTTGGCTTTAACGTAGTCGGGTAAATACAAGATTTCAGCGCTTCCTCTTATCTTGTCAGTGGCGTGAGCTTGACGAATGAAAGCAAGTTAAACTGTAACCTAAAAGAAGTTAAACCTATCTGTACTGTACCACTTATATCACCTGTATAAGTTATTGCTTCCAGGTAAATAAATAAAAAAATGTTTAATGAGTCCGAAGAACAAAAACATATAGACTTTTGGAAATAAGGTAACAAGTATTTGCTCTCCGCCGTGTGGTTTTCGGCAGAGTAGAATAGGGCCATTCCAAGTCTTCCCTTGGATGTCGTAAAAGGCGACTTAGGAAATACAAGCTTTAAACAAAGCTAATAAACATCAATGAGACCTCTTCAACCCGTCTGGATAGCGAGGAGGGCGTAGGCCAAGTCCTCTGGTTGCTCTGGCCAAGTATGGCTCTGATAGTATAGAGAGGGTCGTGCTCCTGCTGTGACGACAAAAAGACCTGATGATGATTTGCTCTTCGCGCTCCGTTCATACAAAAAAAGCAGATGGAGTAAACGTTCTTCCACTCCTGGATGATATTTGATGTTAATGATTTTTAGTTGTTGATACAATAAAAAAATAGTTTAAAGGTTTTCCTTTAAAAACATTTTCTAATTTTTTTTTTATTATAACAATTTTAGAAAAAATAAAAACCTTTTAATTTTGCATTTTATTTTGTAGATAATTTACTAAAAATTAATTGAGATCAGTTATCATTAAAGAATGGAACAACGTCTCTTACTTTGTATCGCCCCGTAGCACTTACCGTAGTGAGTGTAAATGCGTCGTAGCTTCGTAGCAAACTCATAGAATTTCTACGACGCCATTATACTACGCGTTTTTACAAGAATACAGACTAATATTATAAAGTATTTTTTTTATTCAACTTAATTAAGTATTTTTTTTAATATTTTCTTAATATAAAAGCTCAAAACTACTAGAGCTTTTAGCTTTTATAAGCAGTACTATTATAAGGGTTCATTCAGTCCATAATACTGAACATCTTTTCCCAAAAACAAAAAATGAAAAAAATTGCTTTCTTTGGTCAATTTGTACGTATGGTCAAAAACCATGCAAAAGTCAAAATTCAAAAATCATTTATTTATCTTTGCGGATATTTGTATCACTTGATAATTGTCATTTTTTTTCATATCATTTTTCATATTTCTATGTATGTTCTTCAGGGAAATTTATTCAGTCTTAGTCTGCCCTGAAAATAGTTTCAGTATATTTTGTAAGACATTATGTAAAATTCTCCACAACACTACCAGCGTAATAAGTAACAACATAGTATCTATGCAGATAAGAATTGATAATCGGGTATAGTTTAAAAGTTTTTGTATGAACTCAAATAGTTTGTATAAATGCGTATCTCCGACAAAAACTAATGCAATGATTAATTCTTCGCTATGGCAGTAAATTATATGTCGTTAACAGAAAACACCTTTTTCAATATTTATTTCTTAAAGTTTTTGTATGAACGCGAATAATTTATATGAGATGTTGTATGTTCAAATTCGTCGGTCTAGCAGTAAATTGATATAGGTGAAAGAAAAGATTTGAGGTCAATGTGGAGTCGAGTGTACGTGTAAATACACGATGATTCTTGAACCAAGTATACACGTTTGAGCATCTTATATGTATGTATTGTATATGGATGTAAGCAATTACCTATGCGACCATTCGGACACTAGATCTCAGAAGACTTTCGTGAGATCTCTGTGGTGGATCCCGCCAGGCCAAGTAAAGGTCCTTTAGTGTACGTACCTATTAGTTTGTTAATTATCTACAGACAGATATACATTACAGAAAATCCACAATGAAATATGAGAAATCTAAATTTCAATTTACATAGTATTCAAGCAATGATGCCGAAATTACCTTCGTTTTTCATAAGCTGTCTGGTGATATGCTATATTCATATCACGCGGGTCTTTTGTATGATTAATATTAGAACTGTGTAAATGGTTTGTGGTCTCGTATTTGAACAGACCTGGTAAAGAGATCAAGATTAATATTCGTAGCTCAGACAGTATTCATTTAGTACAAGATCCCACCGACTGATTTCTATGTTTATCTGTTTTGTAATTTAAACCAGGTTTAGACATTCAAGCAGTCAGTGTCCATTTCGTTACTACCTAGTTTTCTTCTAGTTATGATGATTTTTTATGTTTATTGTTTTACACTAAGACTCGCGATAAGCATTTTACATTATGCACCACCAATAAAAAAGTATGTGTTGTTAATTTAGGTAATTCTCTGTTTATTCTCATGGTTGACTTGACTGGGAGAGAACGCTTTTAGCATTAATTTTACCAATTGTAAACAATGTATATTGGTTTTTATGAATAAATTAATCTATAACTTGACCCGTATCATGGATTGATCAAACAATTTTGGCTTAAGCGTTAATGCAAAACAATGCCATGTTATTGTAGTGGGAAGCATTATCCAAATTAACAAACTTGAGTTAAACAGCATTCAGCCGGCCATAAACAATTGTACTATGATTCAGTTTAGTCCAGTAGTCAAAGATTGTGGTGTATATTATAAACCTATACATTCTAATCTCAATTGGAAGTACCTTATTGTAGAAGTCAGTGAAAAAGTGTTTGCGACACTTCATTATCTGTAACGCCTTAAGAATTTTCTTCCCATTAAAACTAAAATTATGTAGGCCCAGGCACTTGTACAAACCATAATTGATTATACTGATGTATGTTTTCTAGACATACCTAACTGAGGAACAGCTTAGTAAGCTAGATCGCTTACTTAACAACTACATTCGATTTATTTTCTGTCTGTGTAAATACGACCATAACTCAGAATGCTATTCTCATCTTAAATGGCTCACCAGCCAACACAGTAATATTCATTTACTATATCAGCTTTATAATATGCTTAATGACCCTGTTTCTCTAGATTATATTAAAACAAGTCTTAAGCTTTTAAGTTCTACTCATGAGAGGGTTCTGCGTTCTTCAAATAATTTCACATTAGAAATTCCTTCCCACCGTTCCACTGGTTTTTTACTCAAAATCTTTTGCAGCAGCGACAGTAAACTTTGGACCGTGCTTTCTGACACCGTGAAGAAAGCCACTAGTCGTACTAGTTTTAAAGCTTCGCTGTTTAAGCATTTGCTTGCCGAGTCCAATTAAGTATAAAAATTGCTAAATTTAAAGTTATAGCATAATACCTATTTATTTTTCTAGAGTATATTATAGTATATTTCTTTATTTTTGTATATTAATATGTATATTTATATATATTTATGAATAATATATTATCTTTTGTTTAAATGTACCAAATAGATGTATTTATTTTAGTTAGTGTCCTACAGGTCTACATTAATTTATATTATGTTGTAAGTATCAATATTTATCTGAATTATAATTCAGATATACCATACCACTTTCCCTTTCACCCATCCCATTATTTTACATCCACCTAAATTTCTCTAACAACCCAAAGGTTGCCTGTTAGATAATGTATTTTGCTTTAAGCATTAAGTCCGCCTATTGTGCTATACAAATTATATTTAGTACAATAAAGGTTAAAAACATTTTATACAGCAAGATCTTCTACTATCAGACGTTATTCATTGCCCTAAGAACGGGGGCACGGACCTTCTCTCGAATATTGTAAAATTGTGGAGCGTTTTCCCATCTATTGTTTTTGATTCTGAATCAACATTTTCATTGAAAATTACAAAACGGTGGCTTTGAACCGCATTTATTTTAAAACTACAGACAGTTCAAAAACTATGTAACAAATTATTAAAAATTAGTTAAGTCCTTTCTTATTGAGCGCATCTAGAAAAAAATGCAAAATATTCCTGTCAATGTAATTTTACACCTCCTTCTAAAGACTTCTTATTCTCGGAACCACCAGTGGGTTGACCGGTACATAAAGCCTATGGCTTTAAGTCCGCCAATTACATTTATAATAAAGTTAAATAAATAAAAAACAATGTTTCAGAATTAGAAGCGTACCTTCCTATATTTACGTAAGTTTATGTCCAAACATTTAGTAAGTACGCATGTTAAGTATTACAATGGGTATTTATGAAATACTAGCTGTGCCCGTGGGCTTCACTCCCCGTGGGAATTTCGGGATGAAAACTATCTTATGTCCTTCCCTGGGTATCAAACTATATCCATATCAAATTTCATTTAAATAGGTTCAGTGGTTAAAGCGTGAAGTGGTAACAAACAAATATATAAATACAAACTAAATACAAATTAAATATTTATTATCTAACAATGTTAATACACCTTGGTTTATGTAATGTCATGCAGTTTTATTACAGTTTTATTACAGTTTTAGTAAAAACTTTTGTATAGAGACTAACACAAGCATATTCATGCTTAAAAGTGATTCCCATCGACTTTTAGACAAATTGTAAACTTAAGTACTGAATAAACTATATTTAATTTAATTTTAAACTCACTTTCGCATTTTTAATATTAGTAAGATTTCAAAAATAAAAAACTTAAAGATATAATGTGCTATTTATCAAGACATAATTAAAAAACGAAAAGTCCCTAATAAACACAGAAAATACGAACACAATATCAACAATTATGTTATCTAGTCAAACTCTACATACAAAACACATCAATAGCCAGTTCAGTCATCCATACAAACCGACCCAAATTCAAACAACAATAGATCTGTCTTTGTTGCGTGTACATCAAAAAGTTATAAAAGAGTTTAATCCAGAAAATTCCAGCAACCCAATTTCCTTTGCGTAATGGAAATGTCAAATCTATACAGAAAGTGACTTGAAGAGGAATAGCAGAACGTTTGATAATTTTGTGGGAATTATTTAAACACATGTTGTTTACGTACGCACGTTTGTGTTTATCGTAGGGCAGGTTTAATGAGGTTATATTTTCTCTAGTTGTCGCATTTCACACAAGTTCTAAGGCAAACAGCATCCAACGTTTTGAAGGCCGGCAGTTGACATACAGTTTCATTAAAATTCATGTCCATCATGTATAAAACAACATTCTACAAAAGCGACATAACAAAGTTCCGTAGTTGTTAACCTGAAAGGGTAAAAACGGGACCCTATTACTAAGACTCCGCTGTCCGTCTGTCCATCTGTTCGTCTATCCGTCTGTCCGTCTGTCCGTCTGTGCAGGCTGTATCTCATGAACCGTGATAGTTTAAATTTTCAGATTTTTTAACAGATGTATTTCTGTTGCCGCTATAACAACATACTAAAAACGGAATATATTAAATATTTAAGTGGGGCTCCCATGCAGCAAACGTGCTTTTATATAGATAGTGGTACGGAACCGATTGTTAATTTTTTTGATTCAAGATGACAAACACACTTTATGCTAACATAATATCTTAACTAATAGACAACTGAACAAATGGTTCAAACTGTTTTAAGTTAAATCCAAGATGGTTAATATACTTTTTCATAACAAATCGACATGGAGGCCACAAATGTATTCAGTTTCAGAAACTATAAATATATAAATATTATCCAGCAAGAATGACAATTTTACGTACGACGCGACGAATTCATCATCTGGGGAATTACTAGTCGAGCATTCGGTCTTCCTTCATATTAAGTATGTATGTAATCTGACGGGTGAGCAATAATTAATGTTTGTACATGTATGAACAAGTATATGTATCTACCACACATAGACAAACATCTTCAATTTCTTGATTTTTGAGACGAGAATTTAAACGAGAATTTGACGAGACTTTGAAGATTCAGACGTTATGTTATTTGTCAATTTCATCTTCCTATAGCTCGGAGGAGCTCAGTGGTCAGGCAGGAGTGAGCATTACTAGCGCTTTCGCAAGTAAAGCGACACCGGAAGTAGTCCCCGCTTGGATGGGTGACCACAAGTGGCATAAAAAATTCTCGAATTCCTCCATGCTTCGGAAGTTAGTCCATGCAGTCATCAATCTATATCAGATGATGCCTGAAAAATCTGACACCAAAGTGTTAAAGTGTTACCAACTTACACGAAAAACAAAGAACAATATTTCTATTAGATATTCATCAGCTAAAAATCTATATAGGTAATCAAGAAACTCCGAAATGATGAATCACAGATTGGCACGAGTCACTCACCTGTTAGATTTATCAGAATTCATAGCTCATCAAAACAATTCACACACAATTCACAAAACATACCAAACACCAGTATTTATTTATTTAAGTAGATACACAAAAATTGTTCAACAAAGTATTGGCACAAACGCTAAACCGATGTATGGAGCGTGGCTATCACAACACTGTGTGATAATGACGTTACCTCAATATCAAATAGTGCAAGGTAAGTAGTACATTCACTGATAACGATTACAGGTGCCATGGCCACGCCTCGCTATACTATGAACTCACTAAAGAGCAGGAAAAAATAATCTAGCGTAAGTCTAAATAGCTTACCACTGTTAAATAATAATAAAAAACTTTTAAAAAAATTGTCGTAGAAAATAAAGTCGCCGTCTTAACATGATTGTGTTGATCGTATATGTATATATATATATATATGATACCTACAAACTTATATCACTCGAACATAGGTTACTTGGGAATCAGATAATGCTACTAAATTTTAAATTTGAAACATCTTTGACAGCTTTATGTCTATATCTTGCTTTATAAATCTAAGGAACTATTAGGACAAGTATAAGTGACTTAATTCTATATGAGCACATGACAATCAAAAAGCATAATTGAGTTTTAATAACAATGGTATGATTTTTCCATTTTTTAAGTGTATAGCTGAAGCTCACAGAAAATATATAAATATGGATAAGACTTGCTTATCAATGGGTCCCATCTTAAACCTGAAATCTTTGGCTTTTTCGGAAGTACATATTAGTAGTAAGAAGTAAATCAAGTACTTATTACTGCTTTATGCAAATTAAGTAACTTAGGCTCAAACACAAGTTGCTGACCTATTCAAGTTTACTCCACGCTCAGTAAACAAATTGTAAACTTTCTAAAAAAAATTATATTTAATAATTGTAAAAATATAATATGTTCAGTATTAGGGGTTTAATTATAGAAATCCATCTCATCTTGCGGCTACCATGAATAAGCACAATTTATTTTTTTAATGTCTCATTATGTTTTATTTGCGTGGGATCATTAAAAATAATGAGTGAAATTAAAACCGACTCTACATAACTTTTATTTACCGACCAGACTATGTGTTTGTAATGTAAATATAGTATTCACATTGATATAAGTATATTGCTGCCAACAAAAGTTAGAATAAAAGATGGCGACGATTTAAGTTTGACCTACGCAAATGATTTCAAATGAATGAACTTCAAATGAACAACTGACTTTTGTAAACAATTAAACTGGCCGGAATTCTGGAAGCAAAATGGTACAACCATAGACAAACACTATAATAAAATTAGGTACTACTCGATGAAAAGAAAACAAAGATTGAGATAGAAGAATGGACCGTTTTCATAACTAACTTTACACTAAGTAGCGAATTTTTGTTACGATGTTTTAAAAACGTTTAAAAATGTTTTAATCAATTCCAAAAAAAAACTATTTTTTGTATTACTTCACGTTTGCAGCTGAGAATTATAGACGACATGGGAAGAGGAGTAAGCATTTATTTAAAGGCATTGCACAAGGTTTGGAAAGGTACCACTTAAGTTAAAATATTCCTACAGGATATTTTTTTTTTCTGATAACTACAGATAAAATTTTCTCGAGTTTCTTTGTGCTTTGGAAGGCACATGTAAGACATTTCCGGCTGTCATCATTGTGTATCAGTCGTCAAGTTATGTCAGGTGCCTATATTCAGCCCATGGAATTGTATGTACTTTGCCTAGACTTTCGTGAGGCAGCCTGAAAAATCTGACACGAGTGTTATCTACTTACATAGACGTAATCAACAAGTACAGTAAACAAAAAAACAAAAACTTCCTGTATGGAAGAAAATAAAAGGGACACAGTTTGATATTCATATAAAAAAAATTCCTTCGGGAATTTTCCAACGACTTAAATTGATGTTAATGCTCGAAATTTGCATGGTTGCTACGCAAAAGCTTTGCTCACTCACAAAAATAAATCAATACACGAAATCGCTAGAATTTTTGTTTTAAGGCGCAATAATATAAAACAACCCGCATGCGGGTACATGCCAGTTCTTGGTACTTATCCAACTCTCGGAACACTGCTTTGGACGTACCGAGCAAATAAATTCAAATTGTGCTTGTGGAATTTTATGGTGGTGAATGTAATGTTGCAAGAGCGAAGCATTTGGCAATTGTCACTAGGAATTCAAATTAACTCGTTTATTTGAGACAATAGATTAATCACATTTGGAAGCCAAAGATTGTAAGCAATTAAGAGATACAAGTAGTGTACAAAGTACAATTTACTGCGATTGACAATATCGATTTTTCTGCTTAGTTTCATTTACAGTTCACGATTACCAATTCATGCGTGCACACGTCTATTTGCTCTTTTATTAATAAACAAAGTTCTGTTCGATATTATTAAGTTTTATTTATCAAGATCATCAAGATATCAAGAGGTATCTCTGTTCCTACAAGTAGGTTTGTTCTATTGAAGAGCGAGCGAATACAGTGAAGTTCTCTGGATTTATTTCGACAATAAGGAATTGTACCAATAGAATTTTTAAGACCACAAATGAGCTTAATCCATTTGATCTAATCCCAAATTAACGATTCAGGGCTTACAACTTAGGTAATAACATATGGATAATAAATTCAGAACATGAAGTATCTACTGCTACATGTTTTTTAACACCACAATAAGTGAGTAAGTACTGCAAAACAGTCAAGGCTTCTTTCAGTAAGTTTTATTTGAACCAGTCTCATCTTCATCATCTCATCTTTAGGTCTTTTAAGTCTCCACTGCAGGAGCATGACCCCCTCTGTGCTAACTAGAGCCATACTTGAAACAGTCTGCATGCACATTTTTCGTGTTATCTTGTCCAAGAAATCTTTTTAATTTTGACCTCAAAAAAAAATTCAATATTCAAATGTTTATTTGGTAACTAGACCTTTATAGGTAGGTACTTCCACTTCCGTCACTTTCGTTCTTCCGTCAAGGAGTATAAAATTTACATTACAAATAGTGTATATGAAAATTTAACTTATTCACCAGCGCTTCGCAACGACTACTGATGAGAAGAAACGCCGAAAGAAACTCACAGAAACTAAAACCTTGGCTGAATTCAAATTTGTTCAAAAATATCATACATCAATATTTCTTTTATTAGTTACCTAACAATAGTTTTCAAACATAATACGGTAAAAGTTGGTTATGAGGCAATTTACGTTTTACCATAAAAGCGGTCCTACACCACCACCCTTAAATTACTTAATAATGAAAGCATTCTTTACAAACTCACCGTAAAACTTTGGAAATTACCACGCCGTTATTCAATGATATTTAAGAAAGGTATACCTATATAAAGATAGGACCCACGAATAAAAATCTTATACATACATACATACTATCACGTCTTTATCCCTAATGGGGCAGACAGAGCATTATGGGTCTTGCTGTTCTATGCAGAGCCCAGGGCCGCAAGACCCAAAAGCCACTTTTAGCGTCATGGTGGGCAAGAAGATGGAAAAGCAATAATTACAGTGATGGGTTGCTAGCCGCATCGCCTGTTAACATGATTTGCATTTTTGCCCATTCCCTTGATCGGCTTTTACGATCTGCGTGGGAAGAGAAGCAGCTGGTACATTCTATTTTTTTTATTTCTCCCAGACCAGCATGGGAGCCCAGACCAGCATGGGAGAAAGAAGAGCAAAAATCTTATAATTAAGGAATAATAATGTATACAGACGACATCAAATGTATCGCTGGGAAGAATAAGAAAAAAGGAAGGCGTAGAGTAGGCCGTTGAAGACTATGATTTATAATAAAGAAATTTCCTGGGTCAAAAATAAATTCTTTGGTACTGATAATAGAATAAAACGTCACAAAACAATATCACTTGTCATTGATCATATCCATTTTTAACGTGATTTAAAATTTATTATTGTGAGAAAACTGATATTATGCGCGCTATATTTGACTCTTGGAAACGATGACATCATAAGGTTTTATTTCATACAAATCTCATAGAAAATGTTTGTTTTGACGTAGGTATAGAAAAATGTATCTGATTTAAGTTGATGTGAACTTCCTTTTTATATTTTGACTAAATGCTAGTTGATATTATTGTGATTAGTCACACAAATGGCGACGTTTGATATTATTATGGGTCTTCGTCGTCTCGTGTTTCTCATCGCTGGCAAATTCTTGTACAAATCGTATTTTTTTTACATTAATATAAGGACCAGACCTATGTCAATGGTAGGGACTTTCAAACTTTCCAAAACAAAAACATTTTTTTTCATTCGTCACTAAGATATGTGACTGAACGTTAATTTCTAAAGGATGTTGCATAGATAATGTCTAATCTGAATGAATGGCTCGTTCAAAACCGAAAATCGTTAGCACAGGTCATCAATCACTCGGTATCAATTTCATCCACGAAATATTAACCAATTACAGCCCCCGGTGTCATCGCGAATCGTTAAAAACCCTTTGAGCCCTTTTCGCTCACCCATCTCTGACGCAAACCTAATACCTTGCCTAAACATTCCCGAATTCGATCAATAGCATATTAACTATTTGCGAATCTTCGTACGGATAGCATCAATTATTGTTCTAATCGATTGTACGACTATTCCTCTCCGTGGCGAGGTGAGGTGACTTGAAGGTTGAACCTTAAATGCGTCATTAACTTTAAGACCGGTATAAATATATTTACCGTGAACAAATTCATTTATCTCTACCTATTTCACCTGACTGGCTGGTAGTCGTTGAGAAAATGAGAATTCAAAATTTGACTATGTTTTTTAGAAGAAAAATAATATTACAAAACGTTTTGTAGACATTGTGTTATGGAGTTATTAATGTGTTTGTGTTTGTGTAAATGTATGCACTCACCAGTCATGTGGAGGTTGCGGTCTTCTCCGAGCTTGCACACAGCACGGTGGTTCCTGTGGTTCGCAGGGCAGCTGCAGCGCGGGCGGCGGCGGTGGCGGCGGCGTGCACGCTAGGCGGCGAGCGGCGGCAGCGCCCACGTACTCCACATAGCGCGTCGGTGGTGGAGATCCCGCGATGTCTTCGCGACACGCGGGGCCGCAACACTTGCGAGGCGCTGGTGGCCGGCACGCAAGCCCGCAATACACCGGCGGTGGAGGCCGCAGCGGCGCCGGTGGCCTGGGCACGTACCGCTCGACGGGCACGTGAGCCGCCGGAGGCACATAGCGAGGCCGGCGCGCGCGCTCCGCCTCCGCACAGCGCCGCACCCGCCGCGGCGACGCTGAGAACCGATCCGGCAGCGGCGCGGGCGGCGGCGGGCTGAGCCGCTCCGGCGGCGCTACGCTGAACGCGCCCGCCGCCGGAAAGCGCTCGCACGGGGAGCGCGCATACTCCTCGCCCATGGCGCGCGGTCAGCCGGGCCCGCCGCCGCCCGCGCGCCCTCCCAACCACGACGACACTCTGTCTCACATACCGCGCGTCCACTAACACTATCACTGATCGAACGCGCTTCTCTGCAGGGGCTGCAGCGCGATCCCGATGTCCGCATTCACTCCGCGAGCGCCATATCGCCACCGATCGATAGCCGCGCGATGCGGGCTCAAAGTTCGCCCGCTGCGAAGCTTCGCCTACCACACATTCCGCCCCTGAGAGTTTATCTCTAGGATTCTTTTCAGAAACTGAGGCTGGGGCGAGGCGAAAGTGCGTCCTCGGCCAAGATGGCTGCTCTCGTCATGTCCGCGTGCGACGCGCCTGCGCGCTTGTAGCTCTGTGATGTGTTTGTTTTCACCAGATCCACCAGGACAAGTATTCCGTTTCACTGTTGAGTTTCGGGGTGTATCGTTCACTGCGTTGTATCGAACAGTCGCTAACTATATATAAAATAGCGTCGCGTTGCGCGGCTTGTGGTGTAGCAGGTCGGGTAGTCGCGGGTGACGTGCGTCCCGACGGCGCTCGCGGTGGGTGGCGGCGGAGTGCGCCGGCCCGCGGTCAGCGGCGACGTCAGGGCGGTGCGCGTATCGACGCCGCGCTCGGCGCGCCGCTGCGCCGCGCCGCCCTCTCGAGCCTGCCTTCACTCCGCTCCGATACAAACACTCGATTGCGAAACGTCCGCCGCATAAAGCCTACTTTTAGTTTCAGTCCCGTGCAGACCTTAATTTGATCCAATTATATCAAAAGCCCCATTTTCAATTTCAGCGACCCGCTCGCCACTCTAGCAACAAAGTTGTGAATCACACACGCGCGATCTTTGAATTGCTTTTAACTTTTAACACAATGGGTAGACTCTACCTTTCGTCAGACCCTTCTTTAGCATTATTTATTCTAATTTGCAGGGTCTGCGCCAGTTAAAATATTGAAGGTAATGGCTTTGTAGGAACATAAGCGGTTTACACTGAGTATTGTTGATATTATAGGGTTAAATGAAAGTAAAATACCCAAGTAAATATGTTGGTATCAGTAACATATTAATAACTTACAAAGACATCTAAGTCATAACATAAAATTGTTGGAATAGTCTGTAATGATTATGCAAAATAATTGCAAAGTAAATCTTTTGTTGAAAAATCCTTTACAATGTCTAACAAAATACATATAAGTACTGAAACTATTTTAAGGGCTAAGGGTAAATTCAGTCCTTGAACTTAAAAGCGCTGAAAAAACCTTCTTCAAGCACCATCAAATACGAAACTTATCTCAATATAGATATATTAGGAAAGAGATTACACTGTACCCAATTTTATCACCCCGCGAGAAAAACTTTCACCTAGCAAAGATCAGCCGTGGGCCACTTGAAAGTCGTTAAATAAGCTGAGAACGCAGGTGGCCTGTTGAAATGATAATTTGGTCAAGTGAAAGATGAAAAACAGTTCGCAAAACATTTGCCAGTGTGGTTTCTTTCCACAAATTATGGAGTACGTACTTACGAGTCCCAGTTGCCCAAATTCCTGCACTTGGGAAGACCTGATGGCCACTAATGACATAGTTATCGATGTGGCCTGATACTGGAGTAACCAAATCTTATCATCGACACGAAAACAAGAAGTATATTAGCTTCTTCTTATCGTGTGTGTTAGTGACTAACACTAGTGTCAGAGTTTTTAAACCGCCTTAAAGGCCTCTGACATGGTTTTAGGTAACGACGAATGTCAGTCAGACAGACAGTGACCGGGACCGACGGCTTAACGTGCCCTCCGAAGCACGGATCATCTTACTTACAACACAAAGTCGCCAGGAATCGAACCCGCGACCTCCGGGTATGAGCCGAACGCTCTAACCACTACACCACGGAGGCAGTTATATAGCTAAGTTACATACTTAATTACTTACTTCGCTGGCTCAGCGACCCGAAGTGGATCTTGGCCTCCGACATTAAAGTGCGCCATTCTTCCCTATTCTGTGCCAAATCTGACCAGTCGGACACTTCCAGCTCTTTCAGGTCTTTGGCGACTTCATCCTTCCACGGGACGGCGCGGGCGCCCGGATGGTTGACTATGATAAGCTTTCTTTGCGGCTCGATCCTCTCCCATCCTCTCCACATGTCCTAGCCAGCGAAGTTGGGAAGATTTTATTTCTCCGATGATGTTCGGCTCGGACACTAGCTCTTCTATCTCCCGGTTGTGCCTAAACCTCCATGCCCCATCTTCCCCTTTTGTTGGTCCTAGTATCTTCCGCAATATCTTTCGTTCCGCCACTAAGAGTTTGTTCTCCTCCTTCAAAGTTAGCGTCCAAGTTTCGCACCCGTTCATTAAAATCTGCCAAACGACTGTTTTATAGATCCGATTTTTTGTAGTTCTGCTTATCAACTTAGACACTAACAACTTGTGAAGGGCTGCTGTACATCTTAGGGCGTTAACTATGCGGATGTCGATTTCATCCTCCCTCTGATTTGTATCAGTAATCGTACACCCGAGATATTTGAACTTCGTGGGTCGACACCCTTGCAGGTTATGCTATTTACATAGAGATCTTTTATCCTGGCTCTGGGGTCTTTGTACCGTTTCATGTGAAGATATTCAGTCTTCTCGCTTTCCCTCTTCTTTCAGTATCTCCGTCATTTCGATTACCTCACATTGCCCAAGGATCGCAAGGTCATCGGCATACCCTACAATTTTGTGCTTTCCGTTGAACTCTACTCCCTCATCTATCCGCAGGACTTTTCGGATGATGTGTTCGAGAGCCAAATTGAATAGAATAGGCGAAAGTTACATGCATACATACATACATACATACATATTATCACACCTGTTTCCCACAGGGGTAGGCATAAACTATGGACCACCACTTTATTATCTAGATAAATAGCTTAGTTAAGTACGTACATTAACCTACTTTATCCTTTAAATAATTTCCCAGAGCAAAAATAATTTCAGTTTTATGACCTTGTAAAAAAGCCTTTCAGTACATTTACGGGTTCTCGAAAGCGACTGCTTTTAAAAGGATTTTTATCTGACGCTATCAAGAACAAAATAAACGTTGTTCATTTTTATTCATTTAAGTGTTGACTCAAAAACAGTACGACTGATAGTGCCTACTATTTTAAAAAAGAATACTTTTCATGGTTTTATATCCAAAGGGTAAAAACGAGAAGCTATTACTTAAACTCTACTGTCCATCCGTCCATCCGTCCGTCCGTCTGTCTGTCTATCACCAAGCTGTATCTCATGAACCGTGATGCTAGACAGTTTAAATTTCCACATATTTCTACTCTTGCCGCTATATCAACAAATACTAAAAACTTAAAAACAGAATAAAATAAATATTTAAGTTGGGCAAGCAACAAACGTGATTTTGTTAAGTATGGAACCCTTCGTGCGTGAGTCCAATTCGCATTTGGACGGTTATTTTCTGAATCACAAGCCCTTTCACCCCGATCGTTAAGCACGCGTGGAGATAGAGATCCAACACGTAGAGACGCTTTGGAAAAAATTGATATTATGTCGCAATCCCGCCATGTAAGGTGTACCATTGAATAGGCTTCAGAAGGAGAATAATCTATGGCAAGAAAAAGAAAAAGGAAAAGGAAAGGGTAATAGGTTATGAATTGAGGTTGAGATGAGTTGAGGTTCAAATCCCAGAATCACGATTAGTGTGTAGCCCATTCCCGATTCCTGTGATCAACTTCTACGACATACATTTCTCTGTAAACACTAAAATAAAACAAATTCAATGTATTTAGCTTTTACATGTATTACCCTACTACACTTTTATAATATTGCTCATGACAATCCAACCATTGTTTACAATAACATAAACAAAAAAAACCTATCAGTATCGCAAAGTAGGTACTACAGATAATGATGAACTTTCCGAAACGACGAGCTACATGGCTCTGATACAATAAAATCCATTTAATAGCTATATTCCTGTTTTCATATCGAAACGGGCACCGATGCCTTCAAAGCACATTTTTGACATCGTCGAGTGATTCCAATTTGTTTCCAAGCCCACGCATATTATATTTGTATATGCCTACACAAAAAGAATTCTTATAACTTTTTATATCTACTATAAGAAATAAACTGTAAAGATAATGAAATAGATTCGATTATATATAATTTGCCTGAATTTCTCTATTGTAAACAAGTATAATAAATATCTCATCAAAATCCATAGAAAAGTAAAAATGAAAGACAAGGTCTTACAGACCTATACCTAAATAAAATCATCAATCAAAATACAAAACAGAATACGAAAGTAAGAAACTAATAATGAAACTACATGGGTCTACAAGGTTTCCCAATAAAGAAAAATCTAGTTTTCAAGAGCACCGGTATTGGATTTTTGTGTTTGTAAAATAAGAAGAATGTGTATAAAAAAGATTTAAATATCAATGTGGAGATTAAGCTGTTTAATCTTTCGCCTTTAACATACTTCTCCTGTATCCTCTAAGAGTATACTTTTATCATCAAAAATATCCGTGTCTGAATAAAAAAAAACCGTGTGATTTCCGGCAGAGTAGAATAGGGCCACTCCAAGTCCTCTAGATGCTTTCGTAAAAGGCGACTTATGAAATACAAGCTAAACAAAGCTTATGATGAGCTCCCGACCAGCGTGGATAGTGTAGGCCAAGCCCTCTGGCTGTTCTGGCCAAGTATGGCTTTGTTAGTACAGAAAGGGGTGTGCTCTTGCAGTGGAGATAAAAAGATCTGATGTTGATGATGAAAGAAAAAAGATCAAGAATCCAATTAGCGTGCAAATTACCATGCGCTACCGAAACAGAAAGAAAGGGACAATACAAGTGTATATTGAACGTTACGTGGGGTAATGTATTATTGATAGGGAATAAATGGCGACCCCTAGGGCTGCTCTAACGGGGCGCAATCACGCATCGTGCAGCTAAATTGAATGAGCTGCAGCCCGACGAACTTGTTACAAATTGTGCGCTGGATTTAACATGAAAAGTTTTAGAAAATCCTTTCGCGTCTTCGTTTATTGGTTTAGACTGAAACTGTTTAGAAAAGTTGCTAAAGTTTAAATCTACGCGTGTCCCGGCTTTGCGCGGATAGTTTACCACCTTGTGGAGAAAAATGCTTTACATAATTATTGAATAAGATTGCATTAAAATCATTCCTGTAGTTTACGAGTTTGCCATGCACAGACACGTAGACCAGTCTTCGAGGTCTGAATTTATTGGGACGTAGATATTTTCGTATTTCAACATTTTGTTTCTTAGGTAGTATTATTATACGTACTGGACATGCTCTCAAGATTCGCACTGAATATTTTTTCCCTTTACAATGTACACGGATTAGTAATTATATTCTCTTTGGAACGAGGCCGAACGCAGTCGGGAAGGATCGCTAGTACTCGTATTTCATAAATAAAAAGCCTGAGCATTTTCTTCTTAACTAAAGATATAACTTGCAGCCACTCCATTCATTGTCGCGACAGCCCGCCATCTGCGACCAGCAAAGCCTAGGTTCGGAAAATAAATATAAATCCAGCTATTTTTACGGAGACTACTCGTATATCCGATATTTCCTGTGTACAAGCCAAACCAAAAAAAAAAACAAAGAAGTTTTCTACAATACAAATCAGATACTTTTTTTGACGACCTCCGTGGCGTAGTGGTCTTGCTAGTCCACAACCTAGAAACCCGAGGAGGGTTCGATTCCCGGTCAGAGCAAGTAGGAAAAAGGCCTTTTTCAAAATGTCCTGGGTCTTGAATCAAATCAAATCAAATATATCTTTATTATCATAGGATATTTATAATATCTCTTAATAATCGTCATTATTTTGTTGCACAATTGTTGACGTCAAATAGTTACTTACAGCTAAGTTTACTACCGCTTCTAAAGCGCTAGTGCAGAAGAAGCGGTAACAAACTGCACTGCACCTTTTCTCCAAGGACGTCAACTCACAATTAAATTAGTACTTAAAGTTAATGTGGACAGAGAATACATTGTTTTGTTTGTTATGTCATATCAGAATGTTTATCTATATATGTATTAGTTATAAAATAATAGTATCGTTGAGTTAGTAGGTATTCCATAACACAAGTCTCGAACTTACTTTGGGGCTAGCTTAATCAGTGTAATTTGTCCGTATATATTTATCATTAAATATAATCATAATGATTCGTATGAAATAAAGACTAATGACACCGATCTTTTCTTGGAGTCAAACTATTAGTTTTTCCGGAATAAAAAATCTAAAATCACTTGGAAAATGGATATTATCAATGACAAGTGACATATTTTTGTGATGTTTTATTCTATTTTCAGTACCAATAAATTTATTTTGACCCACCAATTTGTAGAAAGACCTTTACATTATTTTATAAATAACCTTTGAAAGTATTGTTGATAATCCATATAGTTTAAAAACATTTTCAAACTTTTAAGGGCGCCACTTCTGCTACCATTTCGCCTTAAGTATGTAACAAAAAGTTCATAGTAACCATATTTAAGCACCTATCGCATTTAGATTAAAATTTTCTATTTTCCTACAGGTTGACTGGTAGAGAATGCATTAGCATTAAGTTCACCTTTTGTTCCATTGTGGGCAATAAAGATTTTAATAAATAAATAAATAAATAAATAATCACTAATCAATACTTAGATGCCTAAAAAGCCCCGAACGCACCTAAAATAAGCTTTAAGTATATAGTAATTAGTGCCCTTAACAGTCTCCTTTTGATGGAAGAAAGTTTCCACAAAGGCTGACCGATAGACGTCACTCGTGCGTTATTAATCGTGATTAGTCCATGCTTTCGTTGCTTAGCCGACTGAACGCATTAATGTAGAAATCTATAGATAAATCACTGGCCATCGAATCTATAACCGGACGTTATTCGGTATCTCTCGGCCTAATTTGTATTTTCAGTTACAATAAAATTTAATGAAATTTGTCTTATGTGTGTTACAGTTATTTTCGTCGATGTCCAAATATTCCAATGAATACATACAATTTACTTAATAACTATTTTTACCATATGTTTCACATCACTCCTTTTGACATGCCCGTTCATGTCCATTTTCCTTCAGTTAACGGTGACTTTTTGCCAACCGGTGCTATCTTAAAATTCTACTATCCTACTTTCTACTAATATTATAAATGCGAAAGTAAGTTTGTATATTTGTTTGTTTGTTACCTCTTCACGCCTAAACTAGTGAACCGATTTGAAGAAATTTGGTATGGATATAGTTTGAAACTCGAGGAAGGACATAGGGTACTCTTTATCCCGAAATTCTCACGGGGAGAGAATCCTGCGGGTGCAGCTAGTTTTTATATAAACGAATATCTTGAGAAAATTAAATATCATTTGAATTACTATTTACGTTGGTAGGTAGGCTACGGAAATCCCGAAAGCCGAAATTGTTTTTACGGCTAAAACAGCTGAAGTATTGGGAAAGGGAATATTCCATGACCTAGATCCACGTATAATATAAGGCTATTATTTGCTGAGTAGCTAACTAAATTCACATGTAACTCTGAGGTGAAAAAGAAGTAAACATGTCGTTCATTTAAAACAACTATTTTTCCTTCCTGCTTAGAGCTGTTAGACCCGAAATGCTCTGTTTGTCACATTAGGGATAAAGATGTGATAGTCGGTAATAGTGATAGTGTATTTATGTACCTATATGCTCTTTTGTTTTTCGTGTGTGAAATTTGACTACCATCTTATGATGACATATTGTGGTTACCTATCCAAATGCGGACCACGGCCCTCCTGACCAACAGCTTCTCAGCAAATCAAGCTTTTCCAGGCAGTTTATATTTTATAGAAAAAAATATTTTCCTTAATACATCCCGTTTAGGAAACGAAGGAACTATCGTATTAGTTCCTTCGTTTCCTAAAGAACTATCGTTTTAGTTTCTTCATTCCCTAAGGAACTATCGTTTTAGTTTCTTCATTTCCTAAGGAACTATCGTTTCAGTTCCTTCGTTTCCTAAGGAACTATCGTTTTAGTTCCTTTATTTCCTAAGAAACTATCGTTTTAGTTCCTTCGTTTCCTAAATGGTACGTATTAAGGAAAATATTTTTTTCTATAAAAGACACTATCATTTTAGTTCCTTCGTTTCCTAAACGGGATGTATTAAGAAAAATATTTTTTCTATAAAAGATAAATTGCCAGGGAAAGCTTGATTTCTGAACGTATATCTTACTTTTGGAGTTATTAGTAGTAACATAGTTTTCAATTCTACAACCCAGGTACTCACGCCATGATCCTCAGCTTAATTTGATTACGAACCCTTACGTAATTTGAATGAGAATATTCAAATACAAATATTTCGCTCCGAACTGTGAACTCGCGAACCCCTTGACCGATTTCGCTAGTGTTCGAACCCAAAAATGAAATTAAAAACACTCTAATTTATTTCTTTCGAACTACTTATCTTATTAAAATTACACCCCATCTACCAGCTATTCTGCTACGTTAGAAAGGTGTATTAGTAGACAATGCATAGCATTTTGTACTACAATAATACCGCCTTTGTACGGTTGTGTTTCATCTATGTTTAAATTTTGTCTATTTATGTACAATAAAGAATTTACAATACAATACAATACAATACAATACAATCTTAAGATTATAAGTGCAATAAATTAAATAAATAAAAAAAACATTACCTACACACGTGATAGAATAAAGCTCAATCAAAGACACTTAATTTTTCATCGAACAAACATATATTCATAAAAACATTGTACACGTATTTATAATGGTTTATTTGTAAATTTTTCAAGTGTATATGAACCAATAAAATAAAATAAATAAATACATATAGACTTTAACCGTCTTATTACAAAACGCAGACTAACTTTGTAACTAGGTTTAAATCATTATCCGACCAAATTAAGTTCTAATCTAGTAATATGCCATTGTCTCCTCTGAAAATGTCAACTTGATTTCGTCGGATAATGGCTTAAACCTAGTTACAAAGTTAGTCTGCGTTTTATACTTAATAAGACGGTAAGCATTTGCATGCTTTGCTCGCTCCTTCAAAAAACAATCTTAGCCATATATCCAAACATATATCCAAACAAGTAAAACGTGTAAAATTCCGTAACATAAAGCAAGAAGGACTCCAATTATATACAAAACAAATGTGATTTCCAAGGGACGGCCTGCCTGCCGAACAATTAGGTACCCAATTAACTGATTTTAATGAGAGTCCTGGCAAAACGACTTGTGTACAGACGTTTCGCTCGCTAACGTGGCTAAATAATGATGTATGTATATAGGACGTCGTCGAAAAGAAATTAGGTCATGGAACGAGTATGGAATATGGATGTTCGAGTGAGCAAATAAAATTACGTGGAAAGTGGTGCCGTTCTCTGAATTGGGCGATGGGGATGTAATAGCTAATGTAGGGATAGTAATGTAAATAAGTAAGTACTTAGAAAGTAGATAAGTAGCATTATGTAGAGTTGGTGATAATAAATATAGAGACGCTTAATTACTTTACTTAATAAGTTATATCACACTAATATTGTAAAGGCGAAAGTGACTCAAACAAAATTTGCATACGAACGCAAAAAGGTAAAATGTAAAAGGGAAGAATAATACTTTAAGATCTCGATGTACCTACATTTTATGCAAATAAATAAATTGATTGATTGATTGAAAGTTTGTAAGTGTGTATGTTTGTTTTGTTGTTGTGTTTATGTTGGTTGGACCAATTTTGATATAATTTGTTATGCATGAAGCTGTCACCCTGAATTAACACATAGGCTATTTTTTTCACGGGTAACACCGCAGAGCGCCCATTAGATCGGTCAAAGGAAAGGTCTATGTCCAAATGTTCAGCAGTGGACGTTATGCGGCTAAAATATTGATGATGATGATAAGATAGATATATAGGTATAATAATACTATATAAGATGGCTCTAGGTATTCAGGACACATAAAAGGTTAAAAAGAAAAATAGTGTGACCTGTCAAAAGTTAATCTAGTGAATTTTTGTATTGCTTTATGTACCCCGATACTTTTTTTTTATTTTTTATTTTATTTATTAAGGTACAATCACAGATATCAGAATGTGGCTAATATATAGTACATTTCTATAGTCAATATAATTCTGAGATCCTACAACAGATTGTACACGACAATATAGAGATTATACATGCAGCAAACAATTCAAACAGAACAATAATAAGAAAAAAAAAAAGTCTAAGATTAACTACAGTGTATACTATACCTACTACTTACTAATTGTATTGAAAAACAGAGTTTTTAAATTTTGATAAACTATCAGCAAATACATCTAGTTGGACATTAGTACTAATTTTATTATATAATTCACAAATTCTTATCATAGGATTATTATGACCGACATTGTTCCTGGCAGAAGGTACGCTGAACAACTGCGGAACCCTGGCTGAATGATGTGGAATCTTAAATCCCAACTTTTCAAGTAACTGGGAATCCATTGACCCGTTAGCTATTTTATATAAATTGAGTTTTCCGCAAAGAGTTCTCAGAAAGCAACGCTGAACTTGTTCTATCCTATCCGTGTGGATCCTATAAACAGGTGACCAGACAGATGAGCAATACTCTAATATACTCCGCACCAGTGATGAATATAGAATGATCCAAGATCTAGGGTTACTACAAAATAAGTCATGCTTATTCAAGGTTATATCAGAGATAATATCACAAAAGTTAGTAAGTGTATTGTTGTGAGCTCGCAAATTTTACCCGGTCGCGGGGACTTTAAACAATAAATGAATGAATGAATGACTGTTTGAATGAATGAATAAATGAAGGAATGAAATACTCTTTATTACACCATACACAAAGAGGAAAAATAAAACAGTAAAACATAGATACTTATACAAAAAATACATTAGATTTAATGGATGGTCATACAATTATTGGGAAGTAAATACATTTTTCTATAAATAGGACTCTGTCCTTCACTGACCCTATTACGTGTAATAGGGACGCACGAGTTAACGAATGCAGACACCTGTCGGGCTGTCACCTGATCACGTTACCTAGGGTGGCTACAAGGTATAAGACCAACATTTTCTAAAGAATGTTTTTTTTTCGTTGTAATAATTCTTACTTTTATTATAAATGCAAAAGTGAGTTTGTATATTTGTTTGTTACTACTTCACGTTTCAACCACTGAACCTATTAAGATGAAATTTGATATGCATATAGTTTGATACCCAGGGAAGGACATAGGATAGTTTTTATCCCGAAATTCCTACGGGCAGCGAAGCCCGCGGGCACAGCTAGTTATTAATATTTTTTCAAAATATAAAACCGACTCTAATACCAGTGACTGTAACAGAAATTTATATATTTCAGTTTTTTAGGGTTCCGTACCCAGACTAACGTACCACGTAAAAACGGGACCCAATTACTAAGACTCCGCTGTCCGTCCAAAAGTTCGTCCGTCACCAGGCTATCTTATGAACCGTGATAGCTAGACGGTTGAAATTTTTACAGATGATGTTTTTTTGTTGCCGCTATTACAAAAAATACTAAAAACAAAAAAATATATATTTAAGGGAATTCTCTCATATAACAAACGCGATTTTATGGGCTGTTTTTTGCTTGTTAATAACGGCAACAGGTAGACGCTTTAATATTCTCAGAATACACAGTTGTATACCTATTCACTTTATAAATAAATAAGCTCATGTATGCTTTTAAGTCTTAACCGTTCCTTT